>CM017578.2:21902847-23302809 GCA_007844105.2 Rhamnella rubrinervis
ATAATATTAAGGAAATACTAATTTTATTAATTTTTAATTATTCAAATAATTTATGTTTTAGGTGTCTTGTTGTTATATGTTTGGTTCACAAATAATATTTTCTATATTTTTAACTATTTAGTTTTTAGTACAATTTCATATAATTTAAATTAGATTTAATATACATGTAACAAGTATATTTGTTATTTGGTTTTTACTATTTTTTCATAATAAGTATTATCATTCTTTAGGATTAAAAATAAAGCCAATAAAAAAATATAGAATGGTTGAACGCGGGTTAATGAGTCAATATATTAATTTATATTTAACAAAAAAAATAAATGTTAACGGGTTGTGTAATGAATCACTCATTAATTTAATGAAGATATTTGAATTTGAATTTAATTTGTTAACTTAACAAGTCATGTTTGAATGAAAAAATAATATGAACATAACATAAATTTTTTCAACACGACATTGCTAGGTCTATTTTTCAACACATAGTGAATTAAATATCAATGGTCCAAATTGTGGATAGCATAAATAGACCCTTTTTTTATTCTAAAATCCTATTTAGAAAAAGTGAACTCTAAATGATTAATGTCTACTATTTTCTTATATATCTGCAACAAGGATCCATTTAAAATCAATTTGAACCATTAAAATTTACATTTTTACATGTCAAAAAATTATAAAAAGTCATTATAAGAGGATGCTAATTTGTCATAGCATAGGTTTTTTTGGGTAAATATTAATTGTAACTTAGTTGAAGCAAGTTGAGTCCTCAATTTCAATAAAATTGAAAGGATCCAAGACCCTTTAGAAACCACCTAGCTTTCAAATACAAGAAAAAATTTAAGTTAATTATAAGATGCCACACAATTAATTAAAATAACAATTTCAAGTCAGCGATGTGACAAGTAGCTAGCTATTCATCATCAATGGTGATCTCAACACTCACCTGACCACTTGTTTATATGGAAGTTGATGAATTGTTTTTTGGTCTCGACCACAACAAATTCTAAATTGAAAAGAAAGTCTGTGACTCGAACACATAACTTAAGGGGAGGTAAGAGGTGAGACAACCTTGGTTATAATTAATGATTGTATCACACAACCCGTATAACATTGAATTTCATATGCAATGTGAGCACCCACGTCAATAATATTAAATTATCACTGAACCTAAAAAATTTTAACATTGAAAAATAAGTTTAATATATATATCATATTTGAAAGAGAGAAAGATAGAATATTCACAACATTCTTCCAAGACTTGTAGATTATTTTTGTAATAATATGTATATCATGCTTTTGAAAAATAATATTAATATTCCCTCACTTATAGGCCATTTTTATCTTGAAAAGTGTTAGTTTATTTTAATAGGTGGTAATGTGATAGTAATAAAACTTAAATCTAAGTGACTAAAATTTTAAAGTTTTGATACTATGTTAAATTACCACTAATTTAAAAATTTAAATTATTAGAAAATGAGTTTAATATATATATCTGCTTTGGAAGAGAGGGAACAGTAAAATATTATCAACAAATAACAAATTGGCACATACCTTAAAACTTGTGCCCTATATAAAAATATAAAAATATAGGGTGTGCAATGCTAGTGGCTTTGTTAACACACATTAGTCATATAATGGTAGTATTCGAGTTATTTTCATGTGATGCACATATTATTAAACTAATCTCATTTGTTATGGTGGTTGGTAATTAATTGTTATTTAAATTGTATTTTATATTTTACACGGGACTCACCACCACATATGCAGCCACATCATTGATATCTATAGCTAAGTGGTGACCATTTTCTTTTTCAATTATATATGATGGGTAAGAAGCAATTAAAATTATGGATAAGAATAAATTAAAGTAGCGGATCAATAAATAGGATTGCAGAAAATATACGATGCAATTACTTGATGTAGCAAACTAATTAAGAGGGCTCCATTACATTAATTACTTTGCTCTCCTAGCTTTGAGCATGCCCAATACTGAATCATGTGCTAGAAATTCTATTAAATATTTACTGTAATTTACCAAAAAGTTTCTGTAAGTGAGAGAGATAAGCTACAGCCAAAATGGTAGTAAAAAGTAAGTATATAAATATTGATTAAATAACTACTATTAATTAGTCGATCAGAATGGTCCAGATCCATCTTTTATGAAACTATGAAGAGGCAAAAGAACGTAATTCCACTTAAATACCACCATGCGCTACCTTTATAGTACTCAAAATTTATTACACTTTTTAACTCACAATTTTCTTTTTAAATCACAATTTGAAACACTTTTTAACTCACAAGCTGTAAGTTTATTGTAATAATTTGGTTAAAGATTTTTTTCTTTTGTTTTTCTCTCAATAAAATAAGATCATGATAAGCATTTTTCTTTTAGAAGAGATTATTTATTTTTATTTTTGGGCTTAAACATGCATTATCGTTTTCTTATTCTATATATATTAAAGGAAAGCATATATGCTGTGTTTATAATTTTCAATTTGGACCACTTGATCATCAATGAGAAATTGTACTATCCTTGTCCAGGGCTAAGATCCATACATGATCTATAGATTAGAAATGTAATCCATATTATTATTATATTAATTAACCCTCTTGAGGAAACAAAATAAAGAGTATTTACTCCATAGAAAGAGATCAGGCTGTGTATGGTAGCATAGTACTTAGGCACAAAATTCCTCAAAAATGTTTGTTAGAGTAGGTAAGTGACAAAATGATGCAGAAATTAATAAGGAAGACAGAATGAGATGACTAAATACTGTAAAGAAAAAGAAAAAGAAAAAAGAAAAACAGAGAGACACAAGGAGGTGTCCAATCACTGATCTACGTAAGAGACACAAATATATAAAAAGTTACCAAAAATATAAAACTAAATTTCTGAAACATGCACATCATGTTGATTAGATCAGGCTTGTCCTGACTTTTAAATAAATAAAATAAAATAAAATAAAAATTGGTAGCTTAGCTCCAACACTCTTTTTGGGGAAGGTGGTAGTACTGAAGAGTGACTAGACAGTTAAGTTAAACCTTGCAGTAGTAGATATTTGATGGTTAGGAGGAATCGTCTATCTATCTATATATTGGTGTGGTTAGGAAATTGTTTGTGTGACCTTTCAGTACTCCAGGCGTACATGCATGGTTTGATAGCTACATATAAAGTCTTACCCTAATGCTAATTATTATTATTATTATTATTATTATTATTATTATTTAGTTTTCTGATTTCTGATTTCCATACCAAACAAAAATTCAAAAAATTTACTTTGATTCTCTGCAACAAAATCTACTCATATGGGTTTTTGTGCAATGATCTTAAGTCCATTTATGAACATTTTTTTTTTCTGATGATTAGAATATTCTACTTATTGTTCATAATAAAGATCAAAATGTAATTAGTACACATTTCCATTTGGCTTATGTAATTAGTTTAGGACGAGCGGTAATAGAACAATAATAAAGAATGGTTTTTGTTCATCGTTTATTTATTTAGTGCAGGGCTTAAATATAGGCGATGGAGGGGATAGGAGACAATATGTTGAAAATGGATAGTAGTTAAATGGACGGTAGGAGATGATTGAGAATGTTGTCAGGGAGAGAGAGAGAGAGAGAGGGGCAAAGCTTAGGAAATTAGCCAAAAAGACACGGCATTCGACCCCTGCCTTGCTGTTTTGCATGCATTTATAGATTATGTAATTCTCTGCATGTTGAAATTGCTTACGTTCTCTATAGTGAAACTTAGAGAGAGAGTGACTTGAAAACAAAATGAGAAAATTGACACTCCCATGCACTATACATATAATACATATGGGATTTCTAAACCAAAACCTTACCTAGCTATTTGCTTTGAAGCTGTTCTAGCTCTCTAGCTATATTGACTATAACTAGTGCTGCTACAAACTCCAAAATAATAATAATAAAGGTTAGTAACGTATTTTGATCAGAATCTGCATGCAAAAACAGTATTGAAAACTTATGTACATGTCGGTTCATAGGGGCCAATCGAATGCTTTGTTTAATTTTATACACAGTATTGGGAGCCCAAATCACTACTACAGTTCCTAGTGTTAACATCACAACACTGCACCATAATTAATTTCTATACCTTTAATCAATATATGATCAACAGTAGTGCTATTCATTTTGGAATTTATTATACATTGTTATCAATATTGGAAACTAAGCCCCATGAATTCAATTACAGAATTTTGAAACAAACCTTATATATATATGGGTCTTTTTCTTATCTAGAATTTGAAAGTTATTAACTTCCAAACTTACATTTATATCAAAATTATACGTCACAGTGTTATTCATGCATGTTTGAAATGTGATTACGTTCTAAGATGTAACCGGTTTGTCGTCATTAAAAGATAAAAAGTTTTAAAAGTCTACTAATAAAAAAGAAAAGAAAAAGAATTGGTTAATTTTTTTATATTAATTAGTACCCAACCCAATCTAGCTAGTACTGTAGATTAATATTGAAATTTTAGCGTGTCCATCACGTGCCCCTAAAGTGCAAGTAAGGAGTAGGGTAGCGTAGTACCATATTTCAGCTGGCTTCTGATAAATCCCAACATGCTTGGTGTCTTATTCGTTTCTGTTTTATCACGAAGTAAATAATAGGATCATGATGATGAGATAATTATAATGCATGAATCTTCTCCACACCCTCACCCTCCATGTTCACACACACACACACACACACTCAGTGTCTGTGTGGGTGTGAGTGTGAGTGTGTGCATGGCAATTGGAAAGGACTGAAAACCAACACACTTGAATGCCTCTCACAGGGCAAACATCAGCATGATGCTCTTTGTACTTTTCCTCCCTCTCTTTAACCTCACACCCACATGTACACCTCTTTCTTTTTCTTCTCTCTCTTCCTCCTTTTTGTCTCTCACAACCCACACTGTCTATCTACTGTATATTCTCTCTGAGTATCCACCTATTTATACCCTTCAAAACCCTCCCAAGAAAAAAAAGAAAACCCATCAACAGCTTTTCTTCTTCTTCTTCATCACTTTCTTTGCAAAACTAATTAATTCAGAGATAATATATATATATATATATATATATAGATATTATGTCACCAGCCGCAAACTCATCATCATCTTCTAGATGGTGTCCAACACCAGAGCAGCTGATGATCTTGGAAGAAATGTATAGGGCTGGAACAAGAACTCCCAATGCATCTCAAATCCAACAGATCACTGCCCACCTCTCTTCTATGGTAAGATTGAAGGTAAGAATGTGTTCTACTGGTTTCAGAACCATAAGGCCAGGGACAGACAGAAGCTGAGGAGGAAGATTTATAAGCAACTCCAACAACAGCAATTGTTTCATCATCACCAGCTTAACCACCACTTCCTTCACTCTGAGTCTACCTCTGCAGCTTCTCCTACTCTTCATCAACAACTTGCCTGTTATACTAACTCAACACCTGCCCATATTAATATTAATATTCCCAGGTAATTTACATGGATAATCTCTCCTCTAATACATTTTAATATATATCTAATTTTATAATTACCATGGAGTTTGAGCAATTTTTATCAGCAAAACAAACAGAGAAGTACCGTTTTGCAAGCAAAAATATAAGTTCAAAGCGAATACAAAGTTATTATGCATATTTTAGTTGACACACAAATTTTCCCTCGTTTTTGTTGGGCCCTATAGGTGTTTATCATACACACACACATATATATAAGACAAATATACCTATATATGAAAGGGAAGGTACTACTGGGAAAAGGGTTTCACTTTTCTTTCAAATCAAATTTGTTTTCTTCTTCTTGCCTCCATCAAAGTATACAACTAGGTTTGGCTAGACTAACGTTTATAGCTAGGTTTCCATATAGAACAGTATTATATATTGTGTTTTCAAGTATGGCTATTCAATGTTTCAGCTGATAAGAGTGTATAGTGATTTTTCTGTCGTTTGGCTACATGACATATTAACGTATGGCATCGTTTTTTGCAAAAGCCAAAACCATAGTTTGTTCATACATATATGGTTATAGAAAATTAGCATGCACGATTGGTATTGTTTTTTTTTTTAAATTAACTCTTATATATATATATAGGCTGGAGTTGAAGAAGCATCAAGTCAACTGATAAACTACACGTGGAAGATAGATCAACCAAGAGAGGCTTGAGATGGAGAAGACTATGATGAGAATGTACGGCCGTGATAATTGGATGATGATGGTGGATGTGGGTCCACCACCTTCACCATATTGCAGTAGTAGTACTGGTACCACTGGTAGACCTCTCAAAACCCCTTGAACTCTTTCCCATCACTGCCACAAATCTCAAAGAAGAGTGTACAGCAACGTCCTCCAAGCATCTCCAGAATTCCAACCCCACAAACTAAAACCCATGTAGGACTGCATGCTCTCTTTCTTTAGTCTCTCTAGGATACTGTAGCTATATGTGTATCTAGAGGTTTTAAGTGTGTGTCTATGACTTGTTAATTTTTCTGGGGTTCTGTTATTTGTCTAGGCTGTAGATTGAGAAAGATCTCAATTGTCTAATGAGTAATTGGTACTGGTTTCTACAGTCTTATTACTCCACCTACTTAATGAATGCTTATTTTAACCTTTTTTAAAAAAAAGATAAAAAAGAAAAATTCCTATTTAATATTTGGAATCTGCAATGAATGGGGTTGGAAAAGGGCGTTGTTTTCTTTGCATATTGATTCTGAGCTTGTCTCTTATGTAAGTTAAAGCTGCCATATATCCCTCAGTACGTACTTGATGGACATGTAGATATGTAGTCATGCAGTGGTCAGCTTTTCACTTGGTCTTGGACCTTTCAGACAAGTCAATGCTATATTGACACACTATTACTGGGCATGAACATCTGACAATTTCAAAGGAAGGGGTTGGGATGTGCTATTAAGCTATATATATATATATATATATATGTATATATAGCATATCATATAGAAAACCTAAGCGAATTTTAAATCCAAATAATCAGTCTTATATCCACATGTCGGCATTTGCATGGAATAAAATGTGCTCTTTTGAATACCGATAAGTACCAAGGTCTATATGAGCCGACAATATTTAGGAACTTGGAGAACTTAAATGAATTAAGTACATACAATTAAGTACATACAGCACTTTATATCTTTTATTTATATAGTAAAGTCCAATTTATACGGTACTTGGTAACTTTTGGAGACGGTTTATACTTAAATGTGTTTGATACCGTTGAGAATATAACATAAATAACTAGTTGAATTCACTTTTTAATAATTTAAATTTTTAAAACAACAACAATTCAATATAGTATGGAAATAAAAATTATTGAGGTCAATTTGGTGCGTGAGAAAATAGTTGTGAGAGAAGAAAAATGAAGAAATGAAACTAAAATCTTAGGGTTGGTCTGGCAGATCCAACTCAAGTTATGAGAAGAATCTAAGACAGAGTCACAGAGAACTAAAGTTTCAAAGGTCTTATATAGTTAAGAGTGTCAAATAAATAAATGAAATTTGCCTCAATTTGCATACATCTCTATGTATTTCTCACTTTCCTGACTGTACAATTACAATGACAAGTAAGGTGTATATTCACAAACATAAGGAAGGAGTAAATTCTTTCTTCTTCTTCTTTTCTTTTTTTAATTTAAATTATATTAGTTTTCTGCACAAATTTTGAAAGTGGCGGAATAACTAATCTAAAAGTTCTCTTTGTGAAATTGGAAGGGTTGATGTGTCTATGGTAAATTCATGGCAGAGATGCTTTAATGTTTTGGTGAGTGTAGGACTTCCACAGTAGAAGACACCTGCAAATAAAACAAGAATTACCAATCAATCAAACAGGAGAAACAAGAGCTATCTTTTGCTAAACCTCTTGTACTTAAACCCTTAATTATACAATTTATGAAGAACAGAAAGCTACCTATTCGAGAAGATTGATGCCTACTAGCCAAGTCAGAAAACACCTTTCTCCAATTAGGTCTTGCAAAATGTGTTTTTATCTGTCATATAAATTCCACGTTAGGAAAAAGATAAGAGTATGCATTTGACTATTTGAGAACTTTAAATGGTTGGCTTGCGCTTGATGGGATACCCGGCTCTGGGAGACAACATCGACCCCATTCTTAGCATGTTGTAGTTTTTGAACCGTGGCAATTAGAGCAGACCGTGCATCTCCTTCTTCATATACACTGGTCAAGTAGCTATGCATTTCTATTATATGCTGCAATGTTCAAGGACACCAAAATGTACCAGTTAGTTCCATTTCATCACAAAATGGAGGAAAGATACAACCAGAGTATTTTTCAAAGTTTTGGGAACCCACATTTTGGTCATACTCTGCAATGTCATCCATGACACCTTTAAACCAATCAAAAGATCCCTGTTCCCTTGTTACCCAATAAAATATGCTCTTTCAGGACTCTTTCTATTTGTTCTCACTGGATGACCGCCTGCTAGTTCCTGCATTAGTTCTTTTGGTGTAAATACCATATATAAGATTAAAACATCGACAACAAAAGTATTCTCTGACTGCTTCTTGACTCACAGCATCAGGGTTTTTAGTTTGATGCAGTTTAAGAGATCTTTCATAATGCTGATGAACGGAGTTGCTCCAATTCCGAGACCTATAAGCAAGAGGATGTCATACTTGTAATCCTGAGCTGGGGCTCCATATGGTCCCTTGATAAGGATCTTTGGATACCTGACACAAAGAAACAGGAGCTATTGGATTGGTAAAGAACGTGGATAGTGAAAATCAGCTAGTTAAGATTTAGCTCACCCTGGTTGAAATTTTTCATATTTTGTACTGGCTTTTGTCTCCATTCTAAGGAGATTTCCATTCCTTCTCGTATTTTGGGGCTCACAGACCTGCATTTCTTATCGAGTTGGTGCATTGAATATATAAAACAACACAGAATATTTGAAGCAAATACAAAACAACTTGTTTACCAGGTGAACTATATTCTCTAGAATGGTTGAAACGAAGGCTCTGAATGAAGAAAACGTAAATTACTATGATATGTACTACGGCTTTTGTGGTTTAGGCATAATGGAAGTAATATGCACTTCACCTTTGCAAATTTTTCCTTGAGCTCGGTGGTCCAATCCCCAAGGTGCGTATGTGGACACTCAAGTAGTCATCTCCCTGTGCAGAAGTGATGGAGAAGGGATGCCTAAACAAATAACAACTCAAGTGTCCAAAGTTAGAAATGATGTGACGAGTTTTGATTACTTTGAGCAGCTAATTTAAGGATTTTACCATTCGAAACTAGATACATCTGGACACTTGACAAAAATGTACATTCCACTCTTGTACTTAAATCCTGGAGGTTTGCTTACATATAATGCTAGAACATTTCCCGTGTATATTATCGCCTGAAATATAAAAGGAATGTGATGAGTTTGATTCATTTTTTTCTGAACATTTTATTGTGAATGGTAAATTCTGATTATGCACCTTGATGACATTGACATGATGTTTGCATTCATTGACGCCTGTAGAAATTCTTTCAATAGCATAGAATAAGACTGGGATCATGATGTACATCCATGTCTGCACAAAAATACAGTACAAGTTAATTGGTTTGAGTATCACTTTCTGTTTATAACAAGAAATTTAGTTGCCTCAGCCCTCAGGAATAAATGAATATTACAGGTGAAGTGGGACAGGAAGACCAGTAAAAGTTCCAAGAAGTTTCAGAAAAAGGAAGACTGAAGATAGATTAGTGACAACACACTTTCTTTTTGGTAAATGAGTAACAAACAATACACACTTGATGAAGGAGCCACCAATACTTTGAATTTCAGAAGAAAAATTTCGATTCTAGATCAAACGGTGAAAGATATAATGGAGACAAAGTTTATATTCATTGTTGGAAAATTAAAAATGATAGTAAGATCATGTTATTGTCCTAGGTCTGTCTCGCAGCTGTTAAAAAAGAAAAGCAGTAATTTTTTCTTTTTCTGGCAGTGTTCATGCATAAAACAAAAATTCTTACAGTTTATAATTAATCGTGATAGATTAAACTCTTGCTCAATGAAGAAGTAGAGAAAAATTACCGTTTTCTTGTACCATTCCTTGGTGAGAAACATAAAGTAGGCATGCATGACAAGGAGGATGTACACCAGAATCAGCAAATGATGAGCATACCAAAAGGCATTGAACCCTGCCAGATGGTGGAACGGCCATGGTAACTTGATGACACTTTTCCTAAATGAGTGCAATGCCAGCGTGAAGGCAATAGCCATTAGAATGACCATTATGATCCCTGTAACGCCTACAGTACTTGCTAACAGATCCAAGTAAGTTGGCTTCTTGTAGTCGAAATTGTCACCAAGAATCGTCATGAACTTTTATTTGGGCATGAAGTCAGTCTTGAAAATCACAAGTTACATGCATCCCTACATGTATAAAAGTCCCAATTGCTATTGCAAGTGCTATTAACTTGTGGAAGTTGATGTTGTCATCGAAAGGGATTAATTTACTGAAAATGTGGACCTAAGCTTGGTCAGAGTTCTCCTACATACTGGAAAGAGAATGAGAGCCATATTCAACTTGAGAGTCTCAGCAGCACCTTTTGCAAAGCAGAGACATTCACCCATGATATGGTATGCCCCTGTTTTCTTGTATTGTCGATACTTCCAATTGAAGATGCAGAAGTTGATGTATAGCCATAATACGATGACCCATATTTTCTTCCAGTCTTCATGGATTAATTCTCCAGTCACAGAAAGATATTTGCAAAAAGTAGTTCTGTATCTTTTGGGGATCATGGCTCTCGTCAGAGTTTGGGATTTCTTAAGAGGCATGTTGCTTTCTTCAGAGCTCATCATTTCCCTCAGTAGATATTCTAGCTGCCACATCTGTTAAAAATAGAAGATAAGAAAATGAATCTGAAGGAGGAGTAAAAATGGGATATATATATATATATATATATATATATATAAAACAAGCATTCACCTCTATGTATCCATGATGGTCAGGATCCATCTCTTCCATGATCAAAGCAGCATATGATGCGGCTTGCTGCTTAAGAGTCGCTAACTTGTTCGCGGAGGCACTCAAAACTATAATCTTTTTCCATGACAAATTTTAGAAGTGAGATTCATCAAAATGGAAGAAGAAGAAGAATAAAAAGCAGTTTTTTTTTTTTTTTTTTGTGTGGGGTCTTTAATTCTCACCTCTTTAACCTCTTCCTCAGAGAGTTTCCCATCGCCATCCTTATCACACCTGAGAAAATTTTCCATATTCACTTATTCAAGTTTTTCTCCCTCAAGCTAGATTAGTACAAAATGCAAGCAAATACCAAGAGATAGTTCCTTACATGTCAAAGAATATCTGCAACCGGGATTCAAGGTCACGATTAGTCATGTCTTCCCAAAACGTCCTAAAATCTTCCTGAGCTATCCCTTTTGCTACACTTACTTTCCTCCTCCTAGCTAATGCATCACACAACTCGCCTGCAAATTCCTTTGAGTCTCCTCCCATTCCTAATGAAACATTCAAAAAAATAAAATAAAATAAAAAATAGAGGAAATAACCATTCAAGTCTCAAAACTATTTTGTTCATCTTTCAGAATATAACAAGTAAGAAAATGGACAATATGTACACATATTTTTTTTTTTTACCAATGCAGACAGCAAATTTGTCTTTAGAGATCCTCCCATCAACAGCATATTGATTGAAGCGCTTCTCAACGGACTTCCAAGCATCACCTTCCTTCCCTGTGAGGGTCCTATCAAGAAAGCGTAAAGTATTGAGACCCTTTGCAGCTCCTGATGTCATTCTCTGCATCTTAGAGGTTGGACCCTGAACCCCATTTCTTCTCCTCGCAAAGCTCTCCCTTTATCCATGGTTGTCTGATCAGTAGTCGACCATTTGGATACTACCGTGCTCTGTGGCTCGTCGTCCATTGGCACGTCCTCCATCTTGTCAATTTCAATGGTTTCAAGAATCCATTTGGTGGAACTTCATTTTTCTATAATTATCTAGGATGTCTGTCGCCACCATTTTCAGATTCTGTGTTCCTTCACCTTGTGACAATGATAGAAAGATCTGGGGTGAAGAAGAAACACAAAAATAAAACAAAATTTGCAGAGAAAAGAGTCCTCCAGGTGGGTTCAAGAGATGAAACGATCAAAATGAAAAATACATAAATATAGGGGTTGAGGTTGAGATTTGAAAAGAGTTAATTAACGAAGGCTCAGTTAGTTTAGTTCGTTGTCTAATAATAGAAAAGTGGGCCCACTGTTGACCACAGTTCTTACACACGGCAGAGGATTTTGTAGGAGCTTTTGCCTTTTGGTTCGATTTAACCATTTGTTTTCCAAATAATAATTAAAGAAAGGGAGAAGAAGTTTTTTGCTTTTCTCTCACAGCATGAAATGGTTAGGTTCCTTCGCCACTTAACTAACAAAGTTTTTGGTAATACACTTAACTAATAAAGTTGATTTAGTAACATGTTCCGTATTTATATTTTTAAATTCGTGGATTCGAATAGTACCTTCTTCTTTTAATTTAGAAAATTATTTTAATTATGTTAAAGAAACAGTTGAGTCATACCTGTGTAGATTCGAATTATTGTTTTAACTATGTTAAAAAAAATAGTTCAAGTCATTTTTGTGTCCTTTTAATTTAGAGAATTGGTTTGATTTTGATAATGTTTGTGTGAAGCTCCAACACATAGCACTGGACAATAGCAAAATGGCGTAGTTTTAGATGGCCTTTTGCCAATCAGTTCATCACTTTTATTGAAGTTGTTGCTATGTCATTTTGTTTATATTTGTTTTAGTCCATTGATCTGTTTTGTACCATTTAATCTTCGCTGTTTTGATCTTCTACCCCTTGTATATAAGCCTTGTTACTCGAAAACCGTGCCTTAGAATGCGGCCAAGAAGTTTAGGATTTATTGTATTTTTCTCTTGAGTTTTTCCTTGTATTAGTTTGTATCTCTATTTTTTTATCTCAGGGCTCTAATTTATTATTGAGTCTTAGTGATCTGGCTAAGAGATTGATATTGTATGAGTGAGGGTTTGCTTGCCTAAGAGTGTGTAAAACCTTGTGAATAGTGGAGTGTGCTCTCTATATTGGAGCTCCATAAATATAAGCCAGCTTTTCTAGATGAGCCACGTAAATTTACTGTGTTTATGTTTCTCTGTTATATATTGTGGTTTTGTTATGTTTTTCAACAAATCCTTTGTGGCTATTAGGTCGATTGTTTAATCTGACCTAGTAATAAGTTTGTTCAGCAGTTTAAAATCTAACAAATAAATAAATTAAAATAAAAATTCCATGCCACTTTGGCGGGTCAGCGTATTCAGAGCGTATTCAGAACCAAACGCTCTCTAACTTCTTCTTCTTGTTCTTATATATACATATACATATATATATATATATATATATATGAATCAAGCGCTTTCTGGCTTTAACTGACCAAATGTATGTTTAAATTTTTAGTTATTTTTTAAGAAGTTTTATATTGGTAATTACATTGGTTCTAGTCAACCAGACAAAAATCGATCCATTAAATACATGAAAAAGTTAACCAAATCATATGGTAAAGTTTTCTCTCTCTCTCTCTGTTGAATAATCATATGGTAATGTGTATGAGTTGTAATCACGTTATGGTTTTATTTAATTTAGTGCTTAATTAATTATGTGATTGTCTTATGTCTATGAATCCACCAACTGTCCTGCCCCACAACACTACTTACTTCACCTCCTTAATTTATTTTTCTTTTGGTCCTAATCCAGTTTAGCTATGCATGGCTAGTTAGTGATAGGCACTTGCTAGTTTTTCATTTGTTCGATTGTTCCTTTAACAATATACTTCATTAATTAAGATCCTGCATATCAATATTCTCTTCTAACTCCTAAAATATGAGTGGAAATATAGTATATTTTATATCAACATAAAAACAGTATTATAAAAGAGAGATGAAAATCATCATATCTGATCAAAACCATGACCCGATAGATGTACTTTCAGTGTCTAAAGTAGGTCAAGTCATTAAGTAGGTGGAAATATAATTAATGGTTACAAAATTAACTTGATATAGCTACATCATAATGAAATTTATAGTATAGTAAATGTCACTACAATATGTGGCAAAATGAATTATACTTTGCTGTTATATTTTTATGAAAGTCTATTAATTACCTCACATAATTTATACACAGTAAAGACCATATATGTGTTGTATGATTTTTTTTGTTTTTTATATAATTAGCATGAATGCTTATAGCACAAAAATGATCCACGAAGGACCTTATAGAGTAGCAGTCTGCTCAACAGAAAGCTAGTCCAAAACAACAGAAGGAAGAGTCTCCACATTAAACTCATCCACAACAAAGTTACAGTTCAACGAAAGAGACAACTTCGCTGCTAAATCAGCCACCCATTATGCACCCTACTAACCCATTTCAAGGACCAGTCCTGCCTCTCAAATCTCCTCCTTAATTCCATTACCGTAATAAAAGTGAACCAATTCGAAGGTTCCTATGAGGAATAGACCACCTTGACCACTTCGCTGGCATCTAATAGGTTTTGAATAATGTGTTGTCTTATTACCAGATATTACAGTAAACATATATATACTGACGAAGACCATCCCACTAATACAGGCTGAACTTTAGGGATTGGGTCAATGACAGCAAGAGAATAAAGTTACATGCATAATTACAGTCAGCAAGAGAATGTTAGCCTAAAGGTACAGCTATTATGCACATCCAGACATTACGGTTTGTCATGCCCCCGCAAGCGCAAGGGTCCGGGAAGGACACGAAGCTTGGACCTGTGAATAAGAAACTGAGCTCGTGCAAATGGTTTGGTAAGTGAGTCTGCAAGCTGGTCTGAGGTATGAACATGAGAGATGCGTAGCAATTGTCGAGAGACTTGATCACGAACAAAGTGGAAATCGATGGCAATATGCTCATACGGAAATGGAAGATAGGATTGAAACATAAGCAAGTGGCACCAACATTGTCACAGTAAATTGTGGGAGATGTGGGAAGGGTGACAACTAGTTCACAAAGAAGATTTGTAACCCAATTCACTTCGGCTGTAGCTGCTGCAATGGCACGATATTCGGCCTCGGTGGATGAGCGTGCAATAGTAGATTGTTTCTTTAAACTCCAGCTGATGGGATTGGAGCCAAGGAATACCACATAAGCAGACGTAGAATGTCAAGTGTCGGCATCACTAGCCCAGTCAGCATCGGCATAAGCATGGATCATGAGTGCAGATCGAGCGGAAAGGAAAAACCATAGTGGGAGGTGCCCCTGAGATATCGAAGAACCTGTTTAACAGCATTCCAATGGTTGGTAGTAGGATGATGCATAAACTGGGCAAGCTTGTTAACAGCAAAATTGACATCAGGTCGAGTGAGGGAGATATATTGTAGAGAACCAAGCATTTGACGATATTCAGTTGGATCATGAGGAGAAGAACTATCATTAAGTTGAAGGTGCTCAGATGGAGACAATGGGGTGCTGACTTCCTTGGCTGCATGCATATTGGTGCGTTGAAGAAGATCACAAATATATTGCTGTTGGGATAAAAATAATCCAGTAGAAGACCGAGTATATTCAACACACAAGAAGTAGTGAAACGTGCCGAGATCTTTGAGAGAATCGGTTGGAAAGGTACGAGATAAAGGATTTAAGTGTAGAAGGTTGACTGCCCGTGAGAAGAATATCATCCACATAAACAAGCAAGTACATGGTACAAGTGGTCGAAGTGTAGATGAATAGGGAAGCATCACTTTCGAGTTAACAAAGCCATAAGCAAGGAGGAAAGAGCAAAGCTCATTATACCATGCTCGTGGTGCTTGATGAAGACCATGGATGGCTTTGTTCAACTTGAAGACATTGGATGGGCATTGAGGATCAACAAAGTCTTGCGGTTGCTGCATAAAAACACATTCAGAAAGGGTGCCTTGCAAGAAGGCGTTATTAACATCCAATTGATTTAATACCCATCTATGAGTCACGGCAATTGTAAGAACCAGGCGAATGGTTGTCAGTTTGACCACGGACTGAAGGTGTCTGTAAAATCAACGACAGGGCGTTAGTGAAAGCCCTTGCCACAAGACGAGCCTTGTACCTAGCCACTGAACCATCGGGGTTCCTTTTAATCCTATAGACCCATTTGCAGCTAACAATATTTTGTGTGGGTGAAGCAGTACAAGAGACCAAGTGTTATTTTTCTATAGTGCAAGAAATTCATCCTGCATGGCTGCCCGCCAATGGGAGTGCTTAGTGGCTTGGGTGAAACTGGTGGGTTTAAGGAGAGCATGGGGAGGTACAGAAGTGGCTGTTAAAGAAAATATTTTTGGGTTTGTTGATATTATTTTGGGCTCAGGTAACCATGCGGGAGTGGGGAATAGGCTGAGAAGGTTGAGAAGGAGGTGAGGCTGGCATTCATTAATAAGCTGGGTAGACAAGGTGAGGTCACGACTTGGGGAATTAGATGGTGGGTTGGACATGTTGAGGTTAGGAGAAGGAAATTGAGAATTGGGTGAAGAGATGCTTACCTTTTGTGAAGAGGATAGAGGAGTAGTCCTTAGGGGGGCCAAAGTAGATATAATAGGAGTAGGCACATGGAAGGAGGGTAAAGTGGAAGGTGGCGCAGAGTGGGATAAGGGAACCAAGTCAGAGTTAGGACCAGTGAATGACTCAAGATCTAAATTTTTTTGTGAAGTGTGACACATAGTGGGAAAAATTCTGGGGAAAGTGCCAAATCAATATTGTTGCATAGTTTGTATGGAAAAATATGTTTAAAGAAGACGACATGTCGAGAGACAAATAGACGGTTGGAGGTGATATCAAAGCAAAGAAAGGAATGATGGGGAATAGAGAACCTAAGATAGACATAGGGACGGGAACGAGGTTCAAGTTTATGGGAGGTGTATGGACAAAGCCAAGGGTAGCAAAGGGAACCGAAAACTCGAAGAGAAGTGTATTTAGGTTGCTCACGCAACAGTTTTGGTAAGGTGTATCATAGTGGAGAACAGGTGTTGGCATGCGGTTAATGAGATATGAGGCACTTTGGAAGGCATGGACCCAAAAACGAAGTGGAACGGCAGCTTGATATAGGAGGTGAGACCGGTTTCAATGTGATGATGTTTTCGTTCAGCGGAACCAACATGTTCGGGGTGTCAGGAGGAAAGGTGAGATGTTGAATTCCATGTTTAGCTAAAAGATGGGAAAGTACGTGATATTCACTACCACCATCAGTGTACAAAGTTTTGATTTTGGTATGAAAATAATTTTCAATGATTTTTCGAAAAGTTTCAAACACTTTAAACACATCAGATTTCAATTTGAAAGGATATAATCACATGTATTTCGTAAAGTAGTCAATAAAAATAACATAATATTTAAATTTTCCAAAGCCAGCACAGGGCAGGACCCCAAACATCTGAATAAACAATTTGAAAAGGTTTATCACACTTAACAGAGGAATTTTGAAAAGAAAATTTATGACTTTTGTTACAGAGACAAAAGTTACACATAGTATTTGTGGAGGAAGCTGAAACAGGGATGTTGTTTTGAACTATAATTCGTCTTTGAATTGAGGTGATGGATGACCAAGACGTTGATGCCAAAGTTGAGAAGAAACGACAATTAAGGTAGAGGGAGTGATGGTGGACAGGTGAATTGGAAGATGACAAATTGGAAGATGACCACTCATACAGGTTATGTCTACTCCGGCCTTTCGCCAAGGATGCACTCGTATTCAAATCCTTCACCACAAAATGATAAGGAAAAATTCAATTGTTGTTTTGTTTATAGAATTGAGACAGATATGAGATTTTTCTTTATCAAGGGTGCACATAAAATATTGTTTAGCGTAAATGAAGCAGTAGGAGAGGCAATGGAGGATGATCCAATGTGAGAAATTGATATACCATTACCATTGTCAACCACAACATCCTCATTACCAACATAATCTGAATGCATGGACAAGTTCTGGAGGTCAGATGTTATGTGGTGTCTGGCACCTGAGTTAAGAACCCAGTTGGTATTTATTTTGTTTATGTCTTCTCCAACGTAGTGTGCTTGAGATCGGGATATATAAGTAGAAGGCTGACCACGAGAACGATAAGTCTTTGCTCCATGTCCAGGTTTTCACACAATTAACATATAATGCGTGGCTGCCCATGGGTTCCCTGGTAGATTGAAGTCCATGAAGGTGAGTGAGATGAAGAGTTCTGAAAATTCATACCTCGTCCATATGAAGACGGTGGCCTATTGGGTTGAGAGTTGTGTCCACTGAGGTTATTGTCTAGGTCGTAAGTGGTGTTGTGAGTGCCACCACGATGACCTCCACGACTTCCACGATAGTTTCATCGGCTACCACGACCTCTTTGAGCCAGTTGTGCAGTGACCATTACATCTTCTTCCTTGGGCTCACTATGATTACGGATCAGCTCTTCATCGACCAATTTAGCGTAGAGATTCTCAAATGAGATGTGTGTGTCGTGAACTTGAACTGCTACTGCTAGTTCTTTGAACTCATCACCTAATCCATTGAGTGTGTAAGACATGATGTGAGCATCATTTAATGGATGCCCGATAATTGATAAATCATCAACAAGGCTATTTACCTTGCTCATGTATGTTGCTACCGTTTTTCCTTCTTTCTTATTTGTCATGAGAGAAGACATGATTGATAACATCCTAGTATTAGAATGGTTGGTAAAATTTGTTCCAAGCATTGGCAGATGTGCTGCAGCTGTTTATAGTTGGACCAAGTGTGCTGTGAATGGTGGCTTGAATGCCAAGAAGCACAAGTCGATCTTGCCGGGTCCATAGAACATATCCAGGGTATGTTTGTGATGGACATGGATTTGTTCCACCAACAAAGCCGAGAAGCCCATAGCCAGGAGAAGATTTGTCATCTGTGACTTCCATGATGCATAATTCGCATTTTTGCTAGCTTGAATGGAATCTGAGAGGATGCATTAAGTGAAATCAGATTACCATTGACAGATGGCAGGTTACCATGTGTTGTGGTGTTTACAGGTGGAGAGGTAATAGCCACGTCAGAGAGTGATGTTGTTGGTGTTGCAGCAGAAGCTTGAAAATTTTCCATGGTTGACGTAAGAGAGAAGGAAAGGTGTAGCTGGGGTAGATAACAGACTCAAAACTCTATTTTTTTAATAGAGAGGGCTCTGATACCATAATAGGTTTTGAATAATATGTTTTCTTATTACCAGATATTACAGTAAACATACATATACCGACGTAAAGACCATCCCACTAATATAGGCTGAACTTTAGGGATTGGGTCAATGACAGCAAGAGAATAAAGTTACATGCATAATTACAGTCAGCAAGAGAATAAAGTTACATGCATGATTACAATCAGCAAGAGAATAAAGTTAGCCTAAAAAGTGCAGCTATTATGCACATGCAGACATTATGGTCTATCAGCATCCACCTCCCAAATGATGTTTCTTCAGTTTTTGGATTCCGCCAATTCTGAGTCCCATTTCAGCACTTCCAACTCCGCTACAAACGATGACCTGCAAGAGAACAAAGATGAAGACAACCCCAGAAGCTGCCCAACTTCATTTTTGACGACCATCGCTGCTGGTAATTCATTATCTTTGTGTGTTACATCCACATTAATTTTATCCAATCCTAGGGAGGCATCCAACCACCAATCGGAGCTGAGTAAACCTTGCTCGTTCCTGATTGCTCTTCAGGCCTACCAACATCTGCTAACTTGTCCACCACTTCATTAAAGTATCTGATAGATTCATGCAGCCTAATCCTTCCATGAAAGAAGAAATTACATCGTAATTGCCACACCAGATAAAATAAATTGGCTTAAAAATTTAATCGTTCTTCTTTATCAAAACAACTTGTTACCAAAGAAGGATTTGGCTTTAAGTAAACTTCCATTAACTGAGAAATATTAGCACGTACTAGGATTCAATCTCCCCACTTGCTCCTAAATGCAATAACCCAACTCAGCTGACAATCTTGAAATAGATGTAAGCTCGTTTCCGTTTCTGTGCCACAAAAATTACACACAATATCTCCAACTCCAACCCTTCTGGCAATAGCTTCCCTTGTAGGCAACACATCCGCTAAAATCCTCCATAAATGCACCTTGAGCCTTTTGTGCAACTTACTTTTCCAAATTTGATTCCACATAGGATCCTAATTATTTCCATATCTGAGTTTAATAACCTCCTGATAGCTGCTCTTAACCAAGAAATTACCATCTGCATCCCTTATCCATAAGAGTCTATCTTCTGTTTGGACTGAAGGCCATTTCACTTGTAAAATGGTTGTAACCGACTCAAAAGTGCATAGCCTTTCCAATAGCTCTCGATCCCACTCCTCACCATCCTCTGTTCTCAAATCAGCAACACACGTCCAACCTGAACCATCAACATTTTCTTTAAGAGTAGGAACCATACCATCATACTAAAGTATCCAAAAGATCCCTCCACGGAATGATTCTACTCACATCTCTAAAAGCGTAACATGAAGCCCTTCTAATCAGCATCTTTGAGCTCAAAATACCCTTCCACACCGATGAATCCCCGCTTTTAAGAATACAATCAAAAAACTATTTGTCATGCAGATATTTAGCTCTCAAAATAGTAACCCATAAATTATTGCCTCCTCGTGCCACATTCCAACCCAGTTTATCAATTAAAGCTAAGTTAATATCTCTGAAATTCCTCAGACCAAGACCTCCAGCTTCTTTAGGTAAACAAATGGAGGACCAAGACTTTAGTGATAGAAACTTGTGCTTCCCTTCCGAAACACCCCACCAGAATGTCCTAGCCACGGAGTCCAGCTCTTTACATAATTTCATATGCTATATAAAAGTAGACATGGAATACACCGGAATGGACTGAACAATTGAATGTAGTAAGGTCGCTCTACTAGCAGTGGACAGTAGCTTACTTTGCCAACCCTCCAACCGCTCTTGAATACGATTTTTCACTCTATCAAACTCCTTGGATCTTTTTCAGCTGAAGATGAGAGTGTTCCCTAGATAAACAACCCCAGCTTCCATTTCTTTAAACCCCAACACATCTTTGACCTTCCTCTGCATACCTCGTGATGTACCAGAAGGAAATAAATATTTGACTTCTCTATTCGGAAGCTGACCAGACCAATCACAAAACTGACGCAGAACCTTCTTGAACTGTCTAGCATTACCTACATTAGCCCTACTTGTATTAGTTGAACAAATACAAATATGTAGGAGGTTTGTTATAACAACAACCCCATTGTTTATAATCGTTATGTGATACAATGCATGCGTGAATTTTCAGGACTTGTGTAGCATGACAAAAACTCTTTATTTTTTTAGGTTTCATAATTTTTGCTGAAGCAATATTTTTACTTTATTAACATTTTTATAGGATAGTATTATAACTGCTTATTCTGAATATAGACTCTGAATTTTAAGATTTTGGTATTAATTATTAATATTACATTTTAGTTTCAAGTGGAAGGGTTTTAATAATTTAAAATGAAAAATGAGCTCCAAGTCATTTGAAAGACAATGCTAGATAGTATAAGAGAGAATTACCTCATATTCCATTGAGGTTTGGCATAAACAACAGCACTATAAGCACTAAGAAATTTTACCAATATAATTATCAAGTGATGTGATAATTTAATTATCTGATAATTAATGTACTCTAAAAATATGGAAAGTGAACTCTTGAAATAAAATAAAAAAATTTAAATGAACTTGTTGTAATTGAATTTTGTGTCACTTAGAACTCATGCAGGCAAATACAAGATGGTTGAGTCCATATAAAAATAAACTTACAGAGTATCGAAAATCTAAATAAAAAAAAACTGAAATCCTTAAGATAGAGAATATAAGGTCAGTTGGAATGCCAATGTGCACCCTCCAACGTTCTAATCAATATATAAAACTCCATTAGCTTCGAAAGTAAGAAATGACAATAGAGAAATAGAGTGGATTGCTTGGAGAAAGGGTCAATTGTTTTACTTGTGCAGGACTAGAGAGCAACTCTTTCTTATCCTCCACTCTTACCTTCTGTGTTAGAGAAGTTGGATGTACGACAGTTATCTAGGCATTAATCTTGAAATTATGCCACCTGTCATCAATGTAGGTGCTATAAAAGTTAGCTAATATGTCATCCCAGGTTGGTGAGGAATGATGGCTGAGGGAGACACACTTTTATAGTGGTTGGTTGTGAGAATTGTTATTTAATTAAAAATATATATATTTTAAAATTTGAATTGATTAAGATATTATTTAATATTTTGATTATCTCATTAGTTTTAAACAAATAAGATATTATACTTTGGGATAGGATTTCTTTTTAAACATTAAAAAATATAAGAATATATTTATTAAAAAAAAGAGTAAACAAAATCTGATTTTACGTTATTAACCAACTAATTATATGATTTTAAAATTTAAATTAATCCTATATATATCTCTATCTATTAGGCCTATAAAAGAAGGTCTCTTGACTCATTGTATTCTTTTGTTCAACTATGAGAATTGAGAAAGAAAGAACTCATTATTTTTAGAGAGAAAAAAAATGAAAAAAAATGGAGATTGTGTGTTTTGAGAGACAAAAACGTTAGGTTTTTTTTATCTACAATTAGAAGGTGAGTAAAAGGAAAAGAAAAATGCTTTGAAATTTTTATTTTTCTTATTTTTGGTTAATTAGTATTGTTACTAAATTCTTTTTCTTTTCTCTTTTGCTTTTTCTTTGAATTTGTTCTTGGAGGTTGATTTGGTGCTAGGCTTTTGCAATTGTTTCAAGAAAAATTCAAGAATTTGTTTATGTGATTGCTTTGTTGTGTTATGATGTTTGAGTTATAAATTGGATTGATTTGTATATGTTTTAACAGAAAGATTATAAAATATTGCCTCTATTTTAATGGTATTTAAATTAACGTCCCTTTAATGATATTTGAAATTCTTTTATGATTTATCTTAAATGGTCCTATGAATTATAAACAATTTGGTTTTTATGTTTTAACTCAATCCTTTTTTTTCTTTTTTTTACAATTAATTAGGAATTTTTGAATTTCTTTGCATTTAATGAAAATATTATGTCATGTTGGATTTACTATTAGTTTTCAATAGGCAAATAAATTCCTTTTAAATTGAAATTTTCATATATTAGAATTAAAACCTTTATGAATATGATTGTTTTAGAATTTTTAATTTTGATATTTTTAATGAATTTATTGTTAATTTGCAAAATTCAAGTTGATGTTTCTAGAATGGACTGGCATATTCAATTTTCAGTTTAATACCTAGGCTTTTCTTGTCTGGAAAATTTTGGCTGAATTATTATAGATATATGTATGTACGGTTGATTTGGCATTGGTTTCAGGTCAATTGAAATTTTGTGGATTTAATTATAAATTCTGGAAGCTATCTAGGTTAATGTTTTAGTTTGAAATAAATAATTTATTGTTCTTAGAATTTTTTGATCAATAATTTAATGTGATAATGTGGACATTTGAATTGAAGTATTTCCTTTGAAATTATGTCAATTGATTGAGTATAGAATAAGTTATGAATTTATTAATGTGATAGTTGCATAATTTTTGTAAATTGAGTATAAAGTTAATGTGTAATTACTCAATTATTATTTTGGATTGATGATTTGGAATTAGTTTGTATTATGCATTTTCTTTGAACAAGTATTGTGTTATTGAAGTCATTTATAAGCTTAGTATAAATGCATGCATAAGCATAATTAATCAACGATGAACTACGATTGTACATTGTACATAGTTGATATTTTGGCAGCGCTATATAATTTTATAAGTTTGAGTTTGATCATGATAAACTAAATTAAGTATAAGTTAGATTAAAATGCTTAGTATGTTATGTTATAAGTTATATTGAAATCTATACACACCTATGATATGATAAAAGACTATAAGTTAGATTAAAATACCTATTATATGAAAATTCAATTATTATACACTAAGTTTATGAAACATGAATGCATTGCAAGTACGTTATATTTATGATTCAAGTATGACATCACTTATTGATATTGTAATAATGATATTAATTTGTTGGGTTGATTATTAATATTATTTCTATATTGAATTCTACTAAGTTGGTATTATTTTATAATAATACTCACCTTACTATTATTATTTTATTAGTAGTAATGCTTAAGTTAATTTATTTATCTAGATAATTTTTGAAAATGGTGGATTTAATGCAACTCAAGGGAGAAACTTTTGAGTATACTATGAAAGTCTACCAACATTATGATCGAAATTTTGAAATACTTGCTTTAATTATTTTAATTGTTTTATTTTTGAAAATATGATTGTTGTTTGAGTTTTAGATTAAAAATTTTATAATTATGGAATTTTAGATAATAATTTATGTTATTTTTAAATAATATTTATTGCAGTTTCAAATATGGATTTGACTCTGCAAAGTTTAAAATAAAAGTTTTTAATTTTCCATAATTTTCATATGTTATTTTGGTAGTTACCTTAATATTGTTTGACCTATGAAATTTGGTTGAGGTATATTACAATTTTGATATCAAAGTCGATTCAATCTTGTGGCATACTTTGATAAGAAAATAATTTTACAAAGAGATATTTTATTTTATATTATTATGATTTAAAAGGTTAAAATACTTAATTTTGAAAATGTTACACGTCAAGGATAACCCAAGAGCTTGATGAGATTTACATGACCATAAGGTATGTTAAAGTTTGATTCATTGCTTATTTGACTTTGTTATTATATTTGTGTTTTTAAGATGCTTACTAAGAGCAATACTTTAAAGTTTATCGTTATAAGTGAATTTGAATTGAGTCCTGATCGCAGTCAAGAGAAGAACACCAAATGACCCTACTATTTATACAAATGATGAAAATTAGTGAAGACATCATATTTAAAATTGAAGATAAGTATTACATTTAAAGAGTATTTGAACATTGAGCAAAGAAAAGTGCTAAGGAATACCTTTATAGAAAACAAGCTATATTCAGTACAAAAGGAATTGCACTTCATTCAATATGATACTTTAGTAGATTACAAACAATATTAATAGGTGGAAAGAAGACTAAATGAAAAAGCTTTAAGGCTATTTTTTAGGAAAGATATTGAGGATTTGACTCCATTTTTTTTAATCTCTATAGATTCTAATTATTAGTAGAGGATTCCTATAAGAGTAAAGATTTCGAAATGTTTGAAAGCAGAGAAAATATAATTTGTACCACTAATCAAGGTCTTGCAAAAGGGTAGAGGAACTCCCATTTGCCACTAAAGTGGTTCCTAAACTTATAGGATTAGAGGTTTTATAGGAGACTTGAATGGAGTTGAGGTGGTTAACTTAGAGTTTGATTTTCTATCATGTTATTGTTAATTTAAATTCAATAAGTGATTTTTCCTACACTAAGAACCATTTTAAAGTTTATTTCTTTATAATTTGTATGAAGTTTCTTTTATTATGCAATGTGTTCGAAGTTCACTATGATATTTTTATGCTAAGTTTAATGTGATACACGTGTTGAAATTTTTTTTAACTGCAAACAATTAAATGAGTTGTTGAAATTTGGATAATTTTGTTAATGAAATATTTGTTTTAACCATTACTAAAAGTTTCAAATTCGATCATTGAATTATTTGTGGCTTATATGTAATTTATGGTTCACCTAAAGAATGCTTTAATGGATAACGTAAATGAAAGTTTAAGTCATCTTGTAAGCTTTAGCTATAAATATGGAATATGCACCAGCAGGACTACAAGATGAAATTACTAATGTGACGGAAAGATTTAGGTGTCATAAACTACCAACTTTCTAGGT
Organism: Rhamnella rubrinervis; assembly: GCA_007844105.2. Taxonomy (NCBI): domain Eukaryota; kingdom Viridiplantae; phylum Streptophyta; class Magnoliopsida; order Rosales; family Rhamnaceae; genus Rhamnella; species Rhamnella rubrinervis. The sequence goes on from CM017578.2 coordinate 21,928,672, forward strand.
CTACAAATCCAATTCAAGTTAACTAGATCGTGGAGAGAGATAGCTTTTGAGTTTATGACTTACTTAGAAACAAAAAGTAATCTGTGTTATGCATATACTAAGAGAAAGAACAATGCACTTATGGGACTCTACGAAGTGATTACCGAGAACCCATTGACTTGGATGCGGTTTATGGAGTTGTTCAATGAGAAGAATCTTTGAGTTTGCAAAGTGCAAGGAAGTTGAATTTTACAGTTGAAGTAAGGTAGCTTATCTTTGAGAGGAAGTTTGAATAGCTTTATAGGTATGTTCCTTGGAAAGTTAGAAATAAGTGGGAGAAAGCATTTCTTTTTTTAAAATGGGTTGAATGTTGAACTCTTCAATGCTATAGTTCTTATGCAATTGCAAACTTACAATAAAGTATTACAAAGTGCTTAAGTCATAGCTAATAGAAAAGTTAAGAAGAAAGTGTCGAGTGAAAGTTCAATGCCTGCGTTCAAGCCTTGGGATCATAACAATAATAATAAGATTAAATTTGAAGAAAATAAATTTAAAATAAGAAGCCTAGAACATAAGAGGTTAGAAGATAATTTCCTAAATGTATAGCTTGTGGAAAGAAATATAGTGAAGAATGCTATTGGAAGCGGAGCTTGTTTCATTGAAAGACTAGTTACCTAGTTAAAGATTGCCTAATTTTAAAAGGAATGATACTAGGATTCATAGGAAAGCTAATTTTGTTACGATATATTTTTTCGAGTAAGGCTATTCACTTACTCTTAATTGGTGTTCAGAAGTTGAATTTCATCCTCTCATCCTTCTTTTGGGTAATAGGAGGACTTGGAAGGAATGGTGCTCTTAGGAAAGAATGTTTAGACCGGTGTTAAGGGGGTGTGGTATGACAAGGTTTGAGGATGTGCAACAATCCCTTCACATGAAATTTGCATGAAAATCCTTCACTCGGACTCTTTATAAGTAAGACTTTTTCCAACTATGACAAACAGGGTATAGTTGATCTCACTACTTTAAGAACTTCAGACTCATGGTTTTGGAAAGCTATAGCTGGTTGCATAAGAGTAGTTATTAAGAATAATCAATTGAAAGTTAGAGAGGGTAATTTATTATTCTAGTTCATAAAGTGGCTAGAGGAGGGACAGTTATGTTAACAATTTGTGCAGGTACAAAATCTAAAGGTGCTAATATAAGATATTATGATAGAAGATAGATGCAATATTCCAAGACTTACTGCATTGGTGGGGGATGATCTAGCGGCTAATATTGTTGACAATGTGAGAGGCAAATGTAATGGAGTAGATTTGAAAGTATGGAAACCTGATGCTCATGGGATTTGATAGTATGGAAACCTGATGCTCATGGAACTTTCTCAATAAAAAATGCATGAGACATAATCTGTGTGAGAGCAACAAAGCAAGTTTGAGCTACCTTTGCATGGCATATTGCACTTCCAAAAAGAGTTTCCATCTTGATCTGGAAAGTTATAATAGGAGGCTTAAGTGTACATAAGAAAATTCAATAAGCACGTGTTGCATTAACATCAAAATGCAACTATTGTATAACGAGCCAGTAGGAGAATTAAAATCATCATATCTTGAGTACTACAGAATCTGCAAATGAATGCTAGAGAATTATGTTTGCTTCGGTAAAGAGAGGAAAATGATATTTTGACAATGTTTTTGCAAATCATTGTAATTTTTTTTTCTCTTTAAGATCTTTCTTAAAACTTATTTCTGTAAGGAGAGAAATAATGAACTTTCCTTCAACTTCGATAATGGGATTTTGAGTTTATTCTATTTTATTTTGGACTAAAAAATTTGGCTTACAAAGACTAGACTTTTACTAATTTAAAGTGTTGACTTTTTACTCCCTTAAATCTCATTGTGGGCTCACTTCTTATTATTGTGATTATTTTATTACATGAAATATTGGTGTAATACTTTCTTATTATTTTATTTTGACTATTTTGCTGTTAATATTATGTATATTATGTACTGTACTGGATATATCAATATTGCATGATGATATTTTGCTATTTTTTCTCTTTGTTTTGCACTATTGAATTTGTAACTAGTAGACACTCCTCACTAAGGAGACCTTTAACTCAACTCCATTCAGTAAAGAATTCAAAAGGGGACTTGTGAAGCACGATATCCGCCGATAGTGCTTTCGGAAAGACCTATATCCATATAGACAATACATCTGAAAGGATCAGCCCCTATCTGGACAGACAGTACATCTGGAAGGACAACTCTACATCGGGACAGGCTCTATTTCCACCAGTCCATTAGCATACCTTCATATTTCAACTCCAATAACTACTTATTATAAAAGATTACTAAAAGCAAAATATCAAATATGCTTATTGCATACATATATTAAATCTAATATAAATTACACAAGATTACACTACAAAATAAATAGTTCAAAAAATATATAGAAAATATTGTATATGAACCAAACATACACAGTAAAGACTTAAAAACATAAATTATGAGTTTCTACTAATATATTATAAAATTACTAAAATATCTTTATCAAAAGGATGAAACAGACGACTAATTAATGTCATGGGTTCTAACGAGTTGACTCACTGTAGACCTAATCCGTATTATCTAGACATGAAGATTATTTTAATTGTGCAGGTTCATATAGTATTAATGGCTCGCATGGAAATTTGTTAGGTCTAATAGAATAAAGAAACCAATGACAACACCTTCTTTACCTTGGTAAAGAAATAGAGATTCTAATTACTGCCCCTTTTAGACCTATATCCTCCAAACATATTTTATACATCCGATGTTTTTGAGTCCGTAAATATTATATTCTATTAATTGAACGTCATGGCTGCATAGCTGTTGTGTACCTTTTAATACAAGTATTACATTAGCATTTCTTTTGAGGGAAAAAAACTTGGCCCCTTTAGCCAATGACACAACCATTATGACTTTTAGTCCAAGAACCGAGATCAATCAATATGTCTTATCTCAACTCCTTTTCTATATCCCGTTTATCTCTAATGGATTTTATGGTCTGATAGCCAATAGTCACCGTCTTCATAGCCACTATTGAAGCTACCATGTTTTTCACTATCACCGTGTGATACCTCTATACAGGGCTGGCGCTAACATTTTGGGGGCCTTATGCAACTAAAATATGGGGGCCCATATATGTGATTAAAGTATATATACATATAATATATATAAGTAATAATTTATATTTAATAAAAATACTAAAAAGTTAAAAAATAACAATCTAAATCTTTGAAAGTCTATATTAAATTTATTCTTCTAGCATTTTTGATAAAAAATCAGCAATTACACTACTACAATCAATCTATTTGAGAATTTCTTTTCAATCAACACTAAGGTCAATCCATTCAATCTTTCTTATAACATTGTTGACGAAGGTGAGATTTTATCAACTTTAACTTTGAGAAGTTGTTCAAACTTCAACTTAACTTAAGTTAAGATTTTATCAACCTTCACTTTAAAAGTATCTTTATATTTTTGAAATTGTTCAAACCTCAACTTAAGTGAAGAAAGAGTTTGATCAACTATATATATAAAATAATCAACTCTAAAAGATTTTTCAATTGAATGTATTATCTCATTGCTATCACTTTCATCAAATTGGTTACTTTTATGAATGACTCGTTTTTCATGAAATATAGGTTCAATTTCCATTTAAGTAGTAATTTCTTGAGCAACAATCTTAACAAATTCAAATCCACTTTCTCTATAAGTTTCAAAAAAGGAAATCAATGCTTTCAAGTAACTAATAGCAGCATCAATAACCATGTCCTTACTTTGCAACATTTTCTTTACTCTATTAATAGCATATAATATATTATACTAGATAACCATGTCAAATAAGAATTCAAAATCTATAATATCATTTGATAAATTTTTAGCATCTCTGAATGTCTTTGGGTCATCACATGTTTCCACCAAGTGACTTAAAGCAACTTTTAATTCTGGAGCTTGAAATCGTATTACTTTAACATTTTCAACTTGACTTTCCCTACGTGTTTGTGATAATGGCTTAAGTGTCAAACTTTTTACATAATCATGAAAAACTTTTCATCGTTTAGGAGAAAATGAAAATAATATATATAAGCATTTTACAATTCCAAAAAAATAGATCTAGATTTTATACAAGAATTTACTATATCACAAAGTGCAAGATTAATATTATGACATCCACAACCTGTGTAAAATGCTCTTGGATTTACTTATAGTACTCTTTTTAATACACCTTTATGCTTCCCTTTCATATTAGAACCATTATTATAATCTTGACCTCTTACATCACTAATATCAAGTTCAAGTGATTTCAAAATAACTAAGAGTTCACCAAACAATCCTTTCTCCGAAATATCATCTACCTTAAAGAATCCCAAAAAGAACTCTTCTATTTTTACTAGACTTGCTGATACTCTACATATATTATTCTAAAAGACATTTGTTCTTCATGACTTACATCTAGTGTGCAATCAAGTATGACTGAATAATATTTTACTTTTCTAACTTTTCTATTATTACACTTTTGATTTCTCCTGCCAGCATGAGTATGAACTCATTTTGAATTTGGAGCTAAGATAATGATAATGAATTACCTTTTCTTGAATTCGCCAAATGTGTTTTCTCATTGGACCAAACTCCGTAATCATTTCAATTAAACCTAAAAAATTTCTATTATCTTCTTCATAAATTTTCTCATTATTCCCCATAAATGTCAAATTATTCTTACAAAGAAAGCAAATAATAGAAAGTATTCTTACAAAAAAAATTCTCCAATGTTCTTTATATTTGTTGATTAGATCTTACATAGCTTTGTCAATTGTTAAATTCTACTGAAATTTCCTTTCCAATTCAATCCATCTTCTCATGTTATACATGTGTCCATTATTAGTTTCATGGATTTTAAGCCTAAAACTAAGATTTCTCTAGTCATACATTCATTCATTAGCTAATTAAATATTATTTCCTTCTTACTTAAACAACTTACAAAAAAAGCATAATACTTTATTGAATGAAATTGAATAGACCAACCATTTTCTCTCACTTTTCTTACCATATGATGAATGTCGAATGTAATATGCTGAAGAGAAATGCCTATTTTCTAAATCTTTAAGATAATTAACCACATTCTCTCTAAGAGAACCTCTTTTCACCAACAAATCTATTAAGTTTTGATCAATAGTTTTTCAATTTCCTAGATAAGTAATATCTAAATGTATAAAGGGACACATTTTATATTAATATCTTCATGTTCTTTGTTCCTATTTTCCTCATCCTCAAAATTAGCTTGCTCATGATCCATTAAACTTTTATGTTCTTCATTCATATTTTCTTTATTTTCAACTTTCTTATCTTGAACTACTTCATCACTCAAATCTTTACTTGAACTTCCAATTCTACTACTAATATTATTACTCAGAAATTTTTCCATAGCTCCTACTTGAGATTGAATAAACTCTTCATTTTGTTTTTCTTTTTCTCTTTTCATACCTAGACAAAAACTTTTTAGCGACATATTAAATCAATCAAAAATCTAGAATAAATTCAAGATTCAACTATAAATTAGTTGAGGAATAGTAAAACTTGATAAAAGATTTCTACTTAGATGTATTGATAGACAAATATTCTCTTTAACTTGTAAAATTTTAAGAGTAATAATCCATTAAAATTCATATTTTTCTTCTTTAATTTAAAAAAAAGCTATGCAATAATTTGAAGCATCTTGATTAATAAAATATTTCAATTATTGATGCAATTTTAAGAATTTGAGAAATTAATTAGTCAGCCTCAAAATTATCCAACTAAAAACAAAGAAAATAACACATATTGAATTCTTTATTATTATAAAACCCCAATAGCAAAAGTATTTTTATATTAAAATAAAATTCACATATAAAACTATTAACCATAAAAAAATAAAATAAAAAATAAACTTACTAAAGTTACTCTCAATACTTTGTCTTTGTGCCCATAGTTAGAATCTATGTTCTTTGATGGAATACATATACGAAGAAAAAAGACGAATAGGGAAAGAAAAGAAATGAAATAAAGGAAAAAAAAGTAATGAAAGTTAAAAGATGATTTATCAAAATATTAATTTTAAATATACGTGGGGTCATAGAGTATTATTAAAATATTTAGTTTTAATTATTTTATTATATTTGATATATTTTATAAATATATTATATATATTAAAAAAATTTGGTGGGGCCCTCACTATTGGGGGGCCTTATAGAGTTACATGCCCTGCCTATAGTGAGGGTCAGCTTTGCCTCCACACCATGGCCGTTTATGATTCCATACTTCACCAGCCTCCCCAATTCTGTCTTCATGTATATCCTCAAGATCCAAGATGTAGGTTCAAGTTATGGCAGTTAGGGTTAAGATTTTTATGTATTTTTTGCAAAATTATGTTGATTTATAGTTAGAGTCATAGTTGATTTGTTTAAGGGTTAATGAAATTTGTGTGCATTTGTTGAAAATATTACTAAAATATTGTACAACTTGAATTTTTTGAAATTCATATGAATTTTGGTATTGATAGGGAGAAGATGAATGTCCAACGAAGATAACCGTCAGATCTTCATTGGATTATAGTTGGATTCGATAGTTTAGCATTTTTATTTTTCTTATTTATTTATTGATGATACATAATATGTTATTTTAATAATATTATTTTTTGTTACTATTATTATTAATTAATTTTGTTAATAATATTATTTATGTTGTTATTTTTACTGGAAAAGTTTCATGTCCATGGTAGATTTAGTTCAAATTCTAATGTTGTGCCAAAAATGTTATATTTTGGCACATAGGCTCTCTTAGTATATAATGTTTTCCTAGTAACAAGCACATACAATATGGTCCAATGTAATAAAGAAAGAGAACAATCCTTTTAGATTTATATTATGTGTGTTCTTATCATCATCATAGCGAACAACAAATATGCAAATGCATGCCCTTACATTATGTAACATGTGCATCATAGTAAACTTCTTGACTTTATTTTTATTAAAGATTCGCATAAAATTCATAGTAAACTTCTTGACTTTATCTTTATTAAAGATTCACATGAAATTTGACATAAATATAGTTAACCACCACCATCAAACTCTTATTCGGATTGCAAAACTATAATAGTAAATCTGCTAACATTTTTAAATTGATGATTATCCATATTAAAACCCTTTTCTTCTAAAAGAAATACCCAAAAAGCAACATTTGACTACCCTAACTTTTAAAATTTCATTATTGTCCTTTAATAAAAAATGCTATTGATAAGTTTCATCTTAAAAAATACAAATACTATTTACCATATTATATTAACATAAATTTAATACTTAAAAAAATTATCATTTTTGAATGTACAAATGAATTAGTTACTCAATAGTATACATATTAACAAAATAAAATTTATCCCACTTTAAAGAAAAATATGTATTAAATATTAGTAAAAAAATAAAAGTATTAAGTTAATATTTTAAATAAAAACAAGTCTTTTAATTTATTTATTCATAATTATCATGTACAAAGTTATTTTTACCCCTTGAAGTAAATTTTAATTAAAGTTGATTGAGAATATGAGTGTAAGTGACAAATATTCATATTTACCATTTTTAAAAAATAAAAGTTAAATTATCCATAAAAGTAAACTAGTCATATATTATTATACTTTTTTGGTAATAGTCATATATTATTATACTTGTACGTATATAAAGTTTAGTTTACTATTCAGAAGAAGTTAAAACATGTTGGACACGTGCAATTCAATGTGAGCGCAGTGCGCACGCTTGCAGAGAGTCCTTGAGTACTGTGAATATAAAGACATTGGCTAGATCTTCTTTTTAGCTTTGACTTTACAGAATATTAATTTAATATAAAACGTGCTGTAATATAAATAATATAATATATATTTATTTAATTATGTATAATAAATTAGTTAATTTTATTAATTATATAAAATTTACTAACTAATTCGTGAATATTATATTATTAGTGTTGAAATATAAATTGTAATAAAAATTTTATTTATATATATATATATTATTTTTTGTCTTGTTTATTTAATTATATATAATAAATTAGTTAATTTTATTGATTATATAAAATTTACTAACTAATTCATATTAGTGTTGAAATATAAATTATAATAAAAACTTTATATATATATATATATATTTTGTCTTGTTTATTTAATTATATATAATAAATTATTTAATTTTATTAATTATATAAAATCTACTAATTAATTTGAAAATATCATATTATTAGTGTTGAAATATAAATTATGACGAAAATTTTTATTTATTTATATAATTTTTTTCTTTTTATCTCTTTCTTTATCTTGTGAGATAGAATTCAATATATGCCAATTATTTATTATATAAAAATAAATTAAATAATAAATATGTATTGAGTTCTAACAATAGACAAAGAAGAATGAGATATAGTATACTCCAATAACACAATGCTATGTTAGCAAAAACTGTCCACTTTTTGTGGGTCTCCAATTATTCTTAAACCTAACAGTCCTTTCTAACCTCATCGACCTCATCACTGAGTGTTAACTCCACTATTAGATTACCAGTTAAGCTCTAGTCCTAACTATCTTGATTATTCCTAGGAATAATGCTACGACAATTCACACCTCTTACCATGAAGGAAATTCACAACACTCTCGAGAAAATAAAGTTTTTATGGATGCGGATGATAATGATATTGACACAAGACAAAACCTCAAGTATTGCATGTTTGCGAAACTATTCTCAGACAAATCACCAAATCTTGCTGCTCTTTTCAAAGTTATCAAGAAAAGTTGGAACCCGTCTCGGAGGGTGGAACTTCAAGAAATGAAAAATGGTGTGCTTGCTTTTCAATTATTTTGTGAAGTCAACATTAGAAGTATTGAACAAATGGAACCATGGTGTTTCAATGGGAACATCCTTTTACTTTATAGATAGGAACCTGAAGTGTCACCGTATAAACTCAATTTTAAGGAATCCATAATTTGGATCCAATTTTTGAGATTGCTTCTGGAGTGGTACACACCATAATTTGTGAGAAAGTTGGATATGAATCTTGGTGAAGTGTTAGAGATAAATCTAGCAAAAGACACATGTTATAGTTTTAAAGCTGTAAAGACACGAATCAAATTTAATATGGTCTTTAAACCAGGTATCTGGATAAATAGGAAAGTTAGAAAATCTATATGGGTAAGCTTTAAATATGAGAGACTTCCCCACTTTTGTCTTACTTGTGGCAAAATAGGACATGAAACAAGATTCTACAACTCAGAAACTAATCGTACTTGTCAAGATTTCATAAGACACATAAAGAATAGCAACATTTATAGAAGATAGATGCGGGTAGAGTTCTCAAGATTAATGCCAACAGATATAATAGAAAGCTTATTACCATATACTCAAACGGAGCCACATATCCAAATAGAGTCACCAAGGGAAGAGAGACCTCTAGCTATGGCAATTTTTGGGGTTAAAACATCAATTAGGAAGTCGGATCAAAAAATAAAACCTTAGAAAGAACAAGTGGTGGATTGGAGAACATCCTTGAACAAGGTCCACGGGAAAGCGGTAACCTTGACCATGAACCCCTTTAACTATAAAACTACAACTACCACATCCTACAAATCTAGCTTAAGGAAAGTTTCTTGGAAGTTGAGAGGTGGAAGCAAGAAGATGAAAATTGTCAATTTTAAGAGGCCACCTTAACACTTCTAATAGATGTATTTTATGAGTGGAACCTATAGACATCAATGTTAGAAATCAGTACAAGACTCGATAATCTACGCAAAGATAGAAATAAGAAAGATGTTTCAAGTGTACAGTGGCAACTCATTGCTTAGAAACTCAAGGGCAAGGAGAATAAGCATGAATTACGAACCCCTTCCTCTTTACAGATATAGATTACATTTATCCATCCGAGTCAAGGAAGAATGATTCAGAATCAATTAAGCCAGCCTAAAACCTCAACAAGCTAATTAAAATTGAGAGAAGACATTTGAAAAGCTTCATGAATCAGAACCCGGACTTAACCTCTCCAAATTGTTTAGAAAACTGCCCAACGCCTTATTCTATATCGGGTAAACTTGAAGATGTATGCTCTTCTATGGTCATTAGCAACCTATGCAAGCATAGTAAAAGACATCTTAATGAAAATATAATAACATAAACCAAGAAGTGAGATAGGATAAACACTACAAGCCATATATGAGAAAAGATGAGCTTAAAGATATTAGCAATAATCTTTTCAACTATGGTGATCTCACGATATTCAAAACATAGAGCAAGTTCACATACTAAAAGGTGAGGAGGCTTCCTTAAAAAAGCATCACTATCCTTTACGAAAACACTTATGCAAAACTATCATGGTTTAGGAATCCCCTAATAGTCCAATCATTGATGGACATTTGCTTCCATCAAAATCCTCATATGGTATGCCTTATTGAGAAAAAAAAACTATACAATTTAAATTCTACCAATTCTTAAAGAGGTTACGGTTTGACCATCACCTTATTATTCCTTTTAGAGGTTTGTATGGGGCATGCTCGTGCTTTGGAAATATGAGGTCCAAATGGATCCGTCTTGTACAATCATAACTATGTGAACCTAAAATGCCCAATAGACTTGATGTCTTGCCATTTTAGCTTTGTCTATGAATGCAAAAAGTTCTACGATCGTTTAATTCTTTGGAGAGAGCTATCAAGAATGTTTGGGAATATCAATACCCCCGGTTCTGCATGGGGGATTTCAATGAGATTTTAACAAATAATGAAAAAGTGGGGAAGAAATCAGGAAATCCAACTCGATGAGAGAATAAAGATGTTTCTTAGATGATAGTAATCTCATGGAAATTCAATTCTTTGGAAGTGTTTTGACTCAAGCTAATTGTAGAGAGAAGAGAAGTTTATCTTGGAAAACACGATAGAATCTGCTCAAATCCGAAAGCCCCATTTAGTTTCCCTGATGCTCTTTTGACCATTGTCTCTTCCTTCTCAACACGACTCCGATTTTCCAATGAGGAAAGAGACTTTTCAAGTTTAAACCCAAACAGCTTTTTGAAAGTAGCTATAAGGATGTTGTATGGTAGTTGGTCTTGGGAGGATCAAGTTCAAGAATGGAAGCTCTCACAAAATCTAAACATGTATTGTTGGTCCATTTGGCAATAGAGCAAGACCCTTAAGTAAACCCTGTGGTAGAATTGCAGAAATAAAAGGCAAATGCAAAGTATAGAATATGATCCTAACAGATATAGTTTGAAAGGAAAATTAAATGCTCACACAAGAGAGCTTGCAAATATATGGATTACTAAGGATAAAGAGCCCGTATCAATTGGCTCAACTATGAAGATAAGAACTCATTATATTTTCATGGAATAAACACTTACTAGAAGGGCTAGAAATAAAATTTTGAAAGTTCGACATCAACAGAGGGGATGGAAGAGCTCTGCAGTTGGTATTGAAAATGCTTTCTTAAGCTATTTCCACACTTTCTTCACTACCTCGAAAAATAGGAATTTCAATAAGATGCTTGAATGTGTAAACCTTTATTTTTCAAATGCAATGAATAGTTCCCTAAAGCGTGATTTATCTAGGAAATAAGTCAAACATGCCACTTTCTCTCTTAGGGGGAGCAAGTCTCTGAGCCCATATAGATTTTCAAAGTCTTTTTTCCCCTCCAGCTGAGATCTTTTTTGTCAGAAGATATTTACCTAACTTGCAGAAGATTCCTTTTTTCATGGAATATTTTAAGTTTAAACTGAACTCATATTATTTTGATCCCTAAAAAGGTTTATCCAGAGGAGGTCACAAATTATAGGCTTATTATCCTATGTAATTACACGCAAAAAATCTTTTCAAAAGTTATAGTTAATTGAATGTGCCCTCTTCTCAAAATAATCATCTTCGAGACCTAAAGTGTATTCAAAGAAGATAGACAAATCTAGGAGAACATCATCATAGCCCAAAAGGCTTTCCATTTCCTAAAACACAAGCAGAAAGGGAAAGCAACTACAATAGTAACCAAATTGGACTAGGTCAAAGCATATGACCGTATTAAATGGCAATTCTTGAAAGGTCACCACCATTAGATTTGACTCATAATGTAATGTGTATCTACTATTTCCTATAGAGTAATCATTAATGGAGTCTCAAAGCGTATTTCATTTCAAGAAGGGGAATTCGACAAGGTAATGCCCTCTCCCCTTATTTATTTATTTATTTTGATTGTTGACTCCTTTTCTACCATGTTCAATAGAGTAATGACTGCAAAAAGTCTTATAGGTATCAAGCTAACTCGTCATTGTCCGAAGTCGACATACTTATTCTTCACTGATGACAGCCTATTCTTTCTTACAGCTACTACTTGCTCTCAATTGAAACAATGTTTATATGAGAATAGCCTAACCTCAAGCCAAATGGTCAATCTTACAAAAACTGAGATTTTTTTCAGCTTTAACTCTCATCTTAATACTCAGCAGCACTTGACTAGTTTAATGGGGATTGGTAGAACTTTTAATCTAAAAAAGTACTTGGGGCTGCCTACTTGCTATGGTGGATCTAAAAATGCTTTTCTCTCAAGGATTCGTGAGAATGTTCAAATTCAGTTTTCTAGATGGGAATCTAAACTCCTTTTACCGATTGGGAAGGAGATTTTAATAAAATTAGTTGCCTAGACCATCCAAACTATGTTATGATAATTTTTAAAATTTTCAAATATTTATGCTAAAAAATAATGGCTAATGTCAACCGGTTCTGGTAGGCATCTAATAAACACTCAAAAGGATTTGTGTGGGTTCGTAAAGTTGTTATTGCTAAGTCTAAGAACATAAGAGGCTTGGCTTCAAGGATTTGAATCTTTTTAATGCAGTTCTTCTTGGGAAACAAGCTTAGAGGATTATCCACAATCCTAGTTCTTTATGGGTTCGTATCCTTAAGGGTATCTATTTTCCAAAGTCAGATTTCTTAGAAGTTAATCTAGAGTACAATAGTTTATGGATTTAAAGGAGCTTTATGCACAAGAAAGATTCAATAAAAAACCATATACTATGGAGAATTGGAATGGCTTTATAGTGAATATTTGGCATGAATTCTAGTTACAAGGGCATCGAAACCTTCAAAGTTTCCAATGTAATAATCTTGGATTAGTTAAAGATCTCTTCTCTAGCTCTCCTATTGGTTAAACATATACTTCTAAACCACATAACTTCAAAAATTTTGACAATCCTTATTTCCACAAGGGGAGCAAGGAATACGATTATATGGTCTTTATCCAAGAATGACCAATACTCTGTGAAGACTTGCTACCAATATCTAATACCTCTCAAGGTTTATTCTTCTATTACTTCCTCCTCAAATGAGCTATCTATTTTAACCTGGATGCAAGTTTGGAATTTGAAAGTGCAACAAAAAATTCATATGTTTCTTTGAAAGATTCTCCATTCTGCCTTTCCTATGAGAATGTCTCTCATAAAAAGGAAAATTATTAAAGATACAACATGTCTTGTATGTCTCACAAGAATGGAAACAATAGAGCACTTGTCCTTAGAATGCTTATGGACTCAAGTGATATGGTTTGGCTTCCCTTTGAAAATTCGTACACGAGAAATGGACACCTTTCATTTTGGGAACTAGTTGATTAAAGCCCTAGAAAAGTTCAATTATTTAGACCGCAAAGGATAAAGGACCAAACTCTCTTATGGGTTGTCTGGAAAGAAAGGAATAACTTGGTTTTTAATCGCAAACAAGTAAATAATCATAACGTAATCTCCAAGGCTTAGAAGGCTTTTGTCGATTTCTCCGAGACAATCTCTTTTGGCCTTCCCAGATTCATGCCAGATAAGTATGTCTTCTCAAGCTCAAATGGCGCAAGTACCTTCGACAGGGATCTTTAAGATCAACTGCGATAGGGCTTTTAAAAGCTCCAGTTAACGTGGAGAAGATAGGGTTCTAATTCGAGATCACTCTGATTTTCCTTTAGTCATCCGCGACTTTTGTTTCCTATGCAGCTTAGTCACCTATGCGAAGGCTTCAATAATTCTACTTGGTATCACAACTGCCTAAGTTTTGGGACTCAGAAAGGTGGTATTTGAATCAAACAATCTCTCCTTAGTTTAGAATATTGCCAATGGAACTCTTAATTGTTTCTGACATATTACAATAATTTTAGAGGACATAGCTCTTTTTGTTACTTATTTTGATGAATGGCATATCAAAATCGTTCATTAAAAAGCCAATGCCCCAGCTGATTGGATAGTAATTACCTCCTATAAAAGTTTTCTCCCAATCAATTGGGCTTCAGGCTTACCCTTTGCATTAATGCATTTGATCTCTAGTGATGTAATTTCTAGTTTTTCTAGTTAATTTCATATATCTTCTGACAAAAAAAAATGTCAACTTTTTTATTTGCCATGTTGCAAGATATTATCTACCTTCCCACTTTTTATGTGATATGGGCTCTTTATTTTTGTGTTAGTCTTCAACTTAGCTTTAACCATATAGTATTTTTAATTATTTGGTTTAAAAGATGATTAGCTCATTGTGCACCATTTTTAATTATTATTATTATTATTGTTGTTGTTGTTGTTGTTGTTGTTGTTGTTGTTGTTATTGTTGTAAACGACGCCGCCTATAAAGAACGTATTGTACTTTGTCAAATTTCCTTGATTGCCCGAGTTCTATTCTCCAAAGGAGAAAAACCATAGAAACAAGATGAATTATGCTTGAAACTCTAAAGTATATGGAAACTGAAAAAATAGCAACTAATTTTCTTAGGGGGGGGACACTATCAAGTTCTGCTATTTTCCATGAAAGATCGTCAAAATGTGTGGTCTTATGGATCACTGAATTTGAAATTGGGGATTACCGTTTACAAGCTTGGGTTAAGAGCTTCAATCTGGCGATACAAAAATCCACGCATGCTCAAGTTTATGTGAGATTTTACAATCTGAATTGGAAATATTGGTATCCTCAGATTATATCCGATCTTGTGATAGGAATTGGGGTTCCTTTGAAAATTGATAATGCAACTTTATCAACAATTTTGGTCACTTCGCTCGGGTTCTCATAGATGTGGATTTGATCGATTTCATTCCAAAAATATTATTATTGGAAATCGAAGACTCATGCATTAAGATTCAACTGTTTTATGAAAATTGTCCAGAATTTTGAAACAATTGCTAAAGTATCGGGCATTCAGTAGGCAGATGTAATATGGTGCACAAACGAATTTCTCATGTAGCCCCTCGAAAAGAGTGGGTGAAATAAAATAAAGTAGTCATATATATAGACCTAAGCTCCCTATCTCTGTTCCTCCGATTCAGTTCAGATTCCTCTTACTATTGTGGTTGATAGTGGATAACGGCTACAGATTCAGAGGCAAATCATTCAGCTAAAGAAAATAATATAGGAAAGAATGTTTAAATAGTTTCTTTAGAAATGGGTGTGATTCATCGTTCGGATACTGTCACAGTTTTGAATGACATATTTGATAACTTAGATGATGAGTTACCTCTAGTTGAAAGTGAGATGTTACAAGATCTTTTAGGTGTGTTTAAGCTCATAGGGTCAAAACAATATGGATAAAATTATGATTCTCTACAATCCAGCTATGGCTCTTAGTGCGGCGCAACAAAACCTGGACCTAATCGCCTCGGACCAGTCAGTTTTGGAAACCAAGAATCCAAATGCCGGGTCGACCAACAAAATTAGAACAATCTAAAAGCGTGAATAATAACCAACAACAGACCGATCAAGCTCGACTGCCTCTAAGTATGGTAACCAATGAATATTCTATATTATAATTGCAGGGGCTTCAAAAACTCAAATACTTAAATGGTTCTGTATGATTTTTGTTGTCGTCATAACCCTTTTGATACGATTCCAAACTTCTTTTGGTCTCCTTTACATATGGACTTCATTTATGCTAATAACTCAACTGTCTTGCCTACCATGTGAATTTTTGCTTCTTGTTCTTTGGAGGATGCTAGAATTTTACTCAATGAAGAGCAAGTTATCTCTGTGGATATACTGAGGGTTAAAGGTTGGTAAGTGCTTTCTTTTGTGAAAGGGAGTGTTTTTCTTAGATGTCGAAAAATCTTTAGGCAGCCTTGGACAATTTTACTAACTCTATTGATTATCCGTGGGCAGTTATTATAGACTTTAATGTCATTCTGGGTTCGTATGAGAGGTCTGGTAGTGGTCCTCCTATCCCCTCTTCCTATTCTGACTTTCAATAGGTGGTGGAGGCTACAGGCTTGTTACCTATTGATACGCACAAAGCTTTCTTAACTTGGGGTTGGTGTGGGACCTGTAGATATGTTCAAAGCAAATTGGACAGGTCTTTTTGTTCGAATTCTTACTTGGAGGTTTGGGATTCCATTGCTTGTTGAACTTTAGCCAAACAGCATTCTGATCATCATCCATTGTTGTTGAGTCTTTCTAAATTTGGTAATATGGGTCCGTATCCATTTTGATTTCAGTTTATGTGGCTGCTAAATAAGGATTTCAAATCCTTCGTTGAGATTATTTAGGCTGAGGAGGTTCCGAATAGTCCATTCCATCGGGTTATTGTTAAATTGAAAAAGATGAAGCATGCTCTTCGGAGTTGAAACAATGATGTCTTCAATGATATTCATGAGTCTTACAGGTGAAGGAATAGAGTAAGGCTCCACCTTCATTCTAGTCTTGACTTGAGGGCGATTGTCGCTTTCAATCTTGCAAAAAATTACTTTGGCTCAGGAAAATCTTCTTGCAGTGCAAACCATTATAGCAACCGATGGATTCACTGAGAGGAGATTAGTTGAGGAGGTTGTTGCATATGTTCTACTTGATGAGGTTCTACTCTTTAGAAAAACTATGTTTCGGGATCAATGCCGTGTTAAATAGTTGAAGGAGGGTGATTGTAACTTCAAATTCTTTCATTCGCTTCTTCGGGTACGTAAATCTCAACGCCCTTTGTCTTCTTTATCGATACAAGGGGTTAATGTTTAGATAAGGCGACTATCAGGAGTCATATCGTAGATTATTACATATCTTTTTTCTCTGACGATGAAACTTTGGTTACTAATTTCTCTAGCTTAGACGTAATCATCTCGAGCTCAGTGACTGCAAAAGATAATTTACTTTTAGTTGGTTTACCCGATTCCAAGGAGGTTAACAAGCTGTGTTCAACTTGGATTCGACCAGTGGCTTCTGCTCTAATGGTTTTCTAGGTTCTTTTTTCCAAACTTGCCGGGATTATATTCATTCCGATATGGTGGATGCTGTGCGATCCTTTTTTCTTTCGGGAGCTATTCATTCGAAACTCAGTGGATAAATTTCATCTTATCATATTGGAAAACTTTTTTTTCAAGATGGTTTCAAAGATTTTAACTGATCGGCTTGTGAGAATTGCTTTCAAAATTGTTTCTGATAATCAGTTTTGTTTCATTCGAGACAGAAACGTGGAAGACTGCATTGCGATTGCTTTTGACTGTGTCTACCATCTCGACAATAAAGTTTTTGAAGGTAATGTGACTTTGATAATAGACATTCGTAAAGCTTTTGACTCGATAAATTAGGATTTCCTACTGCAGTCTTAGACAGGTTTGGCTTTCATACCAAATTTTGCTTGTGGATAAAATCGATTCTTAACTCAGCAAAGATTTTGGTTTTGATTAATAGGGTTCCGGAGGGCTACTTTGGTTGCTCTCAAGGGTTTCGACAAGTTGATCCACTAACTCCTTTGTTATTTGGCATTGTTGAAGATATTTTAGCAGGTTATTGTCTCAGATGGTCTTTCAGGGCTCTCTCTTACCAATTTCCTCCCTGAAGAATTTCTCTTCTCGATCCTACCTTCTTTACGCTGATGATGTGCTTATGTTCTGTAAAGGGAATTATCATAATATAACCAGTATTTTTGATGTCCTATACATTTATGGCTCTTTATCAGGTCAAATTATTAATATGGACAAATCTCATATCTATTTTGATTCCTGTCTCTTATTCGCGTAAGGCCAAGATTTTGGGATCATGGTTGGGTCTCTTCCCCTTACTTATCTTGGTGTTCCTCTTTTTAAAGGTAGTCCTACCTAGGCTATTCTTCATCCCATTGTCGATCACATTTTGAAGCAATTAGCCGCCTGAAAAGGTTGCACTCTTTCGTTGGCAGGTCCGTTATACTTGATAAATTCAGTGATTATCTCCAAGTTTGTTCACACTTTTATGGTCTACAAATGACCTGTAGGTTTGCTTAAGTCTCTTAACAGGGTTATTCGGAATTTCTTATGAACCGAATCTTTATTGGTTCAGAAATCTGTCTCGGTTGCTTGGTCTATCTGTTTCCAATCTACTAAATAAGGGGGTTTAAGTCTAAAAAACCTAATCACTTTCAATAAAGCACTATTAAGCAAGCTTGCTTGGAAGTTGATGAATAAGAACTCTTTTGTTTTTGGATTTCTCCGGATGCGGTTTTTAAGGAAACTCAACCCCTTGTATCATGTTGCTTCCTCGATCTGACCTCCTCTCAGACAGCTTTATCTTTCTTTATCGCGGGAGTCCATTTGGATTATGGGGTTCACTCCAAGGTTCGTTTCTGGGTCGACAACTGGTTGAGGATACCTATCATTGAGCTGTTACATAACTCTAGCACTTTATGCGATTTGAGCCTTTTGGTGGTGATCTAGTTGATTATGATGGCATTTGGAACCTTCTAATGAGCTTTCGTGCGGCTTTTTCTCAGTTGACTATGTGTATTAGGGAAGTAGCAATTGCAATGGACAGGTCGGATGATAGAGTTTGAGTTCATTTCATTTCGGGCTCCATTTCTTGTCGAGATGTTTATCTTTGTTTATCTACAACGGCTTCTCCTCCGTGTGGGCTAAATACTTATGGAAGAATTTCATTCCTCCTGCTCGTTTGGTTTTCTCTTGGCGCCTTCTCTTGACGCATATTCTTACGGACAACGTCTTGATCAAACAGGGTTTTCTCATGGCCTCTAAGTGAAGAATTTGTAGTAAAGAATCAGAAACTATTTCTCATCTTTTCTTGACTTGTCCCTATGTAGCCGTCATTTGGGATTGTCTGGGGGTTGCTTTTGGACTCAATTTGGATGCTTCGGATTCTGTTGGTTATCCTTTTTAGAAGGCTACAACGATTTCTTTGAGTTAGTAGGTATTCAATCTCTGGATCACGGCTCTTGTGAAGTGTCATCTCTACTATTTGGTTTGTTCGGAATCAATGACACTTTAGGAACTTTTTTATACCCTTAGCTCATTCTTTGGCCCTTATTTGGGTTTCGATTAGGAAGGCAAATTTTATTTAAAAGGGATGATGTACAACTCTATCGGTGATCTTTTGGTTTTCAGGAGTTTAAAGGTTGCATGTGCGGTGTCTTGAGCTCCTCAGATTATTCTTGTGGTTTGGTCTCCACCGCCAATTGGGTGGTTGAAGATTAATACTAATGGTGCAGCTGACGGTTATTCGGGTGTAGGCGGATGTGGTGACTATTTTGTCACTAGTAAGGGTTACATTAAAGGTAGCTTTGTTGTTCCTTTGGATTCTTATTATACCTTTGAGAGTGAGCTTTTGGGTTCTATTACTGCTATAAAATGTGCTAGAGACTTCGGGTGAGACCATTTATGGTTGGAGTATGATTCAACTTATGTCGTCAACCTACTTATTTGTCGCGACATCACGGTGTCATGGGCTTACAAAGTAAGATAGGTGAACTGCCTCGGTCATATTTCTAGCATGTAGTTCCGGGTTTCACATATCTTCATAGAGAGAAATACAATTGCGGATGCTCTTTCAAAGCTTATTGTCACTTCTTTAGGAGCGCAATGGTAGTGGAGCCTTCCAGACTCTTGTTGTTCAATACATTACAGAATCTTAATGGTTTTGAAAACTATAGGTTTAGAAAGTAATTTGCTTGTTTTGTTGTCCTAGTTATCTTTTTCCTGGATTGAGATTTTTCTCATTTGGGGTTTTAATGAGGCCAGCGATGGTCATTGTTTCAATTTAGTTTTTTAGTTATACTGTAACTTATGTAGCCGCTTTTTCATTTCATATTTTAATATCTATCGCAACTTATATAACTGATGTAACCTTTTCATTTAATAAAATTTATTGCTTGCTCGATGTGGATTTGGAGGGTTACCAACCTAGTTGAGATGCCTCTACCTATTTATCCGGCAAATAACCCTATTATTATTATTATTATTATTATTATTATTATTATTATTATTATTATTATTATTATTATTATTATTATTATTATCTCTGACTATTTTAATAGTCTAAGTTATCTCTTTCTGATTATTATTATTATTATATCATCTTCATGCTTTTGATTGTGTTGGTATAATTAATCTTAGATCTATATTGTAAATTTGTGAAATTGAGGTTTTTTTTTATGGAATGTTTAGAATTGAAAAATGCTTAACCAATCATTAGTGAAATGAAACAAAAAATAATATTGTCTAGCCAATCTAAGACTTTATAATTATTTTCCAATTATCAAAAAAAATAGTGTAATTACTTTCCTCAATATATATTATATTTTTATATCAAAAATGAGAGATTATAAGGAAACAGTGATCTTTTACTTATGGATTGTTCATATAGGACTCCCTCATTATAAATTTTCTATTAATCATTTTATCATGATTAGGACACTGAAAAGTTTTGAGAGAGAAAAATAAAATTTTATTTTATTGTAAAATAAATAATCAAGCAAAGAAAGAAATAGAAAAACGAGGAAATTGATCATTAATTTTATTATATATAACCAAATTTTTTATTATATAGATAAAATTTAGGGTTTACTAATACATATAATAATATATTGTATTCGAATTTCAAATCCAATACTAAAACTTCTTAGGGAAAATTATATGGATTACCTTTGATGTTAGGGGTAAATATAGTACACACCTAGCAATATTGAAATTATGCAAAAACCACCCTTAACAATATTAAAGTTAACAGTTTGACTCTGTTAACTGCAGAAATATCTATTTTGCTCTTAAATGCATTTATAATAATGTAAAATGACTTATATATTCTCAAATAACTCATAAAATATCCAAAATACCAAAGAATTCATTTACACCAATACTCTTGAAAAGTACAAAAATTTTCAAAAGAACCTTAACTAATTTTAAAAAAAAAAAATTCTGAAATTAAAGACAAAATTTAAATTTTACGTTATTAACGCTAAACTATAAAATTAAAAAAATTATATTATTGTGCATATTCTTCATATTTATTATTTTATCTGATCTTATTTTATCTATTTTCTTTATATTTATAAAATTTTCTTTTATTTAATTTTTTTCTCTCTAAGATATAAATTTATTAGTTAAATAATTTAATTTTTTTCTTTAATCTTTTTTTTTTCTATTCTATCTGGTTCTCACCCACAGTACAAAATGAAAACTTCCAATTCAAAACTTCATTATTTCTTCTTTTTATTTCCATATTACTTTAATGGCTATAGAAGTTCATAAATCTCCATCACTCCCTCTCATGATCTCTTTTTCTTTCTCTGCCTTTCAACCTAAAATACCCTTCTAGCACAGTCTCTAACAACGCCACAATTCTCCCGCCATTATCATCATCATCTTATTTCCATCCACGAAATCAACCCACATTTAGCAATCAACAAATAGGAAACAAAATTTTTTTGTTAATTATATAATTTACAATTATATATATATATATATATATATTTTACAACAGGGGTCTCACACCCATTGAACTTAAACCTTAAAAAGAAAAAAAATCAGTAAAAGACAGTTTGGGTTTGGAAGCCTAACTCAATGTAGCAATTTATGAATGGATGATTAAAGGATGTAGCTTGAAACAGAGGAGAAATAGGGTTAAAGATTGAATTTTTCCCTTAGTCTCACCCTTGTTGTTAACCTCTTTGAAAATCCAATGGAAACTACTCCAAGGTGCAAGCTTTTGGGAAAATTAATGAATTGACCGACCAAAATTAAGAAAGGTAATGAACAGTCACCAACCTAGGAAACCTAGTTCGATACCTTTCTCTCTCTCTTTATTCTATACTATTTGGCAATACATTCTATGATGGTTTTTCGGATTTTAAAGAATATTGAAAATGAATTTGAAGTCTATGTCTATGTTGGGCAATGTTATTCCAAAATTAGGTTGGAGATATCTGGAGTGTAGATAATTTGGATTCCTTTAAATTTGGTGAAGGGTTCAAAAAATGTTAG
Source organism: Rhamnella rubrinervis (assembly GCA_007844105.2). Classification (NCBI taxonomy): domain Eukaryota; kingdom Viridiplantae; phylum Streptophyta; class Magnoliopsida; order Rosales; family Rhamnaceae; genus Rhamnella; species Rhamnella rubrinervis. The sequence continues at coordinate 21,950,919 of CM017578.2, forward strand.
CAAATGGATTTTTTTTTTGTGGGTTTTCAGCTTGTTGAGGAATAAGGCCAATTTTTTTTAATTATTTTTCATCATCAGAGCTGAATTGTTCTTAGTTTACATTAAGAAAGAAATTGTAGATCATGAAAGCTCAGCTAGGTTTGCAAGTTGTGAGAAGGAAAATAGAGAGAGAAAGAGAATATGAATGAGGTAGAAAAAACTAGAGAAGAGAAAGAGATAGAAAAAAATAAATAATTATATATTTTTTATACCACATGTCATATCTTGTGAAGAAAAGATAAACAAAGAAGAAATTTTTATTTATTTGCCACGTGTTATATCTGGTGAGAAGAGATAACTAATTTTATTTTTATTTACTTTTAAATATAAAAATAGGGATAGAATAACTTATATGCTCTTTTAACTACTAAAGTTAATAGATCTCAACTGAAGGCAAGGGAGGTTACAAGCGAAAAATGATATTGCTGGAGTTTATATGTATTTAGGACAAACCTCAAAGGAGATTAATGATATTAAACCAAAGTTCTTAGTAATATGGGCCCAATATCTTTAAGTAATGTTCACATAATAATTATTTATTTTATAACGGTCCCCTTTGGACATTACTGTATCATTTTCTATCTTGTTAAAAACTTTATTAACCCAATGGAAAAACTAAGAGAAAAATAATACACATCCATACACTATTTTGTAATGCACAAGTTGTCTCATTAAAACTTTTGATTAAGAAAATCTTGTGGGATAAAAATTTAATTAAGAAAAAAATAATACAACCGTACACTTTATGCATAACACCCCATTAGTTAAGCCCTAAAACCCAACTAAAAGGACATTACAGATCAAAACAAATTAACAAAAAAAATTTTGAGACTTAGTTATTTAAGTAAAATAAAAATCTTCTGTACTCTTTAAGATCTGACACTTGTAATATAAAATATAGTAATTATAAAATAAATATTATTATTACTATCATTTTATATATAATTAATAAGTTTTTATACACCCACAATGTACAGAAAATTTAAGTAATATATATTTATGTATATATATTAATCCAAAATATCATAATATCTAAGTCTCAATAAAATAAAAAGGGCAAAATGGTTTGTATTATTGTCGTTGCTCATGACATTAAATCGATATCAGGTTCAGAGAAGTCAAGTTTGAGTACCTACATACATATAAACAGAAAAGAATGAGTGGCAAGCACTCAGTAGGGTCCACAAAAGCATGTGCAAATGATATGCCATATATGTGCAAAATATTTTACTGTGTATTCAAATACTAATTTTCTCTTTCTTAAAATCTCATATTTCATAAATAAATTGTTTTTAAAACAACATTCGTAGGACTTTCCATATTACGTGACGTCTCAGTCCAACTCTTCTTAATTATACTAGAGTTAGCTTTCCGTTGGCAAATGTCATTTCTTTGCTGTCTGAGGACCAACTGCAAGAAAATCCTTTTCAATTTTATCATTTAGAGGAATAGCGTAAGTGGGGCTTGTCCTACTTAGACCCACAAAGTGCAAACTATGAGATTGCCAGTCCACCACATACATTGATATACTCACATGTGCCTATGCGAGAATTCAAATCTCAGCTGACTAACCAGTGAACCCTCTGCTAAATGATACACACATATCACATATTAAAAGCTCAAAATCACATCTCATATTTGTCTATGTATGTATGGTCATGATTTTTTCTTTTATTTTTGAAAATATTCAAACTTTTAGAAAATCTATTCCATTGCATAAAAATTAAGTTTTTATGTCAAAACTATTTTTATACAATGCATGTATGTATGAACTACCAAACAATTCCACGCACAGTATATAATAGTAGATCATTACCATCAGGCCAGTACAATTCCAACAGATTATAAATTACAGTCACAGTAATTAATCATTATAGGATAGTGACCACAACTCACATCCATCCACAGCACAATATACCCGATTAATTAATCATCACCATAAATAATATATTATTACAAAATAATAAATTCAATTATACAGTCATTGAATTTCAAGTTGACAATATATATATATATATATATATAACCATTATAATGAAAATACTATCATTATTTCATATAGACAAATATATATAATCTGGTCATAGATATATTGATTAAACATAAATATTTTGATAATACTAGATAATAGAATTAAAATGACTATTAAATTTAACCAAATTCATTTTCAGCATATACAATAATTTTTCAAAAATCATAACTCAGACATTTTAACTTGGATTTATGTGATTCAAATGCTAAAATGACTATGACTCAATATAATTTAAGAGAAAAATATGATATAAAAATAATAAAATTTCTAAACTTATCAAAAATAGCAAAACCCGTGGATATAGGACAAGGTCTTCTCAGAATTTTTTAGAAAACCAACCATTTTGCAAAATTCATAACTCACTCAATACCTCCAATTTAGGTGATTCAAAATCTAAATTTACCGTACCTCATTTAGTTTAGCAAAAAAATATTCCTCAAAAATAATAAAAATTTAAAACCTTTCAAAAATAACAAAACTCGTGGCATTGGTGTAAGTTACTTCCATAATTTTTCAGAAATTCAATAGATTTTATAAAATTCATATCTTACTCAATAGAATTCCAAATTAAGTGCTTTACAATCCAAAATACTCATAGCAAACCCAAATTTCTATGGTAAACTTTTTAAAAATTTCGGACACTAATAACTCAGGCATACAGACAGCCAAACTTTCATAAATTTTAAAAAAGGAACATCAATCCAGCACATTACACTAGTCCATAAAAAAACCAAACATAGATCAAGCCATACTTCACCAAATCCATACATGCATTAGCTAATACAATATCCACAAATCTAAACATACCATTCTAGCCAAATAAAATCATGAAACCAAGTATGCATGTTGAAAATCCAGCCAAATACATAATATAACCACACATGAAACACATTTCAAGCATAGAGATGGAAACCTACCTTGTAAACATAGCAAATGCAAGCTTCCAAAACCTTAAAAATGAAAAGAATAGTTGAGATGAAGCAGCAATAATGGTCGGCCTCCTTCCTTCTTTTCCCTTTGGATTTCCTTACTTTTCCCTTGAAAATCTCTCTCTTTCTTTCTAGAACCCAAGAACATATTCTTTCTCTCTCTAAACTCTCATTTGATCGGCTATTTTGAAATAAAATCAATGGTATAATGGTTGTTAACTAGTTTATACATGGGAGATTAACCTTGGTTTAAAATATGCAACTCAACTTTAAAAGAAATATTATTTAATAGGTGTAGTATAGTTAATTTAACCAACCATTAATAGAAAAATAATATAATATATTTAAGTGATGAGGTTACATTTAAAATAGTATTATTTTTAAAAGAACTCATTATTATTTTTCTTGTTTATAATAAAAGCTATTTTAAAATTTTTTAAAAAAACCTATCAAGGATTTTATTGGTCAAAATGTATATGATAGTAAGAGGGAAAATACATTTTATTTTCAAATATATTGTTACGTATATATAATTAAAAAAAAAACCATGCTTTAAATAAAATAAGATAATAATAATTTTTGACTTATTGACCCAGAATACTCTTAATCACATTATCCAACAGTCTAGTGACATAGTCTAAAAGCCTAGTCCAACATTAACTTGATAGTATTAGTCCCAGATTGACATTGTCTTGACCAAAGTTAACCACATTAGAAAGTTAACAATACAGAAAAGTTAACAATATAGGAAAGTCAACCACACATGAAAGATTACTAATAAATAAAAATAAAATACAGAGTCAAGTATTACATTATGGGTCAACCTACTGGGTTGATAAATTGTTCACTCCTCTTGATGAAAACAACTTTCTAAGTCTACATATGGCTATCTCATATACATTTTTATAAAGTAGGCAATGACTTAGTAGATAATTTGTAAGATTATTACTTGAGTGCACTTGGTGAATATCAATGTCACCACTCTTCAAGAATTTATAGATACTAATTTCACTACATTTTGAGAGTTCATTTGTATAAAAAAAAAATTAGAGTTCACTACGATTCAAGAGTTTTGTCTCCACTAATAGATCCACAATTCATTTGTGCAATGCACATCTTATTGTCCTCAAACAATATAATAGGAGTTTCTTTATTTAAGGTCAAGCTATATGACTCGTGATTATACTAAACTAAGGACTTTAACATGCACATTCATGTTTAGCTTCATGAAATTCTCGAAACTTTCAATGATTTAAGGAGATAACAATTAGTGTTTGCTTAATAGATTTTCATAATATCATAAGACCTTGACTAATAAATACACAATCAATCTATAACTGGCATTATGCGGATTAACCATAATCATAACAGTATATTTCAGTAGATAACATCAAGCATTATTTTATTTTGATTTTGTGGGTAATATTAATCAAGATTTGTAATATTATAAAGACAAAGAGGAGAGTACATAATGTCAAGCTCAATGTCTTCTTATTGGTAACACTATACTTAACTAGTTAACTTATTGTAAATGCATTTAAAGTCTGATGCAATTTGAAAGAAATATAAGTGTTCACATGCCATTAAGAGGAGGAACTTCTAGCATAACACCCTTTTATCAACCTTCTTATGGTTGAAGTGTTTTAACTCACTTTTGGTGATCGAGCCACTATTAATAATAAGTGCAAATTCAATCCAATATATTTTCACATATTTGGATTAGTGTAATAAGACTTCATTAAGTAAATATTTCATTTACAAGTTGAGACAATACTTAATTTCCCATGAATCTTTCACATCAAATTCATTCTTAAAGAAGAAATGAGCTTCCTTAAGCTCTTTTAAAGTCTTGATGATATTCATATCATTTATGTACTGTAATAAATAACAAAGTCATTTTATGACTTATTAATGAACATATAATGATAACTCATTGTTCATATAAACCTACTTTTGGAGGTATTCTCTTAGACTATTCTACCATATACACCTGGTCTACTTTATATCAGATTGATACTATACATACTGCAGATATTATACATATTATAGACATCATTTATAATCATATTGAGAATTTAAAGTCCATTTAGGACCTAAGTATATATTTGCATTTATTAATTCAAATAAATATGCAATTATGACATCCTTTAGACGCATATCAAGTTATTTTTTAACTGTTAGACTGATCAGATAACAAAATATTATACAATTCATAACAGAAAAATAAGTCAAATCAAAATCGATGTCGGGTCCTTGAGAAAACCTTTAGGTAATCATTTGCTCTCTATCTAACTACCTTGTCACACTATCTCATAAAAATCCACATGTATCCAACATGGATCACTTCATTGAATGTTTGGACTATCAGTCTAAAATATTATGCTTATTTGTTGAGTTTTGTTCAGCCTATGTTGCCTCTTTTCATTTAATGCAATTATAGTGGTTAGGACATTCACTAATGGATTTCAACTCAAGATCCGAATTATCTCGTAAAACAATAAGACTATTGAGAGGCAAATGTGTTCTTGACAACAAATACTTTTCTATCAAATTGATCTATTACATTGACATAATTAAACACAACTCAATGTCAACATAACCAAATCTTCATTTTTCCCCAATTAATAAGACTTAGTTATTCTTTATTCTTGGGATTATTGTGTGGTATACCTATTATAAATCAACCGGAACTACTCTCTTTAAGAGTAAACTTTTCATAAGGCACAGATAGTGATGAATCATCATTCACAATTTTTTTTTTTACACAGATTCACAATTTTAGCTCTAACTGACCTTGCATGTTTCTAGTATTACATGGGCTTAATAAATGTGATTGATCCCAAAAGATCTCCACTTGCAATGATGCATATTCTATAAAAAATATAGGACTTTGTCATTTATTTTGGATAAATAAATTCATTTGTAGGTCACTTACAAGTATATAATTTTCAGAACTTCAAATTCAATTTTGACTTTTATGTGAATTTAAACAATCCAACTGATCTTCCTTTTAAGAAATTTCATAGCATTCATTCTAAAACTCCAAGCTTTCTCCTCCTAATACTAAAAAATATGTCATATCATAAATACAATCAACTAATAGGTAATAAATAAGCCACCCTTCTAAGGTTCCAAGCACATAATACTCAATGAAGATTCATTATGTCCATTGAGCCTATTTAAATACAATAAGGTTGTTCAATACATATGGCACATTTGAAAAATAAAAATATAGGAAATATTAAATTTATTCTTACGTACAAAATGAGTAAGAAAATATTTCTAATATGCATTAGGGTAAACTTGAATCAAAGATGCAACATGTAAAATCGCATATCCCCAACTATAAAGGGTAAATTTACTTTCAGAATTAATGGTTTAATAAGCAACTTCAAATGCTTAATCAAATATTCAACTAAACCATTATGCGTATAAATATTGGGCACAAATGCTTAATGTTAATACAAATAGCCAAACAATTGTAATTGAAGGTTCAAAATGTAAATTCATCAATATTGTTCAACATGATTGATTGAATATAATAATTTAGAAATGGCGTGCCAATAGACAATAAGGCCATAGATGTCCATTATGTTGAAGTATAAACCACAATCATAAAGTATTATCAATCGATATGTTGAGTGGATTAGCCAATAAATATCCTCTTGGATCCATAGTAAAAATGTTGGGGACTCTACACTCATATCATGAGACAATTGTACAATTCATATACCCTTTGGCACACACATCGCAAATAAAATTGATGGCGAAAAAAAAATCCATTATATATTAAGTGATAGTCAACCGAGTTACAATAGTTTAATGTATCATATTGGACCCATATGACTTAAATGATCATATTATAATCGGAATAGAATCAGGTCAATGAATTATAGGTTCATTGAATATGTAAATTAGTCATGCTGATAAATGTATAACACAACAACAAGGAGAATGAACAAATCTTTTAGTAATTTACTTCAAGTAATCAAATTTATACTTTAGATATTTGTTTAAAGCAATCAACCTTCAAGGTTAGGTAATCCCCCTTTATATTCTTTAAAATGCAATAATCCCACTTATAGAGGACAATATAAGTTTTGTCATTGTTTACTGGACAATGAATACTAGCTTCTCCTTGGATATCAAACATTTTATAAAAAAAATAATAATAATGCATTAATATAATAAATAGTGCAAAAGAAATCAATATATCTCTAAAGTAATAACTAATGGCAAAAAATATAATAAATTGTAAAAAAGATAAATGGAGACTCGCAAGCTTCAAGTCTTATACTTAACTTTGAATTTTGAGTCGCTTCTGATTCCAAAATCATCCATATCAAGTATAGTGGTATCACAAGACTAAGTTATTTCATCATATTTGGACTCACAAATAAAATGGATTTTTTCTCTTTAGCTACAACCTTATTCTAATAAAGATTAATCAAATTTTGGATCATACTACAAGTACAAGACCACTAACCTTTATTACCACATCTATAACAAATAATTTAAAAAATTATAGACCTCGGGTGCTTGCTCACTCGGATTATTAAATAAATCACTCATATTATGTCATGTTATTAGGAACACCAAGTCTATAGTTATTATGATCCTGCATGGTATTTGTTTTAGGCATATGTGCATATCCAATGGCCGAGCACTTTAGTTTCTCATTAACAATAGGTGGTGATATTCAGTGCAAGCAAAATCAAATTCATGTATTGCTACTAGAGTATGAAGTATCTTCTTAGCCACAAGCAAATTAGAAAACATTTCAATATGCTTGATATAATTATTCTGCTTGTATTGCAACTAGAGTATAATGTCATTGACATATAGAGTTTGGAAAGTGTATTATGACATCTCTTTACAATGTGATATTATCGCCACATATACATATCTAAATTAAGTTTGATAATAACAAAATATAACTCTACTATAGTTTTAAGACTGATCATTAGTCTTAAGGTAGCCATGAATAGTTGGTGATCAAAGTTATATCTTTCAAGATCTTTCTCAGTTATACTCCACATCAAGTTGTAATATTTTAGATATTAAATTTAATTAAACCATTAAACTTGCTTGTAATAAAATGTATTAAGCACCAATTAGATAATTACTTCTATAAATATTTAATTTTGAGAAATCTTTTTTTATTTTGTTTGCCATAAAAAACTATCCACAAAAAGTAAATACAAATAATATTAAATAATGATAATATGCTTGAAATAGCTTCATGTAATTCATAGATGTTATGCATAAATCATTATAATTGTATATAACTAAAAAATACTCATCAACACAAGATATAAATGTTTTTCATAATTTTAGAATGAGTTTAAATATACCTTATTGATTTTATATCTTATTAATATATGATGTGAAAAATAAAACTGTAACATATCAGTATGTGCTTCACATATTTTATCTCCACAACAGGTGGTTAAATCAACCAAAATTTTTATCAAATACTCTAGACATGCAAATAAACAAATACAAAAATCAATAGTTAATTTAAAAGAAAATAACTCATAAAATAAATTTAGAATTGCACATAATTGAAAACAAAAAATAAATTTCTATTGTGCACATTACATAATGAAAAATTATAAATAATTATATATAAAGCATAAAATTCTGAAACTTTTATGAATTAATCTAGACACAATATGCAGGGGTTTGATAAAATTTCAGCCAATAATAAAATACAAAGGTTTGAATTTTACCCCAATAATTTAATATAAATAAATTTGTTCAATAAAATAATAAATTGGGTAGTATATCATATTAATTCCAAATCAAATCATGTTTACATAATTTGAGCTTTAAAAATTTATCACTATGAGATAACACATAGGTTAGAATTTTTCAATCCCAAAACAAGATCTATAGTTTATATAGAAAAATCATAAAAGCCGACCATAAAGCAGATTTGATAAATGATAAAAAAAAATCATACCTCTAATTTTATACATTAGATTAGGACATATAATATATCTTTGGAAAGTTGTAGATGACATATCAAAAATTCATAGGATTACTTTACTATTTGGATGGTTAAAATGCATTTGCAATCCGACAAGTCCCCATTTAGCAGAATTTTCCAGTGGAATCCCCATATGGCAAAATTTTTCAGCTTTCATAGATTTGAGCTCTACAAAATTCATAGTTAAGACTCATACTAATAACATATTGAAAAATAAATAATCAAGTAGAAAAAGAAAGAGAAGAAACATAGAGATAGAGAGGAAATTGATACTTAATTCTATTATATGTATCTTAATATCTCCTCATAAATAAATGTTAGAATTTACTAATACACGTACAAATATATTACATCTAAGTTTCAAGCTTAATAATCTAAAACCTCTCAATAATATGGGTCCAATATCTTTAAGTAAAGTCCACATAATGTTTCTTTATTTTATAACAATTTGGTTTTGTTATTTTGTTTACAAAATAAGAATTTATAAATTAGTAATAGTACTTTTCATAACATGGTAATTAAATTTTATGAATTATGTATGTTTCATAATTAATTTTGATTGTGTTTTATGTCACATTTTAGAGCTTTGAGAATTTGTGAAATTAAAATTAGAAAATAAGGTTTTATTATGTTAATATTGCGGAAAGAAATAAATAAATATTTTTATTTTTTTAGAAATTAATATAAAACAATAACACTAAATATTTCTACTTGAGATTTCTAGTTCGTTTATGGTAAGTTGCACATTTATTTTTCTCACATATCATTCAGATAATATTTCTATATTTATATGTAAGTAAAATTTAGAACTAATTTAAACATATTTAACTTAGATATTTACCTTTTCAATTTCAGTAAACTCAGACAAAAAAAAGTTATTGATAATAATAATAAGAATACTGTTTTTTTTTTGATACCAACTAATCTATTTAAATTGAACAATCAGACAACTCAAATTGATGAAACACACACCCTCAGTATTTTACCGCTGGACCAAGCCACGGGTGCAAAAGAATACCGTTGATGAGTCAATAATTTGGAGCGACAAATATCTGCCACTCTGCCAATTATAAAAAAGGAACAATCCGGAAACGACGTCGGAGGATGTAGCAGTACTTGAGTTGAGTTGAGTTGAGTTGATGATGGGGAAGATGGGTCAGATCAAACGGCCCGCCGGGAATTTCCAAATGGTGGCCAGGAGTGGGCTGGCCCAGCCAGACCATGACTCGCAACGGTGACTCGGCTTCCTCACTCGCTGAGTCGACTCGCCTTCCCTGTCCATCTCTCTCTAACGCCCAACCTTTTCCACACTCTCTCTCTCTCTCTCTCTTTCCTTCGTTCTTTCTCTGTCTCTGCGCACACGCTTTCTCGTTCTTTCTCGTTGCCTCTATATTTGCCCTTTTTAGTCTTTTCGCCATTCATCTGCCTCGCTTTATCGACGGCCCACCTCTCTCCACGTCACCATCGTCTTCTTCACCACCCCTGCGACCTGCTCTCCTCCACATGTACATCTTATTTATGCATAAATAACCGCCTCGTCCTTGTACCTAGGGTTTCACGGATTCACCGAAAGCTTAATCTCTATTTGGGCGTCCAAATTAGTCTGCTTTCGTCTACCTTTGGCGCCTTGAACTTCGTGCTGCTTGTTGATTTCGTCAATTGGAAGTTTCTCTGGCTCAAGAATGAGGTACTCTTCAGTGCAAAACCAATTTTTTTTTATTATGTGTAGTATGTCCCTGTGAGTCGTCGTAAATTTTCGATTTCTGCGTTTCGATTTGTTTATATATCGTTTTAATTGACGCAAATTTTGAGTCTTGTTTCTAATTTTCTGATATATATATACATGTTTTTGTTTTCTTTCTTAATTTAGGGTTTTGATTCGGCTTTGTTCCGTGGTGCTTCGAAAATTTGAAATTTCATAAATTGAAGGTGTGGTAGTTGATTCTGTGTTGTTAATTTGTTTGGCGGAGGCTGCTTTTGGTTGTTATGATTAATGGCGATTGAGAAGAACAGCTTTAAGGCTTCTAGGCTAGATTCGGAGTTTTCACCAAGTAGTAGGAAGAGTATGTCCAGTGATGAGGATGAGCTTCAGCGGCGTAGCTCTGCTGTTGAATCTGATGATGATGATGAATTCGATGATGCAGACTCTGGGGCGGGGTCTGATGACTTTGATTTGTTGGAATTGGGAGAAACTGGTGTGGAGTTTTGTCAAGTTGGGAGTCAGACTTGTAGCATTCCTTTTGAGCTGTATGATCTTTCAGGTCTTGAAGATATATTATCTGTGGATGTATGGAATGAGTGCTTGAGTGAGGAGGAGCGTTTTGCACTCACTAAATATTTGCCTGACGTGGACCAGGAGATGTATATGATCACTTTGAATGAGCTTTTTACAGGTAGTAACTTTCATTTTGGGACCCCCATCAAGAAATTGTTTGATATGCTGAAGGGAGGTTTATGTGAGCCAAGAGTTGCCCTTTATCGGGAAGGATTGAATTTCTTTCAGAAGCGGCAACACTACCATCTATTGAGGAAGCATCAAAACACTATGGTTAGTAATCTTTGTCAGATAAGAGATGCTTGGCTTAATTGTAGGGGATACAGTATTGAGGAGAGGCTTCGTGTGCTGAATATTGTGAAAAGCCAAAAGAGTTTGATGTATGAGAAAATGGAAGACATGGAGACTGATTCATCAGATAGAGATTCGGGTGAAGTTTTCCGGAAGGTCAAGGACAGGAAAACTGCACAGAAATTGGGTCGTAAATCTGCATTTGGAGTTGGTTCAAATGTGGATTTTCCTCCACGGGGACGGTCATTAGCTTTTGAATCCGCAAAATATGGAAAGCAGAATCCAAAAGGTATACTGAAGTTGGGTGGATCTAAAACTCCTGCAGCTAAGGAGCCAGGGGGTCGCACTCCTATTTACCACAGTTTAGATGTGAATTTGGGGCCATACAGTTCAGCAGTAGCTCTTCCTCGACAGAATAAAGCAGCAGGCTATGATGCAGGGACAACCTTCAGGTTGAGGGATCAGATGAGAAGCAGTGAAGATGCTGAAGAAACTTATGGAATTGGTGTACAGAGAGATCGAATTAGCATGATGGACAAGTCTGGAATTTTGAAAGCTGGAAGAAAGCATGACCTATTGAGGGGTGATGAACTGGCTTCAGATGGTTTGATGGGTTTGCCTTTGACTTCAAAAACTGATTTACATAACTATGGTAGGATCAGGAATACTAACCTCTTATCAGAAGCAAAGGTGTTCACGGCAAAGCCTCCTAACACAAGAGCTCCTTATGATTTTGGCAAAAAGGTCAAATATCCTGAAAATGTACAGCAATTTGTGGTTGAGGATCAGATGAAATCTAAGAAAGCTAGAATTCCACAGATAGTGCTGAAAGGAAGTCGGGCTGACTCATCAGATCATTCTGAATCATTGTGGCATAACAGGAGTCAAGGAGAGGCTTTCTCTATGGATTCACCCTTGAAATCCGATGATTGGAATGGTAGGAGCAAGAAATGGAAGGCAGGGAGGAAGTCTCCAGATCTCAATTTCAAATCTTATAGAGCTTCCCCACCACAGTTGAATGATAGATTTTTAACTTCTGAATATAGAGCAAAAACGTTTGAAGAGAAGAACAGGGGCAATTTCGTACAGAATGGAGGACTTGACACGGCTGCAATGAAAGGTAATAAAATGTTCAATAGAAATGAAGAAACAGAATCAGATTCATCGGAGCAATCTGATGATGACGAGGATAGCAACCCCTTGTTGAAGAGCAAGATGGCTTATCCCAGTGGTATTATGGAAGCTTCTCGATCTTCTTTGTCAAAGTCTGGGCAAGGTACTAAAAAAGCCAAATTTGTAAAAAAGGATAAAAAGGGGAATATTCGGGCTCTTGATGGAATCACAAACTCCTCTAAAAGGATGGGTGGCTTTCTTGAACATGGACAAATGCTTAGTGCAGAAAACTACTCTTCAAAAGCAAAACGGAAGGGTAAGATACGAGACAATAGTCCTATGGTTGACTCTTCTTCTAGAGTTTTGGAAGATAACTACCTCACTGGCATGGGAAATTTTAATGATGAAGATGATGATCGTATTTACAAATTGGCAAAGAATGGCCAATTGCCTGGGGAACCTGGTGAGAGGATACACAGGTCATCTTTGAAGGCCTACTCTGCAGACAGAAAGCACAAAAGGGATGTTGATCTCTCTGTGTCCCATTCACATCATTTTCATGATTATGTTGATGAAGAAGAAGATGATTCACTTAAAGTGCGAATCTTAGAAAACAAACAGGGTAGATTTGGTAAGAATGGTCAGAACATTGATGAATATGCAAGTGATCAACATGACAGATCTGAGGCCCCATTACTAGGGTGCAATTTCGTGACAAAGAAGCGGAAGGGGAAGGAGGATGTAACACGCCTGGATAGAGATGGAGATGGTGACCAGTCTGACCATCTGCCACTCATGAATTCCAACTCCTCAAAGAAGAAGGCAAAGAGAAAAGTGGAGGCTGACACTGCTAGTTCAGACAAGGAAGCCTCTGAGCTACCTGTTTCAGAAACAGGGGCCGCAGATATGGAGCTAGAAACCAAGCCACAGAAAAAGCCATTTACTTTAATCACACCTACAGTTCATACTGGTTTCTCATTTTCCATTGTACATCTTCTTTCAGCTGTTCGCTTGGCAATGATAACTCCTCTTCATGAAGATAGTTTAGAGATTGGTAAACCTATAGATGAGCAGATTCAAACACATGAGGGTGGTCTGAATGGGGTTCTTTCTGGTGATAAGGTGGATGTTAATGACTTGGGACATGCTGGGGAAGTAAATGTGCCTTCCTTAACTGTTCAGGAGATTGTGAACCGTGTTAGATCAAACCCTGGAGATCCTTGTATTCTTGAGACACAAGAACCACTTCAGGACTTGGTGAGAGGAGTTCTGAAGATATTTTCATCGAAGACAGCACCTTTAGGGGCAAAGGGTTGGAAGACACTTGCAATCTATGAAAAATCTACGAAAAGTTGGTCATGGCTTGGTCCAGTTTCTCATAGTTCATCAGATCACGAGCCCTTCGAGGAGGTGACATCACCTGAAGCTTGGGGTCTTCCTCACAAAATGCTCGTTAAGTTAGTTGATTCATTTGCTAATTGGTTGAAAAGTGGCCAAGAGACCCTTCAGCAAATAGGAAGTCTTCCTGAGCCACCATTGGCACAGATGCAGCTTAACCTGGATGAGAAAGAAAGGTTCAGGGACCTAAGAGCTCAAAAGAGTCTTAACACCATTAGAGAAAGTTCTGATGAAGTGAGGGCTTATTTTCGCAAGGAGGAAGTACTTAGGTACTCTATTCCCGACAGGGCTTTCTCTTACACAGCTGCTGATGGTAAGAAATCCATTGTTGCTCCCTTGAGAAGGTGTGGTGGTAAGCCAACATCAAAAGCCCGAGACCACTTTATGCTGAAACGTGATCGACCACCACATGTTACAATTCTTTGTCTTGTAAGAGATGCAGCTGCCAGATTGCCAGGTAGTATCGGCACAAGAGCTGATGTTTGTACATTGATACGAGATTCTCAGTACATAGTCGAAGATGTGTCTGATGCACAAGTTAATCAAGTTGTCAGTGGAGCTCTGGACCGCTTGCATTATGAACGCGATCCTTGTGTACAATTTGATGGTGAAAGGAAATTATGGGTTTATTTACACAGAGAAAGAGAAGAAGAAGATTTTGCAGATGATGGAACTTCATCTACGAAGAAGTGGAAGAGGCAGAAAAAGGATGCTGCTGAGCAGCCTGACCAAGGTACGGTAACAGTAGCTTATCATGGAACTGGGGATCAGATTGGATATGATTTGTGTTCTGATCTCAATGCAGAACCATCATGCATTGGTGATGACAAGGGAGAGGGAGTGGAACTTGGATATGATGACGGGAGACAAAACGTGGATGACAACATTGATCCTAATCAAGTGGCTGAACAGGGTGACATGCATCAAGATCATCCAATTTGGGATGCTCTTGGCATAAATTCTATGCGAGAGAACAAATTATTATGTCAGGAAAATTCCACAAATGAAGATTTTGATGATGAAACGTTTGGGAGAGAAAGGCCAGTTGGGCTCTTAAGTGCAAGCTTATTGTGAGGAATTCGTCAGGTAGCTTCAAAAGCAGTATGCCTTATCCTGAATGATTTCTCCCTTGTATGTCTGCATGGAAATCACCTTTTCCTAATTGAACTGTTTATCCGACATGGTGCTTACATAATTCATTGCCTGTTATTATTTCTGTATTATTACTTTTTAGTTTCTTTTTTTAAATGGAAAAATATTTTCACCTTTTTTTTTTTTTTTTTCATGGAAATGGTTTGGTCACATATCTAGTAGTTGAGAGTTCTATGTTAAATCATCTTTTGAGGATGCATAGTGCCATTTATGCTTCCATACCCCGATGTGTCTCAATGTTATACCATGGAGAATTAAATGGAAGACCAAACTCTATATTCTCCTTTTCTTCTTTTTATATTTTATTTTTTAATTTTTTTCATCAATTTTTCTTCAATAGACAAGTATGTTCCGCAAAATAAATTAAATGCATTATTCTTTAAGGATTAAATTTGTTATGACTCCCCGAAAGGGTATCTTATGTTCTTCTGTTCCATGCGTAGGCATGAGGCTGCTCAATGGTAACTTTGATTCTGTGGTTTTTTCACTCTACAGTTTAATTGTTTAACTCAGGGAATCACTTCTGACTTTAAGCCTATCAGCTGTATGTTTGTTGTTGCTGTTTGAGTTTAAACAACTATTTAGTTGATTTTGAAGTAAAGAATTTGTGCTGAACTTAATTACCTTAAAGGTTTAATTTTAATAATGTTATTTATCTTATTTGTTCATTCAATTTGCAAGCAGAATGGATGTCTTTTGATATTAAGTGTTAGAGATCAGCACTATCTAAACACCCTGTTTGTGTGCCTTTTCTTTTTACCTTGCCTTCTTTCCTTTTTCTTGTCATTGGTTATAAATTTAAGATTTGACAAGGTTACATTTGTTATTTGGTGATGAATTGTTAACATTTGTGTGTTGAACCACGTGTGGGTTTTTTTTGAAAAAAAAAAATGAACAGAAACTGGAAATTTGATGTGTCTTTCCCTAGGTTAATGGATCTGTCGTTGTACACTTTTCTGGTTGTTATTTGCTCATTCACGAATATGTCCCTCATGCATTTTGTTTTGTTGATGTTGTTCTAGCTGGTAGAATCATACTAGGGGTTATTCTATATAAGGAAGCGAAGGGAGAAATACTTTTAGAACCTAAACTTTGCAGTTAAGCATGATTACTACGTACTTTATTATCAAAAGCTTTGTTTCAGTATAAATGTTTATATGATAAATACCCTTTTGGGGTGTTTGCTTAGTTGTCCCAAGCCTTTTTAGTGTCCTTGCCATCTGACATGTAGTAGGTCACTGACAAATTAAAAACAATAATGTGTTTTTTTGCAGGCTTAGAAAAATCCTCCTATACATCTGATGCAAAGGTTGTTCGAGGTCAAAGGTGTGTGTGTGTAATACAATTGCGGTAATTGTACATGTATATTGATTTTATATGGAAGATGTAGAATAGAAAAAAGTTGATCTTTATTTTGAGGCCAACTAGTACGACTACTAGTGGAGGATGTCTATGGGGTAGTTTCTGCATTCCATAAATAATTCTTTTGGTCTTCATATCTCAGTCTTAGATATTATGGAGAATGTAGTTCATTATGTAAATTGAGTTGAGCGAGCCATTTGGAAATATTTTCAATATTTTTGTCCTTTCTGTGCATTAATATTTAGTTTTCTCTTCTTCATCTCCAATTTTCTGTGAATCTTTTTATGGATTTCTATCCTGATTGTCTTTTTTTTTTTTTTTTTGATAATTTAATTTAATTACTGGTTAATGCCACAAACAACAAATACTCATCAAAGGTAAAAGACTCGGTAGATTCGAATGTCATCAAATTAAATTTTTTTACTGTGCAAGTTTTGGTAACTTAAATTATTATTTATTTTATAAAAAAAAATTAAACTGACATTTTGTCATTTCAAATTTATATACCTAAAAATAATGTAATTATAAAAACATAAAAGTTAAAATGGAGGCGGAGCTGTCGAAACGCTTGGCAGAATGTGGAGGCAGTACAACTAGGATCCTTTCTAAGCCACGTGGGTTTCTTCAAAATAAATGATGAAAACAGATCTGAACCGTGGAATGCATCGGACGGTCCCACCTACCTTTTTGCTTTTGATGCACAAGCAAATATTATTGAGAAACAAGAACTATACGAGATTTTATTTTCATTTATTTATTTTGGTGGTTGGGGAAGCATTAACTTTGTCACTTGACCGTCCACATTTAGAAATAATTTTTTCCTTATTTTTGATTAATTCTTATATTTTTATTTACGTATTCATTATGTATTTAGAAAGAGAGTGCAAGTCCATAATGCAAACACATTCGAAAAACTCTTCAATTGTCACAAGCAAAGAGAAAGAAAAAAAAAACACAAATGTGAATCAATATTCCTCCGACCACAATAATATTTCCTTTTCCTTTTTTTTCCCCCAAAAAATAAAAATAAAAATTAATGAATAAGGTAGCTTAGTGACACAAGAGTAACATATTTAACTCATCAAATACTATGTACACACACGCTACACTCAAATCTTTTTGTTCCTTTTTCTTCAGTTAATAGCAGTGAGAGGAACCCTAGAATCTCTAATAGATTGTGCAGCCTCATAAGCTCCTGCAATGTGTTTCACATCTCCATTTGCTTGTTTTACAGATTTGGAATCCCAAAATGACTTCAACAATTCCTCAAAAGCAGGTGTTCTGAGTTCTTCAATAGACACAACAGTAGGCAGATTAAACGACCTCTTTCTCGGCGTGGAACAAGATGGTTCATCTACCTGCTTGTTAAAACAAGATTCAAAGTTGAAAATTTGTTATAAAAATCGAGTAGACAAGGCAATGTCAAAACTTCATGAAAAGCATTAGAGGTGCGTAGTGTCAAATTTCATTTTCCCACTAAAATTCATTCTTGTCTTACCACGTATTCATGTAGAAGGCATTTTCCCGCATGCTCAGTGATTTCTACAATCTTGTGGTAGTGACCACCTTTCAATTCCCTTAGTTCCCCACAGCATGGAACAATCATTGAATTTAGATTTCCACAAGCATCGTGATCAAGTTGTAATGAATCTGCACAAATGTTAGTTCATCAAGTTAGACATGAATTTCACCACATAATATAAGAAGAGATTCAAATTTAAAATTCATGTGGAAAAACAGATACTAACGATCAATGGATGAAAGAAGATCTTTGTTTGCAGTGTCTGCGTCTTCAATTGCAGAAGACACAGCGGAAGAAAACCTAGCACGAAGAGCTTGATTGGTTTCCGTTCCTCCCCTAATTGAAGTCGACAAAGGAAATGAGTAATCTTCAATCAAAACCTGTCATAAATCATAATGTTACAAGGAAGTGTGCATACCTGACAATTGAATCCACAGAAGCAAGATTGCTCTTTTCTAGACTGAGCAAGGACTCTTGAGCCTTCCCCCATTGCTGCGCACCTATTTTTGTCTTCTTCAAACTGCACGATTTGTTTCAATCAAGTTCAGGAAACAGGCTAAGAAAAGAATTCATGTGGCAGACTCATTGTAGGACCAAGGGTGTCATTCATACCAGTTATGCAGAACCTCCTCCAGATCTTTCTTTCCATATTCCACGGCAAAAGTATCCTCCAGGTAGTGGGATTCTGTTTTTTCCATGTGAACCACCCACTTTGCTTTAATGGAAGAAGTGGAATCTTGCATGGTTGTCATCTCTTGCTGGAGTTTGTTTGTCCTACTGGTCGCACTCTCCCGAAGATCATTTACTGCTTGTTGTACCTAGAGGAGAGATATAAATGTTTACAAAGACTAAGAAAAGAATTAGTTGACCTGACATAAATTAGTAGCAACTTAGAAGCAATGCATACCAGTTCTTTCTTCCTAGAGTTTGAATTTGCCAGCAGCTCTGCCACTTTTTCTAACAACTGTCTTTCTTCATTAGCAGCACACTCCTACAGCCATAAATGAAAACCGAATTAAGGTTTTTAAAATAAAGTTCTTTTCTTGATCCTTCACTTTGAAAGAGTGATGGGATTAGGTGGTTACCTCAAACTTCTTTTCAAATTCAGACAGTTTATGGTCATTTACTGTTTGTGCTTCTTCCACAATTCCAGTTAAATTGCATGCATGCACTTCTAGTGTCTTGAAAAAGTCCACAGTAATCTTAGAAACAGAACGTGCAGTTTCTACTGCTCTAACATGTGCCTGCATTGTTAAAATAGTGTTGTTAACCTGAACATCTCCTCTCCCTTTATAAAGCAACTGAAACATAGAAATTGGAGTCAGTTGCAAACCAAACGCTGCTGCTGTGCATATGCAGAAAGCTTCTCCTCTTGCTTGTGAAGGTTACTTTGAAGATCCTCAAGTAATGTGTCAGCTTCTGAAGCAATTCCTTTGAAGAGCTGAATCGATAAATGAAGTCAGCTACAGCAGTAAATGAGAATTGAGATTTAGTAAAATTATCATGAGACAATACTTACATCCTCCAGGGCAGAAGAATGCTTAGAAACTGCAGAATTTAGATCAACAAATGTTGACTGAGAATTCCCTTCAAGCTCCCCAGCAATATCATACAAAGCTTTAATGCCGGAACCATACATGGTCTTTAACTTTCCTAGCCTTCCGCGAAGTTCTTCAGTAGCCTTCAAGCATACCAAAAGATACAGTTAGACTGATAAATGATTTGGGATAGAATTAAACCATCCTGTTTAGATCTTACCTCTGCCTTTGTCGATACAAAGGACTGCATATCTTCCTCCATATCATTCAATTGCTGCTCCTGTTGTGTCACAGAAACTGCCACAGTCTTATGCAAGATTTCAAGCTGTTGATTTAACTGGGATTGGAATTTCTGAACAAGTATTTTATTTCCATCTTCAATTTTATCCTTCCGCTCTGGAAAATCAGCCACAGTACAAATCAACAGCAGTTTTGGAAGGATAATATCAGTTTGAAGATCCAAGAATATACTGACTTTCAGATAGGTGATACAAACCTATTTTGGCAAATAAACTAGATACATCTGATGCAGCATTCTCTAGCTCTGTTCGAAGCTCAAATGCTCGCTCAATGAGTGCTTTCTCTGAAAAAATAACCAATGGTAAGATTGTAAAGAACTCAACTTCTTAATCATAAAACAACAAAACTTCCATCACAAACATTTTCAGTCTTCATAAACCGAATATAAATATTAACCAAAAGAAACAAAGAAAAAGAAATGTACAACATTTAGAGAACAAGTTGCAGTTTGTGAACTCAACTTCTTAATCATAAAACAACAAAACTTCCATCACACACATTTTCAGTCTTCATAAACCGAATATAAATATTAACCAAAAGAAACAAAGAAAAAGAAATGTACAACATTTAGAGAACAAGTTTCAGTTTGTGTAAACCAAAATAGAATTTAACACAGCTAGCACTCCCCCTCACAGGCAAAACAGACAACTGGGGCTCTAATTATGATCTGGACATTAGTAAAGAAGTTATGGATATAGAAAGTTTGCTGAATCAAAAGGTGACATTACTAACCGGATTTGAGAAGATTGGATATTAGAAATTCCTTCTCTCTAATTGTTGCATTTGCCTGCCGATGTTTCTCCTCAAGATCAAATAATGTTTGTTGAGTTTCCTCAAGATTTTTCTGAAGTTCCAACAATGATTAAGTTCACATTTTGTACAAGAAGAAAGCAGAAGACTGAAGCAGTACTAAATAAACCACCAATTCACAATACCTCGGTTCTATCAAGTTTCTCACTTAATTCTACTGTCAAAAATTGCTGAGCGTTATAAAGTTCTTGAAGCTCCATCACTTGCTGCAAAAGTCACGAGATGACACTGACCTTAATTTCCACATAGTAAACTTGAAAGAACTAATATTAGAATACAACCTCAGTGAATACCTTGTCTTTGGATTCTGAATCAAGTTCCATCCGCTCTATCTTATCAGCCATGGCCTAGGGTTTAAAAAAAGTTTAATATGTGTTAATAACATTTTCAACATATTATGAAATTTGCATAAGAAAACTACTCCATCTTTTAGTTATATGGTAAAACTTGGACCTTCTTCTCTGCTTCTTCATGAAGATAACGATCTCGTGGTATATAGATTCCATTCTTCTCTCTTGCAGCATAAACCTCTATTTGGACATTTAGGAAAAGAAAAGTCATACAATTAATAGAAAGGAAAGACAAAGTCGATCCAGAGAGAGCAGCATTTTTGGAAGAAGTCAACAACCTTGCTTGAGCCTATCTATTTCAGAATACAAATCCTTGATCATGGCAGATTTCATCATCTTCTGATTGATCTGAAACAGCAGTTGCAAGGGAACAGTTAGGATGGATTGAAAGGAAAGTATTCTGCTTCACAATATAAGCAATGTGAGGACAGCATCAAGGAGAAGCAAATAGAAACAATAGTGATCAGACATAGTACTGACTTCTGGTTTGTTCTTTATATTTTTGGCCCGGTGTGCATAGTCAAGGGTGCTGAGTGTTTCTTCCAGACAATGGATGGAGGGAGATATTGTGGCTATTATGCATGTCTTTGTTTTTCCTCCCAAGGAATCTCTTAGTAATCTTGTTAGTTTGCTATCCCTGATATTCCAACCAACAATTAGAACTAAATCTACTTCAAGGAATTTACTAAACAAATTACAATCCTTACCTATATGGAACATGGCCAGAGTGCTCAACCAGTGCATTAATAACACGTCCAAGTGTAAGCAAGCTTTTATTTATCTCCCCAGCTTCCCTTGCCCTGCCCTGCAATACAATTTTCTTTACGATTAGATGCAAGAGATGAAATTCCTATAATGTATCTAATGCACAATTCCTTTCTTGTCCACTCTTTCATCAGCAGTATAATGATTACATAAACCACAATCATTTTAAAAAATGTGGCAAGAAGACAGTCCGGTGCTGAAAGACTATTACTGTGTAAATATACCATACCTCTCTTGCACCAGAACGAGATATGTTCTCCGACCCAGCAAGGTCAACAAGATTCAGCTTTCCACATTTAATCATCTCTTCTCCTTCTGGAGTACATTCCTTGATGTGAATTGTGATAGAAAATATTGAGTGAGAGCGGCTGCTTTGTTTGTTAAGAAGAGTCTCAGCTGTACGCCGTTTTGCAGAACCTTTCTCCAAGATTTTGTAAATTTCATTAGCAGTACATACTATCTCTTCTTCCAACCCTCTAACAAAAACACCCCCCTTTCCATCTTCCATGAGAGCTATGGGTTTTTTAGATTTGTCATCTATAAATTTCGTGGTTTCCTCTGGGGCCAAGAGATCTGTAATCTCTTCATTGTACAACTCTAAAAATGTGACTTTCATGCTATACTCAGCATTTTGAGCTTCTAGAATATCAAAAATTTGTTTAACAGCTCGTGGAATAACACCCGCATCACCTGGAAATTCCCCATTCTATGAAAAGCATAGAATCAATCAGAAAAGAGTAGATGGCAACATATTTTTAAATTCTAGAGTGAACTTAAATGAAAATCACTAAACCTTCTTTCTTAATCCGCCCTCCATTGTGTATGTTTTCCCTGTACCAGTCTGACCATAGGCAAAAATAGTGCAGTTATAACCCTCAAGTACTTCATTGACAATAGGAGACACAGCCTGGTCATATAATTCCTTCTGCTGGGATGCTGGACCAAAGACCTGACAACACATTATCCAATTTTGTGATCATTCACAGGAAAAACAACAAAATATAATATAAAACCAATCAAAAGTTCCAAAGTTGTGTGATTTCAAGACAGATAAAGAGAAAATTGATTTTGCACATTAAACCATCCTGTCCAAAATGAGCTTAATTTTACTATTTGGTTCTGTTGATATTAATCCCTTTGATATCTGTACAAAATAAATATGAAACTCCAGAACATAAATTTAACAATCATTCTGCTACACTTCGTCACAAAAGCAAAAAAAAAAAAAAATACACATTGTGAAAACCAGAAAAAAACTGAAAAATTAAAAGACACTCCACATACCTTGTCAAACGCAAAGGTCCTGTCAATCTGCTTGTTAGCTATATTCTGAATTGCGCAAACTTCCCTTCTACTCT
The DNA here is from genome assembly GCA_007844105.2 of Rhamnella rubrinervis. Classification (NCBI taxonomy): domain Eukaryota; kingdom Viridiplantae; phylum Streptophyta; class Magnoliopsida; order Rosales; family Rhamnaceae; genus Rhamnella; species Rhamnella rubrinervis. The sequence goes on from CM017578.2 coordinate 21,974,145, forward strand.
CATGACAAGATATCACCACCGGGGTATGTACCCTCATTTCATCCTCACTTAGAGGCCTAAAAATGCAACCAAATGTTAAATCTACGATGTAGGAAAAACCAAATGCAAGTGGGTAGCTCGCCACCATAGCTTTCTGGCTCACCTGCAACGGACAAGAACCTGTACATTGACACCCTTATCTTTATCGTGCCTGGTGCTCGAATTCGAATCCCCAGATCGCAGATCTCGAGCTGACTTGTCACTCGACCGTGGAGTCTGGGAAGGTGATAGAGATACCAATCCTCCTCTTCTCTGCTGGGTCTGAGAGGAATCCATTGCTCTAATTTCCTTCCAATCTCAGAACTTCACTCAGAAAGTAAACCCAAAATCAATGAATAACCCAATTACGCAAATACGTACACGTACATGGAAATGAAATTTAACCTGATTAGCAAAATCGAGGCCTCTAACCATTCATTTACCAGAGAGGAAAAAGAACAAGTGGAGGATTAAATGTAGTTCAAATTACAAGGTGGATATACTAATTTGATTGACCAACAGACAAATTCTTCCACAGTCCAGTAGTCGAGCTGACTCGGTACCAGAATTTGAACTCACCGAGTTCAAAACACAGCTAATTCCATCTAAAAGAGCTCTACTTTCTACACTCTACACGCGAAGATCATCTACTCCACCCGATCACACACGCAGAGATTTGACCCCAAAAAAAAATTACAGCGGAAATTCACAAACTTTTTAACGCAAAAAATTGTTTTTTTAATAAAGAAAATTATCTATAAAAGGAAAATTTTACACACACAGAGAGATAAATCAGAGTGTATCGAAAACGACCGATCGAAACCGAGATGCACATGATTCAAACAAAAAGCAAATTAAAAAAAAAATTAAGAAACTCACAGTGAAATCTAAAAGGCCGACCTTTCAAATGCTGCTTCAGCAGCAATCGCAGTACAGAGACACAGAGATTTTAGAAAAGAGATTTATTGAAGGAATGGCGATAACGATTCTGAGACAGAGAAACTCCTAGAGAGAGAGAGAGAAGCTGTAGTCTCCGTGTGAGTGTTAATGAATTGGTAAAATGTTTCCCTTTTCTTTCAAAGAATATCTCTCTTATGTATTTGTATATTTATATTGTATATTAACTGGTAGGGAGAGAGAGAGAGAGAGAGGGGGAGCTGAGAGAGACGAGAGCGGGGTTTGGATTTTAATTTAAAATAAATTAATTTATAAAAAAAAAAATACAAAAATTTAATGGGACGTTTGAAAATCCAAAGGACGGCAGTGCCAGTCGTGCCTAACGGCGTTAACGAAGATCCGTTTTGATCGTAATTTTCGACCGTTACAAATAGACAAAAAAAAATTAAAAATTAAAAAGATAAAAACAATAATCTCTTTTTTGAAAAATTTTGAAACCGAATCCAATTCGAATACTGCCCATTACTTTCTCAGATATTACAAGAATAGCCACTCACAACTGAGAGACACTGAGATGGATAGAGAGAGGGCTCATATTAAAGGTTAATATTACTTGATAATTAACATAAGCTATCCATTTTCGTCACAATCAATACATGCATTTAAATTTTTAAACATTGTATTGCTAATCAACTGACATGTTTCCAGCTACTAAGCAAAGTTGGGGCTCCACATTTTTTGGTCCCATTTTAATATTTCTCAGCTAAAGTTTTTTTTTTTTTTTCTCTGTGTCTTATTTATTTTATATGTATAATTTTTTAAAAATTTGAATTTTAGAAGGTAAACTACATATGGGTAAATAAATGTGAGGTTTTTAAAGCATTGGATTCTATGATGTGAGGTTTGTGCTCAAATATTTCTTTACTTACAAACTTTATTAGAACTCAGCAATTAATAATTTTACACTCTTACAAGATTCACTCTCTGTGATGCATGTAATTTTTATTTTTTTTCAAAGCAATTGAGTACATCTATTTAATATAATTTATGTTGAAATATAAATGATATGTTAAATTTTTATTAGATAAATGTAATAAATATATCAGTTTTTAGTCAATAAAAATATATCATGTATATTTGTATTGCCATCAAATTTTTATTAGATAAATGTAATCAATATATCAGTTTTAGTCAATAAAAATATATCATGTACATTTGTATTGTCATCGTAAATTGTAATGGAAAGCTTTATTAAGTTAAAATTTAATAGAGCTAATAAACAATTCTTGCTCAAATTAAACTCTCTTTTTTTATTAAAAAAAAATCGACAAAATTGGTTCACTACCAAAGTATGTAAATGGTGGTTTTATAATTATACCTAAAATTTAAGCTTTAAAAATGTAAGGGAGCTAAGGAAGAATAATATTAACTATCATTTAAGATGCTATGGATATATATATATATATATATATATATATGGTAAATAAGATGTTATGGATATTGGTTACAAGGAAAGTCTAATAAAATGTTTGCATACATGCACAACGTACATCTCTCTTCTTTCCCTTTACGTGTTTGTATATATATTTTGTTTCCTATTTAAATTTTTTATCTCATGGATTTAAGATTTTATTTTGTTTCCTAAATTTTTATTTTGCAACTATTATTTAATTAATTACATTGTATGATATGATATTTACAATAAAATAATTAATAAATTTATATAAATACAAAGGCTCAATATGGACAGTTGAGCGGCTTTTTTCAATTAAAAAGAACTTTTTTAACTTCATTTATCAACTAGTGCGATGAATAATTTGACGATTCATTATTAACTTGTAATTAAAGTTCATATATACATTTTTTACCATGTACAGTATTACTAGCCATATATTGCTCAATTTTGTACACATTGATAAATCTATAATGCTAGAGTTGCAAATAAGTTTTCCAACTAACATATCATTATATTTGACAATATATACATATTGTTGGCTTCCATGTAGGGTTCCAATAATTTATATCGATTTGTCAATTATTTATGTAATGCTACATTGGTCCGAAAATAAAATTGATCGACGAAGTTATTGTGTGCGGGTAAAATTACTTACATAATATATATATATATATATATATATATATATATATATTTATGGAATACCATTATTTCCTAATTTCCCTTCCCACCCTCTAAACAAAAATGAATTCATCCTCGCTTATACTGTCTTTTTTTTTTTTTTTAATACACTATGGAATTATCTAATACATGTTTATTATGAATTTAAAATAAAAAAAATACTTTTCGATTATACTTTATTATCCACTTGATTGAAAATGCACGTTTGAAAAGCAAACATAAAACAAGGTAGAAACTCCTAATCCAACATACAAACAAAAAGAATACAAAATAATTAGAAAGTGATGTTTCTCTTCTCCATTATTATTATTATTATTTATTTATTTATTTTGGGAAGGAGAGGGAATAAGAAGAAAACAAGTTATTTTTCTTAACTCATATCAAGAAGTCCCATTTAAAAAGCCAATTTATTGATCAATTTTGGTAATTGCGTGATTTCTGGTTCTATATATATATATATATATATATATATATATATATAAAAAGAGGAAAAAAGAAGTTTATCTTAGCCATTGCCATAATATAAACTTGCAAATCAGAGATTGGTACTTGAATATGTATTCGTGTTAATAATCTTATTAAGGTTGAAAGTTGAGACATATATGACCTACTCAACACAACTTTTTGGAGAACGAATATTCCAATCCACAACATTGGCAGAGGAGTTTTAGACATATATAACCTATATATATAAAAAGAAGTTGTTTAAATTTTTCATTTAATTATAAGTAGGACTAGTGTATGCATGAAGAAGAACATATAATTAATTAACATAGAGAAGTGAAATATTTGAAGGTAAAAAATGTGCAAAAATTGGGACAAAAATGGAAAATGAAAAATGGAACAAGTATGACAAAGTGGGGTTTAAATGTGGTGGCAAAGTAGCCCCACGTGATAAAGAGTGATGTGAGGAGGCACATGTAGTTTGGTGCCTAGTATTTGATTTTTGTTTCCTAAGCATGTATACATGTCTATGCACCTTCCATTCCCTTCTTCCCAAAAAAACCAAAGCCCTCCTATGTCAATGTTGCTCTCATTTTTCCATCAATTTTGTGCCAATTTTACTTTAAATTATTATTATTATCTAAAAAGTCCCATTGATGTTAATGTATCAACTAAAAAAAAAAAATTTGTTGGGTTTTTAGTTGTTACCCAAAGGGTCACCTACCCCCTTGAACTTTAGTTGTATTTCACTCATTTTTATCTTTGAAATCAGTATTGGACCCATTTGGTTGGATCAGTTGCTGTCTATTTTGTTCAGGTTTACATACTCCAGCATTTTTCAGGATAAACTATAATTGAATTTGTCCTACAAATTATATCAACTTTTACATTTTACTCCATTTTTTTTCAATAAATAAAAATATAAACAAAAATTGTGTCCCTTTTATTTCTATCAAAAGAATTAACAATACTCTTCTAAGCTTTAGATTATTGACACAAGTATGTGATTAATTATTATATATGTGCAAGTTTCTTACAGATAAATAAAAGTTTCAGGTTTTTGTTTTTTTTTTTTGGCCATCTCTATCCACCATTCCGAACAGAGAAAATATATAATTAGACAAATATATAAAAAATATATATATATATATTTAATTTTATCCTTATATATATATATATATATATATATATATATATATATATCCTGTGACAGCTTTGTAGTTTCTTAATGTAAATTACTTAAAGACTGTCTTTAGGCCTGCAAGCTCAGCTGGGTTTCATCAGGACGTTAAATTAACGCATCTTCTAAATTAATTATCCTACTCTAATAACATTACAAGTGTCCACCATAATCTGATCCTAGTACTGTATTTTGACTTTCTTTCATAGGCCAGCAATTTCAAGCATGTGGCATTTCATGCAACTTTTTTTTATGAATAAAAAATTTTTATATGGATCTCATCAGTTTAAAATTTTATTAGTATGTACAGCCTTTTTGTTACTCTAATTTTACAATCTTGTGAGAGTTTAGAGCAGTTGACTCAGCCTCCTAATAGATCCCCTCTACCTAACAATTCAAGTAAGCCGAAGACACCCGATAAAGAAATTGAAGTACACCGGATAATAACGGCCAAACTCGAACCACAACTCTCATGCGATATGAATGGCCTTCCTTTCCGCTAGGCCGCACCCTGACATTCCATGCATGCTCAACGATTCCATCGCCAAATTAAATATAAAATATTTCTCACCAAATTCCCACTATATATAATTAATCAATAGTATCATAATTTTCATTAATTTAATTTTCATTTCATTGAGTCCCCACCACATTACTTGTAAGAAAATATGATTTTTTCTTTTTGTTTTAAAATCTCAATGTAAAAACATGTGGGATTAAATAAAAACAAGTAGAAATTTAAGTGAAATTAATATAAAGGATTCGAATAAATCGATGCTTATTTATTGATTGTTTTCTTTATTTGGTTTGGAAAGAGAAACATAGTGCAGACGGTGTCATTAAAATAGAGCACTAGGGTGTGTTTGGGTGAGTGATATTAAGAAGAGTAGGGCATAGCTGAAACAGTTACTTGGGACGCACTCCATGTGTGTAAACAGTCCGTAATGCGTCTGCTTTACTTCAAATTGCTTTATATCTCACACTTTGACCCAACTGACACTCTCTCACTGACATTTACACAGTGAAAAAGATAAGCAGATTGGTTTGGATTCTTTACACCTCAAGGTTGATCAATAAGACCATCCCCCTTCACATTCTCTACGATCTTTCACCATTATATAAAGTGATTTTGCATGCAGTCCCACATGGCTGCACTCAGCTGATCTCTCTGAACCAAAATTATCATTAGTGGATACCAATTATTAATTAAAGCATTCTAATATTTAGCAAATTTTCATGTTGTATTCAGTATGTAAGTTTGGACAAGATTAATTTTTGAATCTGAATTATAATTAATTTAGTTTTGATTGAAGCAAAATAATTTAATATTGTCTTGTATTTGGTATAGTTTTGAAAACAATTATAGATTTATTATTTGTAAGCCAGATTTAACTAATATTTTTTTAAAAAATGTATATATTATTATATTATACTTGTTTACTAAATTTATATTTACAAATGAAGTCTTTTTTTTTTTAGCATTTTAACCTTAAATAATATGTATTTTTTTAATTTAGTTATATAATATTTCATTTAAAAATCACATAATTTTTTTAAGAATTAATATCACATCATAACATTATATATATAAATTCACCAAATATTACAAATTAAATAATAAATCTTATCAAATATCCATACATAAGTCATATTATATTAGTTTAGACTATATAACTAATACAATCAATATATAAATACGCTAAAAATATAACTCCAATTGTATAATCTAATATAAAATCATTGATGCATTGGTTAAATTATTTTGGTTTGGATTATATAACTAATACAATCAATATATAAATACACTAAAAAAATATAACTCCAATTGTATAATCTAATACAAATTCATTGATGCATTAGTCGTTGAAGTATACCTAAAAACATACTCATTGGATGTATGTGTAAGTTCTATACTTTATTGCACTCTTCAACATATTCCACATATACAATTTTAATTTTTTCAATTATTTATGAGCACAAAAAGACAAAAAGATAAATTAGACAAAAAATATATATATAATTTCACATGAATCAGCACCATCAACTAGACATCCATATATACAAGAATAAGTTCACCCAACTAGGAAAATTGAAGAGTGGAAGTACACAGGCTCTGTTATGCAATTTATACATGACTAGAGTCATAGCATGGAGAAATAGAAGTTTTCTATTCTTAAACACCAAGTTTTATGTGTTGGTTTCAGACATTCGACTAATTAAATACCAAGTCAAAAAATTTAAAAAAACTACTTATGAAAGAAGAAAGAGGACAATGCCTCTATCTCACCAAAGCTACATATCTACCAGTGTCAAAAAAAAAAAAGGTTTTGCATTAAAATCAAAAACAAAGATGAAGCCAGACTATCACTTCTCTACCAAGTAATAATCCAAATACGTCCCTAACTAACATCCAACCAGCAGCATTGACAAAAATTGTCCAAGTTCCACCAAGTCTGATGCACGGCCTTAGGGTTTTATATATTTTGTCTCTTTTATTAATTAAAACATATATAGTACTGTTACATATATATACAAGAAATTAGAAAATTATAAGTAGATCATATTTTAAATTACTGTACTTCCAAGTGATAAGTAGCGTAGGATAGGAGTATCCCAACATACATAAAGAAGTAAGAAAAAGAAGAACAAAGAAAAAAAAAAAAAGTGGGACAGCTCTAGTGTTTGCTTTAGGCGAATCTAATGCAGTCAGAATTAGCGTGGTTTGAAATTGCTTTGGAAGGTTCCCAAAAAAAAAAGACAAAAAAGGAGAAGAAAATAAGGACGTCACTGATATGGATCTAAGAAATTTTCACCTTAGCTTTAAGGTTGTGGGTAACAAAAGTCATCATTGTATCCCCGTGTTACCCGGTTATATGGTCTCTCTCAAATCATGGGAACACCCCACAAATATTTTAATTTCTTTATTTAATATAAATTAAAGTAGACATGACTTACCCTAAACTAAGCTCACGTGTCCTTAAAATATGCATGCTTGTTTGGCTATTAATTAATCATGCCATTGTCAATGACGAATAAAGCTAGTAAATTATAAGGGTATTTTTAATATTTATAGGGAGAAACCACGTTCACCAAAGCAATGCCTGATCAATTAGTGCGATAAATGTAATTCTAACTATTTACACTAATTTGTATATGATATAAAGCTAACTTCATTACTAAATATATAAATGATGGGGTTTTTTGGCTCACTGACCAACTCAACGCCATTTGAATTTTTTTAACCTGTTTCCTTTATAATAATTATTTTATTTAAAAATTATGATAAGACTCTTGAATGATAAATTATTTTTTTACTTTTTTTTTATAGATTGTTCTAAATTATTTTTTACCCATATATTTAAAATTTTTAGATAGAGTTATAGGAAAGATAAAAGAAAAACAATATATTAGGATTAAAATAATTATGATAAGCTTTCATGGATATTGAGAGTCCATAAAAATTAAAATTTTATAACAGTATTAAAAAAAAATTCGGCATGGACGAAATTAATTCATCACAGACAAAGTGAAATTTAACGGCGGTTAAATATTTGCTCATCTTTAAATCCTAGTTCGTCAGTTATGAATTAAGGGATCTGTCAATAAGATTTAATGACGATCAAAATGGTGACCGTCATTAAATCCCTTAATTTGTCACTGACGAACTAGAATTTAAGGATGGACAAATATTTGACTGTCGTTAAATCCCACTTCATCAGTGACGAATCAATTTCATCCATGATGATTTTTTTTTAACTTTGTTTCAAAATTTCAATTTTTATGACTTTTCAATATCCATCAAAACTTTGTTAGAATTTGTTACTAATAATTAATTTGTTACAAATTATTTGTGTGGATGTGAAAAAAAAAAGAAAAAAAAGATGAAGGACATCGCAAGAAAAAGATCAAGAGAAAAACATCCTAAAGAAAAAGACCTAGGAGAAAACACCCTGAAGAAAAAGACTCAAAAGAAAATTTTTTTTGCAGAAGAAGAGATATTGCAGGAGAAGATTACGACGAATGAGATCGAAAATAAACCGAACAAAAGAACCTGAAGAAAAAGACGTTGTAGAAGGAAAACCAAGGAGAAGACGAAGATGAAAAAGATGAAGAAGACAGAGAAGACGATGAAGAATATGATAAAATAAAATAAAAAAGGTGAGAAAACATACAAATATTTAAGGGTATATTTGACTTTTTATTAAAAAACTGGGCAAAATAATACTTATAAAGAAAAATGGTTAAAAAAATTCAAATGGATCCCAAAGGTGACATGGTATCAAAAAATCCTAAATGATATAGTGTATTATTGGACACAGAAGTGGACCTATATTAGTAAGGGATTGGCCTAAAAAATAGAGCTCAAAGGGTATGTCAACCATTGAGCCTGCTCTAACATAATTTGTAGAATTAGCTTCTCCTAACAATTAGCTTTGAGAAATAGTTGCAACTTTCTATATCATTAATAAAGGATATTATTTTCTTGCTTTAAATGTAGCAATCAATTGCAAAGTAAACATTTTAATCTTTTATTGAATTATATATATTGTTGTGGGTAATTTTCTTAGCTCAAGCCAAATTGTTTTTGTATGTAAACCAAAGCCCAATTATGTGTGTAAAATTAGGGGTTTTATGGCCCAACAATCATATACAATGACTTAAAGGTTTTTTGATGCCATAGCCAGACCCAATATCATTTAATGAAAAATAATCCAAAATTTAGTTAATTAAAATTATAGCCCAAAATTACCCAATTACCCTTATAAACAGTTCAATTTTAAAATTGATATAGCCCATTTGATACCCCTTTATCTATTTTCTATTTTGACTGACACTAGTGCCCATTTTGACCGACTTTGACCGACACCACATGATGTTAATGTGCCTATTTTGCAAGACAACTACACATTTTTTTTTCTTCATTCTCTTGACCGACGCCCACACCTACATTGTCTTCTTCTTCATTCTTTTGACCGACGCCCACACCCACACAATCTTTTTCTTGACCGACGTCCACACCTCAATTTCATCTTCTTGACCGACACCACTTGAGTCTATTTTGTCTTCATTTTCCATCTTCTTCATTTCCTTCTTCATTTTCTTCTCAATTTTATCTTGGGTTACACATTTTTGAAGTCCAAGTGCATCATATTTACTACATTGCCCGTTCAAATCACCCTTGGAACACACACATTGGCGCCCATATCTACCACATTGGTGCAAATCTCCATTGGAACACATATATTGTTGGCATCCACATCTACTCACATAGTAGATTTGTATCATAAAAGAGGTTAGAATATATGAGATTTAACTTTTTTGTGTTGTATTTTGGTTTTATTGTTTATGGGTAACTTATTTATGAAGAATATTGTATGATTTTTATTTGTTGTGTTATTGATTTTGGTGTAGATGGTTGATATAAATAAAAAAATTTCAAATTTATGCAATAAATTAGAATGCATGCTAGGTGTTTGATAAAATGCCTTAGTTAAACTTTATAAAGATTTGCAAGTGTTTGAAATGAGAGAATGCATATTATGAGCTTTATTGTTTATAGGTAACTTATTTATGAAGAATGTTGCATAAGTTTTACTTGTTAGGTTATTGATTTTGGTGTATATGGTTTGAATAAATGAAAGTGGTCATTGTGATATATGGTTTGGTGTATATAGTTTGTATACAATAAGTTTGAATAATACACTTAGAGAAGTGATCATTGTGATATATTATGAATTATTGATGGTTAGGTGTTGAATTTTATATATTTAGGTGTAGAATTCCAACCAAAATAGGCTTTGACACATTGTGACTTAGCATGGCACAATGTGCCTTGGCAAGGTGTGCCCTGGCCGTGTGGCCTTGACACAGTGTGCCAAGGCCGTGTGGCCTTGGCAAGGTGTACAGTCGGTTGACAACCAATGGGACCATCGGTGGGGAACCACCAAGAGAAGGTGTGGCATCGGTGGTCAGACCGATGGCCTATTGATGGCCACCACCAGTACCACACATGGTCTTAGGTCATGGTTTAAAGTTGTATTTGTCAAGTACACGTGAGTCAAGTTATAAGCAACATTTTATGACATAAATCAACTCAGAAAATTCTAAACAAATATTTAAAAAAATTCTTATTCTCTTAGCTTTCCAACAATATATTATTTGGCTCAATCCGATACCGGGAAGGTCATGAAATATAATTTATACGAAAACTATGCAAATCTGCCGAGACAGCACTTAAGTCAAGTTTAAAGTATAATTTTATAGCCTAAATCAACCCAAAAAATTCTGAAAAAATATTTTAAAAAATTTTATCCTCTTATCTTTCCAACGGTATATCAATTTCCACAATCCGATATCGGAAAAATTTTCAAATATAATTTCAAAAAAAACTATACAAATCTGCTAAGGTGAGATTTAGACGTGGTCTGGTGGTCGGGTGGTGGTGGCCACCGCCAGCCGGTGCCTGGGGCCACCAATGGTGCATCGGTGGTCCCACCGATGGGTACCATGAGCTGCTGGTGGCCACCACCACCCCACCATCAGACCACGTCCAAAACGCTCTTCGACGGATTTGCATAGTTTTTTTGGAAATTATATTTGAAGACCTTCCGGATATTCGAATGAGGCAAATGATACACCATTAGAAAGCTAAGAAGACAAAATTTTTTAAAAATATTTTTTCATAATTTTTTGAAATGATTTAGACTATGAAATCTTACTTCAAACTCGACTTAAGTGCTGTCTCCTAAGATTTGTATAGTTTTAGTATAAATTATATTTGTAGCACTTAAGTCAAGTTTGAAGTATAATTTTATAGCCTAAATCAACTCAGAAAATTCTGAAAAAATATTTTAAAAATCTTATCCTCTTATCTTTCCAACGGTATATCATTTGCCACAATCCGATATCGGTAAGGTTTTCAAATATAATTTCAAAAAAAACTGTGTAAATCTGCTAAGGTGAGATTTAGACGTGGTCTGGTGGGGTTGTGGTGGTGCCACCACCACCCCACCACCAGATCACGTCCAAAACGCTCTTCGACGGATTTGTATAATTTTTTTTAAATTATATTTGAAGACCTTCCCGATATCCGATTGAGGCAAATGATACACCGTTGAAAAGCTAAGAGGACAAATTTTTTTAAAATATTTTTTCATAATTTTTTGAATTGATTTAGACTATGGAATCTTGCTTCAAACTCGACTTAAGTGCTATCTCCTAAGATTTGCATAGTTTTAGTATAAATTATATTTGCAGCACTTAAGTAATGCTTAAAGTATAATTTCATAGCCTAAATCAATACAGAAAATTCTGAAAAAATATTGAAAAAAAATCTTATCCTCTTATCTTTCCAACGGTATATCATTTGCCACAATTCGATATCGGGAAGGTTTTCAAATATAATTTCAAAAAAAACTATGCAAATCTGCTAAGGTGAGATTTAGACGTGGTCTGGTGGTGGTGGGGTGGTGGCCACCACCACCCCACCACTAGACCACGTCCAAAATGCTCTTCGACAGATTTGCATAATTTTTTAAATTATATTTGAATACCTTCCGATATCCGATTGAGGCAAATGATACACCATTAGAAAGCTAAGAAGACAAAATTTTTTTTAAATATTTTTTCATAATTGTTTGAAATGATTTAGACTATGAAATCTTGCTTCAAACTCGACTTAAGTGTTGTCTCCTAAGATTTGCATAGTTTTAGTATAAATTATATTTGTAGCACTTAAGTCAAGTTTGAAGTATAATTTCATAGCCTAAATCAACTTAGAAAATTCTGAAAAAATATTTTAAAAATCTTATCCTCTTATCTTTCCAACGGTATATCATTTGTCACAATCCGATATCGGGAAGGTTTTCAAATATAATTTCAAAAGCAAATAAATCGTGAGATTTAGACGTGGTTCAGGGGGTTGTGGTGCCACCACCACCCCACCACCGATCACGCCCAAAACGCCTTCGACGGATTTGTATAATTTTTTAAATTATATTTGAAGACCTTCCCGATATCCGATTGGCAAATGATACACCGCTGAAAAGAAGAGGACAAATTTTTAAAATATTTTTCATAATTTTTGAATTGATTTAGACTATGGAATCTTGCTTAACTTCGACTTAAGTGCTATCTCCTAAGATTTGCATAGTTTTAGTATAAATTATATTTGCAGCACTTAAGTAATGCTTAAAGTATAATTTTATAGCCTAAATCAATCTAGAAAATTCTGAAAAATAGTTAAAAAGCTTATCCTTCTTATCCAACGGTATATCATTTGCCATATCCGATATCGGAAGGTTTTCAAATATAATTTCAAAAACTATGCAAATCTCCTAAGGTGAGATTTAGACGCGTCACGCAGTGGCCACCACCACCCTACTATTACGCCCAAAACGCTTCCTGATTTGCAAAGTTTTTTTTTAAATTATATTTGAAGACCTTCCCGATATCCGATTGAGGCAAATAATATGTCGTTGGAAAGCTAAGAGGATAAAATTTTTTTTAAAATACTTTTTAAAAATTTTTTGGGTTGAGTTATGTTATAAAATTATGCTTCAAACTTGACTTAAGTGCTGCAAATATAATTTATATTAAAACTATGGAAATCTTAGGAGACAGCACTTAAGTTGAGTTCGAAGCATGATTTCATAGCCTAAATCAACCTAGAAAATTCTGAAAAAATATTTAAAAAATAGCTTGTCCTATTAGCTTTCCAACGGTATATCATTTGCCTCAATTGGATATCGGGACGGTCTTCAAATATAATTTTAAAAAAAAACTATGCAAATCTGTCGAATAGCGTTTTTGACGTGGTCTGGTGGTGGCCACTAGGCTTAAGTGCTGTATCGCCAGATTTACATAGTCTTTGTATAAATTATATTTCATGACCTTCCCGGTATCGGATTGAGGCAAATAATATACTATTGGAAAGCTAAGTGAATAAGCGTTTTTAAAAATCTTTTTTTAGAAATTTCTGTGTTGATTAAGGATATAAAATGATGATTCAAACTTGACTCTAAGTGTTGTCTCACCAGATTTACATGGTTTTCATATAAATTAGATTTGAAGCCTTCCTAATATCCGATTAGGGCAAATAATACACATTTGGAAAGCTAGAGCATAATATTTTTTTCAATATATTTCCAAAATTTTGTGATTTGATTTATACAATAAAATGATGCTTCAAACTTGATAAACTTTTGCACAGTCGGTGAAATGTTTATGTAGAAAATTTATGGTTTAAGGATAGTGAGTTTTTGGAATTTAATGAAAAAAAAACTAATAATTTGAATGTAATACAACTCTATGTTGAAAGTTCTTTATTATACACCTCAATGCAATATTTTTGTCTAACAAATGCCATATCTTCTTGTTTAAATGATATCTCCATGTTTGCATGTATGTATTGCATAGCCTTGAGCTTGAACACCCCGCAATCTCCTCTGTACATCACATACAAAAAAAATAGAGTTTAAAAAGCTTCTAAAACACGATTACACTAGTAATAGGAAAAAATTATAATTTTAAAAAAAACATACTCGTTCTCTTACTTTGGAAAACTATCTACGTATAAGTGTAAGAACTGTGTCATTGTTGACCTAATAGTCAGACGTTCGGTGAAAAAATTAGCATGCTTCAATATGTAAGGCAACATGATCCATAATGCTTTGAAATACTCTCGATTCGTGCTATAGTCGAATCATATAGATTAATAGTTCTACCGCATAGATCAATATGTGCCAACACCCAAAGTCCCACCGACGTACCATCGGTGGTCCCACCGACGGGATCCATAGGCTGGTGGTGGCCACCACCACCCCACCACCAGACCACGTCCAAAACGCTTTTCGACATATTTGCATAGTTTTTTTTGAAATTATATTTGAAGACTTTTTCGATATCAGATTGAGGCAAATGATATATCGTTGGAAAGCTAAGAGGACAAGATTTTTAAATATTTTTTCAGAATTTTCTGGGTTAATTTAGGCTATGAAATCATGCTACAAACTCAACTTAAGTCCTGTATCGCCAAATTTACATAGTCTTAGTATGAATTATATTTGCAGAACTTAAGTATAATTTGATAGCCTAAATCAACCTAAAAAATTCTAAAAAAATATTTAAACAAAAGCTTATCCTCTTAGCTTTCCAACAGTATATCATTTGCCTCAATCCGATATCGGAAATGTATTCAAATAAAATTTAAAAACTATGCAAATGTCAAAATAAGTTGACGTGTCTGGTGGTGGTGGTGGCCACCACCAGCCCATGGTGCAGGTTAGTGGATCAACTGATGCACGATCGGTGACCCTACCGAGGGGCATCATGGGCTGGTGGTGGCCACCACCACCCCACCACCAGACCATGTCTAAATTTTGAAATTATATTTGAAGACCTTTCAGGTATCGGATTGAGGCAAATGATATACGGTTGGAAAGTTAAGAGAATAAGCTTTTTTTCAAATATTTTTTTAGAATTTTCTGGGTTGATTTGTGTATTCTAATCATACTCCAAACCTGGTTTATATGCAAATCTACCGAGACAACACTTGAGTCAGGTTTGGATCATGATTTGAAGGCCTAAATCAACCCAGAAAAGTCTGAAAAAATATTCAAAAAAATGGTTATTCTCATAGATTTCCAACCACATATCATTTGCCTGAATCCGATACCTGAAAGGTTTTCAAATATAGTTTTAAAAAAACATATGCAAATTTATCAAGGAGGATTTGAAAATGGCCTTGTGGTGGGTGGTGGTGGCTACCACCAGCCCATTGTGCTCGTCGGTAGGCCCACCACCAGGCCATCGGTGGTCCCACCACGTAGTTTAAATTTTATGAACACGGTTCACCTTCTTCTTCGATACGATGTGAAATTTTTCCACTGAACGTGATTTTTTACAGTTCACAATTTCTGGTTGAAAAGTCCATATCAAACCTAAAATCATTAACAAATCAATAACCCAATCAATAATAGAGAAAAAAAATCAACAATTACTATTAATATTAACTTACATAAGCTTGAATATACATTAATGGTCGGTTTGATGGCGACGAAGAAAATGTATAATTCGATCGAAATTCAGATTAATGAAAATGTGTTAACATATATTAAAATTTTATTTATTACTTTTATATGCATTTAATTTCGAAGATGACAGGAAGTGTGCGCATTAAATGGGAAGAAGAAGATATAAAGGGTAGTTAGGTAAAAGCATTTATGAAATGGGCTAAAATTTTAATTCTTACAAAACGTGGCTAAAAAAAATTTAACGACCCCACCGTGATATGACATCAAAAAACCCATGACTTAATTAGTCCAAAGGCTAAATACTTTTCAATATTGGCATAATAACCAAAACCCCAATGCAATTACTCTATTATCCTTTTTTTTTTATCTATTTTTTGAAAGCAACTTTTTTTCTTCCTCTCAGTCCTCTACTTGAACATCTCTTTCTTTGCCCAAAGTCATTGTATTTTTTTCCATCGCTATGTGATTTCTTCCTCACCATGGCTGTTTGTGGTCCGTGCGTCATCATTCAAAAAACATCAACTATCGCTAGCCCACTCAATCACCATCATCAGTATGTGCTCAAGATCCATGATGTAGGTTTGGGTTACTGACAATTTGGGCTAATGTTTTTATATATATATATATTTTTGATAAATTATATTCATTTATGATTGATTTTGTTTGAGTTTAGTATATTTTATGTGGATTTTCTAAAAATATTCTTGAAATATTGTAACCATCGAATATGTTAGATTCGATTGTCTGATAAGTTGAATTTTTGAATCCTGTTGAATCTCCGTCGTATCTATCAGATCTGTTGGATCCGATGAGCAAACTGCTGAGTCTTCATTGGATTTTAAACGGATCCGACAGTTCACAATTTTTATTATTTATTTTTTAATTAATATGCTTATTTTTAGTTTTTTTATTATTAAGTTTTATAATAATAATTATTAGTTTGATTACTATTTTTATTAATCATTTGTTATTTTTTAGAGGAAATGGTTTACAAGATCAAATGTTGTTGTCTTTGCTTTTGTAAATTGATTTCATGTAGATGGTGAGCTTCAGTTCAATTTGTTCCATGGTTTTCTTAGGTTGCGTTTGATAACACAATTATTTTTTATTTTTGTTTTTAGTTTTTTCCTCTTGAGTTATGTGTAATTTGATTAGTTTAGAGGTTAGTTGGAGTTTGTTAAATATTAGTTAGACTATTTAATTAAGTAAAAATAAAAACTGAAAATGAAAACACTTTTAGAGTATTGTGATTTTGGCTACCTTCGAAGTATTGTGCTTTTGAATTGCTTCCGAGGTTTGTGGGAATAGCAAATTTCAAAACTGGTTTGTGAACTGTATAATTGAATTTGTACTGGGTTTGATATAAACTGGTTCTATTGTGCTGTGTTTGTAATGTGAGTTTATTATTTGAATTCCTGTTGTTCTGTGTTGAAATCGTTGTACTGAAGTTCTGGGAATTCTGAGTTTTGTGTTCAGAATTGGAAATTCAGAATCAATGTAGTCTTGCAAATAAATTGCACTTTATTCTGTCATTTGGATATTTATTGAGGACTCGTTCAATTGCTGTTATTCTGTTCTAGTGATATTGCAAGATTAAGTCTGTAATTTGGATTTGATTTTAGTTTTCTGTTGTGGTTTCTATCTCGCATCCGTGGGATTAAACTCACGGAGTTGGTTGGCATGGCTTTTGATCCGGCATGGGAGACAGGAGGATCCTCTCCTTTGTCCCATTCATTGGATTTTATAGATCAAGAAAGTATGAATACGGGAAAGACCAATTTGGTTTCACTGGCAGGGAGATCAAGTGGGATGGTGGATACAGGATTTACTAAATTGACAGAAGGAAGTGTTCCGACTGCTCCTTTCGATAAAGGGCTTGTTGATTTTGGTTTTGTTGGTGACGCAGCAAAGCCGCAACCAAATGATATGGTTGACACTGTTGGATTTAAACCTTCAATCAGAGAAGGTAGGTCTTTGGCAAACTTAAAAACAGGCTCTGATAAAGGAATGTAATCCTTTGCAACTGTACTGCATGGTCCTCCAGCTGAAGCAATAACTGTGCAAGGCATTCCAAATCTGGCTTCTTTTACAAATATTGTTGGTGGTGTTACTAATGCATCGACAAGCATCAATTAAAATGCACCCACCAGAAAAGGAAATTTTGTTTCAATTCGCGTAAACGATGCCGGCTACAAAGAACGCATTAATCTCTGTCAATTTTCCTTGATTGCTCGAGTCGTGCTATCCAAAGGAGAAAAATCATGGAAGCAAGATGACTTATACTTGAAGCTCCAAAGTGTATGGACGTTGGGAAAATGGAAACTAATTTCCTTAGGGCGGGGATACTACCAAATTCTCTTATTTTCCATGGAGGATCGTCAGAAAGTATGGTCTTATGGATCACTGCATTTGAAACCGGGGATTGTCCGTTTACAAGCATGGGTTAAAAATTTCAACCCGTCGATTCAAAAATCCACGCATGCTTAGGTTTGGGTGAGACTTTATAATCTGAGTTAGGAATATTGACATCCTCAGATTATATCCGATCTTACGAGAGGAATTGGGGTCCCTTTGAAAATTGATAACGCAACTTTATTAGAAAATTTTGGTCACTTTGCTCGGGTTCTCGTGGATTTGGATTTCGCAGGTTTCGTTCCTGATACATTATTATTGGAAACCGAGGACTCTTGCATTGAGGTTCAACTACATTTCGAATACTATCTAGAATTTTGCAATAATTGCCATAGTCTTAGGCATTCAGTGGACAGATGTAATATGGTGCATAGACGGGTTCCCCAAGTGGTGAAGCCCTCAGAAAAGGGTCAGGGTGAAACAAAACAGGTTACTCAGATATATAGACCCAAGCTTCCTAACTCTGCACTTCAGACGGATTCAGTTTGTGTTCCTCCTTCAACAGTGATTGATACTGGGATAGCTACTTCAGATTTAGAGGCGGATCATGCAGCTCAGGACAACACTAACGGAAAGGGTGTTCAGACAGTTCCTTCAGATATAGGTGTGGTTCATCGTCCGGGTACTGTCGCAATTTTGAATGATACATTTGATGATTTAGATGATGCATTACCTATAGAGGAAGGCGGGCTTTTATAGGATACTTCAGGCAGGCATTCTAGATCAAGATAGGTCCACCTCTGGGGGTCAGATCAATATGGATACAACTATGATTCTTTACGACCCATCGCGACTCAAAGACAAATTTTAGAAAACCTCGACTTAGTCAGCCTTTGACCATTCGGGCCGGAAACTAAGGAGCCAAATGCATTGACCATTGTCAAAAGAAAGTTCGCCCACGCATCTAAACTAGAATAAAGCGTCGCCGGAGCAACCAACACTAGGATCGACCAAGCCCGACTCAGGCCACAAAGTATGAAAATCAATGAATTTTCTTTATTGGAACTGCAGGGGTTTCGGTAACCCCAATACGTAGAGGGTCTTATATGATTTTTGTCGTCGCCATAACCCCACTATATTATGCTTGGTGGAGCCTATAATCACCTTTGATACGATTCCAAATTCTTTTTGGTCTTCGTTAAATATGAATTTCATTTCTGCTAATAACTCAGCTGTTTTGCCCACCATATAGATCTTTTCTTCTCGTTTTTTGGAGGATGCTAGGATTTTATTTAGTGAAGAGCATATCATTTCTCTGGATATTCCAAGGGTCGAAGGTCGGCAGACGATTTCTTTTGTGTATGGAGTGTTTTTCTAGGACGTTGGAAAAATCTTTGGACAGTTTTGGGTAATTCTGCTGGTTCTATTGATCACATGTGGGCTGTTATTGGAGACTTTAATGCCATTTTGGGTGCGCATGAGAGGTTTGGTGGTGGTCCTCCTATCCAATCTTCTTGTACTGACTTTCAGGTCGTGGTGGAGGTTGCAGGTTTGTTACCTATTGATACTCACGAAGCTTTCTTCACTTGGGCAGGGGACGTGGGTATGCTCAAAGCAAATTGGATAGGTCTTTTTGCTTTGATTCTTGTTTGGACATCTGGGATTCCATTGCTTGTTGTACTTTAGCCAAGCAGCACTTTGATCATCATCCATTGCTGTTGAGTCTTTCTAAGCTTGGTAATGTGGGTCCACGTCCGTTTCGGTTTCAATCTATGTGACTTCTCAATAAGGATTTCAAATCCTTCGTTCAGAGTATTTGGGATGAGGAGGTTATGGGTAGTCCTTTCCATCGGGTTATTGCTAAATTAAAAAAGGTGAAGCATGCTCTTCGGGGTTGGAACAGGGATGTCTTCGGTGATATTCATGAGAAAATTACTTTGGCTCAGGAAAAACTTCTTTCAGTGTAGAACATTATTAGAACACAGAGTTTCACTAAGGAGAGATTAGCTAAGGAGGTTGCTGCTCAGGTCTCTCTTGATGAGGCTCTGCTTTTCAAAAAAACTAGACTTCGGGATCAATGTCGTGTTAAATGGTTGAGGGATGGTGATCGTAACTCAAAATTCTTTCATTCATTTCTTCGGGTTCGTAAATCTCAGCGCCCTTTGTCTTCGTCATCGATTCAGGGGGTTAATGTTTCAGATGAGGCGACCATCAGGAGTCATATCATGGATTACTATAGATCTTTATTTTCGGCTGATGAGACTCTTGGTACGGACTTCTAGTTTAGATGGGATCATTCCGAGCTTAGTAACTGCAGATGATAACTTGCTCTTAACCGGTTTGTCCGATTATGAGGAGGTTAAACAGGCAGTGTTCAACTTGGACCCGACTAGCGCCCCAAGCCCTAATGGCTTTTCAGGTTCATTTTTTCAGACTTGCTGGGATTTTATTCATTCTGATGTGGTGGATGTGGTGAGATCTTTTTTCCTCTCGGGAGCTATTCATCTGGGCCTCAATTCTAATTTCATGGTGCTCCTTTCGAAAGTGCAAGGTGCGAACTCAGTGGACAATTTTGTCCTATCATGTTGGAAAACTTCCTTTTCAAGGTGGTTTCAAAGATTTTATCTGATTGGCTCATGAGGATCATTTTTATGATTGTTTTTGATAATCAGTTTGGTATCATTCGAGGCAGAAACATGGAGGATGGTATTGCGATTGCTTAAGACTGTGTCAACCACCTTGACAGTAAAGTTTTTAGAGGTAATGTGGCTTTGAAGATAGACATCCGTAAGGCTTTTGACTTGATGCGTTGGGATTTCCTACTGGCAGTCTTAGGTTTGGTTTCTGCACCAAATTTTGCTTATGGATAAGATCAATTCTTAGCTCAGCAAAAATTTCGGTTTTGATTAATGGGGTTCCGGAGGGTTACTTTGATTGCTCGCGAGGGGTTTAGTAAGGTGATCCGCTATCTCCACTGTTATTTGGCATTGCTGAAGATTTTTTGAGCAGGTTCTTGTCCCAGATGGTCTCCAGGGTTCCCTCCTACCGATTTCCTCCCCGAGGAATTTCTCATCTCCAACTCACCTTTTATATACCGATGATGTGCTTCTGTTTTGTAGAGGGACTTATCAGAATTTGAGCGGTGTTTTTGATGCTCTGCGCCTCTATGGATCTTTAACAGTCAGGTAGTTAACTTGGATAAATCTCACATATATTTTGGTTCCGGTGTCTCTCACCAGCGTCGCGCTAAGATTTTGATGGACTTTGGGATCAAGGCTGGGTCTCTTCCTTTTATTTATCTTGGGATCCCTCTTTTTAAAGGAAATCCCACTCAGACTATTCTTCACCCTATCGCAGATCGCATTTTGGAGCAGTTAGCCGTATGGAGAGGTCATACTCTCTCTTTGGCAGGTCGGTTGTGCCTGATAAATTCAGTTATTACCTCCAAGTTTGTTCATACTTTTATGGTCTACAAATGGCTTGTGGGTTTGCTTAAGTCTCTTAACAGGGTTATTCAGAACTTCTTATGGACCAGATCTTTATTGGTTCGGAAATCTATCTCGGTAGCTTGGTTTGTCTGTTGCCAGCCTAATAAATAGGGGGGATTAAGTATAAAAAAACCTAGCCACTTTTAATAAAGTTTTGCTGAGCAAGCTTGCTTGGAAGTTGATGAATAAGGATTCCTTCATTTTTCAGTTTCTTCGGGCATGTTTCTTAGGAAAGCTGAACCCTTTGTATTATGTTGCTTTTTCGATCTGGCCTCCTCTGAGACAGCTCTATCTTATTCTTTCGAGAGAGATTGGATCATGGGGTTCACTTCGTGGCACGCTTCGGGGTTAACCCGGTGGGATACCTATTATTGAGTTACTTCATAACTCTGGAGACTTATGTGTTCCGGACATTTTGGTTGGTGACTTGGTCAATTCTGATGGATTGTGGAACTCTCGATGAGTTTCTGTGCGATATTTCCCCAGTTGACTACGTACATTGAGAATGTGGAGATTGCGATGGACAAGCCGGATGAGAGAGTTTGGGCCTATTCAGTCTCGGGTACCATTTCTTGTTGAGACATTTATCTTCGACTATCTACGATAACTTCACCCCAGTGTGAGTTAGACACGTATGGAAAACTTTCATTCCTTCGGCCCGCTAGATTTTCACTTGGCGTCTTCTCCTGGGTCATACTCCTATTGATTAGGAGGGGTTTCTTCATGACCTCCAAGTACAGAATTTGTGGTAAAGCCTCAGAAACTATTTCTCATCTTTTTTTGACTTGCCCCTACACTGCTGCCATTTGGGAATGCTTAGGGTTTACTTTCGGGATCAGTTTCGATGTATCAAGTTCGATGGTTTCTATGTTTGAGAAGGCTATGGAAGCTTCCTTAAGCACTTAGGTCTTCAATTTATGGACTACGGCTATTGTGAGTGCACTCTCTACTATCTGGTTTGTTTTTAATCAAGAGCATTTTGGTAATGTTTTCATTCCCTTAGCGCGCTCTTTGACTTTTATTTGGGCTTCGACAAGGGAAGCAAATGCTATCCAAAAGGGTACGATGTACAACTCGGTTGGTGATCTTTTGGTCTTCAAGAATTTAGGTGGCAGGTACTGCGCCTCGGGCTCCTTAGATTATTCCGGTGGTTTGGTCTCCCCGCCAATGGGTTGGTTGAAGGTTAATACTCATAGTGCTGCTGATGGTCGTCCGGGCCCAGGTGGATGCGGTGGGTATTTCGTCACTTGTAGGGATTTTATTAAAAGCAGTTTTGTAGTACCTCTGAACTCGTGTTATGCCTTTGAGAGTGAGTTATTGCGCGCCATTATTGCCATTGAGTGTGCTAGAGATTTTGGGTGGGATCAGCTATGGCTGGAGTGCGACTTCACTTACATCGCCAACTTGCTCATTCGTCGACAGGACGTAGTCCCATGGGCCTACGAATCAAGATGGGTGAACTGCATTCGTTATGTTTCTAGCATTCAGTTTTGGGTTTCACATATCTTCAGGGAAGGAAATGCTATTACTTCATCAAGATTACCGCTTTTCTTCCGCGTCTGCGTGGTGGGTCTTCCAGATTCTTGTACTTCTATGCATTATAGGAATGTCAATGGTTTTGAAAACTATAGGTTTAGAAAGCAGCTTGTTTATACCTTTATTATCCCACACTTTTTCCTAGATTGAGATTTTTCCCATTCGGGGTTTTTTCTCTTCTCAGGTTTTATTTATTTTTTCGATTCTTACTTATGTTGTAATATACGTTTGTGTCGATTTATTTAAGGTATTCATATATGTTGTAACTGATGTATATATTTTTTAATTTAATAAAATTTATTGCTTGTTCAGTATGGGTTTGGAGGGGTGCCAACCTAATTGGGATGCCTCCACCCGGAGTAAGAGGGATGCCAACCTAGTTGGGATGTCTCTACCTGTCTATCCGACATATAACCTCTTTTAATTATTATTATTATTATTATTATTATTATTATTATTATTTCACATTGATTAATTTGGGAGTTACTGTAGCTTTTCTATGAGACAATCTTAAGCACATTGGCAGATCCATAACACATGCAACCTGATCTATCTTTCCATATCATTTTGGGCTAGATCGGGTTTGTTGGCATGTGTTCCATGTATCTAAAACCTTAACTCCACTATACATGCATCGCAGCTGGTAAACCGAGGCCATCGTGTTTTGTTCATCAATTGGGCCACTTCACTGTGGGCTTCTGGGTCAATCGTAGTTGAGCTTGCACTGAACGCAGTTGGTTAGAGCCAGGTCATCCACGTGTTATTGTACCTGCTTCGACATTGTGTTCTGGGTTCTTCAATTTCGGTGTGTCTGCGGTTGTTGAGGTGAGATTGTCGTGCGAAAATTCTGCCGTCGTGGTCTTGCAGTTCCAGCATCGTTCTTTGCTGTTACACTGAGACTCTTCCACGTTGGTTGTTGCTATTGTTTCTCACAATCGATAGCCACTCACCATTGTTTACGTTGTGGTTACTCCAGGTCCCATGTCAATTTTCGTGCTTCACAAGAACAACATTCATTGCAGCTGATAAGGGGTTGCATTAGTTGGCATCAAGTTTCTTTCAACTCCATCGTCTAGCTCTGGTGTAGTACATTCAAGTGGACACATTGCGTGAAGATTTAAGTTCATTGTACGAGCTGCTGGGTTGGAGTGGAAAAGCAGCATCGATGTTCTTCAGCTTTAGCTTGTGGGATTTTGTGGTCTGTTTTCGAAGTGTGTGGTTCGCAGACGTGAGATACTGAGTTCGTGGTTCTAATTATATTACTTGAGGCTCCACACAATGAGAATGTCGTATTCTTCAAGTGGAGGTGGTTTGTTAGAGCCTTGAGATGCTAGCATGGTCCTCGGCACGGTCCTTAGCACTGTGGTAGCCTTGCAAGGTGCCTTGGACTCGAGTGGGGGTATGTATTGGGTGATGCACACCTATGTTTGAACAAGGCTAGGTGGTTGGACGTGGCTGATGGAATTGGTATGCCAAATGATGCTGTGTTGATGGTGAGAAGCGTAGCAGACGGGCATTAATGCCTAAAGGATATAGGTGCTGGTTGCATGTGATGGTAATGTCAGATGTGTGGCTAGGTGGCTCGTTGGCATGCAATGCAATGTATGGGCGCTACCTAGCATATAAGTAGCATGCAACAACTGAACACATGGAGCATACATGATGGGCATTGGCAAGTCAGTACAACCTATGCATGGCAAATACATGAGCATGATATGTATGTAGATTGACTTGAATGTTGGCTGGGACATTGCATAATTGAGTTAAGTGGTAGTGGAGCAAGTCTGAATCATGGAAATCTAAAATCCTTAGCTGGAAGAGACAAAACCCAACCTTAACATTCCACCATGAGGCAAACCTTAAACAAAATATGGTTAACTTGAGGAATATCAATGTTAAAAGGTTAGCCCCTCACTTTTCTCTTCAATTAAAATAATAGGCAACTTTTGTGGGTAATTTTCTTACCACAAACCAATTGTTTTTTTTTTATGTAAACCCAAGCCTAATTATATGTGTAAAATTAGTACAAAGTTTGTAGGCCCATATTCAAAAAAGTTTATGGCCCATAACTCATTAATCATTAAATGAAGGCACAAAACTTTAAACAATCTCAGTTAGGCCCGTCAGCTGGGCACAAAAGAAAGTTGACTAAACTTATTAGATAATATCTTGGAAATTAGAGATCCTAATATTGTCACATTTATTGAGCCACATGTATTACCTAGGAAGACAAATCAAGGTTTACCAAATAGGTTTGCACACCTCAGTGACTCGAGATCCTATACCAAAAATAGAAAGATGTCATCCTACTCCATCGGGAGCCTCACATACCACCAATAAGAGACAAAGCTTATAAATTAGATGAAGACTCCATTAACTTTCCACGTAGCATCTCCCGATAGGCTCAAGGTAACATTTAACATCAGCGCCAATCCTAAAGTGGATTAGCCAACCTTAGGTCGAGACGCTACTCTACATTAACTAACTTCAAAGTGGAGGACAATTGTTATAATCAAAGGAGTATTTCTTTCCAAGTGTCATGCATTCAGCTGCCTTTCAACCGCTATATAATGTGAGTGGTGGTTTGTCTCTTGAACTTTTAAATTTTGAGACTTTTGGCACTTGGAGAGCTCCACACTTAGTCTTTTCACACTAAGTCATTTTCACTCCAAGAGATAGAGCAACAATCATGCTGATTTGAGCCAAGGATGTGTACCTGCAGATGCTAGCATCCCACCTCATTGCTTTTATTTTCTCGGATATTCCTCTAAGGAATTCCTTAACTACCACATCAGGTTTCATGCTCGCAGATCACTCCCAACATCAAGAACCACTTCATATAAATGCTTTCATTAGTTTATTGACATAAAAACATATGACAAGGGAAGTACAAATTCATACAACAACATATATATATATATATATATATATATATATATTGGTGATGAGTGTATTTTTCTAGATTAAGTACATAAATTTCTCACATAGAAGAAACAAAATACAATGGGAATTTTTGACATAGATAGTTTTCTAATCATGGTTTGGGTTTGTTTATTATCATGTTCTTACTTATGGTATCCACCAAGTAGACTATCATATAAAAATATATAGTATCCACCAAGTCAACTTTTAGATTTGAGAAGGAATATGATTCACAATATTTTGGGGCCCCTTCTTATACTGATGATAACAAACATACTCCATTATCAAGCGAATATTTTATTTTCATACTTTGTATGCTATTAATCATTCTTTGTTTATGGTATGTGAACAGATAAAATATTCCAATATTCAGTCCATGAGAACAAGGAAGGTGTAATATCCATATCAAGAGGCAAATGCTAGCTTTTCTATCGCTCTATGAGATTGATTATGAATGTAGAGAATGCATCTTTTGTTTTTCTGAATTTCAAAAGTAAGATAAGATCTATATTCTTTCTTTAGTTTAATCATATTTTTCATGTAGAATGCCTAGATGTGATAATAAATGAAAAACTTTTACCTAGTGAAAAATTTCAACTCTAATATCCTAAGCAATTTAATGCTTTTAACAATTTGCACATATTTTTTTATAATTTTAATATATAATGTGATTATGATTCACTATCGGTCATGTAAGATCGGGGATGTGAGGTGGGTTTTTAAAGGATGTTGGGCTGGGACAAGACTTCTTCAGAGCTGACCCAAGGACTTAACTATAATAATGAAATCCAGATTTGAGAAGGAATATGATTCATAATATTTTGGGGCCCTTCTTATGCCGATGATAATGACATACTCGTTGTCGTAGTAATAATTCGCTTATTTTCATACTTTGTATGATACTAATCATTCTTTATTTATGGCATGTGAACAAATAGAATATTTTTATATTTAGTCCATGGAAACAAGGAAGGGTGTCAATATTTGATTACGACAGAGAGAAAGCATCCTTTGTTTGTCTCAATTTCATACGGAATATAAGATCTATGTTCTTTAGTTTAATCATATTTTTCATGTAGAATGCCTAGATGTACTCTTTCATGAAAAGCTTTTTATCTAGTGAAAAATTTCCACTACAATTTCTCTGCGTTTAATGCTTTTCGATCTAGTTTGCACCTATTTTTTTCATAATTTATAAAATGTAATGCGATTATAATTGACTATCAACCATGTAAAATTGGGGATGTAAGGTGGGTTTTTCTCAGAAGGATGTTAGGTGGGACAAGACTTATTTAGAGCCAATTTCACCACAGTGGCATAGGCAATCGCTAATGCTCCTTATGATGAGGGCCCAAAATTTTAATTATTATTAATATATATAAATCTATTTATAAATAATAAAATAAAAAGAATTTTAAAAGAAAAGACTCAGAAAAATATTATTTACGATAATATATTAATTAAAACATATAGGTGGCCTCACTTATCACTTATTTTGTTCCATAACTTATGAAAATTATTTTTTTCTTTCTTTTTTATATTTTTCTTGTTTTATTAAAGAATACAAACTTTTTTTTTGGTTTTCTTTGTTTCTTGTTTTATCAAATAAGAGAGGTAAGAAAAACACTTTATTTTTATTTTTCTAGCTTTACCCGTCAGAAAACCCTACCCTAAAATACCTGACCTTGACTCAATTAATATATTTTTTCAGTTTATTTATATTTTTTATTTCATTAATTATATATTCTTTTGTAGATTATTATTTTTATAATCTTGAATATTTTTATAAAAAAATATATAAGTGGCCTCACTTGTCACTTATTTTGTTCTGATAACTTATGAAAATTATTTTTATTATAGAATACCGATACTTTTTTTATGTTTTTTATATTTTTATTTTTGGTTTTTTGGTTTCTTGTTTTATCAAATAATGAGGTAAAAAAGACTTTACCATTAGTAAAAGTCCATTTGGAATTGCTTTTTTGAATGAAAAACTACTTTTTTTAATAAAAAATTTGACAATAAAAAATTATAAAGTATTTTTTTATTAAAAATACTTAAAGTAAATTTTTTAAAAAGCAAATGATAATCTTTTTCAAAAAATATTTTTCAAATAATTAAATATTTTAAAGCACTTTTTATAGCTTTCCACCAAACACAAACTTTATTATTAAAGTGTTTTTATTAAAGTGCTTAAATAAAAACGCTTTAAAAAAAAATCATATTTATATAAAGAATTACAAACTTAAATCTTATATTTGAAAGCAAAATAAAATAAAGTTTAATAATAATATGCTTACATAGCTTTAATGAGAAATAATTAATTAGAAAATAATTCAAGAAATTGTAATGCTAAGTATTAATTGATTGAAACAATAATTAATGTTATTTATATATATTTATTATTATTATTATTATTAATTTTATTATTGAAATTAATTTATTTATCTTTTTATTTGAAATATTATATTCGACAAAAATTTATTATTTTTGAATTTTTTAAAAATTTCTAAATATTTTATATAGTTGGCCTTGCATTTTCAGTTGCCTTTTTCTAAAATGTTTAATATATTTAATTTGACAATTGTATGTTTTGTTTTTCCACAATTTAATTTTTTTTTTTTATAAATTTTACCACAATTTAGTTGATCGTGGAAATTAGTTAGCCAATGATAATAGTTTTGAACTACAAGTTTTAGGATGGAATGAGATAGATTTTAGCCATGTGTTATTTTTTTAATTGCAATTTTAAAGGTTATGTAGTTTTAGCAAAATGAAATATGAGATAGTATGGACTAAATTTTGAATGGGAATTATTGAGCTGCATGTTATAACGTAAAAATTGATTTGGATGCATGATGTGGCTATGCAAAGTAGAACAGTTTTGTAAGACGAGAAATTAAACTTGAACGGTGCTAGGGTTTTATTAAAGATGGAGTTATTGAAGGACAATTTTAGAATATGTAAAATGAAGTTAATCTTAAGATTACCCATGGTATTAATTAAATAATTATGTTGTATCTTATCATTATTATATGTACCCTAACCTCTCCTTATATATAAAAATTAGGGTTCATTAGTACGTAAATTAAGTTTCCTTATATATAAATGCTAGTGTTTACTAATAAACATAGAAATAGAAGATTTATAGACTTCGACCCAAATATAAAATCTCAATAATGTCCACATAATAAATTTAATATTTCATAACAATATTTATTTTATTTTTTCTTTTTTTCTCTCTCTCTCTTTCTTTTCTTTCCCCAACCTACACACCCACACTAGTTATGCCACCCCTCCATGACCCACCAACTTGGTAGATTCGAGGTGTTCACATGAATATACTAACCCAATTAGTTCTTATTACCAAGAATAAAGAAGACTATGCTTGTTGCACTTTTAAATCAAGATTCATGCTAAAGAAGGATGCCTGGAAAAATTCACCATTGTTGACACCTTCAATAAGCTTGAGTCTACCTAAATTCTAAACCTAGGATGATGAAAAAGTTCAATATTCTAAGCAAAACTAATCACAAGTATCTTGTTAAAGGGCTTTAAGAAAACATTTATTTTTATTTTTAATCACTAATTAGAAAATTCAAAACTCACGTGGAAAATGTAAAAATAATGTGCCCCACCTCTCTCATTAGAATAATAAAGAAGAATTTATGCCATCTGCCTTATCGCTCTCTCGCCTATCTCACTCATCATTCCTCTCAGCCCCACTGCATATATGGTCATCATCATTGGATAGATCTCGTTGCCATCTCTAGGACGAATTCAAAATTTTAAAACTAAATGAGTTGCTTTTACTTTATGATAATTTTTTTTATCTAAAAATATAAAATTCGACGCTACAAATATATTTTATTATTAAAATATATAAAACAATACACATAGCTTAGGAACATAATTGTGTATATATATATATATATATTTGTAAAGAAATGAAACTTGACACTATAAATATATTTTATAATTAATATAAAATAGGTAAACATATTTGAGGGACGAACGAGCCTTATCCTCATAATACATATCTACACTATTGACCAAAACTCCAAAACAACAACTATTATATATATATATATATATATATATATATATATATATATATATATATATATATGAAATTAACTAAAACCCTCAATTGTCAATAAATTAACCAACTCTTAATTTTCAATCAAAATTCTAATAATTAACTAAACCCTCAATTATTAATCAATTAACCAATTAACAAACCCCTAATTTTAAATCAAAATCCTAACATTTAACCAAACCTCCAAACCTAATTAATTATTTTAATTTACATAATGCACATCTTATTTTAGTTTACAAATATAATAATTGCTAATGAATATGAGACAAACAAGGCAAACATAAAAAGGAAAGTAAAATTTTATGGTGAGGTATTGGAGTTTTAGAATTTTTCAAATCAAGCAAGCACACATAATTACAGACAAAATACCTTAAAGAAAAATAATACACAAGCTAATGAACACAAATTAAAATTCATACCAAGAAGAAATTCAAACTATTTTATATAGGATTTTTTGATGCCATAGTCAGATCTAACCTCATTTAATAAAAAATAATTCAAAATTTATATAATTAAAATTATAACTCAAAATTACGCTTATACCTTTTTAAATAAATCCAGCTTTTAAAATTGTGATAGCCCATTCGACCGACACCCCTTGTTTAGTTCCCATTTCACCAACACACCCTACCCATTTTAACCAACACCCCATAGCTTAGTGCCCATTTTGTAAGACACCTACATCTTTCTTCTTCTTTAGTGTCTTGATTGACACTCACACCAATACCGTCTTCTTCTCGGTAGATTTGTGCGTAAGTAAGGTTTTAAGTATGATTTGAAGGCATAAATCAACCTAGAAAATTCGAAAAATCAGCCTTGATTTGCCTATATTTTTTAAACTATATTTGAAAACTTTTTCAGTATCGGATTGAGACAAATGATATATAGTTAGAAAGCTTAGAAAATAAGATTTTTTTTTAATATTTTTTTGAAATTTTCTGGGTTGATTTACGCCTTCAAATCATACTCCAAACCTAACTCGTGTGTTATCTTAACAGATTTGTATAGATTTTTTAGAAATTATATTTGAAGACCTTTACCATATTGGATTGAGGCAAATGATATATGGTTGGATAGCTAAGAGACTAAGATTTGTTTCGAATATTTTTTCATAATTTTCTATCTTGATTTATGCCTTCAAATCATGCTCCAAACTCGACTCAAGTTCTGTCTCAGTAGATTTGCACGTAAGTCGCTCAGCATGTTTTCAAGGTATAAATCAATCCAAAATTCAAAATATTATTCTTCTTACTTTTCACATATATCATTTGCCTCATCGATAAGGTTTCAAATATAGTTTCAATAAAGTATACAAAAGTGATTTGAGAGTGGTGGTGGGTGGCCCCACCCCATCGGCCCTTTAATGAGACTACCGATGATGCCGTCGGTGGCTCCACTGAGGGCACAATGGGCTGGTGGTGGCCACCACCACCCACCACAGCTATTTTCAAATCCGCCTAGGCAAATTTGCATACTTTGTTTTGAAACTATATTTGAAGACTTTTTCGTTATCGGATTGAGACAAATGATATATGGTTGAAAAGCTAAGAGAATAAGCTTTTTGTGAATATTTTTTTAAAATTTGCTATGTTTATTTAGGACTTCAAATCATGCTCCAAACCTGACTCAGTGCTATCTCAACAGATAGAAGTAAGTTTAGAACATGATTAAGTTTAAATCATAGAAAATTTAAAATATTCAAAACAAATATTATTTCTTAACTTTCCAACCATATATTATTTGTCTCAACCGATAATGGAAATGTATTCAAATATAGTTTCAAAAATATATATAAATCTACTCGGCCCCACCAACGGGCACATGGGTGGTGGTCCCCACCACCCACCACAAGACCATTTTCAAATCCATCTTTGCAAATTTGTATTTTTTAAAAAACTATATTTGAAGACTTTTTGGTATCAATTGAGGCAAATGATATATGATTGGAAAGTTAAAAGAATAAGCTTTGTTTTGAATTTTTTTAATTTTATGAATTAATTTATACCTTCAAATCATGCTCCAAACTCGACTCGCCGCAAATCTGCCGAGATAATACTTGAGTTAGATTTGGAGTATAATTTAAAGGCCTAATTAGGACAGAAAATTCTAAAAAAATATTCAAGAAAAATCTTATTCTCTTAACTTTTCAACTATATATAATTTATCTCAATCTGATACCGGAAATGTCTTCAAATATAGTTTCAGAACAAAGTTTGCAAATCTATCAAGACAGATTTGAAAATGACCTGGTGATGGGTGGTTGTGGCCACTACTAGCCCATTGTACCCATCAGTGAAGCCACCCAATGCTATCTCAAAGCGCCGCCAGTATTAATCGGCGGTGGTGGACCACCCATCACTACACCATTTTCAAATCAACCTCAGTAGATTTGCCTATTTTTTTTAAACTATATTTGAAGATCTTTCCAGTATCGAATTGAGACAAATTATACATGGTTGGAAAGCTTAGAAAATAAGATTTTTTTTTAATATTTTTTGAAATTTTCTGGGTTGATTTAGGCCTTCAAATCATACTCCAAACCTAACTCGTGTGTTATCTTGGCAGATTTGTGTAGGTTTTTTAGAAATCATATTTGAAGACCTTTCCCATATTGGATTGAGGCAAATGATATATGGTTGGAAAGCTAAGAGAATAAAAAATTTTTAATATTTTTTCATAATTTTTTGAGTAGATTTAGTCCATAAAATGATGCTCCAAACCTGGTTCACATGCAATTGATAAATACAACTTCAGAAATTGACATAGGTCAACGTTGTGCCACTGATGTACCAACCAACACGCCAAGAATCATGTCGGTGGGGCCACCGATGGCCTATTGGTGGGCCTACCAACGATTTAATTTTTATGTACACTATTCACCTTCTTCTTCGATACAGTGCGAACTTTTTCCAACAAATGCAATTTTTACTGTTTACTGTTTCTACTTGAAAAACCCATATAAAATCCAAAATCATTAACAAATCAACAACCCAATCAATAATAGAATAAAAAAATCAAGAATTAGTAATAATATTAACTTACATAAGCTTAAATGTACTTTAATGGTCGGTTTGATGAAGACGAAGAAAATGTGTAATTCGATCGAAATACAGATTAATAAAAATATTTTTTTTTTGTTTAAGAAACTTTTTACTATTTATATATGCATTTAATTTTGGAAGATGGTAGGAGGTGTGCGCATTAATTGGAAAGAAGAAGGTACGAGTGGTAGTTGGGTAAAAATATTTATGAAATGGGCTAAAATTTTTATTCCTACAAAACATGGCCAAAAAAATTTTTGGGACTCTACCATAGGCTATGACATCAAAAAACCCTTTTATATATAAAAAAAAGTTAAAAAGTTCACTAGCCACTAGACATGACAGGTGGGCAGTGGGCTGGGTTGCTAGAGAAGTGATTCGAGAGCGACAGAAATTGGATTTGAATTTTAATAGAAAGTATCGAGGTAGAGAAGTAAAACTAGAAAATAAATTTATTTTATAAAATTTTAATAAATTGGGCTTTGAACGGAGCGAATAAATGAGGTTGGATGGGTTATGCGCATGTGGGCTGGATTGAATTAGATAAACAATAAAATAAATTATAAAAAAAATCAACTTTATAAAATAAAATTTTATTTTTTAGTTTTTATGATTTAAAAAATAAAACAAATGCCATGTGAAATAAATGCCACGTGTTATTTTTTTTTGGATATATATATATTTCTGAACTTAAATTTTTATATTTAAAAATACTTATAAAAATATATATATTAAATTATTATTCAAATCTTTCACAAAAAAAAAATTAATACCCAAATCTACTTTATAATATTAACCGAACTAGAATAATAATTTTCAATTTGTTGACATTTCTAAAGTGATTCTTTCCAAGTTGGTGTACGATCTGTTAATGCTCCAAAATTATTTTCTTTCTTTTTTTATTTCTTTCCTTGTTGTTTGTACAGAATAAACTAGAATCTTTTTAATTACTTAGGTTGTTTATTCTTCCTTAGATTAGTCTATTACAGTCATTAACTTTAGGATCTTATTATGTATAGTGGCTATTTATGCCAACATTGACAAGAGCAATACAAGATATTCCAAAGAACCTTATTTCTGACTTGGTATTAAAGCGGTTCCGATCGCTTAACTCTTTTTTTTCCTCTCACCTTTAAGTCTCAATATCCTATGAATAATTTTGCGTCTTACCATAGATTGTCAAAGGAAAGTGAAGTGTTTGTGAATCAATTATCTGACATATCTATTCCTAGTAGTGTGCAGGAGGGCTTGAAAGATCCTAAGTGGAGAGAAGCTATGAATGAAGAAATAAAGTCCCTCCAAAAAAACTCAACATGGGAAGTGGTTGACTTACCTTTAGAAAGACACCACGGTGCAAGTGGGTATTTACCATTAAATATAAAGCCAATAGCACTATTGAAAGGTTTAAAGCAAGACTTGTTGCCAAAGGATATACTCAAACTTACGGAATTGATTATATGGAGACATTTGCACTCGTGGCCAAGATCAATACTGTTCCAATTCTACTATCTCTGGCCATAAATCTTGACTAGCCCTTATACCAATTTGATGTTAAAAATGCTTTTTTGTACAAAGATCTCCAAGAAGAAGTATATATGGAATTACAACCTGGATGTATTATGCAAACCAAAGGAAGCAAACAAGTATGTAGATTAAGGAAGTCCCTATACGCCAAGGCCCTCGAGAGCGTGGTTTGGAAGTTTCACCAATTTTATGAAGTCTATTGGATACAAGCAAAGCAATTCAGATCACACACTCTTCTTAAAATCTAACAATGAAGCAATCACAGCTTTTATTGTGTACATTGATGATATAATAGTAACTAGGAATGATCCTGACGAGAAGAATGCATTGCAGAGTCATCTTGCTTGAGAGTTTGAAATGAAAGATCTCGGCTACTTAAAGTACTCTTTTGGTATTGAAGTGTCAAGATCGAAGGAAAGAATTTTTCTGTCTCAATGAAAATATGCTATTGATTTGTTGAAGGAAACTAGTATGACAGCATGCGTCAATACTCCCATAGAAGAAAACCTAAAGTTAGGTACACATCCAGATCAAGTCCATGCTAACAAGGAATGTTATCAAAGACTTGTTGGGAGGTTAATGTATCTTGCACATACCAGACCTAATTTAGCTTATGTACTAAGTCTGGTTAGTCAGTTTATGCACTCTCCAAGTAAAGAGCATATGAATGCCGTCACCCGAATCTTGGGTTACTTCAAATCATCTCTAGAAAAAGGAATTTTGTTCAAAAAAGGAGGCAACTTGAAAATTGAAGGTTATACCGATGCGGATTGGGCTGAGTCAATAAAGGATCGACGATCTACATCTAGATACTTTACATTTGTAGGTGGAAATTTTGTCACTTGGAGAAGTAAGAAACAAGAGGTAGTGGCTAGATCATCAGCTGAAGCCAAATATAGGGGAATGGCCAAGGCAATATGTGAATTCTTAGGGATCAAGAATCTGATGCAAGAGCTACACATTGAGCAGAAAAGTCCTAAGAAATTATACTGTGATAGCAAGGCGGCATGTGATATTGCCTACAACCTAGTCCAACATGATATAACTAAACACGTTGAGGTTAATAGGCACTTTATCAAGGAAAAGTTGGAAGCAAGAATTATTGAAGTCCCTTATATTTGGTCTCAAGATCAGATTGCGGATGTGCTTACCAAGATAGTGTCTAACTACGCTTTTACCAATCTGTTCGACAAGTTGGGCATGAGTGATATCTATGCACCAACTCAGGGGAGTGTTAACATTTCTAGAGTGATTCTTTCCAAGTTGGTGTAATGATCC
Source organism: Rhamnella rubrinervis (assembly GCA_007844105.2). Taxonomy (NCBI): domain Eukaryota; kingdom Viridiplantae; phylum Streptophyta; class Magnoliopsida; order Rosales; family Rhamnaceae; genus Rhamnella; species Rhamnella rubrinervis. The sequence continues at coordinate 22,010,094 of CM017578.2, forward strand.
GTTAATGCTCCAAGATTATTTCCTTTTTTTTAATTTCTTTCCTTGTTGTTTATACAGAATAAACTAGAATCTTTATAATTACTTAGGTTGTTTATTCTTCCCTAGATTAGTCTATTACAGTCCTTAACTTTAGGATCTTATCATGTATAGTGGCTATTTATGCCAACATTGAGAAGAGCAATACAAGATATTCCAAAGAACCTTATTTCTGATTCAATTAAATAGTAAATTAATTATTTTCCTAATTTATTTTTATTTTTTCCTCAATGAGTTTTCCTCTTATTCTATATTCGACGTACAAATTCAGGAAACACAAAAGTATAGAAAGTGTTTATTCCATAATTATTTTATGATATACTATGCTTGGAGTTCAATTAAGTTTTGGGTGAGTTGGTTTTCAAGATAAAGCATAATTATTTTTCACAATATTTTTGTGATATTTTTAAAAGAAACCAACTCACCCTCAAGCTTAATTGAACTCCAACCAATTGTAAAAAATAAACACAAAGAACAAGTATATAAGACAATTGGAATTTGCATGCTAAAAACAACATTCGAATAAAACAATGTGAAAAAACAAACTCAAAGAAATAGAGAGGAAACTTGTTGAAATCAGGATTACTCGTATGTTGAATGAGTTTGATTCAATTCGAGACCTGTGTGCTACCAAGTAGCTTCCTTAAAACGAATTCGCTCCACACCTGCTTGTGATCACTGAACGTTCATCTCCCAGGATACAACGAATTCACCAAGAAATTTCAAACTGTGCACCACCTGAAACTTCTTCCAACGAACTTGGAAACTATCTTAACACTATCACCACAGACCAACAAACGTACATTGACTCTTCATTCTCTCTAACCACACTCTTGAAAAAGTTTTTGGTTGTATATCACCGAAAGGCAACCGAATTTTTCCAAAATAAAAGAAGTTATAAAACAATTAAAATATATTAAATTTTGTAACATTTACACATTAAAACAAAATGGTTTTACAATTCATTCACATTCATTATAAAAACATTCAAAACGTTTCAAAAATCCAATAATCTCCCACATGAATGAATTGTCACAAACTTCTAAACTCGACCATGGTGATAGAGCTCTACGGTTGGAACCTCGCATAATATGTAAGTTTTTTCCTTTGAACCTTTCCTTGTGAGAATATATTTACTTTTGACTAAAGGTAAACGCTATATTCTTGAACCTTACCGTTGTTTTGTAAATGATAATATACTTCACATGTGACTCCTTTCTAGTATTCTTTAGTTCTCACTGTTATATCCGTTTTGACCATGAACATCTTCCATGGTTCTGTAAAAGTTTCTAAAAAATTATGCTCAAAGCAATTCTCATTTGAAGCGGCTCTCTCTTCTCTTTTATAGGGTTGATTATTTAACTGAGGGTATCCCGTTATACTCTTGAATTTTCGGACATATTAGAATCATTAAAAGTATAGTTTAACCTCATCTCCAACAAGTATCATTGTTTCATCATAGGAATGGACAAGAGGTTAAACCTCCACATGATCCAAACCAGCCTTCATAATTTGGTTGTCCCTTCAACATAGATCTTGGGATCTCCAAATAACTAGGTTAGGTTTTCATTGTATTGAATTTTCATCGCTGTAGACTTTAGTCTCATTCCTCTTGATGACTTCTCAACCAATTCTCTATTTAACCTTTTGGTTAGCGGATGCAATATTATCCTTTAACTTTACATAGTCAACAGAGATAACTACAATTGAGATTAGTTGTCTAACGATATTGTATCTTCGACGATGTGTCTAAACTTACCATTATACATAACATTTTATGTCTTGCATATAGGACCGACTATCACAATGAATAAAAATAAGCGCACATGCTTAGGCCACCTAAGAACATCCTCCAAGAAATGGTGTAGTCATTCAGCCTCTTCACCACACTTATCTAAACTAATAAACTTAGATTCCATCATGGATCGGACTATAACTATTTGTTTCGAGGACTTCCATGAAACTACTATACCTGCTAGTGTGAACATATACCCACTAGTTGAATTCGAGTTTTTAACGTCAAATATCCAGTTGGCATCATTGTATCTTTCCAATACAGATGGATATTTTATATAGTACAGTCCATAATCATGAGTATATCATAAGTATCTTAATACTCTTACAATCCCTTTCCAATGATCACCATTCGGATTACTCATGTATCTACTCAGTTTACTAGCTGCGTAGGCAATATCTAGTCTCGTGCAACTCATCAAGTACATCAGACTTCCGATCACCTTAGAATACTCCAGCTGAGATACACTATCTCCCTTGTTCTTGGACATGTGAAGATTTACATCTAAAGGTGTCCTAACCACACTAGAATCATCTTTACTGAACTTATCCAGTATTTTTTCACATAATGTGATTGACTAAGAACTAGTCCATCATGGGTTCTTAGGATTTTTATCCCTAATATCACATCAGGAAGCCCCATATCTTTCATATCAAACCTTGTGCTCAACATAGTTTTGGTAGACTTGATCATCTTATTATCACTACCAACAATGAGCATATCTTCAACATACAGACATAGTATGACATAACCATTTTCAGATCTTTGACATAGACACATTTTTCACACTCATTGATTTTAAATCTATTAGCTAGTACAACACTATCAAACTTTTGATGCTTCTGCACTTTTTAAGACCATATAGGACTTTGCCAACTTGGACTTTCTTTTCTTATCCTAGAGTAGCAAAACTCTCAGGTTGCTCTATATATATTTTTTCATCTAGATCTCCATTAAGAAAAACAGTTTTTACATCTATTTCATGTACTTCAAGATTTCATAATGCAGTAATGGTAAGTACCATTCTTATAGAAGTTATTCTTATCACAAGAGAATAAGTATCAAAATAATCAAGACATTATTTTTGTTTGTAACCTTTAATTACAATTCTAGCCTTGTATTTATCAATTATTCCATCAGCTTTCATTTTCTCGAAAATTCACTTATATGCTAGTGGTTTACTACCCGCAGTAAGATCCACTAACTCCCAAGTATGATTTTGCAAGATGGAATCACTTGCACTCTTGATGGTTTCTTTCCACAAAGAGCCTTCTAGAGAGTTCACTTCTTTGTAACTTTGAGGTTCACTCTTCAGCATATAAGTCAAAAAATCTGGACCATAAAACTTTATGTTCTTATTCTCTTGCTACGTTTAGGTTCATCTTTAATCTCTTGTTGTTGTTTTTGGTCCTCACTATCTTCATTCATAATCTCAATGCACGCTTTTGACTAACTTGGTCCCTCTTTGACTTACATGGAAAAATATGTTCAAAGAACAATGCATTCCTTGATTCCATTATCGTATTTTTATGTATATAAGGGATTTCATACTTATACACAAGAAATTTATAAGCACTACTATTTTGTGCATTGCCTGTGAAGATGCAATCAACGGTTTTAGGACATATTTTCACCTTTTTCGGTGTTAGAATAGCCACTTTGGCAAGACATCCTCACATTTGTAGTTATTTATAGAAAGGTCATTTTCCTTTCCATAACTCATAAGGTGTCTTTTATTCATTCTTTCATAGTACCTTATTTAAAAGGTAATTAGCAGACAAAACGACTTCCCCCTATATGTTCTAAGGCAACCCGAAACTTATTAGTATTGCATTTATCATATCTTTCAAGGTACGATTTTTACGTTCAACCACACCATTTGACTGAGGTGAATATGGTTGAGTGACTTCATGTCTAATTCTATATTGTCCACAGTAACCACCAATCGGTGTTACATACTCACCACCACGATCACTTCTTATCAACTTAATTTTCTTATTAAGCTAATTTTCAACTTCTACATTATAGAGAATAAATTTCTCCAAAACTTTGTCCTTACTTTTAAGCAAATACACATAACAATATTTCATGATATCGTCGACAAAAGTAATAAAATACTTATTGTCACCCCTTGTTAGTGCAAACTTCAGATCACATATATTACTATGGATCATATCCAGGGGTTCAGTATTTCTTTCAATCATTTGAAAAGATAACCTTGTTATTTTCGCCTTAACACAAGTCTCACACTTATGCTTGGGATCAATCTGGAATGTGGGGATATGATTTAAGTTAATTAATCTCTTTAAAGAGCCATAATTAACATGTTCTAGTCTACCATGTTATAAATTGGAAGACTCAAACAAATAAGCAAAAGATGCATTTGTTTTATTCATGGTTTTTGGCTTTATAGTCATTATATTTAATTTGAAAAGTCCATTGGATATATATCCCTTCTCCACAAATATTCCTGACTTTGACAAGATAACCTTGTCAGACTCGAACACCATCCTGAATCTATGCTTATTCAATAATAAACCAGAAAAAAGATTCTTACCGATTTCAGACACATACAACACATTGTTCAGTGTCAGGGTCTTTCTAGAAGTTATCTTCAAGATTATCTTTCCTTGACCTTGGATCTCGGATGTTGCAAAATTCCCTATGAACAACTTCTCCCTACTATCAACTGGTTTGAAGGAAGTGAACATATTTTTATCCTAGCAGATATGGCGGGTTGCACCAGTATCAATCCACTATTCCTTTGGGTTTGACCCAACCAGGTTCACTTCAGAGACAACAGCTAAGAGGTTCATGCCATCAACCTCTTGTGTGATATCTTCTATCACATTCACCTCTTTGTTCTTCTTTTTCTTCGGCACTCTACAGTCGGCCGCTTTGTGACCTATCTTGTCACAGTTGAGGCACTTAGAAATTCCTCCTTTCGGTCCAAGATTGAACCCTTTGCTTTATTTCTTCTTGAACTTGGAACTCTGACGATGTTCAACTACATTAGCCTTTACTCGCTGAGATGAAACCCTATTCTCAGAACGCCTGTTGTCTTCTTCAATTCAAAGTTTAATAATCAGTTTTTCAACATTCATCTCCTTTTGCTTGTGCATAAGATAGTTCTTAAAGTCCTTCCGTCCAGGAACCAGATTCTCAATAATAGTAGCTACTTGAGAGGCTTCACTTAGGACCATCCCTTCAGAATGAATCTCATGTAAGATCAGCTAAATCTCTTAAACTTAGCCACAGTTTTGGAGTCCACCATTTTATAATCCAGGAATCGGCTCACGATAAATTTATTGGAACCCACATCCTAGGTTTTATATTGATTCTTAAGGGACTCCCACAGTTTCTGAGCTGTCTTATTTATACAGTACATATTGTATAGTGCATCAACTAGACTGTTCAATACATAGTTCAGACATAAATAGTCAGAACTCTTCCATACATCAAACGTCATGAGTGAATCTCTATCATCTTTGTTTATTTTCGGTGGATCCTTAGTCAAGAACCTCGCAAAGTTGAGAGTGGTCGAGTAAAACATCATTTTTTGTTGCCACCTCTTGAAATTCAAACTATTGAATTTCTCCGGTCTTTCAGCATGATTCACCAAAACTGTCACAGCTGGGGTCGGTACTTGTGCTATAGAGACAGGAGTAGGCACTTGTACCCCAAGATTGGTCGTTGCCTCAACATTGACCATTTTCCTGTTCAAAAACAAGAAACTATTAATTTATTGCTTCAAAAATTGCAATAAATAATATCTCAATCAAGGAGGAAAAAAAATTATTATTATTTTTTTAAAATTTTTTCTCTCTCCTAATGACGTCAGCATGCCAAGTCATCGTACCACGTTAGTGTGTCATTTGCGCCACTTCAGCTGGACCTACCACGCACGAGCCTCATCAGTATGCACGCATGAGCCAGCCTCAGCCCAGCCTATATGCGTGCAGCCCTCTTGGCCAGCCCACATGCTTCAGCCACGCGGCCTAGCTCGGAAGCCCAGCCCGTGCACCTTAACCACATGGCCTAGCTCATAAGCCCGACCTGCTCACATCAACCACATGGCCTCACGGCTTAGCTCAGCGAGCCCAAGTCCAAATCGCCTGCTTCTATTTTGCGTGTTCAAGCCTTTTAGCCAAACTTGCCAAACTCGGGTGCGCACCAAAACGACGATGTTTAAGTCGTCTTCTTCCTCCGGATAGGCATTCTGACCCGTTTTCTCCAGTTCGTACCCGGTTTTTGATCCAAAAAAATTGCACTTTTCGGCCACCAACTTCAGGCAGACCAATCCTAATTTTTTTGGCACAACGCGGGTAATTAATCCATCAATACAAAATGTTCAATCTATGTCATGTTCAATTCAAGTTTACATCTACATTGACTAAGCTTGATTTAACTTAGAAAATAGAGGCTGAAATTGTCTTAAGAATGTTAGCGAACATGTATAAATTTACAAATAAATTTGGTTAAAATAAAACAATATACGGATAAAGACAATACTAATTGACCAATTCAATAAAATAAAAGAAACCTGTTCATTGTTTGTAGGTAAAGCAGAGAACTAATTCATCTTAAGATTGTAAAAAATAAACACAAAGAACAGGTATATAAGACAATTTAAATTTGCATGCTAGAAACAACATACGAATAAAACAATGTGGAAAAATCAACTCAAAGAAATAGAGAGGAAACCTGTTGAAATCAGGATTACTCGTACGCTGAATGAGTTTGATTCAATTCGAAGCTTGTATGCTACCACAACTTCTTTAAGACGAATTCGCTCCACACAGTGCTTGTGATTACTGAACGTTTGTCTTCTATGATACAACGAATTCATCAAGAAATTCCAAACTGTGCCCCACCTGAAACTTCTTCCAATGAACTTGAAAACTGCCTTAACATTATTACCATAGACCAACAAATGTACATTGACTCTTCTTTCTCTCTAAGCACACTCTTGAAAACGTTTTCAGTTGCATATCACCAAAAGGCAACCGATTTTTTCCAAAATAAAAGAAGTTACAAAACAATTAAAATACATTAAATTTTATAATGTTTACACATTAAAACAAAATGGTTTTACAATTCATTCACATTCATTACAAAAACGTTTCAAAAATCCAACACCAACGTATATCAGAAAAAATATTATGGAATAAACAGAAAGTATTAAAAGCAAACCTCAAGTAAACATAGCATTGCATTCTGCGTCGTCAGTTCAAATCATCCTCAAAAACCAAAAAGAAAAAAAAAAGTCTAAATTGAAGACTCTTCAATAATATAAATTTGAACTAATTAGCTCCAAAACCAAAACAGTACCATATATGATCCTCTCGCAATGGAGGTCTCATCATCGCGGGAAATGAAGGTGTTAGTGAGAAGCGTGGAGTGGATCATATGCTACAGATTCAAGAACAAGAGGCGTCTGGAGGAGGCCCTCACATACTCCTATTCTTCCTCCTCTGGCACAGATTCCCTTTCTTACCAGCACTTGGAGTTTCTATGAGACGTCGTCATCCGCCTTGCCATTAGCATCTACTTCTTAGATGAGTACCCTCAGCTGAAACCCAGCGAGCTAACTACTTTACATTCTGTAAATGTTAGCAATGAGAGGCTCGCGTTGCTGCTCAGCACTGCCTCTACCAATATGTCTGACGCTATAATGTTGACTCTCTTAACGATCATGTGATTCTTATGTAAAGCTTAATTTGATTTAATTTATTTGACGATAAGCTGGGATTTTATTTTAAATTTTTTCATTAATATACAAGCTGGGATATTGAATTTGTTATACCATTTCCGAGTGAGAGTACTATTTAATTTTGTTGCATTTGCAAGCAAGTCTTTACTGATAATTTAGTTCAACTAATTAATTAAGGAAAAACACAATAATATTTTTGTTAAATTTTGAAATTATAAGTCTGTGGTCAAACTCATCTTTAAAAACCGATCTGTAAGGTGAAAATTGTTCATTATTTATATATACTCAATTTTAATAGGAACATGTCATATGTTACTTTATATCCATATTTCTAACACTTTTTTACATGTAAGACATCAAAATTAGCTTATTTAGAAATTGCCACTTTTGTAGGATTTAAATTGGGTTTCGATCCGATGAAATCCAATTACAGCGGTCTGTTTCCACTGCTAATTAAGGGATTTTAGTATTTTTATCATTTACGAAATCCGATTAAAATGTGTAATGTAATGTACCCCTTAACTATGGTGTATTTTAACTTGAATTTGACAAAAATTATGGTGTAGTTTGTTTGTAAATGATAAAAGATAAAGGAATTTGTTCGCTTTAGAAGCAAACTAACAACTGAATATCAAATTCCGTCGAAATCATAGGTCATGCAACTTCGGTAAAAAAAGAGAAAAAATGACAAGAAACTTAAACACTTTGATTTTAGACTTTGTCCTCAAAACTTTCATAAGTCAAAATTATGGGTTGCACAACCCGATTATAGAAAATAGGAGAAGAAAATGATAGTGAACTTAAATACCATGTTCTCGCACTTTGTCCCCAACCTTTTAGGATTTGGCACTTTGTCCCTCATATTTCGTTAACTATTCCAAACGGACGCTATCAATTGGGTTAAATTGAATGAAATTTAATAGTTCAGGGGCAATGTGACGAAATTAAAATTTAAAGGGCAAAGTATAAATCACATTATAATTTAGGGGGGTTAAAATGTAATTTATCCAAAATAATTCAAGGACCAATGATGCATTAATTTCTAAAGTTTAGAGATCAAAGTATATGTATATATATATATATATATATAAAGAGTTATGCAACTACGGTATGTGGAAGGGTGTATTATGGGTGGGATAGTGTTATAAAACAAGTGGGATGCATTATATAATACATAGATATATTTTTATATGAAAAGTATGAACTAAATTATACACCACCTCTTAGGTTTCAATTATATGGTGTTGTTCAATATTAAAATATTATAACATAACAATTAAATTATTTTTGAATTATTTATATATATATACAATAAATAATCCAGCTAATACAATACTAACCAATACAATACAGATTAATACAATATAGACCAATACAATACAGTATATTAAACGTGGTCTACATGTATAGTTGAGGATCTATACATGTATATGATGAAGCGGAAATTCAAAGATATTAATTAGCCCTTTGGAAAAGGTATAACCATGTAATATACTATATGTTAATTTCCAATTTTGTACATGTGATTAAGGAACAACGGTGTATTCAAGTACTTAGATATGCAACGATCCAATTGCAATAGTGGAAAGTCTTAATTAGCTTAGGTTTTTTGATGTCATAGCTTATGGTGGAGTCGTTAAATGGTTTTTAGCCACGTTTTGTAGAATTAAAATTTTAGCCCATTTCATAAATACTTTTACCTAACTACCCTTTCTATATTCTTCTTCCCAATTAATATGCACATCTTCTTCCATCTTCCCAAATTAAATGCATATAAAAGTAGTAAAATTTTCTTAAACAATAAAAACACATTTTCATTAATCTGTATTTCGATCGAATTACACATTTTCTTCATCGTCATCAAACCGACCAGTAATGTCTATTTAAGCTTATGTAAGTTAATATTAACACTAATTGTTGATTTTTTTTTCTCTATTATTGATTAGATTGTTGATTTGTTAATGATTTTGGGTTTCATATGGGTTCTTCTGCCGAAACGAAATAAAAATTGCATTGAAAACATTTCACATCGATCGAAGAAGGTGAATAGTATCCTTAAAATTAAATCGTCGGTGAGCTACGACGGTGTCATCGGGGCCTACCGATGAGCAATAACGGGAGTGGTGGTTACCACCATTCATTTTAACCGCTTAGATAAATTTGCATACTTTTTTTGCTATATTTGAAGACCTTTTGAATCAGATTGAGCCAAATGATATATGATTGAAAGTTAAGAGAATAAAATTTTTTTGATATTTTATTAAAATTTTATATCTTGATTTAGGCCTTCAAATCATGCTCTAAACCTAACTTAAGTGCTTTCTCTGACAGACTTGCATGTGAGTCGCTTTGAGCATGATTTGAAGGCATAAATCAACCCAGGAAATTTCTGAAAAAATATTTAAGAAAAAATTTATTCTTTTAACTTTCTTACCATATATTATTTGTCTCAATCTGATAATGAAAATGTCTTCAAATAGAGTTTTAAAAAAAGTATACAAATCTATCTAATGGATTTGAAAATGGTTCAGTATGGTGGTGGCCACCACCAACTATTGTACTCGAATGGACCACCATGGTACCCATTGGTAGGCTCACCGATGGGCATAATGGGCTGGTGGTGGCTACCAAACCATTTTAAATCCGCTAAGTAGATTTGTATACTTTTTAAACTCTATTTGAAGATCTTTCCGATATCGGATTGAGGCAAATGATATATGGTTGAAAAGATAAGGGAATATACTTTTTTTTTAAATATTTTTTTAGAATTTTCTTTGTTGATTTATGCCTTCAAATCATACTACAAACCTGACTCACGTGCAAATCTGCAGAGATATCACTTGAGTCAGGTTTGGAGCATGATTTAAAGGTCTAAGTCAAGATAGAAAATTCTGAAATATATTTTAAAAAACTTATTCTCTAACTTTCCAATCATATATCGTTGCCTCAATCCAATACCAGAAAAATTTTCAAATAAAATTTCTACAAAAATTATGTAAATATACAAATACACTACGTAGGTGAATTTGAAAATGGTCTCGTGGTGGGGTGGTGGTGGCCAACACCAGGCCAAGATGCCGATCGGTGGGCCTACCGACGGTACCATCAGTGGTCCCACTAACGGCACTTTGGCCTGCTGGTTGGCCACCACCACCCGACCACCATAACCTATGTCTTTTTTGAAGTTGTATTTGCCAACTGCACATAAATCAAGTTTAATGTATGATTTGAAGAACTAAATCTACTCTGAAAATTTTGAACAATATTTAAATTGAAGATTATCCTCTTAGCTTTCCAACTATGTATTATATGTCTCAATCCAAGTTTGGAAAGGTCTTCAAATTTAATTTCTCAAAACTGTGTAAATTTGCGAGACAACACTAGGCGAGGCCCACTAACGGACCTTCAAGGCCTAGCGATGCCATCAAAAATTCAGAAAAATATTTACATTAAATTGCATCCTCTTAGTTTTTCAACCATATATCATATGCCTTAATTCGAAGTTCAAAAGGTCTTCAAATTTAATTTCTCGTAAAACTGTAAATTTGCGAGACAACACTAGGTGTCGATGGGCCCATTTACGGCCTCCCGGGGCTACCTATGCCATCAAAAATTTGAAAAAATATTTATATTAAAGTGTATCCTATTATGTTTCCAACCATATATCATATGTCTCAATCCAAGTTTGGAAAGATCTTCAAATTTAATTTTTCATAAAACTGTGTAAATTTGCAGAGACAACACTAGGGTGTCAGTGGGCCCACTGACGGACCTTCAGTGGGCCTACCGATGCCATCAAAAAATTCAGAAAAAATATTTACATTAAATTGAATCCTCTTAGTTTTCCAACCATATATCATATACCTCAATCCAAGTTTGAAAAGGTCTTCAAATTTAATTTCTTGTAAAACGTAAATCGAGACAACCCTGTGGTCGATGGGCCCGCCGATGGGCGGTCTTTAGGCCATCGACGCCATCAAAAAATTTGAAAATATTTAAATTAAATCTCATCATCTTAGCTTTCTAATCATATATCATATGCCTTAATCCGAGTTCGAAAAGGTCTTCAAATTTAATTTCTCGTTAGACAATACTAGGGCATCGGTGCATCCAAAAATTCTGAAAAAATATTCAAATTAAAATTCATCCTCTTAGCTTTTCAACCATATATCATATGCTTTAATTCGATACCGAAAAGATTTTCAAATATAATTTCTATGAAAACTAGGTAAATCTGCCAAAACTGCTTGTGGGTCAGGTTTGAAGCATCATTTTATAGCATAAATTAACCCAGAAAACTATGAAAAAATATTTTTAAAAAAACTTATTCTTTTAGCTTTCCAACCGTATATTATTTACCTTAATCCGATACTAAAAAGGTCTCCAAATATAATTTCTACGAATACTACGTAAATTTGCCGAGTGCATTTGAAAATGATGTCGTGGTGGGTGAGTAGTGGCCAACCAACGGGTCATTTTCAAATCCGTCAATGTGGTGTATCGACGGATTTACATAGTTTTCATTGAAATTATATTTGGAGACCTTTCCGATACTGGATTGAGACAAATGATATATGGTTGGAAAGCTAAGAGAATAAGATTTTTTAAAATATTTTTTAATAATTTTTTGGGTTAATTTATGCCATAAAATGATGCTTCAAACCTGACTCATATGCTATCTCGTCAGATTTGCATAATGTTCATAGAAATTATATTTCAAGACCTTTCCGTATCAATTAAGGCATATGTATATATGGTTGAAAAGCTAAGAGTATGAAGTTTAATATGAATATTTTTTCAGAATTTTTGAATGCTTCGGTGGGGCCACCAACGGCCCGTCATTGGGCCCACCGATGCTCTAGTGTTGTCTATGTAAATTTACACAGTTTTACGAGAAATTAAATTTGAAGACCTTTCCGAACTCGAATTGAGGCATATGATATATGGTTGGAAAGCTAAGAAGATGAGCTTTAATTTAAATATTTTTTCAGAATTTTTTGATGGTTTCAGTGGGCCCACCGATGCCCTAGTGTTGTCTCAGCAGATTTATATAGTTTTACAAAAAATTAAATTTAAAGACCTTTCCGAACTCGAATTGAGACATATGATATGTGATTGGAAAGTTAAGAGGATAAAATTTAATTTAAATATTTTTTTAGAATTTTCATAGTAGATTTAGGCCTTCAAATCATATTTGAAATTTAAGTGATGTGTGGTTGATAAATATAACATTTAACAATGACAGATGACGATAGTATGGCATTGGTAGTGGCCCACTACCAAGCCGTTAGTGGCCCACCGATGGGCACCTTGGTCTGGTGGTGGCCACCTACTGTGTAGATCAAATGGGCTATTGCAATTTTAAAATGAGACTGTTCATAAAGGTATAAGGATAATTTTGAACTACTTTTTTTAATTATACATTTTTAGGCGTCGCACTCCAAGGTAAATGGGATCGCCTACAAAAAGCAAGCACAAGGGCTATTAACTATATATCATCAAAATTAGACCTCTATGTTTTGAGCACACAAATTTCACGCTTGTTTTCTTCCAACCTCAATAGTAATCTACAAATTAATATTAGGTTGTCTTTCTATGTCAATGGAAAAGATTGTATTTTCCTAATAACTCATTGTTTTTGTGTCCTAATGGACGGCAACACCGTAAGCGACCGAAAGCACCTCAACTTGTCTATAATTTTGCTTAGTCCTTGATGGTTTTCATTTTGGCTTATGTAATTCTCTTTCTAAGCCAAATGGCAAGATATCATAACAAGTGAGAAAACGTTCATTAAAGAGATGGTTGGTGGGTCAATAGCCAATTGCCCCGCCAACCATTAGCTCCAAGTTATAATATATTCAGCATATACCTCTAAGTGCAAACATCATTTCACTCCAAAACACCACCATACTATATTTTCAGACGGAAACGATAAATTATGAGTAAAAAGACATAATAAATCATATATTTTCATCAACGCTTTCTAGTGCATATCCTATATCTTCCAATAATGAAACAAAATACGATTCAACCAAGTTAGGCTTTCCTTTTGTCAAAGATAATTCACTTCCTTCTTTAACGCAGTGGAGTAGTGGCGAAATTGACTTGACAACACAATTTACACGAAATGGCACACATTTAGACCAATTAGCTTCCTTCTCCTCTCATATTTCAAGATATAAGTCCACCCGACTGCTTCTATTTTTCACTCGAGCCACACAAACATATGATCTTCAACACAGCAATGGAGCTCCCAAAGCTTTTCCTCACCATTTTCTTCCTTCAAGCAATCTTCATCTCCCACATCGTTGATCCAAGCAGCTCCTTCCAACTCGGATCTCTTCCGAGAATACATAGGAGCTGAATTCAACAATGTCAAATTCTCGATGTCCCTATCAACCCAATGTCGAATTCCACTTCATTCTCTCCTTCGCCATAGACTACGACGCCTGGTTCTTCCCCAACAAATGGAAAATTCAATATTTTCCGGGACTCTAACAATCTCAGCCCTCCCAAGTTTCTTCCATAAAAGGTAAACGCTCCAATGTCAAAGTAGCAGTGAGCTTAGGAGGGATAGTGTGGGAGGTGGCTATGCTTACTTCACACCTTCCTCTGTGGGTTTCTTCACTACAAGCATCATCAAAGAGTACAATCTGGACGGATCGACATTGACTATGAGCATTTTAAGGGTGATCCCAACACCTTTCTTTGAAGTGCATTGGACGGCTCATAAAGACCTCAAGAATAATGGGGCAATCTCATTTGCTTCTATAGCTCCGCTTGATGATGATCAAGTTGAGCCATTACTTGGCCCCGTGGAAGAGCTATGGTGATTTAATAGACTATGTGAATTTCCAGTTCTATGCATATGACAAGGGCACATCGCTGACACAGCTTGGATTACTTGACACCCAAAGCTCGAATTATAATGGTGGAAAGGTTTTAGCAAGCTTTATCGCTGATGGGAGTGGTGGATTATCCCCGAAAATGGTTTTTCACCGCCAGCAAACTAAAGAGTCGAAAAAGCTTAATGGTATCTTTATTTGGTCTCGGATGATTCTAAGGCTAATGGTTTCCGCACGAAAAGCAATCCCAATCACTTTTGGCAATTCCCACTAGCGAGATATTGAACTTGTTGTCTATAATCGACTATATTTTACTGCATGATGTTGTATATTTTCTAGTATAATGTATGTACAAACTTCGAGTTGTCTTTCTATTTCTATGTAAAAGCAATGTGTTTAACAATCTTTGTTTTTCTTTTATGTCTGGTATGAATAAATGGAATTCCACTACCCAAATGGACTGACACGAATGAGAAAACAATAGTCTCGCATAAAACAAGCAAAAATGTTGAACCAAAACAAAATTAAGACAAGACATCCAAGGGACAAGTATAAATTGAACCTATTTTGTACCTTTCTACCCAAGAATTCACAAAGAACAAGTAACAAAGGAATATAAAGCGGCGGATTAATTTGGTTGGTTTAAGGCTAAGTGACGGAGCGAGTAACATAGTTCAAGTGTGCTTGCTAGCTAATAGATGTACTGAGGACTTTGGATGAGTCATAGATCGAATTTTTAATTGTAGAATCTGTTTTTGAGGTTTCTAAGCTATGGCTCCCTTTGTTCTGAATTGAAAATGTTTAGGGTTGGAATCAGAACAAACTGAACGTGTTACGCTCGACAGCAACTGTTTTTATAAGGAAGATAATCCATATCAAAGTAAAAAACCTACCCCTCACAAGAGTGACACTTCTACTGAACCTACCAAAGATAAAGGTTCTACTGTGCCTTCCTTTACAGCAATGGTCAGGGGTAGTATTACAGAAGGAAATGTAGGAGTGCCTATGGACATTCAAAACAAGCCAGTGGTGCTACTTCCACAATTCCATCCACTAATCAGAATGTACCCACTAGGAAAGGAAATTTTTGTCTCAATTCGGGTTAACAAAGTATATAGAAATTGAAAAAATGAAAACTAATTTCCTTAGGGCAGGATACTACAAAGTTCTTTTACTTTCCATGGAGGATCGTCAAAGAGTGTGATCTTATGGATCGCTGAATTTTAAATCGGAGATTGTCCGCCTACAAGCTTGGGTTAAGAACTTCAATTCGATGATGCAAAAATCCACGCATGCTCAGGTTTGGATGAGATTTTACAATCTGAGTTGGGAATATTAATATCCTCATATTATATCCGATCTTGCGAGAGGCATTGCGGTTCCTTTGCAAATTGATAATGCAACTTTATCAGGCAATTTTGGTCACTTTGTATTGGTTCTCATGGATGTGGATTGGGCAGGTTTCGTTTTCGAAAAACTAGTATTGGAAATCGAAGATTCATGCATTGAGGTTCAATTATTTTTTAAAAACTATCCAGAATTTTACAACAATTGCCAAAATATTGGGCATTCAGTGGGCAGATGTAATATGGTGCACAGACGGATTCCTCATGTGGTAAAGACTTCAGAAAAGGGTCGGGTGAAACAAAATAAAGTACTCAGATCTATAGACCCAAGCCCCTTATTTCTGCTATTCTGACGGATTCAATTCGGGTTCCTCTTTTTACAGTAGTTGATACTGGGATAGTGGCCACGGATTCAGAGGCGGTTTATTTAGCTCAGGAAAACACTAAGGGAAAAGGTGTTCAAACAATTTCTTCAAATTTGGGTGTAGTTAATTGTTCAGATACTGTCAAAACTTTGAATGACATATTTGATGATTTAGACGATAAGTTACCTCTAGTGGGAGGCGGGGTGTTATAGAATTTTTCAGGCAGGCAGGTTCAAACTCAATAGGGGTCTACCTTTAGGCGTCAGAACAACACGGATAATACTATAATTTTCTACGACCCAGCTATAGCACTTAGCGTGATGCAATAAAACCTTGACTTAGTCGTATCGGACCAGTCAGTTTCGGAATCCAAGGATCCAAATGCATGTACCACAGTCAAAAGAAAGCCGGATCGACCAACGAAAGTAAAACATGCTAGGAGGCGTCAGGACCAACCAACAGAAGGACCGATCAAGCCTGCGACTCAGACCTCTAAGTATGGTATCCAATGAATATTCTATATTAGAACTGCAGGGGTTTCGGTAACCAAAATACTCAAAGGGTATTATACGATTTTTGTCGTCACCATAACCCCACTTTATTATGCTTGGTGGAGCTTATGGTCGCCTTTGATATGATTCTAAACTCTTTTTGGTATTCTTTAAATATGGACTTTATTTGTGCTAATAACTCAGCTATTTTATGCACCATGTGGATTTTTACTTCTAGATTTTTAGATAATGCTAGAATTTTGCTCAGTGAAGAGCAAATTATCTCTGTAGATATCCTGAAGGTTGGAGGTTGACAAATGCTTTCTTTTATGTATGGGAGTGTTTTTCCAGAGCGTCGAAAAAATCTTTAAGCAGCCTTGAAAAATTTTGCTGACTCTATTGATCACCTGTGGGCTATTATTGGAGACTTTAATGCCATTTTGGGTTCACATGAGAGTTCTGGTGGTGGTCTTCCTATCCCCTCTTCTTATTTTGACTTTCAGGAGGCGGTAGAGGCTACATATTTGTTACCTATTGATACGCACAGAGCTTTCTTCACTTGGGGTCGGCGTGGGACCAGCGAGTACATTCAAAGCAAATTGGGCATATCTTTTTACTCTGATTCTTACTTGGAAGTCTGGGATTCCATTGCTTGTTGCACTTTAGCCAAGTAGCATTCTGATTATTATCCGTTGCTTTTGTATCTTTCTAACCTTGGTAATGTGCGCCCGCGTTCTTTTCAGTTTCAGTCTATATAGCTGCTTAATAAGGACTTCAAATCTTTTATTTAAAAAAATTTGGGTTGAAGAGGTTTTGTGTCATTATTTCCATCGGATTGTTGCAAAATTGTAAAAGGTGAAGCAAGCTCTTCATGGCTAGAATATGGATGTTTTTGGTAATATTCATGCCAAAATTACTTTAGCTCAGGAAAAGCTTCTTTCAATGTAGACCATTATAGGAATTGAGGGGTTCACTGAGGAGAGATTAGCCGAGGAGGCTACTGTACAAGTTTTGCTTGATGAGGCTTTGCTCTTCAAAGAAACTATACTTTGGGATCATTGTCGTGTTAAATGGTTGAAGGAGGGTGATCTTAACTCCAAATTCTTTCATTCGCTTCTTCAAGTCTGCAAATCTCAGCGCTTTGTTTTTTTTTTTTTTTTATCAATACAAAAGGTTAATGTTTTAGATGAGGTGACTATCAGGAATCATGTCGTGTATTATCACAAATCTTTATTTTCGGCCGATAAGACTATGAGTATTGATTTCTCCAGCTTAGATGGGATCATCCCGACCTTAGTGACTGCATATGATAATTTGTTATTAACCGGTTTACCCGATTTTGAGAAGGTTAAATAGGCTATGTTCAACTTGGACCCGACTAGCGCCCTTGGCCCTGATGGTTTTCTAGGTTCCTCTTTTCAAATTTGCTGGAATTTTATTCATTCCGCTGTGGTGGATGCGGTGCAATCATTTTTTCTTTCGGGAGCTATTCATCCGGACCTCAACTCTAATTTCATGGTGCTGCTTTCAAAAGTGCAAGGTGTGAACTCGATGGACAAATTTCATTCTATCATGTTGGGAAACTTCCTTTTCAAGGTGATTTCAAAGATTTTAGTTGATCGGCTTGCAGGGATCTTTCCCAAAAAGATTTCTAATAATCAGTTTGGTTTCCTTTGATGCAAAAACATGGAAGATTGCATTGTGATTGCTTCCGACTATGTCAACCATCTCGACAGTAAAATTTTTAGATGTATTGTAGCTATGAAAATAGATATCCATAAAGCTTTTGGCTTGATGAGTTGGGATTTCCTACTAGCAGTCTCACACAGGTTTGGCTTTTGCATCAAATTTTGCTTGTAGATTAAATCGATTCTTAACTTAGCAAAGATTTCTATTTTAATTAATGGGGTTCCGGAGGGTTACTTTAGTTGCTCGTGAGGGGTTCAGCAAGGTGATCTGTTATCTTTATTATTATTTGGCATTGCCGAAGGTTTTTTTAAGCAGGTTCTTATCCTGGATGGTTTCTTAGGGTTCTCTCCTATCGATTTCCTCCCCGAGGAATTTCTCTTCTCTGTCTCACCTTCTTTGTGCTGATGATATGCTTATATTTTGTAGAGGGACTTATCATAATATGAGTGGTATTTTTTATGCCCTTTACCTCTATGGCTCTTTATCATGTCAGATTGTTAACCTGAACAAAACATATATCTATTTTGGATCTGGTGTCTCTCACTCGCGTAGGGACAAGATTTTGGCGGAATTTGGGATCAAGGCTGGGTCTTTTACCTTTATTTATTTTGGTGTTCCTCTCTTTAAAGGAAGTCATTCTTAGGCTATTCTTTGCCCCATTGCCGATCGAATTTTGGAGCGATTAGCCGTCTAGAAAGATCGCACTCTTTCACTGGCAGGTTGGTTGTGCTTAATAAATTCAGTGATTACCTCCAAGTTTGTACATACATTTATGGTTTACAAATGACAATTGTGCTTGCCTAAGTCTCTTAACAGGGCTATTCAGAATTTCTTATGGACAAGATTTTTATTGGTTTGGAAATCTATCTTGGTTGCTTGGTATATCTGTTGCCGGCGTACTAAATAAGGGGGTTTAGGTCTAAAAAACCTAATCACTTTCAATAAAACTTTCTTAAGCAAGCTCACTTGGAAGTTATTGAATAAAGATTCTTTTTTTGTTTGGTTTATTCGGACGCATTTTTTAGGGAAACTAAACACTTTGTATTATGTCGCTTTTGCGATCTGACCTTTTCTGAGACAGTTTTATCTTACTCTTTCGAGGGAGGCAATATGGTTTTTCGGGGTTTGTTTCTAGGTCTATAACTGGTTGAGGATACATATCATTGAGATGTTACAGAACTCTGGAGATTTATGTGATCCGAGCCTTCTGGTTGGTGATCTGGTTGATTCTGATGGCATTTGGAACCTTCCAATGAGTTTTCGTGTGGCTTTTTCTCAGTTGACTACGAAGATTAAGGAGGTGGCGATTGCGATAGACAGGCCGAATGAGAGAGTTTGAGTTCATTTAGTCTCAGGATCCATTACTTGTAGAGATGTTTATCTTCGTTTATCTACGATGGCTTCACCTCCAGTATGGGTTAAATACTCATAGAAGATTTTCAGTATTCCAACCCGCTCGATTTTTGCTTGGCGCCTTCTCCTGGAGCGTATTCATACCCGTGACGTCTTGATTACACGAGGATTTTTCATGGCTTCTAAAAGCAGAATTTGTGGTAAGGACTCAGAAATTATTCCCACCTTTTTCTACTTGCCTCTACGCCGTTACCATTTAGGATTGTTTAGGGGTTACTTTCGGGATCAGTTTGGGTGCATCGGATTCAGTGGGTTCCCTTTTTGAGAAGGTTATAGTGGTTTCCTTGAGCTCTCAGGTCTTCAATTTATGGACTACTGCTATTGTGAGCTCTTTATCTGCTATTTTATTTGTTCAGAATCAAAGGCATTTTGGTAATGTTTTCATTCCCTTAATTCGCTTTTTGGCTTTTATTTGAACTTCGACTATGGAAGCAAATATTATTCAAAAGGGGACGATGCACAACTCTATTGGTGATTTTCTAGTTTTCAAGAGTTTAGGGGTTGTAGCTGCTGCGCCTCGAGCTTCTTAGATTGTTCTTATGGTTTGGTCTCACCCACCGATTGGGTGGTTGAAGGTTAATATCGACGGTATTGCTAATGGTTGACCGAGCCTAGACGGATGCGGTGGGTATTTCATCACTAGTAGGAGCTTTATTAAAGGTAATTTTGCATTCCCTTTGGACTCATGTTATGCCTTTGAAAGTGAGCTCTTGGGTGCCATTATTACCATTGAGTGTGCTAGAGACTTCAGGTGAGATCACTTATGGCTGGAGCACGATTCTACTTACGTTGCCAACTTATTTGTCGGGAGAACGTCGTCCCGTGGGCTTACAGAGCAAGATGGGTGAACTACCTCCATCATGTTTTCAGCATTTATTTTTGGGTTTCATACATCTTCAGAAAGAGAAATATAGTTACGGATGCTCTGTTGAAGTTTGCAGTTTCTTTATCTGGAGCACAATGGTGGTGGGGTCTTCCAGATTCTTGTTATTCTATTCATTATAGGAATGTTAATGATTTTGAAAACTATAGGTTTAGAAAGTAGCTTACTTGTACTTTTGTTGTCCCGGTACTCTTTTTTCTGGATTGATGTTTTCCTCATTCGGGATTTTTTTCTCTTTTCAGATTTTAACGAGGCCGACGACGGTTGTTGTTTCACTTTCATTTCTTACTTCCACTGTAACCTATTTATGCGTCGTTGTATTTCAAGTTTTCATATCTATTGTAACTATTGTAACTGATGCACACTTTCTTTAAAATTTAATTTAATAAATCTTATTGTTTGCTCGGTGTGGGTTGAGAGGGGTACTAAACTTGTTAAGATGTCTCAGCCCGGGGTAAGAGGAGTGCCAACCTAGTTGAGATGTCTCTACCTGTCTATCCGGTAAGTAACCTATTATTATTATTATTATTATTTCACTAATTACATATATTCATTAATTGCAGAAAATTTTCAGAGTGTCGATATGATCGACAACAATTTATAAGGTAGCAAATTATAGCATGGGATTAAGATTATCATAGGATTGTCAAATTTATATTTAAATTTAAATTCTTATTGTATTATTTGATTAATATTAGGGTTATTATTATTAGTGTAAGGTTAGAAATAATTTAGACTAAGGTTGTTTAAATTGTTAAATAAATTTTATTATACTTTATTAATTAATATCGGCTAAGATTTATTTATTTATTTTAATTTTTCAATGTATATATTATTATTATTATTATTATTATTATTATTATTTTACTTCAATTTTGCAATATATATGTTTTATTATTATCATTAAATTTATTTACATGGGCCATATCTATTTTCTTAATTAAAATTTCATGGGGTGTGTGTATCTTTTTTTATCAAAATTTCATGAATATTAAAAAAATGAAAATAAAAATAGAATTAAAAATAATAAAAATGTTACCAAATAATAATTTATAGTAAGACAAGCCCAATACGATAGTTGGATATAGAAAAGTGTAGAAGAAGGGCAAAAATGTCTCATAATAAGGTTTTTTATGAGTGTCGTAACATTTGCTTACCTAAATCCGGAGACCCGATTAAAGAAATATTAGTATGCATAAACTTCAAAATATGCTCTTTTGGATAATATCCAAAATATGTGTAAAATTTTTTTTACTCTTTAAAATCTTTTTTTACACTCATTAAAAAATATAATATTTAAAGTAAACATAAAAGTTTACAATAAAACCCACAACATAAAAAAAATAATATTTAAAAATCAGAGTTTCATTGTCAAAAGAAATTAATAAAAATTACGGAAAATAAATTTACATAACTATCCCTGCTCTCCGGTGACTCCACTGCGCTAAGCTCAAACAGGTTAATGGTCGATTTTACCTAACACACATAAGTAAACAAGAGTGAGTGATAAATATTCAGTAGTTTTCTAAAATGCAAATGCAATGCCTTATGTATGTAAAATTTTATTTTTTAGAATAATGATTTTCCCTTTATTTCATCATAATTCATTTGTAAACCATAATTTGTAATAAAATTCTTGTACATGCATTTATTATTTTTGAAATCAACGTACGTATACGTAAATTTTACAATCCACCATACTCTACTCAACCGCGTTCTCATAGGACCCACATGTACATTAGTGGTCGCCCTGCCAACTAAACCACGTCCCTTTTATGGGACTCACATGCACGTTTATGGTTGGTTGGTTAGTCGAATTGCACCCTCACCCATAAGCACGTTTATGGTTGGGTGGTTAGTTAGTGAACCGTATCCCCTTGTAAGACCCACATGCTCGTTTGTAGCCAGTTGGTTCATGAGCTTATCCATCCATAGCTCCCATAACCATTACTTTCAGTACAACTTTTAAAACATGGTTCTCATGGAAAAGTCAGTTCTTATGACATGTATCTATGCAAATGTATGCACGTGATTACTCATCAATTTAATACATAGTTACCTTTTTATTTATAATTGCATTCGGTGCAATAATTCACTATACAATACTCATTCACAGAGATAACCAGTTCAGTTATACACATACACAGGAAAATATGGGATAGTACCCGTAAATTACCCATACAATATGAATTTACAAATTTACACTTAATAAAAATATAAAATACCAATTTTGCCCTTAGCAAAAATATATAATACTAATTATGCCCTTAGAGATATTTTGAAATTTCAAAAATGCCCTTGTATATATTTTAAAATTACAACAATGTCTTTGGAAATATTTTATAATTACAAACTTACCTTTAATAAAAATATAAAATTCCACCTTTACCCTTGATAGAAAATTAAAATACCATTTTACCCTTGGTAGTAACACCAAACTCCCATTTTACCCCTAGGTTGTAATAAAATTATCATTTTACCCTTGGGGTATAAAAGTTTAATAAAAACTAAATCGAAAATATTGTTTTTTTAAAAAAATAAATATACATATATTTAAAATACCAATTAAATAAAAATAACTTCTTGTAAAATTTGTACAAGTGAAAATATATTTTATACCAAAAATTATTTTTCCAAAATTATATTTTAAAAGAGGTGAAATTACTTATTTACTCTTGAAAATTAATTTAACTATAAATATACGTATATATATATACATATATGATTATATATTTATACAAATATATATAACCACACATACAACACACACACACACACGTCCATATTACACACCCACATACACATATAATTATACCTATATATGTACACATACTCGTGCATTTCTACACTAAGTATAAGCCTAAATTATTCTATAAAACCATAGACATCATTATAGTAACCATCTTATAATTAAACTCTACTATTTTTTTTTTCTAAATTACACATATATGTGAAAATACCAAAATACCCCTAGCAAAATTTAAAATGATAAAGGTATCCCCTAATGGCCAAAACTTTGAAGCTTGATTTCCACCACAATTTCACATCAAACTATGAAATTTCTTGAGGGCTTTACAAGATCAACATTTTAATTAACAATTTAATACATAAATTTATAAAAATTTAAACCCTAATTTTTAAAATTGGGAATCTTTGTCATAAACCTAAGCAAGCTCAAATCATATGATTTAAATACAAATCATGCAAGTAAACATCTAGATTCACGTAGATTTACTTGGATTTAAATTGAAAACCACATAAATTCAATCGAAAATAAAAAAATTTGGAAACCTACCTCTTTCTTTATTAACTTACTTGAAACACACTTGAAAACACTTCAATCACCCAAACCAAACTTCCTATAATGATCTACGGCGTCAGAAACCCTTTCTTTCTCCTTTTTTTCCTTGATTTTCTTTTTATTTTCTCTCTTTTTTATCTCTTGAAAATGAAGAAGCAGGTGCTAAAACACCCTAAAGTGGCTGGCCATGGTGTTTAAAAGACGATTAATTTCTAAAAAAATAATAATAAAATAATAGACTTTTAAAAATATTTAAAAAGGTAGTATAATTATACTACTTTTTAGACTGCTTTTCAACCTAGTGTTAAAATACAGGTTAGACACTTTAAACAATTGCCAAGTGTACAGATAAACCTTCATCAGTTTAGTGATGATGTGGTAGTGATGTGTCATAATGACATGACGGGCAAACTTTGACCCTAGTTGACTTTTGATTTTGACCGGTAGTCAATTGTATTAGGAATGCAAATAAATATTTCTGACGATGCCAAAAATGAATACATGTATTAAAAATTATGCCGGAAGAAAAAATAAGCAATACTGATAATGTTGAAAATAATGCAGGTATTACAAGTATAGTGACATTGAAGAGGATTTTATTATTTTTCTAATTATAAGTTTATGTATGACTCTAATTATAAGTTTACGTATGACTGTTGGACCATAAAACCAGTAAAATTAATGCAAAGTTCCTAGACACATATTCAACTAAGTTTATGGCCCACATCCTATCAAATATTAAATTAAGACTCAAATCTTTAAACACTTTCAGTAAGACTCGTCAGCTACGCCCTAAGAAGTGCGTATCAAACTTATAAGATAATATCTTGGAACCTAGGGATCTAGAGCTGGCCGCATTTATTGAGCTTACGTGGGTCACTTGGGAAGATAAATGGAGGATTCACTGAAACAAGTTTGCACATCTTATGCGGTTTTGAGATCCTATACCAAAAATAGAAAGATGTCATCTTGCTACATTGGGAGCCTTATGCACAACTGATAAGGGATAAAGCTTTCAAATCAAATAGACTCCCATCAATTTTCAACGTGGCATCTCCTGATTGGTTAAAGGTAACATCTAACATCAAAATAAATTCGGAAGTGGATCAGCCAACCTCAAGTTGAGACATCACATGGTACTTTAAGTCCAAAGTAGATGACAAGTGTCATGATTTAAAGGGAGGATTTCTTACCATGTGTCATGCATCCAATTGTTTTCCAACCATTATATAAGGTGAGTGTTGGTTTATCTTATGAACTCTTGAAACTTTTTATGACTTTTGGCACTTGGAAAAAGCTCTACACTTAGTCTCTTGACACCAAACCATTTTTCCTCCAAGAGATAGAGTCATCTCCTTCTAGCCTAACCTCGTATACTTTACTGTCGACAATCATGCCAATTTATGTGCCAGTAACAATGCCAATGGCCCACTTGACATTTCTTCTATTTTCCTTCTCAAGAATTCCTTAGCTTGCCACGTCAGGTTTCTTGCCTGTAGATCACTCCCAACATCAAGAACTACTTCATATAAACACTCCCACTAGTTTGCTAGCCTAAAGAGAGACAACAAAGATAGAACAAATTCATACAACAACAGTTGACGCCATCTACCAGAATTGATATTAACATACTGCCTTACTATTCACTCCCACATAGTTAAAAGCCACATGGAAAATCTCATTTGCTTTATTCTTAGTGTTATCAATTGTATTTTCTACTTATTTTCTATGGGCGAGAATCTTTGTATATTTATGTTTCATTTTGAGAAACACTTGGTCTAAGTTGAGATCTTTATATTTGGGCTCTTGATTGCTTTTGCTCTCATTTTTAGCAAAGATATTACTTATTTTTTTTTTAAATAAAAGTATTTTACCTTCAACTAAGCTCAACTTTTTAAGCTGTGAAAAGTTCAAACTACTAATTTTACACGTCAACTGTCTTCTTCAAGAAATGGTTAAGGAAAACCTATCAGCCATCAACCTAATTAACATAGTAGTTGATATGGAAAGGTTTAACCCACGCTGAAGGAGACCTAAAGGCAACAAGAACAAATCTACCATTCATCTAGTCAGGCATGCAAGCACATCTCAGGTGGTACATTAGTAGGAAGATACAGCTGCCAACAAAGAAGCTGACACACCATTGGAAGGGATAGAGGACCATACATTAGTTCCTTTTAGGAAGACTTGCCAAATGATGAGCAAATTTATACTTAAAGAAAGATGAAGAAAATCGAATGGAAAGTTGGACCCCAAGCCGAGTAACTAACTCAACCTCAATCCACCATTAAGAAAATGCTCAAGTTAGTTTATATCTACTTTAATTAGAGGTTCCCTTGTTTGACCAAAGATAAAGCTAGCAAAGTAAGCCTTAAGCTCAGGTCATACCATTGTTAAATTAGTGGCATATCCTCAAGACAGAATAAACACTCACAAGAGAAGCTCGTCACATACTTTTTTAAAAGGCAAGAAGATATTACGAGCTTTACGGAGGACAAAAGGAGTTAGAGCTTAAGGAAAAGGATGGAGACCTCAGGTTGACCTTTGAGATCACCTGAGGAGGAAGTTCGCAGAGCACTCGACCCAATTTGATAGTTCATCCTCTTATCATAGTTTTTTTGCTAAAGAAGACCTGAAGAACTCTTTAGCCTCGAAGAGCACTTCCAAGCGAGCTAAAAAGTCCAAGGCTTAAGACAACCTTAGAGGCCAACCTCCTCAGAAACCTTCTTTGTATAGGAGAAGTTTCAATGCATGAAGAAATAATTGAAAAGAGAAATGAGAGTAGAATTTTGGACCACAACAAGAGTGAAGCTGAAGGAAAAAAGATAGCAATTTCTTACTCATAAAGATTCCTCTCAAAATTCAATGACATAATAATGGGTGCATTGTTCCTTCAAAACTTTAGGATGCCAAAGATGGTAATTTATTATGGAAAAGGATACTTATCCCTACGTATTCATGTTTTTAAAGTTTGGATGGATTTCGAGTAGGTTTCTAAGTTGGCGAAGTGTTGAGTTTTCCCTTTAACCTTGTCAAAAGCAGCTTAACCATGATATAGCAGGTTGCCACTTAAATCCATTGTCTCCTTTAACTAATAAGTATATCTATTTATTCGTCACTTTTAGGTTACCAAGTTGATCAAAAAAACCTTCGACCTACCTGGTGTTCGTAAAGTAGGGGGTAAATAAACCACTTAGAGATTATGTTAAAAGGGTCAACAATGAGGCAATGCAAATTGAAGGTTTTACTAACCAAGCTACTATCCAGGTGATCCTAAATGGGCTCAAACTTGCAGCCTCTTAATAAGACACATCAAAAAATAGCCTCAAGACGCTTTCAGATGTGATCAAAGAAGCTTAGAAGCATGTCATTACTAAGGGCCTATACTATATGGAAAACATTTTATCAGATAAAGAATATTCCAAAAATAGGAGTTATGACTCACCAAGCACAGAGTCAAAGTAGTGGAAAAATGGCCAACCTCAGGTTAACCTACCAAAGAGGAGCTTGTATGATAGATACACATCTTTGATTGTTTCTATTTGAAAAAAACTAAAGCATGCTCTAAGTAAGAATCTCCTAAAGTGTTTTGAGCTAATTAGAAATCCATTCTTAAGAAAGGATCACAAAAATTATTGTCAATATCATCGTGGCTATGGCCATGATGTTGAAGAGTGCTTTAAATTAATGGAAGATATTAAAGCTCTTATACAATCAGACTAGCTCACATAGTTTATAGTTGAGCCTAAAATACAAGGTTATCCACCTCAGCTTAACGAGGATTCACCTTAGCTTGATCTATGCCTTAACCAGTAGTCACTTTGTGAAATTAGTATTATTCTAGGTGGACCAAGGCAGATAGAAAGCTCTTATAAGTTTCAATAATGTATGCTCAACAAATCAAATATAATGATGGACTTGGAGATTAGTCAAACTTACCATTAAAAGGTGCAAAGAGCTGAGGTCAACTATATTAATGATAGCTTAGGTTCGCCTCAAAACACCTGATTGTAGTCAAACTTACTGAGGTAAAATGCCTAAAGTTCTAAAAATTTTAGATTATCCATAATGTGTAAAATACCTACAGTTTTACTTCCAATAGGAGGAAACTTGCTAAAGACGGGAGCACAAAGTGCATGTCTAAGAGGGTATGATGTAAGATGTATATAAGTCTCGGTGAAGCTTATGCATATGTACGATGTACAAGGCACGATGTGCATATGCCTCAGTGATGCTAAGGAAAATCTAAAGGCACAATGTGCAAAAGCTTTGGGGAAATTGAGAACGCGTGATGTGTATAATTCTTGGTGAAGCTAAAGGGGCACGATGTATATAAAACTCGGCAAAGTTGAGAGGCACAATATACATAAGCCTTAGCAAAGCTAAGGAGGCATGATGTACATAATCCTCAGCGAAATTAAGGGGCCACGATGTGGATAAGCCTTGGCGAAGTTAAGGGAAACTTCATAGCATGATGTATATAAATCTTGGTGATTTTGAAGAAATTCTAAAACCGCGATATGCATAAGCCTTAGCGAAGCGAAAGAAAACCTCATGGCATGATATGTATAAGCTTCGACAATACTAATGAAAATATGGAGGTATAATGTTCACAATCTTTAGCGAAATTGAGGAGGCACAATGTGCATAATCCTTGGTGAAACTAAAAGAGCATGATTCAGACAAAATGAAGTTGAAAAGGTGCAATGTGACTAAGCTTCAACAAAGTTGAGGGGGCTCTATAAGCACAAGCATTGGTGAAGCTGACGAGCACGATGTGTTCAAACGTCGGTGAAACGGAGAAATCTTAAGGCATGATGTACGCTAAGCTAAACTAAACTTAAGATAATTCTAACTCATATAAGTCTCAACATTCAATTTGCCAAACCTTTCTGAAGTCAGATGCCAATGACATTACTCAAGTTTCATAAGGGAAAGCCCTGGGAAGCAGCTGTCAGTTCTACTTGAAAGCAAAGGTATGTAACTTTATGGCAGTTTGGGGACATAGTGACTGACTACTTGAGGCTCCACACAATGAGAATGTCGTATTCTTCAAGTGGAGGTGGTTTGTTAGAGCCTTGAGATGCTAGCATGGTCCTCGGCACGGTCCTTAGCACTGTGGCAGCCTTGCAAGGTGCCTTGGACTCGAGTGGGGGTATGTATTGGGTGATGCACACCTATGTTTGAATAAGGCTAGGTGGTTGGACGTGGCTGATGGAATTGGTATGCCAAATGATGCTGTGTTGATGGTGAGCAGCGTAGCAGACGGGCATTAATGCCTAAGGCGTATAGGTGCTGGTTGCATGTGATGGTAATGCTGCATGTGTGGGCTAGGTGGCTCGTTGGCATGCAATGCAATGTATGGGCGCTACCTAGCACATAAGTAGCATGCAACACTGTAACACATGGGAGCATACATGATGGGCATTGGCAAGTCAGCGTACAACCTTGGCGTGCATGGCAAATACATGAGCATGATATGTGCGAGATTGACTTGAATGTTGGCTGGGACATTCAGACAGTGTGTGGGAATTGAGTTAAGTGGTAGTGGAGCAAGTCTGAATCATGGAAATCTAAAATCCTTAGCTGGAAGAGACAAAACCCAACCTTAACATTCCACCATGAGGCAAACCTTAAACAAAATATGGTTAACTTGAGGAATATCAATGTTAAAAGGTTAGCCCCTCACTTTTCTCTTCAATTAAAATAATAGGCAACTTTTGTGGGTAATTTTCTTACCACAAACCAATTGTTTTTTTTTTATGTAAACCCAAGCCTAATTATATGTGTAAAATTAGTACAAAGTTTGTAGGCCCATATTCAAAAAAGTTTATGGCCCATAACTCATTAATCATTAAATGAAGGCACAAAACTTTAAACAATCTCAGTTAGGCCCGTCAGCTGGGCACAAAAGAAAGTTGACTAAACTTATTAGATAATATCTTGGAAATTAGAGATCCGAATATTGTCACATTTATTGAGCCCACATGTATTACCTAGGAAGACAAATCAAGGTTTACCTGAAATAGGTTTGCACACCTCAGGCGACCCTGAGATCCTATACCAAAAATAGAAAGATGTCATCCTGCCTCCATTGGGAGCCTCACATACCACCAATAAGAGACAAAGCTTATAAATTAGATGAAGACTCCCATTAACTTTCCACGTAGCATCTCCTGATAGGCTCAAGGTAACATTTAACATCAGCGTCAATCCTAAAGTGGATTAGCCAACCTTAGGTTGAGACGTTACTCGGTACACTAACTCCAAAGTGGAGGACAATTGTTATAATCTGAAAGGAGTATTTCTTTCCAAGTGTCATGCATTCAGCTGCCTTTCAACTGCTATATAATGTGAGTGGTGGTTTGTCTCTTGAACTTTTAAATTTTTGAGACTTTTGGCACTTGGAGAGAGCTCCACACTTAGTCTTTTCACACTAAGTCATTTTCACTCCAAGAGATAGAGCAACAATCATGCTGATTTGAGCGTTGAAGGATGTGTACCTGCAGCAATGCTAGCATCCCACCTCACATTGCTTTTATTTTCTCGGATATTCCTCTAAGGAATTCCTTAACTACCACATCAGGTTTCATGCTCGCAGATCACTCCCAACATCAAGAACCACTTCATATAAATGCTTTCATTAGTTTATTGACATAAAAACATATGACAAGGGAAGTACAAATTCATACAACATATATATATATATATATATATTGGTGATGAGTGTATTTTTCTAGATTAAGTACATAAATTTCTCACATATAGAAGAAACAAAATACAATGGGAATTTTTTGACATAGATAGTTTTCTAATCATGGTTTGGGTTTGTTTATTATCATGTTCTTACTTATGGTATCCACCAAGTAGACTATCATATAAAAATATATAGTATCCACCAAGTCAACTTTTAGATTTGAGAAGGAATATGATTCACAATATTTTGGGGCCCCTTCTTATACTGATGATAACAAACATACTCCATTATCAAGCAGAATAATTCTGCTTATTTTCATACTTTGTATGCTATTAATCATTCTTTGTTTATGGTATGTGAACAGATAAAATATTCCAATATTCAGTCCATGAGAACAAGGAAGGGGTGTAATATCCATATCAAGAGGCAAATGCTACAGTTAATTTACTGTTCTATTGAGATTGATTATGAACAGAAGAATGCATCTTTTGTTTTTCTGAATTTCAAACAGAAGATAAGATCTATATTCTTTCTTTAGTTTAATCATATTTTTCATGTAGAATGCCTAGATGTGATAATAAATGAAAAACTTTTTACCTAGTGAAAAAATTTCAACTCTAATATCTCTAAGCAATTTAATGCTTTTTGAACAATTTGCACATATTTTTTTTTTATAATTTTTAATATATAATGTGATTATGATTCTGACTATCGGTCATGTAAGATTGGGGATGTGAGGTGGGTTTTTCTGGCAAAGGATGTTGGGCTGGGGACAAGACTTCTTCAGAGCTGACCCAAGGACTTAACTATAATAATGAAATCCAGATTTGAGAAGGAATATGATTCATAATATTTTGGGGCCCCTTCTTATGCTGATGATAATGGACATACTCTGTTGTCAGGTAGAATAATTCTGCTTATTTTCATACTTTGTATGATACTAATCATTCTTTATTTATGGCATGTGAACAAATAGAATATTTTTATATTTAGTCCATGGAAACAAGGAAGGGGTGTCAATATTTGATTACGATTAGAGAGAAAGCATCCTTTGTTTGTCTGAATTTCAGACGGAATATAAGATCTATGTTCTTTAGTTTAATCATATTTTTCATGTAGAATGCCTAGATGTACTCTTTCATGAAAAGCTTTTTATCTAGTGAAAAAATTTCCACTACAATTTCTCTACGTCGTTTAATGCTATTCGATCTAGTTTGCACCTATTTTTTTTTTCATAATTTATAAAATGTAATGCGATTATAATTCTGACTATCAACCATGTAAAATTGGGGATGTAAGGTGGGTTTTTCTGACGAAGGATGTTAGGTCGGGGACAAGACTTATTTAGAGCCAATTCTCACCACAGGTGGCATAGGCAATCGCCTAATGCTCCTTATGATGAGGGCCCAAAATTTTAATTATTATTAATATATATAAATCTATTTATAAATAATAAAATAAAAGAATTTTAAAAGAAAAGACTGTAGCAATATTATTTCTTACGATAATATATTAATTAAAACATATAGGTGGCCTCACTTATCACTTATTTTGTTCCGATAACTTATGAAAATTATTTTTTTCTTTCTTTTTTTTATATTTTTTTCTTGTTTTATTAAAGAATACCGAAACTTTTTTTTTTTTTTGGTTTTCTTTGTTTCTTGTTTTATCAAATAGGAGAGGTAAGAAAAACACTTTATTTTTATTTTTTCTAGCTTTACCCGCTTTCTGCAAAACCCTAGTCCCTAAAATACTGCTGCACCTTGACTCTAATTAATATATTTTTTCAGTTTATTTATATTTTTTATTTCATTAATTATATATTCTTTTGTAGATTATTATTTTTATAATCTTGAATATTTTTATAAAAAAATATATAAGTGGCCTCACTTGTCACTTATTTTGTTCTGATAACTTATGAAAATTATTTTTTATTATAGAATACCGATACTTTTTTTTATGTTTTTTATATTTTTATTTTTGGGTTTTTTTGGTTTCTTGTTTTATCAAACAGGAGGGGTAAGAAAGACTTTAGACCATTAGTAAAAGTCCATTTGGAACTGCTTTTTTTGAATGAAAAAACTGCTTTTTTTTTAATAAAAAAAAGCAGTTTGACACGCAAAAAAATTATAAAGCACTTTTTTAAAAAAAACACTTAAAGTGTTTTTTTTAAAAAGCACCTGATAGGTGCTTTTTCAAAAAAATATTTTTTCACGCACTGTTAAATATTTTTAAAGCACTTTTTTATAGCTTTCCACCAAACACAAACTGCTTTATTATTAAAGTGTTTTTTAACTAAAGTGCTTAAATAAAAAACGCTTTTAAAAAAAGCACTATTTATATAAGCACTTACAAACGGGCCCTAAATCTTATAGTTGAAAGCAAAAATAAAATAAAGTTTCACAGATATGCTTACATAGCTTTAATGGAAATACAAGAAAAAGCTTCATGAAATTGTAATGCTAGTGTTAAGATTGTAAAGAACATAACTGTTATTTATTTATTATTATTATTATTAATTTTCTTCTTTTCAAATAATTTATTTATCTTTTTTTTGAGGGGTGGAGGATTTGGACAAAAAAATTTATTATTTTTTGAATTTTTTTTAAAAAATTTCTAAATATTTTTATATAGGGCCTTGCATTTTCAGTTGCCTTTGGGCCCTTAAAATGTCAGGGCCGACCCTGAATTTATTTGACAATCGTATGTTTTGTTTTTACCACAATTTAATTTTTTATTTTTTTTTATAAATTTTTACCACAATTTAGTTGATCGTGGAAATAGTTAGCCAATGATAATAGTTTTGAACTACAAGTTTTGGGATGGAATGACGATAGATTTAGGCCATGTGTTATTTTTTAATTGCAACTTTAAAGGTTATGTAGGCTGAGCAAAATGAAATATGAGATAGTATGGACGAATGGATTAGTGGACGACGAATTCTTGAATGGGAATTATTGAGCTGCATGTTATAACGGCTAAAAAATTGATTTGGATGCATGATGTGGCTATGCAAGAGTAGAACGGTAGTTTTGTAAGATGAGAGAAATTAAACTTGAACGGTGCTAGGGGTTTTATTGAAGATGGAGCGTTATTGAAGGACAATTTTAGAATATGTAAAATTGGAAGTTAATCTTAAGATTACCCATGGTATTAATTGAAAAATTATGTGTATCTCATCACTAACTGCGTATCTCTAACCTGTATCCCACACTAGCCACAAACGCATAGATTATGGAGTATGATACATTCAACCAATTTCACTTACCTTAAAACCTATAAGAAGAATGGACGCTCATGGTTGGCCACTTGCACTCTCATCTTCGAGGCTTTGAGGTCATGAGTTCAAAACATGCTTTGGTTTCTTACTTTGTAATCCGCTTTCCCTTTAAATTTAATTTCTTAGATGGGTAAAATAGAGATTTAAATAAATCAAATTCAATAACAAAAATATTACTTTATAAAATATAAATGAGATTACTAAAAATTGATTTACTAATTAAATAATTTAATATTTGTTGTAAAATAAATATTTATAAGCAATAAATAATATCAATAAGAATAAGGACGAATTTAGAATTTCAAAATTAAGTGGGTTGTTTTTACTTTGTGAAAAAAGTCTTTTTTTCTAAAGAAATGAAATTCAGTGATACAAGTATATTTTATTATCAAAATAAAATAATACACATAGCTAGAGGATGTATTTTTTTTTTTTATAAAGAAATGAAACTCGACAATATAAGTATATTTTATAATTAAAATAAAATAAATATACATAATAAAATATATACACCTAGTTAGGGGAAGTAATGAGCATTATCCTCATATTTATAAACAGTAAACAATATAAAAAAGAATGAGAATGAATCTAGAATTTCAAAATTAGATGGGCTGCTTTTACCTTGTAAAATTTTTTTTTAAAGAAATGAAACTCGGTACAAATATATTTTTTTTATTAAAAAATACTACACATAGCTAGAGGATGTCTTTTTTTTATAATAAAGAAATGAAAGTCAACAGTATGAGTATATTTTATAATTAAATTAAAATAAGTATATATAATAAAAGATATACACCTAGCTAGGGGAAGTAATGAGCCTTACCCTCATAATACATATATGCACTCATAATGCAAATACATAATATTCACTAAAACTCCCATACCAGTAAGTCAAAATATTCTACCAACATATATATATATATATATATACATATATAAATTAACTAAAATCCCCAATTGTCAATCGATTAACCAATTAATTAAACACCTAATTATTAATCCATTAACTAACCAACCAAACTCCTAATTTTCAATCAAAACCTTAACAATTAACCAAACCCCCAATTATTAATTAATTAACCAATTAACAAATCTCCAATTTTGAATGAAAACCCTAATAGTCAACCAGTTAATCAAAACCAAAACACAATTAATTATTTTAGTTTACATCATGCACATTGTATTTGGTTTACAAATATAATAATTTCTATTCAACATGAGACAAAAGGGGCAAACATAAGAGGAAAGTGGAATGCCAAAAAAGTTAGACTGGCCCTTTATTTTATGGTGAGGGTATTGGAGTTTTTAGAATTTTTCAAATCAAGTAAGCATATAGAACTACATGATGAAATACCATAAAGAAAAATAATACACATGTTAGCAATTTTTTTTTATTAAAAAAATTTAGTAAATTAACCTTTGGGCTGGATGAATGGATTGAGTTGGATGAGCTGATGGTATGTAGTCTAGATTGGAATAGGTGGGCTAGGTTATACTGGGTTTTATGGCCGTATATCCAATTGTACATTCAAAATTAACAAAATAACCATTCACTTTTTGATTTATCTAACGTAGCTAAAATGTACTTTTATGATTTGTGCATTTACTTTTCTAACCTTCATCCTTTAACACCCTAATTCGAATTGTATATTTTTTTTCTCGTATATCCGACCAACCTGTGCATTTATTCTTCTCATTTTACTGCACACACATATATATCCGACCTATTTTGTCTTCTCATTTGAAACCTTGGCTATTGTTTCTTGACTTTCTTCTTTGTAATTTTTTTTCACTGAAATCTGACCAAACCTCATCCCCTCATCATTTTTATTATTTGCATTTTCATCCTTTGTTTATATTCGACCTTGGCTGCCGTTGATTTGACCTTGGGTGTCCTTGATCCAACCTTGGGTGCCATTACTTCATCATCATTGATTCGACTTGGATGTTGAAGAAGAAGCTTGGGTTGGCAGCTCCGGTTAGTGACAGTTTGGTTTTTTTGAATAGTTAGAAATTTTGACATATAAAGTTTTGATTTTTATGAATTTTGATATAAAGTTTTGATTTTTATGAAATATTATGTATTTTGGTTTGTGTGAAAAAAAATGAAATTTTTTCATGTTTTGGGTGCTCTTTTGTTGTGTAGATTGAAAAAAAAAAACAATTTAAAACCAGTGAAAATCAGAAAGTGTCACCGGTGTCTAGGAAGAAGGTCAGATCCGACCGGATTTAACATAAGGATGGGTCAGTTATATAGATCCGACCCGCATATCCATTTTTTTTATATATATTTTATATTTTTGATTTAATCAATATTAGTAAATATGATAATAAATTTTTAAAAAAATGTGAATTTAAAATAATTAAAAAATTAGTGGGGTTGCTGAGAGTTGCAAAGTAAAGTATTGCTGCAACTATATCCATGGACTTGCTGCATTTTTTACATCTGTTTTTCTACTTCGGTTTTGGTAAATAGTAGTACTTGCCTAATTCATATTTCCAGTGTCTCCGCGTCTATAGAGTACTGATATTTATGTAAAAGGTTATTATCTAAGCATTTCTACACATGTAACAAAACTGGAAATTGAATCAAGGAATTTAAACAAGGTATTACTTTTCTTTTTTTCTCATGACGAAGTGTGCACATGCATGTGTTTCTGTAAATGTGAAATTATCTGAGTTGGATAAATAGGGAGTGGCAATCCAGCTATATGAACAAAGCAAGATTTAGTGGCCTAGAAGAACAAGGCATGTGTAAGTAATTATTTATATATTTCCTGGCATGCTTAACCTAATGATGTGGCTTTGGACATGCTTCAAAGAATGCTCTTATTGCTGCAAGTCCCACACTCGTCATAGGTTGGCCAGTAAGTAGTCCAATGTAGAGTAAAGAGACAACACAACCTAGATTCTCCAATCAATGTCACTGGACTTTTTGGAATCTTTATGAACTTACTGAAGTAAATAGTTTACAAGAAAATGATTGTATTGAAGAGCAGCTTATTGTTCATTTCCAATTTCTCAATTACTAGAGGAAGAGTGAAACTTACAAGTTAATGATTTGATCTATTAGGGGAAATATGGCCATGTGACTTGTTTGTGTACTGCTTTTAGTCCATGGCATGCAGTTTCTTGGTAGCACTGTTTTTCCACCTTCTTGTTATACAAAGCTTTTGCTGTAAACGATGACTTCGTTGAAAATGGAAAAACAAAGAGGAAGAAGAAAGTAACACGAAAGTCGTCAAAAGGGCAATAGTTGTATCTTATTTGGAGTTGGAATCCATAGGAGTACCTAGTTAAGAAGCAAACAACCTGCACTTTTGACTTATAACTTATTTTAGGTGGCCAAAGCATTCTTATAAGAATTTTTGGTTAGTGACAATTTGGTTTTTTTGAACAGTAAGAAATTTTGACATATAAAGTTTTGATTTTTATGAATTTTGATGTAAAGTTTTGATTTTTATGGAATATTTATGTATTTTGTTTTGTGTTTGTGTGAAAAAAATAAATTTTTTTTCGTGTTTTGGGTGTTCTTTTATTGTGTAGATTGAACAAAAATAAAAAAACAATTTAAAATCCAGTGAAAATCAGGGAGTGTCATGGTGCCAAGTAAGAAGGTCGAATCCAACCTAATTCTACCCGGATCCGACTAGATTTAACATAAGTTTATATATATATATATATATATATATTTATAGTTTATAGTTTATATTTTTGATTTAATCAATATTAATATTAATATTAATATTAGTAAATTTGATAATAAATTTCAAAAAAAATGTGAATTTAAAATAATTAAAAAATTAGTCTTAAAATTCTAATCTTTTAAAATTAAAATATTCATATTGAAAAATAATTATTAATTATCATATATATGAATATAAATTGAATAATAATTTTAAGCTTAAAGAGTTTTATTATTAATAATTAAATAATTTTAAGTTAAAATCATTTTATTATCAATAATTAGAACAATCATAAATTGAATAGTAATTTGTAAGTATAATTAATAATTATAATTATAATCAATATTAATAATAGTAAATATGAATATTACTTTCAAATAAATATGAATTTAAAATAATTAAAAAAATAGTCTTAAAATCCTAATCTTTTAAAATTAAAAAATTAATGTTGAACAATTATTATTAATTATCATATATATATATATATATATGAATATAAATTGAATAATAATTTTAAGCTTAAATCGTTTTATTATTAATAATTAAATAATTTTAAATTAAAATCATTTTATTATTAATAATTAAAACAATTTATATAGTAATTTGCAAGTATAATTAATAATTATACTTATAATAATAATTTGTAAGTTTTAAAGTATTTTATGAGTAATAATTAATTAGAAAATAATAACAAATTAATTATTAATAAGTATTTATTGAATTGAAACAATAATTAATGTTATATATATATATTAATATAAATTGAAAGTATTATTATGAAAAATTATTATTGACCAATTAACATATATACGTTTATTATTTGAAATATTATATTCGAACATTATTATTAATATATATGTATTAATATAAATAAGTATTTATCATAGTTGAGCCTTCCCCACTGCACACATTTTTTTTCTACATATTTTTAATATATACTTTAATATACATTTGTTTTCAAATATTGTTTTTGACATTTGTTTTGTTTCTTCACAGATCCGATGCCCACACCTTCCTTTTTTCTTCTCAGTTTTCTTCACACAGTTTGGCTTGCTTGAGATTCAACTTAGATCTGACCATCTTTTACCGTGTTGAAGCTTAGATTGCCATCATTTAGCTTGGTTAGTATTTGAGAATAAATTTTAGTTTTATTGTAGTTTTATTATTATTTTAATATTTGGATTTTTATGAGTTTTAGTGTGTTTTTGTTTAGTATTGTATTGGAAGAATGATTTTTTTTTGTGTTTGGTGTGATTTTAAATGTATAATGTGAAAAAAAATAAAAATTAAAAAACCTGCACTTACCAAACTGGTGTTAATACAACAGGATTTTAGGTCAATTTGACCAGATTTCAGGTCAATCTGATAGGATTTCAGTCATAAAAATAAAAAAAGAAGAGAGAAAAATTTTAAAAAATAAATTTATTTTGCCCCAACTATATAGTTTGAATTCGTCTTTAAAAACAAAAGAGACAGAGATAATAAATAGATAAATGTTGTATCTTATCATTATTATATGTACCCTAACCTCTCCTTATATATAAAAATTAGGGTTCATTAGTACAGAAATTAAGTTTCCTTATATATAAATGCTAGTGTTTACTAATAAACATAGAAATAGAAGATTTATAGACTTCGGACCCAGTAATATAAAATCTCTCAATAATGTCCACATAATAAATTTAATATTTCATAACAATATTTATTTTATTTTTTTCTTTTTTTTTCTCTCTCTCTCTCTTTCTTTGTCTTTCTCCCGCAACCTACGACACCCACACTAGTTATGCCACCCCTCTCCGATGACCCACCAACTTGGTAGATTCGAGGTGTTCACATGAATATACTAACCCAATTAGTTCTTATTACCAAGAATAAAGAAGACTATGCTTGTTGCGACTTTTAAATCAGTATTCATGCGCAGCAAGGATGCCTGGGAAAAAATTCACCATTGTTGGACACCTTCAATAAGCTTGAGTCTACCTAAATTCTAAACCTAGGATGATGAAAAAAAGTTCAATATTCTAAGCAAAACTAATCACAAGTATCTTGTTAAAGGGCTTTAAGAAAACATTTATTTTTTAATTTTTAATCACTAATTAGAAAATTCAAAAACTCACGTGGAAAATGTAAAAATAATGTGCCCCACCCTCTCTCATTAGAATAATAAAGAAGAATTTATGCCATCTGCCTTATCGTCTCTCTCGTCTATCTCACTCATCATTCCTCTCAGTCCCACTGCATATATGGTCATCATCATTGGATAGATCTGGTTGCCATCTCTAGGACGAATTCAAAATTTTAAAACTAAATGAGTTGCTTTTACTTTATGATAATTTTTTTTATCTAAAAATATAAAATTCGACGTTACAAATATATTTTATTATTAAAATATATAAAACAATACACATAGCTTAGGGAACATAATTGTGTATATATATATATATATATTTGTAAAGAAATGAAACTTGACACTATAAATATATTTTATAATTAATATAAAATAGGTAAACATATTTAGAGGGACGCAACGAGCCTTATCCTCATAATACATATCTACACTATTGACCAAAACTCCAAAACAACAACCAATATGTATATATATATATATATATATATATATATATATATATATATATATATATATATATATATATGAAATTAACTAAAACCCTCAATTGTCAATAAATTAACCGAACTCTTAATTTTCAATCAAAATTCTAATAATTAACTAAACCCTCAATTATTAATCAATTAACCAATTAACAAACCCCTAATTTTAAATCAAAATCCTAACATTTAACCAAACCTCCAAACCTAATTAATTATTTTAATTTACATAATGCACATCTTATTTTAGTTTACAAATATAATAATTGCTAATGAATATGAGACAAACAAGGCAAACATAAAAAGGAAAGTAAAATTTTATGGTGAGGTATTGGAGTTTTTAGAATTTTTCAAATCAAGCAAGCACACATAATTACAGGACAAAATACCTTAAAGAAAAATAATACACAAGCTAATGAACACAAATTAAAATTCATACCAAGAAGAAATTCAAACTATTTTATATAGGATTTTTTGATGCCATAGTCAGATCTAACCTCATTTAATAAAAAATAATTCAAAATTTATATAATTAAAATTATAACTCAAAATTACGTTTATACCTTTTTAAAAGTCCAGTTTTAAAATTGTGATAGCCCATTTGACCGACACCCCCTTGTTTAGTTCCCATTTTGACCAACACACCCTACCCATTTTAACCAACACCCCATAGCTTAGTGCCCATTTTGTAAGACACCTACATCTTTCTTCTTCTTTAGTGTCTTGATTGACACTCACACCAATACCGTCTTCTTCTCGGTAGATTTGTGCGTAAGTAAGGTTTTAAGTATGATTTGAAGGCATAAATCAACCTAGAAAATTCTGAAAAAATCAGCCTCAGTAGATTTGCCTATATTTTTTTTAAACTATATTTGAAAACTTTTTCAGTATCGGATTGAGACAAATGATATATAGTTAGAAAGCTTAGAAAATAAGATTTTTTTTTAATATTTTTTTGAAATTTTCTGGGTTGATTTACGCCTTCAAATCATACTCCAAACCTAACTCGTGTGTTATCTTAACAGATTTGTATAGATTTTTTAGAAATTATATTTGAAGACCTTTACCATATTGGATTGAGGCAAATGATATATGGTTGGATAGCTAAGAGACTAAGATTTGTTTCGAATATTTTTTCATAATTTTCTATCTTGATTTATGCCTTCAAATCATGCTCCAAACTCGACTCAAGTTCTGTCTCAGTAGATTTGCACGTAAGTCAGGTTTGGAGCATGTTTTCAAGGTATAAATCAATCCAGAAAATTCAAAAAAAATATTATTCTCTTAAATTTTCACCCATATATCATTTGCCTCAATTCGATAAAGGAAAGGTCTTCAAATATAGTTTCAAATAAAAGTATACAAATGCCTTGCATTTGAAAATGCGGGGTGGACACCCCATCGCGCCCTTTAATGAGACTACCGATGATGCCGGTGGCTCCACTGAGGCACAATGGGCTGGTGGTGGCCACCACCACCCACCACAGGCTATTTTCAAATCCGCCTAGGCAAATTTGCATACTTTGTTTTGAAACTATATTTGAAGACTTTTTCGTTATCGGATTGAGACAAATGATATATGGTTGAAAAGCTAAGAGAATAAGCTTTTTGTGAATATTTTTTTAAAATTTGCTATGTTTATTTAGGACTTCAAATCATGCTCCAAACCTGACTCAAGTGCTATCTCAACAGATTTGCAGCTGAGTCAGGTTTGGAACATGATTTGAAGGCTTAAATCAACCCAGAAAATTCTAAAAAAATATTCAAAACAAATATTATTCTCTTAACTTTCCAACCATATATTATTTGTCTCAATCCGATAATGGAAATGTATTCAAATATAGTTTCAAAAAATATATATAAATCTACTCGTGGCCCCACCAACGGGCACAATGGGCTGGTGGTGGTCCCCACCACCCACCACAAGACCATTTTCAAATCCATCTTTGCAAATTTGTATTTTTAAAAAACTATATTTGAAGACTTTTTTGGTATCGAATTGAGGCAAATGATATATGATTGGAAAGTTAAAAGAATAAGCTTTGTTTTGAATTTTTTTTTAGAATTTTATGAATTAATTTATACCTTCAAATCATGCTCCAAACCTGACTCACGTGCAAATCTGCCGAGACAATACTTGAGTTAGATTTGGAGTATAATTTAAAGGCCTAAATTAGGACAGAAAATTCTAAAAATTTTCAAGAAAAATCTTATTCTCTTAACTTTTCAACTATATATAATTTATCTCAATCTGATACCGGAAATGTCTTCAAATATAGTTTCAGAACAAAGTAAATCTATCAAGACAGATTTGAAAATGACCTGGTGATGGGTGGTTGTGGCCACTACTAGCCCATTGTACCCATC
The DNA here is from genome assembly GCA_007844105.2 of Rhamnella rubrinervis. NCBI lineage: Eukaryota > Viridiplantae > Streptophyta > Magnoliopsida > Rosales > Rhamnaceae > Rhamnella > Rhamnella rubrinervis. The sequence goes on from CM017578.2 coordinate 22,052,608, forward strand.
AGTGAAGCCACCCACTGTGCTATCTATAGGCGCACCGACAGGTACAATGGGCTGGTGGTGGCCAGCACCACCCATCACTACACCATTTTCAAATCAACCTCAGTAGATTTGCCTATTTTTTTTAAACTATATTTGAAGATCTTTCCAGTATCGAATTGAGACAAATTATACATGGTTGGAAAGCTTAGAAAATAAGATTTTTTTTTAATATTTTTTGAAATTTTCTGGGTTGATTTAGGCCTTCAAATCATACTCCAAACCTAACTCGTGTGTTATCTTGGCAGATTTGTGTAGGTTTTTTAGAAATCATATTTGAAGACTTTTCCCATATTGGATTGAGGCAAATGATATATGGTTGGAAAGCTAAGAGAATAAAAAATTTTTAATATTTTTTCATAATTTTTGAGTAGATTTAGTCCATAAAATGATGCTCCAAACCTTTCACATGCAATTGATAAATACAACTTCAGAAATTGACATAGGTCAACGTTGTGCCACTGATGTACCAACCAACACGCCAAGAATCATGTCGGTGGGGCCACCGATGGCCTATTGGTGGGCCTACCAACGATTTAATTTTTATGTACACTATTCACCTTCTTCTTCGATACAGTGCGAACTTTTTCCAACAAATGCAATTTTACTTGAAAACCCATATAAAATCCAAAATCATTAACAAATCAACAATCAATAATAGAATAAAAAATCAAGAATTAGTAATAATATTAACTTACATAAGCTTAAATGTACTTTAATGGTCGGTTTGATGAAGACGAAGAAAATGTGTAATTCGATCGAAATACAGATTAATAAAAATATTTTTTTTTTGTTTAAGAAACTTTTACTATTTATATATGCATTTAATTTTGGAAGATGGTAGGAGGTGTGCATTAATTGGAAAGAAGAAGGTACAGTGGTAGTTGGGTAAAAATATTTATGAAATGGGCTAAAATTTTTATTCCTACAAAACATGGCCAAAAAAATTTTGGGACTCTACCATAGGCTATGACATCAAAAAACCCTTTTATATATAAAAAAAAGTTAAAAAGTTCACTGGCCACTAGACATGACAGTGGGTGGGGGTTGCTAGAGAAGTGATTCGAGAGCTTAAATTGGATTTGAATTTTAATAGAAAGTATCGAGGTAGAAGTAAAACTAGAAAATAAATTTATTTTATAAAATTTTAATAAATTGGGCTTTGAACGGAGCGAATAAATGAGGTTGGATGGGTTATGCGCATGTGGGCTGGATTGAATTAGATAAACAATAAAATAAATTATAAAAAAAATCAACTTTATAAAATAAAATTTTATTTTTAGTTTTATGATTTAAAAATAAAACAAATGCCATGTGAAATAAATGCCACGTGTTATTTTTTTGGATATATATATATTTCTGAACTTAAATTTTTATATTTAAAAATACTTATAAAAATATATATATTAAATTATTATTCAAATCTTTCACAAAAAAAAAATTAATACCCAAATCTACTTTATAATATTAACCGAACTAGAATAATAATTTTCAATTTGTTGACATTTCTAAAGTGATTCTTTCCAAGTTGGTGTACGATCTGTTAATGCTCCAAAATTATTTTCTTTCTTTTTTTATTTCTTTCCTTGTTGTTTGTACAGAATAAACTAGAATCTTTTTAATTACTTAGGTTGTTTATTCTTCCTTAGATTAGTCTATTACAGTCATTAACTTTAGGATCTTATTATGTATAGTGGCTATTTATGCCAACATTGACAAGAGCAATACAAGATATTCCAAAGAACCTTATTTCTGACTTGGTATTAAAGCGGTTCCGATCGCCACTGAACTCTTTTTTTTTTTCCTCTTCTCACCTTTAAGTCTCAATATCCTATGAATAATTTTGCGTCTTACCATAGATTGTCAAAGGAAAGTGAAGTGTTTGTGAATCAATTATCTGACATATCTATTCCTAGTAGTGTGCAGGAGGGCTTGAAAGATCCTAAGTGGAGAGAAGCTATGAATGAAGAAATAAAGTCCCTCCAAAAAAACTCAACATGGGAAGTGGTTGACTTACCTTTAGGAAAGACACCAGTTGGGTGCAAGTGGGTATTTACCATTAAATATAAAGCCAATAGCACTATTGAAAGGTTTAAAGCAAGACTTGTTGCCAAAGGATATACTCAAACTTACGGAATTGATTATATGGAGACATTTGCACTCGTGGCCAAGATCAATACTGTTCGAATTCTACTATCTCTGGCCATAAATCTTGACTAGCCCTTATACCAATTTGATGTTAAAAATGCTTTTTTGTACAAAGATCTCCAAGAAGAAGTATATATGGAATTACAACCTGGATGTATTATGCAAACCAAAGGAAGCAAACAAGTATGTAGATTAAGGAAGTCCCTATACAGTTTGAAGCAGTCCTCGAGAGCGTGGTTTGGAAGTTTCACCAATTTTATGAAGTCTATTGGATACAAGCAAAGCAATTCAGATCACACACTCTTCTTAAAATCTAACAATGAAGCAATCACAGCTTTTATTGTGTACATTGATGATATAATAGTAACTAGGAATGATCCTGACGAGAAGAATGCATTGCAGAGTCATCTTGCTTGAGAGTTTGAAATGAAAGATCTCGGCTACTTAAAGTACTCTTTTGGTATTGAAGTGTCAAGATCGAAGGAAAGAATTTTTCTGTCTCAATGAAAATATGCTATTGATTTGTTGAAGGAAACTAGTATGACAGCATGCGTCAATACTCCCATAGAAGAAAACCTAAAGTTAGGTACACAGATCAAGTCCATGCTAACAAGGAATGTTATCAAAGACTTGTTGGGAGGTTAATGTATCTTGCACATACCAGACCTAATTTAGCTTATGTACTAAGTCTGGTTAGTCAGTTTATGCACTCTCCAAGTAAAGAGCATATGAATGCCGTCACCCGAATCTTGGGTTACTTCAAATCATCTCTAGAAAAAGGAATTTTGTTCAAAAAAGGAGGCAACTTGAAAATTGAAGGTTATACCGATGCGGATTGGGCTGAGTCAATAAAGGATCGACGATCTACATCTAGATACTTTACATTTGTAGGTGGAAATTTTGTCACTTGGAGAAGTAAGAAACAAGAGGTAGTGGCTAGATCATCAGCTGAAGCCAAATATAGGGGAATGGCCAAGGCAATATGTGAATTCTTAGGGATCAAGAATCTGATGCAAGAGCTACACATTGAGCGGAAAAGTCCTAAGAAATTATACTGTGATAGCAAGGCGGCATGTGATATTGCCTACAACCTAGTCCAACATGATATAACTAAACACGTTGAGGTTAATAGGCACTTTATCAAGGAAAAGTTGGAAGCAAGAATTATTGAAGTCCCTTATATTTGGTCTCAAGATCAGATTGCGGATGTGCTTACCAAGATAGTGTCTAACTACGCTTTTACCAACTGTCTCGACAAGTTGGGCATGAGTGATATCTATGCACCAACTTGAGGGGGGGAGTGTTAACATTTCTAGAGTGATTCTTTCCAAGTTGGTGTACGATCTGTTAATGCTCCAAGATTATTTCCTTTTTTTTTTAATTTCTTTCCTTGTTGTTTATACAGAATAAACTAGAATCTTTATAATTACTTAGGTTGTTTATTCTTCCCTAGATTAGTCTATTACAGTCCTTAACTTTAGGATCTTATCATGTATAGTGGCTATTTATGCCAACATTGAGAAGAGCAATACAAGATATTCCAAAGAACCTTATTTCTGATTCAATTAAATAGTAAATTAATTATTTTCCTAATTTATTTTTATTTTTTCCTCAATGAGTTTTCCTCTTATTCTATATTCGACGTACAAATTCAGGAAACACAAAAGTATAGAAAGTGTTTATTCCATAATTATTTTATGATATACTATGCTTGGAGTTCAATTAAGTTTTGGGTGAGTTGGTTTCTTTGAAGATAAAGCATAATTATTTTTCACAATATTTTTGTGATATTTTTAAAAGAAACCAACTCACCCTCAAGCTTAATTGAACTCCAACCAATTGTAAAAAATAAACACAAAGAACAAGTATATAAGACAATTGGAATTTGCATGCTAAAAACAACATTCGAATAAAACAATGTGAAAAAACAAACTCAAAGAAATAGAGAGGAAACTTGTTGAAATCAGGATTACTCGTATGTTGAATGAGTTTGATTCAATTCGAGACCTGTGTGCTACCGCAGTTTCCTTAAAACGAATTCGCTCCACACGGTGCTTGTGATCACTGAACGTTCATCTCCCAGGATACAACGAATTCACCAAGAAATTTCAAACTGTGCACCACCTGAAACTTCTTCCAACGAACTTGGAAACTATCTTAACACTATCACCACAGACCAACAAACGTACATTGACTCTTCATTCTCTCTAACCACACTCTTGAAAAAGTTTTTGGTTGTATATCACCGAAAGGCAACCGAATTTTTCCAAAATAAAAGAAGTTATAAAACAATTAAAATATATTAAATTTTGTAACATTTACACATTAAAACAAAATGGTTTTACAATTCATTCACATTCATTATAAAAACATTCAAAACGTTTCAAAAATCCAATAATCTCCCACATGAATGAATTGTCACAAACTTCTAAACTCGACCATGGTGATAGAGCTCTACGGTTGGAACCTGCATAGAATATGTAAGTTTTTTTCCTTTGAACCTTTCCTTGTGAGAATATATTTACTTTACTGACTAAAGGTAAACGCGATATTCTTGAACCTTACTGTTGTTTTTGTAAATGATAATATACTTCACACAGGACTCCTTTCTAGTATTCTTTAGTTCTCACTGTTATATCCGTTTTGACCATGAACATCTTCCATGGTTCTGTAAAAGTTTCTAAAAAATTATGCTCAAAGCAATTCTCATTTGAAGCGGCTCTCTCTTCTCTTTTATAGGGTTGATTATTTAACTGAGGGTATCCCGTTATACTCTTGAATTTTCGGACATATTAGAATCATTAAAAGTATAGTTTAACCTCATCTCCAACAAGTATCATTGTTTCATCATAGGAATGGACAAGAGGTTAAACCTCCACAGTGATCCAAACCAGTCTTCATAATTTGGTTGTCCCTTTGAACATAGATCTTGGGATCTCCAGTCAACTAGGTTAGGTTTTCATTGTATTGAATTTTCATCGTTGTAGACTTTAGTCTCATTCCTCTTGATGACTTCTCAACCAATTCTCTATTTAACCTTTTGGTTAGCGGATCTGCAATATTATCCTTTAACTTTACATAGTCAACAGAGATAACTACAATTGAGATTAGTTGTCTAACGATATTGTATCTTCGACGTATGTGTCTAAACTTACCATTATACATAACATTTTATGTCTTGCATATAGCTGACTGACTATCACAATGAATAAAAATAACTGGCACATGCTTAGGCCACCTAAGAACATCCTCCAAGAAATGGTGTAGTCATTCAGCCTCTTCACCACACTTATCTAAACTAATAAACTTAGATTCCATCATGGATCGGACTATAACTATTTGTTTCGAGGACTTCCATGAAACTACTGTACCTGCTAGTGTGAACATATACCCACTAGTTGAATTCGAGTTTTTAACGTCAAATATCCAGTTGGCATCATTGTATCTTTCCAATACAGCTGGATATTTTATATAGTACAGTCCATAATCATGAGTATATCATAAGTATCTTAATACTCTTACAATCCCTTTCCAATGATCACCATTCGGATTACTCATGTATCTACTCAGTTTACTAGCTGCGTAGGCAATATCTAGTCTCGTGCAACTCATCAAGTACATCAGACTTCCGATCACCTTAGAATACTCCAGCTGAGATACACTATCTCCCTTGTTCTTGGACATGTGAAGATTTACATCTAAAGGTGTCCTAACCACACTAGAATCATCTTTACTGAACTTATCCAGTATTTTTTCACATAATGTGATTGACTAAGAACTAGTCCATCATGGGTTCTTAGGATTTTTATCCCTAATATCACATCAGCAAGCCCCATATCTTTCATATCAAACCTTGTGCTCAACATAGTTTTGGTAGACTTGATCATCTTATTATCACTACCAACAATGAGCATATCTTCAACATACAGACATAGTATGACATAACCATTTTCTGTATCTTTGACATAGACACATTTTTCACACTCATTGATTTTAAATCTATTAGCTAGTACAACACTATCAAACTTTTGATGCCACTGTTTCGGTACTTGTTTAAGACCATATAGGGACTTTGCCAACTTGCAGACTTTCTTTTCTTATCCTAGAGTAGCAAAACTCTCAGGTTGCTCTATATATATTTTTTCATCTAGATCTCCATTAAGAAAAACAGTTTTTACATCTATTTCATGTACTTCAAGATTTCATAATGCAGTAATGGTAAGTACCATTCTTATAGAAGTTATTCTTATCACAAGAGAATAAGTATCAAAATAATCAAGACATTATTTTTGTTTGTAACCTTTAATTACAATTCTAGCCTTGTATTTATCAATTATTCCATCAGCTTTCATTTTCTCTCTGAAAATTCACTTATATGCTAGTGGTTTACTACCCAGAGTAAGATCCACTAACTCCCAAGTATGATTTTGCAAGATGGAATCACTTGCACTCTTGATGGTTTCTTTCCACAAAGAGCCTTCTAGAGAGTTCACAGCTTCTTTGTAACTTTGAGGTTCACTCTTCAGCATATAAGTCAAAAAATCTGGACCATAAAACTTTATGTTCTTATTCTCTTGCTACGTTTAGGTTCATCTTTAATCTCTTGTTGTTGTTTTTGGTCCTGACTATCTTCATTCATAATCTCATACGTACGCTTTGACGAACTTGGTCCCTCTTTGGACTTACATGGAAAAATATGTTCAAAGAACAATGCATTCCTTGATTCCATTATCGTATTTTTATGTATATCAGGGATTTCAGACTTATACACAAGAAATTTATAAGCACTACTATTTTGTGCATTGCCTGTGAAGATGCAATCAACGGTTTTAGGACATATTTTCACCTTTTTCGGTGTTAGAATAGCCACTTTGGCAAGACATCCTCACATTTGTAGTTATTTATAGAAAGGTCATTTTCCTTTCCATAACTCATAAGGTGTCTTTTATTCATTCTTTCATAGTACCTTATTTAAAAGGTAATTAGCAGACAAAACGACTTCCCCCTATATGTTCTAAGGCAACCCGAAACTTATTAGTATTGCATTTATCATATCTTTCAAGGTACGATTTTTACGTTCAACCACACCATTTGACTGAGGTGAATATGGTTGAGTGACTTCATGTCTAATTCTATATTGTCCACAGTAACCACCAATCGGTGTTACATACTCACCACCACGATCACTTCTTATCAACTTAATTTTCTTATTAAGCTAATTTTCAACTTCTACATTATAGAGAATAAATTTCTCCAAAACTTTGTCCTTACTTTTAAGCAAATACACATAACAATATTTCATGATATCGTCGACAAAAGTAATAAAATACTTATTGTCACCCCTTGTTAGCAAACTTCGGATCACATATATTACTATGGATCATATCCAGGGGTTCAGTATTTCTTTCAATCATTTGAAAAGATAACCTTGTTATTTTCGCCTTAACACAAGTCTCACACTTATGCTTGGGATCAATCTGGAATGTGGGGATATGATTTAAGTTAATTAATCTCTTTAAAGAGCCATAATTAACATGTTCTAGTCTACCATGTTATAAATTGGAAGACTCAAACAAATAAGCAAAAGATGCATTTGTTTTATTCATGGTTTTTGGCTTTATAGTCATTATATTTAATTTGAAAAGTCCATTGGATATATATCCCTTCTCCACAAATATTCCTGACTTTGACAAGATAACCTTGTCAGACTCGAACACCATCCCAATCTATGCTTATTCAATAATAAACCAGAAAAAAGATTCTTACCGATTTCAGACACATACAACACATTGTTCAGTGTCAGGGTCTTTCTAGAAGTTATCTTCAAGATTATCTTTCCTTGACCTTGGATCTCGGATGTTGCAAAATTCCCTATGAACAACTTCTCCCTACTATCAACTGGTTTGAAGGAAGTGAACATATTTTTATCCTAGCGTATATGTTGCACCGATCAATCCACTATTCCTTTGGGTTTGACCCAACCAGTTCACTTCGAGACAAATAAGAGGTTCATGCCATCAACCTCTCGTGATATCTTCTATCACATTCACCTCTTTGTTTCTTCTTTTCTTCTAAGACTACATTCGGCCAGGACCTATCTTGTCACGAGGCACTTAGAAATTCCTCCTTTCGGTCCAAGATTGAACCCTTTGCTTTATTTCTTCTTGAACTTGGAACTCTGACGATGTTCAACTACATTAGCCTTTACTTCGGCTTGAGATGAAACCCTATTCTCAGAACGCCTGTTGTCTTCTTCAATTCAAAGTTTAATAATCAGTTTTTCAACATTCATCTCCTTTTGCTTGTGCATAAGATAGTTCTTAAAGTCCTTCCCAGAACCGATTCTCAATAATAGTAGCTACTTGAGAGGCTTCACTTAGACCATCCCTTCGAATGAATCTCATGTAAGATCAGCTAAATCTCTTAAACTTAGCCACAGTTTTGGAGTCCACCATTTTATAATCCAGAATCGGATAAATTTATTGGAACCACATCCTAGGTTTTATATTGATTCTTCTCCAACCTTATTTATACGACATATTGTATAGTGCATCAACTAGATTTCAATATAGTTCGACATAAATAGTCAACTCTTCCATACATCAAACGCCATGAGTGAATCTCTATCATCTTTGTTTATTTTCTGGATCCTTAGTCGAACCTCGCAAAGTTGGTCGAGTAAAACATCATTTTGTTGCCACCTCTTGAAATTCAAACTATTGAATTTCTCATGATTCACCAGCCACCGGCTATAGCAGAGTAGGCACTTGTACCCCAAGATTGGTCAACATTGACCATTTTCCTCAAAACAAGAAACTATTAATTTATTGCTTCAAAATTGCAATAAATAATATCTCAATCAAGGAGGAAAAAATTATTATTATTTTTAAAATTTTTCTCTCCTAATGACGCCAAGATGCCAAGTCATCCCTAGTGTCATTTCGCCACTGGACCTACCACGCGAGCCTCATCTGCACGCATGAGCCATATATGCAGCACATGCTTCAGCCAAGCTCGCCGCACCTTAACCACATGGCCTAGCTCATAAGCCCGCTCACATCAACCACATGGCCTCACCTTAGCTCACGAGCCCAAGTCCAAATCGCCGCTTCTATTTTGCGTGTTCAAGCCTTTTAGCCAAACTTGCCAAACTCGCACCAAAACGACGATGTTTAAGTCGCTTCTTCCTCCTGATAGGCATTCGACCCGCTTTCTCCAGCCAGGCTTTTGATCCAAAAAAATTGTACTTTTCGCCACCAACTTCAAAGTGCACTCAATCCTAATTTTTGGCACAACGCTGGTAATTAATCCATCAATACAAAATGTTCAATCTATGTCATGTTCAATTCAAGTTTACATCTACATTGACTAAGCTTGATTTAACTTAGAAAATAGAGGCTGAAATTGTCTTAAGAATGTTAGCGAACATGTATAAATTTACAAATAAATTTGGTTAAAATAAAACAATATACTGGATAAAGACAATACTAATTGACCAATTCAATAAAATAAAAGAAACCTGTTCATTGTTTGTAGGTAAAGCGAGAACTAATTCATCTTAAGATTGTAAAAATAAACACAAAGAATGTATATAAGACAATTTAAATTTGCATGCTAGAAACAACATACCTAATAAAACAATGTGGAAAAATCAACTCAAAGAAATAGAGAGGAAACCTGTTGAAATCGGATTACTCGACGCTGAATGAGTTTGATTCAATTCAAGCTTGTATGCTACCACAACTTCTTTAAGACTAATTCGCCCACACATTGTGATTACTTGACGCTTGTCTTCTATGATACAACGAATTCATCAAGAAATTCCAAACCGTGCCCCACCTGAAACTTCTTCCAATGAACTTGAAAACGCCTTAACATTATTACCATAGACCAACAAATGTACATTGACTCTTCTTTCTCTCTAAGCACACTCTTGAAAACGTTTTCAGTTGCATATCACCAAAAGGCAACCGATTTTTCCAAAATAAAAGAAGTTACAAAACAATTAAAATACATTAAATTTTATAATGTTTACACATTAAAACAAAATGGTTTTACAATTCATTCACATTCATTACAAAAACGCTTCAAAAATCCAACACCAACGTATATCGAAAAAATATTATGGAATAAATGAAAGTATTAAAAGCAAACCTCAAGTAAACATAGCATTGCATTCTCGGCCGTTCAAATCATCCTCAAAACCAAAAAGAAAAAGTCTAAATTGAAGACTCTTCAATAATATAAATTTGAACTAATTAGCTCCAAAACCAAAACAGTACCATATATGATCCTCTCGAATGGAGGTCTCATCATCGCTGGAAATGAAGGTGTTAGTGAGAAGCGTGGAGTGGATCATATGCTACTGATTCAAGAACAAGAGGCGCCTGAGGAGGCCCTCACATACTCCTATTCTTCCTCCTCCGCAGCATTCCCTTTCTTACCAACACTTGAGTTTCTATGAGACGTCGTCATCCGCCTTGCCATTAGCATCTACTTCTTAGATGAGTACCCTCAGCTGAAACCCAGTGAGCTAACTACTTTACATTCAGAAATGTTAGCAATGAGAGGCTCGCTGTTGCTCAAAGACGCCTCTACCAATATGTCCGACGCTATAATGTTGACTCTCTTAACGATCATGTGATTCTTATGTAAAGCTTAATTTGATTTAATTTATTTGACGATAAGCTGGGATTTTATTTTAAATTTTTCATTAATATACAAGCCGGATATTGAATTTGTTATACCATTTCCGGTGAGAGTACTATTTAATTTTGTTGCATTTGCAAGCAAGTCTTTACTGATAATTTAGTTCAACTAATTAATTAAGGAAAAACACAATAATATTTTTGTTAAATTTTGAAATTATAAGTCTGTGGTCAAACTCATCTTTAAAAACCGATCTGTAAGGTGAAAATTGTTCATTATTTATATATACTCAATTTTAATAGGAACATGTCATATGTTACTTTATATCCATATTTCTAACACTTTTTTACATGTAAGACATCAAAATTAGCTTATTTAGAAATTGCCACTTTTGTAGGATTTAAATTGGGTTTCGATCCGATGAAATCCAATTACAGCGGTCTGTTTCCACTGCTAATTAAGGGATTTTAGTATTTTTATCATTTACGAAATCCGATTAAAATGTGTAATGTAATGTACCCCTTAACTATGGTGTATTTTAACTTGAATTTGACAAAAATTATGGTGTAGTTTGTTTGTAAATGATAAAAAGATAAAAGGAATTTGTTCGTTTCGGTAGAGCAAACGAACAACTGGAATATCAAATTCTGTCGGGTCGAAATCATAGGTCATGCAACTCGGTTACAGAAAACAGAGAAAAAAATGACAGTAAACTTAAACACTTTGATTTTAGACTTTGTCCTCAAAACTTTCATAAGTCAAAATTATGGGTTGCACAACCCGATTATAGAAAATAGGAGAAGAAAATGATAGTGAACTTAAATACCATGTTCTGCACTTTGTCCCCCAACCTTTTAGGATTTGGCACTTTGTCCCCTCATATTTCGTTAACTATTCCAAACGGACGTTATCAATTGGGTTAAATTGAATGAAATTTAATAGTTCAGGGGGCAATGTGACGAAATTAAAAATTTAAAGGGCAAAGTATAAATCACATTATAATTTAGGGGGGTAAAAATGTAATTTATCCAAAATAATTCAAGGACCAATGATGCATTAATTTCTAAAGTTTAGAGATCAAAGTATATGTATATATATATATATATATATAAGAGTTATGCAACTACGGGTATGTGGAAGGGTGTATTATGGGGTGGGATAGTGTTATAAAACAAGTGGGGATGCATTATATAATACATAGATATATTTTTATATGAAAAGTATGAACTAAATTATACACCACCTCTCTTAGGTTTCAATTATATGGTGTTGTTCAATATTAAAATATTATAACATAACAATTAAATTATTTTTGAATTATTTATATATATATACAATAAATAATCCAGCTAATACAATACTAACCAATACAATACAGATTAATACAATATAGACCAATACAATACAGTATATTAAACGTGGTCTACATGTATAGTTGAGGATCTATACATGTATATGATGAAGCGGAAATTCAAAGATATTAATTAGCCCTTTGGAAAAGGTATAACCATGTAATATACTATATGTTAATTTCCAATTTTGTACATGTGATTAAGGAACAACGGTGTATTCAAGTACTTAGATATGCAACGATCCAATTGCAATAGTGGAAAGTCTTAATTAGCTTAGGTTTTTTGATGTCATAGCTTATGGTGGAGTCGTTAAATGGTTTTTAGCCACGTTTTGTAGAATTAAAATTTTAGCCCATTTCATAAATACTTTTACCTAACTACCCTTTCTATATTCTTCTTCCCAATTAATATGCACATCTTCTTCCATCTTCCCAAATTAAATGCATATAAAAGTAGTAAAATTTTCTTAAACAATAAAAACACATTTTCATTAATCTGTATTTCGATCGAATTACACATTTTCTTCATCGTCATCAAACCGACCAATAATGTCTATTTAAGCTTATGTAAGTTAATATTAACACTAATTGTTGATTTTTTTTCTCTATTATTGATTAGATTGTTGATTTGTTAATGATTTTGGGTTTCATATGGGTTCTTCAAGCGGAAACTGTAAACTGTAAAAAATTGCATTCGCTGAAAACATTTCACATCGTATCGAAGAAGAAGGTGAATAGTATCCTTAAAAATTAAATCGTCGGTGAGCCTACCGACGGTGTCATCGGTGGCCCTACCGATGAGCACAATGGGCTAGTGGTGGCCACCACCACCCACCACTAGGCCATTTTCAAATCCGCCTAGATAAATTTGCATACTTTTTTTTGAAGCTATATTTGAAGACCTTTTTGGAATCAGATTGAGCCAAATGATATATGATTGGAAAGTTAAGAGAATAAAATTTTTTTTTGGATATTTTATTAAAATTTTATATCTTGATTTAGGCCTTCAAATCATGCTCTAAACCTAACTTAAGTGCTGTCTTGACAGACTTGCATGTGAGTCAGGTTTTGAGCATGATTTGAAGGCATAAATCAACCCAGAAATTTCTGAAAAAATATTTAAGAAAAAATTTATTCTTTTAACTTTCTTACCATATATTATTTGTCTCAATCTGATAATGAAAATGTCTTCAAATAGAGTTTTAAAAAAAGTATACAAATCTATCTAGTCGGATTTGAAAATGGTCTGGTGGTGGGTGGTGGTGGCCACCACCAGCCTATTGTACCTGTCGATGAGACCACCGATGGTACCCATTGGTAGGCTCACCGATGGGCATAATGGGCTGGTGGTGGCTACCACCAAACCATTTTTAAATCCGCCTAAGTAGATTTGTATACTTTTTTTTTAAACTCTATTTGAAGATCTTTCCGTTATCGGATTGAGGCAAATGATATATGGTTGAAAAGATAAGGGAATATACTTTTTTTTTAAATATTTTTTTAGAATTTTCTTTGTTGATTTATGCCTTCAAATCATACTACAAACCTGACTCACGTGCAAATCTGCAGAGATATCACTTGAGTCAGGTTTGGAGCATGATTTAAAGGTCTAAGTCAAGATAGAAAATTCTGAAATATATTTTAAAAAAAACTTATTCTCTGAACTTTCCAATCATATATCGTTTGCCTCAATCCAATACCAGAAAAATTTTCAAATAAAATTTCTACAAAAATTATGTAAATATACAAATACACTACGTAGGTGAATTTGAAAATGGTTCAGTAGTGGTGGTGGCCAACACCAGGCCAAGATGCCGATCGGTGGGCCTACCGACGGTACCATCAGTAGTCCCACTAACGGGCACTTTGGCCTGTTGGTTGGCCACCACCACCCGACCACCATAACCTATGTCTTTTTTGAAGTTGTATTTGCCAACTGCACATAAATCAAGTTTAATGTATGATTTGAAGAACTAAATCTACTCTGAAAATTTTGAACAATATTTAAATTGAAGATTATCCTATTAGCTTTCCAACTATGTATTATATGTCTCAATCCAAGTTTGGAAAGGTCTTCAAATTTAATTTCTCGTAAAACTGTGTAAATTTGCAGAGACAACACTAGGGTGTCAGTGGGCCCACTAACGGACCTTCAGTGGGCCTAGCGATGCCATCAAAAAATTCAGAAAAAATATTTACATTAAATTGCATCCTCTTAGTTTTTCAACCATATATCATATGCCTTAATTCGAGTTCGAAAAGGTCTTCAAATTTAATTTCTCGTAAAACTGTGTAAATTTGCAGAGACAACACTAGGGTGTCGATGGGCCCATTTACGGGCCTCCTGTGGGGCTACCTATGCCATCAAAAAATTTGAAAAAAATATTTATATTAAAGTGTATCCTATTATGTTTCCAACCATATATCATATGTCTCAATCCAAGTTTGGAAAGATCTTCAAATTTAATTTTTCATAAAACTGTGTAAATTTGCAGAGACAACACTAGGGTGTCAGTGGGCCCACTGACGGACCTTCAGTGGGCCTACCGATGCCATCAAAAAATTCAGAAAAAATATTTACATTAAATTGAATCCTCTTAGTTTTCCAACCATATATCATATACCTCAATCCAAGTTTGAAAAGGTCTTCAAATTTAATTTCTTGTAAAACTGTGTAAATCTACTGAGACAACCCTAGGGTGTCGATGGGCCCGCCGATGGGCGGTCTTTAGGCCCACCGACGCCATCAAAAAATTTGAAAAAAATATTTAAATTAAATCTCATCATCTTAGCTTTCTAATCATATATCATATGCCTTAATCCGAGTTCGAAAAGGTCTTCAAATTTAATTTCTCGTTAGACAATACTAGGGCATCGGTGCATCCAAAAATTCTGAAAAAATATTCAAATTAAAATTCATCCTCTTAGCTTTTCAACCATATATCATATGCTTTAATTCGATACCGAAAAGATTTTCAAATATAATTTCTATGAAAACTAGGTAAATCGCCAAAATCGCTTGTGGTTTTGAAGCATCATTTATAGCATAAATTAACCTGAAACTATGAAAATATTTTTAAAAAAACTTATTCTTTTAGCTTTCCAACCGTATATTATTTACCTTAATCCGATACTAAAAAGGTCTCCAAATATAATTTCTACGAATACTACGTAAATTTGCCGAGTGCATTTGAAAATGATGTCGTGGTGGGTGAGTAGTGGCCAACCAACGGGTCATTTTCAAATCCGTCAATGTGGTGTATCGACGGATTTACATAGTTTTCATTGAAATTATATTTGGAGACCTTTCCGATACTGGATTGAGACAAATGATATATGGTTGGAAAGCTAAGAGAATAAGATTTTTTAAAATATTTTTTAATAATTTTTTGGGTTAATTTATGCCATAAAATGATGCTTCAAACCTGACTCATATGCTATCTCGTCAGATTTGCATAATGTTCATAGAAATTATATTTGAAGACCTTTCTGGTATCGAATTAAGGCATATGTATATATGGTTGAAAAGCTAAGAGTATGAAGTTTAATATGAATATTTTTTCAGAATTTTTGAATGCTTCGGTGGGGCCACCAACGGCCCGTCATTGGGCCCACCGATGCTCTAGTGTTGTCTATGTAAATTTACACGCTTTACGAGAAATTAAATTTGAAGACCTTCCAACTCGAAGGCATATGATATATGGTTGGAAAGCTAAGAAGATGAGCTTTAATTTAAATATTTTTTCAGAATTTTTTGATGGTTTCAGTGGGCCCACCGATGCCCTAGTGTTGTCTCAGCAGATTTATATAGTTTTACAAAAAATTAAATTTAAAGACCTTTCCGAACTCGAATTGAGACATATGATATGTGATTGGAAAGTTAAGAGGATAAAATTTAATTTAAATATTTTTTTAGAATTTTCATAGTAGATTTAGGCCTTCAAATCATATTTGAAATTTAAGTGATGTGTGGTTGATAAATATAACATTTAACAATGACAGATGACGATAGTATGGCATTGGTAGTGGCCCACTACCAAGCCGTTAGTGGCCCACCGATGGGCACCTTGGTCTGGTGGTGGCCACCTACTGTGTAGATCAAATGGGCTATTGCAATTTTAAAATGAGACTGTTCATAAAGGTATAAGGATAATTTTGAACTACTTTTTTTAATTATATGATTTTTAGACGTACGACTCCAAGGTAAATGGGATCGTCTATGAGAAGCAAGCAAGCACAAGGGCTATTAACTATATATCATCAAAATTAGACCTCTATGTTTTGAGCACACAAATTTCACGTTTGTTTTCTTCCAACCTCAATAGTAATCTACAAATTAATATTAGGTTGTCTTTCTATGTCAATGGAAAAGATTGTATTTTCCTAATAACTCATTGTTTTTTTGTGTCCTAATGGACGGCAACACCAGAAGCAGGACCGAAAGCACCTCAACTTGTCTATAATTTCGGCCAGTTAGTCCCAGCAATGGAAGTGGTGGATTAGGCCCAAAAATGGTCTTTTTAAACCCCTGCAATGAGCCCAAGATTAGTCAGCAACTTCATGGCATCTTTGTTTGGTCAGCAGACGTACGACTCCAAGGTAAATGGGATCGTCTATGAGAAGCAAGCAAGCACAAGGGCTATTAACTATATATCATCAAAATTAGACCTCTATGTTTTGAGCACACAAATTTCACGTTTGTTTTCTTCCAACCTCAATAGTAATCTACAAATTAATATTAGGTTGTCTTTCTATGTCAATGGAAAAGATTGTATTTTCCTAATAACTCATTGTTTTTTTGTGTCCTAATGGACGGCAACACCAGAAGCAGGACCGAAAGCACCTCAACTTGTCTATAATTTTGGCCAGTTAGTCCTTGATGGTTTTCATTTTGGCTTATGTAATTCTCTCTTTTCTAAGCCAAATGGCAAGATATCCGTTAACAAGTGAGAAAACGTTCTCACAAAAGAGATGGTTGGTGGGTCAATAGCCAATTGCCCTGCCCAACCATTAGCTCCAAGTTATAATATATTCAGGCATATACCTCTAAGTGCAAACATCATTTGGACTCCAAAACACCACCATACTATATTTTCAGACGGGAAACAGACAAATTATGAGTAAAAAAGACATAATAAATCATATATTTTCTGTCAACGTTTTCTAGCAGGCATATCCTATATCTTCCAATAATGAAACAAAATACGATTCAACCAAGTTAGGCTGCTTTCCTTTTGTCAAAGATAATTCACTTCCTTCTTTAACGCAGTGGAGTAGTGGCGAAATTGACTTGACAACACAATTTACACGGAAATGGCACACATTTAGACCAATTAGCTTCCTTCTCCTCTCATATTTCAGTATATAAGTCCACCCGACTGTTTCTATTTTTCACTCAGAGCCACACAAACATCTGATCTTCAACACAGCAATGGAGCTCCCAAAGCTTTTCCTCACCATTTTCTTCCTTCAAGCAATCTTCATCTCCCACACGTTGATCCAAGCAGCTCCTTCCAACTCGGATCTCTTCCGAGAATACATAGGAGCTGAATTCAACAATGTCAAATTCTCTGATGTCCCTATCAACCCGAATGTCGAATTCCACTTCATTCTCTCCTTCGCCATAGACTACGACGCCTCGGGTTCTTCCCCAACAAATGGAAAATTCAATATTTTCTGGGACTCTAACAATCTCAGCCCCTCCCAAGTTTCTTCCATAAAAGGTAAACGTTCCAATGTCAAAGTAGCAGTGAGCTTAGGAGGGGATAGTGTGGGAGGTGGCTATGCTTACTTCACACCTTCCTCTGTGGATTCTTGGGTTTCTAATGCGGTTTCTTCACTCACAAGCATCATCAAAGAGTACAATCTGGACGGGATCGACATTGACTATGAGCATTTTAAGGGTGATCCCAACACCTTTGCTGAGTGCATTGGACGGCTCATAAAGACCCTGAAGAATAATGGGGCAATCTCATTTGCTTCTATAGCTCCGTTTGATGATGATCAAGTTCAGAGCCATTACTTGGCCCTGTGGAAGAGCTATGGTGATTTAATAGACTATGTGAATTTCCAGTTCTATGCATATGACAAGGGCACATCAGTGACACAGTTCTTGGATTACTTCGACACCCAAAGCTCGAATTATAATGGTGGAAAGGTTTTAGCAAGCTTTATCAGTGATGGGAGTGGTGGATTATCCCCGGAAAATGGTTTTTTCACTGCCTGCAGCAAACTAAAGAGTCAGAAAAAGCTTAATGGTATCTTTATTTGGTCTGCGGATGATTCTAAGGCTAATGGTTTCCGCTACGAAAAGCAATCCCAATCACTTTTGGCAATTCCCCACTAGCCAGAGATATTGAACTTGTTGTCTATAATCAGTACTATATTTTACTGCATGATGTTGTATATTTTCTAGTATAATGTATGTACAAACTTCTGAGTTGTCTTTCTATTTCTATGTAAAAGCAATGTGTTTCGTTAACAATCTTTGTTTTTTCTTTTATGTCTGTGTATGAATAAATGGAATTCCACTACCCAAATGGACGGCAACACCAGAATGAGAAAAACAATAGTCTCAGACAAAACAAGCAAAAATGTTGAACCAAAACAAAATTAAGACAAGACATCCAAGGGACAAGTATAAATTGAACCTATTTTGTACCTTTCTACCCAGTAATTCACAAAGAACAAGTAACAAGGGAATATAAAGCGGCGGATTAATTTGGTTGGTTTGAGGCTAAGTGACAGAGCGAGTAACATAGTTCAAGTGTGCTTGCTAGCTAATAGATGTACTGAGGACTTTGGATGAGTCATAGATCGAATTACAAAATCAATATTTCGTTTCCGTAGTTTAGGGGAATCCAAAGAACATATGGATAATTTAAGAGATGGCAGAGAGATTGGTGTTGACATATTTGTCTGTAACTTGTAAGAAACAAAGAAAGGATCAACCTTCGCAATATAGGCAATATAGGGTGGCTGATTATAATATAACTCACAAGAAATAAAAAAAAATTATCTACTAGTTTCCAACAATTAAAACTTGTTCTCTTCAATCTAAATCCAAACAGTAATTAATTAGCCAATATTTCAACAGTGTTTCACTTTAATTTTACTCCAAAACTGAAACATTTAGGCAGTAAGACAATCATAACTTAATTAGGCTGAACAACTTTTAGCAAAATTAAGCTCATGATCTAATTAAGCTCAATTAGAAGTGTTACTCCGAAACCAATTAAGCTTGTGATGTAAGGCCTCCCATTATTAATTAATGTGGCTATTACAAATGAATGGAGCTCATGTTTCCTAGGAACATCAGAAACCAATCAAAGATGATGTTTTTTGTATGGAATCTGCCGTGCAAGGTCATGACATGACGGAGACCAGAAAATATTAAGTGACAGAGTATTTAACATCTGTCTTCAATACACAACCTTGTGTACTAAAACAGACAATTAATGCTAGCTAGCTGTTTAGTTTTAAATATCTTTCATTTCTTATGACACTTTCCATGCATACCCTTGAATAATACGTAGCCGAGTATTGTAGGACTTTAACCATGCACCCATTTCAACCCTCATCAATATAAGATCCAGAATCGGGTGTCTCTCTGAATCCTCCAAGACACAGATACAGATACTAGTATAATATTGTATATATAGAAAGAGAATTTACACTCGGCGGAAAGTACTAGTCCCCAACTACAACCCTCGGAGAAATTAATGTTCGTGATCCACTCATTCTTATAAATTTGTGATCAATCTCAGGTTAATTATACTCATCAACAATATAGGCATGCACGTATGGAGATTTTCAGTACCCTTTTGGTCTCCCTCTTTACCCTCTTCTGCACTACAACCAATGGTGAGTAAAACTACCAAAGTATACCTTCATGTGTGTATGATTTAGGAGAAAAATGGTAATCATTTATAACCCGAGCATAATTATATTCTGAGTTCAGATCACTTGTCTCCTTACATGTCTCATCACTGAGCATGCATTGAGAGAGAATTAGTTCATTATTTCTGAGTTCTCAATTATTCCATAGTCGGCAAATGAACGTATTTGCATATATATCTTCTTGTATTTGTAATCAATGTATGTGAATGGTTTTGTGTCCTTTGTTTGTAGCCGCCAATTCAAAACTCTTCAGGGAGTACATAGGGGCCGAATCGGATTCAATAAAGTTATCACAAGTACCAATAAATTCCCATGTGGAATTTCACTTCATCCTTGCATTCGCTGTTGATTACACAAGTGGTAGTAAAACACCATCACCCACAAATGGCAATTTTAATGCGTTTTGGGAGACCAAACATGTTAGCCCTGCAGAGATTGCTTCAATCAAATACATACACTCCAATGTGAAGCTTGCTCTGAGCTTAGGCGGTGACACCGTTGGCAACAAGAAGGCATTTTTTGCACCCAAGTCTATAGACTCCTGGGTCCAAAATGCCATTCATTCCCTCACCAATATGATCAACCTGTACCATATAGATGGTATTGATATTGACTATGAGCACTTCGCCACGGATCACAACACCTTTGTTGAATGCATCGGACGCCTCATAATAA
Organism: Rhamnella rubrinervis; assembly: GCA_007844105.2. Classification (NCBI taxonomy): domain Eukaryota; kingdom Viridiplantae; phylum Streptophyta; class Magnoliopsida; order Rosales; family Rhamnaceae; genus Rhamnella; species Rhamnella rubrinervis. Next base: position 22,073,366 of record CM017578.2, read on the forward strand.
GTCTCAAGAAAAGTAGGACCATCTCATTTGCTTCGATTGCCCCTTTTGATGATGATGATGGGCCTCTTCAAAAGCATTACAAGGCACTGTGGAATAAATATGGGAATGTAATAGACTACGTGAACTTCCAATTCTATGCTTATGAGAAGCTGAGTGTTCCTCAATTTGTCAAATACTTCAACAAACAAGCTTCTAACTACAAAGGAGGTCAGATTTTGGCCAGTTTTATAAGTGATGGTGGGCAAGGTTTGGGACCTGGTGATGGTTTTTTTGAGGCATGCAAAGAGTTGATGGGCCACGGTAAGCTTGGTGGCATCTTTATATGGTGTGCTGATGAATCTGTAAGATATGGGTTTAAACATGAAAAGACATCTCAGAATTTGTTAGTGTCCACAACTTAGATTGGATTGTTGGGCCTTTTTTTTGTAGCTTTTGTTTATGTTTATGTTTATTTTATTTTATTTTGTTTGGTCAATGGTTTTCCATGAAGAAATAATGACCATATGATTTAGTTCTCTCTGTCTTCCTTGAAAGAATGATCTTGTTTTCGTTTCTGTGCAAAATAAGAGATTCCAAATTATGTTTATTATGCTCTGAGTGGCTTCTTTATTTTTGGGCAAGAAGGGAACATTGCTTTCCACTTTAACTTTTCATAATTCCCATTAGAACCCTCCATGGATGCTCTTAATCCCCACATATTAACATAGGGAGAGCTATTTTTTTGTCTTGACATAAAATGTTGGGGCCATGAAAAACCAGGCCTCATCGGCATACCCAACCTTTTATTGTTGTGCTATTCTAATTTGCATCATTATTAGCAATCCTGTTTTCTGTCATTCCTAGAAATGACAAGGACACTATTTAAAAGATATATATATATATATATATATATATATATCATAACAAGACGACAAAAATGACACTCTTCTTTTAGTATATGTTATCTTACTGTACATAAAACAATTTACTTATAGGCGAAACAAATATTTCTTAGCAGCATTCTCTTCTGATTCCTCGACTGAGAGGATCGGATTCAACACACACACACATATATATATCTAAGAAAATAGGTGAGGACTTGGTGATCAGGTACATGCATTTGTTAAGCTATTAATGCGAAATTTTTGAAAATTTTCCAGCCGTCAAAACTTAAATCTAATTTTAAAGGGATATTTTAAATCACACAAGCTGCAAAAGTGTTATTGACCAAAAAAAAAAAAAAGTGCAAAAGTGTGTGCTTGTGATGGAATGGAATATGATGGCACCCCATGATAATACATAATTAACTTTGGAAAAAAAAAATTATTGCCACGGAGTTGACCCTTTGTCATATATAAGTTTTCAAGCTCAGAAAACTTCTCATCAGTACTCATTCAACTGGCTGTTTATACTTATAAATATATTTGAGAGTTTAGTTTCTTTGGTCCTTTTAACTGATGAACAAGCACATGAAAAGGATTATAATGCTTATTCATGCCTTATGACTTTCCGCCACATGGTTCCGAACTTTATAATCTTATTTGTCAACTTTTTTTTTTACCACCAAATTCTAAGAGCTTTGGCGTTGGAGGGTAGCGAAGAGGGAGAAATGACCACTGGTTGATCATGATGAAACTCGACATTGATCTAGATCATCATCGATTTGATGTAGTAAGAACTTAGTAATTGGAAGTGACATCTAGGTCAAACATATAAGGAGTGTGCGTGTAAAAATATACTCTTATTATTAATTATCATAATAGGAAGAATCTCAAGGAAGCTCAATCATCAAATAGGCCTATGATGGTTAGAAAATCCTACTTTTCCCGGGGCTTTATTGGATTTTAAAGAAAACAAAGCATCTTTGACTTCTTCATTCTAACATTTTCTTCACTTGAACTAACTTCCGACCTGCTCTATATAAGGCCGAATCAAAAAGGTTCTAATGGAAGTCCTCGTGAAAGTCCTGATGGTTTTGTCATGAGATCTCTGTCATAGCCTAAATATGTAACAGTTTGAGAATTTTAAAATCAGATCTTTATGATTAAAATCTCCTGACTATTGGAGCTTAACTATGTAGATAATTCTCCAATTATGACAATATGAGAATTTTAAAGTGAGATCTATAATTATAACCATTAATTTTATTCACATACGTTCGAGACATTATTTTTTTGAGTTAAAAGTAATAAAATCAAATATCAAGGTTGAAGACCAAGTAAAATTCTCAAATAGTCTTAACACCAGAAGAACTATATATATAAGTGAATTTAGGTAGAGCAAGAAGGGACATGTGTCCCCTCAACTTATTTATTTTTTTATAATTAATTCTTTATTAATTTCCTTTGTATTTATTATAAATTTTTATAATTTTGTTATGTATTTATTAGTATTCCCCCTCTAAATATTTCTTTATACACTTGTGCCCCTAAAATTTATTCTTTGGTAATTTTTTTTGTAAAAATTATTCTTTGGTAATTTTGTATGTACGTATTTAGTCTAAATTTTTATTATATTTATTAGAAGACCCCCGAGAAACTTGTTAATACACTTGTGCTCCCAAGCTTTTTTTCATGATTTTAACTAATTTTTATTTATTTATTTTTCTTAAATGTTGCTCGCAACGATCTTGCTATCCAACTCTCATATTTTTAGATACTCCATAGTTTAGAGACGAAGGAAAAAAAAAAAAAGCAAAAAAAGAAGCTAGTTTGCTTATTTGTGTATTCTCAATTTTAAATTTATTTATATTTTCTTTCTTTCCCAATTTTTTTTTAAAGAGAAATAAACTCGAAGCTATTGTTTTTTTCTATATGTAGAAAGTCTTCATCTTTATGTTTTTTTAATATATTTTAACCTTAATATATAAAAAAATGTCTTTAATTACAATGTAAGGTGCCCCATCTGAAAAAACTTTCTGAATTCACCACTATATATATATATATATATATATATATATATAGAGAGAAATGCTATAAACCCTGATAGGTGGGGATGTTATGGAGCCCACCTATGGAGTTTTTCAGTTTAATTTAATTTTTTTAATTTTTATTTTTATTTGGTATTTAATATAGTTTTAAATTTATTATAGAAATAAAAATAACAAATAAAATATGAAAATTAATATAATTTTTATCAACTTAAGAATTAAAAGCTAAATTAATGTGTAAAATATCATTTTAGCTTTTTAAAATTTCAAATGAATTTAACATTGAAATAATTTTTATATATTTAAAAATGTATTAGATACAAATAAAAAAGTAAAAAAATTAAAAAATTAAGCTAAAAAATTCTATAGATGGTTCTATAACATTTCCACATGTTGAGATTTATAATATTTTCATATATATATATATATATATATATATATATGTAGACTCAGCTAGTTTTGAACAAGGAAACTACCAAGAGACCAAACAATATTGTAATGACAGAGAATGACAAAACAAATTAATACAGAGATCATTAGAGCCCAGCACCATGTATTTGATTTGGCAAATTAAACAAATAACGATCACATGAGAAGTTATGATTCCGCTGGCTAATTTTACCACATATAGAAGGCAATAGCTAATTTATTAATGAATTTATTTTGATTTTAGTTAGGTGTTAGCCAAATGGCATTTGGTTGTCTTGAGGCTAACACATAAATTAAGCACATGATCAGAGAATCACTCATTCTAGTGGGGAAACTGTTTGGGGAACTTAGTTGACCCCATTTGACAAGCTACAACCCCTGTATAGCATTGTTGGGTCACATACACCCAATTTCATTCTCTTTATTCATTGGCATGAGTTTACCTTTTTCATCTACAACAAACCCCACCCTATACTATACCATATTTTCCAATGTTTCACACAGCAAAAGAGAACATTATTGCCTCTATAGCTAGCTAGTCTATATAGGATTTTAGGTACGCATTATTTTTTTTGCAAGCCTATGATGGAGAAGTTGGATACTCATTATCAAGATGCTTTTCTTTTCTTTTAAAGTAACTAGCTAGGGTATAAAAATTATAATTATATATTTCTACCTAGCCATATGAAGAGAAAAGTCAAACAACTGCAATATACTCAGCTGTCGTATTTTTTATTATTATAATTTATTATTGGTAATGCTTCAGGTGTTTTACTTTTAGGTCTGGAAATTCTCATCTAAATTAAAACTATTGAATCCCCCAGACTATTCAGATGTGAGGTAGTAGTCTATTTATCATCCCCTTATCCATGCATGATGAATTTTGCATGGTATCACATGCATTACATTTTTTTATTACTTGTGAAGAAATTATATAAATTAATTATATTATTAATACAATAAATATTTAAGAAAAAAAATATTGAATGCAGCATGTCTCTATAGTTGACATAAAAGATTTTGTGAGCAATATTCTTTATTGTTGTACGCCTACGTAGTTGTGTAAATGGTATAATATATTTTGACTCCAAAATTCTCATCTAGACGTTTTAGCAAGAAATCAATACTCTCTTTAGATCTGTGCATTTGGGTGCATGCACAAGAGAAGAGAAGATCACAAGGATCAGAAATATACTAACCAAATAAAAAAGTCTCTGCCTTGATAAATATTTCAAGCATTTATATATATATATATATATATATATACACATACATACATACACACACATTGTACAGAGAATCACAACTACTGTTTTCAATAGTACTATATATACAGGCAAAGAAAGAAAATTCAAGTGGGTCTGGGGAGACAAGATACGTCAAGTTGGTAGATTAGCACTGTAAAGCTTACGTTGCCTGCTATACGCAAAGGAAATTGCAGAGAAGTGCGTTACACACACACACACATATATGATCGATTTGTGATTGAGTTTTGCGGGGAAGTATATATATCAGCATCGTAAAGAGCTCGAGTAGCTTGAAGTACTTGTACAAGAAAAAAAAGAAACTTGGTTCCCCATTGGCTCGCAATGGGTTTGGACCTAGTTATTGACCAACCGAGGAACGAAACGTCTAGTTATTGGTGAGTTAGTTACTTTGTCCACCAATAAGAGTATTTTGGTCTTCATGGCAATCAATTTGGTGAGTGATATACATAAATATATACTCTTTCTGAAGTGATATAGATGATTCTCATGGACCTACTTGTGAAAGAAAGATGCCATGGTGGTCCTCCACACCCTCGGTCTCTCTCACATGTTGTATATGTATTTGTGTGTGTGCATGTTAGGGTAAAGCAAAAAAGAAAAAAAATCAAACTGTGAATCATCACCAAAAGAGTTAGTCAATGTTTTTATACCCAAGATTCCCAAAAGTTTTTCAATGTATAAAGGATTGGAAACGTACCCAAAGTTGATGCACCTTATAAGAGTACTGAGTGATCATCATGATAAATCTTTATGATTGGAGATTAATGGAAATTAATGTAAATTTTATGACTAAATCACAGAACCTATAGCTATACCTAGCTATATTCCACTGGGATTCACATAGGTAACTGTTTGCGTGCCTGTTTCCATGTTAACTTGTTTACTATTAGAGAAAATATATAATTAATGGTGTGTATATATATACATGCAGCATATGTGGGCTAGGCTATAGCTTTTGTAAGGAACGTATGTCCTGGATAGCTAGGTCATTTACCAAATCCTACATACGTGTCAAAAGTAGCTGCGGCTGTAAAAGGTTCATTCGCCTGCTGTGATCACAATATATACACGCACACCTCCTCTTCCACAAGTGAAAAACCACAAAGTACAAACTGATCACTTTCCCAAGTTTTGTGAGTAATGAGAGATTATATAGGGTCAATTTTTCCATCGGGTACTCACTGTTGTATCTATATGTCCGAAGCTTTTCCTTTCTTAATTTCCACAGTATAAAGCAGTAACAATATTGTTATACAGTCACGTAAAAAACAAAAACAAAAGTTAAAACTTGTGGAAGCCACTTGGATTTTCTGAAACTTTTTTACGATAAACTATTCTTCCACTGAGAAATATTGGATTCTGAATATTTGTAGTACAGTTGAAGTATATATTATAAAAGTAATTATATATATAATTGCTGATGATCAAAGAAAACCAATTAACTTAATTCTATATTTAACTATGATGCATCAATGATGATGACCTCGGTCGTAAGAATTAAGACCCCAATTGTAACCTTTCCTAATTAAACTATACACTAAACTAAACGGGTTGTTATATATGTATATATATATGTGTGTGTGTGTTAATCTAATAATTAATTAATAGGTTTTATTATTATAATTGCTGAATAGTTTTTGGCCACACTAAAACTTAATTTTAATCTTCCTCAACTTTATTCATATGATTGGAAATGTAAATATATGCCCCTCACATGGGGCTATATATATAAAATGTGAACTTAGACTGACTGATCATTCTCTAAGTGGTAGGACCATGTCTTTATTTGCTGTCAGATGCAAGTTGGGTAAGATTTTGAGATCCCTCGTGGGCATTATAATATGTATGTATATATTAGTAAATATATTAATAATATTGAGAAAAGAAATTCATATATATATATATATATATATATAGGACCATGTAGAAATTAAAGAACCCTTGCTATACTCCTTTTTTATTTTGCTTCAGTGTTTCACCGAATGTGTGTTATAGTGAGCTTTCCAATTGGTTCACAAAATGATCATATTGTAACGTACATATATATATATATATATATATATATATATATATGCAATATGAATTTATAAACTCAAAAGTTCTGATTATTTCATGAATCCCTTTACATTTTTGTCTCCTAAAATCTAACTATAAAGACGACCGACCTATCTAAAGTGAAAATTAACTTTGTCCCATAATAAATTATTGAAAAGATTAAAGAAGAAAAGAGAACCCATTTTAGGGCTGCTAATTAATATATATATAGCTAGATTGATGAATTTATAAGTAATTAATATTAACTTATTAAGTAATCAAAGCTGATCATGCATGTCACACAGCAAAACAAAAAAGTAATAATTAAATTGTATAGAATAACTTTATTTTAATTAGGAAGAAATATTTGGAGATATATAAGCATCATTTATCTAGGTCGTTTTGTTTGACTTTTATAACAAAAATGGTTTAATACATTTCAGTATCTTTTAGTTTTGTCAGATTTCAATTAGGGTCGTCTTTAATTTTTTTTCTTTGAATTAAGGCCCTTTGATTTCCAACTTGTTGCAATTAGGGCGCCCCCATAAAAAAAGTTTATAAATTTTTTAACGACTTTGATAAAATATATATATATATATATATATATATATATATATATATATATAACTGTAAAATCTATGTATGCAAGACATGTTACTTGAAACTCTTATGAATTGGCAAACAATAAAAATGTTTCTTCTTCCTATCTACCTAATAATATGGAGTTGTTATATATTATGTCTAAGATTTAGAGAAATTTAATTTTTTTTATAGGGTGGGTCCTAATTAAAAAAAATTGAAAATTAAAAGGCGTTTGTTCAAATAAATAATTTAATAAGGCCTTAATTGAGATATGACAAAATTAAAGAATAGTGAAGCATATTAAACCCTAACAAAAATGGCGTGTTGGAAAAATCTTCGATATAAGTATAGAGTCAAAATATTGCCGATAAAATCAAATTTTTATTATTATTTTCTTTCAGTGGCTTTGCCAATGGGCCACTGGGGTGTCCACTTTTGACGAATAAAATCAACAATAATTGTAAGATAATCTTATTCTCTAGAAATATAATTAAGTTTCTTTATAACTATAACTACTTGAAATCAGAATGAAAAGATCCCCAACTACTAGTTCAGTATTCAATTTATTTAATTTAGTTGTACCGCAAGTAGTAAATTTTTTAAACTTGTATTCTGTGATACCAAACTATAATTATTAATGTTGCTGTAATATCTTCAACTTGGTCAATAAATAAATTATATACTATGATCACTACAGTTAAAAGTTCAATAATAATGTAATTATCATCTTGTCATTTCAATGTGATTTATATAACTACTATCATAATCATCATTATCATATACATACAATTGTTAACCAAACTATAGATTACAATAACAAAAAGATGTATGTCAATGTTAATGCAACCATGGCAATAAGTATAGGTTTGTTTTCCGACTTTTTTAATTAATAAGCTTAATGAATATTCAACAAAATTATACCAAACAAAAAATAAAAAATAATAATACTAGGCATCAATTTATTTACAAACTTATTTACTAACTCATAGTAATAAGGATAATTTACACCAATACGCACGCGTGTAATATTTTTATCAAAATTATCCACACATTTATAATTTTATCAAAAATGCCTATTAAATTTTAAAAATAACCAAAATATCCTTGAAGTTATTTTTTGAAAAATTGATAGAAATGACCACATGAATAATTAAAATTTTAAAAATACACACCACGCTTTATTTCTTTTAAAACATACCCAAACTATTCAAAATGCTCCTTAGTTTATTTTTATATTTAAACTAAGGACCTACTGTTTTGTATATCAAAAATATATGCAACTTAGGACCTATAGAATGGCTAGAAGGATCGTCCATTCTGCAGGTTCTAAATTATATATACTTTAAGAAATGCAAAATGACCAGTACGATCTGTGGTTTTGCATACTCTAAAGTATATACAACTTAGGACCTATAGAATAGAGAGGGACCGACCATTTTGCAGATCCTAAGTTGTATGTATTTTAGAATATGCAAAATGACAAGTCCGATTTGCTGTTTTATAAAGATATTAAAAGGAAATATAAATCCTTGCAAAACAGCAAGTTGAATCTGTCACCTTGCAAGTCCAAATTTGCATTGCAAACTCTTTGGAATTTAACTCTACGAACCTGTTATTTTGCAAGTCCAAGTTTGTATTGCAAACTCTCTGAAATTTAGACTTGCAAAGTCGAACTTTACAGGTTTAAGTTTACATTACTAACTCTCTAAAATTTGGACTTGCAAAATGACCCATCGGACATATTATTTTACAAGTCTATAGTAAGAATAAGGATAAGGGTAGAATGAGTAGTTGGGATATATTTTACAAAGGTTAAAAATACGTAGATATTTTTCCAATTTAGCTTATACACATGGACATTTTTGTCAATTTTACTCATTGTTTTTACTTATTTTTTCATTTTTGTTCTACTTTCTTCTATACTTTTATAATTTTTATTTATTTTACAGTATATTTTTCTATAAAACTACATCAACTCATGAGCACTTTTTTTTTAATCATGTCATTTATATAAGTATTGAATAAAATTTGAGCTTTGCAAGTTTTTAATATTTAATAAACTATACAGATATAATTTTTCTTTTTTTTCACTTTTTTTTTGTTTTCTTCTATACTCCTATGATTTTTATCTATTTTATGATATAATTATACATACAATTACATAAGCATTTTGATTTTTAAATCAAATCATTTTAATAAGTATTTAATAAGATATAATTTTTTTAAAAAAATTATTTTCTTCTCAACTCACTATCTAATAGCGAGTCTCATTACCATATAATAAGTGGATACTTTGTTCTCTATTTGCCGTTGAATAGCAAATCTTGCTCTCAAATAGCAAATTTCGTTATCAAGTGTTGAGTAGATAATATTTTTAATAGTTTATATGTGGTGGACATATAACGAGTATTTTAGATAATGATGAATATTATTTTAAAAATTATAAATACTTAGTTATTTTGAAATAAATTATAATTAACATGAGCATTGATGTAAATTACCCTAATAATAATATATATTAAAAATATTAAATAAAAGAAAATAAAAATAAAAAATAAGAAAATAACAATACAGAAGTCCCTCGCAGAGGCCTAAAGAACTCGAGGGGGGCCGAATCGGGAAGATGGGAGGGTCAACGCTTTCTCATGAAACAATGACGTCATGATCCACGTCATCATCATAAACCCATCCATCCACACAAAGAGAGAGAGAAAAGTCCCGTCCCTTTCCAAAAGCCTTCCTTCCCTCCGCGCTTAAGTAGCCACCCCAGCCCCTCCACTCCCTTCCATTTCCATTTCACTTCCTCACTTCTCAACTCCCCAGCCACACGCGCCATGTACGCTCACCACTCCACCGCATTCCCACGCGCCTCCGATTCCCTCGGCGACTCTCCTCCATTCCCGCCAACTCTGGCTCCACCTCCTCCCGCTCTGGCTCACTCGGCGCCGTTCCTACACGATCAGTTGCTCGCCGGGGCCGAGTTTGACTCGCTGAACGAGACCATGAGGTTGCTGAGCTCGGAGGTCAGCAACAACAACAGCTGCAGCAGCGGATGCAGCAGCTACGGGTCTCCCAGTTCACTCGCGAGTCACTCGGCTCAGAGGCCGAGTCTGATTCAGCGGAGCGTCAGCAGCCATTCCCTCCAGAAGAACTCCACCCACCGGGTTTTCTCGTCGGTGGCCGAGTTCTTCGAGTCCAACGCCGGCCCCGTTCGGAGGGTTTACAGTACCGGTGATCTGCAGGTGGGCCCGGTAAATTAGAATTGGGGAGTGTGATTGCTAAAGAGTAGTGGAAAATGACCTAAATAGCCTCTCTCAAGTTCTTCTCGCATTAATTCTAATTCTAACTGTCATGTCGTTAGTTGCAAATTAAAACATAAACATGTACGTAGGTTTATTATGTGCATGTATAGTAATAAATGTTATCTGGTGTGTGGGGGTACAGGGGACTAACATGGTGCATCATAGTTGTTATCGATCAGAAAGTCCATTATCAAATGAGAGCAATGCCATCATCGAAGGAATGTCCGCCAAAGCTTGTCGTTACAGTCCGGAGGAAAGAAAAGAGAGGATTGAGAGGTATCGTAGCAAAAGAAACCAGAGGAACTTCAACAAGAAGATTAAGGTCTTTAATTTCTTCCTCTTTATTTTTTATGCATATATACACACACACACACACCTTTTTACTACTAAATAATATGCATTTTGTGAATTAGTAATTGTGTTTGACTAGGCACACGCACAATTCATAAGTACAATGGGTGCTTTTTTGTTTTCTTTTAATCATGGTCTCACTTGTTGTGTAATTTATTTATTTTATCCTTTCTGTGTTGCTATCATTCTGTGCGGTTGTGTCCGTCACATCCTAGTGCTCTTTGGGATTCTAAACACTCATCTATCACATTGACTATACAAATGGTCAACTAGATATAGCTAGAAAAGCTTCTATATTTGCAATTTGTGATAACAAATTGAAAAGTAAATTATATCACGCCTTAATTATTAAACATAAAAGTTCTTAACTATGCTTACATGGATGGTGGCGTGGTGGTATATATATGCATGACAGTGATTTACATGCTAAACTAAATCGAATGAATAATTTATGAAATATTGTTTTGACCTTTCTTTATTATTATTTATTTGTTCTTGATTTAACCCCTCATGACCATACATCAATGTTTCTTCTTCCATGCAAGGCCCATTGTCCAACACCAACTAGAATTGTATTTATCTTTCTCAAAACATAAAGGATTACCCTAGGAAAGTATATGATCAAAGTAGATTTTACAAATCTAGATGACCTGTTTCATTTTTTCATCACCTATTTGGTTTGGATTTTACTAGATGTATGAATCAAATACCTTACATTTCTTTTAGATTTTTTTTTTTGATCTTATAATTAAATTCTTGAAGGATTCGTTACACTATAAGAATACTTTTGTAAGGAGATAATACAATGACTTGACATTTCCTTTGAAATTCAAGTAATGGGGCCACTTAGGTAGTTGTCTTTGTACACAAAATTTTAGATAGCTGCAACTTGCATCTTTTGCCTCTTTGTGCCTAATCTTTTCCTTTGATTCCTTTGCCTTAAATTATTTAGAGATCCCATTCTGAATTTATAATTTCTCAATTTTAAACAATATATGGAGTTTATTTTGGTGCACTGAAATATACTTGTTTGAATTTAGTATGCTTGTAGGAAGACATTAGCAGATAGCAGGCCAAGAATCAGAGGCCGATTCGCAAGGAACGACGAAATTGAGAAGAATTCTGATCAAGTTCAGTGGAACAACATTGGTGGAGAAGAAGATGAAGAGGAAGATGATAATTGGATCAACTTGCTTGACGCCTTCTCTTCTAATTTAATTCCTTAATTAATAATCTGGTCAAGGAATATTTACTCAATTGATCAATGTTTTAGCATAAATTAATTTAGCTATAGTGTGGCAAGTTCTAGGTTGTTAATTGGTTTTTCAACTTTTATGCTGTGAACTTTAAGCGCTATTTTTTTTTTGGTGAATACTTTAAGCGCTATTTAATTAGCTTAAAGTAAGCCGTGTATGTATAGCTTTGATTGTATTATATATTTATAAATGAAATTGTGGATTTCATGACTTAATTTAATCCAAATTAGTGAACTTTTGACTGGAAATCAACTAACTTAATTACAAAACTTTTTTTTTTTTAAATGAAAAAAATGAAAGGTAACAAGAGCTGCCTGAAATACCCCACATCCATTACATTACTCTTCAAGCTATTTCCATTTGCATAGAGCCACTCCACCGATTCACAAAAGCTATAAACTATTTTATAAGATCGATCTCCAGCTTCAGCAGCACAAACCAAGCTTTAGCTTCCCAGCTTATGATAGCCGCCGTGCTGTTGAAATAACCCAAACAACACCATCTGAATTTGTTCACAAATGGCAATACTCGATCACAAACAATTCTATGCATGTCCATCCTTCAAGTTTAGCCATGCATGAGCTTCATTAAAGCTTGAGAAGTTGTTCTACAAGCTTAGCTAGTTTCAGCTTTCGCATGCATGCAGCCTCAGCTGATTATGAAGGAAATATTAATTGAATTTTAGAGAAGAAACTGTAATTGTGGTTTACGCAAGGCCTTGACTACAAATTAATATACAAGCCATCTGATTTAAGTGCTTCATCAGCAATATAACACACCATGATATATAAGTTGGGCAAAAGATAAAATCAAAGTCACTATCAAATTGAGGAATTCCAACAGTAAAAAATAAACAATAAAAAATAAAATGGTCATGCTGTGACACATTGATAGCCATCATATCTCCAACAATAAGAGTTTTTACAAGCAGTAGTAGTAGTATTCCCATTTCCCAAAACATAGTTGCTTATCATTTGTGCTTGGTATTTTTTTTCTCAAGCTTCAACTATTGGATTGTTAACTGATAAATAAAAAAGCCTATAAATGTGGAGGTAGCAACTATGGTGGAGCACAATATTGGCTACTGGCTATTGCATGGATTGTGGTGACCTATATCGTGTCATGCAAGGGCAATCGTGACAGTCCCATCACCATTTCAAAGAGATAGAGTTTTTGCTAATATTGCTTGTGGTTCTCAAAGGGAGAAGAACCATCACAAAGACCTCTCTTTCTGAGACTTAGACAACCACAAACCCCATGATGCACAGATGTATGTGCATAGCTACCAAATCAATCAAATCGTTAGTGTTTTTTTCTCTCAAGTGCTCTTTATTTATTATTATTATTAATTTTTTTGGTCAGTTATTTTCACCCAATGCGGGTGTCTTTTTTTTTTTTTGGTGAATACCCAATGCAGGTTTAGTTTCCTATGTATTCCTACAAAATGTAATAGAGAAGAAGACCAGTCTCCCGCTGCAAAGTACAAGTCCCATAATTGCAATAAATAATATGCTAATTAAATCATTTTCTTTAAGATCTGATTCTTACACATGGGATTAATATATATATTCTTGGGATTAATTACTCTATTAAATATATTCCTCCTAATATAATCTTACGCCCCAACCCAACGAAAGCCCTTTTCATTTTTTTTTCTTATGCCATTCAGCAAAAAGACAGGTCTTTACGGTTGACACTTAATACTAATAACTAATAATTAGAACCAAAAAGACCACCCACCACCAGGAGTTGAAAGCGACAGACATCCTAGAGAGCAGTGTATACAACTCACACTCAGCAGGTCAGTGACCCCTCCTCCCTCCTGTTCTTATCTTCTTTTTCAATCTCTATCTTTTAAAAGTCTTACTTTGGCTTTACAAAGCCAAACCCATATTTAATTTTATCATAAAAGAAAAAAAAAATACTGAAAGTTTATAATCAATCAACTATTTAACCACTTGGTCGTTCATGTTACTGAGTCACGGGTGATGCCTTATATATATACTTAAAAAAAATTACAGAATCTAAATTCAACTTTAACGATAGGCGAAGTTGCTTGATGCAGACTCTAAAGGCTTTGGGAGGTCGGTCCATTGCAATCTTTGTCGGCCGGCGTGGGTTACCCACTAAATCATTTTAATAAACCACAAAACAAAATATCATGCGAAGATATTTAAAAAAAAATAAAATAATAATAATAATAATAATAATAAAATTCCATGCGTAAAGGTAAAGCAGAATCTCTTACACCAGCTGTGGTTTGTGGCCCCAAAATCATTCCTATTTTGTTTGCCAGAAAATGAACTTGGCGAACAGAAATTTTGAAGTTGCAAAGCCTCTGGATTAGCAAATGGACCGCCAAATTGGAGAATTATATAACCTCAGCCAAGAACAATGATACGGTCTGAGTACCATGGAGGAATAAGAAAACAAAAACAAAGACGGTAGGTTTAGCTAATGAGTAAGTGACCAAGTCCTATTGAACCCCTACAGGTTTTTTGAAAAGGAGAAAGACAAGCTTAATTATGATGGCGTAGGTTCATTAAGCATAATGACAGAAGAAGCCGCTATGTGACCATTATAATAACACTGAAAAAACCAACGCACACTAGCATTTCTTTCTAAATAAAGTAATTGTGAATGTAACGCACTATACGATGAACATCAGGCCAGCAGTTAGTCGTAACATATCATGATCTTAGGGTGGTCATGTAGATCCAACGGCAACCCCACATAGTAAAATGAAGAGCACATTGACTGTGGAATGTAGCAGGAAATAGGTTACAATTAATCATTTGAACTACATATAATAATTCATGGCTACACAGTATAGAAGAATTTCAGTGTAAACAAACTTTTTTTTTTTCATTTAATGTGAGGATTGTAAAGATAAAAGTAGTTGCAGCATGCAAAAGAGTCAGCCATTGGATAAAAGTTTAGGGTGTTAATAAAACTAATTATTTTGGACAATAATTCAACCAATTCAATATTAACCAGTTTTTGAATTTTATAATCAAATTCAAACCGATTAAATTTTCATATCCAATCCAATCTAATAGTGATCGATTTGGTGTGGTTGTTTCAATTAATTTTGAATTGGATAAGCAATTAACAAGTCCAAACCATTTTAAATTAAAAAACCACATAAAAAATACTTTATATTATATAATTAAAATATAAATTAAATAATCAATATATTTTATATATATGTTATATCTATAGGATGGATTCACTTGTAATTTTTTTTTAATCTAAAACCAACAACTTATCCAAATCCAATTGAATTTGAAAAGTTGAAATCCAAACCAATACATAAATTAGCTTGGTTTGGATTGAATTGATGAGTTTAGTTAAATTCCGAACACCCAGAGACCTTCATAAAACAAAGGTATATCACTAAGAGCATATTTGTAACTGCTTTTTTTGAATAAAAAAGTATTTTCTTTTTATAAAAAAAGAGTTTGAAATATATTTGATCAAATAATTATAAAACACTTTTTTATAAAAAAAAAAAAAAATACTCTAAGTGCTTTTTTTTAAAAGCACCTAATGGGTATTTCTCCAAAAAAAAAAAGTGCTTAAATAAAAAGCGCTTTTGAAAAAAATACTATTTATATAAGCAGTTCCAAACGAGCCTTAAACCAACTTTGAATTCTTTTAACGTTAAATTACAGTCTTTTTGATGATTCCAGTATTTGAACGCTCAAGAACCATTCCAAACTATTGAGATCAAAATCAATTTTTTTAAAAAAAAAAACAGAAAACGAAATAAAATATATGGGTCTGTTTGACATAATTGTCACTTCAAAAATGAATGGGAACCGACAAGGCAAACTAAATAAATGTATGGAATGTAATTAAACAGTTTACATATGCGGAAACCTTACTGGTTAGATCTTAATTTTGCTTTCTTTTTACCTGTGTAGGCCTTCTTCTTAAAAGGTGGAGTCAAAATGCGCTTGAGAGGAAGTAAACAAGCTTGATGAGGTATCTTCCTTTTTGACTTGGATTTCCCTGCAACAAAAGGACAGAAATATGATAGATATGAAATCTTCCTTTGGTTAAAACTGAGATAGATATTTTTAAGAAACATGATAGATATGATTGGAACACACTCTGACTGAAAGAAAGTAATACCTGATACAGATGAAGAAGAAATTAAATGATCCAATCCAGTATCAGCTTTTCCATGCTTTTGCTCTTCCATTGTCACCTCAGCTGGCTCATGATTTCCTGCTGAATAATTGTCTCTTACTCTCATGACATCAGTAGACTCCAGAATAGGAACCTCATCCAAGACTGTAACTGGATCATCTTCAAGTTCCTCAATTTGTTCCTGTTCTTTAATATTTTCATCTAACACTAAAGAAGTAGCTTCTTGATTTTCTGTAACCACCTCTATTAAATCTTCATCTATAAGATCACCTTTCTTTCCTAATAATACCTCAGAACTTTTTAAACCCTTGTCCTCCTCGTAATGAGCAGAAAGATTTCTATCCTTAAAGGGAGTGCTCTCAACTTTAGAATCAGCATTACAGGCAACACATAATCCAATATCTGACATGTGAAATGTAGCTTTCTCATCTGATAATTCAACTTGTAATTCATAACTATCAACACATTTTTCTTGTCTCAAATTATGCGATTCTGCTCTAATCAAGTTGATATCTGCATCCGACGTACTAGGCTTATTTAGATCTCCCTCATTGGTTGCAATAGGAGCTCTGATTTCCACAGAATCTGTGAAAGTAGTGTCACAAGGGGAAACTAATTTCTGAAATTTTTCATTTTCAAATGTCTGATGTTTAAAACAAGTATCTTGTAACAATGTTTGACCTGCTACAGGAAAATCAAGCCTGTTGGACTGATCTAGATTTCCATCACTTCGAACTGGCTGTACAATAATCTCAGCAGTAGAAATAACATTATTCCTGTCTTCTTGTGACTGGGACACAACCTGAGCTTTAGTTATCAAATCCTTCACTTGAAAACCATGTGATGGCATGCTATCAATGACTGAAGTAAAATCAATAGATTTCACAGTTTTGGTTGCTTCACTGGAAGCAGCAAAAGACTTTGCAATATCATCTAATTGCAAGTCACCTTCACCACTAGAAATGGGATCCCATTTAAACCAGTCACTCGACAAAGGTTCATTGGAGGAAGCCACTTCCACTTTGATGGCCTCCTTATAAAATTGTCTTTTCCTCAAAGCTTTAGTTATAAGACTCCTGTAAGAAATGTAGGTACAAATTTCTTAGCACATTAAACAAAAGATCAACATGAATCTGAAGACTGTGAAAGTTATCATACCTACAATTTTTGGACAAAGCTGCTTTAGCTCGTTCCATGGACATCCCAAGCAAAGAAGATAAATTTGCAACATCATATGGCCCCCTTAGTTCAAATACAGTAGGGGCAGCACTAGATATAATTAGATTTTTCCCCCGAGTCCAATCTACTAGTAACTGATAGTTTAAGCAGTGTAATGAGCACATGATTAGATACATCAATCAGAAACTCATATAGATACAAACATCTAACTTTGTACATGCTACCACAAAGACTCACATGGACATGATTTAGACAATAATATACATGCATAATAAAGTTAAATTCAAATTTAACTAAAAAACTTCAATGACAGCATCTGGTTGCATATCAATGTACCTTTTTTTTCGTTTTCTATTTTGGAAGGTTATAGCAATATACCTGGACACAATTTAACTGACCTATAGTCAAGCAGGGCACTATTTACAATCAGTTAGATTCCTAAGAAAGTAACCAGAAAGAAAGAGGAGATAGAGGGTACAGCGAGAAAGCTCCAAAACAATAAAACACAGTTTCCAGCTACCTTTAATACAAATGTCAATCCAATGCATGTTGAACTAAAGAAACAATTAGAACCAGATAATGCCAGATATACCCCAACCACCCTTAACAAGGGTGAATCTTTTAGGTAAAAATGACAAATGAAAAACTAAGGTGAAAAGCAACTGCTATTTCAAATACTCTCTTTTTATGCTAACATGAGACTTTGCTATAGTTTCACATACAGTATCTAGTATATCAATACCTGTATAAAAAATACTCATAAAGTGAGTTCAAGGAAGTATGCTCTTGCAGAACAGTGCATATCTAAGTTAAAAGTTTAGGGAAAAAAAATCACATCTCAAGCGAAGGCACCATTCTCTTCATTATATAAGGTATCTATCATATCAACCTTTATTCAAAGAACAAGGTTTTATATTTTCCTTCCCTGCTTCAATCAACTGTTCTAGTTCCTTGAACCTCATACCAGCACACATTGTTGACCAGGACTATTTAATGACCTTTAAGTGAACCAACAAGGCAATAACCAATACCAAATCTTTTCATTTTGACAATATGTTACAACCTTAATACTAGAATCCTTCATGGTCACCTTTTTCTCAACACCAATTTCTGCTAAACTAGCAAGTTAATGCATAGTTTTCAGTTGCCTAATATTATACTCCATTAAGCACAA
This sequence comes from Rhamnella rubrinervis, assembly GCA_007844105.2. Lineage (NCBI taxonomy): Eukaryota > Viridiplantae > Streptophyta > Magnoliopsida > Rosales > Rhamnaceae > Rhamnella > Rhamnella rubrinervis. The sequence goes on from CM017578.2 coordinate 22,092,004, forward strand.
GTTGCTATTTCCTAAAGCTCTCATGCCATTGGTATATAGATTAGACCCTAAATGTTTCTACTCCAGTTATAATGCCCGCTCAAAATTTCATGAAGTTTATTAATCTTTTGAAAAGGGTATACTAAGACATCTTCATAAATTATACACACAAGTCCATAACAAATAACACCTACTCAATAGTAACATATTTGTGTAAAACAATCAAGGGAAGAAAAAATTTTCAGAAACAAAAAACAAACCAACTAATGTATTACAAAGTTCTTGCAAGATTCAAAGCATGGCACATGGAACCAGAAAATATAAGAAGTACCGGGAACACCATAACTAGTCAATGCAAATTGCAAGGAACAATAAAACAGTTGTTTGGGGGCTGCAAGTACATTATAAATTTATAACTATCTTCAGTAACTTCCTCAAGTTCTCACCTTAGCATTGGATATCATTTGCTTCCTCGATTGAATATCAGCAATGAGATTGGAGTATGTGATTTCAAAATACACTCCACGCTGCGCATAATAAATAAATAAATCAATTAGACAAAACCTAATCCATAATAATTACGATATTTTTTATGAAATTTTTTCTGAAAGGCCAAAACTTTAGTCTCTCTCGGAAGAATGGGGAGGATGGGGAAGGGGTTATAACTAGTGAGAGGAAGGAAACCTCAATAGCAGCCTTAACCATGGGCATCTTCAGACGAAAAGGTAGCTTCTCAGAAAAATCAATCGCAATCATATCCACCTATATACAACAAAAACAAACCGAAATTAATTTCTTTAGCTCAATTTTCTCAGTAACCAAACAGAACCCCTTAAAACCAAATTGCAAAGGAAAACAGAAAAAAAAAGTTACCAAAAGCACGAACCTCCAACTTCTCACAAGCCTGGTCGAAGACGCTCTGGTTCATGGGACTGACGGCTACAAAATCATAGGTCTTCAAAATGGGATTGCCAGAATTTAGGGCCTGAGCCTGGGAAAGATTATCGGAGCAGACGGTGAGACGCCTGTACTGGCGGAAAGGGGAGGTACGCGGAACGCCGAGGATGTTGCGATGGAAATAGACAGAGGAAGACAGAGAGGGCGAGAGCTTGAGGAGAGTGGAGAGGGTGAGGAGTGGTATGGAGCAACGGTCGTGATCGGACATGATGCCCTTGATCGTACGGTTGTAGGCGATTCCGGAATAGCCGAGCTCCATGGCCAAAGTAGCGAGCTTTATACGAGTGGTCTTATAGGACGGCGAGGATTCCAGGTACGGTACATTCAGGTCGAAGAAGCCCATTGCTAATTTGATCAGAGCAGCCTCCGACTCTGAACCACACGAGGGGTTTAAGGGGCAATGAAGAGAGAAAGACCGCAGGGGTTTTAGCTTTCAACAGTTATATATTTGTTTTAATTTACGGTAATATAAAACAAGTTATTAAGCTCATTAGAGTGTAGTTCTTTAAAATAAAGTCACGTTGACATAACGAAGAATACAAAAAATTTTAAAATAATGGGAGGATCGAGGAGCAGCCATGAATTAGCTTACCATATGAACAACATAGGAGGCGTCTATTCTTTTAACTATGAGATAAATAAGACTACTAACCAATGACGATAAAGAATGGCATCAGGGAGAAGTTCTCCATTAGAGACATCAAATTTCCTATTTAGTTTTACAGATGTATGAACAATCTTAATATTAGTAAGAGTAGCCCAACCAAGAAGATCCTAAGCATATTTACCTTTGACTAAGAAAGTACCCATTAGAGGATGAAGTAGAGAGTCCAACAAAGTAGCTTAGAAAACTGATGAACTTGATATATAATATTTATTTATGTTCCCATTATTTGCGTTTAGTTTGTTTTTGTTTTTTAATTCAAGGATATTTGCGTCTTTTTATATTATTTTCAATTAAGATATTGGATCTAACTTTGAAAATTTATGAAGATTTCAAGTGAAAAATAATTTGATTAAGCACATTAAAGACCAAAATATATTATTTGAAGACCAAGCAACAATTTCAAGTGAATTTTGGATCTGGCGCAGCTTGAACTCTTTTGATCATAACTTGAGTTATAGAAGGTCTTTTAAATGAAGTTAATGGCAAATGAAAGCTAAGACATTGAGGATTATTTATGAATTTTTTCAAAATTTTCTAGGTAGCCAATCAATGCCGGTTTTAATTCGTTTTTCATATTTGAAGCTGTCCTGGTAGAATTGCACAATTTTTGGAGAAATAATATTTGAATGCTTTTTATATTTTTCTCTGAAATATATGATATATTATTGAAAATGTAATACATAGATATTTAATTTACATATTGTTTTAGAATTTTCTGAGAAGTTTAAGTGCTTCAAAACGTGGACGCAAATGGGGTCACGTGCAGATTTTCTTGTAGAATCAAATTAGGAAAGTAACATCTTTCTAAGGTTTCCTACTTGTCTTAAGACTCTATGGGCGACTTCTCTAAGGTTTTACATTGATTTTCCTGTCTATTAAGTAACCAATATTAGAGAAAGAAGCATTCATAGACTCAATCATTCAAATTTTTGAGAGATTAATGAGAGGATTAAGATGAGCTTCTATGGATTCGATCAAACCCAGCCGTCATCAACTTTGGAGATCTTTTATAGTTTTTCTTTTTTTTTCTTCTTCTTTAGTTGATGATCATGATGTATTCAAGCATACTAATTTCTATTTTGATTTTCATTATGACCTAAGTCCACAAACTAGGGATACAATGTAACCTAGTCATGAATATTTTTTTTGAGTTTTAATAAATTTATGTTTGCTTTTCTACGTTGAGTATTGGTTGATTTGCTTAATACTTTGATGTGATTAGCCACTATATTAATTATCTAAATACCATGTTAAAATTGAAAACTTGCATGTGTGTAAAAATCTAATTAATACCATGTATGTTTGTAAACTTGATTTTATTTGCATTTTACATGTCATAAATGTGTGCAAGGATGCTTGCATATTATCAAAACAACTTAGCTATAGAGCTTAATGAGTTTGTATAGACTTTAATTAACATAGGAATATAGGTGATTAAATTATGTAAGTACGATAGTTTTTTTACAAGGTTATTAATAAATTAGGATTAAGTTAATCAACATGATTAGCTAGGTTATAAATTTATTTAGAACTTAATTTGAATTGGATTGGTGATGGTGAAATCATATGCTTTATTGTCTCTTTCTTTTCAATTATCAAATTGAAATTTTCCTTTTAGTTTTATTTATGCTATTTAATCAAAAAAACATGATTGTCCAAATAAGAAACCCATTTAATCAACTTTGGTAATTAGTACAATTATAGATCCTAGTAAGTTTGATACTTTACTTTTCACTTTATTATTTGTATATGATATTATATGCTTGCAATATTTTATCAAACAAAGACTCAAATCCTTAATTAAAGGTGGGCAAATCAACTCGGATACCCAGGAAAACCTCCCAACCTGTCCATTTCGGTGCAGATTGGGTCGGGTTTTCTATTATACCCGGGTACATTCGAGTTTTTTATATGCATAAATAGTCGGGTTGGTGCAGGTATAAGGTTGTGGATAAAAACCCATCCCACATCTACCCGACCCGTACATTTACATTAAAAAAATAAAAAAATACCTAAAAGTCCTAAATCAAAAATATTGTATTTGAATCAGACAATTCTATAGAGTGATACACATTCGACAGCCGCACCAGCCACCAAAGGACCCTTTCTCAATCTCTCTCTCACCTCTCACCGCTACACCAAACACCAAGAACTCCGCCGCACCACTGTCCTCTCTCTGTAGCTCATTTGTCACTTTGATCCACATCCACACACCCACAGTTTACTCTCAATCTTTTACAAGTAAGAACTTCCAAAGATCTATCTACTCTTAGTCTGCTCTTTGTAAGGTTAGTCTTCTAAGATCGCACTCTCTCTTTGATCCACTCTCCTCACTTTCATTATTTCAAATGCTACTTTGGTATTCCCTTTTACTTGTTTAATTGGGTTATGATCTATGCATGTGGGTATGTTATTTTTGTTTGATTGGTTCTGGGGAACTTTTATTTGATTGGTTTTCTGGGTAAATTGCTTTCACTGTTAAACGAGTGTCAACTCTCACTTGTGCCTTTAAAAACAAATTTTTTTAAAATTAATTTGAGCCCAAAACACAACAGTTTTGCAAAACAGTTTATTTTTTCATCGGGCCTAAATAATTTGAGTTTTTTAAAAAATATTTTGGGCTTAGTCTGGCCCAAAAAATGACCAAACAGGCCCATCAGCCTTTCAGGCTGGGTGGGCTCGGGTATAGGCTCATTGTCGGTTGGTTTTGGGTTGAAAATTTAAAAATCAAACTAATGGGCTGGTCGGTTCAGTGGGGCCCAAAACAGATCCCACCTGACCCGTGCCCACCCCTATCCTTAAGGGTTTTTTGATGCCATAGTCAATGGGTCGTTAAATTTTTTTTAGCCACGTTTTGTAAGAATTAAAATTTTAGCCCATTTCATAAATGCTTTTACCTAACTACCCTTTATATCTTCTTATTCCCATTTAATGCGCACACTTCCTGTCATCTTCCCAAATTAAATGCATATAAAAAGTACTAAAAAAAATTTTAATATATGTTAACACATTTTCATTAAACTGAATTTCGATCGAATTATACATTTTCTTCGTCGCTATCAAACCGACCATTAATGTATATTCAAGCTTATGTAAGTTAATATTAATAGTAATTGTTGATTTTTTTTCTCTATTATTGATTGGGTTATTGATTTGTTAATGATTTTTTGTTTGATATGGACTTTTCAAACAGAAACTGTAAATTGTAAAAAATCACGTTCAGTGGAAAAATTTCGCATCGTATTGAAGAAAAAGGTAAACAGTGTTCATAAAATTTAAACTACTTGGTGGTGGGACCACCGACGCAGTGGGCCTATCGATGAGCACAACGGGGTGGTGGCCACGCCCAATCGCTCACGGCAGATATATAGTTTTTATAAATTATATTTAAAGACTTTTCTGATATTGGATTGGGGCAAATAATATATTGTTGGAAAGCTAAGATGATAAACTTTTTTAAATATTTTTCAGAATTTTGGGATGAATCATGCTCCAAACCCAACCCAAATGCTGTCTCGGTAGATTTGCATGTAAGTCAGGTTTGGAACATGATTAGAAGGTACAAATCAATCCGAAAATTCTAAAAAATATTCAAAAAATCTTATCCTCTTCGCCCAATGGTATATCATTTGCTCAATCCGATATCGAAAGTTTTCAAATATAATTTTAAAAACTATACAAATCCACGTGAGATTGGATGGTCCGTGGGTAATGCCAACACCAATTTAACAACTATTCACGATTTGCATAGTTTTTGAAATTATATTTGAAGACCTTCGGAAAATGATATATTGGAAAGTTAAGAGATAAGTTTTTTAAATATTTTTAGAATTTTACGGATTGTACCTTCTAATCATGCTCCAAACGACTTACATGCAAATCTACCGAGACAACATTTGGGTCGGTTTGGAGCATGATTAGAAGCACAAATCAACCCCAAAAATTCTGAAAAATATTAAAAAAGCTTATTCTCTTACTTTCCAACTATATATTATTTGCCCCCAATCCAATATCATAAAAGTTTTCAAATATAATTTTAAAAAAACCTATGCAAATCTGCCGATGCGAGATTTGGACGTGGTCTGGTGGTGGGGTGGTGGTGGCCACCATCAGCCCATATGTCTGCTGGGGCCATTGATGGTGCGCCGGTCCCACCGACGGTATGAGCTGGTGGTGGCCACGCGCACCGATGGTGCCCACCATCGGACCACTGGCCGTTGGTGGCCCCACCACCAAGCCATCGAAGGTGGTCACGCATTGATGGTGTGCACCACTCGGGCGGGGCTCACCACCGGCCGCCGGGGTCTTACCACCGGGCTATCGTCGGTGGCACCACCACCAGGGAGTCGGTAGGTTCACCGATGGCTCACTGGTGGTGCCTACCACCAGGCCGTTTGTCTCTTTAATATTAAATATTTGTTTAATTTTTTTTAATTATATTTTTTTATATATTTTACTATATTTTATGGTTATTGTTTGTTTTCTCATTTGGTGTATTTTTTTTTGTTATAGGTACCCATGGATTTTGAGAGCACTGTAATTGTTGTATTTTATGATGGCACGTAGTTTAAGGGTGACGATGGTCGTTTTCAATTTAAGGATTATCAGTCGAAAGTGATTGAAATACCTAGGAACTGTACTTATACTCAGTTGATAGATGAGGTCTATAAAATTGTAAAAGTTGATCGGGAAAAGTACAATGTGAAGATGAAATACCAATATATTGTTAGTTATCAACCATGTGCTCCACAGGAAATAAATTCAGATCAAGATGTCAAAATATTTATCCATGTTGTGAAAACAATTATGCATGTGACTCCTTTATATGTGGAGATCATTTCAAATGTTGCTGAAGTTTATTCCGCAGATGAAAAAAACAATGATACATATGCTAAAATTACTGCGGGAAGCGGAAACGCTCATATCTCAACTTCTTGTGCTGCCACAGAAATTGGAGAAAGGGAAAAAAAAGAAAAATATGTTAATGTGTCCGATGTTGAGGAAGCTCAATCATGGAAAGTCAAATCTCTCAAAGTCCTATTCGAGACTCAAAATCGTGGGAAAATGTATCATATTGGTAAAGTGAAGCACAATGGCAAAGTGAAGTCCCGAAAACATGCACACCTTGGGAAACATGTGTAGAGGAAACTCAAACACACTTCGAAACTCAATTCCAACAACTCAACATGAAGAAGAAACTACTCCAAATGATTGTAGAAAGTAACGTTGGTGCTAAATTTTTCCAATACCGAATGTATCATTTGTAGGTGGTTCGATTCACGCATATCATCATTAAGTGGTTCATCCCGTTACATGGACATAGAATCAGGTTCTTGTAATGGTGATGAGTTTAGTGTTGGTCAAGTATATGATGAGAAACAAGATTTGAAGCGAAAGCTACATTTCTATGATGTTCGAAACAACTTTCAGTTTAAGGTTGTACGATAATCTACTACGCGTTATGAGGTTCAATGCTTCTATGATACTTGTGATTGGAAACTTCGAGCTAAAAAGATCCCACATTCAGAGAAGTTATGGAAATAAATCAAAGTTAACTTAACCATGTCGTCCTTATCTTCCAAGTTACTATGCTTCAAATTCATGAAAGAATTTCTTACGTCACGATTCCTTATCTTCTTGATATCTCCAAAATATTTATTTCGAATTCGATTGGAACTTGGTGGAGGAATCGCATCCAATGAATGTTTCATCTTCAATCTAGTAATTAAACCAAATTCCTTCCATGTGAAGATTGCACCTTTATCATTGAAATTGAACTCCATTACTTCGGTGTTCAAGCTATCTGCTTGTCTTGCAATCATATTATGGATAATTCCAATACTTAACACTAACTCCCGCATTCTTAAAAATAAGGTGCCAAAACAACTCTTCTTAAACTTCTTAAGTTGTCTTTCCTTCAACTTTGAAGGCTTTTCGGGATTTTGCTTGTATTTGGATTGAATGTCCAAGATGCATTTCCAAATGATGGACTTCGATGTAATCCTAATTCGATTGCCCTTTTCGAGAATAAATGCATCGGGGTACTTTAAAGGCTTTGCTTCAGCCATTTTTCTATAAAATAATAAATTGCATAGAGAGTTAAACAACAAGGACATATATCACATTAGTCAAATTTGAAGCATGAGTTTATAGCATAAATCAATCAATAACAAAAATTCTAAAATAATGATCAAGAATTTGCATAGTTTTAGTATAAATTATATTTGCAGCACTTAAGTCGAGTTACAAGCATGATTTCATAGCCCAAATTAACTCAGAAAATTCTAAAAAAATATTTAAAAAAAAGCTTATCCTCTTAGCTTTCCAACGGTATATCATTTGCCTCAATCCGATATCGGAAAGGTCTTCAAATATAATTTTAAAAAAACTATGCAAATCTATCGAATAGCATTTTGGACATGGTCACCACCACCCCACCACCAGACCACTTCCAAAACGCTCTTCGACAGATTTGCATAGTTTGTTTTGAAATTATATTTGAAGACCTTCCGATATCGGATAGAGGCAAATGATATACCATTGAAAAGCTAAGAGGACAAGCTTTTTTAAATATTTTAGAATTTTGTGTTGATTTAGGTTATGAAATCATACTTCGAACTCGACTTAAGTGCTGCAAATATAATTTATAATAAAACTATGCAACTCTTAGGATACAACACTTAAGTCGTGTTTAAAACATGATTTCATAGCCTAAATCAACCTAGAAAATTTTAAAAAAGTATTTAAAAAAACGTTTATCCTCTTAGCTTTCCAACGATATATCATTTGCTCATCGGATATGGGAAGGTCTTCAAATATAATTTTAAAAAAATCAAGAAATAAGCGTTTTGGAAATGGTTTGGTGTACACCATGGTCCATGGCCGTGCCACCGAGGGCGGGCTGGTGGTGTACCACCACCCCACCTGCCACTGCGCTTCGCAGATTTGCATATGTTTTAAAATTATATTTCAACCTTCGATATCGAGAGGCAAATGATATACCATTAGAAACTAAGAGGACAAGCTTTTTTAAATATTTGTTTGAAATTTTCTGGGTTGATTTAGCTATGGAATCATGCTTCAACTCGACTTAAGTGCTGCAAATATAATTTATACTAAAACTATGCAAATCTTAGGAGACAACACTTAAGTCGAGTTTGAAGCATGATTTCATAGCCTAAATCAACCCAGAAAATTCTAAAAAAATATTTAAGAAAAAGCTTGTCCTCTTAACTTTCCAACGGTATATCATTTTCAACCATATAAGGTTTTCAAATATAATTTCAAAACAAACTACAAAATCTTCAAGAAATTTAAGTGGTCAGTGGCACCACCACCAAATCTTTATAAAGTTTAACTAAGGCATTTTATCAAACACCTAACACGCATTCTAATTTATTGCATAAATTTGAAATTTTTGATTTATATCAACCATCTACACCAAAATCATCAACACAACAAGTAAAAATCATACAATATTCTTCATAAATAAGTTAATAAACAATAAAACCAAAATACAACACAAAAGTTAAATCTCATATATTCTAACCTCTTTTATGATACAAATCTACTATGTGAGTAGATGTGGGCGCAACAATATGTGTGTTCCAATGGAGATTTGCACCAATGTGGTAGATATAGGCCAATGTGTGTGTTCCAAGGTGATTTGAACGGCCAATGTAGTAAATATGATGCACTTGGACTTCAAAATGTGTAACTAAAGATGAAATTGAGAAGAAATGAAGGAAGAAGAAGAAGAAGAAGAAGAAGATGAAGAAGGAAATGAAGATGAAAATGGACAAAATGGACTCAATTGGTCGGTCAAGAAGATGAAATTGTGTGGGCGTCAAGAAAAGAAGATTGTGTGGGTGTGGGGCCGGTCAAGAGAATGAAGAAAAGAAATGTGTAGTTGTCTTGCAAAATGGGCATATTAACATCATGTGGTGTCGGTCAAAGTCGTCAAAATAAAGTGTCGGTCAAAATAGGAAATAGATAAAGGGGTGTCAAATGGGCTATACCAATTTTAAAATTGAACTGTTTATAAGGGTAATTGGGTAATTTTGGGCTATAATTTTAATTAACTAAATTTTGAGTTATTTTTCATTAAGTGATATTGGGCCTGGCTATGGCATCAAAAAACCCTATCCTTAATTTCAGGTTGGTTTGTCATAGTAGTTTTAAGTTCTTAAATACTAGCACTATCATCACTTATAATAATCATATCATCAACATATAAGAGAAGAATAGTGGTATCATAATTAGTTCTACAAAGGAACAAGGCAGAATCATGTGAGCTGAGTTGAAAACCAACTGTTGTCATGACAGAGTTGAACTTAAAAAATCAAGCACGTGGAGCCTATTTCAGTTCATATAATATTTTGCACAGATGACATACTTGACCTTTTTTATGTGAATAATCAAAAGGTGATTATATATAAAATTATTCACTAAGATTACCATTAAGGAAGGCATTTTGACAACCATCTAAAAAAAATTTATTGGCATAAGGCAGCCAAAGCAATCAAAGTACGGACTATAAGTAGTTAAGCTATTGGAGAAAGATCACCTCATAATCAATCCCATATTCCTGAGTGAAGTCTTTGGTAACCATATAAGTTTTATATCGCTTAATGCTACCATAAAAAATGCATCTTGATTTTGTAAACTCATTTATAATCCTATTATAGATTTTCTATTAGGTAGATCAACCATATCACACATAGACTCAGATCCTAAAGTGTAGAAGCTCAATTGAATAAAATATTACTCTTTGAACCCTATAGTCTATATATAGGATGATATACTGTAACTGTGGTTGATTGACTATCTCTTAAAGAGACAAAGAATTAGAGTTTTTATGTAGAGAAAATAAAAAAAAATTTGTGATTTCTAGATTTGATTTTTGTAACCATTCTTATATTTTTTATACATTGATTGAAATGTCCACATGTTGTTCCATCACCTTGAGGATAGTTTGAAATCATGTGCTTATATTTTGCTCATCCACCAGAGACATCTTCTTGTTATTTCATATTAAATAGTATAAATTATTCACATGTACTCAAGGCTTTTACGATACATTCCTTCAACATACATATATAATATATGTATATATATATAGGGATGCTATGAACCCCAAAGTCGGGGATGTTTTAAAACGCATGATGTGAAGGAGCTGTTTACGTTTAAACACACCGTTTTATTAATAAAAAAAACCAAAAATCATGATTTTGCCTATCCTCTTCAACCTTCTCGCACATAGACTTCTGCAGCCCTCTGGAAAATCCTTCTACAGTACCCCTCCTTCAGCCTCTACAAAATCTGGAAAATCCAAGATTTGGACATAAATTCGCACAGCTTTGCAAACTCACCTAAAGGCCCAGTTTAGTTGTTCATGATTTTGGTACTGCTAGCAGATAAAAAAGCTTTAGATCGGAGAAAAAGTTACCTTTTTTTTCCTTAGATCGGAGTTGAGTTTGCAGAGTAGTGAGAGGGCTGCAGAAAAAAAAAGAAAGGAAAATTACAAAGAGACATTAGGAACCAAAACACAAACCTACACACTGACACACTTTCTTTCTAAAACTCCAACTTCCTTCCTTTAGATCTCTCCGCCTCTGCTTGCCTCCTCATTTCTCTCTCCCTGATCTTCACTATTAAAATGCCCTCGTTTCGGACTCGGAGCTCTCTGTCGTCTCATTCAGTTTCTAGTTTTTGCTCCATGGCTCTCGTCATCGCAATGCTGATAAACTAAATTTGCTTTTGCTTACCGTACTTTGACATCCGCCAAAGGTACTTCTCTTGAACACTTTTCTCTTTTGGTTGTGTGATTTCTATCTACTCTCAGATTGTTTATGAGATGAATTATGTAGCTGCGTAAGTGTGTAATCAATTTGGTGGATTTAGTTCATTTGAAATTTGTATACAAAGTCTATAGTTTTTTATTATTATTAAGTTTATGGGAAAAAATTTGGAGTAACTTTGTATGTAAGTAGCAAAAGACCATTATATCGTTTATTTTTTCAAATTTACTTGTTCTGTTTTGCTAAACCAAATTTACCTTTGTGACAGCCACCTAAACTCCGTGATTTTCCATCCCTAATCAGGTGAGTTTGTATAGCTATGCTAATTTACGTCCCGATTTTGGTTTTACAGAGGCTGTGTGTGAGAAGGTTGAAGAGGATAGGCAACATTGTAGTTTTTGGTTGGTTTTTATTTTTTATTTTATTTTATTAATAAAATGGTACGTTTAAATGTAAACAGCTCCTTCACATCACGTGTTTTATAACATCCCAAACGTTGGGGTTCATAGCATCCCTATATATATATATATATATATATATATTTGCTAATTCATGAATTAAAAGAATTTTAGTGGCTGTTGATGATCATGCTCTAATTAGTTTGCCTAAATCTTAACCTATATTTTTATATATATGACATATGATGATATGAAGTAATTGAAAGGATAACTTCGCCCTCAAGGAATTAATATTAAACAGCTTTCGAAATTAAGAATAATTAATAACTTTTTTCCTGACTGTTGTCCATGTGGACGTGCCTAGAGTTTTCGAAAGAATTAATTTGATACATTTTCTTTTTGTGAGAAAAGTAGGTACTTCGTACACTCATTTGCTTCCAACGGCTATAACGTGCATGTATAGCTATTTACTCTCCAACGCTAACGCTACATAATTAATTTATCAAAGGAATACTCATCCTAATATTAATCTGTGTAGTCAATTTATAATATACATATATATTGTACTGGATATGATATTATTTCAAACCCGTTATAATATAAACAAACACAAATTAAACTAATTAATTAATAACGTTTATACTCAATTTTAAAATCTTAATCAAGATCAATGCCAGCCTGTAAATGCACGTAGTGTGGATCAGCAAATAACCTTCATATCATATGCACACACTAACTTCAATATTGATTCAATTATACTAGAATTGCTCAATTGACTACGTACTGTGGATCAGTGTATTCGAATGTAGGTACGTGCCCATATATATATATATATATATATTCATATACAATATATGTGGGTGAAAATTAGATTCGTGTGCATATATACAATAGGTACATACCGTACCCTTATAGAGGGACTATCAACATTTTTAAAAGTACATGAGTAGGTTCAGCAAACTGGCAAACTATTAACTTAATCGCAAAGGTAACTTGCCACGAAAGGTTCAGTTAACTTTCACACCAAGACAAACCATGTACAATGAAATTTTTTTTCATATATGTCATGTTAATTTCTAGTTTTGTTTTTATGTTAATTATTATGTATATTCAGCCAAATGAAATAAAGTAATTCGATAATGTACAAATCTAGTGTCCATTTTTTTATTGCCCCTCACTCAAGCTGCCAATTCTAATTTCAATATAACTAGACATTGTGTCTATCAAGTATTGCCAAACTATAAATGGAAATATAAACTTAATTTGCGTAAACTAGCTTTTTTTACAACTAAATCAAAACAAAGAAGTAATTTAATTAAAGGAATTAACTTCTTTTTTTTTAATAAATAAAGGCCTTAATGGTTAAATCATCAGCTTAGAAAACAGTTACAAATATGTCATATTTGTTATTCCATCGTCATAATCTATGAGAGTCTAGAATAACAGACTTGCACCTCTCACACTTATCCTCTTCACCTGCCAATTAGCAAGTGTTTGTTACTCTGAAAGCCGAAAATAGATGATTAAGCTATGATGGGCAAACATGGCTCGCTTATAATCCTGTAAGGGTCCAAAATAACTTGCACTTTTCACAGTTCTCACCTATACTTAGCAATACACCTGAAACGGTATCTTAAAATTTGAATTCCAACTCTTACAAATAAGTATGAAATTTTTTTTTTCTTTTGTGCCACACCCATATGCTAAAGGAATTAACTTTTGGAGAGTCCATAAGTTTTTTTTTTCTTATATATATATATATATATATATATTGGACAGTCCATGATTATTTTTCTTATAGAAAGTATTTGTGATTTTGCCTTCACATATAATTATACCACTAATTAAGAACCTTTAAATGTAATATCCTGAATAACGTATTGGTTCGGCATTAGCCACGTACAAGTTAATTTACTATATTTCATTACTCAATAACGTAAGTAATTAAACAAGGTATTATATATTTTCTATAAAATTAGAATAATTAGTATATATACTTACTTGTAAACATTTCGATAACCCTCCTTCTACATCTCACAACAACCAGAGACCTGCCCATGCCAAGTCATACTCATCATATCCAATAAACTGTCAACAGCAAAACGCTCCTCTCTCTCTATCCCCTCTTGATTTACTATTCCTATACATATATAAATATACATAAAATCCATAATTCTCGACCCAATACAGCTGCGGTCATAACCTGTACGTCCATGGCCTCAGTTTGTATATCGAACAGCGTAAACCGCGCAGAAAACCAAGTACGGCCAACTTACCGGTGGCCAGAATCAGACGCGGTGAGGCTCGTATGGTCCAACCTGAGCCCTGCGGGGACGCAGGACCAACCTAAGGTGGTGGACAGCATCTCATGCAGACAGATGTATCTGAGGAGCTACAAGTTTTCCAGGGAAGAGAGCGTCCCGGAGAAGACCAGGAAGTGTTTCCGCAGAGTTGTCGGCCGGAGAGTCTTTCATCGGAGGAAGATGAAGCATGACCGCCGTCTCCGGAGGAGGAAGAGCAGGTTTTTGGTGATCAGGAGGGCTAAGGACGTGTCTTGCGCCGCCTTGTTCTCCTTCTTCCGCCGGTTGCTGTTTTGCACCGCCAAGTTGGACGTACGTGGCTGATCATGGGAAATGAGTTAATCTGTTACATTTTTATTTTTAGGGGATTTGATATTAATGTGATGCCTGTGATTTCATTTCTTTTTCTAGTGAGGGATATGGAATTGAGGAGGTAAATTGGATTTTGGAAAAGAGAAATCAAGGACATTGATGGTGTTCATTATTTGTGTGTGTGTGTGTGTGTGTATATATATATTTCCAGCTCTTGTTTCACCAAGATAGAAGGGTTCTAATTAATTTCCCTTTTTTATTTGGTTTCAATTTGATCTTCTTTCAATTCTATTTTTACGTACTCGTTATGGGTATGAATTATATCTGTATCTTCAACTCATGTCTTTTAAGATCTACATATATAATCACTTCGATAGCCATAAACTTGCATGGATTTGAGTATTTTCTTTTTATCGAACTCCTTTTCTTTCTAATTTCATGGGTTTTGGGGATGTGTCATGTGTGGTTCTGAAAGCAACAATCTTGTGAATTACTGCTTGAAATTTACTGCCCTATATAATGGATGACCCATTGGAAAATGCCATAATTGATGATCACCTTCATTTATTGCTTTATTTTTTTTGGTAAATTCATTTATTGCTTTATTGCCCCACCTCTCGTCCTCTAAACTTGCACTATATACATACATATATATATACATACATATATATATATATATATATAAGAAAATTGGGAAAATCAAATGGCACTGATAAATGGAAGGAAGCAAAATAGATTTGATAATTTGAAAGCATTCTTGAAGGTTTGCCATGGCGCCCACCATAGACACCTTTATCTAAATGACAGAGAATTGGTTATGTCTCCACTGTTCAAGTCTTTGACCTGGTGGGTGTGATGAAAAAAAAAAAAAAGAGGATGTGGAGAATCCTCATTTGTTGGAGTATATAATTATGAACCACCTACAGATTTATAAATTATAATGATCATACTTCATACTTGTTTTTTTCTGTGTGGTGGAACTTCTCTATGGTTTTACTCCTGTTTTTTATTTAGTTTTCCCTCTGGGAAGGTGGCACTTGATGTGGGATAATATAATTAATTAAACTATATCATAAGGGTTTTATAGTTTAATTAGTTAGTGGCATAAACACATTTAGGAGATTTCTTGTTAGGCTCTGAGTAGATGTAAATATTTGTACCTTTTCAACTTAGGAAAATGGAGGAAAAGTAGGTGATGTATTGTGTATAATTCTCACCAAACTAATAAAGTCATAACTTCCGAAATTTCTCATTATTTTTTGGGCAAAATTGAAGTGGGACTATGGTCCTCTCCCCAAGAGCCAGATATTTTAAATAAAATGATTGTACTGATATCGATATTAAATACTTAATTATTATATGCAGGATTGGTGATTAAGCCAGGTATAAAATGACAAAGAAAAAGCTTGTCAAGATTTTAATTAAAAAAACAAATGAATGAATGGATGAGTATTGCTATAGGGATTTTAATAATCGTGGAAGGTCTTCACTTAGCAGTCGACAAAGTTTGCCCAATACAGTTTTTAAGCAACTCGTATTAAATTCAATATCAACATAACTTAGATAGAACTTAGGTCTAATATTCTCATAGCCAAGGATAAGTATCCTCATCTTAGACCCAATGATAGGGCCTCTATTAAGATTCAATCCATAATGCTCTCAGATCAGTTGATCACTGATATTGCCATAAAAGCATATTTATGGGAATATGGGGGAGAAAATAACTTTCACACTCTATAAAGTGCTTCCTCAACTGCAAGAAACCACCTCCACTTTCTCACATCAAAGAAGCAAATAAATACTCCCACACCCACACACTCTTACACTTATACGGTTATACACGTGTGAAAATATAGGGTGTGGAGCACAAGACGCGAGGCATACTGCCTCTTTCATTACCTATTTAAATTCCAAAGACACCTAATTGAAGTATATTCTTTAACCCTATTAAAACTTTATTCAATAATTTCTTCAATCTTTTTCAACCATTAACTTAAGTGACAGAGTGTCTTTGGTGAGTACCATATTTGTACCCCAAGCGCCCTAACCTTTCCTTTCTATTCTCAAATCCCTAAGTGCACTCCAAGTCCTTTTTAGCATTGTAAGGTATTAACATTTTTTTTTTTGTTAAAACAAATATTATAACCTAAATATGCATCATCAATCATGATAAATATAACCTGTCCATGAGTTGGCAGAGAACTGTGAGCAGAAAATGCATAACATGGGCCACCACCTTTATTTATGGGTTTTTTTATGCCATAGCCAGACCAATATCACTTAATAAAAAATAACCCAAAATTTAGTTAATTAAAATTATAGTCCAAAATTACCCAATTACCCTTATAAACAGTTCAATTTTAAAATTGGTATAGCCCATTTGACACCCCTTTATCTATTTCCTATTTTGATCGACACTAGTGCCCATTGACCGACACCACATGATGTTAATATGCCCATTTTGCAAGACAACTACACATTTCTTTTTCTTCATTCTCTTGACCGCCTTGGCACCCACATTCTTCTTCATTCTCTTGACCGACGCCCACACCCACACAATCTTCTTCTTGACCGACGCCCACACCTCAATTTCATCTTCTTGACCAACACCAATTGAGTTCATTTTGTCTTCATTTTCCATCTTCATTTCCTTCTTCATTTTCTTCTTCATTTTTCTTCTCAATTTCATCTTGGGTTACACATTTTTGAAATCCAAGTGCATCATATTTACTACATTAGCCGTTCAAATAACCTGAAACACACACATTGGCGCCCATATCTACCACATTGGTGCAAATCTCCATTGGAACACACATATTGTTGGCGTCCACATCTACTCACATAGTAGATTTGTATCATAAAAGAGGTTAGAATATATGAGATTTAACTTTTTGTGTTGTATTTTGGTTTTATTGTTTATGGGTAACTTATTTATGAAGAATATTGTATGATTTTTACTTGTTGTGTTAATGATTTTGGTGTAGATGGTTGATATAAATAAAAAAATTTCAAATTTATGCAATAAATTAGAATGCATGCTAAGTGTTTGATAAAATGCCTTAGTTAAACTTTATAAAGATTTGCAAGCGTTTGAAATGAGAGAATGTATGTTATGAGCTTTATTGTTTATAGGTAACTTATTTATGAAGAATGTTGCATAAGTTTTACTTGTTAGGTTAATGATTTTGGTGTATATAGTTTGAATAAATGAAAGTGGTCATTGTGATATATGGTTTGGTGTATATAGTTTGTATACAATAAGTTTGAATAATATACTTAGAGAAGTGATCATTGTGATATATTATGAATTATTGATGGTTAGATGTTGAATTTTATATATTTAAGTGTAGAATTCCAACCAAAATAGGCTTTGACACATTGTGACTTAGCATGGCACGGTGTGCCTTGGCCGTGTGGCCTTGGCAAGGTGTGCCCTGGCCGTGTGGCCTTGGCAAGGTGTGCCCTGGCCGTGTGGCCTTGGCAGGTGTGCCCTGGCCGTGTGGCCTTGGCAAGGTGTGCCCTGGCCGTGTGGCCTTGGCACGGTGTGCCCTAGCCATGTGGCTTTGACACGATGCCAAGGCCGTGCGGCCTTGGCAAGGTGTATAGTCGGTTGACAACCGATGGGACCATCGGTGGGGAACTACCAAGAGAAGGTGTGGCGTCGGTGGTCAAACCGATGGCCTATTGGTGGCCACCACCAGTGCCACACATGGTCCTATGTCATGGTTTAAAATTGTATTTGTCAAGTACACGCGAGTCAAGTTTTAAGCATCATTTTATGACATAAATCAACTCAGAAAATTATAAAAAAATATTTTAAAAAATGCTTATTCTCCTATCTTTCCAACAGTATGTTATTTGCCTCAATCCGATACCGGGAAGGTCATGAAATATAATTTATACGAAAACTATGCAAATCTGGCGAGACAGCACTTAAGTCAAGTTCGAAGCATGATTTTATAGTCTAAATCAACCCAGAAAATTCTAAACAAATATTTAAAAAAGCTTGTCCTCTTAGCTTTCCAACGGTATATCATTTGCCTCAATCGGATATCGGGAAGGTCTTCAAATATAATTTCAAAACAAACTATGCAAATTGAAGGCGTTTTGGAAGTTCAGTGGTGGTGGTGGTGGCCACCACCCATTGCCCGGTGGAGCCACCGATGGTGCATCGGTGGTCCCACCGACGGCACCATGGGCTGGTGGTGGCCATCACCACCAAAAATCGAGACAAATAAGACCTTCCGAATCGAAATACCGAAAGCTAAAAAAATTTTAAATATTTTTTTAAAATTTTCTGAGTTGATTTAGGCTATGAAATCATAGTTTGAACTCGACTTAAGTGCTGTCTCCTAAGATTTGCATAGTTTTAGTATAAATTATATTTGCAGCACTAAAGTCGAGTTCGAAGCATGATTTTATAGCACAAATCAACCCAGAAAATTCTAAAAAAATATTTAAAAAAAATCTTGTCCTCTTAGCTTTCCAATGGTATATCATTTGCCTCAATCCGATATCGGGAAGGTCTTCAAATATAATTTCAAAACAAACTGTGCAAATCTGTCGAAGAGCGTTTTGGAAGTAGTCTGGTGGTGGGGTGGTAGTAATCTTTTTTTAGAATTTTCTGGGTTGATTTGGGCTATGAAATCATGCTTCGAACTCGATTTTAGTGCTGCAAATATAATTTATACTAAAACTATGCAAATTCTTGATCATTATTTTAGAATTTTTGTTATTGATTGATTTATGCTATAAACTCATGCTTCAAATTTGACTAACGTGATATATGTTCTTGTTGTTTAACTCTCTATGCAATTTATTGTTTTATAGAAAAATGGCTGAAGCAAAGCCTTTAAAGTACCCCGATGCATTTATTCTCGAAAAGGGCAATCGAATTAGGTTTACATCGAAGTCCACCATTTGGACATTCAATCCAAATACAAGCAAAATCCCGAAAAGCCTTCAAAGTTGAAGGAAAGACAACTTAAGAAGTTTAAGAAGAGTTGTTTTGGCACCTTATTTTTAAGAATGCGGGAGTTAGTATTAAGTAGTGGAATTATCCATAATATGATTGCAAGACAAGCAGATAGCTTGAACACCGAAGTAATGGAGTTCAATTTCAATGATAAAGGTGCAATCTTCACATGGAAGGAATTTGGTTTAATTACTGGATTGAAGATGAAACATTCATTGGATGAGATTCCTCCACCAAGTTCCAATCGAATTCGAAATAAATATTTTGGAGATATCAAGAAGATAAGGAATCGCGGACGTAAGAAATTCTTTCATGAATTTGAAGCGTAGTAACTTGGAAGATAAGGACGACATGGTTAAGTTAACTTTGATTTATTTCCTTGAATGTGGCATACTTGGCAAGGAAAGCCAAGTAGGTATCAATGAACAATATTTATCTATGGTTGAAGACTTAAACTATTTCAACCAATATGCTTGGGGTTTAGAGTCCTACAATGCCACCATAATTTCTACACATAGAGCGTTGGGTTTACGTCAAGGCAAACTAAATGAGTCGGCCACCTATAGTTTATGTGGGTTTCCATTGGCTTTCAGGTAATATAAATTTCCACATATCGTTTACTTTATTTTGTATATTGCATAATTAAATGAAACTTATTACTTATTTATTTGATTTTTTTTAGGTTTGGGGCTACGAGACAATCCCTTTAATGGGAGATTTGTATGCAAATAAGGTTGGTGACTCCTTTCCTCGTATATGCAATTGGGAGGATAAAGGTCACACCATATTTTTCAAACAAGTGGGGATTGATATTTTTGGCAACAACCAGGTAATAATCCTGCTTCTATAATTTTTATAATAGTTTCATTATATTGTTTCATGTATCAATAAGAAATAAATAATTTATTATTATTTCTTTATATTATCATGTATAGCTATATGTTATTGGGAAGTTAAGAGCAATAAATGCCGATGAAGAGTCTATCTACGAAAAAAATGAAAATTGCCCAATACCCCCACTAGAACAATATGTCAATGAAGGTCCAACAAATTTCGACCATGAGCATGAAGGATTTTCCTACTACCACCAACAACAACATGCCTCCAATGTTGAAATACCAACGATTGATGATTTTGCTAGACCATCTACTTCATCACATTATGTAAGTATATTATTATAATTACACAATATAATAAGTTTTATATATGTTTTTAAAATACGTCTTCTACTATAATTTTGGCAATTAATGTTACTTTATATATGTTTTAAAAATACGTCTTCTACTTTATATATGTTACTTTATTTTTTTCCGATATAGTTTGACGAACTAAAATCACACATTGATACGAGATTCGATCATATGGCTAATGATTTTAGTTCTTATCGATTGGATTCAATGCGAGAGCTCCAATTGATTGATATGAAAGTTGAACGTATGGCGATTGATGTCCAATCAATTGATATGAGAGTGGATCGTATGGCGACTGAGTTTAATGAATTTCGTTTGGATACAATGCAAGCATTCCGGTCAATGCAAGATTCAATGCAAGAAGCCTTCGAATTTATGCGAAAGGTTTGTCTATTAATTTATATTGTGGTTTAGTTTTAGGAAATTTTTATTTGATTATAGGAATTTTTTTATTTGTAACTATGTACTAACATTTTAGTTCATTTAGCAATATCACCCGGGACATCATGACACACACATGCATGATGCAACCGAAGATGTGGCAATGGGAGATGAGGGTGGCGTACTGGATTTGAATATGAACATGGTTGATGATGATAGCGAGGTTCAATATATAACACCTTCGAAGATGGTACAACGTGAGCCACGTATTAAAAAACAATCTGAATTTTTGAAGTCTCCATTTGTTATGACAACGGATACTCGAGAGACTTTGAAAAATACATTGCCTTATCCTCCCGAACATTTTAATCCGAAGAGGGATTTTTCCGAAGAATTATCAACTAACTTTTGGACGTATTTTACTTCGGATATGGATCCATTGATTGATATGACAATATGCGATGTCAATAAGGAGTTCTTCAATATACTTCTAAACGAAGGGTATTGGCTGAACGAGAAGGTAATTTAATTTACTTATATGAAATATGAATTTACATTATTCTAATAATTAATAAAGGTTTCACTATTTGTTTACTCTCAATTTTGACAGCATATTAATGTGATAACGATGTTGATGCGTCACCGGATGACAAAATATCCGACCTTATTTTCCTCAAGAACAGCTATCATGGATGCTTATTTTTGGGTAAGAATTTTAATATTTACAAAGTCATATTTAATCATATGTATTTAATTAATTTAAAGCAATTAATTTATTTGTTATATATTTTATTTTAGGGAGTTCTTGAAGGACGTTGGCCGGCATTTAGTAAATTCAAAAGGATAATCCAAAGCAATCTTATCAATTTGATAACACTTTACTGGATTATATTACGGGCATTCATACAAGCCATATGGCCAAGATTGGAAACATTGTGACCATGTAAGTATCAATTACAATTTAAAATATACTTCATTCTTAATATATTGTTAAATAGGGTCAACTTATATGGTTATTATTTATACAAACTTTTAGACTCATAAAATTATTTTTATTTTGGTATTTTTTAAATTCAGTATCAATATAGTATTTTATTTAATATAGCAATGAAATAAACTCGAAGTTGGACAGCTCATATGGTTATGGGTACTCCATTAGTTCTCGGGTTCGAGACATCAGGGGCTAATATAATTTAGTTTTATTTGATTATTTATTTAATTTTTTGTAGGAACTCATGCCACTTAATATTAAAGAGGAACATTGAGTGTTGGCACATATTGATCTATGCGGTAATCTATATGATTCAACATATAGTAAAAGCATGAATCGAGAGTATTTCAAAGCATTATGGATCATGTTGCATTACATATTGAAGCATGCTAATTTTTTCACCGAACGTCCGACTATTAGGTCAACAATGACACAGTTCTCACACTCATACGTAGATAATTTTCCAAAGCAAGAGAACGGGTATGTTTTTTAAAATTATAATTTTTTTCTATTACTAGTGTAATCGTGTTTTAGAAGCTTTTTAAACTCTATTTTTTTTGTATGTGATGTACAGAGGAGATTGCGGGGTGTTCATGCTCAAGGCAATGGAGTACATACATGCAAACATGGAGATATCATTTAAACAAGAAGATATGGCATTTTTTAGACAAAAATATTGCATTGAGGTGTATAATAAAGAACTTTCAATGTAGAGTTGTATTACATTCAGATTATTAGTTTTTTTTTTTTTATGAAATTTCAAAAACTCACTATCCTTAAACCATAAATTTCCTACATAAACATTTCGCCGACTGTGCAAAAGTTTATCAAGTTTAAAGCATCATTTTATTGCATAAATCAAATCAAAAAATTTTGGAAACATATTGAAAAAATTATTATGCTCCTAGCTTTCTAAATGTGTATTATTTGCCTTAATCGGATATTAGGAAGCCTTCAAATCTAATTTATATGAAAACCATGTAAATCTGGCGAGACAACACTTGAGTCAGTTTGAATCATCATTTTATATCTTTAATCAACCCAGAAAATTCTAAAAAAATATTTTTAAAAGCGCTTATTCACTTAGCTTTCCAATAGTATATTATTTACCTCAATCCAATACCGGGAAGGTCATGAAATATAATTTATACGAAGACTATGTAAATCTGGCGAGACAACACTTTAGTCGAGTTCGAAGCATGATTTTATAGCCTAAATCAACCTAGAAAATTCTAAAAAAATATTTTAAACAAAAGCTTGTCTTATCTTTCCAACGGTATATCATTTGCCTCAATCGGATATCGGAAAGGTCTTCAAATATAATTTCAAAACAAACTATACAAATCTGTCGAAGAGCGTTTTGGACGTGGTTTGGTGGTGGGGTGGTGGTGCCACCGTCCAAAACGCTCTACGATAGATTTACGCTTTTGAAATTATATTGAACACTTCGATATCGAACAATATACCGCTGGAAAGAAAGAACAAGATTTTAAAAATATTTTTCAAAATTTTCTGAATTGATTTAGGCTATGAAATCATGCTTCAAACTCGACTTAAGTCTGTCTCTAAAATTTGCATAGTTTTAGTATAAATTATATTTGCATTTTTAAGTAGAGTTCGAGCATAATTTTATAGCCTAAATTAATCCAGAAAATTCTGAAAAATATTTTTAAAAAGCTTCTCTTATCTTAGCGGTATATCATTTGCCTCATCGGATATTGGAAGGTTTTGAATATAATTTCAAAAAATATGCAAATCTAAGGCGTTTTGAATGTGATGCGGTGGTGGGGTGGTGGTGGCCACCACCACCACCGCCCACATTCAAAACGCTTCGATGTTCAGATGCTATTTGAAATTATATTAAAACCTTCCAATATCCGATTGAGGCAAATGATATACCGTTGGAAAGATAAGAGGACAAGCTTTTTTTAACAATAATTTTTTCAGAATTTTCTGGATTAATTTAGGCTATGAAATCATGCTTCAAACTCGACTTAAGTGCTGTCTCCTAAGATTTGCATAGTTTTAGTATAAATTATATTTGCAGCACTTAAGTAGAGTTCGAAGTATGATTTTATAGCCTAAATCAACCCATAAAATTCTGAAAAAATATTTAAAAAAAACCTTGTCCTCGTATCTTTCGAACGGTATATCATTTGCCTCAATCGGATATCAGAAAGGTCTTCAAATATAATTTTAAAAAAAACTGTACAAATCTGTCGAAGAGCGTTTTGGACGTGGTCTGGTGGTGGGGTGGCGGTGACCTTCCTATATCCGATTGAAGTAAATGATATACCGTTGGAAAACTAAAAGGACAAGCTTTTTTTGAAATATTTTTTTAGAATTTTCTAGGTTGATTTAGGCTATGAAATCATGCTTTAAACTTGACTAAAGTGCTGTCTCACCAGATTTACATAGTCTTCGTATAAATTATATTTCATGTGCTTCCCGGTATCGGATTGAGGCAAATAACATACTGTTGGAAAGCTAAGAGAATAAAAATTTTTTAAATATTTTTTTACAATTTTCTGAGTTGAGTTATGTCATAAAATAATGCTTAAAACTTGACTCAAGTGTTGTCTCGCTAGATTTACATGGTTTTCGTATAAATTAGATTTGAAGGCTTCCTAATATCCGATTAAGGCAAATAATATACATTTGGAAAGCTAGGAGCATAATATTTTTTTCAATATGTTTCCAAAATTTTCTACATTGATTTGTTTCATAATCTTTTGGTGCATTAAGCCATCAAATCTGGTTTGAAATTAATTATGACATTCTTAGTGCAAATGATATACAAAGTAATCATATTACATTACATGACTACCAATAGAACCTTCCTTTAATCCACGTAATGGCTCGGTGCATCTTGCACGATTGTGTCCTAACATTCCACACCGACCACATTTGTATCTCTGCTTCTCCTCTCCTTGGGATAATATTCTATTTTTTTTGTCTACCAACAGGACATCTTCTATTATCTGGGGGTCGAACTATTTTCTTTTGATTCTCATAGGAAACATCCCATTGAATGGCATCACCAACAGGATATATAGACTCACTATAAGCTACAGAAAGTGTGTCGGTACGGCAATATTTTGAGCACATAATATGGAATTCGATGTGTCTATGTAAACACACTGTCATACCATGCACACAAGGATATTGATCCATGTCAAACTTTCTGCACGTGCAGGATCTCGTACTCAAATTTACCGTACCCTCTATTCCACCAGCTACAATTACCCTATATGTATTATAATCGATAGGTTGAACTAATGAACGTTGTGCTATAGGTTCCCTCTTCTTCAAATGTTCTTCAGTCCACGTAGTCAAGGTGGTTGTCATATTACTTGCCATATTTCGCCGATCATAGAACCATTGTTGTAACTTTGTGCGAATAGTTTCCAACAAAGGTATAAGTGGCATTTCTCTTCCGTCCTTCAATATTGCATTCAAACATTCAGCTATATTTGTAGTCAAAATGTTGTATTGAGTAACAGGAAACTTACATCGAGCCCACCTTTCAACATCTATTTCAGATAAATATTCAGCCGCTTGTATGCTTGTATTCCGTAACTCGTCCATATAGTACTCAAATCTTGAAGAGAAATACGCCTTTGCAGCCAACTAAAAAGCAGGAAGTATTTTATCTTCATGTCCAAACTTCTTAGCACGCAAATTTTGACTTATATGATACATACACAATCCATGGTGTGAATTGGGATAAATGACCTTCAATGCATTTTCAATACCCTTGTGTCTATCCGATACGAAAACCAAATTGTCAGGTTCTCCATAGGCTTGTTTAAAACATTGGAAGAACCATGTGTACGCACTTTCATTTTCTGCATCCCCTACACCAAATGCAAGTGGGAAAATTTGACCATTTCCATCTACTGCTGATGCAATATATAGATAGCCACGATATCTATGTTTCAAAGTTGTCTCGTCCACAGCAACAACATGCCTTATGTTAGAATGGAGACCTCGTATGCTTGCCCCCAATGCCATGAAACAATATTGGAAGCACTCTCTATCATCAGTAGCAATGTGTGTTATTGTTCCTGGATTCTTAGCTTCTAACATTGCAAAATATGATGGTAGAATTGAGAAAGACTCTTCAGCTGTGCCTCTAATACTATTTAATGCATGTTCTCTTACCCGCCAAGCTTTATCATAAGTTATATCTATACCATATTTCAACTTCACATCAAATTTTATCTCATTTGGCTTGTATACACGTGTTATCCCATCATATTTCTCCTTTATATCATCTCCAATAACTCTGCTAGTAGTTTGCCTATGAGATCCATTGATAACTTGTGAATATTGAAGACAAACATGCTCATCAGAATATGCCTTTATAATCCATAACTTCTCTGAATGTGGGATCTTTTTAGCTTGAAGTTTCCAATCACAAGTATCATGAAAGCATTGAACCTCATAATGCGTAGTAGATGATCGTACAACCTTAAACTGAAAGTTGTTTCGAACAGCATACAAATGTAGCTTTCGCTTCAAATATTGTTTCTCATCATATACTTGACCAACACTAAACTCATCACCATTACAAGAACCTAATTCTATGTCCATGTAACGGGATGAACCACTTCACAATGATGATATTGTACGTGAATCCGAACCACCTACAAATGATACATTCGGTATTGGAAAAATTTAGCACCAATGTTACTTATTCTACAATCATTTGGAGTAGTTTCTTCTTCATGTTGAGTTGTTGGCAATTGAGTTTCGAAGTGTGTTTGAGTTTCCTCTACACATGTTTCCCAAGGTGTGCATGTTTCCGGACTTCACTTTGCCATTGTGCTTCACTTTGCCAATATGATACATTTTCCCACAGATTTCGAGTCTCCCGAATAGGACTTTGAGAGATTTGACTTTCCCGCAATTGAGCTTCCTCAACATCGGACACATTAACATTTTTTTTTCCCCTTTCTCCAATTTCTGTGGCAGCACAAGAAGTTGAGATATGAGCGTTTCCGCTTCCCGCAATAAATTTAGCATATGTATCATTGTTTCTTTCATCTGCGGAATAAACTTCAGCAACATTTGAAATGATCTCCACATATAAAGGAGTCACAAGCATAATTTTTTTCACAATATGGATAAATATTTTGACATCTTGATCTGAATTTATTTCTGTGGAGCACATGGTTGATAACTAACAATATATTGGTATTTCATCTTCACATTGTACTTTTCCCAATCAACTTTTACAATTTTGTAGACCTCATCTATCAACTGAGCATAAGTACAGTTCCTAGGTATTTCAATCACTTTCGACTGATAATCCTTAAATTGAAAACGATCATCGTCACCCTTAAACCACGTGCCATCATAAAATACAACAATTATAACAGTGCTCTCAAAATCCATGGGTACCTATAACAAAAAAAAAATACACCAAATGAGAAAACAAATAATAACTATAAAATATAGTAAAATATAATTAAAAAAAATTAAACAAATATTTAATATTAAAGAGACAAACGGCCTGGTGGTAGGCACCACCAGTGAGCTGTCGGTGAACCTCTTGACTCCACGGTGGTGGTACCACCGACGATAGCCGTCGGTGGTAGGACCCGACGACGTGGTGAGCCAGCGACGGCGGTGGTGCACATCATGTGTCGTGACCACCTTCGATGGCTTGGTGGTAGGGCCACCCACGGCTGTCGTGCGGTGGTGGGCACCATCAATGTCGTGGCCACCACTCTCATGGTGCCCATCGGTGGGACCCCGGCATCGGTGACCAAGCGGACACCATGGGCTGGTGGTGGCCACCACCCCCCAGGCCACGTCCAAATCTGCGTCGTGATTTGCATAGTTTTGAAATTATATTTGAAGACTTTTCGATATTGGATTGGGGAAAATAATATATCGTTGGAAAGCTAAGCGGATTTGCATAGTTTTTTTTGAAATTAATTTTGAAGACCTTTCCAATTTCGGATTGAGGCAAATGATATACGTTGGAAAGCTAAGAGGATAAGATTTTTTGAATATTTTTAGAATTTTCTGGATTGATTTGTACCTTCTAATCATGCTCCAAACCTGACTTACATGCAAATCTACCAAGACAGCATTTGGGTCAGGTTTGGAGCATGATTAGAAGGCACAAATCAACCCCAAAAATTCTGAAAAATATTTAAAAATCTTATCCTCTTTTCCAACAATATATTATTTGCCCTCCAATATCGAAAAGTCTTCAAAGATAATTTCAAAAACTATACAAATCTGATGAATTTGACGTGTCTATATGGGTGGTGGTGGCCACCACCAGCCCATCGATGCTCGATAGCCCCCAGGCCATCGGTGGTCCCACCACCAGGCCGTCGGTGGTCCCACCACCAGGTAGTTTAAATTTTATGAACACTTTTTACCTTCTTCTTCGATACGATGCGAAATTTTTCCACTGAACGTGATTTTTTACAGTTTACAGTTTTTGCTTGAAAAGTCCATATCAAACCAAAAATCATTAACAAATCAATAACCAATCAATAATAGAGAAAAAAAATCAACAATTACTATTAATATTAACTTACATAAGCTTGAATATACATTAATGGTCGGTTTGATGGCGACGAAGAAAATATATAATTCGATCGAAATTTAGATTAATGAAAATGTGTTAACATATATTAAATTTTTTTTTAATACTTTTTATATGCATTTAATTTGGGAAGATGACAGAAAGTGTGCGCATTAAATGGGAAGAAGAAGATATAAAGGGTAGTTAGGTAAAAACATTTATGAAATGAGCTAAAATTTTAATTCTTACAAAACGTGGCTAAAAAAAATTTAACAACCCCACCGTTGGCTATGGCATCAAAAAACCCTTTATTTATTGCATTGTTTACAATTAATAATGCGATAATGTAGTATGGTTGGCAAAATAATATAACCTTAGGATAAATGCATTTTAAATGTAAATTAGTTATAGACCGCCACATCAGTTGATAAATAAAGGCGGACACCTAGCATTATTGGAAAAAGATGACCCGAAACAAAAATCAAACAAATAAATAAACAGCTAAATTAAAATAGTGGAACAGGGACAATTTTTTGCTTTCTTGCTAACACACTGTGTTTTGCTAAAAATCAAAACTTATAGTAGTGTCATCTTGAAGTTAAAAATAAATAAATAAGATTGTTAATTGTGATAGTATTTAATTATTTATATTTCTGAAATCTAAATTGTTGATTTCATAAGAAATTTATGTAAAGATAAATTTAAAAACACATTAGCCAGTTGGGTTCATTTTATGAGAAGAAATTCAAGACCCAGGGTCATTCATACATGGTCATGATAATATCCTCTGGCAATTACATTATGTGATCCAATGGGCTCACGATGTCCAATTAGCTAAAGCCCAGCTTTAGGTAATTGTTGGCACCAAATCTACTCATCTAGTTTGCGGACACTTTTCGTGCTCTCAAGCAATGCCAGACTTGTTTGTTTATAAGTTGAGATGGGAGTGGATGTGGCAATAGATTATTGATTAGAAATAAGATGATGTGACAACTATATAGGCGTTTTTTTTTATATATATACTTTTAACTAAATCACTTTTAAAAATAATATGAATATGATAAGGTATAAATGAAAGCCAATAATTGCAATGTCATTTAGTAGAACTTTTTGGTAAGCCCCTAACTCTGGTTTCTTCTAATGTTCAATGAATTCATTCTTTCGTCTTAATGAAATTTAATAAACACACAGACACAGTGGACAGTTTGCATGGTTCACAGAGTGAGGCAAAACAAATAATTAATCTGTGAGCCCAGTGAAAATCCTGGATGAATTTTCTACTAAATGGTTTATTTACCTTCTCTTTTACATTTTTCTAGCATAGTAAACGGCATTTTCTAGTATACCAGCAGAACCAAAAATGAGGCATTGAACATGAAATAACTTCTCCCATATATAATTTATCTAGGCACAATGTATAAAGAACCAATCACGCACAACAATAGGTAGAAGAAAAAACTAAATCTAGTAGTTTTTCACCAGCTTCATATGTAAGTAATAAAATAGGAGACAAACATTGTTAAATGGAAACTTGGGAAGCAAACAAACCTCATCAATTGGCCAAAACTCACTTCAACCACTACCCCTTCTGTACAAAAAAGAGAAGTGAAGATGCTTTTAGACACTTTTTGATTGTGAATTTCCACAAAAAGAAGTGATGGTACAGATGAACATGCATAGAAAATAAGTAGAGCAGCTTCTCAGGTACTGTCCGATGATTAAGAAAAAGCCACATGCAGCAGAAGGAAGTAATCTTGTCACTATCCAAAAAGGGTGTGTCTTGAGTAGATCTTAGTCACACACATACTGAGGAAATGAAGAAATGCTTTGTATCTCCAACCAATCACAGAAGAGAACCTGAACCCATTAGGATATCATATATATATATATATATATATACTTGTTATTCTTTAATAAGTTTACCTACCCTCAGATTTCACAAGCTGTGAGAAAACCCTACTCATAGAAACACCTGAAAGATCATCTACACTTGACACTTCAAATCCAGAAACAGCTGTATCAACATTGTTGAAATTGTTGATTTGTGGAGACAGTTCACCGATCATATTCGTACTGTTATCTTCAGGATCACCTTGAATAACTGCCTCTTGAAGCTGAAGGGCATATTCCAGATTCCATAAGACATCTCCCATAGAGGGCCTGTCAACACCAAAGTCTGCCAAGCATTTCTCAGCAGTTTCTCCAAATTTTCTAAGAGAATCTGGTCTAATTTTTCCCACAAGAGTAGAATCTATGATTTGTTCCAACTGCCCCTTCTTCTGCCATTTCATTGCCCACTCAGCTAGATTGACCATTTCCCTTGGGAGGGTTGGATCGATAACTGGTCTTGCACAAAGAACTTCAAACAAAACCACCCCAAATGAGTAGACATCTGATTTTTCAGTCAGCTGTTGCCTCCTGAAGTACTCGGGGTCAAGGTAACCAAAACTCCCTTTCACTGCTGTACTCACATGGGTTTGATCAATTTCAGGCCCTGTCTTGGATAGTCCAAAATCAGCAACTTTTGCCATGAGGTTCTCATCAAGCAAAATGTTAGCCGACTTTACATCACGATGAATAACTGCTTTTGCATAGCCAGTGTGGAGGTAATGGAGTCCTCTAGCTGAACCAACGCATATTTCAAGCCTCTCCTTCCAACCCAAGCTCGGAAGACCAGAGCCATACAGATGACTTTTCAAGGTCCCATTTTCCATATATTCATAAATTAAGATCATCTCATTCTTTTCATCACAGTAGCCGATGAGTGAAACAAGGTGACGATGGCGGAACTGAGACAGCATCTCAATCTCAGTCTGGAACTCTGCAAGTCCTTGTTGGGATCGCGGGTTTCCTCTCTTAACAGCCACTTTAGTACCGTCACTCAGAGTTCCTTTGTATACCTTCCCAAAACCTCCAATACCAATAACCCAATTTTCATCAAAATTGTTTGTAGCCTCTTGAACTGCAAGAAATGGAATGCGATATCCATAGTTAGAAGCAATGCTAGCAGTTGTTCCATTAGAGCATTTACTACCCATGGTGTGAGAATTGCCTCCATTGATGGAAAAAGGACTCCATGCCTTAGAATGGCCTAGGAGTGCCATTCTTTTCCTTTTTCTGCACATAAAAAAGAAGATTACAGCTAAGCCAACTGCAATGGCCACCCCAATGCTCACACCCACTATTACTCCAACATTTTTCTTTGAATTTGAAGAAGTAACCTGCAAATCCACTCCAGTAAGGCTACCCATAGAATTGTTCATTTTCATGATCTCCAAACCATTCAGGATAGCATTTGGATAAATATCCTGAACATCAGTGGAAGGTCCAATACTTACACGAAGCTTGTTGCTAACAGTTGAGACTGTAACAAAATCCTTATAATATGGTACTGCCAAAGTGTTAACTGACAAAGTACTCAGATCCATATCAGGAGCAACAATCCAGGAATCAATATATACATTGAAGTAAAGCGTGTTAAGAGCTTTACTGACCACGTCACAAAAGTGAAACCGAACAAGGTAATGAAATCCAGGATCCACATCAAACTCCCAGGTCACATTGAAATTGCTGTTGGGATCAGTTGCGTCCATCTGAGTGGCAGTACCATAGACAGTACGTGGAGCAATATCAGGGGTTGCCACACCACTAGAATACTTAACAGCTGCAATATTTGAGACATTTTTGACACCATTCTTGTTTACCAGAAAACTTTGGTCGGGAACCCAAGTTCGCCAGAGAGTATCATTCTCAAATGACACTGTTGGCCCACCCATGTTTACTCTCACAACTGTCTCCAATGCCTGAGAAAATAATCCTTGAAACTTTTCTGATGGGGCAACAGTGCTGGCATCATCTGTAATGAGCTGATCAGGGACTGAAACAACTTCTATGGCATTTAAGAAAGCCAATGAACTGGATGATGGGGTGAAGGTGATAACAAGGCTATCTGAGGTTACATTTACAGAAAATTCTTTAACAGAAGCTTTATTAACATTGAAATCACTTAGGAGAACATGCCTTTCTGTGGAAACAGAGAACTTGGCAGTGCTCATACTGTAGCTACCATAAGCAAATGGGAAGAAATACAGGCGGATCCAGTGTCTACCTTGCTGGCGGATTGGAAAGGTGTACTTTGAGGATTCAGTAAATATTCTTGCTGTTTGATAGAGCGGCGAATCATCAGAGGAAGTGATTGATTTCAAGGCGGTATTGGCCAGAACGTCTTGTGGGGTTGAAAGAAACCTCAAAGCGAACTTATCAGAAACAAACACACGGTCACCCACTGAAGTATTGCGGTCTGATCCACAATCTATGAGGTAATTGTCTACTGGATCAAACGCGCTACAAAAGAATGCTAAACCCAGGATTGATAAAGACCAGACGAGTTCAAACTTTCCATAACCCATCATCACAAAAAATCCGGAAATTTATTGAGGAACAAAGATTGTTTCTTTGAATTTAGTTGGAACTGAACTGAAATTTAAGGTTCCTAAACAGCAAAAGCAATACAGGAACGTCTACTTATCAAATCATAAAGTACAACTAAAATCGAAAAAACCATGAAGAGAACTGAATAAAACAGATAAAGAAAGTCACCTGTAAGATCATATGAGCTCCAACAGATACACCCAGATGCGAAATTGCTCGGAGAAAGACCTAGAAATCTGATGTCCTCTACTGGCGTTGAGGAAGAGTTGTATTCCAAATGACAGTTACTAGCCAACTATTATGCACAAATCTAGCATATCACAAGCCGCCATGAACTCGATGACAACCTTGGATAGATATTGACAGGTTCATAGATACTTTATGCAATTGAATAATAGAATCCCAAAATAAAAAAATACAAGCAGGTGAAAACACAGAGTCAAATAGCGTTGGAAACCCAATTGCAAAATGAGGGAAAGCGGCCAAAGCTTTAGAGGGCTGACCTCGATTTGGCGAGAGAGAAATAAACCAAACTTTATGAAACTACTCGGCGCAAAGATGAAATAAAACAAGCAGAGGAGAATTTATGAAGAGGGTTTAATTTTGGGTTTTAATGGCGATGAAAAAGACAGAGTTAGTAACAGTCAGATATTTACTCACCTCACCTTTGCTAGTTGCAACTTGCAAGTTGGGTTTACTGTTTTTGGTCCTGTAAATGTGTGAATGGGGAAGAAGGTAAAAGCTTTCACGGTCGGTTGAAATTTGCATCGCATTTACATTTTTTTTCTTTGAATAAAATAATATTAGTTGTGCGGTGATATCATGGATTTGGGTCCATTTACAAAGTAGCAGAAAAGCACTGGATTTAGGACGATGAGCAACATCATATAATAATTTTTTTTTTTTTTTACTCATTTCAGATTCGGTAGTTTAAAGCTGAAGCTAGAGAACAACAAAAGTTAGGTACTACTGCTGTTTCAGGAGTTGATTGTCAATGTGACTATGCTCTTTCATTGCGCGTTAAGCGTCCGAGTGACATTGAAATTTAATGTTTTTTTTTTTTAATAATAATATTTTTTTTTTCTGATACAGGGTAAAATTCAGGTATAATGAAACAGTGGTTTTTTAAATAATAAATTTATTATATCAAAATCTTAGTAAAGAATGTATGGTTAATCATATTGTTCGTTCACCGTTTACTTGAACTCCAACGCAACAATGCTAAGGCCATTAAATGTTGCACATGAAATATGAAAGTTGTGATTTGAATTTTGGTAAGCCATATTATTACTTTGGATGTATTGACCTACTTGATATATCAATTGAATGATATTAGGGTTGTGGCATTAGGGTTGTGGGTGCTTCTAAACTAAAAAATTATAAAGCTGGAGCAGTAAAAATATTTTATCCATTAATAGAATTCTGGGCTGATGAGATCCACATCGAAGTCATTTTTATTTTTTAAAAATAGCCATTAAGTATTTACTAACTTAATTTACTGTGATGTGGTAATCCATATGGTGATATTTTATTAGTTCATTTAATTTTTATTTTATTTCAAGAGTTCTTTTTTTTATTTTTAAATAATATAATAATTATTATCTTATAACAACTCAATTACTATATTATTTAATAAATATATTGGCAAAATTTTTTGATGGCTATAGCACCATTGAGTTAATAATATATTTACTTATTTACCAAAAAAAAATAATATATTTACTTTTTTATATCAAATTTAATTAAGATTGAAAAATAGAATCTTCGAAAGGTGGTTTAAGAATTTAAAAAAAACAAATAAATAGCAATAAGACAAAAACAAATAAATAAATATAAAAACTACAATCAGACGAAACAAGAATATTCTAAGTTTTCATATTAAAAAAAAAATTGTGGTCAACTATATAAGACTATACCTATAAATTTATAAAGTTTGAGAAAGACAAACAATCAAATATAAAAATATATCTTATGTATTAAAGATTTGAGAAACGTTGTAACTCTTGTAGATTTATTTTCTTTCTTTTTCTTTAAAAAAAAATACAAACACATAAATATCTCAAACAAAATTAGGCACCAAGATAACCAACAAAGAAAAAAAAAACACCAAAGTAATGATCAACAAATATTTATTTTCTTTATTGCTTAGTATAATCTAGAACAAAATTACAGTTGGACTTTACCATATTTTAGTTCTAATTTTTTTTTTTTTAACTAATTAAGAGTGTTTGAGCCTGCAATATAAGCAAACAGAGTGTCCAGTCTAATTAAAGTCACAAAATAGTAAATACAAACCTGTATAACACCTTGTTTTTTCAACTATTTCAACCAATGACAAAATAGTAAATACAGACCTGTATAACATCTTGTTTTTCAACTATTTCAACTAATGATAATGAAGTAACAATATTACTGATTAATAAAATAATAAAACCTAATACGTATAAGTGAACTTTAGATTGAAACTAATCATACACCATCACATCATATTGAAAACAATTAATTTCCTGGAATGTGATATTCAAAGGTTAAAGATTAAATTAAAATTATAAAAATGTTTGTAATTTTGCTTGATGAAAATTACTATTAAGTTCAAGGACCCTTAAAATTTTTAAGTATTAAATTTTATAACGAAATTAGGGACTTGATTACACTACATATACCTACATTATTTTATGCATTAAAGAATGAGTTTTTTTAGATAGGAATTCATTAAATAATGATAATGCATGGTGGCTATAATATTTTATTAAGAAAATAAATAAACAAATAAATAATAAAGTACAGAGAGCTCTTCACCATTATCCCAAGGTTGACAACGAGGGGTTTGCTGTCATTCCACCAAATATAAATAGAGAATGAAAAGCTTGAGAAAATTGTTCATTTTTAAGCAGGATCTTATGCTCCCACTCCATTAGACAGTGTGAACTCGCATTTTTCTCATTTGTCCAAATAAACCCATCCACTTTTAACATATTCTAATATATCTGGATCCCATTAAATTAATTTTACCATAAATATTATACAGGGAAAGAAACTGCATGGTCAGCTTATTAAATTTCAATGAAACGAATCCATATTTTCCTATAAGAAAAGGGATATATGGATTTTAGGAGTGTGCATTGGTCGGTTTCGATAGGTGTCAGTTTTTTCACCAAAATTGACAGTTGATCGGTTTTATAATCGAAATTTATTTTTCATTGGCATAACCGACCGTAATCGACCAGTCGATTTTTTGGTCTGCCGGTCGGTTTTTTGGTCAAGGTTGGAGGTTTGATGGGAAGCAAAAATCAAGATACAAATTGGGCTGAGAGGAAGAAGAGATTGGAGAATAAGAGCAAAACGGGTAAGAAAAGAAAGAAGAAGAAGAAGGAGAGGCTGGAAAAAACTTTTCATAAAAGGTTCAAGTGCTTTCGTAAGCTCCTCACTAAGCATATCTGAGAACATTGATGTTGTGATGCTATAAATATCTATAGATGCTGCCATGTCTTCCCAAACAATAAAATATGAATTTCCAAGATCAAATACCAAAAAAGAAAAGTTTTTTTCCCTAAAAAACCACTTGTTATGTTGTAAAGATAAAAAACCACTTGTTATGTTGTCTATAAATATCTATAGATGCTGCCATGTCTTCCCAAACAAAAATAAGATATGAATTTCCAAGATCAAATACAAAAAAAGAAAAGTTTTTTTTTCCTAAAAAACCACTTGTTATGTTGTAAAAAGTAAAAACCTTTTATTATGTAGACCCAAAGATAAAGATTGAGATAGAAAATAAAGAAAAGAAAAATAGTAGAGGTAAGTAGCAATTTATAGACGTTACATTCGAAGAAGAAAGAATCACAAGCTGGAAGAATCGCATAGCTAACCTCTCTGCAACTTTCTCAATTTTTCTCGGTAAATATGTTATTGTCTGATGAGGAAAGGAAGAGGCTGACACTTTTTCGTGTGGTGCCAGCACCTGTGTTGTAAAAAGTAATTAAAACATATGTGAATTAATAAAATGGGTGATTTAGAATAAAGCCCAATTGTAACCTTAAAAGCCCAAAGCCTAAAACCAATTTAAGACCTGCATGAACGACTGGTACAAAGTATGTCGTTTTTACGCGAGCAAAAAGACACCCTTTTAAGGGTAACACGAGCTACTGTATGCATTTTCTGTATTCTTCCTCTTTTCTTCACTCAGTGTTGCTATAAAAAAAATTTCCAATAAATTAAAGAACACGTTATTAGAACTTTAAGGATCTTCTACACAAACAATGACCAAAAAACCAACTCAAACAGACAGAAAAACAAACCCTCCAAGTCAGATCAAACAAAATCTGTTTAGGAACCGGAAAGAATATAACCAAAATCCTGGATTTCTATTCTGAATCACCTAGCTTTCAAAGACACCATTATGGGCTTTGCTTTTTCAAATCAAAACCAGAGAAAAACAAACCCAAAAATACTCCTTTTTGAATGACAATGACAGAAAGGGATACTGAGAAGCGGGGATTAAAGAGAAAGGGAAAGAGGAAAGAAGGAAGACAATAAATTCGGTCAGTTTCGGTTACCGTCGGTGTTGAAAACTCCCTACCGAAATCAACCGTGTCTTCCTCCACGGTGTTGGTTAACTGGCTGATCAATAAGTGGTCATCGAAAATATTGATTACACACCGGTCGGTTAGTCAGTTTCCACAGTTACGTGGTAAACATGCACACTCCTAATGGATTCATTAATAATCAACTAAATTTGTACTGAAATTAAACACCTAGTCCCTTTTGAATTCTTTTATGGAGATCGTGGTAAAGCTTCAAACTTTTTCATTAGAAAAACTTTTTGAATTCATATGGTTAAGATTGAATGGGAGGAGAAGAAGAGACTACCTTTCCACATTATATATATGGAAGATGCTAAATATATCTCAAATGATCTGACAAATACTATGTGATAAAATATATATTAATATTATTTAAAAAATACCATGTCAAAAAATATATTAAAAAGTAGTATTTAAAAATTTTACACCAAGACCAATATAAAAATATTTGAGTTTTTTTTATTGAATTCTATATAAAGAAAGTGAACCCCTAAAATTAATATCAATAAAAAAAAATTAAAAAAGTTTTGCACCTCAATCTAATTAAAAAATAATTAAAATTCTATTTTAAAAAAGTAAACCCTAAAAATTAATATAAATAAATTCAAATAAATATTATTATTCTGTGTTTTTTTAATCTTTTCTTCAATTAGCTGAGTTGGAAATGTAATGACACGACATTTACTATGTCATTTGGAATCTCTAATATTTTCTTATATATATATATTTGTGTTATTGTTCACATTGCTTTCAAATTATATTATTTTGAAGGTGATGTTTCACAAGAAAAAGACATTGCGTGTGGGACGGTTTTGGAACTAGACACGTAAAAAAAAATCGCATATAATTTTGCCACCATAAGCGGTGCCACTCTTGGGTTGGCAAATGGCAAAACCTACTGTTATTCTTAAATCCACGCACACACATTCATATGGGTATTACTATTACATTATTAGGTACATATTAAATATTAAAAAAATGAAAATGGCCCAGGGACGACGTTGAAAGGTGGAGATTAAACTTCTATATGAGATTTTATTATTTGTTAGCTGAGAAAGGAGATTGGGTAGAGTGCGACATGAAAATGTTAGCTGAGAAAGGAAATTAAGTAAAGTTGGACCTAAAAATTAACATACATGCAAAGGCCACCATATATAATAATATTCTTGGCTCAAGATAAACATGTATTGATTAGTATGTATAGTCATATTTGGGTTTAATGTACTTGGTTCTATCTAATTTGGTCAAATTTAACTTAGGACCCTCTTAAAATTTTTCTTTCAATCAAGAGCTTCTAGTTTTTGTTTGATTCAATTTGGAACCTCATTTCAAAATTTTCTAAATCCCTTATAGAGAACATAAATGAATTTGTCCAAATTACTAGTTTAGAAGGAGCATTTTTGTTATTTGCCAAAACATTTGGAAGAACTTTAAGTTACACATTGCATACGCACTGTAATTTGGACAATTTAATTGTGTTTTCTCTATAAGAGTTTTGAAAATTTTTAATGAAACTATCTAATTGAATCAAATTGAAGATTAGAGAGTCTCAATTGAAAATAAAATTTAAAACGAGTTTTAGTATTAAAATCTGACCAAACTAGATGGTAGTAAAGTTTATTAAATCTTACATATTTATACATGTATAGCCATGTTGTTCATATGTTTAAAATATTAGTTTAATTTGTCATACTGATGCATTATAGTCTCTATTGATAAAATAATACTTTAATAATATATAAAAAATAACATACTAATATTAAAATTTGATAATAAAAATATCATTTTAGCATTTCCTGCTAAAATGAAGTATATCAACTTTGAATTACTATTAGCCTATTACCATCAACGTGCATGCCATTTTGCACTAAACGTGCATCATGCATATATTATCGTTCAACTTAAAACCATAACATCATTACCAATAATAATAAAAAAAGGTTTAGACCCATAATATTAAATTAAATTTATGAATTAAAGAGATGGATTGGATTAAAAGAAAAATGAATGAGAAATTGTTATATCAGAGCTCCAACCATTCACATCAGAAAGTCCTTGAAAAGTTGGCATTTGGTAATTGTTGAAATTTAGACGCTGCCTACGCCGACAAAGCCCCTGCCATCTGGAATGAGTAAATTCGGCTTGGGCTGGCTCCGGAGTACGACGTTTTCATCATTTTCCCATTTTTTTAGGGACCAGATGTCTATTTTCACGAAATTTTCTGCCATAAAGATTCTGAAGGTAGAATACATAGGCAACTGGAGACCTTGGGTTAAGTTAAAGGCCCAGATACTTTAACTATTGAACTCATTTTACTCAAATACCCCAACTCTCAAGTTAAAAACTCCTGAATCTAACCTAGTTTTAGGGGTTATCATTTTCTAGTAGGTTCATTTACCATGACCCTGGATATAATACTCCTTTTAGGGTCAGTTTTATGTTAAACATTCCCCTTTTAGTTCTACACAATGACCAATTTAAGATTCCGTCATACATTTCCTTTGGGCTTACCTTTCATTTTTTGTGGGTGCTGGGGTATTTTGTATAAAATGTATATAGTGTCTAAAAGCAGATGAACCCTTAATATAATGGTCTAAGCTTGCCTCTTGTATTTAAGTTAAAATCCAGATGGTGGATAAAAGAATAATTACTATTTTCATTACCAATTTTATTTAATTACATCTGGTTGATAATGCAATTAATGAACTTGAATGTGAAATCTGTTATTTATGGGGTGGGAACTAATCTTGTTTATGTTTTTTCTTTCAATAATACCAAAAAAATTTATAAATATTACTTACCAAGTGTGATTACCAAGTGTGATATGGTATTGATGTGATAATATATTATTAAATTTTATTTATAATTTATTTATTTTTATTAAAATTTATTAAATTGTCAATCAATAATATATTATAGCAGCTATCTTACTTGTTAAATAATTTTAATAAAATTTCTTAGTAAGCTAGCATTATTCTTTTTTTTTTTTAAAACAAAAATTTATGAAGGTTTTACTTATGGTTGAATTTTAATAAAAGATTCAAACTCTTCATAGTTCATATATTTATTTATTTATATGTATTTTTTTAAAAATTTATTTGCATCTCTGTTTAATATTTTGGTGGTGACCAACAACGTATTTGGTTCAAGTCTAAAGCCCAAAATGGAAAAGGGATTTTTTAGGCCTTTTAAGGTCATGTTTATTTTATCCAAGTCTTTCGTATAATTAAGATTTTATACCCATGGAGAATCGATGAATAAAGAAAACCAGCAATGCATACGAAATTTCTTGTATATGTAAATTTTAGAATAGAAGTTGTAATTAAAATTCCAATACTGGAATCAAAGTCTTTACACCATAGTAAGACAAACTCATACTTGCTACAAAGTCTATTGTTGATGAAACTCCTCCACCTGCGTACTCTATGCACATGCCAAACGGGTTTGATTCCAGTATTGGGCTTTTCAAGGAAGTCATTGATGCGTTTCTTTTTCTTTCTTCAATTAAAAAAAAAAATATTGATTTTTCATTTTTGGGTATGGAGTTGGGGCTGTAGTTTTCTTTTTGTATGAGGATGAGGAGGTTTGGTGAGGTATAGTATTTGAACCTATATTTTGTAAGATATGACCTAAATATTGAATATTATCGGGTTGGTCTCAAAATGCAGATTAGTTATATTGTAGTTCAAATATGATCTCTTAAAATTTCTTGTATATGTAAATTTTAGAATAGAAGTTGTAATTAAAATTCCAATACTGGAATCAAAGTCTTTACACCATAGTAAGACAAACTCATACTTGCTACAAAGTCTATTGTTGATGAAACTCCTCCACCTGCGTACTCTATGCACATGCCAAACGGGTTTGATTCCAGTATTGGGCTTTTCAAGGAAGTCATTGATGCGTTTCTTTTTCTTTCTTCAATTAAAAAAAAAAATATTGATTTTTCATTTTTGGGTATGGAGTTGGGGCTGTAGTTTTCTTTTTGTATGAGGATGAGGAGGTTTGGTGAGGTATAGTATTTGAACCTATATTTTGTAAGATATGACCTAAATATTGAATATTATCGGGTTGGTCTCAAAATGCAGATTAGTTATATTGTAGTTCAAATATGATCTCTTAAAATTCCGAATTGGACTTAAATGCTAACTATAATATTGTAGTGTATTAAATTTTCTTTTTATTGGTTTAAGAATCTCAATTGACCCTCTAGATTGCGAAATATGCCCATTTAATTAAACATATATTAAAAATATAAATTTTAAATATTTTATACTTTAAATATAAAGATAAAAGAAGTTGCTTACTAATATTCTTAAGTGTATGATGATTATTTAAATCTTGATAAATATACACATTTAAGTGTTTATCACAACCCCCAACCAATTTATTACTTGTCCTTAGTAATACAAGTGTCATTAGTTAGTAGAATCTACAAAGTTAATCACCATTTTCTTCCTTTGATCAATTCAATTAAACAAATTCTCACAATCTAGCCATTTATATTGCTAAGATATTATCAAACCTTCTTTTCTACTCATTATCACATAGCTAATTTTTTAATAGAACAAAATTCAATTCAATGCTTTATCAAGGTTACTTCCTTTGACATGGATCTTTTTTTAAAAAATTATTATTATTGTTATTATTATTTATATAAAATACATTTTTAACCCATATAACAATTTTGAGCTAATGACTTCCAAACTAGTTAGTCTTAGGGCATTAGATGTTAATACACTCCTACGAGCTTAATACTCGGGTTGTAGATACTTACTTAAATCTATTTCTGTAGATGAGTGCAATGTTTGATTCCCTTAAACTTTCTTTTTAACACTTGTATCGAGTTTTAGAATAATAACTCTAAAACCAAATGGTCATAGGGCATTAGGTGTTAATACATCTCTTTGGATTTAATTGCTCAAGTTAAGAAGATTACGAAATCAAACTTTATCTACGATTATTTCTATACTTTATTTATTTTATTGTTTTTAATATATAAACTACCATTTTCCTTGATTGTTTCTTTTTGGCAAAGTAAAAGAATAAAATTATTATAACATTTCATTTTGCAATCCACAATAATGTGTAAAAGTGTGTATGTGAAAGAAAGTTTATCAAAAATACCTACTAAATATAATTAGATAAAAATGTGGAATTCATAGACTTAAATATTTCAAAGGGAAACAAACGATAAAACTTCATTACTTCTATGAATCAAAACAAAATAGTTACCTCCTTTATTAGATGTATCTCAAGAGTAAAATTATTCCTTACTCTACTATGTTTACATTGTTTTACTTCCAATCAAATGTCAATATTGTCTTCAATATCTATATATAGATAAATAATAAAAAAAATACCTAATTCAATATTTAAAGAAAAACAAACAAAAACTTAAGCAAATACAAAATACTGTGAGTAAAACCAGAGGATAAGAAAGCTACAAAGTGATGTCAAATCAAATCTATGCTTTTCTACTGTTTCGTTCTGTCCAATTTGTTTGAGCCATTACTAAATCAGGTTCATGGATGAAAGATCATAATTTATCAATTAATTCATTAGCAATTAAAGCAGAGATAAGAATTCGTTGTGTCGAATGTGAGATAAACTTTTGTTCTATAGTATGATAAAAAAAAGATAACAAATCATCAAAGAAATTATTAACATTTAACAATCCTATAGATTTATGGTGGATGTTCAGTTGGGCCCAATAGACAATTTGAAATTTTTTTTCTATGCTACCATAGCCACTTGGTAAGACAATGAATGCATCATAATTTTCAAGTATTTTAGACATTCGTTCCTGTATTGTTGAGATTTTAGTTTATCCCCAACTATCCACTAGTGATGCTCCTTTCAACTAAAACTCTAGGAATGATACTTAAAAACTTGATTCCTCTTACATGTGCAGTGATTGATACACCACCCATTAATCCAAAGCTACATTCTTTAAATATTAAATGAATCTTCTCTCTTAGTGAGTACTCGATCAAGAGTGTTTGTTGCTTTTAGAAACTCTCTATATTTCCTAGAACTTGATCTGCAAAATACACAAAGGTTTATGAATTGACGAACATAAATTGCCTCTATTTTTACACTCACTCAACCTGTCAGTGACTATGAGTTTGATGGTAATGAAGAAAATGAGGTGTTTAAATAAGGTAAAGGAAGCATACTATAATGGAGAATGTAGAGAGTCTTTACATGGGTAGGCTAGCTCTTCGTAGGAAAGTTTAAAATTAAGACATGAAAATTTTATTCTTTTTAAAACAAAATAATGACACACATGCAATTGTGATTATGACTTACATCGTCCTCTGTTTTTATGTTCAATAATGACTTAAATGCCTTCCATAAGTCGAGGATAGACTTCTTATCCAATTTTCTTATAAATTGACAAATAAGGTCTTTT
Source organism: Rhamnella rubrinervis (assembly GCA_007844105.2). Taxonomy (NCBI): domain Eukaryota; kingdom Viridiplantae; phylum Streptophyta; class Magnoliopsida; order Rosales; family Rhamnaceae; genus Rhamnella; species Rhamnella rubrinervis. Next base: position 22,135,933 of record CM017578.2, read on the forward strand.
TGAATTATATTCCTAAGACTATATTATTTGTGTTCATCCTTAAAAGGATTCCACAAATTAAGAGGCTCACGATGCACAACTCCACATGGATGTGTCTCAAGAGTTAATAAGATATCATCCAATAACTCCTTACTCAGTCCATTCCTAATGAAGTTTATTTTATCTTCTTCGCTTGTTACAAGTCCATTGTGCCCATTTGTGATAAACTTGTAATCTTTTTGTTATTATCCTTTTAGAATAATAACTTTTACTCATCCCTGACATGTGTAAGGCAAATAAATTTGAAAATTTCCCTGTTAATTGAACATTTAATTCAATTATCTAGTGTATATCTCAAGGGATCTCCTTATACATTAACATTTTCAATCACACATGCCTTTATAGATTTTTGTTAAAGCATTTTGAGGAAGTGAAGGAAAATGTTTCTTAGATTTGAAAGAGTGACATCCATTTTTTAGGAGAAAAGTGATTAGTTATTGTGAAAAATTAAAAAAAAACTGATTTGAAAATCACAGAGTACTATTATCTGCCATCTGACCGAAAAAAAAAATCAAATTATTAAAAATTTCTTATAACCACAAAAACAAAAGAAGTTAAGAATAAATATAAATATTTACATTTATTGGCCATTATTTTTTTCAGAACACATGTTAGAAAGTGAAATAAATTCTTTGTCAAAAATGTGATTTTCTAAAAATAATTTAAGTCTTTGTCCATTTATCTTAAACACAATACTATTTTTTAGATTCTCAATGTCAATGGCCCGTAAAGATATACATATTTTACAATGAATAGATCGCTCCACCTTGATTTTTCACAAAATATATGAAGCCAAGAATTATAAAGTAGAATCTTTTCACCAACATCAAATGCTTAAAATTAATTTATCATAAAAAGCTTTGATTCTAACTTTTTGAATTTTTGAATTCTCATATACATCATTTCTAAATTCATCAAGTTTACATTTGTAACTTGCACAATTTGCAAGCATCATCAAGGTTTGAATTGAACATTTTAATAGCCTAGTAAGCATTGTGTTCAAGCTACATAGATAAGTGATGTGGTTTCTCATAGACAAGCCTATAGGGAGACATGTCCAATGATGTTTTAAAAGCAGTTTGATATGCTCAAAGTGCATCGTTTAGTTTTAGAGACCAATCTTTACAATTTGAACTTACCGTTTTTTTAAAAATTTACTTTATCTCCTTATTTGTAAGTTTTATTAGTCCATTTGACTAAGGGTGATAAGGGGTGACAATTTTGTGTGTGATTTCATATTTTTTCATGAAGGATTCAAATGACCTATTGCAAAAATGTGTTCTCCCATATTTAAAATGGCTCGAAAAATTCCAAATCGACTTAAAACATATTCTTTGAAAAATTTAACCACTTTTATGATCATTATTTTTGAATTGGAATTGTTTCTGTCCATTTTGAGATGTAATTTGCTGCTACCAAAATATACACTAAACCAAATGGTGGTGGAAATGTCCCATAAAATTTATACTCCAATATTAAAAAATTTCAATTATGATAATGGGATTCCAAGGCATCATGTGTCTTATTTAAATGAATCTCAATTTTTGACAATTTTTGTAAAATACATATGTATCTTTAAATAAAAATTAATGACATTGCTTAACTCATGGTTGAGTATACATCTCCGAAATATCAAATTAGAATAGTACTTAAATAGATAGGGGTCATCGCAGTAAAAGTTTTTCACCTCGGTTAAAAATTTTTTTTTGTCTTGTAAAGTCCAATATTTTGGACTTTGACTTGTGATAAGAAAATTGACAATATTAGCAAACTAAGATAGATTTGAAATGTTGAGAAGTTACTCATAACGAAAAATATCATCAATTGGTGTGGATTCAAATGTTTCATAACAAATTAGTCTTGATAAATGATCTGCCATAATATTTTCCACTTTCTTTTATATCTAATAATGATAAATAATTCTTAAAGTAAAAGAATCTACCTAATCAATCTAAGTATGATATCTTTCTTGAAGAAAATATATTTCCTAGTTGCGTGATCATTAAAGACAATAATTGGTGAACCAATATGATAAAATCTAAATTTTTCTAATGTAAATATTATTGTAAGTAATTCCTTTTTAATAACGAAATAATTTAATTGGGTACTATTTAGGATTTTACTGGCATAATAAATGATATAAGGTTTTTTATCTTTCCTTTGTCTTAGTACTGCTCCAACAGTATAATCATTTGCATCACACATTATTTCCAAAGATAATGACCAATAATGGGATTGCATGATAGGAGCATAAGTAAGCATGTTTTTAAGCTTAATAAAAACCCTTTCACAATTTTCTATCTATTCAAAAGTATTATTTTTTCGATAAAAGATTACTCAAAGGTCTAGATATTGCACTAAAATTTTTAATAAACCTTTTATAAAAATCAACATGTCTAAAAAATGATCTAACATCTTTAACAGATTTTGGTGTTGGCAAATTAGAAATTAACTCAATTTTAGATTTATCTACCTCGATTCCTTTTGATGAAATAATGTGACCAAGTATGATACCATTTGTTACCATAAAATGATATTTTTCCCAATTAAACATAAGATTTTTCTCTTCACACCTAGGTAAAACTTTTTCAAGTTAGATAAGCAATCATCAAATGAGTCACCAAATATAGAAAAATCATCTATGAAAACTTCAAGAAAACTCTCAACCTAAGCATTCATCTTTAAAATGTAGCAAGTGTATTACATAATCCAAAAGGCAATCTATGATATGCAAAAGTGTCAAATGGATATGTGAATGCAATCTTCTCTTAATCTTCAGGTGTAATTAAAATTTGACTATTACCCATGTAGGACATAGTGGAATTCATGTCACGTAACTCTTTCTAGGATTTGATTTATGAAAGATAAAAGGAAATGATCTTTTTAATTATTGAGTTAAGTTTCTTATAGTCAATCAATGACAGTCTTAGTTGGAATTAACTTATTATTTTCACTTTGACTATAGCAACTCCAGATTTCTTATAACATAAGAAAATTACAACAAGAGAAACAAAGACACAACGAGAATGATCTTCATCTCTCAACCAAAAATGCCCTAAATGAGTATCCAATACTGCTATTTATGGAACATTATGGGTAAAAAAATGTCAAGATACTTGTATGAAAATGGAGATAAGTTTGGGCAAATTTTAAAAATGCATGCCATGTTTGTCTTCCATTTTCACCATTCATATCACATAGAATTCAGTGAAAGTCTTTTAGTAAAAATATCACAATTGTAGGCACACTTGTTAGCTTTCTAGAACGACAAGAATTATGATATTTGGACCAGTATGTTGTGAGATATGACTCAAATACTTAAGCTTGTCGGGTTGGTCTTAAAATGCATATTATTTATGTTGTAGCCCAAATATGCCCCTTGACCTTCTAAACTAGACTTTGATGTTGATTATTGTGGTAGATTATGTGTTCTTTCCATTGGATTAATAATCATCTCTATTAGCCCTCTAGATTACAAGATATGCTAATTTAATGAAACTTATGTCAAAAATATAAATTTCAAATATTTTTACTTTTAAACTTAAGATAAAAAAAAAGTTACTTAAATTAGAAGAATTAATTATACTCTTAAATGTATAATGAACATTTAAACCTTAAAAAATATACAATTTTAAGTGTGTTCATCATTAATGTAAGTGTAAAGTCACCTATATTTTTGTTATGTATCCATAGGGATGTTTGTTGGTCGATCCATCCATCATGTGGGCTAATGATACTTTATGATTGTGATTTATGCTTCAGTGTAATGGACATATATGGACTATTGTCTACTGGCATACGATTCTTAGATTATCATAGCCAGTTGATCATATTGGATAATTCTAGTGAATTCATATATCAAGCCTTCAATTAGAATTATTTGGCTATTAATATTGACGATGAATATCTTGTGCCTAATATTTATATGCATAATAGTTTAGTTGAATATTTGAATAAGCACCCGAAGTTGCTCACTAGACTATTGATTATGAATGTGAAATTACCCTTTATAGTATGGGGACATGCAATTTTATATGTCGCTTATTTAATTTGTGTCTGTACTAAAGCATATCATGAATATTTTCCTATTTAGTTTGTACATGGAAGTAAAATTATTATATCTTATCTACATGTTTTTTAGTTGTGCCATTTATTGAATCATCTTAGTGTATCTAAATGGTCTCTCAACAAATGTGAGTTGTATAATGAATATTTAAACCTTAATAACTATACAATTTTAAGTGTGTTTATCATTAATGTAAGAGTAAAGTCTCCTATATTTTAGTTATGGATAAATAGGGATGTTTGTTGGCCGATCCATCCATCATGTGGGCTAATGATACTTTATGATTGTGGTTTGTGCTTCAATATAATAGACATATGTGGACTATTGTCTACTGACACACCATTCTTAGATTATCATATCTAGTTGAACACATTGGATAATATTAGTGAATTTACATATCAAGCCTTCAATTAGAATTATTTAGTTATTTCTATTGATGATGAGTATCTTGTATCTAATATTTATATGCATAATGGTTTAGTTGAATATTTGAATAAGCACCGAAGTTGCTCACTAGACTATTGTCTATGAATGTGAAATTACTTTTATAGTTTGGGGACATGCAATTTTATGTGTCGCTTCTTTAATTTGTGTCTGTACTAAAGCATATCATGAATATTTTTCTATTTAGTTTGTACATGGAAGTAACATTATTATATCTCATCTGTATGTTTTTCGATTGTGCCATTTAATGAATCATCTTAGTGTATCTAAATGGGCTCTCAACAAATATTGGTTGTATAATGAATATTTAAACCTTAATAAATATACAATTTTAAGTGTGTTCATCATTAATGTAAGTATAAAATCTCCTATATTTTTGTTATGGATCCACAGGGATGTTTGTTGGTCGATCCATCCATCATGTGGGCTAATGATACTTTATGATTGTGGTTTGTGCTTTAATATAATGGATATATATGGACTATTGTCCACTAGCACAGCATTCTTAGTTTATCATATCGAGTTTGTCATATTGGATAATACTAGTGCATTTACATATCGAGCCTTCAATTAGAATTATTTGGCTATTTATATTGATGATGATTGTCTTATGCCTAATATTTATATGCATAATAGTTTAGTTGAATATTTGAATAAGCATCCAAAGTTGCTCACTAGACTATTGACTATGAATATGAAATTACCCTTTATACTTTGGGAATATGCGATTTTATATGTCGCTTCTTTAATTTGTGTATGTACTAAAGCATATCATGAATATTTTCCTATTTAGTTTGTACATGGAGGTAAAATTATTATATCTCATCTGTATGTTTTTTGGTTGTGCCATTTATTGAATCATCTTAGTGTATCTAAATGGGTTCTCAATAAATGTGGGTTATGAATCTTCGTTGAGTATTTAGTACTTGAAGTCCCAGAAATGCAATTTGTTTATTGCCCATTTATTCATTGTATTTATGATAAGACACATTTCTTAGTATTAGAGGGAGAAAGCTTGAAGATTAAAATAAAAGCCATGGAATTTTTTAGAATGAAGACTTGTTCAATTATTTAGATTCCCGTACAAATCAAGATTGAACTTGAAGTTTTGACAATAATATACTTATAAGGGGTTAGCAAAGGAATTGCTAGATGTATTTACTAATCCAAAATGAGTGAAAAGTCCCTTTTCTTGAAGAATATATACCACTATAAGTGGAGATCCCTATGAGACCAATCACATCTGTTGAGCCCATACAATGAGAAGTATGTACGACCAATTTGAGTTAAAGATGTAAATCGGTAAAAATAAAATAAAATTATGAATGATAATTTGTGAGTATCTGCACCTCTTGAATAGAGCAGTCCCAGTTGGTTTAAAGCATATGAATCACCCAACAATCTTAAAGATATGGAACGACCAAAATCTACTCTCTTGAGAAACGACAAAAATTTGATTAATGCTAACATTGAGTTGCATTTAATTTTGTCAATTGTAGGAGATCAATTTGATATGTAAGTATTTATTATTGACAATATATTTTCCTCTCAATAGTCTTGTTGTCTCAAGATATAATCTAGATTCAAAGTTGTAATCCACTATTGAATGCTAGAAGCATTTTAATCGAGTTAAGTAAAAAGGCATTACAAGTTAAAGTAATTAAATACGCACAATATATTGGACCAGTAGTCTGAGTACTTAATGATGTGATCCCTATTAGATACATATGGCTATTTATAAGATAGTGTATTTAGATAGTTAAATATACAACGAATTGTTGCCTAAGGTATCCCACATCGATTTCGATGTGACTTGTTCTTCTATTATGGATTGTATAATGTTTCATTATCTGATCAGTCTAGCTATTAAAGAATAGGTTAATATGTGCCTAAGAGACACCATGACTGCATATTTATAAGTCATTAGACATAAATATATATCTAGATCCCATATAGACTTAAAATTTAAAAAATTATGTAAATGATATCTATAACATGTATAGTATGAAAGAATAAATATCGTTGTATGATCTAAAAAAACCAGACACATATGGTACAATCATCTTAGAGAATATTTTCAGAAGTAAATTTATATGAACAATAAGTTTTATCCTCGTTTGTTCATAGAACTCACAAATTGACTTCATTGTTTGCCTAGTATATGTAGATGATATGAATACCATCATGATTCCAAAAGAGCTTGAAGAAGCTCATTTTCCTAAATAAGGAATTTTATACGAGGGATTTGAGTCAAACTAAGTATTGCCATAGTTCATTGATTGAGTATTTTTCAATTCGAATCTTACCACGTCAATCTATTTGTGTGAAAATGTATTGGATACAATTTTCACTTAGCAACAATATGAGGTCAATAATTGAAAGTGAATTAAGACCTTTTATAAACTTAAGAAGGTTAATGAAGGAGTGTTAAGTTTGGAAGTTCCTTTTCTTAATGTCATATGCACATTTATGTACCTTGCAAATTACATCAGGCTTGATATGCATTTGTAAATGAGTTAACTAGATAGGTATAGTGTTGCACCCACCAGCAGATATTGGGTTTATTATTAAACACGATCTTCATTGTTTTTGAGATATTGTAAATATTGGTTTATATTACTCATGGAATCAAGATATTATCCCTTAAAGTAGACTATTTTGATAATGACTATTATTTATCCTCAAAATGCTATGTTATAGATTGGTTATGTATTCCTTAGTGAAGGTATTGCGATATCATGGAGGTCTGTTTCAGTAAACTCTTATTACTACCCCTTAGAATCATTTACAAATTTTAGTATTGCATAAAGCCGAACATAAATGTGCATGTTGAGATCCTTGGTTTAGTACATTCTTGAGTCTTATAATTTGATCTCAAATAAAGAAAATCTAACTATGTTATTTGAGGATAATATAATTTGCATTGCACAAATAAAAAGTGGATATATTAAAAGAGAGAAAAAACTTTTGAAGAGTAGTGAAGTTTTAAAATTCTTTTATGTACATTAACTTTTAAAGAGTAGTAAAATTGATATCCACAAACTCTTGAAAGATAGTGCAATTGTTATTTGCCAAGTTCACCTAAATAATAATCTAAGTCATTGCCCACTGTTATTTAAAAACCATATATATGAGATAGATATGTATAGAATTAGAAAGTTATTTTTATCAGGGGACGAACAATTCATCGACCTATTAGGTTCAGTCTAAAAGGTTTATAGTTATATTCTTTTTCTTTAATCAAATCTTTGTCCCATAAGGTTTTCTTCATCGAGGGATTTAATGAGGTAGTGCGTGCATTGTGAAATAGCATATAGACGTGTACTTTTTTTCCCTTAGCTAGTTTGTCTCATAAGGTTTTCTAGCAAAGTTTTTAATGAGTCATGAATATGGCACATTAATATCGAAGGGTGAGTGTTATAAAATATGGATTGTGATATGTGGAAATTACTGTAAGAATATTAGGCCTATATTAAGAGTTTTATTATTACTAGATCTAAAACCTAATTTTTTTTATTATTATTACTTATTAATAAAACTTAACCTTTATCTCTGAAAGAAGAGATTAGGATTTATATAATAAAAAATAGACGATTAATTTCCTCTCTATTCTCTATGTCTCTTTCTCCTACTATGGCTTTATTTTTAAATTTATTTTACAATATATATATATATATAAGTAATTCTACGAAGTAGTTAGCCCCTGAAAAGTTGAAAAAGTTCTCTAGATAGGTGTAAATGCTCTAATATAATCCAATAATATATGGCGACGTTTAGCCATGAGATCCTCATATTTGTGTAGTGTTCATGAGGAACATGTTTTGACATTTTTCATGCATGAATTTGGAGGTTTTTTTATTTTTTTTTTTTTTTATTATGTCATGAATTTGGAGTGTGGTCCCTATTCATTGGCATTTTTATTTGTAAAAGGTATGAGCCTATATTTCTTAACATTTTTTTGTTGGGTTTTTAAATGCTATATCCCCTTCACCAGTTAATTAAATTATTTTATCCAACTTTTCATATAATTAAAATTTTGTCTAACTTTTAAATTCTTTTATGTAATTACCTTTTGGCTAAAAAAAAATCCTTAATTTTCTTCTTCCTTTTCAACCCACCCAATTGTTTCTTCTCTTTTTTGTCTAACCCATGCCATCAAAGAAGCCCTAAACCTTGGCATGGTAAATGGACCCAACCCCGCCCTGCTCTGTTAGGTACCGCCCTAATAGGGGCAGGGATTCTTTGGCTATTTAGGTTGGTAGGGTGGGTCGGAGAATAGTATCTCCACCCCAAGCCTGCCTAATATATATTTTATATTTGATATTTAAATATTATATTATATATTTTAATATTTGTAATTTTTATTAAAATTGAACCCTAATGATCTAATTTCTTCATATTCTTTGAGAATCCAAAAGCTTCATAGCTTTTACAAAAAGAAAAAAAATTCTCAATAACCTAGTAACCCACAACCCACATTCCTTATGATGTCGAAGATCGATGATCGAGTTCGGCCAGAAGCACTAGCAATGTGAGCTCAATCCAATGAAGACGGTTCCAATACTTGTAGATTTGCTACTTTTGTGAGCCCTAGATGGCAAACTTATAAGGTAAATAGGTGGGGTTATTGGGTATGAGATGGGGTTGTTGGACTCTTTTTTCTTTTATCGGGTTTGGATTGTTGGTTCTCAATAATGATGGTTTTTTATACTTATGAAGAATTTAGCAAATAGATTTTTGGGGTTGCTTGTTCCGATAGGATTTTTGAGGAATTCATTATGTTAAGTGATTTTGGCGTATGAGTTGGGGGTTTTCAATTGGGGGAGTGCTTTTTTTTTTTTTTTTTTTTATTTTGTTTACTTGATTGATGATACTTTTGGAATTATTTGAGAAATTTTGAATTGGATTTTTATTTTTTGCCAATTTGTTTATGAAAAATGAAAATGAATTCCTGCCCCACTCCGCTCCCCATAAATAAAAATTGAGGTGGGTATTGGGTAAGAAAAATCATAATGTGGCGGGGTACAGGGAGGGGCATCTCAACCCTACCTCTATTGCAATCCCTAATGCTATGGAATGTTAACACGTGTGCCTACAACTTTCATATTTTTACTAAAGAAATATTCTACTGTATTCGGTGTAATATGGACAGTGCAAGTGAGAGACAAGCATGGCATGCATTTTCAAAATTTTTCCAACCTTTTCTCCATTTTCATACAAGTATTTTGAAATTCTTTTACCTATAATATTTTATAAGTAGTAGTATTGGATACTCTTTTGGGGCATTCTTGGTTGAGAGATCAAGACCATTCTCTATGTGTCTTTGTTTTGTTGTAATCTTCTTGTGTTCTAAATAGAATTTATGTTTATTTTCTTCTTTCTTTTTATTTCTTTTCTTCTTATTTATGAGTATTTAATTTTCATTTTTACTAGGGTGAACGGGTGAAGCTCTTGGTAATGATTAATCCTTTTATTAGGCTTGAATATTTATATTAAGAAGTTGTTACTCTATGTATTGTATTTGTTTCAATCAATTTAGAAACTTCTTGTAAAGTGGAGATCTTGATTCATTATAGACAAGAGACTTACACAATGTGTAATATATCGTAAAACCAAACTAAAGGTCCTTAAAGTTTACATTCACCTATATCTTTTATGCAAGACTTAAGATTTTGGTGGGGTATGTTACATTTGGTATTAAAGTCATGGCTTGGTCGGGATTATTTGTGCAAGCTATTGGTAAGTAAGCTTATGGATTGACCGACCAATAAGGTGCATGTGGATTCCATAAGGGATGCAGTTCAACTGATCGACCGACCACTAAGGTGCATGTAGGTTCCACGAGGATGCGATTCAGCAGAGTGTATTGGATTGTAACATATCACATACAAAATTCTACATCAGTCGCAAACAGTGCCCAAGTATTCTTTATAACCAAACTAAAAACCACAAAAACTTATTTTCAACTAGTAATTTTTGGTGAGACTTGACCCTGTGGTGGGGTATGTTACATAATAAATGCTTGAACATATTTACATGTGTCAACATTATAAGGAATCCTCTTTGAAAAGTGGGGATTATGATTTATTGTAAATAAAAGATTGACATAATGAATGCTTAAACTCACTTGCAAGTGTTGACATTATTGGAAAATTAAAAGTATATAGTGCAACTATATATATAACTTTAAATGGAATTTGAATGTTATATTTTCCAATTGGAACCTCCTTTGTGTTTGGCTTCCAATTGAGTTATAAAATGAATTAATTTTGCCCTTAATTTATATACCAAGAATGGATTCTCTAACCTTAGTAAATCATTAGAGAATAACTTTAAATACTTTAATTTTCATTACGAATTCCTTTTTAACCTTAAATAATTTTTTTTATCAATTTCTTTCTAGATCGACCTAGAACTCTCAAGAATTTATTACTTAAGATAATCTACACTTGGGTTTGCAAGCTTTAAGTTGTAGCAATTAGTATAAGACAGTTCTACAATTAATATACTCTTTGGCACAAGTATCGCTAATAAAATTAGTAGGGGAAGGAAACCCATGACATATAATTAGCCAAGCTTCAATCATCCAAAGTTCAATATTAGATTATAAATTTTAGATTCTTAATAGTATGTGTGTCAATAATTGAATAATCGTAAGGAGAATGTAAGTATCTATTCGATAATTAACTTTAGTCGACCAATATTTTGGGTTAGAAATTTGCTTTAGCAACCAACCTTTTGGGTTGCATATAAATATTTTTCATTCCATTTTAAATGTACAAATTTTAATAACTTGCTTTGGAAAATAATCATCTTGTTTTGACAAAATTTTTTTTTATATTTTCTAAAAATATATATTTTTAAGCAAATACTATAACTAATAGCATTATCTATGAAACAAACTATCATTGTAATCCTTAGATGTCAAGCTTTCCAAAAATAAAGTAAGGCACTAAGATGAAAAACAAACTGGAAAGTAACATATCAAGAATTAATTCAAAAACATATAATAGATTATAACAGCAAACGAATAAAAATTTGCAGGCTTCAAGTCTCATGCTTAACTTTGGATTTTGGATTATTTCTAGTCCCCAAATTATTCATGTCAAGGATAAAGGTATTAGAGGATTGAATTATTTTATCTAATATGGACACAAATAAAATGGGTTTCTTTTGGCTTTAGATGAAATCTTATTCGAATAGAAGTCAACTAAATATTTGCTCATACAACTTACACAAAGCTAGTGATCTTTATTACAATATCTGTAACAAATAATTTCAAAATTATAGGCCTTGGGTGTTTGTTCAATTGAACATTTACCCTTTATAAAGTTGATTCAGGTTTCACCCATTTTTACCACTATAATTGTTTCATGTCATTACCAATGTCTATAGTTATTACAATAATGAACAGTATTTGCTTTAGGCACATATGCAGTATTTGCTTCAGGCACATGTGCATATCGGAATCTTCATCTACATGTCCAACAACCACTACTTGTGTGTGTTTTTTGTGTATATTTTTTGCATTTTGTACATTTCATTCTTGATCTTCAACAAATATTATAAAAATCAAGAAGAAAACCTAATCTTACAATTAACCTCCTTGTTAGAATCCTAAAAAAAAATACAAATAAAATTATATCATGGATTAAAGCAAACCACAATATTTTGTATCCATTCATGAATAGAAAAATCATATAAAACATGCACTCATGTGAATTAACAAATATAGAAAACCCTAGGTGCTATATATCTAAACATACATCAAAATATATGAAATATTCTAAATATAAATCGCATGAAAATTCACACAGAGCTTTGATATGAATTGAAAAAAAACTTAGCGGAAGCCTTGATTACATGTGAATAAATTATACAATTTAATCCATAATAACATATAAGATCTTATCTCGTAGACAAGCAAAAACATGCACATGATCCTTCAGATCTTCCAGACTATCTTCAAGATGATAAGCAGTGTATGAGCACTCTAATCACTAAATAGAAATTAAAAGAATGGTTAGAAAAATCAAATTTAGAAATCATAAAATTTCATTAATGTTTCTCTAGCTATAAAAGTCCTAATTTTTATCTCTTTGAAAGACAATTAATCAACTAGGGTTTGAATATAACAGTCTATTTATAGACTATAAATTTTAAAAACCTTAATAGATTTAGAAAAACTATTTGCCCTGGATCCAAGTCTATGTGTGAGCTCTTGTGTCCATTGACTTGCATATAAGCATAAGCTCAATAATATATACAAATGGAACACTTAAGAATGTGATACAATGGAAAGAAGTTGATAGAACCCTCACACCTACTTGCACGAGTTGTGGTTTGAGTCTTAGTATGCCCTGTGTAGTACCTTATATTTTTTAGGTTCATTTTTCCTAAATAGGATTTTAATATAAAATTTTTTATGTGGCAATACTTAAAACATGCAAAATGAGGGATCCCTCTTGTGTGTGTATACATATATATATTTTCTCTCAAGTAAGTTTGTGCCCTTAAAGGCCTTGTTTGATACACCGTATTGTACTGTATTATATACTATATAATCCCAGTACGATGTTTGATGCAACATCTTGTACTGAGTCAGAATTATCTAAAAAAATTTTAATATGAGAATCATTGTATTATTTTGACTCATTTAAACATACGGGTCAAACGGTCAGGAGGTTAGACTATATTTTATTTCATCATTATTCCTCTCTTTAATTCAGAAACCATTGCAAATCCATTGTTGCTCATTCATGTTCAATCCAGCACATCGTTGATCAAAACGAGCTCTATCCTCTTAGTTGTCCATCTATATGAAGGTAAATCTCACTTTTTGTTAACGACGACAAATAAATATCGATCAATCTAAAATAATATTGTACCTTCAACTTGTTATGTTAAACTTCCATACATATGATCTATTTAAAGGTTGTGTAATTTTTATATGTTATTTATCTGTGTTTTTGTCAGTTTCTATTTGTGCGTTTCATGAAGCTATATAATTCAATGTCTTAGCTTGAAATTTATTAATTCCTTAATAAAAAAAGGAAAGAAGAAGAAGTTGTCATCGTCAATGATTTGGTCATGTGGGAACATTGAATAGAATAAAATTTAATAGGTTGTTAATTAGTTTATAAATTTTCATTTATTTATTTTAATATATAATAGATCTTTTTATTAAAACTTGGATCTGTCATTGTCCTTTATTCCTTCTAATATTATTTTATATTAGCTCTACGTGAAATAGGGTTATATAGAGTTTGCAAGATTTCATAAATGAATCCTAATTCAAATTTATGATAATAAATATTATGACATGTTTACATAAACCTTAGATACCTATATATACTATATAAATTTAATGTATAGGCCCTCTTTTGAAGTTGCAACCCACATAGATTATTCAATAAAAGTTTTGTTGGAGCACCAAGTAGCAACTCAAGTAGGTGAGTCTTAAACACTAGTACATGTACCGTACCCCTATAACTATGCATGCTTTTGATTCTTAAAACTAATTAAAAGTTATACTTAATTTGTTTTGTTTTACTTCTCTAAGCATCGTGTTTTGAGGCACTACTCATAAAGATTTGAGATGAGTGAGTGATGTTGATATTATATTCATTAAAAGTTGAAAGGCCCTACATGGTGTGAGTGAAGGATAAGAAGTTAATTGGGTGTAGTGTAGCTGTGTAGTAGAAATGTGAGGATTAATATTAATAATAATAATAAATATAAGTGAGAGAGAGAGATTTATTGTTATATGTACTTGGCTCAAATTGTGGGCAATGGACTTTGGTTAAGTCCAACTTCAGCTTACATCGGCATCAGAAAACTAACTCACTGAATTAGTTTAGGTTAGGTTAGGTTTTTTTTTTTTTTAAAAATTTATCATAAACTTAACTATTTGTGGTTGGATTTTATTTTCTATTGCAAAAAATTCTTTATAAAAATTTGGGTGGAATATACAATTTTATACTATTCTAATTCACATGGAGATTCATGTTATTGTAAATTCATGTAAGTTGTATTGAATGTTGTCGTTTAAATTGCTTAATGTATGTAGTTAAGAATGCTAAATTAATACAGAGTTTTTTTTTTTTTAATTATTAGCTATAGATCAAAGAAAGCTTGTTGTTTTCTTATTTATTGCAAATGATTTAGAATTGGAAAGCCTATATATGCCTATAAGATAGTGTTGCTGCTTATGTACATGTTTGCATCATGGCATTATGAGAGGAGTGTGGTTATTAATAATCAACTTGGAAGGATAGATATATGTTTGTCGTGGTTAAGTAGTTCATTAGGAAATGATGTTTTTTGTATTAGTGAACATATGATGGATAGTAGAACATTAGCTATCATATGTGAATTAATACGTCATGATGAAATTATTAAGTAAAATGGACTAGTTACATTGGAGGAGTAAGTAAGCATATTTTTGCACATACTTGCTTATCATGCAAAAAATTATATAATTGTTAGTAGATTCTGTAGATTAGGGGAGACAATTAGTAGTTAATTTAATTCAGTATTGAATGTAGTTTTAAGATTATATGACATATTACTTAAGAAGCCGGACCCTATTCCTGAGAATTGCACAAATGACAGGTGGAAAATATTTAAGGAATATTAAAGGATTTGTTTAGCTTTACAAAATTAAGTTTAATGTCTGTACCATTATATAATTATAACTTTAAGTTATTTTGATAATATTTTGTTATGACTTGGAATTATTTGGGAGTATTAGATTGAACTTATGTAAATGTGGGTGTACCTGAAAATGACAACTCAAGATATTGACCAATAAAGAGTGAAATTGCCACCATTGTCTTAGATGTTTGTTAAAGGGATATGAAATTTATATTTGTGTTGTTTGGTTAGAATGGTTTGGCCTATGATTTAAGAGTGCTACGAGATGCAATAAGCAAACCAAATGGATTAAGAGTACCAAATGGTAAGATTTAAATATTATTAAATATAAATTAAATATGTTTATTTATATAAATTTAAACTAATAAAATACTTTGGGTTTTTTAGGTTGTTATTATCTAATGGATGCTGATTGCACTAATGGTGAAGGATTTCTTGCACCTTATAGAGGAATAAAATATCATCTTTCATAATGGAGAGATGGTTGTGCACCAGTTACTCATGAAAAATATTTTAATATGAAGCATGCATTTGCAAAAAATGTTATAGAACGTTAGTTTGGATTTTTTAAAATGCATTGGATAATTTTAAGACGTCCATATTTTTATCAAATAAAAATACAAAATCAAATTATTATAGTATATTGTCTCATACATAATCTTATTAAAAAAGAGATGCCAATTGATCCAATTGAAAATGAATTCAATGCAAGCATAAACATTGAAAATGTAATGGAAGATAAGATTGTTCGATTAATTGCTTCGTCAAACCAATGGACTACATGGAGAGATGATTTAGCAAAATAAATATTCGATAAGTGGAGAGGACATCACGGTTAGTGAACGTTGTTTATTTTATTTTATTTTCTATTTGATTGGTGTTTGTAATAACAAAAGTTATGGATTATTATTTTTGCTATTTGGTTGATGTTTGTAATAATATAAATTATGGATGATCTTATATTTTGTATTTTTATGGATGATAAATATTATTTTGTGTTGTTATATATAATGTTGTTTTTCATACTTTATTTAAATATCAACCTTATTTTATTTATTAGATGTTTATTTATTAATAAATAAATAATTGTTAATTTCATTCATATGGTCATATAGGAATGCAAATTAGAGGTAATTCAAATTATCAAAGTAGAAAGGGAATGAGGCATACTTGGACCAAAGATGAGGATGAAGCATTATTAACTATTTTAGAGAAAGTAGTAGCTCGTGGTCAATGATGTGATATGGGTTTATTCAAATCTGGAAGAATGACATTGATTAAGAGGTCTCTATTTGTTAAGTGTCATCAATTTTGATTAAAAGTCAATCCACATATTGAGTCCAAGTTAAGAAAGTGGAAGAAACAATTTAGCGTGGTGTATGATATATTGAACAAAAGTGGTTTCAAATGGAATGTCTCACTTAAATGTGTGGAGGTTGATAGTGATGAAGCATGGAGATCCTTTGTGCAGGTTTTAATTAAATTTTTAATTTTTTTTTGTCTAGTTTATTAAGTTTTCAATTATATTAATAGTTAAACTTACAAGTTTTTATTTTGTATGTTAGATTAATAAAAATGCAGAAGGATGGAGAAGCAGATCTTTTCATATATATGACAGACTTGAAAATATATTTGGGAAGGATCGTGCAATTGGAAAAGGGACACAAGCCCTAGCCGATATGGTTAATGATACATATATTGATGAAATGAATGAAAATATTACGATTGATGATTTATATTCTCCAATGTCAGTTAATCATACCATACATTGTTAACCTACTATATAATCTCAATTAGTTCGTAAGAAAAGATCAAAAGCAAAACTAGATTTATCAAATGGGTTTTCTAAAATGGCTGCAAGGTGTGCTCAATTTTGAAAAGTGATACAAATGAGCGGATAAGAAAATTTGCTGAAAGTGATGTTGAGAAAATGAAATTTGCTATGTCATATATGAGTGAAGAATATAAAGTATATTAGTGTTATAATAAATGTCATAGATTTTTCTATGACACTTTAATTTCAAAGTTATGATGTAGAATTATATTTTCGAATTATGTGTAATGAATTTCACTATGATAATTTATTTTTAGTCGTTAGTAGTATGTTTAGTTTATAGTTTTAACGTTTTGTTATGAATTAAACTAAAATAAAATATAATAATGTTATGATGTAGTATGGTTTTACATTGCAATTTTTTAAAAAATAAAATAGTAAGATTTTTTTGGAGAGAAAAATATTAAAATTAAACTTTTTACCTAATATTAATATAAATTTAGAATTATATTATAACAATATATATAACCTTTTAGTTTTTACCTAATATAAATATAAATTTTAAAATATATTATCACTTTTCTATAATAAAGGATTAATATCTTCTTCTTAATTATCATTGACTTTAAATCTCAGTTTTTTATTTAGAGTTAATTATATTCATCACCCTCTACACTTTAGATGTTGTGTCAATATAGTCCATGCACTTTTAATTTAAACAATTACAACTCTTACACTTTTTAATCAAATCAAATAAGTCATTTTGTTAAAACTTTCTCGCATCAGAGTCCAAGTAAGCATCCAGGTGGAATTTTTTTATTATTATCTTTTAAAAAAATCATCATACTAAATAAACAGTTCGCCTCCCTAGTTAAAAAGTAAAAAAAATTCCATCTGGATTTTTATTTGGACTTTGATATGACATAGTTTGTCAAATTTGATAAAAAATTTTAACAGAAGGATTTATTTGGTTTTATTGGAAAGTATAAGTGTTGTAATTGTTCAAATTGAAAGTGTAGGACCATATTGACAAAACACCCAAAGTATATGAATGATAAATGTAATTAACCATTTTATTTAATATTTAATGATTATAGATATGTGCACCTGGGGGTGTGACATAGCGGTAAGGAAGCTGACCGAGCCCTCACACTCGCTTGTGAGAGTTATGGTTCGAGTCTTGACAAGCCCCATCAAGCCTGTGTACTTTAGCTCACAAATTGGAGGGAGAAAGTTAGGTGTAGGCTAGCTTGACTCAACAAAAAGTTGTAAAGTTAGCAAGACCCATCTCTAAGAATCTTGGGTTAATAATTTTCATATTGAGACCATTTTTTTTCTATATAAAAAAATGATTATAGATATGTTACATCACTTTATCTTTTTATTGAATTCTTTCTTTAATTTTTTTTTTTGCTACATCATTATTTAATTAATTATTTTCCATTTCCCCATTCCTTTATTTGTCATTTTTCTATATTTTGGAAGACATTAAAAATTTTAAAGTTTGGGATCACAAATGCATATCATATGACATGACAATTATTATGTTAAAAATAAAAAAATTATTTGAAAATTTTCAAATTTAATCTAATTAATGATTATTTTAGATTTTTATATTAAATTCTATTTAGGAAAAGTGAACCATAGATGTGATAATCCTATTAAATTTTTTTAATATGTATGAGCTGGCAAATTTCTAATTATTTTTATTTGGTAATATAGTACTTACAATTCGTTAATATGCATTTGGGATTTTAAAATTTAAAATTCTTAACATTTTATTAAGATTTTTCACTAAAAAAGAAATCTCCTTAAAATTATTGAAGGAGATTTTGCCTTCACGATGAAAAAAAAAAATAATAAAGAGAGAGATTCAACCTTAATTTATTAAAACAAAAAGAAATGAAACATGCGTATGAGGAAAAACCAAAATTTGAGATATTAAATATATATCAAATAACATAGCAAATTAAAACTAATTTGTTTGACTATTTTCCAACAGCTTAATCGAATAAAGAATAAAAATGCATTAATATTTTAAGATTTTACTTTCTCATGTTTTGGTAGAAAAGCCTAAATATTATTTAATTAGGTTGAGTTGTAACATTTTAATTTTTTAAATATTTTCCGACATCTTTGACTATTCTGCAATTTTCTAGTTTTATGCTAATACTCACAACTTCTTAATTTCTTGCTTTGTACCTTAGAATTAATTCTCAAAGCAAGGTGGATAATTTATTTATGTAGTACTCATATAATTAATTACTTGAGTTACTATATGATTTCAATCAATGGCGAAATTAGGAATTGAAAAGAGGGTGAGCTAAAATTTTCTCCAAATTTATCGATCACTAGTTATAGAATAATCTAGCGGCTTTTCCAAATAATTATTTAAAAATAAATAAATATTTTTTTTCTTTGTACAAAACAAAATGTGTCAAAGTTATTGAAATATATAAAACTAGATGGTACGAGCAAATTGTATTACTAAAATAAAACATACACATCACATATAAATGAGAGAACATATGCAACAAATGAAGGAACAAATACAACAAAATACTATCTAAGTTGCCATCTGCATTTCTTCGTAGCATAAAACTCATCAATGATTGATTCATTATCAATACTATTTGAAAACTCTCTTTCTATGTGGATGATCATACAATCACCAAGGAACTCATCTTTTATCTTGTTACAAAGCCAATTCTTGATAAGTTTCATAGATGAAAATGCTCGTTCCGTTGTTGATGTAGAAATAGGAAGAGTCAATATCAAACAAATTAATCTAGAAATCAAATGGTAGTCCTGCACCAAGCCTGTTTCAACTAATCGACGATATAATTTAGAAATGGAATCGATATGCTGAAAATTCGGACGACAATCCATTTTGGACTTATAAAACCCTAATTGTATTATTAAAGCATACAATTCAGAGGTAGTGAAGTCTTTAGGATAGAATTTATGAGCAAGATTACATATATCATTCACATGAAATGATTTGAAACCATAATAAGGATCCAATGTTGAACTAAGAGAAAGCAGTATCCAATGTTGAACTAAGAGAAAGCAGTTCCACTGTTTTATCTGGAAATCTATTACTCAACTCTATTATCTGAAAATCTATTATAACATTAAATATATTAACTCGATAACGATGCATAACTATAATATAATCTCTTTGTTGACAAGAACGATCTGTACCAATAATATGAAGGACATTCATATCGAGAATTACAATATCACATTGTTCAAAAAAAGATACAACACTTTCAAATAGATAATCCTAACCACCATCTCTCAACACTTGAAGTTTCAACTTTATCTCTGAAATAAGGTTCAAAGCTCTTACAATATCTTGTGATTTTTTTTGAAATATTTGATAAAGAAAATCAGTCAATTCCATAACTTGATTCAATAAAAGTAAGACAAACACAAAGCCAAATGAAGTAATGGCATTATAATATTGTTCAGCTTCGCCACAAAATTGTTGATTTGGTTCATTTTCAGTGATGTCCAAAAGAAGTGTCTGTGTTGAACCAAATAACTCAATTAAACTCCTTATAGAATTAAAATGAGAATCCCAACGAATAGTTCCAGGTCATCATAAACTACAACTTTGATTTGCCCTTTACCTGTCTCAAGTTTTTCAATTCTTAACAACTTATCAACTTTAGATTTTCGAGTAAGTTTTAACTTGGATTTACGTTTGGCGAAAGCACAAATGAAATTTACAACATTATTCAACATTTGGAAAAAATCTCCAAACAACCTTCACATCTTTAGCTGAAGTATTTAAAGCTAGCTGCAATCGATGAGAAAAACAATGCACATAATATGCATATGGACAATCTTGCAAAAATAATATTTGCAACCCATTTCATGCACTACATATATTGTTAACACCATCATATCCTTGACCACGTAAATTCCCAATTTGAGGGTTGTATTTAGCAAAAGCATTGGAGATCTCATTCTTAAGTGTAAAAGCAATAGCGTCGAGAATACTCACAATGTCAAAAATTCATTCTCTTATAAATCCCATCACAATCAACATATCTTAGGATGATATTCATTTACTATTTATTAGATTCATCAACTACTTCATCAATAAAAATACAAAATTTTTTATCCTCAATTTCTTTACGAATCTTATTCCTCACCTTATTAACAAATATAGGCAAAACTTCTTTTTGTATTGTTAATGCAATATACTTGGCATTTCCGGGAGCTTTATTAAGGACAACATTGTCAACTTTAGCAATACATCTTGCAAAAGCCTTTTTAAGTTTAATGAAATTCCCCTAATTGGATGAGTCAATGGATTTATCATGACCTTTAAAGGCTAATACTTGACTTTCTAACAATATAACACTTTCTATTGTGGTGTTTAGCCACAATCGATTATGTGCTACTTGCTGAGAAGATTATGTTTTCATGATTGTGTTAAAATGTTGAGATGGGTTCCCTAAAGTTCCACAATGAGCAAGAAATGTACAATGTTATCCACCAACCCTCTTCCAATTTATAAACCTCGAAAATCTTGTACTTTTTATTGTAAAAAAGAAAGCAAGCAATATAAAATGCCTTATTTTTAGCAACAGAATACTCAAGCCAAGGAAACTATTTAAACCAACCATATTGAAATAGTCGAGACTGTGCTCCATCTACGTGACTAGGATACACCCCTAGTTTGGGTTGATATGGTCCAAGAATAATATATGCTCTTCGAATGTCGTCACGTTCATGAATGAGATATTCACTTATTTGACAACGTAATCCGGATCACGTTCTATAGTAGCAGCATCAAGACCATGACCCTCTCTTTGAGACTCAAATGCTTGTGATTCAATGCTTTCAGATACCATTCTTTCACAATTAGAAGGTCCAAATGATGAAGAACCATAAGATACCTCACTTGATAATTCATCACTTTTTTTCTTAAAGAAAGAAAGAATTCCTTTTAACTTTTTCTGATTTCGTTCACGACCTGACATCCTAAAATTGTTTTGCCTACATAAATATTAGTATACAATGTAATATCCAAACCACCAAATTGTCAAACTAAAATTCAGCAACCAATCCACATACCAATCATTCACATAATTCAGTAATAAAATTAAAATTCAGCAATCAGTTTACAATACTAATCAGTCAAATTCAGTAATAATCCACCAATCAATCCACAATAACAATAACATATTTCAGAAATAATCCAACAACCAATTCACAACACCATTCACATAATTCGGTAATAATTCAATAATCAATCCACAATACGAATTCAATAACATAATACCATACAAATATAATTCAACAAATCAATTCATTAAATTTACTATTAATTTTAAATATGATGCAATATCAATTCATTTAATTTACTATTAATTCTTAACAAATTTAAATTATTTTATCCAAATCCAGAAAATTGAAATTTTAGCCCTAAAATAATGAATTTGCTATAAATTTTTAATAAATGTAAATTATTTTTATTTAAATCTGAGTCCACCAAAATAAAATTTTATTCTAAATGACTTAAATTTTAGTAGAGTTTATTATTCTTATTTGGAGACTCAAATGATGAGAATGATGATTATGAAGATGACAAAGTTGAAGACGAGTGGCGCCTTTACAATATGATACTGTTGAAGACGAGTGGCCGCCACTGTAAGGTGAGGGTTCTTCAAAACCTCAAAGGAGATTGATGGTACCCCCTATGTGGGTTAGTAATCAAATAATATGACCATGGCTCCGTTTGATTCTTCTGGTGCACTTACCATAGAACAAAGAAACTTGGATTTGGCTGCTTCGCAACCGTTGGTTTCGGAAACCACGGATCAGAATATTGAATATGGTTAAAAGAAAACTGGGGCGACCAAAGAAAGACGAAACAGTTAAAAGAGTGACGTTATTGAGACCATCTTAGTAGAACTTGGACTTGGTTGCTTCATATCCGTCAGTCTCCGAAACCAATGACCAGAATTTATGAAATATGGTTAAAAGAAAACCAGACAGACTAAAGAAATGAGAAACATTTAGAATATTGCAACTTGCGACAGCGAGATTAGGATTAGCTAAGCTTTTCACACAGGCTTCTCGACACACTACACATTGACTTTTTGCTATCTTTGTACTGCTTTTGATAGCAGTGTTTTTTTATCTACCTCCCCTACTTATGCTTTTATTTTTCTTCTTAACAAAATTAGTTTAGGTTTATTTGGGTGGTTTGGGGTTGGCAATATAGCTTCCCTAAATACTCTAATAGCCTAAGTTACATCTTTCCGATTATTATTATTATTATTATTATTACTACTACTACAACTACTACTTATTTTTATTTTTATTTTAAATTACACTCACCACCACTCAATCACTTATGCCACATAAGAGTTAATTGAATTTTATTAACCAGCCTATTAATATGAGAAAAATGAAAAAATTGGGTCAGAGGATAATTGACTTACCTGGGTATTGCCAAATAAAATAATTAATTTCGAGCTGGAGTTGGTCGGCAGTCTGTGGAATACTGTGTTGTGGTTGTGGAACCTGTGGGAAGTGAGAATTGGGAAAGCTGGTGTGGGACCTGTGGGTGGTGGTTGAATATTTGTGAAAGCTTAGAAGGAATGTTAGAAAGGAAAGGAGGTTAGGGTTTGGAATTTGGATGAAAAGGATAAACTTTGATATTGGGTTCGAGGAATATTAAACTATTTTTTTTTCTTTTACCTGAGCTGCATGGGTTGCAGTGGCTTTGATATTGGGTTGGAGGGATACTCACTAATTTTATTTTTTTTTTTACCTGAGCTGCAACCCATGCACCCAAAATGTAAGTCCGCCACTGATTTCAATCCCAATTGATCAAAATCATATAGTACCTAATTCTACCTCATATGATTAAAAGGGAGTCATGCATGTAACCATGATAAATAAACTTTTAATGGCTTTTCACATATAAAATATACATATATTATTCAGTCCATAGCTAGTTATGTTGGGACAATATATAAATATATTTTAGTAGTAAATAAATGTAGGATTTGACCAAAAGAAAAAGAAAGAAAAAAAAAAGATACTAGTATTTTCAACGATCAAATAAAATATTAATAATTGAAAATTCTAAAAGGTTAAAATAAACATGAGCACTTTATTCCAAATTTTGTTATAAATATTAAAAAGTTTATATATATATATATATATATATATATATATATATATATAAATACAAGAGGTGCAAATGTTCAAGTTTTATAAATCCATTTCTTTCTTAGCTTTTATTATCCTGGTCACCTTTTTTGCTTTGGTTATTCAGGTGAATATATATAATAACATATATAAATAAAATTGTAAACATATATTTCAAATATTTATATATTTTTAACGAGAAATGCATGCAGATCAAAATAATTAGGTTTGTAGATCTCTTGCGTATTAGAGCGAGCCTCATTCAAGTACATTAAATAGTTAATTTATACAAGTTAATTTATCCAAAATTTGCTACATTAATTTATTTAATTTGTAACAGTTATATAAATGAAAATTAAAATAAATGATAAAGCAGTGAATTGTTTTTTTATTAACTTATTTTGTTTGCATGTAATTGTAACATCAACTATATATTAAATTAGTATACCATTTTTTGTAAAAAATTCTCAAATTAATTTCAGAAAAATTGAATCTATTAATCACACATATATAGATAATATATATATGTATTAATATTATTTTTGAATTTTAAAGTGAACTTAATTGAAGGTGATGTTAGAAATTGTAACGGATAGTTACAATATTAAGTATGAATGAATTATGTTATAAATTTTTAGTTTATTTTTAAATGTTTTTAGATGCATATTTTAATTTTCTAAGTTACAATATTAAAGGCATATATTAAATGCTTTGTAACATATATTTTCTAAGCCTATATATAGGCCTTAGGCTTTCAGCTGGTGGAAAATAGAAAGAGAATATAAAATTGAATTAGAGTATTTTTACTAGTTTGCATGATAGAATGAAGGCATTGTTCAAGTTCGTTGAAGGGAGTTTTGAGAGGTGCACGATCTCAAAACTTTGGTAGATTCGTTGTATCCTCGGAGACAATCACTGTAAGATCACTAGCACAGTGTGGGGTGAATTTTTCTTAAAGATACTGTGGAGCACAGGCTTCGAATCAAGCTTAGTGTATTAGCGATCAACTGTCAACATGTTGGCTAAAATTTTGTGTAATGGTTTTGGTAAACCTTCCGTGTTTCCTCTTTTTTTTTTTTTATTGTCATTCTGGTTTACTCTTAATGATCTAATGTACCTATTCTAGTTTTAACAATCTTAAGACAATTTATTCCCACTAAAGTTGAACGGGTAAATAAAAAAATATATTTTCTTCTAATTATGGAAAATGGCAAATAGTGATGCAATGACCAATCCTGTGGCACATGTGCTTACTCCAGTCTTTGTGGCACAAGTGTCTACCCCATCTGTAATGGTTCCTGTGAACCATACTGAGAAATCAGAAAAATTCAATGGACTGAATTCCAAGAGATAGCAACAGAAGATGATGTTCTATTTGACCACTCTGAAGCTTACGAAGTTCCTAACTGAGGATCCACCAATAATAAATGGAGATGATAGAGATTCTCTAATGACATTTAATGTGTGGAAAAGTTCTAACTATCTGTGTCAAAATTATGTGTCGAACAGTCTAGTTGATTCATTGTATAATGTGTACAGTATGAAGAGGACAGCTAAGAAACTATGGAAGTCCCTAGATAAAAAATATAAGACCGAGGATGCTGGTTCCAAGAAATTTGTAGTAGGCTGATTCCTAGATTTTAAAATGGTGGACTAAAAAACTATAGTCAGTCAAGTACAAGAAATTCAAATGATCTTGCATGAAATTCATTATAAAGGAATGGTTATGAATGAAGCCTTTCAAGTGGCTGCTATTATTGAAAAGCTACCTCCTACATGAAAGGACTTTAAGAACTATCTTAAATATAGATGAAAGGAGATGAACGCGAAAAACTAATTGTTATACTTCGAAATGAAGAAGACAATAGACGTTCTGAGAAGGGGGTTTCATCTCATGTTGAAGTTAAGGCAAATGCTGCGTTACGGAATCTTGATGTTCATCAAATAGATTGAAAAACTGCATCTCTTAATGGAGATTTGGATGAAGAGATCTACATGGAGCAACTTGAGGGTTTAACTGCTCCAGAGTAAGAAAAGAAAGTCTTCAGGCTGGTAAAGTCTCTATATGGCCTTAAACAAGCACCAAAACAGTGACATCAAAAGTTTGATAATATTATGTTGGCCAATGGAATTAAAATCAATAAGTGTAACAAATGTGTATATGTCAAAGATAGAAAAATGGCTATGTCATACTGTGTATGTATATTGATGACATGCTCATTGTTGGTAGTAATTATAAAATGGTTAGATCTACCAAAGTTATGTTGAGCATAATGTTTGACATGAAAGATATGAGACTTGCTGATATGATTTTAGAGGGTAAAAATCTTAAGAACCCTGATGGACTAGTTCTCAATCAATCACATTAGATGTAAATCTTCACATGTCTAAGAATAAATGTGAGAGTGTATCTCAATTACAGTATTCTAGGGTGATTGGAAGTCGGATATACTTAACTAGTTGTACAAGACCAGATGTAGCCTACGTAGTCAGTAAACTAAGTAGGTATGCAAGTAATTATCATTGGAAAGGAATTATAAGAGTATTAATTTACTTACGGTATACTTGTGATTATGGATTGCACTATACTAAATATCCAACTGTAGTAGAAGGATATAATGATGCGAACTGGACATCTGATGTTAAAAACTTAAAATCAACCTGTGGGTATATGGTCACACTAGCAGGTGTAACAATATCATGGAAGTCATCGAGACAAACAGTTATAGCCCAATTTATTACTTTAGATAAATATGATGAAGAGGCTGAATGGCTACGCCATTTCGTAGAGGACATTTCGAGGTGGCCAAAGCTTATGCCAGCTATAAGCATTCATTACGATAGTTAATCTGCAATAGGTAGGACACAAAACATAATGTATAATGGTAAGTCTTGACACATACATCAAAGACACAATACTGTTAGACAATTAATCTTAATTGAGTTATTTTTGTTTACTATGTAAAGTTGAAAGATAATATTGCGAATCCGCTAACCAAAGGATTAAATAGAGAATTAGTTGAGAAGTCATCTAGGGGAATGAGAATATAGCCTATAAATTTAAAAATCAATATAATGGAAACCCAACCTAGTTGACTAGAGATCCCAAGATCTAGGTTCGAAGGGACAACCTAATTGTAAAGATTGGTTTGGATCATTGTGGAGGGTTTAACCTCTTGTCCATTCCTATGATGAGACAGTGATATTTGTTGAAGGTAAGGTTAAGCTATGCTTTTAATGGTTCTTATATGTTGAAAAATCCGAGTGGAGTAATGTAAGTTACTTTTAGTTAAAGAATCACCTATGTGAGAGAAGAGGTCGCTTCAAAGGAGAATTATATGGGCACAATTTTTAAGAAACTTTAGCAGAGCCAGTGAAGATGTTCATGACAAAAATGGATATAACAGTGAAAACTAAAAAATGCCAGGGAGGTGTCCTGTGAGAGGCACATCATTATTTACATAAACGATAGAAAATTTGAAAGACATCGTGTCTACCTTTTAGTCAATAAAGTAAATATATTCTCACAAGGGAAGGTTCAAAGGATAAAACCTACCTATCCTATGCAAGTTCCAACCATAGAGCTCTATCACTAGGGTCAAGTTTTGTGGTTTTTAATAATTAATCATGTGGGGGATTGTTGGAAATTGTAATGGATAGTTACAATATTAAATATGAATGAATTGTGTTGTAAATTTTCAATTTTATTTTTAAATGCATATTTTAATCTTGTAAGTTACAATATTAAAGGCATATATTAAATGCCTTGTAACATATATTTTCTAAGCCTATATATAGGCCTTAGGATTTCAGTTGGTGGAAGATAGGAAGAGAATAGAAAATTGTGTTAATGCATTTTCACTAGTTTGCATGATAGAGCGAAGGCAGTTCAAGTTCGTTGCAGGGAGTTTTGGGAGGTGCTCGATCTTAAAACTCTAATAGATTCGTTGTATCCTATTAGACAATCGTTGTAAGATCATTAGCACCATGTGGGAAAAATTTGTCTTAAGGACACTGTGGAGCACAGATCTCGAATCAAATTCAGTGAAGTAGCAAACCGAAATCAATAAGTTATATAGTATGATTTTGGTAAAATCCTTGTCATCCAGGTTTCTCTTCAGTTCTATTATTATTATTATTATTATAATTTTTATCTATTTGACTATTATATATACCTGTTTTTAACATGTGGAACTAGTGATGGTAGCAAAAAAGTAAGTTTTTATTTGGCTCCTGGATTGCCATGTAAGAACGCATTGGAATGTAAGCCGAGATGCAGAAAAAATGTATAATTTAGAAATAGTAGCTTATAAGAAAGTTCCTCAAGATAGTATATTTGTTTCCTTCCCAAATCATGCCCCCCATGAATAGTCTCGGTTTATCCAAATGCTACTCCATCGATAGTCTTAGTCGGCGTCTCGAATAATTTAATTAGGTACTATATTATTTACTCTATATAGTCAATGTTGCAAACAATATTGAGATAATCGAAATTATTCACGAAATTTTATAAAAATTTAGATATTTGTTGGTTGGAGAAATAATTTTTGATATGAGACAAAAAATAATTATTATTTTTATAATTTATGTTGAAATTTTCAATATTTTCATGATATTTCCGTCAAAAGTTTCATATTAATTTTTTCATAATTTAGTCCAAATTTTTGTAATTTTCATAGAAATTTCCAAAATATCAATAGAAATTTTTAAAATTTTAATTAATTTTTTTTATAAAATTTTAAAAATATTATGAATTTGTATAAAGTATATAGTATTTTAATTAATAAATAAAATAAGATAGTTTTAGATTTTATATAAAAGTATAACATGAACATTTAATTTTTTTGTGAAAAACCACAGTGCTTGGCCATTGGATCTATGCATATGCCAACAGTTGATATTGCATATAATCATAATAGTCATAGGCTTGGTTTGTTGATGGCGTGAAATAGTAGGAATAATCAATTAATTAATTGAGAGTGAGTAAAAATAATAATGGGTGAGCTTGAAGCAATTTTAAAAATGGTAGATGCTTAATTGAACATATACCAAAATCACTAATTGTAAAATTATTTCCCCTCATAATAAAATTATTTGTAAAAGATGTGGTAGTACAGATCACTCATCTTATACTTATCATATGAACAATTAATTGATTTTGATCTTTATTTACAAAAATCTTTTTATCACTCGTCTTATAAAAAAACTTAGAGTGAAAAGAAACCTATTTTATTTATGAGTTTACATTTGATGTAGCTCAATCCTGTGATATCACTTATGCTTAATATGAATAATATTGGAACTAGCATTAGCTCAAAATCCAAAGCTAAGCTCGAGGCTTAAAGCATGTGAATTTTTATTTGTCTTATTTTTATTTAGGGTATGCTTTGCCATTAATTGTAAATTTATTACATGTTTTAATTTTGAATATTAGTTATTATATTTGTGCATTACACTATGTATGCAATGCTTGACATCCAAAAAGAACAGTAAAAGTATGTCTTGCAGACATTTCTATTACTTATACTATTTCCTAGAAAGGGAATAGTTTATGCTTTTTTCGAAAATATAAAGGGAATATTAGGTAACCCAGATGGTTACTTGCCAAAAGTTATTGAAATTTACACATTACAATGGCAAAACAAAAATTTATATACAACTCAGAAGTTTGGTTGCCTGAAGCAAATGATTGAAAAGTTTCTTTCATTTTCCTTGTGGTTGTATTACACGACCAATATACATGTTGCGTAGAACCTTCACGATCCAATATTGTGTATTGGATTATCAACACTTGGATACTTATATCTTAAGATATTGTGGGTTTTTCTTCCTCCACAGATTTTTTATACAATGCATATATCAAAGGTAAATTGATTATATGGCTATATCATACTGAACTGGGTGTCGAGTCCACTACATTTTGCTATGGATCCAAAAGGATGTTTGTTTGCTGATTCACCCATCACATGGGCTGATGATACTTTATGATTGTGTTTGGTGTTTTAATGTAATGGACATATATGAACCTATTGTCTACTAGCACACCATTCCTTTATTATCAAATCCAGTGGATCATATTGGATAATGCTGATGAATTTACATCTTGAGCCTTCGACGACAATTGTCTGACTATTGATATTTATGTTGAGCATCATATACTAAATATTTATATGCATTATGGTTTAGTTGAATATTTGGTTAAGCACCTGAAGTGACTTACAATATCAATGATTTTAAATGTGAAATCATTTTTCATAAATTAGAGACATGCAATTTTACACATCACATCTTTGATTCAAATTTGTTTTATAGCATATAAGAAATAGTCTCATATTCAACTTGTACATAGGAGTGAATTTATATATTTTCCATCTACATATATTTCAATTGTGTCATTTATTGAACCACCTTAGTGCAGTTAAATGTCCACTCAACTCAACGGATGTGGGTAATGAATTTCCGTTTAGTATTATGTACTTGGAGCCCTTAAAGGGTAACTTCTTTACTGTCTATTAGTTCATTGTATTTATGATAAGACATATTTCTTGGTATTAAAGGAAGAAAGCTTAAAGTTTAAGAATGAATGCCATTAAATTTTTTAGAGGAAGACCGGTTGAATTATTTAGATTTCTGTACAAGTCAAGATTGAACTTGAAGTTCTTAAAATGATATACTTGTGAGGGTTGGCAAGAGAATTACCAAATGAATTTATTGATTTAAAATGAGTGACAAAGTCCTTTATTCTTGAAGAATACACACCACTATTAGTGGATATCCCATGGAACCTATTATGTTTATTGAGCCTATGAAATGTCAAAAGCATGCACACCAGTTGGGGTTAAAGATGTGAATTTACGGGAAAAAATAAGTTACAAATGATAATTTGTTACTATCCATACCTCCTATAGAGGTTACTCTTGAAAATAGAAGTTCTAGTTGATTTAAAGCAGTTGCATCATGCAACAACACAATGAAGACAAAAAAGTTCAAGACTTACTATTATGGGAATCAATGAGGATTTGATTAATATTGATATTAAGTTGCATTCAATTATGTTAACACAGGAGATTGATTTGAAATAAAAAAATAATAATTATTGTAGACAACACATCTGCCTTTAAGTAGTCTTACTGTCTCAAAAGATAATCTGAATCCAAAATAAAAATCCACTGTTGAATGTCAGAAGAGTTCTCATTGGATTAAGTGAAAAGAGACAATATAGGCTAAATCAATACGTGCAAGATTTTAGACTGATAGTCTAAACATCAATGTGACTCCTCTTGGATACATGCAGATTTTCATGAGATAGCGAGATAAGATGGTTAGATATAGACCAAATAATTGTCTAAACGATTTTCGTAGAGACTGACATCGATTTTGTATTCTTTTGTTAGGATTGTATGGCATTTTGTTTTCTAATCAGTCTAGTAGTTAAGGATTGGCTTGATATGCTTCTAAAAGATGTGATTGAATATTTATGTAAGTCACCAGATATACTATATACATAGGTCCCATATGGACTTAAAATTCTTAAAATGATGTAAATAACACTGTAACATGCATAGTATCAAACTGCAAAGATCGTTATATGATCTAAAGCATACCAGATATATATGGCACAATTGGCTAATAGAATACTTCTTGAAGTAGGCTTGTGTAAATAATTAGTTATGTTGTTGCTTATAAATTAAGAAGTCACAGATTGACTTCGTTATTTGTTGCATTATATGTAGATGATATAAATATCATTGAGAGTCCAAAAGAGCTTTAGGGAGTTCATTTCTTTCTAAAGAATGAAATTTAATATGAAAGATTTGAGTCAAATTAAGTATTGTCTCGATTTGTAAATTGAGAATTTGTCAACTGAAGTCTTACTACACAAGTCTAATTATGTAAATATGTGTTAGATAAATTTTCACTTAGCACTAATGTTGGGTCAACAACTGGAAGTGAGTTGTGACCATTTAAAGTTAAGAAGGTTGATGAAGGGGTGTTAAGGCTAGAAGTTTCTTTTCTTAATGTCATATAAGCACTTATATATCTTGCAAATTACATTAGGCTTGATATGCATCTACAATGAGTTAACTAACTAGGAATAATCACCTACTAGAAGACATTGGGTTTGATGTTAAGCATGCTCTTCGTTATCTTCTTGATGTTGTAAATCTTGGTTTATATTACCCACGAATCAAGATAAAACATCGGTTGATAAGGTTTTTTCCAATAGGGTTTTCTTAATTAAATGGTTTTAATGATTGAGCTTGTACATTACAAAATAGCATATGAACATGTACTCTTTTTTCCTTAGTTGATTTTTTCAACTGGGTTTTTTAGCATGGTTAGTTGACTTTTTCCACTGGGTTTTTGGTAAGGTTTTTAACAAAGCATGAATATGGTGTTGTAATGTCCAATGAGAAGTGTTATAAAATATAAACTTTAATATGGACATTACAGAAACTATTACAAATCTATAAGAGAGGTTTTCTAATACTAGGTCTAAAGCCTAGATGCATTCTATTTGTACGTGTCTCAATAAACCTTGACCTTGATCTATATAAAGAGATGTTAAGGTTAAGATAAAAATAAGATATCCCAATTTTTTCTCTTCATCTCTTTATCTTTTTCTTTTACCTTATTCTTTATTATTTAATTTACAACACTCCACATAATAAGTTTTGCCTTTATTATCTACAAGTAATTCTAAAGCCACTAAGAAATTTATAACACATTTACTATGTGATATGATAGTTGAAGTGTCACAAAGTAATTAGTTTGCATTTATTATATCTTAGAAATATGGAAAGTGAACCTTTAAAATAAATGAAATTTTTAAATAAACTAATTAAATAACAGATATAAATTGCCACATTACTTGATAATTAAATTGGCAAACATCTTAATAGCTTTAACATTATTACTTATCATAGCACATGCCAATTACAAAAGAAATATAACCACCCTGAAGTATTAAAAATGAAAATAAAGGTCGATATTACAATGAAGGTTTAAAATATCAGTATCGATGGAAATATCTAAGGTCAAAAACACAAAAATATCAGTAGAAATTTTAACAAAATATCGATATCGATAAAACTTTAAAAGAAAAGGTGGAAATTTATAAGAAAATATGAAATTTTTTAATGAAATTTCAAGATATACTTATTTATTAACTAATTTATCAATTTAACTATAAAAATTAAAAAAAAAATTAAGCTTAAATCATATTTATCATAATAAAGAAATCTATAGCACTTGTTGACAACAATAAAAATACTGTTATATTTATGATGAATTATTCATTAATTATTATAATAATATTAGTACATGATTACTCAAATATAATTCAATACCAAATAAAATGTTTTAGTGGTTGAAAATGTTCACTCTCTTCCGTATCTCCATTTTCAGTGATGTATTGAGAGAAATATTAATCAAATGACACATATCTTTGATAGTTTTATATGTAATTATTAATATGTCAAATTATAAATCTGTTATTACATATGATTATTGTTGATAATCATAATATATATATGATATTGGTTGGCTCTGTGCATAACTCGTTAAGCTTAAGAATGTATTTATAAATTATTACTTGCTGAGATTTCATAAGCATTTATTGAATAGAGATTATATTTACCTTTAACCCTTATTAATCAAAATAAATCCAGTTATGTGGGAATTAAAAACTAATTTTCCCTTCAATAGTTTGTAATACTTAGCTTCTTTACACACACAAACACACACACATATATATTTATATTCTTAAAAATAATGTAAAACAATTATTACACAATTTGAAAAAAAAAACTTTCTTGTACTTGTCTTTATTGTGTAAGGGCTGAAAGCATTATATATATATATATATATAATAACTTAATAATAATATAAAACAATTATTATACGATTTGAAAAAAAAAAAAGAATAATTACAATATGAAGGAAAAAAAAGAAAAAGAGGATAATCTTGTACTTCAATATTTGTATGTAATATATAAATATATCATAATTATAATTTGAAAAAAAGAAAAGAAAGGCAAAACAAAATACTCTACATAATATGTGAAAGGCTGAAAATATATAAATATAACAATTATAATTTGAAAAACAATTGTTTATGTTGTATTTAATATTTGTACATAATATTTGAAAACATATAATGATTATAATTTGAAAAAATAAGAATAAAAATCACAACCATAAATAAGAATAAAAATCTTTCATGTACTACTACTGGATTATTATGTCGTTAGTATGAAAAATAAATTATATTTTCTATATATCTCTATAATATGTAGCTTCTGGCTATATAGTCACAACAAGCATAAAATAGATATATAAAAGAGTATTATAATGTTAATACCAATTATATTGGTTTAAAAAATTGTTATTGATTGAAGCTATCTTGGGAAATTGTAACAAGACAATTGATCTTTTTTTACTAAATACTCT
Source organism: Rhamnella rubrinervis (assembly GCA_007844105.2). Lineage (NCBI taxonomy): Eukaryota > Viridiplantae > Streptophyta > Magnoliopsida > Rosales > Rhamnaceae > Rhamnella > Rhamnella rubrinervis. Next base: position 22,170,543 of record CM017578.2, read on the forward strand.
ACATTATGGAGTAGTGTATATATTTAATTTAAACAAACCACTAACCTCGGTTGTGTTAAGATATATTTAAACATTAAGCACATAAATTATATAATTTCTTCTGGAAATATATAATTGTTGCGAAGTCTTCTTTATTATATTTTCCATTAAAATTATCTATATGAAATAAATATAAACAATACAGTTAAAAGGTAATTCAAATTATGTAGTTATGAACAAATAAATAATTTTCCATGAAGCTCAAATAACCAAGAAAAATAATAAATCCCAAGTGGGCCAAATTGAAATTGCAATAGCAAAAAATAAGATTAATGAATTAAAGCTATTCTAATCACTTTTATGAATCTCAATCACCAAGAAAGAGATGAAATGAGTGATAATGCTAGTCATCTTATGCTTTATTTATTACTTAAAATAGCCATATCAACTGAAGCTTCAAGCTTCTTAAACTCGTAAAAGGAGAAGTAAACAATGATGGAGCATACTATAGAGAAGAAATTACTCAATAAAACTTTTCTACAAGCATACAAAAGAATTATTGTTTAAGCTCATCTAAACCATAGCAAGCAGTAGATTTCTTTCAAACTATTCTTAACACCTTTAAAAACAAAAACAAATAGCCAACCACAATTTCAAGTTGGTTAAGCATTCCAAAAACACAAAATAGATAATAAACAAAGGACAATTGTGTACATATGTATCTGTAATAAGATAGTATGTAACATTAAAAGTTGAAATTAAACAAAATCCAATGTCAGGCAGTTTTGCATAAACATATTTACAAAAACATAGCAATACTATGTAAATGCTATGTAAATCATGAAATTGGATATAAATAGTTCAAATTTACCTTTTGAATATACAGATCTCTCAGCTGCTCCTCCAATTCGGTAATCAACACCATAAATAAGCTATTGTATTTTCTAATCTCCAATTTGAACCGTCTGATCGTACTTCGATCTTCCAATGATATCCTTATATATGGTGGAGTAGTACGTGGGCACATACAATCTATGGATAATTTTAGAACACACAAGGAAAAACCAAAGAATATAAGTGTTCTTTCTTTTCCTAAGTTCTTTACAAATATGTTTGATTTTTCTGAAAATATAAAACCTCAATTTTATTTTTCACGTCTATTTTTTCTTTGTCCTGAGGACTAAAAACCAATAACTACGTAAAAAGAAAACAATGTATATTTTATAATAAAAACACAAAGTTTAAATTATAAAACATATCTTATTTGATCACTTTAGTTAAGATAATATATTTAAAAATAAATTTAATTTTAAAATAAATATTAACTTATCGGATAATATATTATCAAGAAACATCAATTTAAAAAATTAAACCTATTTAATTTTATATGTATTTTGTGTGGGACCCAATAGCATAATTAACAATCTCCTACTTGCTCTTGAGCACAAACTTAAGCCTTAATCCAAGATCATGTAACTCAAAACTTGTGTTCTATAAACTCATATCCAATAAATGTGCTTCACCACATAACCTGAGCTAATATGAGGATTCAATGATAATTATTAATTAAGGCTCCTTATAATTGCATAGTAATTTTCTAATCCAATGCCACTCCACTAAAAGCTCAAAGTTGAACTCCAAAATTAATAATATCAATATTAATATTAATTTCTCCTTTAAAAAAAAATAATAAATTGATTATATATTCTGTCTATCAATTAATTATTTATTCTCTTGGTTTAATAGTTTCTCTAATAGATTAAATGCACTACCTAGTGACTTCATTAAATTCAAAAACTGAAACATATCAAGAGGATGTTTCATACAAATTTCATTTTGTTTATTTCATAAATATTGGCAATTCAAATGGTTATGCTCCCAAATCATCAAGGTATTGGTCATAAAAATAAACCTCACTTATCAATAATTCAAAGAGCAGTAATTATTCAAACATCCATCTATAATAAAGTCAGAATTGAGAGAAAATAACAATCAAATATTATTTGAAATTTAGCTTTAATTAAATCTCATTTTGATCCTATCAATGCAAACATAATCTGCACCAATATTTTATACTAACCGAGACAAGTTATTTCATAAAATATTACAGTCTAAATAAAATGTCCAACTCTTATTTAATAACTGTGATCTTATTCATTAATTATGAGAACCTGTGATCATGTCATCTATGAACATATCTATATGATCATATACTCTATAATTAATCTAGATTCTTATACGTAAAATACTAGTGTGTACAAAAGTATGATAAATACTTCAAAAAATTTAATTAATCTAAGAAAAATAATTTATTTGTCTTGTTATAAAAAAACTCAAATAAATACCTTTACTTGCTTTAAAGCACATCTGATAACCTTCTAACACCTGTACAATCCACATGTCCCTAAAAAATTTGTACAGGTAATGCCTTTGTAAATGAGTCCGCTAAATTTTTCTTTGATGATATTTTGGTGACCACTGTGTCTCCTCTATCGATGATATCTCAGTTTTAGTGGTATTTTCTCTCTATGTGCTTTTGTTTATTGTGATACTTTAGTTCTTTTGACTGTACTATAGCCCCATTGTTGTCACAATAAAAGGTAATGAGTCGTCTTGCACTTGGTATCACCTTAATATCCAAAATGAATTTCTTATGCTATATAGTTTCTTTTGCTTCTTTAGAAGTAGCCATATATTCAGCTTTAGTGGTGGAGTAAGCAACACATGTCTATTTGATACTCCTCCAACAAATGACTCCACCATTTAGGGTAAACACATATCCAGAGATTGATTTTCTAAAGTCAATATCCCCTTGAAAATTAGGGTCTGTGAAACTAATAGCTTCCAAACTCCCACTCGAATACACCAGTATATAATCTCTCAGTATCTTTATATACTTAAGTATATGCTTCACCACAATCCAGTATTCTTCATTGGAATCAGATTAATAACGGGTTACGACTTCCACTGCATAGTAAATATCTACCCTAGTGCATAACATGACAAACATAAAACTACCTACGGCCGAAGCATATGGTACCCTACCCATGCGTGCTTTCTCTTCAGGAGTTTTTGGTAATTGCTTCTTAGACATATAAATTTCATGTCTTAAGGGTAATGATCTATTCTTAAAATTTTTCATGTTTAACTTGATAAGAATTTTGTCAATATAAGAGGCATGAGATAACATCAATAACTTATTCTTCTGGTCTTATAAAACTTTGATTCCAAGAATATAATTTACTTTTTTCCAAATCCTTCATATCAAACTACTTATGCAACCAACCTTTTATGTCTCACAACACTTGTTTGTCATTTCGATTAACAAAATGTCATCTATGTAAAGGACTAAAAAAATCACATTTCTTCCTTGAATCTTTTTATAAACACAAGGTTCATTAAGATTTTTCTCAAAACCAATAAAAATAACGACCTAATCAAATATGATGTTCCATGATCTGGATACTTGCTTAAGTCCATAAATAGACCTTTGCAATTTGCATACCATGTGTTCTTGGCCTTTAGCTATAAATCTTACTAGTTGCTATATGAAGATGTCTTCTTATAAACTAATATTTAAGAAGGTTGTTTTGACATCCATATGTCAAATATCATAATCAAGACTTGCAGCTACAACTAAAAGAATTTGGATAGACTTAAGCATGGCTACTGATGAAAAAGTTTTGTCATAATCTATACCCTCTTTTTGGGTATAGCCTTTTGCCACCAATCTAGCTTTGTAAGTTTCTACCTTCCCATTTGATCGTCTTTCTCTCTTGTAAATCCACTTATACTCTATAGGTTTTACTCTATTAGGTGCCTCTACAAGAGACCAAACTGTATTGAAATACACAGATTCCATTTCTCATTTCATAGCTTTATGTCATTCTTGAGCATCAACATCTTCCAGTATTTCATTGTAACTCATGAGATCATCTTTGCTATCAACAATGACTTAGTAAGATTTATCTAGTAAGACGTATCTTACTGGCTTTCATCTTATTCTCCCACTACGAAGAAGTTGCAGTGGCTGTTTTGCTACCAGAGGAAGATTCTATTCATTATTTTGTATTTAAAGCTGTACAAGTGTAGGTTGCTCCTGTACTTGTTCCACCTGTAATGGTTCTTACTATTCTACTAGTTCTACCTGTGCTTTTTCACCTTGGGGTATATTTTTGCCTCTTTAAACATGCATAGAAAACAATAAAATTGCAGGCCAATACACTAGTAGTTCAGTTTATTCTTGAGCGGATGTTAACTCCTCAAGAATTATTTAACTCTTAGGTACGAAATTTCTAATATAGTCTTCCTCTAAGAAAGTCATGTGGGTACTCACAAAAAGTTTCTTATATGAGGAACTATAAAAAAGTCCACCTCTCATTCCTTTTGGATATCCTACAAATACACATACTTTTGTACGAGATTCTAACTTATTAAGTTCCTTTCTTAAAACATATACTAGAGCACCCTATCTTCGGATATGGCTTAAACTAAGTTTACTTCATTTTCACAATTTTGTGAGTAACTTAAACACTGATTTTGAAGGAACCAAGTTCAGAAGATATATATCAGTTTCTAAGGCATATCCCCAAAACGATATAGGTAGTGATAAATAACTGAGCATTGACCTCACCATATTTTGAAGAGTTCTATTTTTTCTCAAGAGGCATTATAGACAGAATTTTATTTGACCAGGTCTAAATTTCTCCCAAATATCCTCTAATTCTCAATAGAAACATAACTACATGGACCAAATTAGATAGAAAGAAGAAATATTGTTGTTGTTTGCCATAAAATTTAGATTGTGCGCTTGACAGAAAATATAACTGCATTATCCAAATTAGTCACGAAGAAGAAACATTTTTATTGTTTGCCAAAGAATTTAGGCTACACATGCAGGTAAAAATTTTCCAAAAGTTCAGGTCATGTGTGTCGCATGCATCCTTATTTTTGGATTGGGTAGTCAAAATTTTAGGAAAATTTGGAGAACTTTGGAGAGAGAGCCCTAAACTATGTTAAACTTCAATCTTAAATTAGTGATGTTACAACTATTAAAATATTTTTTTATATATTTATCAAGTAGTATAACATTTGAGTTATTATAAGGTACTTAGTTAATAATTATTATAACAAAACATATATATATATATATATATATATATATATATAAAGTGATTCCTTAAAACAAAATATAAATTAACTAATCAAACAATGGATTAACATATCACTTGATAAATGAAGTTGGTAGCATTTTAGTGACCTTATCACTATTGACATTAAAGAGCATTTCAAAATTACTAATTAAAAAAATAAAAGTATTTCCTTTGAAATAGTTTACTGCTAAACAACTCTTTCCCCACATGTAAAAAACAATATTATTATTGTTAACAATATTTCAATATTATCATTATCATCATCATACACATTTGAAAATAAAAAGAAAATGTGTGTTATAGGGATTTTTATCATGGGCCATATTATTAGGCTTTTACTATGAACTAGTTATTCAAGGCTTAGTACTTAAGTAATTCAAAATCTAAACTAATAAGTAAAATTTATGTGCAACCAACATATATGCAGCTCAACCATTGCAGTTACCCAAAAGTTACACGAATAGCTTCCACCACCATAGTACCTTGTACTACACATAGCACCACATACACCTCCCACTACTAGCTCCCATGATTGCATGACCTAAAAGCATAAAAAGAAAGCCGCTTCCACCTCTATTGGTTATACAATAACCACTTGCATTGTGGGAGCATGAGATATAGACTAACTGCCACATTGGCATATGATGACCATGATGAGAAAACCACCACCATCTCACCTTAGATACAGAATAACAGCCAAGAGATGGATATGTGGGGGAGTTAGAGACACTCACTTATAAAAGCTCCAACGATAACTTTTTGCATGTACGCATTTTTTACTTTATTAAAACTCTACTCAATTTTACCTTTTTATTTTATGTTTTATATGGTATATGTATTTTATGTTTTCTTTAATATAGTAGTTTTATGCTTTGTTTCAAAAGTACATTGGTTGCTTTTTTATTTTTTTGGTGAATAAAGCATTGCATAAGCACAAAACAAAAAACCTGAAGGTTACAAGGACGGGGCTTCCTCCATTACAGCATACTAGAGAAAAGGCTCAACACAAAAAGGAACAATTTTCCTTCTAACATCATATTCAAATAAGAGAGATTATTCTTTAAAGAAAACTTCGCAAAACCATCTGCTAGATAATTAAATTTCATACTAATCCAATGAATAGTCTAAGGATTAGTTACAAAACGATTCCTAATGATTGAGGCTTCTAAAAATATGTCCCAGAACATGTCTCCTCTGTGCATGTGATGATGTTAACAGTATTCAAAGAATCACACAACCAGATTATATTTCCCAGATTTAACTCCAACACAAGCGCAGATGCCCATTCAATTGCCTTCATCTCTGCCACGTTAGGAGCTGCCTTTTGGATATTTTCTGACGCTATAAAGATCAACTTACCTTCATTATCTTGTATAATCAGAACTAACATCGAGCACTGACTACCTGTAGCAATATTCGCTCTAGCCGAAAAATGCCCCCTCGGAATACTAGGTCCACATTCCTCCTTATTAGTAATAGGAGTAGTGACATCACCCACGGTTACAGAGTAGTCTTCCACAGCTCTTTCAAACAAAAGGATTGCATGCTTAATGTCCTGATCACCTCTTAATAGGGAGTCATTCCTAAGATGTTATGTACTATACATAGCTAGAATCAATAACAGAGGTAGATGAGGCAAATTCCTCCTCTTCCCCAAATGGCCATATTCCTCCGGCTTAAGACAAAATCCCAGCAGAGAATCTAGATTATTTCCCACAAAAATCCCATTTGAGACCCCACTAATTCCCAAACATAATAGCTTTAATCACGTTACAATGATAGAACAAATGTACAACAGATTCCATATCATTACCACATAAACCACAGTTAATATCAGGCAAATTCATAATGCTTGCTAGCCTGGCTTTAGTTGGTAAACAACTAGCTATGACCCTCCATAAGAAAATTTTGATTCTGTCATGAACCTTTAACTTCCACAGATCCTTCCAAATGCCACCATAATCTTCTGTGCTATTGAAGCCCTTATCTACCATGTAAGCACCTTTGACACTCAAGATCCTAGAGGATGAACAAGTCTAGAGGAGTTTATCTTCACCAGCCAAAGATGAAACTTGAACTTTTAAAACTTCATCAGCACTATTTCCTTCTAGGGTTTCCTTTATCAAACTTTCCTTCCACCAACCAGTGTCTACATCTACAAATCTGCAACAATAACAACATTAGAAACAGCTCATGCTTTCTGAATTGGTATTTTCCTTGCTAGACTCAGTATCCAAGGATCATTCCATAAATTAATCCCTGAGCCATTTCCAATTCATAACGAGCTCCTCTCCGAATTAAATCCTTAGTACTGAGGATACTTCTCCAAACCCAAGAGTCTCCCTTCTTCTTCTCGCAATTGAAAAAAGTCTCGTCTTTTAAATATCTCACCTTCAGGATCTGAATCCATAAAATATCTTCATCCTTCACTAACTTCCATCCAAGTTTAGCTAATAAAGCTGAATTATAGTCCCAAAACGTTTGAAAACCTAAACTACCCAGATCTTTAGGCTTGCATAACTTTTCCCAGCTACATAAAGCAAGATAATTATTATGTTCTGGTTTAGCATTCCACCAAAATCGCCTTACTATGCTATCCATGTCTTTGCAAATCTTCAAAGGGATTCTGAAAGCAGACATTGTGTAAGTAGGGATAGCTTGAGTAACCGACTTGATCAGAGTGGCTTTCCCTGCTTTGGATAAGAGTTTGCTTTACCACCTTCAAGTCTCTGTTGAACCCTCTCTTTAACTCTACTATACTCTTTAGATTTACTCATCTCTATGAATAGTCTGTTCCCCAGATAAATTGGTCCTCTTTCCATTTTCTTAAAACCAAACATATCTTGTATCTTCCTCTTCGTGGTCCTGTCTATATGAGGGAAAAAATAAACACTGGTTTTCTCCCTGCTGATTTCCTACCCTGACCCTTTGCAGAACTTCTCGAGGCATCTCCTAATTGCTTATGCATTTTTATCATTTGCCCTACTAGTGATAATTATAACATCCTCATAGAAGAGGTGGGAAATTGCCGTAGCTCTCCGACTGATTCTGATGCCCTTGATATTACCTTATACTCCTTCCTTATTATTAATCTCATTAGGACTTTTGCTCCTAATATGTACAACAGTGGGGAAATGGGATCCCCCTGCCTTAAGCCTTTCTGAGGAAGAATTGTCCCAATTTTACTACCATTGATCAGTAAGTTGTACTCCATCGAACTCATGCAGCTGAAATCATTTCACAAAAGTTATTTGAGCATCCCACTGCCTCGAGAACTTTAATAAGAAAACTCCAATCCATACTATCATAAGTTTTCCTCAGGTCAATCTTGATCATCATTAGTTTTTCCCTTTGTGACGTCTAATCTTGTGAGATAATTCATGGGCTATGATTGTATTCTTGGCTATTTATCTTCCACTAACGAAAGCCCCTATGATTAGGAAAGATAATTTTGTGCAAAATTCCCTTGAGATGTTTCGACAGAATTTTAGAAATCACCTTGTAGGAGAATTACACAAACTTATAGGACGATAGTGATTGAAGTCCAAAGGATGTTTCCTTTTAGGTATCAGGCATATAAAAGTCTAATTTAGACCTCTGCTAATCTGTCGGAAACAAAAACATTCCTCTGTCATTGAGATCATTTGGTTTTTAACCGTATTTCAATATGTTCTGTAAAAATCTTCAGGGAAACCATCATTTGGAGCCTTGAGAGGATGGAGACTCGAAACCATCCTTAATTTCCTCAAAAGAAGGCATCCTCATCAAATTGTTGTTTTTTCTGAACTTATTCATTTGGGCATTAAAGCATAAATTCCACCTAAATTCAAAGTGTTAGAGGAGGAGAATAAATGATCAAACTCTCTAGTGAAATAGTCCGCTATATAGCTTGTCTTCGTCAACCAATTATGTTCCTTCTCCTTCGAACTATTAGGCTTGCACGGAAGAAAGCTGAGTTTCGATCACTTTCTTTTACCCAAAGCTCACGGGACTTTTGCTTATATATTATCTCCAATCTATTCCGCTACTCCCACAGATCTTTTTCAGCGACTCTTCTATACCAGCATCACCAAAAGTAGAGTTTTGAAGCTCGACTAGGTAACCCTCCAAGGTCTTGATCTTCTCATGAGCCAAACCAAAATGGTTTACATTGTATCATTTCAACATTCTAGCTGTGTTAGCCAGTCTTCTTACCATTTTATGAGACTTCATATCTCCATTAACTTCCCTATTCCAAGTTTCCATAATTAGCCCAAAGCATAATTTGTCTAAGGACCTGGCCTTGAAGTATTTAAAAGGTTTATTTTGTTTCAAAATTTCTTCTTCCGTCATCAACAAAACTGGGCTATGGTTTGAGGATTCCGACGTCAGGTTAGTTACCATTGCATTTGGATATATGTCTAGCCAACCCTTATCTACACAAGCTCTATCTAATCTTTCTTTAATTCGAGATTTACCAACTTGGTTGTCATACCACATGAATCTACTGAAAACCAGGTCTATAATTGTTGTAGCCTGCATGAATCTGTTGAGAAAACCCTTGCTCTTTAAAGCCCGTCCTCCACTTTTATCCACATCATACATCATCTCATTTAGATCCCCTATTACACACCAGGGTAATTACTCCATAGAAATTATGGTAGTTAGAGCATTCTAGAAAGCTGTCTTGTCCTTATAGTGGAGAGGTCCATAACATGGAAATAATTTCCATCTTTGCCTCTCCTCTCGTTGTTCTCCATCAAACACTAATAATGTTCTCATTACTCCAGTCATAGCTCATCGCAACTTCATCATTCCACATTAACACCAATCCTTCAGCTTTCCCTGTTGGATCAACAATAATATAATTATTATAGTTTAAAGACTTACAAAGTTTTTCAACCTTTCCTTTATTGGCCTTTGTTTCCATAAAAAAAAAACACATTGGGGCTTATTGAATTGCAGAATGGCCTTGAGACTATTAATTATTGAAATTCTTCCAATCCCCCTGCAATTCCAAAATAGGAATTTCAGAGCTAGGGGAGAGGCATGTGAGGGTTCGTCTCCTCGGCTTTTGAAAAACCTGTACCTCCCTTGCATTTGAATCGTCTATATCTCTATTCCCGGTCCTAGGTCTATTCCTGGCTTCCTTTTTCTAGTTTTTCCTTCACGAACCGACCTGAGCCTCTGCAAATTTGTCTCTTTGGTCCGTAGTACCACTTCGTGTAAAAGAGGAGCTCCCTCATTCCTGTTCTAACCTCTTCCTCGCTCTAGTTCTGACAAGTGAGATCGTGCATCTTCCGAGGGAAAAGGTTGACCTCTTATTCCCTTCCAGCGTTCGGTTCTCTTCCTCAGCCACTTGTCTACTATTGTCCTCCTCTGAAACTCTATTTAGACCTTCATCATACAGCCCCGTTTGGGCTTTTCCCCCTTTAAGATGGGAACCATGCCTTTTCTTTTAAGTAAGGCTTGGTACAATTATAGAAGGTCCTCTTGATACACAGGCTGAGCTTGAGGAACCAGGCTTAATACTGGCCCACCTCACAATTTTCTTCCCTAGATTCCTTAAGTTATCATTGTTCATAATTATCAAGGCCCTTCCTAAACTGTTATCCGTTGGGCCTGACAAACTTGCTATTTGGGCTACCCAATTTAAGGTCCATTCTTCCAATTGCTCTAAGTTTATATTCCTTGTCAGACCCTACTGGATCATTGCATACTTGAAACAAAAATCTTCTTCAAGATGTTTATTCATCATCTTGCACAACATATCAATGGAAGTGTCCCTTGTTACCAAATCCCCGAAATCCTGGCTTTCCTCTGAGTCTTCTTGAGCCCAGTAAGCTTCATCTTGAAAAACACAACACTTTGAAATTTGGTTCTCCACCCCTTATCAAATGGCTTGACAGCGATTTCCCTCGATTTCCTCCCCTCAAGATAGAGACCTGCTACTGTTATTTTTTAGTTCACCATCGATGAATTAGAGAAAGCCATTGATTCTCCAGTTTCAACTCTTAACCATCTTCCATAGATTTTCCCTGTGAAACCATTTGCCATGGTAATAATAGCCGGGCTTCTGAAATTGTATCTTCCAGTCACGTGGTCAATCATACCATACACGTAACAAAAATCTGAGAGCCTTTCGTATTTGAATTGGACCCAAAATTCAGCTTCTCCCTCTCTTGACTGCAAGAAACCAGCTGGAAGGGGATTTGTAATATAGATGTCGACTTTAAATCTTATAAACTTTCCTCGAACTAGGGATTTTTTATTCAAAGTTTCCTTATGAATCCTCCCTATTTGATGACCAATCTTCTCTGCATTGTCCAAATGAACAGTTTTGGTGGAAGACCATGGATCTGAAGTTGGAATGTAGAGGATTTAAAATCAATTTTCTTTTTCTGCAATTCCACAAGTCATTCTTTAATCACCATATGTGCTCCATTAAAGGATCACGACCTTCTCTTGAATATTTATTCTTTATCCCTCTATTCAGAAAAGGAAAACTTAAAAATGTTTTCTGAAACACTTTCGGCTCTTACTTTCCCTTGTAGATTTCATATCTTAGGAATACAATCTACTAGCTTGAATCTTCTAAAATTTCTTGTGGATAGCAGCTTCCTAACAAGAATTTTCTGAGTAATCCCCAAAGCTTTATCATCCCTGTCCGTTCACGTGAGACTTTGAAAAGCAATTTGCACTTGTGATGATCATTGCTGGATTGAATCCATTCAGACGAGAAAGGAGATCTAAACTTTAGACTAACTTCTCGCGGGATGGCACCTCTAAAAACAGACTTAATCTGCTAGAGTTCCATGGAATCGCCGGTACAACGCCAGTTAAAGGCCCTTTGCATAAACATCTAGTCACCACTACTATACAATGGCCAATTGGTCCCACCGGTCCCTTCCACTTTAATGCCAAAGACTTCTTCCTTGAAGCCCTCTCCCTCTTTTTGTTGCTAAAGTACATTGGTTGTTACGTACAATAGATCTATTGTACGACAAAGATTGTAATAAGACAATACAATAAACTTTGAATATAAAAAGGGATATCATTGTAATTTTATAAAACATAGATATTTTTAAAAGATCTCAAAATAAAGGAGGTGTCACTATAATTATTCCTTGTATATTTAATATTGGTAATTAAAGTTGGCGATTAACAAAACAAAAACACTATTTGAGTCCACGAAGTGTTTTACAGGCTGCATTGCCTATGGAGAAAAACTCCATACATCTTCTCTTACATTCGTTTAAGGCCTTGTACGGCGCCCTAGGTGCCAAATAAAATCTGGGTCCTTTAAGATCACCACTTTGAATTGATGCTTCTGCCATATTTAATTAAAAAATATATACATATAACAAAATGTTAAATTCCATACGTATAAGAATAATGTTTAAAGAGTAAAAGAAACTTAAATGGTTTTATTTAATTAATTAGTATTCATTAATGTCATACTACTACTTTCTAGATTGACAATTTTCATGCATTTGTATATTTTTAGCACAAGTATTTTTTAAAATTTAAAATTAAAGATTTGAATCCGGTATTATTATCTGAAAAAACGGTGACGCTATCACTTCGGAAGATATTAGTATAAATTTAAATAAATGTTATACAAACATATAAAAATTCCTAAATTTCGTCCTTTAACTTCGAGATTATCGGGATGAGAGATTTGAGCTGTTCGATTAGTTACATCCAGTAGCTCATATATGTTAGTTTTAATAAACTTACACATAGAGCAGTTTGGATACAACCCAACGGCTTAGATCTCTTAACCACCATTGGTTGAATGCAACGCAATGGCTCAGACCTCTTAGGTCCAGAGGGTTTGGAAGAGAAAGGATCAGACATGCCAATGAGCAGTCTATACACCAATGTATATTTATTTATTATTGTTATTTTTTTAATTTTGTGATATATATATATATATATATACACATATTTGTATGTTATATGTATAAATGTATATATAGTACATACTCACCTGAACATCCGACGATAACAAAGATAACTAAGATCATGAAAACCAAGAAACAAAGGGATTTATAACGCTTAGACATTTTCACCTCTTTCACACTCTATGCAATTTACACAAAATCGATTCTTCCATATAACATTAATATATATTTTCTACATATACATATATATGTATACATATATATATATATATATATATATATATATATATACAACATTAATTGTTACCACCTACTATTTGTTTAATACATTTCTACTTATTAATATTTTACTTCAAAATTCAAAAACAAAAATTTGTGTTTAACCTATTCGTATATGTCTCCCCATAATTAGCTAGGGTTGAATATCTAATTAATTACTGTATATGTATATACATTGACGTTAAATTAAAGAGAAGACCTTTTCATGAGTTTTATTGGAGAACTTTTTAGGTTTTCAGAAATTCCAGGTTGATATATGTATATATATATATATATTGAAAAATAAAATAATAATTTATCCATCTATCCGTGTCATTTTCAATATAAAAGGGCTTTTGTGAAGAAGCTCGCTAGTTCGATCATATAGAGCAATTTTCTTCATTAATATTTTACATGATTAAAGACAGCTAGGTTTTTAATATTATATATTAAATGTCGGCATTTTTTAACCTTTCTTGAAACAAAAAGAAACATATATATATATATATATATAATTCAAATGAATCATTTTAATTTAATTTGACTTGTATGCCTTGAAACTATTTTCTATGAATTATTACGTTTAATTAGTATCACTCATCTCTTTATGTGTATTATACAATCATGCACCATCTAATTAATATTTAAATAATATAAGTGATTAATTATAAATATTTGAAGTAATATATATATACAAAAAAGAACAAAATATCAAGGCCAAGGCAAAAGATATAAATTTTTTATAGTGTGACCTTATTTCAAATAAAATCTAGATCACTCTATCCCTTTGTATTCCTTTATTAGTCCCCCAATTAAAATTTAACATATATATATATTTTTAATTGAATGATGTGTCAAATTCTAATTAGAAATATAAACAAAGAAATATAAAGAAAATATGTGATTTGGTTTCTTCAAATCATAGTCAATCAATATTGACCTCTTGGAGTTAAAACCTTTTTACATAAGAATGACTAATGGGGTTAAAATTTGGCTAATTTACTTCATTTTCATAAAATCAAACGACTAATGGGGTTAAAATTTGGCTAATTTACTTCATTTTCATAAAATCAAATTAATTTTAAAAAATAGGAAAAAAAATATCAACCTAAAGTATTTGCTTGACAATGTTGTTTGATAATAGAAAAATCTTTAAATAAAATAATTTTGAAACTTTGTTAAGTTAAAAATAAAAAGGATTAAAAATATTATTTTGGAAAATATACTTTGGTTGATTAATATATGACTAAAAAATGTGGTTAAATTAAAACAAAAATAAAATGTGAGAAGATGTAGCAAAACAAAAATGAATGTGAGAAGCTTGTAGTGTAATTTTTTAAAAATAGGATGTTTCTTTCTAATGCAAAAAGGGCAAAATACAAGGGACTAAAATGAAAGTTACTCTATACGACAAATGACACGTGTGACATATGAATATATATATTGGGTAAATTTCAGAGTAACTCCTTGCAACTTCATGTTTTTGCAAGATAACCTGCTAGTTTAGAAAATTACGCTATAGCCCTTTATACTTTTATTTTGTTTCAATTTAACCCCTTTGTCACATATCATTTTGAAAATGACATTTTTAAGGAATGTGAGGGACTATAGTGTAATTTTACAAAATAGGAAGTTATTTTGCAAAAAAAAATCAAAATACAGGGGGCTACTTTGAAATTTACCACATTTTTTAACGTAAATGCTTTTAACTTACAAAACACTCAAAAGCAAAATTGCCACTAAATTTAAGCCTCCTCAAATAATAGGGAGGAGCTTTTGACTTCCTGGTTAAGCAAGACCTAAGGTCTCCAATTAGCTGATAAGCTTGTTTATATATGTTAATACTCAATACTAGCGATTTATTTATTTAATTTTTTAAACTCTCCGAAAGAATAATAATTAAATAGATATGTGCCAGTTGACCTAAAATTTGCTACATTAAGTTTAAGAGATACGAAAATTTAAATGAAAAATTACAATTTATTTTACAATGAACTATTATTTTCACTATTTTACCCCAAAAAAAAAATATTGTTTTCACTACGTGCTATACCACTTGTATTTATTAAAAATAGAACCCAATTAAAGCCATTGCAATACATAACCTGTACATTTGCAAAATGTCTTAAGGGAATTTGAGTACTAAGTAAATTTTATAAAGAATAATTTACATATATGATTTTATCTTCTTCTTCTTCTTATTATTTTTATGTTACAAAGAGGATAAAAATTCCTAAAACAATACGAACGGGTCTGCATTCATTTAATTAATATATTATTAGAAATATGATTATTCTTCAAATTAATTTCCGTACAATATGAAACTTTTTTTTTTTTTGATAAATAAGATCAGTCAAGCTAGATGACAATGTTTAAAAATATGAATACTATATTCTATTTCTGCTCCATAAACAACACATACAGAATTATCCATCCCCATCCTATTGACAAATGCCTCCTGGGTGGGCAAAACCCCTGCTAATATCCTCCAAATATGTAATTTTAATCTTTCGTGAAGATTACAATTCCATAACTTTTTCCAGATAGGATCAAAATTGTTACCCACATAGTTTTTTTATCACTTCTTGACAGCAACTCTTTATAGAAAATCTTCCAAAAGAATTTCCCATCTAAAGAAGTTTATCATCTTGATGTTCCACAAGCCATTCTAACTTTAAGATTGCTTCTACTGACTCTTGCTCACAAATTTTTAAGATTAGGTTTTTTTTCCAATCACTGTAATCTTCCAAATGTAGGTTAGCAATACATCTCAAATCTGCTGCAATTAAGGACTATTTAAGAAACGGTGCAAAGTTTTGAATCTAAGGTATCCACGGGCCCTTCAAAGGGTTAACTATATTCCCATCTCCAATTTGTAACAAGAAGAATTTCGAAGAATATGTCTAGAAGCAAAAATCCTGTGCCACACCAATGAATCTCCTCTTTTTGGGATGTATTCAAAAAAAGATATAGATTTCAGATATTTAGCTCGAAATAGATTTACCTAAGGACAACAATCACTTTTAGCAATTTTTCACCCCAACTTAGCTAGTAAAGGTAAATTCGTGTCGTGAAATTTCCTGAACCTTATGCCACCTACCTCTTTTAGAGTGCATATATTGTTCTACTCCTTCAAAGCTGGAAATTCATTTTTATGAGGATACATTCCCCACAAAAATTTCCTTACCATATAATCCAAAGCGGGACAAGACTCAAGAGGCCATTTGAAAGTAGACATCGAGTACGCCAATATTGCCTGCATAACTAATCTTGCCAACCTGGACTTTCTTACCTTAGTAAGTAATCGACTTTGCCAACGTTTTAGGCGCATCTGGACTCTTTTCTTGATTTTTCCAAATTCCTTGGTACGATTACAGCTGAAAATGAGAGAATTTTCCAAATTAATACCTATTGGTCCCATTTTTTTGAATCCCAGAATAATCTTCACTTTCCTTTTCATGGTGCTCTCAGTGCTAGGAGAAAATAACATATTAGATTTATCTGTATTGAATTGTTCTCCCTGCAATTTAGTGTAGGTGTCCAGAATCTTCTTCAAAGTGCTTCATTAGTGTGGCACGCTAACAGCATATCATCTACATAAAAAAGGTAGGAGACTAATGAAACACTCTTCCTGATTTTGATTCTATGTAATTTGCTCCTTCTTTCCTTCTAGTGAACTAACCAAGAGAAAACCTCAGCATACGTGATGAATAGATAAGAATAAAGAACTCACCACTTAAATTAACATTTAATAGAATTTTATATCTTACCGAGCTTACATAACTTAGGATTAGATTTTGAAGTTTATTTGAGAAGCCCTATGCTCCTAACACCATATTTAGAAAACTCCATTCCAACTAGTAATAAGTTCTCCTAAGATCTATTTTGGCTAGCATCAGTCCATTCTTTCCTTCATGCCATTTAACTGTGTGGACTAATTCTTGGGCTGCGATTGTATTTTCTACAATCCACCTATCTTTGATAAAAGCTCTTTGATTAGGAGCTATCATGGTATCAAGAAATCTTCATAGTCGAGATATTAGAATCTTGGACATAATCTTGTAAATGAAATTACACAAGCTTATTGGCCTGAATTGATTGAAATTGAAAGTTTTGTTGACTTTTGGTACAAGCACTAGCAAAGTCTTATTCATACTAGCTAGCATTTTCCTATTAATGAAACATTCTTGCACAAATCAAACCACCTGCTCCTATACAACATGCCAATACTTCCTATGAAAACAACCAAAGAAGCCATTTAGACCTGGGCTTTTGAAAGGATGCTTGTCCCATGCCGTATCTCTAACCTCATCTCTAGAAGGAATTGCTATCTTTTCAGTGAACCATGTATCCTTCACTTTAATGGCTTCAAATATGTTCCGCTTTCTTCGAATCAAAGTAGCCACATGAAAAAATTTGGAATCTTTATTTCCTTACGCCAACTGTAGCTCCCTCAACTTCTATTTGTATATTAACTTTTGCCTAGCCTTCTAAATACGAAGTTCCTCTATTATACTCCTTTGTCTAGAGGTTAATACTTCCCTTAGAGAATTCTCCTTGAGTTTCAGGTTTATCAGTTCCTCCTCCAAAGTTAGGATGTAGCTATACACCTAACCAAAGTATTCTTTATTCGACAATCTTAGAGCCCTAATAGTAGCTGCTAACCTAACACTAGATTTTTGATGTTCTACTCTCCCTTCTTTTATATCCACGCACCTTTAACTACTTGAATTTTATCTTTATCCAACGTCTAGGCCTCTAAAAATCAGAAAGGCCAATTTGCTCATGATTCTTATGACTTAAGTTTGATTAAAACTGGGGCATGATCGAACTCCATAATTTCTAAATTTATCACAGAGCACTCTGGAAACATTTGTATCCAACCAATATTAGTACTACAACTTAAAGGCTACAAATCCAAGTGCAAGTTGTCTTAAGTAATAAATTCTTGAGAGTTCGAAGTCGATCCATAGGGAATTGATGAAGAAAATTATTTGAGGTCAAAAAATGACTTGTTAACTAAGATTATAGTAATACAAGTTGTTCTCAAATAAAAAGGATTTGCTAAGGTTAGGGAATCCACTCTGGGTATGTAAAATAAAATCCACACATTGCTAACATTCAAAGTTCATTTAAAATTATATGTGTAGTTATATTTTGTTACTAATGCCAACACTTTCAAATGGGTTCAAGCATTTATTATACTAATTTCTTATCTATAATAAATCAAGATCCCTACTTTTATAAGGGGGGTTCCTAATAACGCCAATACATATAAGTGGGTTCAACCATTCATTGTGCCAATCTTTTGTCCACAAAGAAGAAAATGAAAATAACTTCTACCTAGAACACAAGAAGATTACAACAAAGACATAAAGAGAATGATTTTGATCTCTCTCCCAACCTCCTCAAATGAGTACTCAATGCTGCTATTTATAAACCATTAAAGGTAACAAATGCCAATAGACTCGTATGAAGATAGATACATGGTTAAGTAAACTTTCAAAATGTATGTCATATTTGTCTTCCCAATTGCATTGTCCATATCACACCGAATTAAGTAGAATGTTCCATTGGTCAAAACATAAATCGTAACTACATGTCTTAGCTATCAAGATCATCAAGAATTAGGCTATTTGGACAAGTATTATGCGAGATATGGCACAAATACTAAACTGTGTTGGGCTGGTCTCCAAATGCAAAACAGTTCTACTTCAACTCCATATAAAACCCATTAAACTTCTGAACTGGATTTTGTTGATAACTACAATTTTGTGGTGCATTACGTCATCTTTCTATTGCATTAAGAATCATCTCAATTGGTCTTCTAGATTGAGAGATACACTAATTTTATTAAATATGTGTTAAAAATACATATTTCAATTTATTTTTACTTTTAAACTTAAACTTAAAGAAATTGCATAAATTAAAGGAATTAATGATACTCTTAAGTGTACAATGATGATTTAAACTTTAATAAATATACACTTTTAAGTGCTCATCACAACCCCCAGCTAGCTTATTAGTAGTCCTTAGGAATATAAGCGTCACTGATTAGTAAAGTCACAAAGTTAATCACCATTTTCTTCTTTTGATCAATTCGATTAAACACTCACATATCTAGTTATTTGTTTTTAAGATATTGTTAAACCTTCTTTTAGTACTCATCATCACATATATATGGAGCTATTTTAGAAGAGTAAAAATTCATTTTCAATGCTTTGTCAAAGCTACTTTCTTAGACAAGGTTTGTTTATCATCTTTCTTTTTCTTGCTTTATATATATATATAGATATATAAAATACATCATTAACCTATGTAACGACTTTTAGGCTAATGACTTCCAAACTAGTTGATCTTAAGGCATTAGGTGTTAAGATACCCGTATCAGCTTAACACTCGGATTGCAGATGCTTATTTAAATTTATTTTCATTGACAAGTTCAATATCTGATTCCTTTAAACTCTCTCCTCAACCCTTTTATCAAGCTTTAGATTAATAGCTTCTAAACCAGTTGGTCATAGGATATTAGGTGTTTACGATAGAATTTGTTCCGCCACAAATCGTCGTGGATTCCACCACTAATCTACAAAAGAAAGGAAATGTGAAGCTTTTGAGGGTACCGGTGTGGTACTGGCCAAAGGGACTCTAACTCACAAGTCAGTTCGGTTATGAGAGAATTGATTTTGGCCTTTGAATACTAAATAGTGTTAGAGTTGCGTACCTTTGCTGTGGAGTATTAATGGGGTGTTTATAAGTTCGGCTTTGCCTTTCTCACCAAGAGCAGAAAACCCTAGCCACCTTGGTTTAGGGCAAGTTCCCAAGTTATCTCATCCCTGATTTGGAAAGTAGAATATGGGAAAGGATCTAGCTTTAATTGCTTAATGAACTTTCCTACTTAGAACTTTTCTTAACTCTTACCACATTCAAGTCAAGGAAGACCGTTCCGAGCTCTCTTCATGTCTGAATCAAGCCTCAAAGTTGAATACTGGAGCTCCTTCTAGAGGACTTCCTGTTCGTCCAAGCCGAGCCACCATTTGAACCTCGTTCTGGTTGGTTCGGCTCTAAAAAGTCAATCCAATGAGTTTCATTATTCTTCTATCTTGGGCCCTGATGGCGCAGTCCGGTCTTCCATCTTAGACCTGCTCGGCCAGCCTCGTGGGAATTTTGTCCACATAGTCAACCCCCCACTTACCAATCCAATGAGCTTAGCAAGATGGCTTAATTACTGTTTGTCTATCTGTCTACCACTTCACATTCTGAAAACCAAATGTCTCTCTGGTGCCCAGCTGCCTACACATTTTGCAAAGTAATAATGACCTGACACAGGTGGTGGGATGAATCTAAAAAGACACGTGCAAAACCATTAATTTGAATTTCAAATCCTAATCATAATTATTCATCACTAGAATTATAACATCGCTCAAACCCTTCGGTTTCATTTTCAATTTCTCACTCCTTAGAAGCCCCTTGTGTTCTTCATGTTTCCACCATTTTCAATACTTTATTCATGCCTCCAGATCATTTTCCAATAGGCAAGCGTCTAATTCGAGTCCATTCTAGTGATTGGAAGGAGTTTCCGTCCATCGTAGGGGAATTTGTCCATCCGTTCCGAATGAGAACACCAAGATCCTTATCTGTTCATCGCTTGTTCATCGTTCTTAATCCCAGCAAAGCCTCAGGTTAGGACTTTGATATTTTGTTTTCGCAAAAATTTACTTAAATTTCGTTTAGCCACCAAAAATGTTGTTAGAGGAGTCCCACACCCATCTTGAACCCTACCTAGTATATTCTGATCCCTCTTCCAATTGCATTATATCTCTTTCCTCTGTGAGCTCATTCGTTAAGGTCATTGAACCGAACTAGGTTGTCGAGTAAAACCTCACACCCTATGTTGAGCCTAGTGTTATGAGAGATGATCTAGAGGAACATAGACCCAAATTCTTTATCTAGCACCCCGACTTGATTAAGACTGACATCCCCTCGATCTTCAAACCTGAGGACATGCCGTACCCCAAGGAGAGGTATGGCTTTCCTAACAACGCTGTGTTATCCGCTCCTAGAGAGGGAGGAAAGGTAGACTCCACTTGCGATGGATGGATCTGCTTTTACGAGATAGCATTCAAGCTCAGCCTTAGACTTCCTTTTCATCGCATCATCAACATGGTGCTAAACTACTTCAATCTCGTGCCTGGGCAACTTATCCCAAACGGCTGGCGTTACCTCTTGGACTAATCGTCCTATCTGAAAGGTCCGGCAGCTAATAGACATGCCTATTTTTCCTTCACTTCTTCTACTTAAAGCTAAGAGAAGAGGGCAGGTATTCTTTCTACACTCAGTGGTAGATTAGACTCCTGACAGACGCGCCAACAAGCGATAAAGACCAGAAAGAAAGATACTTCTTCATCAAAAGGGAAGGTCTATTCGATCCAGTTGGCACGTCTGACTCTGAAGTTCGCTCGACATGGACGGAAAAAGGTATTAGATTATTCATGTAGCTAAATTTCTCTTTTGACTTCACAGGGCCTAACTGACTTTCCACTTATGCAGCCCTAAATCTCAGTGCCAGGCTTTCAACAAATACCGAGCAGAACAACCGCATTGACATCCTGTATAGCATAGGAGAAAAGAGCCTTAACCTTCTCCTTTCGAAGAATCATTCCATTAAGTTGTGTACTAGCTATCCGAGCAAAGAAGCCATGAAGCAAGCCCCCAAGATCCTTATTGGCTCTGACCGTTCCTGTCTTAATGTAGCTGGCTCAAGACTGCTGATACCTTTCTGAGGCGATCATTAAGGCAGATAATACGTGGAAAAAAGAAAACTACAGCGTTGAACAACCTCGCAACAATGAACAAAAATCTTGAGGAGAAGGTTCAGCGCCTCAAATAGATAGCTGCCGATGCCACCAGTAAAACCAAGCAGCTAGAAAAGAACTGGTCCGAGGTTGACCAAAAG
Source organism: Rhamnella rubrinervis (assembly GCA_007844105.2). NCBI lineage: Eukaryota > Viridiplantae > Streptophyta > Magnoliopsida > Rosales > Rhamnaceae > Rhamnella > Rhamnella rubrinervis. Next base: position 22,192,775 of record CM017578.2, read on the forward strand.
CTGGCTGAAAAGGAGGAAGAGCTAAAGAATCTGAGGATGGACTTCTCAAGGATTCCATTCGAGTTATAAACCCAAGCTGCGACCTGGCCGCGTAAAAAGAAGGTTATCTATCGCAAGGGGGTTGAAGATGCCTTCCTTAATGCCAGAAAAGAGATGATATGTAGGTTCAAGCCAAGAAAACTAAGTGGTCCACCTCTGAGCCAAGTGAAGATGAGGAAGGTGCTAACGAATCCAGCGAGATTTCCTCCAAGGAAGACGAACCTGAGGGCAATGCCGAGGCTCCTCTCCAATACCAAAGATTCCTTCATCGAGACAATGGACCTAACAAAAGCATAAGGGACTGGGCCAACTACAAATACATGGGAGGTGTTTTCTGCTGTCCAGCCGAGCCAAGGGGAACCTCGCCGATTTGATTCCGCTGCTTCATTTTTAGTGCTTTATGTTGTAATTTTTTATTTCCTCTAATTTTATATTCAATGAAATATGAACTTTTGATTCATTTTATCGTACACTTTTAATTATTTTCATAATTGTCCAAGTGCATTTTATTATCAGAGCTGAATTAACAATTTTGGTTGTAATTGACCAAGTTGCGTGCTAACAACTTGACTGACCAAATAAAAAATGCGAGCCGGGAAGAGTAGCTGACCTTCTAGATGGTCGTTCATACTCTTTACAAGGTCATAAGACTATACCAAGTCGAAGGTCAAATTGATTAGGCAGCATCACCTGAGTTAACCATGACCCAACCCTATAATTTAATCGTACCATGGCAAAATGTTCGTTCGGAAAGTGTAAAGATAGATGTCGAGCCGCCTCTCGAATCTTTTAATATGAACAAACGGATAACAAAAGAAGTGCAAACGCACTATACATTGTTCTTCTTAATGAAAGTATCGGCGTAAATGAACCGAACTCCGACTTCTAGGTACGTCCATACCATCTGTAGACTGTAGGCGATAAGCCCCCCGCCTAGGAATATCAATGACTCGGTAAGGGCCTTCCTAGGTGGGGGTGAGCTTCCCGCATTCAATTCTTGGGTGTTCTGAAAGACTTTACGCAATACAAAATCTCCAACCCTAAACTTGTGAGAACGAACTTTAGTGTTGTAGTACTTAGCAATACGTTGTTGGTACACTACCATCCGCACCAAGGTATTTTCCCTCAATTCTTCTAAGCTATCCAGCAACCTCCGCCTTAGCTCGTCATTGTTCTCGTGTCCAGTAAGGGTAATTCGAAATGTTGGAATTACTAGTTCTGCGGTATTACTGCTTCCGTCCCATAAGCCAGAGTGAAAGGAATCTCTTCCGTTGTACTATATGGTGTAGTTCGACTTGCCCAGAGTACTCCTAGTAGCTCGCTAGACCACTTTCCCTTAGCTTTTTCCAATCGCTTCTTCAAATTAGCAACAATGATTTTGTTCATCGACTCAATCTGGCCTTTTGCCTATGGATGACGTGGTGAAGAGAAATGCATGAGAATCTTCCATTCTATATAAAACTCTTGGGTTGCTAAGCTGATGAATTGAGATCCATTGTCCACTACCAAAACATATGATATTTCTCCATATGAACCGAACCACACCTTTATCCTTAATCTGAGAATAGGCTTCAGCTTCAACCCATTTACTAAAGTAATCGATTACAACACGGATAAATTATTTCTAAGCCGCGACTATTGGCAGAGGTCCCACAATATCTAGCCCCCATTGCATGAATGACCACGGGCTTGTCAAATTTATCAACTTTTCCGGTGGTAATTGGGGAATTGAATGAAACGATGACACTTATCACAGCAAACGAGAACAATCCATAGTGTCCTTCTACATGGTTGGCCAGTAATAACCCTGGGACATGACTTTGTGAGCCAATGTCCTTCCTCCAGAATCATTGCCATAATGCCCCTCATGGATTTTGGCTAGGACTTGGTACGATTCTTGTTCATTAAAGCATTTCAGCAAAGGGCCCATAAATGATCGCCTGTATAACTTCCCGTCAACTATTGAGTACTAAGCCAAAATAAGCCTTAATTTCTGAGCTTTTGATTTATCTGAAGGAACGCCGCCTGAAATAAGAAAGTCTACTATTATAGTCATGCATCAAGGCTCTTTTTTTAAGGTCGACATTCATAATTGTTTGTTCACCATTTGTTTGCATTATAACTCTTGGCTCGGATATGAACTCCATATGTTTGCATTACCCACTTTATTGTACAATTACCCACATCTAGCGTCACCACTAACGCATCGTCATGCGGGTATAGCACCCCACCAATGTCCTCACTTGTAAAGGTAATAGTTGCCTTGTTGTTTTGAGCCATGGCGACCTGAGCTATAAGTTTCCGAGCGTAAGCTCTCCTATCATCCCTACACTCTCCTCCGCATGCTAGTCCCCCGTGGATGGAATGAATGATTTTCCGAACCTCCACTTTATTGTTTGTTTGTTCAGGGGTTTTCTTCCTTGGATTCCTCCTTTTGTCTATTTGAACCCTATTTGTCCGGCTCTGAGATGAAATACCTGAGGTATCTGTGCTTTAGTAGCTATTTTATTTCTCGCGTGAATGCTCGGCAGTCTTCCGTTGAATAGCCACACTCCCTATGAAAGGCACACCATTGAGAGTTGTCTCTGGTTTTTCGGTCTGAACTCATGAGTCGCGGCCACCACATCTTAAGATTTCTTTCCATGTGCTTGATCAGCTGGGTTGGGGAAACTACTAACCTAAATTTCTACAACCGGTCCCTTGGGAGACCGTCTTGTTCTTCCCTCCTGCGGGATTCTTCTCGCCATCTCGATTCTCTGTACGGTCAGTCAAGGCATTATATGTTCGAATGTATTATCCTTTGGTTTCAAGAGTACTTTGCAATTTCACTTTACCGAGCCTTAATACTCGGCTTGGCTCGAGCTGCTCCTACATTTGAGGATGTGATTCGCCCCTCCTTAACTGCTCTTTGCATGTCCAATTCAATTTCTTCCTCTAACACCACAAAACTTTAGGCCTTCTGAAGGGTGTCTAGTAGATTGCTTGGTTTCTTTCAGACCATATAGTCATATATGTTGGATCCAGGCAACAAACCATGCTTGAAAGCGTTGCACGCAACTATATCTGGGCAATCCATTATCTTAACTTTCATATCATTAAACTGTGGAATATAATCACGAAGTGGTTCACCCCTTTGTTGTTGCACCCTGAACATATCGGCCGGATCCTTTGGTATTGGTGACTTGGTGTGAACTGAGTCATGAATTATTGCACCAGTTCGTGAAACGATCTGATGCTTCACGATGGTAGACAACTGAACCAGAGTAGCATCAACCCTTTCAAGCTTGAGGCAAACACTTTGCACATCACCGCGTCCCTATCTTGTTGTGGAATGCAAGTCAATATCATAGCTTACCTAAAGTGAATTATATGATCCTCTGGGTCGGCATTTCCATCGTACAATGCAAAACCCGCAGGGGTGTTGATCAAGGCAATTGTATCCACAAAGGGTGTATTTGGTATCTCGTCATACCAGTCGTTGGTTATCCCATCTTGCTAAGCCAGGTTTGCTCGTTCAATTCTGTTATCCCTGTCTTTTATTTTTTATTGGCATTGGCCTCTAGCTGCCCTTTCACTTTTGGGGGTGTGCTTGTCCGTCGAGTACGAATCTCCACTCGACTCATAGCCATGTGGTATCCTTCGAGAATGGCCTTCGTTCTCACCACGATTATATTTATTTGATCGGTTGGTCCAATCTGCATCTCCTTCTTCCAGCTCATCGGGTGCTTTTTTATAATTGCATTATTTGAGTTCAAACGGCATTGAAGGCTTCCAAAAGCTGCCTATTGATCTGTTCCTGAGCCTCGTTGAGTTATTGTTAGGCCCTTGTTGACTTAACCAGTTCCTCCATCTGAGCCATGAGCTACTCAAATCGGGTGTCGTTCTCGGTGGCTCTACCACCGCCAACGGTCGATGTTCCCGCAATGTTACCTTGGAGTAGTGTTGTTTCGTCTTCCCGTCATTCAGGCATGACGACCATAGAATGTAGGGTTTGACGTTGCTCTGATGCCATTAATGATCTTATTCAAAATTTTGCTGGAAATAGGCTTGCGATGGTTTCTGTGCCAAACTCAACACAAGCCCTCCTTCTAGCATTAAATAGTTTATGACAGAATTTGCTCCATCACAAACTATCATGCACTCTGCCACTGATCTGTAAAACAAATGAAGCATTAAGCTTTTGGGGGTATTGGTGTGATACCAGCCAAAGGGACTCCGACGCTCAAGTTAGTTTTGTTATGAAAGAATCGGCTTTGGGCTTTGAATGCTAAACAGTGTTAGAGTGTGTACCTTTGCTATAGAGTATTGATGAGGTATTCATAAACTTGGTTTTGCCTTCCTCACCAAGAGTAGGAAACCCTAGCCGCTATGGTTTAGGGTAAGTTTCCAACTTAGCTCATCCTAGATTTGAAAAGTAGATAATGGGAAATGATCTAGCATTAATTGCTTAATGAACTTTCCTACTTAGAACTTTCCTTAACTCTTACTATATTCATATTAAGGAAGACCGTTCTGAGCTACGTTGATGGTCGGCTCTTCATGTCCGAACTAAGCCTCCAAGTTAAATACTAATGCTCCTTCCAAAGGACTTCCTATTCGTCCGAGTTGAGCCACCATTCGAACATCCGTTCCGGTTGGTTTGGCTCTAGCATGTTAATCCAATGAGTTTGATCGTTCTTCTACTTTAGGCCTTGATAGCCCAGCCCAGTCTTCCACCTTAGACCTGTTCGGCCCAACCCGATGAGAATTATGTACATACATTAGGTGTCAAGATACCTCTTCAGGTTTAATTGCTATGACTAAGGAGGTTACGAAATTAAACTTTATCCATGATTTGTTTTAATAATTAAACTACCCCTTTCCTTTGTTGTTTGCAATGTACAAAATTATTGCAAATTTCTTTTTGTACTCCACAAAAATATATATAAGTATGTGTATGAAAGAAAGTTTATTAATATTTACTAAAAATAGCTAGATAAAGATATGAGACTTTATAGACTTAAATATTTCAAAGAAAATCAAATGATAAAACTTTGTTACTTCAACCATAAGAAAAATAGTAACCTACCTTTTTAGATGTGTCTCAAGAGTAAAATTACTCCTTAATCGCCTATAATTGGTTTTAGTTACAATAAGCTAGTTAGCTAGCTACCTTATATATATATATATATATATATATAGAAATTCCCTCCCTCTAACCAGATTTTAACATTGTTCTCAATGTTTAAATATAGATAGATGAGGGTCAGAAGATATTACCTGATGCAGCATTTATTGAAAAGAGAAATCTAACAAAGACTGAAGTAAATATAAAATGCTGTAAGTAAAACCAAAGGATAAGAAAGTTATAAACTGAATGTCAAATCAAACATTCATTTTTTTCTAATTCGTTTCGACCAATCTAGTTGAGTCATTACTGGATCAGGTTTATGTACAAAACGTTGTAGATTATCAATTAATTCATGAGTAGTTGAGGCAGAAATAAGGATTTGTCATGCCCAATGAGAGATAAAATTATGTTCCACAACATGATTAAGAAAAGATAACGATCCATTAAAGAAATTATTAACATTCAACAAACCTATGAGTTTACGATGGAAGTTTAGTTACAACCAAGAGGCCATTTGAAAAATTTCTTCCAAAGTGTCATAGCCACTAGGCAAAGAAATGAATGCATCAGATTTCTCAAGTATTTTAGATATTCAATCATGCATGGTTGAGACTTGTATTTCCATTTGAACTATCACCCCAGTGATATTTGTTGTAGTTAAAGCTCTGGAAATGACACCTAAAACATTACTTCCTCCGACATGTGCATCTAATGAGACAGTCCCTAGTAAGCTAAGACTACCCCCCCCTCCCCAAATACTAAATGAGCCTTTTTCTTTGCGAGCACTGCTTTTAGAAATTCTCTATCTTTCCTAAAATTTGATTCACAAAATATACAAATATTTATGAATTGACAAATATAAGCTCCCTCAATCCCGACCTTTCAATGATTATGACTTGGATGGTGATGAAGAAAATTAGATATTTAAATAGGTTAAATAGACCATGTAATAATGGAAAATCCGATGATGATACCTACATGAGCAGGCCAGCGGTGCACAGACAAGGTTGACATTAAGACAAAAAAAGTTTTTTTTTTTAAACGAAAATGATGACATTCATATAGTTGTGATTATGGCTCATATCTTCCTCTAGTTTTATATCCAGTAATGGCTTAAACGCCTTATATGAGTCAAGGATAAGCTTCCTATTCATTTTTTTTATAAATTGGTAAATAGAATCTTTTAAAGTCAAATTTCCAAGATTGTAGCGTTGTTGTTCGTCATTAAAAAGATTCCACAAATTAAGAAGTTTCCAATGTACAACTCTATAAGCACTTCTTAAGATGTACAAATGATTTGAGTCTTTGTTCGTTTACCTTAAAAATAATACCATTTTTATGGTTCTCAATGTCAATGGCCGCATAAGGATACACATATTTTACAATGAATAGACCGCTCCACCTTGATCATAATTTTGCAAGAAATATGTGAAGCCGAGAATTATAAAGAGAACCTTTTGACCAATATTAAATATTTTTCTTAAAATTGCTTTGTTATGAAAAGTTTTGGTTCTAACTTTTAAAATTTTTGATTTCTCATATGCATCATTATCAATTCTTCAAGTTCAAATATTTTTAACTTCTTAGACAAGTCTGTCGGCGACATACCCAATGATGTTTTAAAAGCAGTTTGATATGCTCAAAGTGCATTGTTTAGTCTCAGAGACCAATCTTTATAAAGTTTATTTTATCTCTCTATTTGTAAGTTCTACTTGTCCATTTGATTGAGAGTGATAAGTGGTGACAACTTTATATGTGATTTTATATTTTTTCATTAAAAATTTAAATGGCCTATTGTAAAAATATGTTCCCCTATCACTTAAAATGGCTCAAGAAATTCTAAGACGACTTAAAATATGTTCTTTTAAAAATTTAATTAGTGTTTTGTTATCATTATTTCGAGTTGAAATTGTCTTTATCCATTTTAAAATATAATCTTCTATTACCAATATATACACAAAATTGAATGATGGTGGAAATGAGCTTATAAAATCTATACTCCAATGCTAAAAAATTTTAATCACCAAAATTGGATTCAAAGGCATTATATTTCTTTTTGAAATGGATCCTAACTTTTGACAATTTTCACAAGTCTTGCAGAATGCATGTGTGTCTTTGAATAATATGGGCCAATAAAATCTACACTGCAAGATTTTTGCAAAAAAAAAACCTCCACATGCTTTTGAATAATAAAAGTTTATGACATTGCTTACCTCATGGTCATGTATAGGGGTCATTCTAATAAAAGTTTTTCACCTATGTTAAAAACTTTTTCTTGTTTGTGAAGTCAATATTTCAGGATTTGACTTTTGACAAGAAAATTAACAATATCAACAAACCAAGGTAAATTTGAAATGTTTAAAAGTTACTCATAAGAAAAAGTATCATTAATTGATGTTGATTCAAAAGTTTCATCACAAACTATTCTTGATAAATAATTAGCCACCACATTTTTCATTCCTTGTTTTCTCTCGAATTCATCTAATTAAAAATTATCGGAGCAAAAGAATCTACTTAATCAATCTAGGTTTGACATCTTATTTGTAGAAAAAATATTTCAAGGTTGCATGATCACTAAAGACAATAATTGGTAAGCCAACAAGATAAGATCTAAATTTATCCAAGCAATTCCTTTTCAGTTGTGAAATAATTTAATTGGGCATTATTTAGGGTTTTACTTGCATAGTAAATGACATAAGGTTTCTTATCTTTAATTTTTCTTAACACTACTCCAACAATATAATCAATTGCATCACATATTATTTTAAATGGTAAAGACCAATTAGGAGGTTGCATGATAGGAGCAAAAATAAGCATGCTTTTAAGCTTAATAAAAGCTTTTTCATAATTTTTTGTCCATTCAAAAATAGTATCTTTTGATAGAAGATTACTCAAGAGTTTAGATATTGTTCTAAAATCTTTAATAAACCTTCTATAAAAACCAGCATGTCCCTAAATGATCTACTATTTTTAACAGATTTTGATATTGGCAAGTTGAAAATCAATGCAATTTTAGATTTGTCTATCTTGATTCCTTTTGATGAAACAATGTGACCAAGTACAATACCATTTTTTACTAGAAAATGACATTTTTCCCAATTGAGCACAATATTCTTCTCTTTATACATGGACAAATCTTTTTCCAAGTTAGAGAATCAATCATCAAATGAGTCATCAAATATAAAAAAGTCATCCATAAAAACTTCAAGAAAACGTTCATCCATATTATTAAAAATGTTAAACATGCATGTTTGAAATGTAATAGGCGCATTGCACAATCCAAAAGACATTCTACGATATACAAAAGTACCAAATGGACATGTGAATATAGTCTTCTCTTGATCTTCGAGTATGATTACGATTTGGTTATACCCAGAATATCCATCTAAGATACAGTAGAATTTATACCCTGCAACTCTTTTTAAAATTTGATCCATGAAATATAAAGGAAAATGACTTTTTCTAGTCATTGAATTAAGTTTCCTATAATTAATGCACATGCGTCAATCAATAACAGTCCTGGTTGGAATTAACTTATTATTTTTATTTTTTACTACAGCGACTTCAGTTTACTTAGGTACAACTTATGTAGGACTTACCTATTTACTATAAAAATAGGATAAATGATTCTATTATCTAAAAGTTTAATGGCTTCATTTCTCACTACCTCTTTCATATTAGGGTTAAGCCTTCGCTGTATTTCTCTAGACAGTTTAGTATTTTCCTTTAAATAAATCTTGTGTGTGTAGATAAGAGGGTTAATTCCTTTTAAGTCAGCTATTGTCCATTCTAATGCATTTCAATATATTTTTAAAACTTCAATCAACTTACCTTCTTGGAGTGTGTCAAGTTTAGAAGAGATTATTACCGAAAAAGTTTCATTATCCCCCAATAATGAATATTTAAGATTAGATGGTAGTGACTTCAAATTGAGCTTTAGTGGTTGAATATTTGCGGTACGGAGACATTAGACTACAGTGGTAGTTCTTCAGATCTTGGTCTCCACCCATTTACCTTTGAATCCCGGAATGCATTTGATAAAGAAAGTGTATGTAAGATTTCAGAATTGATATTGAATGCAAATTCATCAAAAATAATTAAATAGGCTTCTATTGAGTCGGATGTATGAGTAGAGACAAATTGTTTATGGACAATTTCATCAATGACATCCTCTTTATGTAAATCACTAATATCTCCAGGTTGTTTGCAAATATTAAAAATATTTATTTCCAAAGTCATATTCCCAAAAGAAAGTTTCAAAATACCAAATCTATAGTTAATCAAAGTCATTTGAAGTTGCAAAAAATGGTCGTCCCAAAATAACATGTATGTGAGCTTTGAAATTTGAAATAGGATGTGTGTCTAAAATTATAAAATCCATAGGGAAGTAGAATTTATTAATTTGAACTAAAACATCTTCCACAACTCTTATAGGAACTTTAACCAAACGATCAGTAAGTTGAAGTGTTGATGTTGTAGGTTTTAGTTTTCCCAAGCCTAACTACTTATAAAAGAAAAAGGCAAAAGGTTAACACTTCCACCAAGATCAAGTAAAATGCGCTCCACCTTTATAATTTCAATCACTCATGTTACCGTTGGACAACCAGGATCTTTGTACTTAGGTGTGAAGTTTTGTTGGATAATTGAACTTACACTTTTAGTTAAAAATATTTTTTTTACGTTCAATTTTCTTTTGATAGTATATAAATCTTTTAAAAATTTTGCATATGAAGGAATTTGATTTATTGTATCCAATAAAGAAATGTTAACTTTTACCTGCCTCAACACCTCTAAAATTTTAAAAATTTTATTCAAACTTTTAACTAGTTCCAATCTTGAGGAAAAGGTGCAGGCAATGAACACTTATCCTTAATAATAGGTTCTAATTCATCATGCTTATCATCATCTTTACCATTAGCCTTTGACTTTATGGGTGTACCTTTCTCATGGTCTTTGGAATGGATGGTTTTGTTTATGAATTTTTCACTTCGAAGAGTTGTGATAGAATTGACATCTTTAGGTTAACACTCACTTAAAGTGGAAATATGATATTTGCTAGCAGGATTAGGTTAAGATTGAGCAGGAAACTTACCTTTTTTTGAGTGTACAAACTTGCCAAAGTAGAAAGTGTGTTTTTGATCTCATTAATAGCTTATGAAGTTTGATTGTTGATGTTTGTTTGGCCTTGAATAAAGGCTTGCATTGTCTCTTTCAAATTCCTTGGACGTGATAATGAATATGAAGGAAAATTTAATGTACCTTGAGAAGGCATTGCATGAGCATTATTATCATTCCTCTAGCTGAAATTAGGTGATTTCTCTATCCTGGATTGTATGAATCTGAAAAAGAAAATGTAAATGAATTTTTAAAGTTATTCATAGCATTCACTTATTCATGTACAGTCTCTTTAAAAATAGAAATTTTTGGACATTCATTTATTGAGTGCCCTAAATCATCACAAATGCCATAAATTTCTTCATTTTGTACAGATTTGATTTCTTTTACTTTTCTTAATTTCATGGCTTCAATCTTCCTAGCTAAATTATTTTACTTTTCTTAATTTCATGGCTTCAATCTTCCTAGCTAAGCTAGCAAATCTAGCATTTTAATTTTCTTCTTGACTAAGGTGATATTTTTCTTTATTAGCATTTGTAAGATTAGATCTAATTGAATTTTCAGAAGAATTAGTATCATGCCAAGATTGAGAATTCTCAGCTAAATGGTCTAAATATTCTAAGATATCGTCTGGTTCTTTATCAAGAAATTTACCATTGTACATTGTTTTAAAAAATTGTTTCGTTCAAGTGTTAAACCTTCATAAAAGAAACTTATAATGCGTTATTTTTTAAAATCATAATATGGGCAAGAATTTGACAAATGTTTAAAACATTCTCAACATTGATAATATGCTTCATTTGAATTTTGGAAAAAAATTTGAATTTACCTTTTGAAAGCATTGGTTTTATGTGTTGGAAAAAATTTCTTTCAAAAACTCACTGTACTTTTTTTGCCATGTATTAATTGACCTTAGTTTTAAAGAGTTAAGCTAAGTTTTTATTTTATCTTTTAAAAAAATAGGAAACAATTTTCTCGGTGTAATTTTGATCATTGAATGTGGTACATACTTACTCAAATTCTTTAAGATGTAAATAAAGACTTTCGGATTTTAAGCCCTAGAAATTAGAAAGTAATGAAATCATACCCGATTTAAATCTAAAGTAAATAACATTAAGTGACCAGAATTTGCATCATGATACTAATTAAGCATAAACAAGGAAATAAATAAATAAATAAGAAAATAAATAAATAAACAAGGGATAAGAGGCTCGACCTTCCATGATTGAAAAATTCAACAAGTAGACAGTATGAGAAAACCAGTCATTAAATATATATAGAAAAAAATTAAGTAAAAAGGGAAGAATATACTTGATTTGTGAAGTTTACTCAAAAAAAGAAAAACCTCAATCAAGTTGGTCTTCAAAACAAGTTCTCCGGCAATGGCACCAAAAACTTACTATAATTTAAAGGTTACAAATCCAAGTGCAGGTTGTCTCAAGTAATAAATTTTTGAGAGTCTAAGGTCGATCCATAAGGAATTGATGAAGAAAATTATTTGAGGTTAAGAAATAATTTGCTAACTAAGATTAAACTAATACAAGTTGTTCTTCAATGAAAAGGATTTGTTAGGGTTAGAAGATCCACTGCTGGTATATAAAATAATGACAAAATTAATTATTTTTGTAACTCAATTAGAATCCACACACAATGGAGGTTTTAATAGGAAAATATAACATTCAACGTTCATATAAAATTACATATGTAGTTATTTTGTTACTAAAGTTAACACTTGCGAATGGGTTTAAGCATTCATTGTATCAATTTCTTATCTATAATGAATCAAGATCTCCACTTTATAAGAAAGGTTCCTAATAATTCCAACACATGTAAGAGGGTTTAATTATTTATTATGTCAATCTCTTTTCTACAATGAATTAAGATCTCCACTTTACAATGAGGGTTTCTAAGTTGATTGAAACAAATACAATATATATAATAACAACATAATAATATACATATTAAAGCCTAAGAAAGAGATTAATCTAATATTATTTCATTACCAAGAGCTTCACCCATTCACCTAAGCAAAATTGAAAATTAGCTACCATATCTTAGAAAGGAAACAAGAAGAAAAGAAGAAAATGAATATAACTTCTATTTAGAACATAAGAAGATTACAACAAAGACACAAAGAGAATGATTTTGATCTCCCTACTAACCTTCTCAAATGAGTACTCAATACTATTATTTATAGGCCATTAAGGGTAACAAAATGTTATAAGACTTGTATGAAGATAGATACATGATTAGGTAAACTTTGAAAATGTATGTCATGCTTATCTTTCCATTTGCACCGTCCATACCACACCAAATTCGGTGGAATCTTCCATTAGTTAAACATACAAGTTGTAGCTACATGTCATCTAGATCATTAAGAATTAGGCTATTTGGACGAGTATTGTGCAAGATATGGCTCACATACTGAACCATGTGGGGTCTCAAATGCAAAATAATTGTATTTTTGCCCCAAATATGACTCATTAAACTTCTGAACTGAACTTTCTTGATAACTATAATTTTGTGATGTATTAAGTCATCTTTTGATTGCATTAAGAATCACCTTAATTGGCCTTCTAGCTTGAAAGATACACCTATTTTATTAAACCTGTGTCAAAAATACATATTTTAATTTATTTTTATTTTTAAACTTAAATTTAAAGAAATTGCATAAATTAGAAGAATTAATGATACTTTTACATGTACAATGATGATTTAAACTTTAATAAATATGCACTTTTAAGTGCTCATCAATTAGCCATGACTTTATTTAGTCTCTCTTTGATCAAATTTTATTATGTTACTAATCCATGTGAATTTTCTCCTCGAGAAGCCCAAGTTTACTCCTTCTGTATTACGATCTTTTAGAAAAAAGTTTCTTCCCCTGGATATCCTCCCCTCCAAACTTTTCAGAACTATCTGCCACTTCATTTAAGTCACCAAACAATAATTATGGATAGTCACTTATTGAAACAATCTGCCCCATACACATCCAAAATATTTTTTTCTCCTTGTATCTCAGAGGACCATAGCAACAAAAGCAATTTCAGCTAGCTGATTTAAACAATTAAATTCATGGAATTTCATTTTACTTCTATATTTAACTCTGATGACCACATAAGAGCCAGCCCCATAGAACGACTTGCAGCCTCCACGATATCAAATTTATCAAACCTTAATTTTTTTCAAAGTTTCTCCATACTCTTCACACTGCTTTTTGTCTCGAAAAGGAAAATATAAGATGACTTCCATCTTCTCACTAAAGCCACCAATGAATTAACTGCCTTTGTTTTTCCCAGACTCTCACAATTTTAAAAAAGAATATTCAAATAAGATGGGGGGCTTAATTAGGCCTGCTTCCTTGGCCTCTAAAAAATCATTTTCACCCATCTCATTATCCATCGACACTGAGGCCATCAAGTTGCGCCCCTTTGGTTAAGATTTGATGGCTTCTTTAAATGATAACATAAATGACGCTGCTTCTGAAAATCCATCGTGATCTTTTACTTTCAACAATCTCAGTCTTATTTGAGAATAAAGAGTGATACAACGTGGGTATGATAAACCTAGATTGAACTTAGATGGGGAAGAATATGCTGATTGAATTTGTATCTCTACCTCTATGAGATCTGAAATTGTGTTTCCCAATTCTTGCCCTCTTGAATGTTGCAATTATATTTCAACAAATCAACACCAAGTTCTCTGCCTAAATACATCGTAGTAGGCCTCTACCTATTAGTATATGAGCCCATTATATTTTGCTGCTCTATATCTTCTTGGCCTAAATACTTCTCCTAAAAATTTTGGCCTATAATTCCCCTTATATAGGAGCCTTCTAAATATAGCAATGCCTTTCTTTTTCTTACATCTTGGTTTGCTATAGTTAAGCTTGGCCAAACCAAAGGCCTATTTGATTGTCCCTAGTCCCATCACCAACCACTTTGAAATTTCTAGTCCTAACCCTATCAATTTCATATTTAAAAAGCTTCCTTTTCTGTACTTCTCCGCCGTCACAAATAGATCTATCCCTTGTTTGTCCCAAAGCTTATTTGGGATAGATTGTAATGCTTCTTCCTGACTTTCTCTAGAACTAGAATTTGAAAGTCTAATACTCCTTCCGAAAACCCTTCCTTTGTGGTAAAATTTAAAGATTCAATCTTTGAGCAGATGACACAAATGCTTTCAAAACAATAACTACCAATGTGGTTCCCATGAAGGCAAAGTTCCTTCTCTAATGTTTTGTTGACTACTACCTTATCTTCTTCTTCTATTCTATTAGAATAGGAAAGTTTAGATGGAGTTGTCTCAATCATATTAAATGCTTTAGAAACTACTTTCTCACGTTTGACCATAAGAAATCTTCAAATTAGTAAACATCATTCCTCTAGTCACCCCTGCTCGGAGCCATAGGCCATATAGTCACGTCACCATTCTGTTAGAATTTGTAATAGTTGTCGGATCTATAAATTTACATCTTCTTGAAATATGGTCCGGCATTCCATGCCTGAAACAATAATCGGGAAGTCTCTTATACATGAACTAAATCCATAATTCTGACCCATCCTTTCTTGTTTGGAAGAAACCAGCTAGGATAAGGCAATCTACTTGTATATCAATTTGAAAACTGAGGCATATCTAAACAACCACGATCTGTTGCTAACTGAAGATTTATGTAGCCCGCCAATTTGATTACCTATTCTTAACACCACACATGGATGGAGAAATTTGGGTGGTAGGCCGTGTATTTGTATAAAGAACATGCTTGTGTTAAACTCTATGTCTTGTAAAGCTTTCATCGCCCACCATTCCTTCAAAATAAGATGAGCTTCGTCCATAGACAAAGGACGCCTATAAAAAACCAATTAGAATCCCTAAGCTCTCATGTCGAGAGAGAATATGATGTTTATTATAACAATATGATTTTTCTGTGTGAAAGCTGTTTATTTGGTATGAGGGATTGACAAAGAAAGATGATGAGAGAACGAATGGAAAATCCATGTAGTTGTTTTCCATATAGCTCATGAATGAAGAATATGAATTCCAATATGTTTTCTATAAGAATTTTTTTTTTGTGCAATAGCTATTTTTCTTATACAACATGGAACATAGTTTTGAATAGTAATGGCATAATCTTACCCTTAGTAGCACTGTTAGCAGAGTTCAACATCTCAAGGAAAAATGGTTGTATGGGCGACTGTCACCAAATCTTTACTGTTTTGGCGATGATCTTGTGGCTAATGCCACAGTTATACATCTGGGTAAGATTCATATAGTCAACTTGGTTCTAACCCAACGAGGCATCCAATAATAGTGGTTGAATACAATGAAAATATGGTTGAGAGGATAACAAATGTCAAAATCTCAGCTGCATGCCTTTTAACTAGCTAAAAATGTATAACAACATCAATTATCCCAACGCAATTATGATATATAAATAAAGGGGGTGCTAAGATTGGTGAATTATAATACACTCAAACATATATAATATAGGTCCAATGTAAAGGTTTCTAAACTCGTATTCATAAACTTCATATATTGTCTAAGTGCCCCAATCTCTTACATGAGATTTTCATTAAGCTTTTTGCTATCTATTCTCAACTTTCTCTAGACTCCATCTTCTAGAGTATATCATTTAGGATTATCATGTATAATAGGACATCCTAGTCAATATGCAATGAAGGAAGGTGTAAGAGGTGGTACTTAATTTGCTAATTTCCCACTTGTAATCAACAGATTTCCTTTGACCACTCAAGTAGGCTAATTATTGAAAGTAGAAAATCTCTCATTTCATGCAATGTAACGAAACTTATCTTTCTTTGTTTGAAAATTGAGAAGATAAATGAAAGAATTATAGATCCTAGAAATTCCATCAGCACATCACCAGCTCCAGGATTGGTTAAAGCTTTTGTAAGGTAATATCCTACATTCATCAATAAAAGAAAATTTAATTTTGCAAGGAGAAATTATAAATATACTAAGCTAACAGTAAAAAGTAAAGTCGTCTATATATACCTAGGACAGAATCAAGGCTCAGCCATGAAAGATACCCAAAAGCCAATGTTGGAAGATCCACAGATAGTGTGCGTAAACAATTGGCTGAAACACTTTCTTTATATATGATGGCAACCTAAAAATATAAGCCAAAAAACAAGTGTAACATTCAAAAAGAAAGAAACAGCTTTGATGGAAACCTAGGAAAATGGGATCTTACCCACGTATTCGATAGTAAACAAGATAGTAACAAAGGTGATGACCCTGGCATTATTGCATGTACAGGTGTACTAAATATTATACTGGACTTCTGAAAACAGTTAATTTCCATTGAATGTAGTATTGGAAGGTTAAAGATTAAATCAAAATTATAATAATGTTTTAATTTTGCTTGATATTAATTACTATTAATGTTTAAGGACACTTAAAATTTTAAACTATCAAATTTTGTAATGAAATTTAGGTACGTGCTGTAATAATCAAGTTATTATCTTCAAAACTGTCGATTTTCGGATGCATTTTTCAATTTTATTGCAGTTTCATATTTTTCACTTAAACAAGCAGCTTCTGAATTCTCGAACATTTTGTGAGGGCCGAGAGTACCCTGTGGGGAGTCGAGAAACTTTTTCTATCCATTTTGCTCTTAGTTAAAGGTTGACCAAGTTTAACTTTTGATATTCATTATTTTAATAATAAAGTTAAATATCCTTTAATTTTACCTTAATTTACTATTATTTTAAAGTGATCAATTGCCAATTTACTTGTGTTGGCTGACTTTTCCTCTTGCTTTTACCATTGTTATTGTTTCCAATTGCATCCTAAAGACAGAGAGAATTATAGGAGAGAAAGTGAAGAATTTTATAAAATTTAAAAAATTCAAGTGAAACTTTGCGGGTAGGGCCTGGCCACTTGGGGAAGCTCTTTGGCACTGATTTGACGGTTTTCCAATGCTAGGTTTGGGAGCTTGCTTGCTTGGAAGAAAGGTAGGCAACTATTCCTTTTGACTTTCTTGCACATTCATATGTTTTTGCTTGATTATTTAATGAATTCATACTTGGAATCAATGAATTAATGATGAGTTAAGCTTAATTTCATGTGTATTGAGCTTGTTGATTAAACCCCCAATTGTCAGGTTTAAGGTTTTGAGGAAATTATAAATTAAAGCATGAAATTGTTGGATTAATACATGATTTGATAAAATTGATTGTTGGATTTGGCATTATGATTGCTTAATTTGATGAATTGATGAAGAAGCCAATGTGTTTAAGCTTGCGTATGGGGCTGGCCATTATAGGGCAAATATGTGAAAATTTTACATGTGAGGGGCATTTTGGTATTTTCATATGTAAAGTGTATTTTGGGTATTTCTGAAAATTTCAAGGGTAAATTGGTCATTTTGTATGTAAGGGACATAAATGAGATTTTATGAAAATGTTTAAGGGCATTTTTGTATTTTGCATGTAAAGGACATAAATAAAATTTTCAAAAGGTCAAAAGCATTTTGATCATTTAACATGTGAGGATATAAACATAATTTTTGAAATTATTAAGGGTATTTTCGTCATTTTCCATATGAGGGGTAAAGTTGAAAATATTTAAAATTGGAGGGGTATTGCGGTCTTTATCAAATTCCAATTTATATATTTTATTATTAATTTGTATATATATATATATATGTATATTTAAATACCCTATTTATAATTTATTTATACATGTGTTTGCATAGTTATAAATATAGTTGTATTTTATAAAATACATATATTTTATGTGTGTATTTATTAACTATACGAAGTATATTTTATCAAGGTGCATGTGTATAATAGATTAAATCTCATTATACACTAATATGTATTTTATACATGGGGTATGTGTATATAATTATGTATATGTATAAATTATATTTGTATGCATGTATATGTGTATACATATATGGATGTGTACATATGTATCTGTGTGTATATATGTGTATGTGAATGTGTATTTATATGTGTGTATTTATATATATATATATATATATATGTGTGTGTGTGTGTGTGTGTTTATGATTGTGTTTACAAATGCGTACATGATTGGAAATTATTAATTCTGTTATTTTACCAATGGTAGAATGATAATTAGTTATTTATCCATTGAGAGGTATTTAGGTAAATTTTTATATATTCAAGGGGTATCTTGGTAATTTTTGAGATGGCCAATAACATTTCGGTAATTACATCAGTGTGATTGAGCGATTTATAGTTAATTGAGCAGGGACATTTTGGTAATTATGATTATTGGAATATGACAGTTGATAATTATGCGTTTCATTGTGTTGCCTGGTTGTACTTGTGCATTATGACATGAGCATTCATTTGCATAGAGCAATTTATAAGGTTTAATGTTTTATGTGAAATGAAAGATTTTTTTTTCCTGAGGTTTTGTGTTTTCAAAATGGTTGCACAATGATGGTGCATGATTTAAACCCTGTGTAATAGCTCTATGAATCACTGACCACATATAGCGGTGGGTCGTTCGGAACGATGGTTCACCCTCATACCACCAAAGAAGTGGAGTTTCGTACATGAAATGCGGAAAGAGAGTGAGTTATTCAGTTTAAAATAAAGGAGGGAAAAATGATGATTTTAGTTGTACAGTGTTACACTACATGATACAGTATTGACAGATGCATATGGTTGCTTACTGAGTGATTTTCAGTCACAGTTATCTATCCTGTGAGGCAGGTAAGTCCAAAACTTTACAGTGAGATTTTATGGGGTGCGGACTGGAAGACATAGCGTGGTACCACGTTCTTCCACATTTGGTTTGTTATTTTGGACAATGATATTATATATTTTTAAATACTATTTTCCTTTAAGGTGGTGTGTATATACTTTGCATTTATTTTAAAGTATTACTGTTTGTGGTGTGGTTTGTAAAACGATCTCAAAGAGTAAAATAATATTTTGGTTTTGTTGTGGCTTTGTCCAAAACGTTTTAGCAAATGAAATTTAAAAAGAAAAAAAATTTTACAGTAATCATACCGTACTCGGGAACCAAGGTTGGGTAAAGAGGTGTTACAGTTTTGGTATCAAAGCCCTAGATTTTTTAACATGTACCTGCTGATGCTCCAGTGTCCACCAACCTGCCAAGGTAGACTATCTTTTGAATTTACTTTTACTATTGCATATTTGTTTATTTGCTTTACGTTGTTGTGCGACTTAGATGGGCCAATTGTTAAGTTGTATATCTTACATGGTACGAGGGAGGCATGATTCACTACTGTAGGAGCCAGTGGCATTACGTGGGGTGACCCCAATGAGGGAGCCATCATTAGGATCGTACACCTAGAGGAGGTCTCATAGAGGTAGTATTCCGTCCATATCTGGTGGAGGGTATCAAGACGTTGAGTTGGATGAGGACTCTGCTCATCGTTAGCTAGAGAGGAGGAGGCAAGACATCGCGATGTTCTTGCGTGAGGTTTTATGATATCGATTCGAGGAGGAGGTCACTGTTATATGACTAATGGGAGGTTTTAGCAACCTCATATTGAGCATTTTCATGACATGTTCATGTGGTACCTAGACCAGTTTGGTGAGGATCCTATTTAGCAGCATGCCATGAGGGCACACGTACAGGCACAGGGGTATGGAGGACCACCTGTTGCGGTTGCTGGGAGGATCTAGTAGAGGATACGGAAGAGGATTCCCTAGGTACAGATGACTTTGTTCTTTATGGTTATTGACCCTACTTGACTGACTGAGGATTTTGATCCCTGGAATGACCAGGCCAGGGACTAAGGTTCCGACGTTTTGCATTATTTGTATATATGTATTATATTTTATACATATAGTATATATATATGGGTATATATGTACTATGTATATATTGTATGTGTTTGGCACATGGGAAAATGTGGGATGGGATGGGAAAAATTATCCCATATCCTTTTTCCATGTGTTTGGTGAGCCAGATAAAATTCTGGTTTTTTTCGAATTTATAACTAGACTCTTTTCCCACCCGTTTTCACGTGATTTTATCGGATAAGGAAAAAAAATTTCATTCGACATATTTCAGTCTGAGTTTACGCAAACCACCATCTCTCTCATATACTTTACACCAGCCCTCATCGTCGCAGCGCTCCTATACTTTGCACCATACAGCCACACTGTCATCGCAACCAAACAACCAATCCACCCACACCGTCGTCGTCCGATATGTCTGTCTGCTTCAATCTCTCAATCAGATGGTAGGATTTGGATATTTTCAACTTTTTAATCTCTCTTTTTTTCATTCTCTCTACGGAAGATAAAGAGGGAGGAGATGGAAGAACAAAGGAAAAAGGTTTTCCTAAAGGAAGAGAAGACTGGGTTTCCCATTTTCTATATGATTTTTCTGAGAAAAGAAAGGAAATAAATGAAGGAAAATTTAAAGGGGCATGGAGAATAGAATGGAGAATGGCAATGATGGAGCAATTTTAGTGAAGAATCTGTATCTCTTTTGTGATCCATATGATGGTTTAATGATCAAATCAGCAGAATAAAACCATAATAAAATTTTAAAAATTTTATAAAATATTTTTATAGCCAAATCTATTAAAGATGCATATAGATATAATCTTTAATAGTTAAAAAAAATTACCAAGAAAAAGATTAAGACGAACACCACGATCTCAAGCTTTACCACCATCTTCTTCCTCGCCTTCTTCGAATGAGCAGGCGAGGCCTATAGGAATGATATTATTTTCTAAATGCGCTCTATTTTCTCAACACATGAGATAGAGCGTATAAATTTAATGTGTCAAAATTCTTTTCTTAGGGTTTCTGTCTCACAGAACATCTTATAAAAACTAGAATCATTAGGTTTCCCAAACCAAATATAACTCTTTTAATTATAATTAATTATTATATAATTAATTATATATATATATATATCTCAATATACAAATATCAGATAACTAATTTGAATAGGAAACGTATAAGATAATAACAAATACTATCACAAAATATGTTTACTAATTAATTATTTAACAATTAAATAATTATATATATATATATTATATCTATATTCACGTTAACAACATTATATATATATATATATATATATATTATATCTATATATAATACACATATATTTTAAATATAATTAAATAATCATATTATTTAATTATTCAATTAATTAACAATTAATTAATTTACAACATTTATAATGACACATATATGTAATACAGAAAAAATATTTTCCTTATAGTACAAATAATAATAATAATAATAATAAATTTAAAATTCAATAATTTTAAATTAATTATTCACATTCCATATGTTCAATACAAGTATTTATAGAGATGATAAGGGGACCTATGAACCTATTATTTCAAGCTCCAATAAATTTGATAATTAATTAAGCTTTTTAATTAATATATCTAATTTATTAATTTCAGTATTACTCCACTAAAAATTGAAACTGCACTCTTGAAAATATAGATTAATTTACCCAAACTAAATATTGAATAGTCCACTGATATAATCACTACATATAGATCAATCCTCCACAATTAACTCATAATTAGAGTTAGGACAAAAATCCGTTAACCTCTCTAATTACATCTTTATCCTCAAGTACCAACAATTCTATAATGAACAATAAATTCATAATCATATCATGAATTTAGCGCTCTATTATTTAAGACCTGAATTGTCACTTAAGAGAACTATTATCTAACTTCTATTCAGAAGGAATGGATTCCATATTTGTATCTATCATTCTCAGCTATTCACTTCATCATGTTTCCAAAATACAAGAGTATAGTTTATCATTAGTAATAAACCCTTTTGAGTAAATCAAAAAACATAACATCACAAATAGAAGTCTGTTAAATACTCAAGATTAAGATCATTCTATATATGATCATCATAATGACAAATATAAATTCTCTATACTTAACAGATATTATAAGAGAATTAATATTTATCTGGTCTAGTCCTATATAATCTTATTATATAAAGTACCTTCATTAAATGTCAATACATTAACAGTCCAGATCAAATTGTTCCATTCTCAATGGTAATGGACTGTACTAGTAACTTTGTAGAATTAAAGATTCCAAAACATTAATCATTAATTATGGACTAATTTAAATTATTATCCTTAAACTTAATCCTCACATATATAACTCTTATATATTAAGTTTAAGGTCATATTAATAATTAAGGAATTTTCATGATATTTATAAAGTATTACAAATAATCAGAAGAGGTTACTTGTCGGATAGACGGGCAGAGACATCCCAACTAGGTTGACACCTCTCTAACCCAGGACGGAGACAACCCAACTAAGTTGGCATCTAGTAAAAGGAATATGAAAAACCATTACTATTTTATTTATTATTCAGCGACAAAAATACAATAAATATGCTTTGAGGGCACTATCCCTAACACCATATATGAGGGGTCGTATGCGTGAGTTCTGTGGCTCTTATATTCACCCATTTGTTCCTGGTCAGGTATATGACCTCCGATCCACTCTCCCCTATTTCTACTGTTATCGTCATGTATTTATTTTTCCTGAATCCTAAAATTTAATATGAGTTGCCTTTGAATTGTGTACTGTTCGTTTACCCAATTTATTTTTCTGGTTGATGAAGTTTTTTTTGTCTGTATTTTGGTATTTCAATTTGTCACAGTAGAATTTATACCAAATTTGGAGTTTCCTCTTGTTGCTTTATATTTCTATTTTACGATTTTCTGCTGATGGATATTCAACTAGCAAATCCTCGTAGATATGTTGAGAATATATACGAGTCCCTGTTCAGAAAATAGGAATAAAATGATCCTGAAATTTTGAAGTTTTGAACTTTAGTTGCTTGAATATGTTAATTTCCATATGAGATGCCACCAATCAAAGTGAGAAATGCTAACTCTTTGGTATCTGTTTAATAATGTGGCTGGAGAGCTACTATGATAAGGTGCGTGATTTATCATTGAGCTTTGAGTTTGACAATAATTTTTTTTGCTAATTACATGGGCCACACTACTTGTATCTTTGACAGTTTGTTCAGCTGATCTTGGAAATTTTTTTTGTTGAATGGTTGGATATGTTAAATTGATATACTTTATGTCATCCTAATTGAGATTTGAATGCTGAAGAATTTGATATGGGTTCCCTTGATAAAATTATTTGACAGTATGGTCTAATAGTCATAGATAGAGTTCCCCCTCCTTCCCCATTCTACGTAATTTTTTCTTGTTAAAAATGTATAATAAAATGTGGAAATGATACAACTTATCTGGTCAGTTAGCTTTGCGATAAGAGTTTTTCTTTACAAATTCCTAACCACCAATTGTTAATGCTACGCTGCAATTAAGTTGAGAGACTCCGAATCAGCTGGTTCAACTTTTGGTGTCTAGTTAATTATTAAAAATGTGCTCATTCTGCATGTTGAATATTCCCATACCAGTTCATGCATAAAAACACATCTGCTATTTTTAAGTGTGCCCTTGGTTTTTTTTGGGAGATTACTTGAGTAAACAAGATCATAAAGTATTGCTTTCAGATTAATTGGCACAGGGTTCTCAGTCATTTAGCCGCTTCTAAGAACCAGAGCAGCTTTAAAATTCTTGAATGTTCAATTATTTCTTAGTCGTAGCAATACACACTTAATAGCGAATACGAAAATAACACAGAGATATTACGCTGTTCTATAGCACATACTATCTATTACTTAAGCTAGCTAGTGCTTTGTTTTGTTTTGTATTATAGCCCATATTAAATATTAGTTTGTTTTATTGCAGGATGGTAAACACGGCAAGGCATGGGGAGTGGTTCACAAGAGTGGTGAGTGAAAATTGCTACCTTCTATTCGTTTATATGTTTTTTTATTTTTGGTGTTTTATGACAAAACTTTCTGTTTTCAGGTGTAGTATGCCTACTGCTGTTCTGCTACAATTGAAGGAGCTGAAATTGTATATCTCAATTATATTAATTGAATATCGGATGAAGAAACCTGTTGAGTTGGAACCAGTGCAAAATAATATAAAAACCATACATAGAAATGTTAACTCAAACAACGAGTGGATTAATGGTTTGATATTAGATTGTGTAATTGGAGTGGTATTGATGGATATTATATCACTTTGGTTGCAGAAGTAATTTTATAAGTTCTAATTAATTTGTATAAATCATGTTAATTATTTTGTATCACTTATGTATGAATTAAACTTATGTAAATATATTTATGTTAAAATGCACATAATATATAAACTATGATTTTCATTTTATAAAACTACCATATGGAGGGATTAATGTCACTTTATTTTTATTAATAATATTTTATTTAGATTTTTTTCTTAATTTTAACTGATATTTAAAAAATTATTAAAATTATATATAAGAAAAAATATGAAAAATTAAATTAAATTGTATAATATAAATATGTAGTATATAATATAATGTAATAATATCTTTATGTTAAATTATTCATTTTTTTTACATATAATATATTTTTTAAAATTTTAATATTTTCAAAAAATTATTATCATAATTTTTTTAAAAAAATATAAAAATATTTAAGTAAATTCTATAATACAAATATGTATTATATATTCTAAATATATATATATATATTTAAAAATTATTTTATTATTTAAATATCCCAAATATTAAAAAAATAAATTATAAATTAATTGTTAATATATTATTAAAAATTATAATAATTAAATTAATTATTATAATATGAAGTCTATTTTAATATTAAATATATTTCGGGTAATCTTATCCAATATTCACCAAACATTAGTATATCTAATCTAATATTTTATCCGGACACCACCAAATATAGGATAACACTATACTTTTCCCAGCTTTTCCTATCATATCTTTTCTCAAATCTTTTTCCTATCCTAGCTTTTCCTATCCTACATACTAAACACAGCCTATATGTATTATATTTAGTGGTTGTGTAACGTTTTGTTGCAAAAATGAAGTGTTATTTTGTGGTGTATCTTATTAAATTATTACTGAATACTTTGTTTAAGATTTATTCTCTTGTTTGATGTAGATGTCATGTTTTACAAGAAACGTTCACCCCGAGCCCGTGAGTAGTTCGAGAGATACTACGGGTCGTCTTGTGAAGGCCATTGAAAGGCTAGTGGTTCAGAATGTGCAGCAACAACAGCATCAATCCCAATAACCACATCATTTAGCAAGGGTTAATGTGGTGGTGAAACAATTCTGTGATCTTCACCCTTCGAAATTTGGTGGCAGAAAATTGAATTGGGGAGTTAGAGAAGATCTTTTTGCTAACTGACATTTCAGAGATGCATAAAGTAATTTGTACTTCTTTCATGCTGAAAGAGGGAGCCAGTCATTGGTTGGATATAATCAAGACTTTAATCTATGAGAGTGGGAGGAAAAGGAAGCTGAGTTTATGAGTTTGAAGCAAGGGAGTTTTTCCCTCGTCGAATACAAGAGAAAGTTCGATGAACTTTCTCGCTACACGCCATACCTTATAGACACTGAGGAGCGAAAGGCTCAATGTTTTGAAAAGGGCGCGACCTGAGCTCCACAATGTTGTCGCCATGTTCTAGTTTCCTACGTACTTGGAGATTCTGTAACGAGTTCAACTGATTGCAAAGGACCTTGCTCCGAGGATAGGCAGGTCTGCAAGATCAAGTTATGCACCTGCAAGAAAGCAGTGGAAAGGAGGCTCTTCTTAGAAGCAGAAGTTTGATGGGAAGTCTTGGTCGAGCAGTAACCGCAACGACAACAGCAATAAGAAGTTCAAGGTGAGTGATAACTGACCTGGTGTTTCGCAGTGTGGCAAGTGTGGAAGGCAACATTTTATAGAGTGCTGGGGAAAGATAGTAGTATGCTACAGTTGTGGCAAGTCTGACGACGTAAGGAGGAGTTGTCCAGAAGCAGTAAAGACGCTGTAGCCTTACTAGGGTCGTGTGTTTGCGTTGACCAAAGAGGAGGTGGAAAAAAGACGACACCACTGTAGTTGTAGGTACCATTACCTTGAATGGTTTAAATACTTTTGTATTGTTTGATTCAGGTGCTTCGTACTCGTTTGTGTTTAGTCAATTTGCTGCTAAATTGGCTAGAAAACCTGTTAGTCTTAATTGTAGTTTGAATATTGCTACACCTTCGAGTGTGAGTATGTTTATTTTTACTTTGCTTGATGATTGTGTTATGTGCCTCAGTGATGAGACACTGTGTGCCGATCTGATCATATTGGAATTATCAGATTTCAATGTGATTTTTGGTATCGACTGGCTATCTAAGTATAGGGCGTGCATTGATTGCAAGGAGAAGAAGGTTTGGTTTAGCCTTATGGATGATCAAGGCTTTATGTTTGCAGGTTCGAAGGTTAAGTCGGCGCCTAAGTTGCTGACGACAATGCTAACTCTGAAGTACTTGCGTTAAAGGTTGTCAGATATTTCTTGTTAGCATTGGTGACAAGGAACTAGATACTTTTCAACTAGAAGACGTCATGGTCATCCGTGTCTTTTATATTTTTCCAAGGAGTTGCCGGCATTGCCACTAGAACGAGAGGTGGAGTTCACAATTGACTTGGTACTAGGGACTGTACTTATTTCTAAGGTGCAATATCGACTTGTACCGGCAGAGTTGGATGAGTTGAAAGAGTAGTTGCAAGATTTGTTAGACAAAGGTTTTAGTAAACCTAGTGTTTCACCTTGGGGAGCACTAGTTTTGTTTGTGAAGAAGAAATATAGTTCAATGCATCTGTGCATTAATTACCGATAACTCAACAAGGTGACAATCAAGAATATGTATCCATTGCCGAGGATTGACGACTTGTTTGATCAGTTGTAAGGAGCAAGTATCTTTTTAAAGATCGACCTTCATTCTGGTTATCATCAGCTGAAGATCAAGGAGGAGGACAGATTGAAGAGTGCATTTTGCACAAGGTATGGGCATTACGAGTTTGTTGTAATGCCATTTGGATTGATGAATACACCGGCAGCGTTCATGGATTTGATAAATCGTGTTTTTAATGATTACTTGGATAAGTTTGTAGTGGTGTTTATCAACGACATCTTTATTTATTCCAAATCGGCAGCTGAGCAGGAAGAGCATTTGAAGTTAGTGCTGCAGCATTTGTATGAGAAGTAGTTGTATGCCAAGTTTAAGAAGTATGACTTTTGGCTTGGAAATATTACTTTTCTAGGACACGTGATATCTTTGAGGGTATTCACGTGGATCTTATTAAGGTTGCAGTAGTTCAAGAGTGGAAGAGGCCAACAAACGTTGGAGAAATCTAAAGTTTTCTTGGTTTGGCGGGCTATAATTGTCAATTTGTGGAAGGGTTTTCTAAGATTACGTTGTCGTTGACGTAGCTGTTACAGAAGGAAAACAAGTTCATTTGGTCAGAGGAGTACGAGAAAAGTTTTCAGGACTGAAGAGGAACCCTATCTCTGCACCTATTCTTGCTTTGTTGAACAGTGAGAACAATTTCGTGATCTACAATGATGCTTTGGTAAAAGGTTTGGGTTGCTTTCTTATGCAAAATGACAAGGTAATTGGGTATGCTTCGTGCCAGTTGAAGCTGTACTACGCATGATTTGGAGTTAGCAGTAGTAGTGTTTGTGTTAAAGATCTGACATCACTATCTATATGGAGTGAAGTGCAACATGTATACCAATCACAAGAGTCTCAAGTATTTTTTCACTCATAAGAAGTTGAACATGAGGCAGAGGAGATGGTTGGAGTTACTCAAGGACTATAACTATACTATCAACTACCATCCAAATAAGGCGAACATTGTAGCGGATGCATTGAGCAGAAAGTATGCAGGGTTTAGTGGTTGTTTGATCACTTCTCAACCTCGTATTCTAGAGGATTATGGAGTATGAACATTGTGTTAGTTACTAACTAGTGTTCATTTATTTTGGCATTACTCACGATTCAACCTTCGATCATAGACAAGATAAAGGAATGGTAAGCTAGTAATGTAGATCTTCAAAGGATCAGAGCTGAAGTCTTTGAAGGGAGGAAACCAGAGTTCAATGTCGCTGAAAATGGAACTTTGAGGTTAGGTATGCATTTGTATGTGCCAAATGTCAAGGAAATCAAGAAAGAAGTTTTGGTAGAGGCTCATTGTACACTTTACTCTTTTCACCGTAGGTCTACTAAGATGTACAAGGACGTCTCCAAGACTTTTTGGTGGGCTGGTTTGAAACGAGACGTTACGAGGTTTATGAAGGAGTGTTTGACTTATCAGCAATTGAAGATTGAGCACCAACGACCCTCTGACTTGCTAAAACCGTTGGTAATTTTAGAATGGAAGTGGGAGCACATATTGATGGATTTCGTTGTGGGTTTACCGCGATCTCAACGAGGTAACGATGCGATTTGTGTGATAGTGGATTGATTAACTAAATCAGCTCATTTTTTACACATGAAACAAACTCATTCGATAGAGAGGTTAGCTTAGTTGAATATGGACGAGGTTGTACGACTCCATGGTGTGCCCGTTTCGATTGTTTCAAATCGAGATCCGAGGTTCACTTCGATGTTTTGAAGGAGTTTACACAAACCTATAGGGACCAAGTTAACCTTCAGTACAGCTTTTCATCCGCAAACAGATGGTTAGACGAAGCGGACAATTCAGACTCTTGAGGACATATTGAGAGCATGTATGCTAGATTTTAGAGGGAACTGGAAAAAACATTTACCGTTGATAGAGTTTTCTTACAACAACAGTTTTCATGCATCCATTGGGATGGCTTCGTATGAGGTTTGTACGGACGTAAATGCAAGTCTCCATCGCATCGGGATGAAGTTGGTAAATGAAAGTTACTTGGGACGGAGATTTTGCAACAGACTAGCAACATTATCAACAAGATTCGATAGAGGTTGAAGATAGATCAGGATCGATAGAAGAGGTATGCAAATACTGGGTGAAAGGATCTCGAATTCGAGGTTGGTGAGAAGGTATTTCTTAAAGTTGCACCTCTGGAAGGTGTGCTGAGGTTCGGGAAAAAGGGGAAGTTAGGTCCTCGTTTTATTGGACCTTTTGAAATATTGGAGAGGATTGGGGTTTTGGCTTATCATTTGGCTTTACCTCCCAATCTATCCAGCCTACACGATGCTTTTCATATTTCGATGTTGCGAAAGTACGTGCATGATCTTTCTCATGTCATCGAATACGAGTCTTTAGGGATTCTTGAAAACCTGATGTACAAGGAGAAGCCAATAAGAATTTTGGATGGTAAGGACCAAGTTCTTAAGAATCGAGCGATTCCATTGGTAAATGTTCTTTGGAGAAATCACACTGTAGAAGAAGCGACTTGGGAGCGAAAAAGGAGATGAGAACCAAGTATCCGTCTTTGTTTGAGTAGTACGCTTACTCCTTTAATGAAACTTTCGGGGATGAAATTTCTTTTAAGTGGGATGGTGTTGTAATAACCAAGTAATTATCTCTGAAACTGTCGATTTCACATGCATTTTTTGTTTTATTGTGGTTTCCCCTTTTTCACTGAAATAAGTAGCTTATGAATTCCCTAAACATTTTGTGAGGGCCGAGTGTACCTGTGAGGAGTTAAGGAACTTGACCTACCCATTTTGCCCTTGGTCAAAGTTTGACTTTTACTATTTATTATTTTAATAATAAAATTAAATATCTTTTTACTTTTATTTTAATTTATTATTATTTTAAAGTGATCAATTGCCAATTTACTTGTGTTGATAGGCTATTCTTCTTGCTTTTACCATTGTTATTGTTTCCAATTGCATCCTAGAGAGAGAGAGAATTATAGAGAGAGAAAGTGAAGAATTTTACAAAATTGAAAGAATTTTCAAGTGAAACTTTAAGGGTAGGGGTCGACCATTTGGAGAAGCTCTTTGGCATTGTTTTGGTGGTTTTTCAAGACTTGGTTTGGGAGCTTGCTTGTTTGGAACAAAGGTAGGCAACTATTCCTTTTGATTCTCTTGCAAATTCATGTGTTTTTGCTTGATTATTTGATTAATTCATGCTTGGAATCAATAAATTGATGGTGGGTTGAGCTTAATTTCATATGTATTGAACTTGTTGATTAAACCCCCAATTGTTGGTTTAGGATTTTGTGGAAATTGTGAATTAAAGCATGAAATTGTTGGATGAATGCATGATTTGATGAAATTGATTGTTGGATTTGGTGTTATGCTTGCTTAATTAGATGAATTGATGAAGAAATCAATGTGTTTAATCTTGTGTATGGGGCTGGCCATTGTAGGGTAATTATGTAAAAATTTTACATGTGAGGGGCATTTTGGCCTTTTTATATATAAAGAGTATTTGGGTATTTTCAAAAATTTCATAGGTAAATTGGTCATTTTGCATGTAAGGGACACAAATAGAATTTTTTGAAAATGATTAAGGGCTTTTTGGTCTTTTGCATGTAAAGGACATAAATGGAATTTTTAAAAAGATCAAGGGCATTTTGGTCATTTGACATGTGAGGACATAAACGTAATTTTAAAATTATTGAGGGTATTTTTATCATTTTCCATATAAGGGGTAAAGCTAAAAATATTTGAAATTGGAAGGGTAGTGTGGTCTTTATCAAATTCCAAGTTATTTTATTATTTATATTTATTAAATTATTTATTTGATTATTAATTTACATATATATATATATATATATTCAAATATGCTATTTATAATTTATTTAAATTATTTATTTATATATATTTATACAGTTATAAACATAGTTATATTTTACAAAATATATATATTTTATGTGTGTATTTATTAACTATACATAAGTATATTTTATCAAGATGCATGTGTATAAATAATTATTTATGCATTAAAATGAGATTTAATCTATTATACACTAATAGGTATAATAGATTATGTATATGTGTATATAATTATGTATATATATAAATTATATTTGTATGCATGTATATGTGTATAAAATATGTGTATACTTTATATGGCTGTGTACATATGTATTTGTGTGTATATATGTATGTGAATATGTATTTATATTTGTGTATTTTTATATATGTATTTAAGTATATATATATATATATATATATATATATTATATATGTGTGTTTATGATTGTGTTTATAAATGCGTATATGGTTGGAAATTATTATTTCTGTTATTTTACCAATGGTAAAATGGTAATTAGTCATTTATCCATTTATGGGTATTTTAGTAATTTTCTATCTATTCGAGAGGTATCTTGGTAATTCCTGAGATGGTCAATGACATTTCGGTAATTATATTAGTGTGCTTAGGCGATTTGTAATCGTTGATTGAGTAGAGACATTTCGATAATTATGATTGTTGGAATATGATGGTTGGTAATTATGCGTTTTATTGTGTTGCCTGGTTATACTTGTGTATTATGACATGAGCATTCATTTACATATAGCAATTCATGAGGTTTATTGTTTTATGTGAAATGAAGGATTTTTTTCTCCCTAAGGTTTTATGTTTTCAAAATGGTTGCACAATGATGGTGCATGGTTTAAACCTTGTGTAATAGCTTTGTGAATCACTGACCATACATAGCGGTGAGTTGTCTGGAACGATGGTTCACCTGCATACTACCAAAGGAGTGGAGTTTTGTGTACGAAACATGGAAAGAGAGTGTGTTATTTGGTTTAAAATAAAAGCGGAAAAAATAATGATTTTAAGTGTACAGTGTTACACTACATGACATAGTATTGACATATGCATATGATTGCTTATTGAGTGATTTTCACTCACAATTGTCTGTCCTGTGAGGCAGGTAAGTCCAAAACTTTACAGTGAGACTTAACGGGGTGCGGACTAGAAGGCTTATCGTGGTCCCATATTATTCCACATTTGGTTTATTATTTTGGACAATGATATTATATATTTTTAAATACTATTTTCCTTTTCGGTGTGGTTGTGTATACTTTGAATTTATTTTAAAGTAGTATTTTTTATTGTGTAGTTTGCAAAACGGTCTCAAGGAGCAAATGAATATTTTGGTTTTCTTGTGGCTTTGTTCAAAAACATTTTCAGCAAATTAAATTTAAAAAGAAAAAATTACGATAATCACACTTTACTCGGAAATCTAAACTTAGGTAAATGGGTGTTATATATAAACCTATGAATTCATTAAATAATCATAATGCAGGCTTCAATATTTCATGAAGAAAATAAATAAACAAACAAATAATAAAGTACAGAGAGCTATTCACAATTATCCCAAGCTTGACAACTAGGGTTTCACGAAAAAAAAAAGAAAAAAAAAAAAAGATAAAGAAAGAAAGGCTGACAACTAGGGGTTTGCTGTACGTCATTCCACCAAATATGAACAGCTAATGACAAGGTTGACAAAATTGTTCATTTTTAATTAGGATCTTATGCTACCACTTACTCCACAACTGGATATTCCATGAGACAGTGTGAACTCACTTGCATTTTTCCCATTTGTCCAAATAAACCCATCCACTTTTAACATGTTCTAATACATCTGGATCCCATTTCATTAATTTTTCCATAAATATTATACAGGGAAGAAACTGCATGGTCAGCTTATTAAATTTCAATGAAAATAATCCATATTTTCCTGTATAATCAACAGAATTTGTAATTCTTTTTTGCATATTGTGGTAAAGCTTCAAACTTTTTCATTACTAAAACTTTTGTGAATTCATACGTTTAAGATTGAATGGGAAAGGAAAAAGAGACTGCCTTTCATATAATATATATATATAGATAAGTTAAACCAATAAGAATGAATAAAATTAAGAAAGAAAATTAAAACTGAATTATTGTTCACATTGCTTTCAAATTATTAATTTCACAAGAAAAGTGATTGCGTGTGGGACAGTTTTGGAACTAGACATATATAAAGTCGCATATAATTTTGCCACAATAAGTGGTGCCACCCTGGTTGGCAAATGGAAAAACCTACTCTTATTCTTAAATCCATGCCCACATTTATATTAAGTATTACTATTACAATATTAATACATATTAAATATTAAGCCGTGTAGCATATGCGCACATAAAACCAAGCAGAAAAATGAAAATGGCCTAGGGACGACGCTGAAAGGTAGACATCTATATATATAAGATTTATTATTTGTTAGCTGAGAAAGGAAATTAGATAGAGTGCGACATGAAAATGTAAGCTGATCAAAAACGAAATTATGTAAAAGTGCGACATTAAAATTAACCTTTATATACATTCTAGGCTCAAGGTAAACATGCATTGATTAATATGTAATGTATGCATATATATATATATATATATATCTGGGCTTAATCTACTTCGTACTCTCTAATTTAGTCAAATTTTAATTAGGACCCTCTTAAAATTTTTCATTCAATTGAGAGCTTCTTTTTTTTATTGATTCAGTTCGGAATCTTTTTTTTTTCTCTTCTATCTCTCTCTCGATCCTTCAAAGAAAACATAACTGAATTTGTCTAAATTAGTAGTTTAGAAGGAGCATCTTTGTTATTTTGCTAAAAATTTGGACCTCAAGTTACATGTCTTATACACACTCACTATAGTTTAAACAGTTCTGTTATGTTTTATGTAAGGGTTTTGGAAAAATTTGATGAAAGGTCTAATTGAATTGAATTGAAAACTAGAGAATCTCAATTAAAAGTAAAATTTTAAATAATTTTTAATATTGAAATATGGCTAAATTACAGAGTACTAAAGTGTATTATATCTTATATATAATTTATACATGTATAGCCATATTGAGCAGAAGTTTAAAATATTAGTTTAATTTGTCTTCCTGATAACAGTATAGTCTCTGTTTAATTTGTTTTGCCAACTTGAAAATACGTACACTTTCTTTGATGGGTTTGCATATATGCTCGTGGATTTGTATTAGATTTTTCAGGAAGATGGAGTTTTTATTTATTTATTTATTTATTTTTAGATCTGGTTTTTAAGTCTTAGATTTGGTTTCATTGTTTTGTTCTAAACCTATTAAAATGTGAGGCTTGTTGTAATAACCCGTATTTTTTTATTTTATTTTATTTTATCCAAATTGGTAGGGATTAAAATTGACTTCTGCTGTTATTTTTTATTTTGATTTTGATACTGTATTATCGAGAAGTGCTAGCTTGATTTGAAAGTTAAAGAGAAGATAGTGGCAAAATTGTAAATATTTCAAAATTAAATAATTAAATTTTTCCTGAGCCTTCACCTATTTTCTCTCTAAGTTGGAAACAAATTGTTACTATTCAATTCGTGTTCTGAAAATTTTAAATTCGGTGTTTCTCTCTCCAATTCAGTTTTTATGAAATGTATGCTTTTCCAACCTCCGAATGCGAAAAATGCTTGATTTTGCAGAAATTATAAAATTCTCCTAACCCAAACTTTCCGCCAAATTCCGGTTATCTCCTCCAATTGAAGGTAAATTCGTGATCCTTGTCTAGGATTTGATATATAATTTTTGTTTTAGAAAAATTCCAATTTGGGGTTCATGTATTTTGGAATTCAATTGAGAGAACTCAAATTTGATTGAATTAAGGTATTCCGTTAAATTGAAGTTCAGATCGATAACAATTCAATAAAGTACTATTCATGTATACTTTATTCAGATAGTGTGATAAATTAGAAATTACTCAAATATGAAAAAAGATTGTGTAAATAAAATATTATTGATCTAAATTTGAGAATTAATAAATGGTATATTTGGTTATTACGTTATTTGATAATTCTTAAATCTTATTTTTAAAATTATATCTTTATATTAAATGTGATTTTGGAGAAATTATATTGGTATGATTACATAAAAATATTGAGTTTGACCATTAAATATGTTTTATGACATGGTTTATATTTCACCATAGTGATTGCATGATTTGTATGGCGTAGGATGGACGATGATTATATATTCAAAAATGGGTTAGTATGTATCCATCAAAATTTAGTATTTTGATATTGTATCATAATTTTCAAGATTTTCTTATATAATTCCCATTAGTATTAAACTTGGTTATTAAACTATTTAATATAATTTATTCACATTTTAAATTATTTACAATGGTAATGGGTCCACTCATAACTTGCCTCATTAGTTATTTTTTAATTTTTAGATTTTCAGGTTTGGATCTCCACGCTTTATATTACAACTTTTCTTATTTTTGTAATAAACTGAATTCAACTTGATTTTATTTTCATTATTACTTTTGAAAAGTCAATTAGATTGCTCGATAATACCCCATGTTGGTACACATATTAAATTTCTTCCTATTATAAAATTTATTATGGTATTTAATAAATCCAATAATTGTGGATGTATATTTTGATAATGATTTTATTTGTACATGCCAAGTTTAAATTTATATAAAATTTTGGTAGTTTTCCAACCCATCCCGTAAACTTGTAATGTGAGGGCTTTCTTCTGTATTTCTCATGCAGCTATAGAAAATAATTATTTTTTCAGTACCTGTCATTGACATGTTGTTGTTCCTGAATACTGATTTTGTGCAAAATGAAACACGCATTTGCTAAAAACTATGGGTCAGAAGAACCTTTTTCCTTTTACTGTTACCAGGATAAAAATTTGAGTTTACCGTGTTCATTTTTGGTTTTTAGTTTTTTATTTTTGTTTTTTTATTAAAAGAAAACAACAAATAATCATTTTTATTTTTAGTTTTTGAAAATAAAAACAAAAATGGAAAATGAAAATAGAATTTTAGGGTTTTCAAATTTTATCCTAAATTTAAGAAACGTTTTTGTAAAAAAAGAAAAGAAAAGGAAAATGGAAAACGCTACCAAACATGTTTTCATTTTTTATTTAAAAAAAATTAAAAAATAAGAAGGGTTTAGTAACAAAATTTTTTTTTTGAACAAAAGAGAAACAATATCCTTTGTTTTTTATTTATTTATTTTTTAATTTCAATGCCCTGAGTTAAATTTCAGCTGGCTAAAGTGTTAGCAGTCTTATCTACAAATAGATCATATTTACATGGATGTAAGTGTAACATGCTTTACATATGTATTAATTCCAAGAAATTGTAAGTGTAACATGCTTTACATATGTAAGTGTAAAGTGCTTTTCTGTTTTCACTTTTTCCTTTTAAATCCAACAATGTCAATTGTTTAGTTTCTACATTTTACACTACTACAAAAAGTGCATTCGGCGACGTCCATATAGTGACGGTAACGTTCAAAACCATCACTAAACCTATTTGGCGACGGTCAGACAGACCGTCGCTAAATATTAACTGAGAAATTACACTTTTTAGTGACGATTTTCTAGATAACCGTCGCTAAATTTGTATTATTGGAGAAAATGATAAAATAATAATACATTTTTGGCGACGGTTTTGAAAAAAACCGTCACTAAATGTGTATTAGTGGAGAAAATAATAAAATAATAACACAATTTTGGCGACGGTGTAAAAGCAACCATCGCCAAACATATTATTTTTTATATAAATAAAATATATATACTATTATTAAATAAATTTTAATTAAAAATACATATTTGGCGATGGTTGTGTGTAAAACCGTCGCCAAAAGTAAAGTTTTAAAAC
Source organism: Rhamnella rubrinervis (assembly GCA_007844105.2). NCBI lineage: Eukaryota > Viridiplantae > Streptophyta > Magnoliopsida > Rosales > Rhamnaceae > Rhamnella > Rhamnella rubrinervis. The sequence goes on from CM017578.2 coordinate 22,229,506, forward strand.
TTCAATAAAAATTAAAAATTTTAATTTAAAAATAAAGTTTGTTGTTAAATAATATTTAATATATTTTTAATTTAGAAAATATATTTAATTATTAAATAAATTTTAATTATCACATATTTGGCGACGGTTTGGTGTGTAACCGTCGCCAAACGTCAAATTTTAAAATTTTCATATTATTATATTATAACTTGTAGCGACGGGCACGTGCTGTGACCATCGCTAAATCTGTCCATTAGTGGACACGTGGTCAACAAACTGAGTAGTTAAAATTTTTTATTTTTAATATAATCATATTAAAGGGTTTGGCGATGGTCAGCACATGTGACTGTCGCTTAAAGCCCGGGCGTGGGTCCCTTTTCTTTTCTTTCTCTCCGGTTTTCTTCTCTTTCTTGTTTTCTCTTCTTTCCTCTTCTTCTCCAGACCAGATCTGAAAACTTTTGTGGGGGGGCTTTTGAATTTTGGCGAAGCGGAAACCAACGTGTGTGTTTTCTGAGGATGACAAAGCTCCATCCTCTGCCTCCTCCGGTTCCTCCTCATCTGCCAACAAAGTTTTAGGGTTTTCACTCACTCCTGCCTCAGCCGATCTCTCTAGGCGTCGATTGTCCAGGTGCGATCTAAACGCATCCCCTCATTCAGTTTATTCAATTTCATTTAGCCATTCCTTCTTTTTTTCCCCAGCAAAATCTTGGAAAATTCAAACTTTTGTTTTTTTTTTCTTATTCAAATTTCCTTAGCATCAAGTCGATTTCAAGTTTGTGGGTTTTCCTACACTTGGACTTAGAGGAAATGATATTTTGTGATTTGTATTTGCACGGATTGGTCTGTAAGTTGAAAGCTTTTTCCTTTACGCCAAAACAATTGTGAAGAAAATACTGTAAAAGTGACTGCTTGATAACTTATAGAGGAAATCTCTGTTTTTCATTTTTGTTCTTGCCATCTTTTTCTCTTTTATGAATTATGAATTATGCATTAGTTCTTATAACAAGTAGGTTCCAAGTCATCTCAATTTGACCTTGTTTTGGTGGATTGTAGTTCTAATTGTAGTTATGCTCTGTGTTTCTCTGAAGTATGTTTGCGTGATAGGTTGTGCCAAAGAGCAAAAAGTCTGTGCCAAGTGTTGTACCCGCGTCGACAGAATAGTTGGAAGGTTGAGTTTCAATAAAACGATGACTTTACTATTCTGTGAAGTTGCAATTAGTTTTATTGGAAGCTTTTTTTAAACAGGGTTTTCATTTTTCTTGTGGAGATTCTTCGGAAGCAGAAGTAGAGCAAAAAATGCTAGAAGATGTTCGTCTTTACTATATTATGTTTTTGAAGGCTTTGATTTTGTAGTTGAAGCTGATGGCATTGGCTGATTTGTTGTTAAAACAAGCCATAAACAATGCTCGAGAAAGGCATAGGAGGACTTTATTGCGCACTGTAAGTTATGTAAACATCACTTAAGCAAAGTAATTGAGGAAAATTTTTGCAAGTAATAGTGAAGTATAACATATCTTTGCATTTAGGTTCTTTTTTTTTTTTCTCTGTCACATGTAATAGTCGACTACCTCTCACATGTTCTGCAAGACCTTTACTGCTTCTGATACTAGCATTCATGGAGGTTTGTCTGTTCCGCGCGGGCTGCTGAGAATTATTTCCCACCCCTGGTAATTATGGTGCATTTGTTAAAAAGTATAATAAAATACTATTTTATCATATTATATTAAATATAATAAAACAGTATTTTATTTTATTTTTAATTAAAATAATATTTTTGGCCACGGTCACACAAAGCTGTCGCCAAAAGTATATTATAATAAAAATCTTATAATAATAATTAAAATATTAATATTTTATTATTTATGGTGACGGTCACGTAAGGACCGTCACCAAATCTCTAAGCTTTTGGCGACCGTCACGTGCCCGTCGCCAAAACAATCCTCTCATTGGCGACGCCTTGCAAGGCGACGGTACATTGACCGTCGCCAAAATTCTATAGCGACGGGCAATGCCCGTCTCCAAATCCCATTTTTGTAGTAGTGTTATTGTATCCAAACAATACTAAACAATATTTTATTGTTTTATTTGATTTTTTTATAAAATTATAAAATTTTATAAAAAGGTAATTTTATAAGATAAGATAGATGACAAATTCTAAGACGGTGAGTTTTAGGATGGATAAATCTTTTTTAGCCTGGTGTAGTTGGCTAGTGTCATTGGCTAGAACTTATGTAGGACGTCAATTTGGATGAATATAATTAGGGTGGCTATGATGGTCATTTGATGGCATTTTGATAATTTTTCAATAAGTAAAAATTTCTAAGAGGTAGTGTATCCGGATCATTTGTGGTGGCTAGGTTTCCAATGATAATTCTAAAAAAGCTTTAATATGGAAAATAACTCAAGTAAGAAGCACATATCGAATTAGATTTGCCCCTAACCCTCAGATTGCGTTCATGATATAATTTATCAGCAACTGCTCATCTTTATCCCATATCTCACACAAACCCCATACACGTAGATTATGGAGTAGAAAACATTTACATGAAGGGATGGACAAGCAGCATTAGATGGCCTCCACCTACCCCACGCGCTCAACGTACAAAATCGGGACTACACTATGTCAATCTTATCTTAATCAAAATTCTCTCGTAGTTTTAATTAGGAGCTCATCTTCTTTTCAAATTTCGTAGTTTCTAGTCAAATATTATTGGTCATCTTGTTAGTTGAATTTCAAAGTTAAATTTTAAAGTCTTAGGCAATCAGAACTCATTTAGAATTTTTTCGCGTTTTGTGATTCTATTCAGTCATCTAATTTAGATTAGTTGTCCATTACTTTTCTTTTCTTTAAAATTGTTTCTTAATTTTAAAGTGGCACGCTCGCGCATTCTCTGCAGAAACTAAAATATTCAAAAATATTTTTTAGCATGCTCGGTGGCAAGATGAAATTTAACTAGCAATCACAAATGTTAGGCTTCAAGGTTGCATTTTATGAAGATAGCATTATGGAGCCGCCTATGATTGACCCTATATTCCTCCATCCTCTTGGAACTATGTTTGGGGTGGGGGCAAAATCATGAGATTAGTGGCTAGAACTTGTATAGACAAAGGAATCCTAAATATTTTTAGGCCGAATACAATGGCCAAGATTGATGGAGCATAATAGTGATCAGGCCAGCCAATCTCACAGTAGGCTATAGATATGAATGATGTTCAGGTTCATAGGCATTTTCAAACCCATAACAATCTGTAGACCTCTCAGGCTAACTATAATGACCAAAATAATAATAAGAATTACTATGATTATTATGCTAACCAAAGTTATAGTAGGCCAATATATCAAAACCTGGTTATCACTGATTGCTTATGTCTACCTCCTTTGTGCTCTAGGGATATTTTTATTAGGATACTAAAAGTTACAATAATTGGAAGATCAATCAGATAAGAAGATGGAGAAACTTCGTTAAAAGACTATGACGAGGACCTTTCGGCTGCTATAATTGCCAAAATCATGGGAGTAAAAATAGTTTTTCAGCCTCATAATTTTATGGTGGGCCGATAACCTAAGATCAATACAAATATCAGACTAATCTCATTAGGTAAAATCTGTATACTTGTCCACCCAACCAAAGTCAAGTTCAGTTGGGGGCATGATGAGGCAAAGCCGAAAGGCCAAAGTTGAATGAGTGGCCAAGCCAAAAGGCCAAAGTTGGATAAGTGGCCAAGCTGAGTCTTTGCAGTATTTTACGATCAAGACAAGTGGCCAAAGCTTGAAAGTTGATTTTATTTATGAGATTCAAAAGAATCGCAATGACATTCAAAAGCTTAGCCAAAAGATTTGAGGAAATATACAAGAAAGTCAAAACGCACAAGAAAACGACTAAGAAGAATTTAAATGTTGGCAAGAAAGGTTGAATCGAGTACTCATGAAGCTTGAAAAGGTGTTGGCTAAGAACAACGCCAAGCCATTTGTGGCTGAGGCCGAAGAAACTAGTTTGGCTGATAACCTTATATTTTAGATGGAGGGTGTTGAATTTGACATAGCCAATCTTATTGCCAAAATTGTTGAAATGGATTTGGATGAGGCAGACCCTGATCATTTTGACAACCTCCATTCTGAAGCTGACTCCAATGAGGCTGACAATAATCTCATGGTTGAAACTAATTATGACGACGAGCTAAAGAAGGACGAATAATGACTTAGATATGAACAAAAACGTGGATGAAATTATATATAATTTCATAATGATTGTTGCTAGTTTTGAAGAATTATAGCAACCCGTAACATGATCGAGTATTCCACAATAGCAGCAGAAATTTGGGAGTTGTTCGAACTTAAACTAGAATCAATATTCGTACCCATCACTCTTTGATTGGAGAAAGCCTGCCGACAATGGTTTTTCCATAGAAAACTAATCTATACCGGACCTTAGATACCTTTGAGCAGCAATTGTGTGTCTATTAATATGGATTCATGCAATATCCCCCTATTTTTCTCCCAATATCTTCGCTGCAACACCTTGACAAAGGAGGTTGGAGGGACAATGATGAGCACTCGAAAGTATATTTATTGAAATTTAAATCAATATTGTACACTTAAAAGTATCATTAATTACTCTTGTTTAAGCAATATCTTTAAGTTTAAGTTTAAAAGTTAAAATAAATTGAAATGTGTATTTTTTATATAGGTTTAATAAAATGGGTGTATCTCTCAATCTAAAAGGCCAATTAAGGTGATTCTTAATGCAATGGAAAGAGAACTTAATGCACTACAACATTATAGTTATTAACAAAGCCCAGTTTAGAAGTTTAGTGGGTCATATTTGGGCCATAGTGTAATTGTTCAGTACCAAAGACCGGCCCCACGTGTTTCTATATTTGGGTTGTCTCCCACTTAATACTGACCTAAATACAGTATTTTTTGATGTTCTGGAAAGTTAAGAGTTGCGCCTACAATATTGATTTTTAGAAAAGCTAAATCCATCGAATTCAATATGATATGGCCGGTGCAAGTGGAGAGACAAGTGTGATATGAATTTTCAACTCAACCTAACCTAATCTCCACCTTCATACAAGTCCTTTAGCATTTATCTCCCTTAATGTTCTATAAATACCTTCATTGGCTACTCAATTGAGGCATCTTGGTGTAGAGATCAAGACCATACTCTTGTATTTTCTATTTCTCTCTTATTGTAATTCTCTTTTGTTCTAAATAAAAGTTATATTCATCTCCTTCTTTCTTTGTTTTTTTTTAATATGAGTAACTAAACTTTGTTTTGTTAGGGTAAAAGAGTGAAACTCTTAGTAATGAAATAAAGTTAGATTAATCTCCTTCTTAAACTTTAATGTTTATATTATAAAATTATTATTATATGTTTTGTATTTGTTTTCAATTAATTTAGAAAACCCCTTATAAAGTGGGGATCTTGATTCATTGTTGACAAGATTTTGACAAAATGAATGCTTGAACTCATTTACATGTGTTAACGTAATTTAATAATTAAAAGTAAATATAATACAAAATATATATAACTATAAATGAACTTTAAATGTTATATTTTCCAATTGGAATTTCTATTATGTGTGCATTTCAATTGAGTTATAAAAAAAATTAATCTTGTACTTAATTTATATGTCAAGAGTGGATCCCTAACTCTAGCAAATCTTTTTATCATCTTAATTTGTGTAACAATAACCTTATTCATCAATTCTTGTGGATCGATCTCGGACACTCGAGAAATTATTACTTGAGACAACCTGCATTTGGGATTGCAATCTTTTAGTTGTTGCAAGTTTTTAGTGCCGTTGTCGGGGAATCGGTTTGAAGAACAAATTTGTGAGGTTTTCTTTCTCTGATTAAACTTCACAAATATGATATATTTCTTCCTTTCTCTTTAGTCTTTTATTATTTTATTTGCATAATATATTGAATGGCTGGTTTTATTATACCGCCTACTTGTTTATTATCTCTAAATGTCATGTAAGGTCAAGCCTCCTAGTATTTGTTTATATATATATATATATATATATATTTCCTTTTCATAAATATCATGAAAGGCTATGCCTCCTAACTCTTGTTAGTTCCTTTCTATATTTTAATTTTAATTTTCATGCTCAATTGATATCGTGATTCAAATTCTGGTCGCTTGATTAAAATTAATCCTGGTACTTTGCATATTGATTTGTTTGGACCATCTCCACTTTCATACACAACTAACACAATGGCTGAAAATGAAAGTGTGCATGATGAACATGAAAATCAACCGTCACGAACCATGCGTGAATATTTGCAACCTCCTAGAAATTCTAGTCCATCATATTTTATCTTTCCACTTAATGCCAATAGTTTCAAATTTAAGCCGGGTATGATTTTATTACTTCCTAATTTTCATGGCTTAGAATATGAGAGTCCATATTTGCATCTTAAGGAATTTGAGGAAGTGTCTACCACATTTAATGATCAAAATTGCACTCAAAAGATTGTTAAGCTAAATTATTTCCTTTTTCTTTGAAAGATAAAGCAAAAACTTGGCTTAATTCTTTGAAACCAAGGTCAATTGGTACATGGCAAGAAATGCAAGTGAGTTTCTAAAATTTTTTTTTCCAATACACAAAACCAATGCTTAGAAAAACAAATCCAAAATTTTCTCAAAATTCAAATGGAGCAAGCATATTTTTAATGTTGAGAATGTTTTAAAGATTTGTTAAATTCTTGTCCACATCATGTTTTGAAAAATAGCGTACCATAAGTTGTTTTAGAATGGTTAACATCTGAAACTAAATAATTTTTGAAAACAATGTGTAATGGTGAGTTCCTTGATAAAGAACTTGAAGAAGCCTTAGAATATTTGGATCACATGGCTAAGAATTCTCAATCTTGGCATATTATTAATCAATCTGAAAATTTAATTAGATTGAATCTTGCAAGTGCTAATAAAAGGAAAATATAATCTTAACCAAGAAGATGATTTAAATGTTAGGTTTGCTAGTTTAGTTAGAAAGGTTGAAGCCATGGAATTAGCGAAAGTAAAAGAAATCAAATCTGTACAAAATAAAGAAATTTATGGTATTTGTGATGATTTTGGACACTTAACAAATAAGTGTCTATAAATTCCTGGTTTTAAAGAAGTTGTATATGAATAAGTAAATGTTATGAATAAATTTAAAAAGTCATTTACATCTTTTTTTAGATTTATACAATCCGCGATAGAGGAACCATCCAAACTTCAGTTGGAGGAATGACAACAATACTCACGCAATGCCCTCTCAAGGTACGTCAAATATTCCTCCATATACATCATCACGATCGAGAAATCTTGAGGAAACAATGCAAGCATTTATTCAAGGCCAAGCAAGCATCAACAATCAAACTTCACAAGCTATCAATGAGATCAAGAACACACTTTCTGCCTTGACTTCATCTTTGCAAACTCAAGAAAAATATAAGTTTCCTTCTCAACCTCAACCTAATCCTGCTAACCAATGTCATGTGTCTACTTCAAATGAGAGTCAACCTGAAAATGTTAATTCTGTTACAACTCTTCGAAGTGGAATAATCATTGACAAAACCATTACATTCAAAGACCAAGAAAAGAATGCGCTCCCGAAGCCAAAACATAATGGTAAGGATGACGATAAACATGATGAACTTGAACTTATTTTTAAAGATAAAAGCTTATTTTTGCACCTTTTCCTCAAAGATTAGAGCCAATTAAAAATTTAAATAAAAATTCTGAAATCTTTGAAGTTTTGGAGTAAGTGAAGATTAATATTCCTTTGTTGGATGCAATAAATCAAATTCCATCTTATGCCAAATTTTTGAAAGATTTATGCACTGTCAAAAGGAAATTGCATATACAAAAGAAAGCATTTTAACTGAAAATGTGAGTTCCATCATCCAACAAAGCACTCCACCTAAGTATAAAGATCCTGATTCTCCAACAATTACATGTATTAGTGAAAATACCAAAGTGGAGCATGTTTTACTAGATCTTGATGCAAGTGTTAATCTTTTACCTTTCTTTGTTTATGACCAGTTAGGATTGAGAGAATTGAAACTTACAGTAGCAACACTTTAACTTGCCGATTGTTCAGTTAAAATTCGAAGAGGAATTGTAGAGGATGTTTTTATTCAAATTGATAAATTCTACTATCTGTGGATTTTATAGTTTTAGATACACATCCTGTTTTAAATTCTAAAGCTCAAATACTTATTATTTTAGGACGTCCATTTCTTATTACTTCAAATGCTATAATCAATTGTAGAAAGGGAATTCTGAAACTTTCTTTTAGTAATATGAAGTTGGAAATGAATATGTTTAATATTTGCAAACAACCTAGAGATAACAGTGATGTGTATGAAGTGGATTTTATTGATGAAGTTGTGCATGAACAATTTATCTCTACTTTTCCATCTGATTCTTTATAAGCATGTTTAATTATCTCTAATGAATTTGCATTCAATATAAAATCTGAAATTTCACATATGCTTGTTTTATTGAATGCATTTCAGGAACCAAAATCAAATGGTTGGAGATTAAAATTCAAAGAGCTGCCATTGCGATATAATATTCTCATACCTTAAAGTGTTCAACCACCAAAGCTTGATTTGAAGTCATTGTTATCTGATCTAAAATACTCCTTCTTGGGTGAGAATGAAACATTTTCGGTAATAATTTCTTCCAAACTTGACACACTCCAAGAAGGTAAGTTGATGCAAACTTTGAAATTCTATAAAAATGCATTAGGATGGACAATATCTTATTTAAAGGGAATTAATCCTCTCATTTGCACACACAAGATTTATTTAGAGGAGAATGTTAAACCCTCTAGAGAAATGCAGCGAAGACTTAACTCAAATATGAAAGAGGTAGTGAGAAATAAAGTCATTAAACTTTAGAATAATAGAATTATTTATCCTATTTCTTATAGTAAATGGGTAAGTCCTACACAAGTTATCCCTAAGAAATCTGGAGTCACTGTAGTCAAAAATGAAAATAATGAATTAATTCCAACTAGAACTGTTATTGGTTGGCGTATGTACATTGACTATAGAAAACTTAACTCAATAATTAGGAACGATATTTTCCTCTACTTTTTATGGATCAAATCTTAAAAAGGGTTGCGAGGCATGAATTTTACTGTTTTTTAGATGGGTATTCTGGGTATAATCAAATTGTAATTACACCTGAAGATCAAGAGAAAACCACATTTACATGTTCATTTGGAACTTTTACATATCGTAGAATGCCTTTTGATTGTGTAATGCACCTGCTACATTTCAAAGATGCATGCTCAGCATTTTTAGTGGTATGGTTGAACGTTTTCTTGTAGTTTTCATGAATGATTTTTCTATGTTTAGTTACTCATTTGATGATTGCTTATTTAATTTGAAAAATATTTTGATTAGATGTGAAGAGAAGGATCTTGTGCTCAATTGGGAAAAATATCACTTCATGGTGAGAACTAGTATTATTCTTGGACACATCGTTTCATCAAAAAGAATTGAGGTAGACAAATCTAAAATTAAATTCATTTCCAACTTGCCAACACCAAAATCTGTTAAAGATGTTAGATCATTTTTGGGACATACTGGTTTTTATAAAAGGTTTATTAAAGATTTTAGTACAATATCTAGACCTTTGAGTAACATTCTATCAAAAGATATTATTTTTAATCGACAGAAAATTGTGAAAAAGCTTTTGTTAAGTTTAAAAGTGTGCTTATTTCTGCTCCTATCATGCAACTTCCAAATTAGTTTTACCTTTTGAAATAATGTGTGATACAAGTGATTATACTGTTGAAGCAGTGCTAGGACAAAGAAAAGATAAGAAAACTTATATCATTTGCTATGCAAGTAAAACCCCAAATAGTACTCAATTAAATTATTCCACCACTGAAAATGAATTACTTGCTGTAGTATTTGTATTGGATAAATTTATATCTTATCTTGTTGGCTCACCAATTATTGTCTTTAATGATCATGCAGCTTTGAAATATCTTTTCTCCAAGAAAGGTACCAAACCTAAATTGATTACATGGATTCTTTTACTTCAAGAGTTTTCTATCAATATTTGAGATAAAAAGGAGTTGAAAATATTGTGGCTGATTATTTATCAAGACTTATTTGTGATGAAACATATGACTTTGCATCGATTAATGACACTTTTCCCGATGAGCAACTTTTTAGTATTTCGAACTTACCATGGTTTGCTGACATTGCTAATTTTCTTGTCACATGTCAAATCCCAAAATTTTGGACTTCACAAGACAAAATAAAGTTTTTAACCGAGGTGAAAAACTTTTAATGTGATGACCCCTATCTATTTAAGTATTGTTCTGATCAGATATTTCGTAGATGTGTAGCCGACCATGAGGTAAGTAGCATTATCAATTTTTGTCATTCAGAAGCATGCGGAGGTCATTTTTCTTCAAAGAAAATGGTTGTAAAAAACTTACAGTGCAAATTTTACTGGCCTACATTATTCAAAGACACACATGCATTTTGCAAAACATGTGACAATTGTCAAAGATTGAGATCCATTTCAAAAAGAAACATGATGCCATTAAGTCCTATTCTTGTTATTGAAATTTTTTATTGTTGGGATATAGATTTCATGAGACCATTTCCACCGTCATTTGGTTTTGTGTATATATTGGTAGCAGTAGATTATGTTTCAAAATGGATAGAGATAATTCCAACTCGAAATAATGATTACAGAACAGTGATTAAATTTTTGAAAGAATATATTTTAAATCGTTTTGGAATTCCTCAAGCCATTTCAAGTGATGGGGAACATATTTTTGTAATAAACCCTTTGAATCTTTGATGAAAAAATATGGAATCACACACAAAGTTCCTACTTCTTATCATCCCCAGTCAAATGAACAAGTAGAACTTGCACATAGGGATATAAAGCAAATTTTAGAAAAAACGGTTAGTCCAAATCATAAAGATTGGTCTTTAAGATTAAATGATACACTTTGGGCATACCGAACAACTTTTAAAACTTCATTAGGCATGTCTCCTTATAGGATAGTTTATGAAAAATCATGTCATTTACCTGTGGAACTTGAACATAAAGCTTACTAGGCCATTAAGTCTTCAATTCAAGCCTTGATGATGCATGCAAATTGTGAAAGTTACAAATAAGTGACCTTCAAGAATTGAGAAATGATGGATATGAGAATTCGAAGATTCAAAAAGTTAGAATCAAAGTTTTACATGACAAAACAATTTTGAGAAAAACATTTGATGTTGGTCAAAAGGTTTTACTTTATAATTCTCGACTTCATATATTTCCTGGAAAATTAAGATCAAGGTGGAATGGTTCATTCATTGTTAAACATGTGTATCCATATGGAGCTGTTGATATTGAGAATCCTAAAAATGGTACTGTGTTTAAGGTAAATGGACAAAGACTCAAACCAGATTTAGAAAATTATGTTTTTGATAAAGAAATTGTTTCTCTTTTTTACCCTTATTATGAAACATAATAATGGTCAATTTATGTAAATATTTGTGTTTCTTTTTAATTTCTTTTATTGTTTTGATTGCAAGATATTTATGGTTTGATCATTTTCTTCCCCGGTTAACTAGCGGATAATGGTACTCTGTGATTTTCAAATATGTTTATTTTTAGTTTTCTATAATAACTTATTCTTTTTCTCCTTACAATGGATGTCACTCTTACAAATTTAAAAAAATACTTTTCTTTCCTTCCTCACAATGCCATAACAAAAATTTAAAAGCCAAGTGTGCAAGATTGAGAATGTTGATGGACAAGGGGATGCCTGAAGATATACGTTGGATAATTGAGGCCAAGGTCTGATTGGCTAGTGAGTCTTCAAACTCGTTTGCCTCATACATGTCTGGAATGGGTAAGAGTTCATATTATAAAGGAGAAGAGCAAAAAGAATGCAAGTTTGTCACAAATGTGCACGATAGACTTGCAACAAGTGATGTCGTTCTTTAGGAATGGTTTCTATTAATCGAGAAGATAAAATAAACTTTATTAAGGATGGACTGAGTAAGGAGTCACTGGATGATATCTTATTGACTCTTGAGACGCATCCTTGTGGAGTTGTGCATCGGGAACTTCTTAATTTGTGGTATCTTTTCAAGGATGAACAACAACGTTGCAGTCTTGGGAATCTAACTCTAAAAGACCTTGTTTGCCAATTTATACGAAAATTGGATGAGAAACATATCCTCAACTCATAGAAGGCGTTTAAGTCGTTACTGGAAGTAAACCAGAGGAAGATCTGAGCCACAATCACAACTACATGCATGTTATTTTTTGATTTTTATTTTTTTTTAAAAAAAGATCTTTTTGTTTTAATTGTCAACCTTGTCTGCGCACAGCTGGCCTACCCATGTAGGTATCATTATTGTATTTTCTATTATTGTATGGTCTCTTTACCTATTTAAACACCTCATGTTCTTTATCACAATCCAAGTTTTAGTCATTGAAAGGTCGAGATAGAGGGAGCTTCTGTTTATCGATTCACAAATATTTATGTATTTTGTGGATCAAGTCCTGAGAAAGATAGAGAGTTTCTAAAAGCTGCACACACCCTCGGTCGAGTGCTTGGTGAGAAACAGATTCATTTAGTATTTGGGGGAGGTAGTCTTGGCTTAATGGGGGTTGTATCCTTAACTACACATGTGGGAGGAAGTAATCTTTTAGGTATCATTTTAAAGCTTTAACTACACCAAATATCACTGGGATGATATTGGGAGGGAAATACAAGTCTCAACCCTACATGAATGAATATTTAAAATGCTTAAAAAATCTGATGCATTCATTGCTTTACCTGGTGGCTATGATACTTTGGAAGAAATTTTCAAATGCTCCAAATTGAACATCCATTGTAAACCCATAGGTTTGTTGAATGTCAATAATTTCTTTGATAGTTTGTTAACTTTCCTTGATCATGCAATGGACCAGAATTTTATCTCTCATTTGACACGACAAATTCTTGTTTTTGCCTCGATTGCTAATGAATTAATTGATAAACTACAACATTTTGTATATGAACCTGATCTAGTAATGGCTCAGCTAGATTGGTCGGAACGAGGTAGTAAAAAGTAAAGGTTTGATCTGACACTTAGTTTATAACTTCCTTATCCTTTGGTTTTACTTACAACATTTTATTTTTGTTTAAGTTCATATTAGGTTTCTCTTTTCAATAAATGCAGCATCAGGTAACATCTTCTTGCCTTTTTTTTTATCTATATTTAAACATTGAGGACAATGTTGAAATCAGGTTAGGAGTAGGAGTTTCTTAAACATTAAAAAAAAAGAAAAAAATTGTATAGCTAGCTAACTAACTAACTTACTGTAACTAAAACCAATTAAGTATGACCGAGTAAGGAGTAATTTTACTATTGAGACGCATCTAAGGAGGGAGGTTATTATTTTGTTTTGATTTGTGGAAGTAACAAAGCTTTATCATTTGATTCTCTTTGAAAGATTCAAGTCTATACATTCTCATATCTTTATTTATCTAGCTACTTTTAGTAAATATTGATAAACTTTCTTTCACACACACACTACACATTATTATGGGTTGCAAAAAAAAAATGAAATGTTACAATAATTTTTTCCTTTACTTTGCTAAAAGAAATAGCCAAGGAAAGGAGTAGTTTAATTATTTAAAAAAAAGAGAAGAAATAATTGTGGATAAAGTTTGACTTCGTAACCCCCTTAGTCTGAGCAATTAAACTCGTAGGGGTGTCTCAACACCTAATACCCTATAACCAATTAGTTTGAGAGTTATTGGTCTAAAGCTTGATACAAAAGTTAAGGGTATCAAACATTGTACTTGTCTATAAAAATAAATAAGTATCTGCAACTCGAGTATTAAGCTCGTAGGAGTGTCTTAACACTTAATGCCCTAAGACTAACTGGTCTGGGAGTTGTTAGCCCAAAACTCATTATATGGGTTAAAGATCTATTTGACTTATAAATAAAAAATAAAAAATTGATAAATAAATAAACAACCATTGCCCAAGGAAGTAACCTTAATAAAGTATTGAAACTGATTTTTGCTCTTGTCATAAATAGCTCCATATATATGTGAAAATGAGCACAAAAAAAAAAGTTTAATAATATCTTAAAAATAACTAGATAAGTGAGAGTTTGTTTAATTGAATTGATTAAAGGAAGAAAATGGTGATTAATTTTGTAAATTCTACTAATCAGTAATGCTTGTATTACTATAGACTAGTAATAAGCTGGTTAGGGGTTATGATGAGCACTCGAAAGTGTATATTTATTGATGTTTAAATCATCATTGTACATTTAAAAGTATCATTAATTCCTCTTGTTTAAGCAATTTCTTTAAGTTTAAAAGTAAAAATAAATTGAAATGTAAATTTTTATGCAGGTTTAATAAAATAAGTGTATCTCTCAATCTAGAAGGCCAATTAAGGTGGAAAGAAGACTTAATGCACCACAATACTATAGTTATTAACAAAATCCAGTTCAAAAGTTTAGTGGGTCATATTTGGGCCACAATGCAACTGTTCAGCACCCAAAGACCAGTCCAATGTGTTTTTGTATTTGGATTGTATCTCACTCAATACTGACCTAAATACAGTATTTCTTGATGTTCTGGAAAGCTAAGGGATGCGTCTACAATATTGACTTTTTGAGAAAAAGCTAAATCCAGTGAATTCAATGTGATATGGCTAGTGCAAGTGGGGAGACAAGTGTGATATGAATTTTCAACTCAATCTAACATAATCTCCACTTTCATACAAGTCATTTGGCATTTACCACCCTTAATGTTCTATAAATACCTACATTGGCTACTCATTTAAGGCATCTTGGTATAGAGATCAAGACCATACTCTTATATCTTTTGTTTCTCTCTTGTTGTAATTCTCTTTTGTTCTAAATTAAAGTTATATTCATCTCCTTCTTCTTTTTTTATTCTTTCTTTAGTATGATTAACTAAACTTTGTTTTGTTAGGGTAAAAAGGTGAAACTCTTGGTAATGAAATGAGGTTAGATTAATCTCCTTCTTGAGCTTTAATGTTTACATTATAAAATTGTTATTATATGTTTTGTATTTATTTTCAATTAATTTAGAAAACCTCCTTGTAAAGTGGGGATCTTAATTCATTATTGACAAGATATTGGTACAATGAATGCTTAAATCCATTTACATATGTTGATGTTATTTGATAATGAAAAGGAAATATAATACAAAACATACATAACTATAAATGAACTTTAAATGTTATATTTTCCGATTGGAATTTATATTATATGTGCATTTCAATTGAGTTATAAAAAGAATTAATCTTGTACTTAATTTATATGCCTAGAGTGGATCCCTTAACCAAAGCAAATCCTTATATTATCTTAATATGTGTAACAATACCTTCTTCATCAATTCCTTGTGGATCGACCTCGGACTTCCGAAAAATTATTACTTGAGACAACCTGCACTTGGGATTGCAATCTTTTAGTTGTAGCAGACAATAATTTATAGATCAACAAGAAGAAGGCTGATGTGGTGAATGAAATATCTTGAGTGTTATCTCAAATGAACATTAAATATAGTCTAATCATACACTGTCACACCATATTAGTAAATAAGGAAGTAATCAAAGGTGGTGGCCCTAGTATTATTGTATATACTAAATATTAAATTGGACTTTTTAAATAGTTCATTTCCAATAGAATGTAAAATTCAAAGGTTAAAGATGAAAGGATTTTTGTTAACAATGCCCTTTGAACTTTTTCCTTCGTTGTCCCCTAAACTTTGATTTTTGTAGCATAATCCCTTAAACTTTCAATTTGATGCAACAACATCCCCTACCATTAGCTCTATTAAATTTTGGTATCTTTTTTGCCATATGAATGAAGGTAAAAATAAGGAGAAAAGGCCAATGTCATTGAAGGAGTGACTTCAACAGAGCCAAAATTTCAAAAATTCAAGGGGAAGTTCAAGAAACCATTTGCACCAAAAGGCAAAGACTTCAAGAAGATTAAAGAAAGTTGATGAGTTATTGGAAAACTTGGACATAAGGCTCAAGATTGCCACTTGCGCAATGATAAGAATAATACACACATCAATTAAGAAAATATTAATGAAGCTGATGAAAATTTATTTGCTAAGTAAACCTAAGGTGAGATGTATTAGGAAAGGGTTATTTGGCTGAGAGAATGTTCAAATTCAATGTAATGGTTAGTAATGCTATGAATAAGAACAATAATAGTTGCACTTATATTGTTGATTCTTTTGAATTACGGTAAGTCAAGACATATAAGACATATGCATACTACAATTAAGCAATTGCTCTCTAATAGAGTAATATTGATTCAAATAGGTGAAGTTAAAGAAAAATATTGTTGATTCTTTGACAAAAGGCCTACTAAGAGAGCAAATTATATATACTTCGAGGTGAATGAGTTTTTAGTCAATTGAATAAGTTAAATTGGACGAAAACCTAACCTAGTTAGTTATAGGTTCAATAGGCAAACTAGTTTAGTTAAAGTTAAATAGTGAAACACAATGTATTCATTTCTAAGAAGTTTAGTATGTTTTACGTCTATTGATGTGTAGGCTATGCATTGCATTTAATGACAATGACGTATTTATATAAAGATGAGTTTAGATAGAAAACTTTAATCATTATCACATATATGATTGTATTTTGGGGTCGCATTTATGAGAATTTTCTAAGCCCTTGTTTGGTAGGGGGTATTAGTGAAGGGATTGAAGGAGGGGGAAGGAGTGGTGGAGGGATTTAAGGGATGGTGGTTGTTTGGTAGGAGGAATTGATGGAGGGAGTGAGTTTGAGGATGGATGACAAATCCATCCAAATCCATAAAAAACACTCCCTTTAATATTAGAAGGATTGGAGGAGGGAGAGCTTTTATAACTAGTAAATAATTTTTAATTATATTTTAATTCTTTATATTCTTCTTCCTTCACATCATATTAAATAACACGAAGGATTTATACAATTCACTCACTACTTCAACCTCTCCCTCTCTCATCCACTTCATCCTTCTCCCTCCCCCTCATTCATACCAAACAAAGCCTAAAGCTATCATGAATACTAGATACATTCTTAACCAAAATATATATATATATATATATATATATATATAAATGTATGAACTTAAGTATTTTAAAGTATATTGTATGTGAGACCTGTTAGACTTGCCACAAAAAGGTGAATAGTTCAAGATTACTATATCACCAAGTAAATTCGATGTATTTCACTAAGATAAGTTCAAGTTCAAAAGTCACTTTTTCTAAAGCACAATATCTGTGTTTCCTCTTAATACATTACATGTGACCTAATATTCTTAATTACATTCTGTTTTCTTTCAAAATGTGAGATATTGTTAGAAAATATTGTGTTTTGAAACAAAAATGATGTTAAATAAATAAAAATATTTTTATATTTTTCATATTTATTTATTTGTTTATTAAATATATATAAAAAAACTGTATACTTTAATTAGCAGTTATTTTTTATGTCATCTTTTTAGTTATATGTCATCTATTTATGATGTTTTTTAAAAAACCTAGAAAAGTTGCAAACTTTCAAAAAGGCTGCATTTCTTTCTATAAATACAGAGAGTTTATCATAAATTGGATATCTAATCTTTACGATTAAATATACATGCATACATTCTGTATACTATCTGAAATAAAGAGGAAGAAATACAAAAGTTTGGGTTGAAATTCTCTGTGCAAAGATTTCAACAACAATGTGATTAACCCTGGAAGGCAGACACCAATTAAACTTCAAGCACAAGGAAATGGTGGAAATTTCTAGCTTTCAAACATTGCTATTCTAAGCAACACTCAAACTCTACATGTACAAGTCAGAATATGTTTTACGAATTCTGTTTACAAACCTTTATCATTGTTTTAAAGTTTCATACTGTTTTAATAGTTTAATATTTTTCATACTACTATTTTATTGGTTGTACGTGGCTTTACTACCTTTATTTATATTGCTATTATTATTTATTGAAAGAGTTTCGAAAGTGTTTTGGTTTTAGAATTGTTATGTGAGTATATTACTATACTATCACATACAGTGCTCAAAACTTGGTTGACTATAACCATTTGATAGTACTGTATACTTAGTTGATTTGAATTACTTTTATTGTAATCAATTTATTCAATACTTTTATTTTAATTAATTTATTCAATTTCTTTTGTCCTGGAATTATTTTATAAATTATATATTCTTATATTTGTTTGTGTTTTTCAAAAATGAACCTAGCTTTTAACATGTTCTTTAAGCCCAAGAGTCATTGCCATTTGAAACAGTAGTTATTTTTAAATACCCCATTAAATATTCTACAGGGAAGAAACTGCATCGTCAGCATAAATTTCAGTGAAACTTATCCATAGTTTCCTAGATATGCATTCTTTGCTTTTTAAATAAAAAGTTAAAAGGATAACATCCAATGACCATTTTTTTTATGTGGATTTATAATACAAGTCCTAGCTTTTCTTAAATTTTTTTTCTACAAATTAAATTAATTAAGAACATGAATTTCAGTTATAAAATGGTACATAATCACCTACGGCTTAACTTAATCTCTTCATTTAGACCATCCAATCGATGAAGTTCACGCCTAATTATTGAAAAATGTTTCATGAATATATATGATATTATCAAGGAACTAATTTGCAATCTGATCAATTTGATACAATTAATTATTTATACATGGGTTTTTACGTCTACTATATTCAATCGGCATATGTATGTATATATATATATATATATATATATTTCCAGCAGAGGGACCATGTCTACTACGAGTTTTGTGGAATATTTGTGACAGAAAAAACGCAATTGACGGCTACTTTTGTGATTTAATTGCTATCCAATAAGACGCATATGCATGCCAGCTAGCTGATCATAATTCCCCGGGTATAAATAAGAAGTGTCGTACGTAGATAGCTACAATGTGGTCTCAACGCATAATAATTAAAATTAAATCAATCTCAGTTTGGAAAATACGAAAATAGGTAGGATATGGGTAAGGAGCAGGTTAACAATTTAGTGGTGTTGGTTGTGATCGTGGTTCTTATGGCTAATTCTTTTGTTAGTTGTGAGAATAGAAATAATGGAGATGCTGAATCTGATCATCATGCTCATCATACTGATGGTAGTAATAGGAAGCAAAGTCAAGATTTGGCTCATCATCATCACAATGATCATAGAAAGACGGAAGCTGGCGGAGTAGTCGCTCCTAAGAAGAACTCGTACTGTCATGGTCAATTATGCTCCGCCTTCGCGCAGGATTGCGATGGTTCTTGTATTTGTTTTCCATTCTTCATTTCCATTGGGGTTTGCGTTGGAAAATGCTGTTAATTACTATTGTATATATTAAATTTGCAATACATATAATATATATATATATATATATTATATCATGTTAAGTCCAAAGCCAGCCCAGACTATAGGCGGATAAGCGCTTATCTTACAGTGAGGGTCCAAAAAAATTTAAAAAATATATCATAAATAATGAAATAAATATTTAAAATAATTGTTTTTAGTAAATAATTTATTTAACAAAAGGTGTGGCTTACCATATCATTTACTTTTTTTTTTCTTCGTTTCGTTGATGCCCACAAAATTCATCTTTCAGATTTTTTATCTTTCCAATTTTTTCTTTCCGTTTTATTCTCATTTGCTTGTTTCTTTTTTTCTTTTTTCTTTTATCTTTTTCAGTAGTTTCACTTCCACTTGTACCTGATTTTCGTTTTCTATGCATATTTTTTTTCTTGTATTTTGTGGTTTTCGAAGATTATCTAATGAGTATATTAGTATGTTATTTCACAATATTATAAATTCGTGATATTATGATTTTTTATTTATTCAATTTAAATAATGTATTATCATATATAATTATAATATATGTCTATTTTTATCTCCTCTTTAAGAGGAGCATATTATACCTGTGATTTTAGTTTTTGTGTTATTTTTTATATGAATTTTTTGATTAACGCTAAAATCATAGTTTTTATGGCAAAACTCTATAAAATAAAAAATAAAAAACTAAAGATGGATATATGGGTTTGTTTCCGTCAATAATGTAGAAAGAAAGATTAATGTACTGGCTCTTATGTCTACTTAAAAATAAATTCTAAAATATATTGACTGTAATAGTATAATTTCTGATTTTTTATCCCAAAAAAAAAAGGGAAGCTAGAAGAGTAGAGTTTGTTTAGACTTTTAAAAGTTTTTTAGATTTCCACATTAATCATTGTTGCATCACTTGGTGTTATTAAAAAATTAATGCAAACTGCTATTCCATAATGTTCCAATTATTCTCCATCATTCTCAATTCTCATAATTTGATCTTGAAATATCTAATTTTGTAAATCTTAGTTTCTAACCTTTTTAGTATAGTCCAATTTTATCCTCCAAAACAATTGATTTTGACCTCGTTGGAAATGTCACCGGAGGTTAATAAGTTCGACCTTTAACTTTATTTTATTAATTTTATTCGCGGGGGAAGTGGGGGTAAAGTATCAATTAATTTACACCTTCAGATAAAAAATTGGATCTTTATTAATATCAAAAGCATTTCTATAGCTCTATTGAAATTTCAAGCTATTAATTAGGTATTTCATGGATTTCAAGTAATGGGTAGCCTTTACTCTTTAGTTTGAACTCTCAGAGTAGTTGTCACCCCCCCACTGCATCCCTTCCACCCCAAGCACCAAGTAAGGCTAAGTACACTATAACTCGAAACAAGACTGAATCACAAACTCACATGCAAAGTGATGTAACAATCGGCTTCCTTTCTTCTAAGTCACACCCTTAGGTGCAATATTATAAATAACTTGGAAACATATATTGGTTATTAAACTCCAACTTGAAATTTCTTCCCAACATCATAAACAATTAATAAATAAAAATCCAGAGATGGCATGCCTAGGATTTATCGATCAGCATACATATATATATATATATATATATATTTTCCATGAGAGAGATCATGTCTAGTAGGACTTTTGCGGAATATTTGAGACAGAAAAAATGTAGTTGACGGCTATTTTAATTATTTAATTGCTATCCAACAAGACCTATATGCATGACAGCTAGCTGATTTCATAATCCCCTCGGTATAAATAAGAATGGGTCGTAAGTAGATAGCTAGAATGTGGTATCAACACATAATAATTAAAATTAAGTCAATCTCTGTTTTAGAAAACACGAAAATGGCTCAGATGATGAGTAAGAAGCACGTTAGTGTTTTAGTACTGGTGTTGGTTATGACCATGATTCTTATGGCTAATTATTTTGTTAGCTGTGAGAATACGAATATTGGAGATGTTGAGATGTTGAATCCGATCATCATACTTATGGTAAAAATTTGAAGAAAAGTCATGATTTGGTTCATCATCATCGTAATGGTCAGAAGATGGAAGCAGATGGTGTACCTGGTGGATACTGTCCTGGTAGTTTATGCTCCGTCATCGAGCAGGATTGCGATGGTCATTGTGTTTGTTATCCACTCTTCATTGCTTATGGGATTTGTGGTGGAACCTGTTGTTAATCACCATGATATATATATATATATATATATATATATATATTACATTTATTATACATGTATAGGTCAACGTGATAGTTTTAATGGTATTTAATTAAAGTTCTTGGGTCATGCACAGGTGCCGGAAGAATAACCAGGCTTAGCTAAAGTGCACGAATCCAACGGCTACGATTCGATTAAAGATATAATATTAAAATTATCGATCATATATTTTATGTATGAACTTATGTAAAATATTGTAATCGATGATTACTTTGGAATGAAGCAAAAAAATGATTAATTGTTTCTCCAGTCATTGTGCATCTTAAGGTCGTGTAATCACATAATTGTAATAATCTCTCTGTGTAAATTAATCATTTTCAATGTCTTTAATTAATTTACTTCTCCTAGTCGTAAAGTAAAAACATATTCAGCTTATAGACATACATGCATTGACCACGTTCTTGGCTTTATAAAGAGTCAGAACTAAAGCAAAGAGCTGAAAAAACGAAAAAATAGGAAGAAAAGTCGAAACAATACTGATTAATACTTTTATTCTGGCTTTATTTATCTAAGTATTTTTAACTTAATTAATTTTTAATATGCTTTAAATTATTTTAAATAAAAAATTTATATTATCCTTTTTTTGGTGGAAAGATTTGCATTAAGCACAAAACAAGAAATACAAAGGTTACAAGGAAGAAGCTTCCTCCACTTCAACAGAATGGAGGAAAACCTCTACACATAGGGGAATAACATCCCTCCTTACATCAACATTAAAACAAGAGAAATTGTTCCTTAAAGAAACATTAGCAAAAGCATCCACTAGATGATTAAACTTCCTAGTAAGCCAATGAATAGACCATGGATTAGAGACAAAACGACTTCTAATAGTTGAAACTTCTAAATAAGTATCCCACGAACATGGCTCATCTATACTTGTGATGGTGTTGACAGTAGACAAAGAATCACACAACCAAATTATGCTCCCCATATTTAATTCCACAACAATTGCAGAAGCCCATTCAATTGCCTTCATCTCTGCCACATTGGGTTATGACTTTTGAATCTTTTCCAATGCCATATAAATCAACTTGCCTTCATCATCACTTTCATAATCATTGCTAAGATAGAGCACTCGTTACCTGTAGCAATATCAATGTTAATAGAAAAGGATCCCCACCAAACACCCAGGCCACTTTCCTCCTTTTTGCCATTAGGGAAGGACGATCTATCTTCATCAGCTACAGAGTGTTCTTCCACAACTCTTTCAAATAAAAAAATTGCTTTTTTAATGTTCTATTCACCTTTATGCAAGATATCATTTCTGAAATGTCATGTACTATACATAGCCATAATCAACATCACGGACATTTTCCTCTTATCTCCCAAAAAAACACTTTCCTCCAACTTGAGACAAAAACCAAGCAGAGAATCCAAGTTATTGGCCACAAAATAATCCCATTTTAAGCCTCATTTACTCCCAAAAATGACTGCTTTGATCACATTGCAAGGACATAACATATGCACAACAGATTCCATAACATTACCACATAAAACACAATTTGAATCAAGTAGATTCAGAAAGCTTGCTAACTTAGCTTTTGTTAGTAAACAACTAGCCATGACCCTCCATATGAATATCCTGAGTCTGTCATGTATCTTTAGCTTCCACAGATCATTCCATAAGCCACTGCATTCTTCTGAATTGTTGAAACCCTTATCCACTATATAAGCATTTTTAACACTGAAGATTCCAAAAGGAGTTCCAGTCCAAAGTAACTTATCTTTACCAGCAAGAATTGAAACTTAAAGATTTAACACCTCATTAACAATATTTCCTTCCAATGTTTCCCTAACCAAGTTCTCTTTTCACCATCTAGTATCCAAATCTAAGAAGTCTGCTACTGTGACAAAATTAGAAATGGCTTCTGCTTTCCGGATTGGTATCTTATCAGCTAGCCAAGTATCCATGGATCATTCCATAAATTAATATCTAAACCATTTCCAAGTTCATAACAAGCTCCTTTCCGAATTACTTCTTTAGCATTAAGGATGCTTCTTTAAACCCAAGAGTCTCCTTTTTTCTTCTCATAGGTAAAAAAATTCCCTTCTTTCAAATATTTTGCCTTCAGAATTTCTATCCATAAGCTGTCTTCACCCTTTGCTATCTTCCAGCCAAGTTTTACTAATATAGCTATATTATAGTCCCAAAAGGTTCGAAAACCTAAGCAACCTAGTTCTTTTGGCTTGCATAATTCTTTTCAACTACATAAAGCAAGATATTTATTTTTCCTTGGTTTAGCATTCCACAAGAACCGCCTCACTATGCTATCTAGGTCTTTACAAATCTTCAAGGGAATTTTGAAGGAAGGCATTGTATATATAGGAATTGATTGAGCAACTAATTTGATTAGAGTGGCCTTCCCTGCTCTGGATAGGAGTTTGGTTTGCCATCCTTCAAGCTTCTGTTGCACCCTTTCTTTGACTCTACTATACTTTTTTGATTTGCTCCTCTTTATAAAAGTCTATTCCCAGATAAATTGCTCATATTTCCATTTTACTAAAACCAAGGATATATTGAATCCTTCTCTTCATGCTCCTATCAATATGAGGGGAAAATAAACACTAGTTTTCTCTATGCTAACTTCCTGCCCTAACCAGTGCAGAATTTCCCGATGCATATCCGAATGCCTTCAGCATTTTGATCGTTTGCTTTACATGTGAGAAATATGTCGTCCGTGTAAAGGAGATGAGAAATTGCCCTTGCTCTCCGGCTAATCTTGATGCCTTGAATATTTCCCTTAGCTTCATTTTTACCTATCAATCTAGTCAAGACTTCAGCTCCCGGGATATATAGTAACAAAGATATGGGATCCCCTCGCCTTAACCCTTTATGAGGAATTAGTTTCCCCATCTTACAAACATTGATTAGCAAATTATACTCCATCGAACTCATGCAGCTGAAAATCATTTAGTAAAAATTATTTGAACACCCCATTGCGTTGAGTACTTTAATTAGAAAATTCCAATCCATACTATCATAGGTTTTCTTAAAGTTGATCTTAATCATCATTAATCCATTCTTCCTTTTGTGGCTTCTAATTTTGTGAGATAATTCCTGAGTATAATTGAGTTTTCAGCTATCCATCTTCTACTTACAAAGCCCCTTTGTTAGGGGAAATAATTTTGTGCAAAAGTCCTTTGAGACGTTTTGATAGAATTTTAGAGACCACTTTATAGGAATAGTTGCATGAACTTATGGGACAATAATGACTGAAGTCCATCGGATGCTGCCAGTTAGGAATCAAGCATATATAAGTCTGATTTAAGCACTTGTTTATCTATCTGAACCGAAAACATTCCTTTATCATTGTAACAATTTGGTTTTTAACCATACTTCAATGTGTTCTGTAAAAGTCTCCAGAAAAACCATTAAGCCTTGGAGCCTTGAGAGGATGGAGGCTCCAAAACTCATCCTTAATTTCCTCAAAAGAAGGCATTGTCATTAATTCATGGTTTTCTTCTAAGCTGATACACCTAGGCAATAAAGCAGAAATTTTCTTTAGGTTTGGAGTGATTGAAGAGGAGAATAAATAGTCAAACTCTCTTGTGAAATAGTCTGCTATGTTGTTAGTTTTAGTAAGCCATTTATCTCCGTACTTAATGGAATCAATTATGTTCCTTCTTCTTCTAACAATCGTACTTGCATGAAAGAAACCAGAATTGCAATCACCTTCCTTCAACCATAACTCATGAGATTTTTGCTTGTTTATTACCTCCAATCTATTCCGCTATTCCTGTAAATTTCTTTTCAGAAACTCTTCCTTACCGGCTTCTCCAATAGTAGAATTTTGAAAATCTATTAATTGGGTTTCTAAAGTCATGATCTTCTCATGAGCCAAACCGAAATGATTTATGTTCCATTTCTTCAACATCCTAGCTGTATTAGCCAGTTTTCTCTTCGTTTTGTGAGACTTCATACCTCTACCTATTTCTTTGCTCCAAGCCTTCAAAATCACCCCAAAACACGATTTATCTAAGAACCAAGCCCTAATATAACTGAAAGGTCTATTTTGTTTCATGATTACTTCATCTGTCATCAGCAAACCAAGGTTGTGGTCTAAGGATTCCGAAATTAGATTGGTCACCACTGCATTTAGATAGATGTCTAACCAATCTTTATCCACACAAGCTCTATCTAGTCTTTCCCTTATCCGAGATTTACCAAATTGATTGTTACACCAAGTGAATCTACTACCTCGAAAGCCCTGGTCTGTAGCCACTATATCTTGAATAAATCTATTGAGAAAACCTTTCCTTTTTAAAGCCCATCCTCCACTTTTTTCCACATCGTATAGCATCTCATTTAAATCCCCCATTATAAACCAAGGTAATTCCTCCATTGATATTGAGATAGCTAGAGCATTCTAAAATGCTGACTTGTCCTTGTAATGAGGAGGCTCATAACATGCATATAATTTCCACCACTGTCTCTCATCTTTATTCTCCACCGAAACACTAATGACATTCTCGCTACATCACTCACAGCTCATAGAGACTGTCGTTCCACATTAAGACAAGCCCTCCAGCTTTCCCTATTGGATTGACAATAATATAATTGTTACAATTTTAAGACTTACAAAGCTTTTCAACCTTTTCCTTGTTGGGTTTTGTTTCCATTAGAAAAACGACTTGAGGCTTATGAATACGAAGGATGGCTCTAAGATTGTTGATTGTGGAGTTACATCCAGTCCCCCTGCAATTCCATGGAAGGAGCTTCAAAGTTAGGGGAGGGGCATGTATGGGTCCACCTCCTTGGACCTTTGAAAACTCTGTATCTTCTTGGCATTCGAATCTTTTGTTGCTCTATTCTCCTATCTGCGTATGTTCCTTGCTTCCTTCTTCCAGTTTTTCCTACAAGAACCGGTTTGAGCTTCCTTAATTCTATAACTTTGGCTCGCATAAGCAAGGATGGAAATATCGGCATCGATGGAAATATCGAAGGTTAAAAATAAGGAAATATCAATGAAAATATTGACAAAATATAGATATCGATAAAACTTTAAAAGAAATTATAGAAATTCATAACAAAATATGAAAATTTTCAATGAAATTTTAAGATATGTTTATTTATTAATTACTTTATCAATTTAATTATAAAAATTAAAAAACTATTAAGCACAAATTATATTTCTCATAATTAAAAACCTACAGCATTCGTTGACAGATATTATTATTTTGTTATGATAAATTATTCAATAATTAGAATAATGATATAAATATATAATTATTTAAATATAACTCAATACTATATAAAATTTCTTTGTGGTTGAAAATATTCACTCTCTTCTACATTTTCATTTTCAATAGTGTATTGAGAGAAATATTGATCAAAGAACACATCTCTTTGATAGTTTTGCATATAATTATTAATATGTCAATTATATAGATTTAGTATTATATGTGATTGTTATTGATAATTGTGATATGAATATGACATTGATTGACTCTGTACATAATTGCTACTCCTTGGTGATTGAACTTGAAAATGTATCCATGAATTATTACAATTTGAAAAAGGATATTTTGAGTGGATGTAGTCCAATTCCAACTGTATTTAATACAGTCCAATAATGAGACATTCAAATTCATTATGGTAAGCATTCACACATCACTCATAAGTTATGATTTAAATATTTAATAACTTAACAATAATGTAAAACAAAAAAGATAATCTTATACTTCAGTACTTTTATGTAATATATAAGAATATCATAATTACAACTTGAAAAAAAAATAAAAAAACTCCATACAATATGTGAAACATTGAAACTTGAAATCATGTAAGTATAATGATTACAATTTGAGAAAAAAAAATATTAATGTTGAATTTAATAATTAATACGGATATTTTAAAAATTTCATGGAAATTATGAAAATTCTGACCAAATTGTGAAGGAATTGGCATGAAAATTTTAACGGAAATATCGCAGAAATATCGAAAATATCAACAGAAATTATAACCATTTTTAATTTTGTGGAATGGATAATATCCATAGCTTATAAAAATGAAAATATTCATGAAATTTCGTGGATATTTTTTATTTTTTCATCCTTGCGCATAAGTGCTTCTTGAGAGAGAAGAGCTTCCTCATTCTTGTTCCAGCCTTCTCGTAGCTCCTATTCTAATAAGTGAGATGAACAACTTCCTATAGAAAAGGTCAACCGCTTGCTTCCATCAAGATTCAAAGTCCCTTTTTCATTGACTGGGCTGCTATTTTCCTCTGTTAAGACTCTAGTCAAACCTTCATCATATGGACCTGCTTGAGTTTGTCCCCCCTCTCTGAGATGAAGACCGGGCCTTTTCTTTTGGGTTAGGTCCGTAAAATTATTGATTCACCTCTTGTTCCATATGCTGGGCTTAGAACCCTAAACTTAATACTAGCCCAACTCACAATCTCCTTCCGAAGATTCCTTGAATTATCATTATTAATAATCATCAAGGCCCTTCCTAGTCTGTTATCCTTTGAGGTTGTTAAATTTTGTATTTAGGCTACCCAAGGTGAGGTTCACTCTTCCAATTGCTGTGGATTGATATTCCTCTTCAAACCCTATTGTATCACTACAGACTTGAAATAGAAACCCTCTTCAAAATGTTTATTCTTCATCTTGCATAAGGCATCAATAGAAATATCCCTTGCTGCCAAATCTCTGAAATCTTTGCTTTCCTCTGATTTATCTTGAGCCTAGTGATCTTCTTGAATGGCGCAACAGTTTTAGTAGTCATCATAAACGCTATTTTCCTTGATTTCCTTCACTTAATGATAGAGACCTGTTACTGTTGCTTTCACTGTTTGACCTACTGTCGATGAACCAGAGAAATCCATTGATTCACTAGTTTCAGCTTCTAACCAGCTTCCATAAAGTTGACCTATGAATCCATTTGCCATTGTGATAAACGCGGGGCTTCTGAGCTTACATCTTCTAGTAACATGGTCGATCATTTCACACACATGACAAAAATCCGATAGTCGCCCGTACTTAAATTGAACCCAGAATTCATCTCATCCATCTCTTGACTGCAAGAATGCCGCAGGTAAAGGATTTTGAATATAGATGTCAACTTTGAATCTTATAAACATCCCTCCCACTAGTGATTTTTTATCCAGTGTTCCTTTATGAAACATCCCTATTTGTTGTCCTATCTTCTCCGCATTGTCCAGATGAAACAACTTTGGTGGAAGACCATGAATCTAGACTTGGAAAGTAGAAGGATTAAAATCAATTTTCTCTATTTACAGATCTACCAGCCACTCTTTAAGCACCATATGAGCTCCATTAAAGGACCACAATCTTCTCTTGAAAATCTCTTCTTTATCCCTCTGTTTAGAAAAGGAAAACTTGAAGATATTGGCTAAGACACTTTCAACCCATAATTTCCTTTATAGATTCCATATCTTAGGGATACAATCTACCAATTTGAATCTTCTAAAACTTCTCGTGGATAAAAAATTTCACACAAGAATTTTCCGAGTGATCTTCAAAGCTTTGTTGTCCTTTTCAGTTAGGGTGAGGCTTTGGAAAGAGAGTTGCAATTGGGATGAACTTTTTTGGAACAAATCCATTCAAATGAGAAATATTAGCTGAAGACATACTAGTTTCTTATAGGATGGCACCTTTAGATTCACAGACTTGCTTTGCTAGAGTTCCATGGTTTAGTAAACTTCAAAGCTTGACTTGCCTACTTTTGAAATAGAGGTAAGATTGGACAATGACTTCCAATCCCCTTCAATGCAGAATTAAAAAATTTATATTATCCTGATCTCTTTAATTAGACCATCCAAGGACGAAGTCCACACCTAATTATTGCACATGTTTCAAGAATATATATGATATTATCAAGGAATTATTTTGCAATGCGAAACAGTGATAATAGTATAGTAAAATTAAATATCTATGGATTGGTTATTACAACCACTATATTCGATGGGCATATACATATTCGTAGTGTAGTTGACAGTTATTTTGATGATTTAATTGCTATCAAATAAGACATATATGCATGCCAGCTAGATGATTTCATAATCCCACTGGGTATAAATAAGAATGTATCGTAGGTAGATAGCTAGAATGTGGTATCAACATATAATAATTAAAATTAAGTTAATCTTTGTTGTAGAAAATACAAAAATGGCTCATATTGTGAGTAAGAAATACATTAGTACTAGTGTTGGTCGTGGTCATAGTTCTTAGGGCTAATTATTTTGTTACTGTGAGAATGTAAATATTAGAGATGTT
This sequence comes from Rhamnella rubrinervis, assembly GCA_007844105.2. Lineage (NCBI taxonomy): Eukaryota > Viridiplantae > Streptophyta > Magnoliopsida > Rosales > Rhamnaceae > Rhamnella > Rhamnella rubrinervis. The sequence goes on from CM017578.2 coordinate 22,259,322, forward strand.
GAATCCGATAATCATACTGATGGTAATAATTTGAAGGAAAGTCGTGATTTGGTTCTGTTTTCGGGTGGATTTCGTGTTCCTAAATCTCTCTCACAAGACAATGAGAATGTGAAATTGTGGTGTTGTTTGCTATGATTATGACTAATACGATTATCTCCGAGTAGGTAAGCTGGAAGCATCAGCAGGTTCTTTGAATCCTTGTTCTTTTGAATGAATCTTCAAAACAGTAAATAGTATCAGTGGAATACCGGTGTGTGCTCTCTGATGCCCAAGTCAACATAAATTCCATGTTAAGCTATGAATGAGATAAAGTATGAGTTTTTATGGAGGATGGCATGGGTGAAGAAAAACTTAAGGCCTCGACATAGGTCATTAGCTATGAAAGGTTACTTCTCTTACGAGAAAATGCTTTGTGTTCTTAGACCAGAAGGGAGATAACTTCCTCGAACATGCACAGGCTAGTAAATGGAGAAGTAACAGTGAGTAATGGATTGAAAGAATGGCTCAAAGTCCTCACACCTTTACTTTAAGTACTTCCTTGGGGGTTCTTGGATGAACGACACGTGTTGGGAGATCAATGGAGGAGATGTTGCCACCTATGCCCTAACTAAAATCAGATTTGAACCGGCTCTTCTATCATTGTCCACCTGGTTGGCCTCAGCTGACTGTTCAACTGATATGGTAGGGCGTAGGTAAATAAGGAGGCGCTACGTGGACATTTTAAACACCTTTTCAGGCATGGTGGATGGTGTTCCCACCTGTGCAGGCTGAACAACCGAACAACACTGGGTTCAGTGGAGCCTTTCCTTTCTAAGGTGCCTTAGATGCAAAGGTTTTTTGTACAACCGGTGTGTCCCCTCAGTTTGGGTAAATATTCTATATATCTGGTTGACCAACCATATTCAGCACACTTAATGACACTATAGAATGATAGGTGAAGGCATTAAATACCCTATCCAAGTTGAAAACTTCCATACACATTCCTTCTCTTCTTGGGTCAGCCAGGTGGGCTAATAACCTGGTGGACCTTTCCATCTCCTCTTCCCTTGATAGGGTCTATTGGGTTAATCTTATTGAGGGCTTTAATTTATTATCCACAATAGATGCCCCCCTAGCCTCTCTACTTCGAATTGTTTAGAAGTTGAGGGGCTAGAGAAATTTTGAATTGGATTGTCTACCAGGTAAGTGTCTTCCTAGCTGTTGGGTGCCTCTGTTGTACAGTCGAAACTTGATGCTAGGCTGGTTGTGGAGCCTCAAGTTTAGTTAGGAGGGTAAACATGGGGCTCCATGTCAACATGCTACGTTGGTAAATTTCAGGAAAAACATTGAAGTCAGGCATCTTTTTACTTCCTGACTCCTCAGGTTCAACTATAGGCTTTTCTGACACAAACATGTGAACCATCAGTATGTGGGAATGCAAAGGCCACCTAAGATACAACAAGTGGTGTAAGCGCATTAACTACACCCATACCCTTGCGTCATCCCCATGCTTTTTTCACAAGAGCTTGCCACTCATCTTTTAAAATTGGGCATTTACGATCGTTCCATGTCAGGATAGATGCCTATAAACCAAAAACCTTGGTTGGAGGGAACAAGTATATTCCCCCTTAACTGCTCGCAACCTTTCCCTCGTCGTCCTTATTTCCTTGTGTTCACGTCCCTTCTGTTTTTCCCTCAATTTTCTATCCTTTTCTTCTTTTGCTCTTTGCATGCTTGAGATCCACACCATTTTCCTATGCCATTTCCCAGTGAGCAAGCAAGCAAGTGTGACCCTGTCATTCATTTCTTATCATTGTTTTTTTTTACTAGCTGGTTGAATTCTCTTATTTTGTGATGACATAGTGGGTCAAGCATTTTGGGTTAAGCTTAGTTTTCTAGGGGCATAAAGTTTTGAAGTTTGGGCATTGAGCACTATGGAGGTCGAGAATAAAGTGAGAGTAAGGTTTCAAGGGTCTCCCTCATGTTGTGCATGAGTGAGCATATAACCCTCTTGATAGTATGTAGATCTGCTCCCTTTCAGCATTTTCGTCATAGTCTTTAAATGGAGGAGCTCAGCGACCTGGGTGCTCAAGACTGTCCTCTTGGTAACCGTAGCTGGAGTCCCGGGAGTGGCTTCTCATCGAATGGCTCTTTGCCACCCAACACCATTGTGGGGACTAGTGGGAGAGAATCTCCCTCAGCCCTTATACCTTTAGCTCAACGTATCTCGTCACCCCCATTGATGTCATTCATAGGTTTTTGAGTTTTGCCCCCTGCACCTTCTACAATTAACCGGTGAAGGGTCCCGAGTAAATATCTATGTCATTTCCAACTTGTCGAGGACCAGATACTAATAGTGTAAGCATCATAAATTTCCTTTTCATACACAACCATAGTTGCCGATTGTAACATATTATAATAATTAGCCAACAACTACATCTACTGTTAAGAGAACTATGTGGATTTATTCTATCAATTGAAAATGCTAATCTAACGTTTTTTTATTCAACTCCAAAATCATGCCACATGCACTCTACTAACTTCTATTAATGCGTGTCGTATTACACCAAATATGTAGCAATGGTAAGTCCAGATCGTACCCAAAGGAACTGGTCGAACAAGCAATCTAATTTCTATTCAAATGAATCAATTAAGACAATTAAGGGGAGGTTTTAAGATGCAAAGATTTTAATTCGACAATTAATTAAAGTGAAGAAGAGTAAATTGAGACGAACAATCAATTAAACAAAATCTCAGTTCAGAGTAATTGAGTATTATTAATCGCATGTGATCATCGACAAAAAAAAATCAAATTATTTATTAATCAATCCTATAGCTCGCGTCAACAGATAGTATGACTAATCTATTGCAATCGTCCCTTACGTTGAACTAATCATAAACATTAATAATTAATTCCTAACCCTAAATTATTCAGAACCAATGTGAACCAAATTAATTTAGAATTGCTTAATGATCTAGAAAGATGGCTAAAATTAGACTAACTCTACAAACGTTGGAAGATTATGACCTAAACTATATTCCTCAATTCGCTATACATAATTTAACCAGAGTACGACTCTGATTTAATTTAGCTTGCATTCAATCATAACAATAATATTGGATGTAGAATACCATCACAGATAATTGAAATTGATCAAGAAGGTAGAAGAATATAGACAAAAGAATCAATTGAATTAATTAGAAAATTATCAATTAAGGTCTCACACATGAACGATTAATAAAATGCAAATTAACTCCTACCTGAGAAGAGAAGTTCAGTAACTCATAACCTTCAAAGCCGTAATCAACAATCTAAGAATTGAACAATTATGTCTGTCGTCGCCCTATACCTAAAGAAGACGTCTATTTATAATAAAAACCTAATCCTACTTGTTTAAATTTCAAATCTTTAAAATGACAATATTGCCCCTGTTGACTGCCGTACCAAGTCAGGTGTCTGACATAGGACCTGACTTGGCCCCTGAGACTCTTGGATTTGCTTGTTCAATATTCGTGCGCATGTACAATTCTTCAATGGATGTCAGGAGCCTGACTTTAAACCTATCCTTGCACCTGACATGTGTTGAGCTCGTGGGTTCTGGGCCTTCTTCTAGTGGCATGTCAAGCCCAATGTAAGGAGCCTGACATTGCACCTAACATGAATCTGACTTGTTCATTTCTTCATGATTTCCACTTAGTCTTCATAGTTAAGCAAATATTACCTTGCATTTGAAATAAAGTATCATTAGATCAATTTTAAAAGTTGAAACACACGAGAACAACATGTTAAATCAATTAAAGAAAACAAAATAAAAACCCATCAAATACCCCCACACTTAAACTTTGCATGTCCCAAGCAAACATTAATTTTATCTTCTCCATCTCAAATATCAAAATTGTTCTAGTACCCAGATTATAACCGGAGATACAATTACTCAATCTAATGAAATAACATAACAAAATCAAAGCCATTTAATACCTTTTTATTCGAATAGTAATCAAGTTTGTTAAAGTAAAAATCACTAGTTCGGTAAAACCTCGTTGAACATAATCCTCTCGAACCATCAAGTGTTTAAGTAGGTATTGTTTACACTCAAATTCACTATAAAAGTTGTTACTACCATAAGCTTGCCAATCAATCTAATCTCCACTACCTAGCAAACAATCAAGCAAAAATCCGAAGGTCTTCCATTGGTTGTAACGAGGCTAGGGACAAAGGTAGGAAATAAAATAGTAAAATATAAGTTAATTCCTAAGGACTAATAGAGCATTCACAATAAGTAACACTATAAAATCACAACCCTCTTCTTAGTTCCTTTCCCAATTATCCCACAACACTCTTAATACTTTCTCCTACTTCCAAGCCTTGATAATATTTTTCTTCAATTTTTTTCTGACTTTATATGTCCTTTGTTGCTGTACACTTTAAACATTCATCATAATTGTTTTCGTTTCTAATATTTCTCTTGCAATATTCTTCATACAATGTTTCCATCAAAATCTTTTTATTTTTTTTTCACTTTAGCTGAGAGATATAGATGTGTATGCTCCCTAATCCACTTCACCAAATTTACCAACCGGGAAGAATAAACACCTGCACACTTAATTTTCCACAATCTATATATTAAATAGCCTACAAATTCCCAAGAATGTGTATCATAAATGCTCTACTAGGCCTAAGACAAGTAATATAGATAAATAACAAGGCTGATAGCTAACTAATATAGGTTATTCACATAAAGAATGGGAATCATTTACACTCAAAAGGGCTATCAAAGGATATATGCACAGGTTGGCTATTTAGGCTAAGTGGTTAATAAAAAAAACAAAAATGCCTTCATCATCTTAATGCATGACTGAAGCAGTGTAGTCACAATTAGTACATCAAAGTAAGTTCTAGAGTAACAAAATCTACACGAATATCACTCACAAAAAATGAAAATTTTATCTTCATTAAACTCAAAAGCTCACTTAAGCTATAGTTACCGAACTAGCTCTTTTCGTAAAACTCAGTTAACAACTATACCCAACAAAAGTGCATTAAGCTACCTCAACTAAGCATGTTGTTCATACAACGTTTCCTTAATCTCCACTCATAGTAAAAGTACTTTCATAGTTAACATATGCAAGAAAGAAAGACATCATAAATATATTCATAAATCAGGGATAAGTAGTCATTAAAGCAGTTCACATCAACAGAATTATACAGAAAAACACAAAATTAAACAAAATGAAAAACTAAACTAAACTACCTCCCCCCTTCCTAAATCACAGTACCTCCACTATGGAAACAACAAAGCAAAAATAAAAAGAAAATAAGAGAAAGAACAGTTACGCCCAAGTTGAAAAGCAAAACAGACTCAAGAAAGTGGTGGAAACCGCTCAAAAATAGAGCGAATATGCTAAATCTGCTCGTCCTGGCACTGCAGTTGGGGCTCTATAACTTCTTTTCGAGTAGCCAAACCAGTGCAAATATCCTCAATGCGCTGCAACACAGAAACAATCGAAGAACCCTATGGAAGATGCACAGGCATACCGATCGAAACAGAAGGCATCGCAGAAGAAATAAGAGCCTCCGAATGCTCCTTCTCATTATCCACATCAACCGCTGAAGCATTACTGGCATCAACAACCTCTCCCACACCCAAAGGCTGATGAATCAAATTGCGCTAAATCCCACGGTCTCACACATACCCCATTCTATAAAGGTTGGCCTCAGTAAGCACATCTGCAGGTTCCAATACAGCAATATCCTCCCATATCATGTCAACCCCAATGAACTCAAAACTTTGGAAAGCAAAAGCAGATAGAATAGAGACTTTGCCCTCGCTTCGACTGAACAGTACTCCAAATCTGGAATAGAACAATGGAAGCAAATGGAATACCCTCAACACCTTACGACCATACAACATCTTGTCTAAGAAATAAATATCAGAGCACCAAACTTCATTCAAACTATTAGCCCTCATAAGCATATTTAAATTGTATAGATACACCAACAACCGTTGAGGAATGCGCATGTTAGATTACAGAACACCATCTTACCAGTACGGTTGTTCCTTGTTACAGAATAATGGAATCGAGCAAGAGCACCAATCAACTTGTACTGGCGATCAGATAATACAACGTCCTTAGACAAATCAAAAGATGGGCCCCCATCACTCACGTCTAGAATACGCGCCAAAGTGGCATGGTCAAGCTCAATGCGACAACCCTTCACAAAGTTACAATTCACGATACCCTAGCATCCTCATTACCTTCAATATTGGCATAAAACTCGCAAACAAGGCGAGGATAATAATTCCCCTCAAAACAAAGCACGAAGCCCAACCCAAAACATCAAAGGCATGATGAATACCAAAAATACTGTCAATCTCATCAGAAACTATCTTTTCAATCACTATGGCGTTGCTCTTCTTCTCCTCATACCATTGAGCATTTGCCCTGGAAGTGAATTTATCTCTATCCCAAATAAGTCGTGTAGGATGGACTCGAGAAGAAAAAACACCTTGATCTGCAGCCTGAACTGCCCTCCTTGTTCGACTCATAGTTAAGCCAAGTTAAGAAACCAATAATTTTTTAAGCATCACAATAAAGGACCACAACAAACACAAAGTCACAGAACCAAATTGCACAGATATGCAAAGGAAATACAATGCCAATCCCCAAATCATAAGTCACGACAGTACCCAATTACAACTCCACTATAGAAAATGAAAGCGGCATACTAATTAAACCCAATCGACAACTGAAAGCACAGATTACTATCCAAAACCCACAATTGGCAATAACTGTCTCCAATAGAAATTGCGAATGAAATGCAATGCCCACAAATGCCAATGACCAAATCCGCTTGAAGCAAAACTCAAGGTTACGAGACCAAGTACAAAATCCCCAATTCACAAATTACAATAATGACCAACCACAATTCCACAGTACCCACAACCAAAGTCATAAGCTTTAAAGCACCTTTCAAAATCAAAGCTCCCAAAATAGAGTAGAAGATATAAAATCTAACCTCGAGAATGAAAATCCACCAACTTGTAAGGAATTAAATCTGAATTGTGTAAAACTAAACTACCAAGTAAAGCCGCAGTTAGTGTCGTGCAATCTTCTGAAAGCAATGTTGTTCACCATTAGATGTGTAGATTGCAAATGGAGGAAAAAGAATGAGATGGTGGATAAGCAAAATAGAGGAAGAAAGGGCACAACTACGTAAATGGTTGGTGTGTCTGTTCTTAAAAAAAATAAAAAATTTAATACATAACAAAACGACATCGTATAGAGCTACGATAATGACAGGCGCTGTGTCGCCGCATTAACAGCGCCTGACACAACTTAGATTCTACTTCCCCAAATTCCAAACCCGAGAGCTTTAGGTGCTACCTCAGGTAAATAGTTAGGCGCCTGAGGTACACTTCTCTTCACTTCGGCCATGCCTGAGATCATAGGCCCATCATCAGGCTTAAAACTAAGCACCTGGCTTACATTCCTCTTATACAAGTGCCTTAAGTTCATGGTCAAGCATCTGTCATGGCACCTGACATATCCTCGTGCTATACTTTAATGCAACCCCCCATTCCAGAGCGCCTCAGTGCTGTATTAGGTGCCCATATAGGCACCTGACAAAGCCCTGAGAAATTATTATTATTTTTTTAGACGAAAGAAAAAGAATCATGGGTTGCCTCCCATCCAACATTGTTGTTCAACGTTGTTGGGTCAACATAACCTTAGCATTCAATTAAATTGAAGGTGGATTGTGGAGGGGCACATCAGCTGGAGCTTAAACTTCAATTTCATTATAGAAAGGCTTTAATCGGTGTCCAATAACTTTGAAAACTTTCCCCATATCTGGACTCTAAATTTCAATTGCACCATGAGAAAGAACGTTAGCAATAACAAATGGTCCAATTCAATGGGAATGTAACTTACCAGGCATCAGCGTCAATTTAGAGTTATATAGCAGAACACACTGCCCTACTACGAAGTCCTTCCGAGATACCAGCTTGTTATGGTAGAGTTTTGTCTTGTCCTTATAAGTGAGCGAGTTCTCATAGGCCTCAAGGCGAATCTCTTCTAATTTGTGCAACTGAAGCTTCCTATGAGCATCACCTTAGTCTAAATCCATATTACATTTACGTACATCCCAATATGCTCTATGCTTAAACTCAACTGGAAGATGACACGCCTTTCCAAACACCAACAGATACGGAGACATGCCAATTGGCATCTTATATGCAGTCCTATAAGCCCACAATGCATCTTCCAATCGAAGACTCCAATCCTTACGATTTGGATTCACTATTTTCTCAAGAATAGACTTGACGTCACGATTGGACACTTCATCTTGGCCATTAGTTTGTGGATAGTAGGCTGTAGAAGTCTTGTGAATTACTTCATACTTCCATAACAATGCCTTTACCGCCCGATTACAAAAGTGCATTCCTCTATTGCTAATTAGTGCTTGTGGAATTCCTAACCTGCTAAAAATGTTAGATTGAAGGAAACCTACAACCACTTTAGAATCATTAGTCCTTGTACGTTTGACTTCCACCCACTTCGAAACATAATCCACAACCAACAAAATATAAACATAACAACAAGAAGAAGGAAATAGACCCATAAAATCAATACCCCAGACATAAAAAATTTCACATATAAGAATGGGAAATTAGGGTATTTCATGCCTTCAATCAAGATTCCTTGACTTTTGACATTTACTATATGATTTAGAAAACATGCAAGAATCATGGAATAAGGTAGGCCAATAAAATACACTATCTAGAACCTTCTTAGCTGTGCGTTTAGGACCAAAATGACCCCCACATGGATAATCATGACAAAAAATTAAAATGGATTGTATTTTGGACTCAGGTACGAATCTCCTAATAATTTTATCAAAGCAAAACTTCCACAAATACAGATCCTTCCAAAAGTAGTATTTAGCCTCACTCCTAAGTTTATCCCGTCTAGGTTTACCAAAATCAAAAGGCATATTTCCTGTTACTAATTACTTGACTAAATTAGCATACCAAGGAATAATACCTTTGAATGCATATAAATGCTCATCCGGAAACAACTCACAAAATGGTAATGATTCTTCTTCACACACAAATCTACTTAGGTGATCCGCTACAAAATTTTATACTCTTTTCTTATCTCTAATGACCAATTCGAATTCTTGTAGCAGTAAAACCCAACGTATAAGTTGTGGTTTTGCTTCCTTCTTATGAAGTAAATACTTTAGGGCTACATGATCAGAAAACACAACAACTTTAGTACCAAGTAAATAAGACCGAAACTTGTCAAGTGCAAACACAATAGCTAAAAGCCCCTTCTCAGTCATAGAATAATTACACTGGGCCTCATTCAATGTCCTTGATGCATAGTAGATCACATAAGCTTAGTTCTCATTCAATTGACCAAGGACTACTCCTACAACGTAGTTGCTTGTATCATACATGATTTCAAAGGGCAAGTTCTAATTCGGTGGCTGGATAATTGGCGGAGAAGTAAGAGCGGTCTTCAGCTTGTCAAAAGCCTCTTTGCACTTGTCATCAAAGTTGAACTCCACATCTTAGTATAGCAAACTTAACAAGGGCAAAGCAATCTTAGAGAAATCCTTAATAAACCGCCTATAGAAACCTGCGTGACCAAGAAAAGAACGCACTTCCTGCACATTGATGGGATATGGTAAGCTCATAATCAAATCAGCTTTAGCCTTATTGACTTCAATGTCTTTACTAGAGATTATATATCCTAAAACAATGCTTCGATCAACTATAAAATGATATTTTCCAAAATTAAGTACTAAGTTAGTTTCAATGCAATGATCCAAAACACAAGCTAAGTTATCTAAACATACATCAAAAGAATTACCAAAAATAGTGAAATCATCCATAAATACCTTAATGCATTTTTCACTATAATCAGAGAAAATATTCATCATGTATCGTTGGAACATCGCTGGAGCATTACATAATCCAAAAGACATTCTTCGGTAAGCAAACATGCTGAATGGACAAGTGAACATTGTCTTATCTTGATCCTTAAGAGCGATGACTATTTGATTGTATCTTGAGTATCCATCAAGGAAACAGTAATGAGATCTTCCCGCCAACCGTTCCAACATTTGATCAATGAAAGTATGTGAAAAGTCATCCTTCCTTGTCGCCATGTTCAGCTTGTGGTAGTCAATGCAAACGTGTCATCCGTTCTATACCCTTGTCAGAATAAGCTCATTGTCTTGATTTCTCACCACCGTAATGCTCATCTTTTTAGGAACCACCTGAACGGGCTTACCCATTTACTATCGGAGATGGGATAAATAATTCCAACTAAAATTAGCTTCAAAATCTCCTTCTTTACCACACCCATCATGTTGGGATTCAGCCATCTCTGCGCATCTCTTATTGGTTTCTCACCATCTTCAAGCAAGATTCAATGCAAACAAACAGATGGGCTAATTCCTTTAATATCCGCCAGTCCACCCAATAGTTGTCTTATGGTCTTTCAAGATCCTGATTAATTTATCCTCTTGAATTGAAGTTAAAGCACTAACTATGATGAATGGTAGCGTCTTGCCCCTAAATATACATACTTCAAATGCTTAAGCAAAGAAATGGTGCGTGCACTATAAGGGTAGCAACTTGGTGTTAGGAATTTCTAATTCAATTGGAACGAGCATATACCTTTCAGGTGCTTGTTGAAGGGAATAGAGTGTCATCACAGTTTCCTCACTCCATTGATAAATTCCTTGCAACATGGATTAAGTCACCCCTTGTTAAATTACCAACTCCAACTCATCTTCACCACTAATCTCAAAGACATCCTGCAGAACCTCATCAATTACCTCAATAGAAAACACAGAAGAATTATCAGTAGGATACTTCATAGCTTCAAAGAGATTAAATTTAATAATCTCCCCATCAAATTTGATGAATAGGGTTCCATCGTAAACATCGATTTTGGTCCTTGCAATCTTCAAGAAAGGTCTTCCTAGGATAATTGGGGAGGAAGTTGGAGAATGATTGTCCTTCATGTTCAAAATATAAAAATTGGCAGGAAACACCATCTTCTTAACCTGAACCAAAACATTTTCAACTACCCCTTCGAGATAAGCATTAGATTGATCCACAAGTTGGATAATAACTCACGTTTCTTTTAATGGACCGAAATTCAAAGAAGTATAAAGTGAATACGGCATAACATTAATGGAAGCTCTTAAATCTATCATGGCACATTCCACTTTAGTATTCCCAATTACATAAGGGATAGTAAATGTACCTGGATCTTTGCACTTTTAGGGTAGCTTCCTTTAGAGCATAGTAGATACGTTTTCGCTCATGCTTAGTTTCTTGTCACCCTACAATTTCTTTTTGTTAGTGCATAATTCCTTAAGAAACTAAGCATAGCGAGGGACTTATCTATTACGTCTAGGAGCGGTGTATTAATCTCCACCTTCCGAAATGTATCGAGAAGCTCTTTCTCTTGTTCTTCCTTCTTACTCTTATTCAACCTACTAGGAAAAGGCTGAGGAGTAAATTTAGAAGTATTAACAAAAGATTTAGAGTTTACCTTCAAAGGTGGCTGAACTTCAACTTCTTCCTCCAATTGTGGCTTTTTATATTCCACTTTCCTTTCCTTTTTAGGCATTTCAACCACTTTTCCACTTCATAATGTCATTGTCTTTGTCTAAGGTTAATTGGTTGAGATAGAAGCTTCCTAGAAGTTTGAGCCTCAAGATTGCTCATTGATGTGGCCAACTGACTCATTTGACTCTCCAAATTTTGAATACTCGCTCTTGTTTTCTGCTAAAGTTGTTGAGTATTAGTAGCAAGAGCTTTAACAATTTCATCCAAAGACATGCCTGACTTAAGAGCCTATGTTTATTGTGGTGGCCTTGGTTGATACTGTTGTTGATGCCAAATCGGAGTAGGATTGTTTCCATAGCGAAAGTTAGGATGATCCCTCCAACCCAGATTGTATGTATTAGAATAAGGGTCATATTTATGTTGTGGCTGTCTCAGAAATCTACCAATCACATTGGCTTGTTATGTGGCATCATCTTCTTACAACGCAGGGCACATATCAGCCTCATGCCCTTAAGTCAAACAAATACTACACGATTTGATGGTTTAAACTTGAGCTTGTCCTACAGCCAATTGTCTCACAAGAAAAGTTAAATCATAAACCTTCTTCAATGAAGGTGCTGCTTGTGTGTTGAATAGCTGAGAGTTCGCAACCATGGTACAAATTATCCGTCGTGCTTCATTAGGAATTTTATCTACTAGAGCACCTCCACTTATCTGCGTCCACCATACTCATATCCATGTATGATAAACCTTCATAGAAGTATTGTATTAGAAGCTAGTCACTGATTTGGTGGTGTGGGCAGCTATCACACAGTTTCTTAAAATGCTCCCAATACTCGTACAACGATTCTCCATCATATTGATGAATGCCACATATCTCTTTCCTAATATTTGTAGCACGAGACGCAGGGAAATATTTTTTCAAAAATAGTCTCTTCATCTCGTTCCATGAGTTAATAAATCCGAAAGCATATGGTACAACCAATTTTTTGTAGAGTCAGCCAGCGAAAATGGAAAAGCCCTTAGCTTGATTTATTCCTCAGTTATTCCTTGTGGCTTCATGGTAGAACAAACCACATAAAATTCCTTAAGATGCTTATGAGGGTCATTTCCTACAAGGCCACGAAAGGTAGGCAAAAGATGAATTAGTCCAGATTTCAATTCAAATGTAGCAGTTACATCAGGAAATTCAATGCAAAGTGGTTGAGAATTTAAATCAGGAGCAGCCAACTCCTTTAGTGTCCTATTATTTTTCATATTGTCCACTGGTTTAGGCTCGTCTTCTAAATAAGATTCTCTACTTTGGACCCAACGCTGAAGAGAAGCTAAAGGTGAGCTAGAAGCTATTTGTCAAAGAATCTCCTTCTTCAACCTATGTGCAATTCTCTAGGATCATATTGTAGTTCCTCTTGATTAGATAACCTAGTCATAAACCCGAACACAACACAAACTCAAAGTTAGAACAAAATTAGAAATCAAATTAAGTGCACAGTCCCAGGTAACGATGCTAAAATTTTGATGTGTGTCGTATTACACCAAAATTAAATGACTAAATTCACTAAACATATAGCAATGGTAACTCTAGATTGTACCCTCAGGGATTGGTCGAACAAGCAATCTAAAAACTATTCTAATGAATTGATTAAGACAATAAGAATAAATTGGGAGGTTTTAAGATGCAAAGATTATAATTCGGCAATTAATTAAAGTGGAGTAGAGTCAATTGAGATGAACAATCAATTAGACAAAATCTCGGTTCAGAGTAATTGAGTATTATTAATCGCATGTGATCATCGATAAAAGTAATCAAATTATTTATCAATCAATCCTTTGGCTCTGGCGTCAACAGATAGTACGACTAATCTATTACAATCTTTTCTTACGTTGAACTAATAAGAAACGTTCATAATTAATTCCTAACCTTAAATTATTCAGAATCAACATGAACTAAATTAATTTAGAATTGCTTAATGATCTAGAAAGATATCCAGAATTAGACTGACCCTATAAACGTTTCAAGATTATAAGCTAAACTATATTCCTCAAATCACTACAGATAATTTAGCTAGAATACGACTCAGATTTAATTTAGCTTGCATTCAATCATAGCAATAATATTGGATCCAGAATACCATCACAGATAATTAAAATTGATCAAGAAGGTAGAAGAATATAGAAGAAAGAATCAATTGAATTAATTAGAAAATTATCAATTAAGGTCTCACACATAAACGATCATAACATAAATTAACTCCTACCTGAGAAGAGAAGTTTAGCAACTCATAATCTTCAAAATCATAATCAACAATCTAAGAATTGAACAATAATGTCTGTTGTCGTCCTAAACTTAGAGAAGATGTCTATTTATAACAAAAACCTAATCCTACTTGTTTAAATTTAAAATCTTTAAAATGATAAAATTGCCCCTACTGACTGTCACACCAAGTTAGGCGCCTGACATAAGACCTGACTTAGCCCCTAAGACTCTTGGGTTTGCTCTTCCAGTCTTGATACGCATGTACAGTTCTTCAATGCATGTCAGGCGCCTGACTTTAAACCTGTCCCTGCACTTGACATGTGTTGAGCTCGTGGGTTTTGGGCCTTCTTCTAGTGACATGTCAGGCCCAATATCAAGGGACATTGCACCTGACTTGAATCTGATTTGTTCATTACTTTATGATTTCAACTAAGTCTTCATAACTAAGTAAATATTACCTTGCATTCGAAATAAAGTATCATTAGATCAATTTTAAAAGTTAAAGTACACAAGAACGACATGTTAAATCAATTAAAGAAAACAAAATAAAAACTCCTCATCCATGAAGGTGAATCAGGTGGATAACGTAGTTTATCATCACATATCCTTTCATTAGCATACCACACCAAATTCTTTACAGTTTACTATTTTCATACATTAGTTGAAACCTTAGGACTATCGAAAAATACAGTCAAATTTTCATCGGAACCCCCTTTTTTTGTTCATTAGGATTCTTAGCAAGCTTCCACCTTGTGAGGCCACAAATTGGACATACAATTAGATCTTTATATTCCTTCCAATATAAGATACAATCATTAGGACAAGTAAGAATTTTTTCACACTCAAGTTCCAAAGCAGATAATGTTTTCATGCATAGAGGATGGTAACACGTTGTCTTTAGGAAGCATGTCCACTAACAAACCTAGTAATTTAGTAAAACCTTTGTCACTCCAACCATTTTTCACTTTCAAATTATACAATCTAACTAAGGCAGATAATTTTGTAAGCTTTCTACACCCATTGTAAAGTCGTTTCTCACAATCTTCTAATGAATTCATGAACTCTTTACGGTCATTATCAAAGTTTTTGTACGCAGCATGTACCATATCCCATGCACCATTAATAAAGTCGTCATCATCATTATCTGAACAAATTTCTTCCTTAGGAGGAGATTCAAAAGTTGATGCCCTGCTAACATATTATTCACCAAACCATATCCATGTATGGTAACTTCAATCGATTCCATTAATAAAGATGATTTCTAATCTCTATAATAGGTTTTTTCACAAAATTTCCATACTTTACACAAGGACAACACATTGAAAGAATGGGAGTTCTATTTGTATTGTATTTGAACTTGATATAAATATACCTTCAAAAATTTCCCCCAAGTCTAGTTAACTTTGCATGGTTTTTTAAAAACTCAACTACCTTCTCAAGCTATTGTTTCACATCATTACATCATTAACATACCTGCACAAAAAAAAAAAAGAAAAAAAAAAGTTAATCAAATTCAGTAACAACATATATGAATCATTAAATAGTGTCAACAAATTGAAGAACATACACTGATAGTATCAACAAATTGAAGAACATATACAAACCGAAGTACTAAAGAAAAGTGTAAATCTATGTCAATCAAGCCATTCAAATATAAATTAGGTGCATGGTGGATTGAAGTGGGTGCTAGGTTTTAATATTACCAATCTTTTAGCCTCTTAGCTTTTAAAAGTGACTTTGAATCTTTACTTAGTAATGCATATCCTGTAACTTGTTGATTGGACAACCAGCAGATATCAAAATCTTATGCCTTTCCTTTACAATGGATGGTGAAGCTAAACCACAATTGCAGGGTACGAGGCTTGCTACTTCATATGTAAATTTCTACATCGTGAATGGAGGAATCATTGTACTACAATTTGGGGACAAGAAATGGGATTATGAGGTTGTTCGTTTCTATCTAAAGCCTTTCTAGATCATGAAGTAAGTAAATTCTGTTGTTAATTTATTTATCAAATCTTCATTTATTATTCTGGTGTGAAGGGTTGAATATGAATCTTTGATTAGCTGAAAATTCTTTAACTGATCATTAATGTATTAAATAAAGTATTAGGTTATTGGAACTTTGAAAAACATTTCAAGTATGATTTAGCTAGCCAGTAGGTTAAGGTTAAAGAACACATGTAAATTTGAATTCTATAAGCATGTAGTAAATTTTAGCTCCAATACAATGATAAACAAGAATGGTAATTTAGGTTTTTATAGTTTGATGTCGAAGTTGTACTAGACTTAATGCAATGGTTCCAAAAGTTTTGAATTTTTTTAGCATTAAAGAATTTATCTACATGAATAATTGAAGCACATAGAAAATAGAGCCTTATCTTATTATTTGTATGAGAATTATCAGTAGGTACAATGTTTAAGCTTCCAAAGGCAACCCCTGAAACACTCAAACTTTATGTATGAAACCAATCCAAATTATGTGCATTTTTGTTTCTATTAGTTAAACACCAATTGTGTACTATTAAGAATTTATGGAGCATTACAACTAAAGTTTATGTTATTATTTCATGCTTGTACTATGAAAACCAGTAAATGTTCATAAAAAGAAAATCAAAAATTGAACTTCATTTTGAAATTCATAACAAGGTGCATATATATATATATATATATGGCAATGCATAACACTAGTAGTAGATATAACATGGTATATTTGTCAAAACTTAATTTTGTACAAGTGGGAAGTGATTTGGCTAATGCTTACAAAAATAGCAAAATTCCAAATTCTTTAAGAACATAGGTCAACAGAAAGGGAACCAGATGACCCTACACCTTTTCCATAACTTGTCTCAAACATTGACAACTATATCTGAAGCATGACCCTACACCTTTTCTTCAACTGCAACATTGACCAACAAATATTTCTTTTATATATGAAACAATTTGTGTGAGAAAAATTAAACAAAACAAAATAGAATAATTGACTCACATAAAACAAAACAAAACGACAAAATTAAAGTACAACAGAGAAACAATTTGTGCGAGAAAATGAAACAGAACCATACCATGCAACTCGATACCTAACGTACCAAACATCCAAAATAGAAGACTGTACGAGAACCTCTTATTTGATAACCCTCTTATGGAACACTGTGTGAGAACTAAAATCGTCAAATCAAAACCTTAAAAAATTATAAGAAATGAAAGAACAAGAAGGTATGAACTTGTGCAGATGGTTTACGCATGCAAAAAATAAATAAAAAGTACCTGGAATCACCAGGAATAGATTTCAAATGAGTCGCGTAGCTAAGACAAAAGCCAAAGGTGAGTCATGTAGGTTTTACCGATCTTTCTCCATTTGTGGTTTTGTAGATAGCGAATGAACCAACGTTGCCACTAACCACCGGGAAAAGCTTTGTTTGTGGTTCAAGAAGCTCGATGGGTTTAACAATAGGGTTTAAGAATAAGATCAAATTTAGGAAAGGGTTTCAAATTTGGAACAAGGTTTTGTTTATGGGAAATTTTAAAGGAAATGTCATTGAAATTTTAGAAATTTTAAGGCAACAAAATAAAAAGGGAAATGTTTTCTGCCAAATTTTAGCTAGGTTAATTTACACGTCGATTTTCTAAAATTTTTCCCAATTTTTTTAAATTTGGCATCACTTCAATAAAAACAGTTGTCAATATAAAAAAACAGTGACACTTTTTATTTCTAATGTTGTTGTTTGTACTCAACTTCATGGAATTTTTGGCACACATGTCTTTTTACCACAACGATGTCGCTTAAATAAAAAAGCATCATCGTATGTGAATGTGTGTTTTTTACAAGCGTCATTGAAGCCCAAATGTGTAGTAATGTCATTTTGGCAAAAGGCAAATACATAGTTCTTGATGTTCACAACTTCAAAAAATCTATCAGATGCACCAATTATCAAAATAAAATAAAATCCAAAAACCAATAAAGTGACCCATTAGTTTTATTTTTAACTAAAGACTAAAATCAAGGGCTCAAGTTTTGTAAAAATGTTCTCTTTCTCCAACTGCAAACCATGAGTAAACAACTAAAGCACTGAAAACCCACCATCACCCACACCATCAGAGTCAAACTCACAATTGCAATAGAAATTGAAAATCAATAAAATTTGTATCAAGACAGTAAACTTCGTATGAGTTTCTTAAAGAGGGTATCAATCCTAAGCTGCACGTGCTTGGCTTTGACAACATCGAATGGTAGGAAGTTGAATTCTTTGAGAAGTGGATTTTTGAGTTGATAGTCTCGTCTACAGCTGTAAAGCCCGCCATTGATGGTGTAGAATGGGAAGAGCAAGAGATTGGTAGCGAATGTGAGGAAGGGAAGAAAGAAGAGGATAACAAGGGAGTGAGCACAAGAAAAGATTGATGAGAGAGATTTATATTGAAGGAGTGGCTTGATTGATTAGAAGGAGAGAATGAATTGTGTGTGAAGGAGAAAGATGATATAGACAATAGGTGAAGAAGGGGGTAAAAGTTAGGGTTGAGCTTTTCTATAAACAGCATAGTTTTGTTATACAAAAAAATTAATTTTTTATTAATACTAATTAATTATAATTAAAATTTGTAGCCGCATGAAAATAAAATGTTTTGAATGGAAATTTGGTGCCAAAAATATTTGAATTTTTTGTTATAAAATTATGCTACAATATATATTATCATAGCTAATTTGAGAGTTTCAATTACAAAATTGAATTTCATGTGTTGTTTTTACTACAAAGTTTCCATTTCTGGCAAATTGCAATAAGTTTATATGATTAAGTTATGACAGTGATTTTAGTGTCAAAAACACAGTTTTGTTACAAAAATTTAAGTTGTAGCAACCATTTTCATGACTAATTCAATTTTTTTTTGGAGTGTTGCAAGGGTTCAAGCACAAGCAAACTGACTATTAAACATTAATTTTAGTAATTGGTTATGTAAACAATATACACATTATTCACTTATTAATGAATTGAAAATGTTAAAGAATGCATGACATTTACCCACCAAGCCACATCCAAATTTATGTTTAAATTCCATATCAGCAGGCGAGTATCGAAAACACATGTCTGTCAACAACACCTATTTAAAAAACAACTATCAACATATGCTCAAGGCAGTTGAGAACCCAATAGGAGTTTATGTTCACATCACATCCAACTATGAAAACTAGAATCATATTTGTTTGCTGAGTTTGCTGGACAGCCCCTGCTTTTCTGCCATTAGGAGGCTACCTCTGCTGTCCTTATTGAACCATTGGCAAAGAAAAAAAAAACCAAAACAAAATTATAAAGAAAAAGAAAATACAAAGATTTCATCTGATTGATACAAAATTACCCAAAATGAGACTATCATTGCATAGTGAAAATCAATAAAGCTATGTATAATATGAAATAAAAGAAAAATACTCAACCAATATGGAACTTACTTGAAGTCAAACTGAGTAACCACACATTGCAAGAAAGAAGCAAGTAAAGGCTTAAAACTTATGCATCCAACACTATAAAAAATTAGACATATTGTGTCCCTAAGTTTTCGTTGCATAAATGCATTTTTTGTCACTGTATATACTTCTGTGACAAAAATTACTTGTTACAACGGTGACAATAAAATGCAGATACAAATTCTTCTTTAATGACAAACACATAAATTTGTATCTAATGCAACAAATATTGTGACAAATTAAGAGTCATCGCTGATTCAAATTGTTGTAATAACAAAGAGTTTTGTCACAATAGGGTTATAAATTTGTCACTAAACATACACTATTTGTCACCGTTTGCATACTCAGCTCAGGTCAAACTTTGACATTTTTGTGACAATGTGAACTTTAATGACGAATTATACTCTTGACACAATGATTCCGTTACAAATTGTGCTGTCATTAAATATATATGTGATAGTACAAATGTTTCTAACAGGAAATAGTTATAATGAGACAAATTGTCACTGGTACCATCTATAACATACTTTACATTTGGCACAGTTAATATGTGTGACAATACTAATTGTCACTAAAATTAGTCATGACATGTGAAATGTTTGTCCCGACAAATGTCAGTGATAATAACAAGTATAATGGAAAGTATTTGTGTCATGGGTTTGGTATGACACAATTTGTATCGCTTTAGAAATCCATTTGACACTAGATCATTAAGTGACATTGTTTAATTAGTCACTTTGTAATTGTAATAAATATTTGTTTGTCACATAAACCATTTGGAATAATACTTCTCTGTTAAGGATTATTACCATATTTGTCACTCTTAGGGTTCAAAATATCACCTTGTGACAAATTTATTGTAACGTATTTTATAAATTCAATACACTATTAAGTTCTCAAATTTATTTTTCTCACTATAATTTAACATTTCCACATATCCACAATAAATCACACCCTTGTAACCCATTCTAACATCTAATAAAGAAATTCTTATATCACATTTTATATATAAAAATGTACATTCATAGAGGACTTCAAAATAATTTATGAAATGTCAAGATGTAGATTATGATAATTTTTTAGTCAAGCAAAGCAGTTGGTATACATTCTTCCATGAAAAATTATCCCAACATATCCCATAACTATCTACATTCTAGCTACTATATGCACATCCTAAGCATTACAATTTACTTATATATTCTAAATTTTCTCATGTCCAAGGGCCATCATAATACCAAAAGTTAAGTATTCAAAACATGCCGCATTTAACATTTTATATATGTAATAATTTTCAGCTTTGTCCACATGCATATAACTTACAGGCCCTCTGCATGTCTTCATTATCTACCATACTTCACTTGTGCTTTATACATTCAAGTACAACCTACAAAACAAGAATAACAATTGATTACCATTCTCACATATATTTAGATACTTTGTCTATACAATATTATACACTAATTTAATCTTTTCCCTTACAACTAAGATATAGTATAATATTTTCTCAATAGGTGTCACATGGACACTATCAACTTGCAGTGTATATGAATGCATCCAAAACATTGTAAAGGTATATACTTTTACTCTAAAATAGCATTATATTCCATAATGGTATTATGCTTTTACTCTAAAATAACATATTCAAAATACTTGTGATTATTGAGTTAATGACATAGTGAAGAAAAACTTATATATACTAACATCTGTATTTTTATCCTTCACATTATTAGGTTTTGCTAAGTTAGGATTTTCAATCTCAATGAGTCTTTAAGTGCCTCTTCATTTCTGCCATAAATTTGCTCACAATGTCAACATCAAATAAGACAAAGGTCATTACGTAAAAGATATGTAACCAAAAAGAAAAAAGAACATGAGTATAAAGCACCAAAGGATTTACTAACTTCAGATTCTTCATCTTCCTCTTTTCCTTCTTCCTCCTCTTCAGACACTACTTGCTCCTTCACTACAATTTCTTCCCGATAATAACAAGGATACAGGAATCTAAAAAAATATGGATGCACATGCTCACATACATGCAAAAGATAGAAACAAGAATACCACCATAAGATTCAAGTTATACATCCAAAATCACATTATTAAAAATACGTTTCTCTAATTACAAAGGTTATCAAGCTACATTGCCAAGTAACCAACCCTAATATTCAAGAAAAAAAATTCACTTATTAATAGAGGTGTGCAAACAGCTCATGTTTAATAAAGCACAATAAATGAGTAAGTTTATTGAAATTTCAAATTTATGAATCCACAATAATAATAATTAATAAAAGGAGTTTAACAAGCAACATCCTCCATAGATTTAAAAGAAATGGCCAGCATATATGCATAGAAATATAAATATTAGATACATAATAGAGATTACAGAGTTATAGAGATAACAGAAAGAAATAGAGATATTACAAAATCCAACAATTGGACCCGTAGGATGAAGTATCTGATACTTACTAAGCCACTTTTCAATAGCATACACCTGATGGTTTTTGTAGGCCTGCATACAAGAGGCATACATATAGTAAAAGAACTTACAGCTTAAAACTTCATAATGACGGTATTTCAACAAGATCAATTTACCTGCTGATTTGTTGGAAGTGGCTAATAATGGTGAGTTAACCTGCTATAGAGCTATCTTGTACTACTTCTTACAATGCCTATAATTCACATATTAAGAATAAACTTGAACTACTGAAAATATTGCAAGCTCCAACAATGCATATCAACATTCTTGAAATATTAATTGCAAATTACACTCGGAACATATTTCGCAAAATATAAGGATGAGAAACAACTTTAGTGTAATTTATCATCTCACAAAGTACAGTTGTACAGATTTCCATGAAAACTAATGCCTACAGTTTGAACCAAACGAATGTGTTATTTGTAAAGCTACATTATTGTTCAGAAAAACTACCAATAAAGAATCCAAAAAAACTATACATACACAAAAGACTTGTATATTTACTTTACTTGAAATCACTACAAAAGATATGTAAAAAGGCTGTAAAACATCATCTTTCCAGTCCTTACTGAATCTAAAATAACCACTACATAGAAGGAAAAACTTAACAATGTTCATGAACAATAATTTTTTTTAGAAGAACATCAAAAGAACTACAAATATTTAAATGTATTTCAAAAGAGGCATGTTCTAGCATAGTGAAAATAATGTGATAAATAGATAAGATGACAAGGCATTAACGTTCAACTTGATAAATTAACAGCATAATATAACTATAAACATGTGAGTTCTGTAAAATCAAGGACAACAAATACATGTGGGTCACATCTTTAGCCCCATTTCCTGCAAAAGCAACTACGTATCTCAAAGCTATTTTGCATGCAACAGCAACACCTTTAACCTTCTACCCTTCAATAATAGCATTAATGGCATCAACATATACCCACACCAAGCAAAGAATATAGTACAATTACTAGTAATATATATATATATCTACTCTAGCTAGGTATATATGTACATTACATTACATTTATATGTAGCTGACAAGCAATTGAGCAACGCAAGAGAGAGAGATGTTTATCAATAATATGTGGAAAAAGATTTAAGTCTTGTAAAGGCTTTTGAGTTATTAAATTTTCAAATAGGTTTAGGCCTTCAATGTTTATTATTATATAGTTCACATATATATAGCCATCATATATACAATAAAATAATGTTCGGACATCAATATTGATCCTTACTCTAGCTATTTGTCATAAAGTATAGGGTATGTAGCAACAATATAGTGTTACAGCAAATTGGGTGTGTATTTACATATATATATTTATAGTTATATATTTTCACCCAAAAAAATATTTATAGTTATATAAATAGGATCAGTAATACTCCCCCATGGACTCTGAAAATAGATGACCACATACATGTGACTTCTCGAGCCTATCTTGTTCCAGATTATTTCTTTGCAGAGGTTGTCTATTTCTGTCTCTCTCTCTCCGCCTATATATCTGTTACAATCTTTACTAGTTGACCTCTGCTACTAGCTAGGTACCTACCACCATCTATTGATGGTCATGTGTATTTAATGGACGTGAACTAAAAAGGATGTTTTGAACATATTAGCACCGGAGGATGCCTAATTGCTGTATCAAACTTTTAAAAGTTTTAATACTAACCTCCCAGCACCAATGACAGTAATAGTTTGTTCTAGGGAGTCAATCATTGGCTTTCCTTGTGCTGTCATAGCTCCTAAAAGTCCAGCAACTACATTTGTTGTTCTTTGCGAGAAGAAATGACAGAAAACAAATTAATTTTTAATTTGCAAATTATAAAATATCACTGCAACCCAACCCTACCCAACACTTTGTTACATTCACCAGTTTATTCAATCACCAAACTATAGTAGTGCATTACAAGTCAAAGTCAAGTAGCTTTTGGAAATTAGAGGACAAAGTTCACTATAATGTTAAAAAAAAAATGATCTACATGAAACTAACTAACCAAACGTCAAACTTCTCAATCCAAACCCTAACAGAAAATAGAATAAAAAAATAAAATTTATTATTAAACCAGTAAATCTTATACTAGGTTGTATAAAGTGGCACCGGAGAAGAGGAAATTTTGGGCGCACTGGCAGCTAATTTGAAGCTCTGTCTTTGACAGCCAACAACTGCACTTTTACTCAAACATAAATAAGCATGACGATTGAGGAAGATAAAGAATCACAACCATGGAGTCGTAACTGGAACCATATTTAGGTGTGAAGGCACCAAATTCGTTGCAGCATGGAAGGGGGACGGTGTGGATGGAAGGGCTGCGCCAATGGCAGAACGGCATTGACTGTGTTTGAAGGGGATACAAGAGAAAGACGAGTGAGGGAGAAGGTTTAGAGTTAGAATGGTGTTAAACGACGTACAAAAAATGAAGTTTTTATTTATATCAATTCGTGATAGATTATTTTATAACTGTGTTAATAAAAAATTATTTTTTCCTCATAAAAAAATAAAAATTATAAATTGCGTCAAAGTATATTTTGACAGATATTATAATAACATGTTGACCAAGAATATTAATCGTTGTAGTGATAATTTTAAAAAATTTATCACATTTTACCCTTAAATTTGAATAGCAAACTTCTCCTTCATAAAAATTATCCTTTTTATAACTAAGTATTGTAATAAAAATTAATTTGCAACTATTTTATATACTTCAACAAATATCAATGTCGAACACAAGTTTTCACACTAAATGTGTACTTTATATGACAAATCGAGTTTTAACACAAAAAAAAATTATCACTTCATTTCAAATTTTTTGTAGTGAAAGCAAGTTAATTCTCCTTAGTTAGGCTTAAAACTCTAATATAAGTTCGAATCACCAAATCTGTAACATAGATTTTTATATGTAAAACATAGAAAATTCTGGGTTCATAACCACAAATAAATCTAGAAATTAATGATTTATATATGTTAAAAAAAAAGCTTTAAATGTAATTAGAAATCGGAACCTACATCTGATACACACACTTTCCTCTTGAAGGTCAATTATATATTTTTAAACTTTATTAAAAACTCAAGGGGACAATGATGACAAAATGATATCATATGCATGTAGGTCAAGAAGCTAGAAAACTATAACTATACATTTATATAGTTATATATACACAAAAATATTGTAAATGAGATTATATTTTGGTTATTATCATTTGTTAATTAATTTTTTATTGTATCTAATAAACTCACTTTGTAAAATTCACTCCTATTATCTTTTAGTAAATTAAATCTAAATGATAATTACACTTACATAACCTAATTTTCACTTTTAATAATGGTAGGAACTTCAAATTAACAAAAATTAATCATAAGTACCCATTATAAAGTCCAAATAATATAATTCTTAAAATACCCTAAACACCCAATTTAGGATTTTTCACAATTCTCAACCAAAATTAGCATATTATATATCAAATTGAAACCCACAAAATAAGGAGTAAGAATCTACCTTCAATTTCGCTAAGTGACAATCATGGTGGTTGAAATCTCAAGGGGTTTCATCTACAAATGGAACTTGGAATCGGCTCAGGAGGTTAAAAATAAGGGGAAAGCATCAAAATTTAAGCTAGAATTTGTTGGATTCCAACAATAGGAAGGAAAGAGAGAAAAACTGGTTTAGGGGGATACAAGCACTATCTGGCGGTGATGGCCAGAAAGTGGCAACAGCCTTTGGTGGGGTGTAATGGTATGGCTGCAAGGAGAGATGGGGAGGAGGTGATGAAGGTTCTAGAAATTTTTTTTTTTAAAAAAAAAACCTATGGTCAAATTACAATTTTGCCCTTATGTTCCATTAATCGTAACTCTCACACCGTAACCTCAATTTGGACGTACCACATATCTACAAACTCATATTGACGAGCTCTACATAATGGTATTAAAGTCAACATAAAAATTATAAACAACAAAAAGTCAACTTTAAGCCCACTAATTGTACTAGAAAATCAAATTTCGATCAAAATGATTTCATAAGATGCTTCCTAGGTATGTATTATTACATGTAGTCCTAGAAGGGGGTAAAATTTAAGGCTGAAATGGGTGATAAACAATGTAGTTTTGTTATTAAAAAATTAATTTTTTATTAATTTTAATTAGTAATAAACTAGTTTTGTAGATGTGTGAAATAAAATTTTATTTTTATTTTATATCAATTAGTAAGAAAATTCTTTTGTAGCCACATGAAAGTAAAAATAAATTTTTTAATTTTATTTCAATTAGTAATAAAATAATTTGTAGCATATGATCGAAACTATGCTACATCATTAAATATTTTAAAGAAAATTTGGTGCCAAAAATATTTGAATGTTTTTGTTATAAATTTATTTTTGTAGTTGTGTAAAACTAAAAATGGATTTAATTTATACGAATTAGTTATAAAATTCTGTTACAATATATGTCGTAGCTAATTTGAGGTTCAGTTATGAAATTGAATTTCATAACTAAAAATATACTTTAGTTACAAATTTAAACATTGTAGCAATGATTTTTGTGGCTAAATGAATTTTTTAGTGACGTCATCATTTTTAAAAATTTTGTTATGAAATGTAGTTATGATATTTATGTCATAACAAATTGTAACAACTTCTAAAGGTTCAATTAGAAAAGTAATTTTATAACTAAACTTTGGCCTTTAGTCATGAATTTTAAAATTGTAGAAAGGCTTTTCATGGCTAAATGATTTTTTTTTGTAGTGATTTAATGTATGACACTATGATGATTGCACAATTTCATAATAATTTTAGCATGTCAATCTGAAAAAAGTCATTGATCAAATCAGATTCACAGACATGCTATGAAGATGGAAAAGCAAATTTAGACAGCCAAATCACAAAAATCACAAACATGCAATGAAAGAAGAAAAGGAAATGTAGTAAACCAAACCACAGAAGTCAAAAACATGTTACGAAAGAGGAAAAGCAAATTTAGTGACACCAAACCACAGGTCTTACCACATAAAGCTATTCAGACAATCATTGCACTCCCCATAATAGGTCAAGTTGGCAAAAGTCTAGTGGAAGAACCTTGGCCTCCAGAACAACAAAATCACTGTGATCTAATGGACACTCAAAAAGTGTATACTCATTAAGAGTTTAAATCATCAATGTTCATTTAAAATATCGTTAATTATTCTAATTTAAATATTTCTTTTATCTTAATTTTAAAAGTAAAAAATATTTGGAGTTCGTATAATTTTCTAACACAGGTTTAATAAAATAGGTATATCTCTTAAAGGCCAATCTCAATCCGAAAGGCCAACTAAGATGATTTTTAAATCAATAGAAAGAAGACTTAATGCATCACAAAATTATAGTTAGTAGAAAAGTCTAATTCAAATGTTTAGAGGCCACATTTGGGCTACAACAAAATTGATCTGCATTGTAAGACCAGTCCAACATTTTTCAATATTAAAACTGCATTACACAAAAAACTAGTCCAAATACTATAATTCTTGATGTTTTGGAAAGCTAAAGACGTGTTCTTACAACTTTGATTTTTGGAATAGTGGAAGATCGGCTGAGTTTGGTGCATTATGAATGGTGGAATTGGGGAAACAAACATGATATACATTTCAAACTTTACCATCTACACCTTCCATACAACTCTCTTAGTATTTTTTTATTAATGCTCTATAAATAGCAGTATTGGCTACTCATTTAGGGCGTTTTGATTGAGAAATCAAGATCATACTCTTTGTGTCTTTATTTCTCTTATTGTAATTTTATTTTGTTCTAAATAAAAGTTATGTTTATCTTCTCCTTCTATCTTTCCTTCTTCTTTCTTATGAATAACTAATTTCATTTTTAGAAGAGTAAAAGGGCAAAGCTCTTAGTAATGATATAATGTTAGAATTATCTCTTTCTTCGGCTTGAATATTTATATTATTGAGTTGTTATTATATGTGTCGTATTTTCTTTCAAAAAAAATTAGAAACCCTCCTTGTAATAGTGGGAATCTTGATTCATTATAGATAAGAAATTAGCAGAATGAATGCTTGAATTCATTTATATGTGTTGGCATTATTAGGAACCCCTCATTGTAAAGTGAAAATCTTGATTCATTGTAGACATGAGATTGACACAATAAATGCTTGAACTCATTTACAAATGTTAGTGTTATTCGGTAATTTAAGTTAAAATAATACTACATATTATAACTTTAAATGAACTCTAAATTTCATACTTTCTGATTAGAACCTCCATTATTTGGAGATTCCAATTGTTGTGAAAAACAAATTAATCTTTCTTAATTTATATACGATGAGTGAATCCCCTAACCCTAGCAAATTCTTTGTATTTTGTGACAAATTCTTTGTATTTTGTGATAAATTCTTTTTCAACCTTAAACAATTTTCTTCATCAATTCCTTGTCAATCAACCTCAAATTCCCAACAATTTATTACTTAAGGCAACATGCTCTTAGGTTTGCAATCTTTAAGTCATACGGAGTTTTTATCTTAAGTTTAAATTCAAAAAATAATTGAAGTTTGTATTATTTTCTAACACATGTTTAATAAAATGGGTATATCTCTCAATCTGAAAGGCTAATTAAGATGCTTTTAAGCCAACAAAAAGAAGACTTAATACGCCACAAAATTATAGCTGGCAACAAAGTATAATTTAGAGGTTTAGTTGCCACATTTGGGCTACAATATAATTTATCTGTATCATAAGATCAGCCCAACACATTTTAATATTTGGACCATATCTTATAAGATACTAGTCCAAATACTGTAATTCTCGGTTTCATATATTTTCTAAGCAATTAAGATCAAGGTTAACGGTCCATTTATTGTGAAACATATGTATCCTTATGGAGCCATTGATATTTATAATCTTAAATATGGTACTATGATAAGTTAAATGGACAAAGACTCAAATCATTTCTAGAGAATTGTATCTTTGACAATTTGTTTCACTTTTGGAATCTTGTTATAAAAATAATAATGGTCAGTTATGGATTATGTTGTTTTTATGTGTAAAATATTGTTTACTGTGTTGTGTAGATTGTGGAAATATTGTTGTTATGGGGTTTTTGGCTTTGTGGAAGGATATGTTGCCTTGTTGTATTTACTCTTAGGTACTCATTGGATCTGTGAAAGGACAAAATTCCTTCAATAAGGAAGCCTTTTTTATTCAACTCATTGTAAGACAATACCAAAGTGTTGCATGCATGAACCTAGCCCATCTTAAGGTAAGCTATTTGTGGATTTTGACATTTAAAAGGATTTGGCTCCAGCAAGACTCTACAGAAAGGCACTATCTAGACTTTTGGCCTACGAAAAGAATCTACAGAGGCGTGTACTATGAAGGACCATTCACCAGAAGACCAAAACTCTCTGGAGGCATTCTTTTAGAAGAAAAAGTTGATCCTAAAGCCCATCATTATAGGAAGGCTTGTCATCATCAAGGAGGCTACCTTAACAACTAAGCACCTAATATGAGATCCACATCTACATATTTTACTTCTCAACCGTGTAGATGAAGTCTTCTTGTTACGTATCGGACATACCATATAACTTTTAGTGCTCCAATCCAGCATAATTATAGAAAGTCATTAATTATCTATAAGAGAGCAGCATGTATTTGAAAACTCTTGCCAATTGAAAAAATCAAATGTTAATGCACCAAACGACCATAATTCTTCAATTAATGGATGTAAAGCACATCAATTTCTCTACCAAGTGATTATGACCTGGTATTAAAAGAGACATCATCAAGTATGGCTCTTTCATATACTTCCATAATGATATATTATAAGGTACAAGAATAACTATCCACATGCTATACAAATTGGACATATTACCAAAAGAATTAAATCCATCTAAAACAAGTTCCAATTGAAATCTCACCTACTATGACAAAATTCCTTGTGTCAAAATACAATTTATCACACAGTATATTCTTAGTGTGAAAATTTGATGTAGGACACTGATCCTTAATGAGATTGATACAATAGTGTCAAATGGATATTTGTCACAAAAATTGTTACTTTTTTGGAGGGAAATTTTCCCGCGTAATTTTGCACCCAATTTGTGATAAAATTTCTAAAATTATCACTAAAGCTATTAAACTTCCTAGTTAAACATGTCATAAATTATTTGTGACAATGAGTATTTGACACAGTTATGGTTTATTTGCATTATTATTTAAGAAAAAATAAATGAAAATAAGGAAAAAAAATTTATATTCCTTAACACTTAAACGACGTCGTTTTGCTTTGAAAATTTTAACCCAAATTTCACGAAGTGTTTCCTACTCTTTCTCACTGCATTCTTCTGTCCTCTTAAGCTCTATCTCTCTCTACTGTATTCAATCTACCATCACCCTATCAATCGCCGGCAAAATTCTTTCTCCAACCCTCCTATTCTCCATTTTTATTGGTTTCCTTTTCTAGATTACATGCATGCTTTGGAGGTTTAAGAATGTATTTTTCTTTTTTAGGGTTTGCACCAACACGAACGGGCCAGCCATAACTGAGAGTTCGTGGCTTCTCAAGGTACTATATGAATTCGATGCAATTTCTTTTAGGAAATTTATAGGTAGATAGGTTTATTTACTACTCTTTTTAATTGCATTCATAAGTTAGGAATTATGACAGCGAGTATAATGAGCATATGGTAACCAATATAAGATGTGACTTCATAAGTTTTTACTCTAAACTTCATTTTGTTTTCTTATATTATATATTCCAAGCTTGATGGATAACTTTAATTTCCTTTAAGTATAACACATATATTAGGTTAGATTTATTGGATATACTTCACTTGCGAGAATGTTGTTTTAACTGTTTGAAGTTCTACAGAACCTGAAGACAATTCTGAGGAACACACTTGATTTGCATGAGGCGAAATGCTTTCAAATTCCTTCTTAGGCTTAGGAAACAGTAATGAATATATAGATGATTTTTCTGATGTTTTAGCCACCCCAACAGTGTCTAATACCTCAAAACAATAGACCCCATTGCCAGTATGTCCAGAATAATTCTTACATTTCGTAAAAAGCTTATATGCTGATAGAAAAGGGACAAAATAATCACAAAACCAGGAGCAACCAGCACCCAGTTTGTTTGAATTATCATATTTCTCTGTCTTTATTTCCATGTGTATATAAGCGTGGTGGGGGATATATAGGAGCAAATCTTAGTACAACAAACTCTAACAAACTGAATCACTTTTTTGGGTACAGAGAAACTAAACCATTGGAGATTGAATTGAAAGTTTTTTTTGGATTACAAACCCTGACACAGAGGGGGGGAGATAGAGAAAATAAAAGTGGAGGAACAAGACAGAGATTCAAGAAAATGGAATAATAAGAAGGGCAAAGGATATGATGAGGAAGAGTTGAGGTATTGAAAATGGACGGCTATAGAGAATTTAGACTTTGAAATCAATTATGGCCTTTTTTTTCTTTTTCTTTTTTTGGATATATAATTTTTAATCAACTTTGTTTGTTTTATCTTTATCATAAAGACAGTGGTACATGTCCATTTTTTCCAAATTTTGTTCACTTTCAACATCAACTAGATAACTGAGCATCTTTTCCTATAAATTCTTCACACTACTCTTGCTTAAGGTCTAAGGCTTCTCTGTTTTCGATAATAGGTATATATTATATTTATTTGTTTGGGACTTGATGTCTTTCATTTGGCTGTGAATGAAAGCTTTGTTTGGCTTAACATTTGCTATATCTAGGCTTGATTGTTAATTTAGCTTGTATAGAATATGTTTTTTTTATGTTTTATTTTACTTTTTCTTTGTTACTTTGTGTTTATATATAAATTTTTTCATTAAAATTAAGTTGCATTATGAATAATTTTATGCATACAGAATCTTATCTACACATTCTTGAATAAGAGTAATGAAATATCAATTTATGCATACACTTCATAGTCAATGTTTTGTACAGTTTACTTATGTGGATCCGCACCCCTTAGATATTGCATCTTTTAATAGTGCAGAAGTTTTCTTTCTTTATATATATATATATATATATATATATATATATATATATATATATATATATATATATATTTTAGTCTCTTGTAGCTGTGTTCTTGTTTTCAATTGCTTAACCTATTTGAAATATTAATTCTGATAAGGTTAATTTGCTACTTTGAAGCATTCATCTTATGATATCTATTTATTGGAAGTGGCTTGATTACATGTTTATTACTAAATTCGGATTGGTTCTGGTGGGATTTTAACTTTGAAGGTGAATGCCTTAGAGCAACTACAAAAAAACATTGCTATAATTCTTTATAAGCTGGAGACAATATTTCCTCCTGCCTTTTTTGATATAATGGTGCATTTATTAGTCCATCTACCGCGTGAAGCCAAGATTGTCAATCCTTACCAATATCATTGGATGTATCCATTTGAAAGGTAATAGCTCCAACACATATATTTATATGTTAATTAAAATCCTTCTTCACTTTGTTTTAAGTCACCAATAATGTTATGTTGAATTTGTAGGTGCATGCACAATCTAAAGGGTTATGCTCGTAATAAGGCTCGTTCAGAAGGATCAATTGTTGAGGGATACATTGACAAAAAATGTTTGACATTTAGCTCCATGTATTTCAATGAGATGGAGACTATCTTTAATAGAACGGAAAGGAATTGTGATGCTGATGTCAGTGAAAGTTTTAGTGATTTATCAGTTTTCACTCAAAAAACCCGTGGATTAGGAGGATCAATAGAAGAATAACTAAATATGAGTGAATGGGCAAGATTAAGGTGGTATGTATTGAATAATTGTGTGGAAGTTCTCCCATATATACAGTAAGTCATATTCTGCCAATTATATGTTGCATTTATCAAGTAAATATAGTAATACTACATGGAATTCCAAATTATATATATCATGTTTTATTCATATATGTAACTTATGCTATTTGCAAATTGTGTAGTGAATATAAGGAACTTCTTAAAAGAGAAAATGTTCAAAATATTTCTCATAAACAGCAATTAGAGTTCCCTACATGGTTTCTAAAATGGATGCATATTGTGTTGTAGTAATTATTAATCTTTATATACTATGTTAATAATGTAATTAATCCATTTGTTCAATTGTGTGCAGCTTATTCAAATGGAGTCGAATAGGAATGCTAATTGTAATCCTGACTTAAAACATTTAGCTAAGGGACCCCATAGAAGAGTTTTTAGATATCCTGGTTGCATTGTTAATGGACATAGGTTTCGCATGATAAAACACAACGCAAATGAAAAAACTCTCAACAGTGGAGTTGTTGTGAAAGGAGAGCACAATGGGGCTGAAATATATTTCTTTGGTGTTCTTAATGATGTAATTGAGTTGTTCTATTTAGGTCAAAATAGAGTCTTCATCTTTAAGTGTGGTGGGACATTGGCCATACAAGTCGAACTCAATGTGTCAAGGACTTGGTATAAGGATAATCCTTATATTCTTGCAAATCAAGTTAAGGAAGTTATTTATATGTCCGATACAAAGTTGGGAAGAAATTGGAGAGTTGTTGAAAGGGTACAACCACGCCATATTTATGATGCACAAGTTATACAAAGACATGGAGATGCAGGAACTGAGGCATTTCAGTAAGATTCAAACTACAATGATTTTGATAGTGATGCTACAGTTGATGATTTTATTCAGCCTCTTACCCGGACTGACATGGACAACATATATATTCATGCAAATGAATATAATTCTGTACATTTACTTGATTCTTCATGTACTTTGAACACTAAAAATGATCAGGATGCCATATATATGATGTATATTATTATTATTACTATTATTATTATTATTATTATTATTATTATTATTACTATTATTTAATATGGATGGGCAAATCAACTAGGTACTGTCTCATTACAATTAATTGACGATGTTTTTTTTATTTATGTAGCATTAAGGGTTTATTAATTCCAATTGCAAAGGTTGTTTATATGATTTGACTAGTACCTTAATTGCATCTTTTTGTACACTAATATGCACTCTTTAAGTAGTAATATGAATGTTGTATCCTTTGTAGGTGTTACTTGAGTCGCCATGCCTCTGGAGCCAAATAAGAAGCTTGACGTACGTAGAGGATTATTGCCCACTAAAGTGTCACCAAGAAAAGCTATGACGTACAACAGGTTTGACTCTTTGACACATTAATTTTACCTAATACATTTAATGGGAAAATACAACACTAATGGTAATTATTTTCTAATGTTGTGGTATGAACACATTGAGAAAGATGGTACGACATGGATAAATGTCCGAAAGCAGCAAAAGTATCTAAAGATAATGTTGGCCTTAAGACGAAGCCTCATCAGCATGGTAGACCTCACCCTCCAAAATCAAGTCCGGTACTTCATCAGGTATATATAGTTATATATTCGATATGTATATATATAGTTAAAACATAGTGTAGTGAAGCTTGCAAAATGAGTGCAAAATACTATTAAAATGGATTAAAGGCAAGTTAAGTATTCAAGAACCTGTGTCCAAAAGATATGTCATCAACTGTGACATTTTTCAACTACTTCATTTCTTTTCATTTATTAATTTCTTAAGTTTATTCACTAGTTAGAACCTTGGAATAATTTGAGGTTCAAAGAGATATAAATTATTAACAAGAAACTTAAACCCAAATCTGGCGCAGCGGAAGAAATTTAGCTCGCAGCTTAGGCAAGGAACATACACAATCACACGCGATAACACAAGAACACAATAGGTTCCTTAGAAAATTTTGTTTTGATAATTTGATAAAAGTCTGGAAAAAAATTAACAGCTGCTACCTATATAAAAATAATAAACCCCATACAAATTCTAACCTAACTAGGAGACTAATAGCTAATTGCTGTGTGCACTAAAAAAAAAACATCACCAACAACCATTCAAATTGGTTACAAAAACTAGTTTTTTGGTCACTAAAGATCATTAGCGACCACAAAACCATGGTCGCTAGTTTGTCGCAAATTCACTGTTGGTGATAGTCTTTAGCGACCAATATAGAATTGGTCGCTAAATATGGTACCATTCAGCGACCAAATTATGGTCGGTTAAGGGCTTCATTTGGCTGTTAAAAATCTTAAACAATTAGTCGATCTACAACCTTTTACAGCCAAATATTAGTCAGTAAAAACTACACCTATAGCGACTAACTTTTGGTCGTAGAAGATTTCTTTCAGCAACCAACTATTGGTTGTAGAAGGTTACCTTTCAAAGCCCGTTCCCCTTCAGTGACCATTTGTTGGTCGCTGATAGTGATCTTTAGTGACCAAAACTTGGTTGATAAACTCATTTGCTTAATAATTTTTTAAAATTGATTAATTATTTACTATAATTAAAAAAACATAAAAACTAAATAAATAAGTAAATAATTACAAAAATTATAAGTATGAACAAATGATTGTCATTAATATAAATAATTATTATTACATTAAAACTTCAAATAATTATGTACTGTATAATATAAAATAATTGTCCTTATTGTCAAAAATAACAAATTCATAGTGAAGTTGCTATGGTAGGGGTGGTGATTAAGAGATCTTGTAAGAGGATGCAAACTCAAATCCATTAGCTCATCTAGGCCATGACTGTAACCTGTCATTCAATGATCTTCATAAGTACATATATAGCTATTAAATAAGTAACGAAAGAACTTAAATTTAATTGGGTCTGGTAAACTTTAACAGAAGCTACCTAGTTTTTTCAACTTAAATCTCTGCGAAAATTTATCAAAAACGCTTCTCTAATATGCTAACATACCATCAACTTCTTAGAAACTTTAGTCCTCTCCATATATGACAATGATCCACAATACAAAATAGTTTTCTTGGTAACATATATTCAATTTGTCAAAAGGCTTCTACCCAAAATATAAAACTTGCCAAAAGACTAGAACATATTCATATGCATATATTCAAAGAAATTTGACAAATAAATATAATGCAAACTACATCTGATGCAAACTACAAACAGAAACACATATGAAATTAAATAAATTCAGCAAGTTTCTTAATACTATAACAAGAAAAGAAAAAGGCTATAGATGGCAAAATAGGTCTACAACAAGGTAGCTTATGGCACTCACCATCTTTTCAGATGCAAAGATAAAAGCCATAGTTTTCGGCTCCCTTATCCTCATTAAGATAGCAGCAAGGCACTGCAAAAACCAATTAACAGTGAAACTCTCAAAAAAATGACATGGCCACCAAATAAAGGATCTCATCATTATTTTTTATGGATACAACCAATATTACATAGAAAACCTAACGAAGACCGGTCACATTAGAGTGTAAGTGAGAAGTGTCATATCAGCACTCAAATGTACATTGTATGTATGCACCATGTGACATAGAGAGAGAACCTACACTGTTACGTACCATATAAATATTACTAAAAAAGACACCTCTTGATAATATCTTCGTACAGCAAACAAAATCATATATTTTTCAATGAAATTAATAAAAAAGTTGTATTTACAAGAGTCAATTTACCCTATTTCAGCGGCTATTTCAAGAAA
The DNA here is from genome assembly GCA_007844105.2 of Rhamnella rubrinervis. Classification (NCBI taxonomy): domain Eukaryota; kingdom Viridiplantae; phylum Streptophyta; class Magnoliopsida; order Rosales; family Rhamnaceae; genus Rhamnella; species Rhamnella rubrinervis. The sequence continues at coordinate 22,295,620 of CM017578.2, forward strand.
TATGCAGATCTTTAGATTATAAGTGAGATAAGAAAAGATATGACTAGAGACAGCATTTAATCCAAAAACATAATAAAAATCAACCTTCAAAAACGAAACAATCTAGTGGCTTGTACCTCATCATACTCCAATTTAGTTTAAATGCATCTACTCCATTGCATTGAGCTGAGGAATTGCACATGGGAAAAAAAGTCCCAAATTGAATTTGCAAATCATAATTCATCTAACACCTACTAAATAGTTCAATTTCTAATGTAAATTTTAATAATTGAACAAAAATATGTAAACTTCAAAAAAAAAATCATAAAAGAACAGTAGAGATGAAAAGAAAAAGGGTACTGCATACTTTCACAAAGTTGGGAATTTCAATCATAATAATATTCTTAGTCTTGAAATCCATAAACCTAGCAGATGGTCTATCATCCAAGACTACCATCCTGCAATCACAAAAAATACAACAATTCACAAGTCGTAAGCAGAGATTCCAAATAAAGCAACCCACAACATATAAGATAGGTAACCTATCTTATATGAAAAATGAAAGAAAACAAGTTTAAAGAATTCATTTTGCCACCAAATTTTGTAATAAGGAAAACTGAAACGGAATCCATGTTAATATTTGAAAGTTTTTATATATGAGTTAATATTTGTTTGACTGTTACTTGGGGTAAATAAAATTAAATTAAAATGCAATGATGTTGTAAGTGCGCGTGTGTCTATGAGTGGTGAAAACTGTCTAATATATAATAATTTGCTATATATTATATACTATATAAACTGTAAAAAGATAGCAGAGGGGACCTTGGAATGAGGAATGATAAATTAGGATGGAATAATGGAGCTCTTAATTGAGAGTTTAAATAGCTGAATACATATTGTAAATTAATGTGAAAATAAAAATATAATATTAAAGAAATAGGGGGGTGCATGTGGAATGATGTGGTCTCCTGAATCTTAAAGGTAATTGGAGAGTTTTCTTTTCAATTTCAATGAATGCAACATCTTATCAAAGACACACACACAGAGATCATATTGGCAGATAAATTGATCCGACTTAACCCACAGGGAGTCAAAACACTCACTATTCAACAATTTACATATCCCAATTATATTACAAAGCACAAAATTGAAACTTTCCTTAGCTTTCAGCTAATAAACTAAAACCCCATTAAAATGGACTTTGAAGCTAGTATCTAGTAACACAAAGAAACAAAACAGATTAAAAAACTTACGTTCGCCCAATGCCACTAGTGGTCTCAGAAGAGATGGTCGAAAATGGAAGCTCGCATATAGCGACAGAGGCGCCGAAATTGGCAGCGAAGCGGAAAGCTCGGACACCACCACTTCCGGCACCGATTGTAAAGAGGTCAAAATCATAATGGCGGGAGACATCGGCGCCGTTGTCGGACTCAGCGCTAGCGGTCACAAAGGTGCGTGAGTGGTGATGGCGATGAGAGAGAGAGCGACTAATGATATAAAACCCATGACCAAAAATCACTGCCAATCTTAACTAAGTATCACTAATGAGCTCATGTATTTTCCAGCACTTAATAACTCTTAACATAAACCAAAATGCAGCATGCGTTCTTAATCCCAAAAATGAAAATTAAAATACATAAAAAAATTAAAATAATGAAATGGTATGGAAATGATAATGAAGAAAATGGGAAGAGGAATAGTGACCTCACGGTGAGAGAGTTCGGCCTTCCAAACAGCCTCGTGCTCGGCGACTTCGCGTTCTCATTCTTGTATGTAGCTCTGCATCTCCCTCTCATTCATGATTTAGTCTTGCATGTCAGCGTCCAGAGCCTCTTTCAGCTCTGCACGAACTTGTCCACCACCGCTTTTGTTCTTAGAAACATCCCCAAACCACTACCCACACAACCAATATCTATATGTAAAATCGATGAAAATCAGCTGAGAAATGACAATATGATCGTTCAGAGGCCACCTTGGACTGGAGATGAGGAACTTGTAAAAGAATCCCCAAAATTTCAATATCCCAAAAATGCCTAAAAATTTATCTTTTCATCGACCACATGTTGGTCAGTAATATGCATGAAAAAATTGACAAGTGTATTTCCCGTATTTTCCAAAAAAAATTAAAATCATCACCGACCACTATTGGTCAGTCAAATTACTTTGTGTTCAAAAAATATTAATTATATACATTTAGAATTTTTATAATATATTTATATATTATATTAATGGTGGTGCTATGGTGGGCAACAAACCCACCAATTTTTTTAAAATACTTTCTTCTTTTTTTGCATTTTGTAATTTTTATTTTTCATATATTTTTTTCAATTTTTTTGTATTTTTACATTATATATATATCTATATAGAATATTTGGAGTTTGAAAAAATATAAAAATACAAAAAATTGAAAAAAAATAAAAATTGCAAAATGCAAAAAAAAAAAAGTATAAAAAAAGAAGAAATAAATTGGTGGGTTTGTCGCCCACCATAGCATCACCAATTATATTAATTTATATTATGTAAACCCATTCTAAATCATATATGTATGCATATATCATAATTAATTATACATATAAATATATGTGTTTATATTAATATGCATAATAATAGAGTATAATACCTTGTAACATGTATACATGAACAAATATCAATGTGACATATGTGACACAATTCTATGTTACATTGTTATATGCATATATGTATTTACAAATATCTATGTGACATGACACACATGCAATTCTATGTCACATATGTAACATTTGTAATATTTTTTTATATGCATATATATATGAACAAATATCTATGTGATATGTGATACAATTCTATGACACATATGTGACATATATTATATATATGGCATGTGTGACATACGTGACATAACATTTATGTGCTTGTCAATTTGATTTAGACCATAAGTTATTTTTTTCGAAGCAATTTATCTTAATTCAGTTTAGCATACTATCACAATTCTATGAATGTGTCACACAAGTCCTTGACACATATATATGTGATACATATTACATGTCACATATGTGACAAATGTAACATAATATCTATATGCATATTAATTTGACTCACATTATACATTATTTTTTTAATTCAATTAATATAATTGCTTAAAATTGAAAGCAAATACCATAATATTTTTTAATTAAATTTTATATCCTATATTTTGTCTTTTTCTTTTCTTACTTCTTTATTGTTATTTCAAATTCATAACAAAGCAGTAATGGAAAGTTTCTTTTTATTACCAAAAAGAAAAAAAAATAATTTTATTATAAAAAAAAAGAAGAGAAAAGAATATGGCAAATGCTTTAGCTACCAAACTGATATTGGTTTCTAAAACACCCCATCAAGAACCATTAAATGCTTTCTAATACATTCTCTTACCGACCAACTGAATAATGGTTGGTAAAAAAAATATAAAAAGTGAAAAAAAAAAAATTGAAATCTTGTAGTGACTAAATTGACATTTGTCGCTAAAGATGACCTTCAACAACCAAATATTGGTCGCTAGTTTATGTCTACTACGACCAAACTTAACTTGGTCTCAAAAACCCAAATTACCAGAGAAAAAAAAGTTCCCACCAATAGCTTCAGCGACCAAATCATGTTTGGTAGTTGAAACAACAAACCAGCGACCAATATTTGGATCCTAATAGATTTTCCTACGCAAAAATTTATTGCCGTCAAAACCTTCAGCGACCAAAAGGTATTTGGTCGCTGATTCTATATATCAACGACCAAAGTTTGGTCGCAATAGGTTACAAATTATTTTTTTTTTAATTTTAGCTGACTAAACGCTTTGCCAACTAATATTTGGTCAGTGAAAGTAGTTTTCAGAGACCAATTTTGTTTAGTCGGTAAAGCCTTGGTCGGTGGAGCCTATTTTTTTGTAGTGGTGCTACATCAAAATATGTGACTGTTTCATTTTTATTATTATTTTTTATCTTTTTGAAAAAATTTCAAGTTAATGAACGTAGCTCTAGTCTCAAATTATTCTCAAGTTGTAGCTAGTCTAATTAGTTACTTTCTCTGTTTGAAATATTGAACAAAAACTTTATATGTAAATTAGCTAGCTAGACATAGCAAAAACGCCTACAGTGGTAGCTGACAAGTTCAATAATGAAGCAGAAAAAAGTTTCTTCCAAATCATCACAGTCTTAGAAGAAAAAACAAAATAAACTGGAAGACTACACAGTGCCATAAAGATGAATACATTAGAGAGAGAGATAATTATCCAACTATTATTATTATTTTTAAATTGTTCTAGCATATTAGTCTTTTGTGGTTACTCCATTAATTTTTGTCACCACATGTCTAAATCAATCTCTCTTGAAATTATAACTTTTCAAAGAAAAATTCAACTAAGATGGAATACATAGAGTGCGCCCAAGTGTGTTGTATGTAAATTTGTGTAGTAATTTTTAGTCACTATTAGTATTTATTTGTTGGTAATGACTGAAATTAATAGGCCTAAACCCAAATTTTCCTTCCTAGTAGTCTCATGCTAAATATCCTCCTCATACATTCATCATATATGTATACTGTAATAGATGATTCAATCATGCATAAGGAAAGGGACAAAATATACGTAGCTCCTGTAAAATGATCTCTTCAAGTTTCAAGCTTCCACTTTTATATTTATAAATTGGACTATATATATATATATATATATATAGGAAAAAATAAGTTGTGAAGGTCTCTAGAAATTGAATTACTTAGCTGCTCTTCTTCATTTTCTATTTGAGATTGCACCAAATTTATATAGATATAGGTTGGGAGAGTCCAGTCGGATGTTGCCACTGCAGAGAGTATAAAATTTGGGGGTCAGTCCGTTCAAGTTTCAATTCATTATGTGTTGGGCATTTTGTATCATTGTGTTTGAGCTTTTAGCCCATTATGTTCAATTCATTATGTTTGGGCATTTTGCATCATTGTGTTTGGGCTTTTACCCCATTATGTTGCCACAGTCTTAGTACTTTCCAAAACTTTAGCCTTTCACTCATTTTGTTTGCTGGGCTTCTTTGAGACCACACAGGAGCTTTCAATGGTACGCTCTCAACCTTCAGTAATCCAGTTCAAGAAATTCAAATTTCTTAGACTTTCTTCTTCTTCTTCTTTGTATTTTTGTATTTTTATTTTTTCCAAATTTTCTTGTTAAACCGGTTATAGATTAAAAGAGAGAAAAAATCAAAGAAATCATCAATAAGAAATTGTAGGATCCATCTTAAAAATTTAATATTTTGGGGAAAAAATGCTATTATAGTTTTTCTTTGAAGTTTAGCCAAGGGGAGTAACTCTCATCCTACTTTAGCCCTAAGGTTAGCTAACGTATTTAAAAATTATTGTTAAAACAGAATAAAATGATATACAAAGTATACAAGCACAATTATGTACATGTATAGTTTTTGAGTGACAACACTCCTATAATTAACATCTTTGAAGTTGGATGGGCTTTCATGCATTTCTATGTCCCATTTATTGTCTTATTCTAAGTTTCGTATCTAATATTTGTCTCAAGTAATAAAACAATTTAATTAATATCCTAAATCTAGACTTTGCTATAAAGACTTAATATATGTGAAACAATAGAGAATATTACAAAGCCTGTTGTGGCATTGACTAAAGGTGGCTCATGTTCATATTATTAACTACCTGTTCATTTTGTTAATTGAGATGGAATGTATACGTGATAATTTTGTTCTTATTGATTTATACACTAATTGAAGTATCCAATTATTTAAAAATATAGTATCCATATTTACAGGTAAAGGGAAAAGTACAAGAGAAAGTGTATTGCCCACTAGGACCTTCCCTAGGAAAAGGGCATGTGTTAGGCTATTTGGACCCACGGAAATAATGGAAGATGGTGCATCAACTGCTGAGTTCCCTACTAAGGAATCACAACAGATTCGTCTAACTGGGAATGCTCCTAACGAGCATCAAATAACGAATAACCAAGGTAAGGATTTCTTAATGGTGAATGAAAATGATATTGTTTTGGTTGTATACTTATAAATAGCACAAGTAAATGTACATAGATGGACATGTAGAAGAAGCAGAGAATGAGGGTGGAGGCGTTGAGATGGAAAATGTAGGTACTAGTATCTTACAAATTGTACTTTGCAGTTGACTAATAATGGAACCATACGCTGCATTTACTGGTTAATTTTAAATGGAATTTATTTTCTGATATTGTATAATGTAGAAGTACCAACCAGTGGTGGTACAAAAAAAATGTGGAACAACAAGAAGCATTTCATTAACAAAGAAAAAACTGCCAAGGGGGAAAATGGTCGGTTACATCCCCCCCATATGATGCGCTTTGTAGGAAATTATTCCATAGAGTTTGTAACCGAGATTGGTGTAACAGTAAGGTGCCATGCTCCATTCCATATAAAGAATTGGACTGATGTAAGTGCGGAAATGAAAACAAAAATAATAGACTTCTTAAAGGTATTGTCATATTTCTTTGATGCTTAATTTGGAAGGTATTATGATAAGTCTCATCATACTTACAATTTATTGGAGGAGTCTTTTGAATTTAATGAAGATGTGATCGCTATGAGTGCACTAGATGCACAAATGAGGAGGAGTTTCAGAACATGGAGGTACAGGTTGTACGAGAGGGTGAAGAAGGCTCATAAGGAAGAGGATATAGCCGCAATCAAACCTGAACATATAACAGAGGAAGAGTGGATGATCTTTGTCAATCATATCAACTCCGAGGAATTTCAAGTTTTGAAATCTTTTTTGTTGATTTTTGCGTTGTGTGTGGGAATATTTGTTATATTATACATTTCTTTTTTTTTTTGTTTCTCCCTTGATTTGAGGGATCCATTAGTTATTTTATTAAACCTGTCAATAATATTTATTAAAAAATTAATTGCCTTACAAGCTGATGTTGAGGTACTCTTTACTTCTTTTTTTTTCATTTATTATTATTTATCTAACATGAAAGCCTCTGTGCATTTCTACCATTGTATATGATTCCAATCATATTATTTTTGGTGTGTTTGTTAACATGATAGAAATGAAGCATTACAAACAAGACCAACAGGGAAGCTGGCAGAATTAATCATGTTGTTGGAACGAAGTCGGTTACTCGAATGATTTATGAATAGAAAATAGAGGTGTGAAAATATAAGAATGATTTTAGTTTCCTTACAATATATTTACACTTGGTATTGGTAGTCCATAGCATATTAAGTATATATGTATACATAGTAAATTTATATTTAAACATTATTTTCAATATATATACAGGAAGTAGCAGAATTGGAATTGAAGTTGATTTTCAATTATTTTATGATACTCATTATAGTAAGAGAAAACAATAGTGGGTTGATGAAGGATCAAAACAAATATATGTAAGACAATTAACGTTTTGTATTGTGTAGATGTGTAAATCAATTGATAAATATAGTTGATTGCTAACAAGTGATATGAAACGAATTTTGTAGGAATGACTTGTAGAGTTGCGACAGTCAACTTCACTTACTATTGATGAAATATTCGCTAAGGCCTTACCCTTCAAACCTACAGCTTTCCGAGGGATAAGTGTAATTCCTAAACCCAACAAATTGCAAGCAAGCTTAGAAGTTGCAGGATTAAGAAAGATACTTGAGGAATACAAGAGGGGAGAGAAGGAAAACAACGCTACTTATTCTAAATTGTTGAAGAAAAACCAACAATTGGAAGTTAGGCTTTCTAAAATGGAAAAGAAAGTAAAAATTTTACTAGAGTTACATGAGAGGCAATTTGACTCATTTGATAGGATGGTGGCTGATATGGAAGGTAACAATGACACAAAAAATGGAGATACTTCCAACCAAGGTAAAGTAACTATGCAAATTGTGATTATAGTGTATTATTTACTTTATTCATTGAAGAAAAGTAGTACAACGATGAATTATTATGGTTACTCATAGTAACACTCTAAACATTAGTAGGTGAAAAATATATGATAATATGATGTGTTTAATGTATGCAGGTTGATTTGGACAAAAATGAATTGGAAGGCTGTTTGGCTAGTCATGGAACCTACTCTTTTTAGGAATTGTGAATGATATGTTATTTTGGAAAGTTTATTTTGAAAATGTACACTTTAATTAGGTATTATGTAGTAGATTATAACTGCAAATGCTTAGTAAATATTTTGACAAGGCAGTGGGAGTAAATGATTTAGGATAGCCAAAATGGAAATATAGGATAATTTTGCATTGAAGCATATTCATCCAATGATATGCTTCAATGAAAAATTATGCTTTTGGTACAAATTAGCAATAATTAGCATTTTTTGTAAGTGTCATATGAGTTGAACTTTTGTAAATTTTATGCAAGGTGAAATGGAAACAATGACATTTCTTATGCACTAAGTGTGTGCAGTGTGCAGTATTAACTCATACCTTTACATGCATACTGAATTTACACTGTCAAAATAAGCATGACAATGGTGAAAGAATTATGACGAATTTTATGCAGCAAGTCAAGAAACTATGACAAATTACACAAGTAAAGAAATTGCCACAAAAAGGTGTAAAATGGAATAATGAGGTGTCGAATGAACTGTGACGAAATAATTTTCACTGTATTATTAACGTTTAAATGTATATTATTTGCGTCAATATGAAGTTTGACACTGATGTGTTCTGTGATAAAGTTAATTATGACTGACACCCTAATAATAGTTGTAATATACTACAGTGACAATATAAAAGGTGTCACCGTATTATTAAACTATTATTCAACATTATTTGTGTCCATCCAAAATTCGACACTGATATTATCTATGACAATTACTTCTGTAACTAAACATTATTGTCACAAATATTACCAATGTCGCATATACTTTCAATATCGACAAATATTATCACTGTTACATATTGTGATAATTGTACAGATTGTCACAAATACATTATGTGACAAGTACGTATATCATAAAAATTAGAAGTGACAAACGCATAGTTTGTCAGTAATTATATCAGTGACATAATATTTTTTACACGATATTAATCCGTGTCAATAGTATAAGTCATCACTGAAACACATATTGTCACAGAAAGTTGAAGTTTGACTGGATTTTTCAATGCAATCAGTGACAAACACTATCACTTTCATGACAAAATTTATGCCTTATTGTGACAAAAATTGTGTCACAGAATGTCAGACAATCAGTGACAATAATAAAGTTGTCACAGTGTAATAGGAATAAGTGACTATTCCATTTTTTATCACAAAAGTAGAATTAGTGTCAGTTTTTTTGTGTCAAAGCAATGACGATCGATTGTTGTCATAGATTTAAATATAATGACAAAAATTATGGTTCAGTGATAAATTTGTGTTGCCATAGTAGTTAAGAATTGTTGTAGTGACATTTCGTGCATCATTAGAAATGATGGATATAATCAGTCAAACTCTATCCACTCCTCCCTATTAGCTGGATGTCAAAGGACATCATCATCAACTTACTTCTCACTATGCCACCGCATATCAACAATGTATGTCTTGACATAAATAACCTCCACAATCTCGGCTTCAACGGAAAGTATGTAAGTACTTTATGTGGTATCCTTTTTCCAGTGCCATTATTTAACTTAGAGCGAGATTCATCACATATAGGATACGTTTGTAGAGGTTTTGTTGTAGTGATTGGTATAAAAAATCTAGACCATACTCCAAATTTATACACGTAAAACTATTTTTGTAAATTTCAAAACAAGTTTGTTATGGACTACTATACAAATTATAGATCATAACTGACTTATATTATTGGATAATACATATATATATATATATATATATGCATGGTGGCTAGCAATATACTAGAGCATTTCACTCCTATCTAGCAAACTTTTTGAACTTTTCGGGGGAATAATTACCTAGAATAATTATTAATATATATATCCATATTCATACATATAATATGTGTGAATTATTTGATAATTTGTAACAAAGCCATGTGTTTGAAGGGTTTAGTTGCTAATAAAAATTTGAAGTTGACATTGAATTGGTATTTTGACATTAACCTGGTATTAATGCGCAATGCTAGCTCTTCGAGCAAATATAAGGCACGTATTAATTATATACACCCAAGTTGGTAATAATCAATGTAGTGTTTGGCATTCCACATCCCAATTTTTCTTCCATTCATTGCATTCACCAGCTAGCTAGCTTAGCTTAATCAGCAGTTCCTTTCAAAAGTCAGCTCTTTCACATTAAGCTTAATTATCCGCGTCGTCGATTTTTGACTACTTGGCCTCGTAGCTTCGAGTTCATAGAAACGTCGACTGATAATGGCTATGAGATGGTAGACTCATCTCCACTGTTTCTCTCCACTGGAATATACATGGCATTGAATCTAAAAGACCTTACTATTTATGTGACAAATATCTATTAGACAATACATTTGAATATTAACTCTCCAATAGATTTTTTTTTTTATAATAGTATTAGACTGATGATGTATAATTTAATTTTTCATATTATATCTAATTAAAATTATTTTTTAAGAAAAATTAATCAAAATAATCAAAATGCGAAATCAGACTATCTAACAAAGTGTCTAGAGGTAGAGAGTCTCATTCATAGTTTTTATTCTTTTTGTTACCTTAACAGACCCCTTGCAGAGAACCATTTGAGATATTTTTTTTAAAGCTCTATCTATTTATTGATATGATATAATTTTTCTAGCAATAAATAGAGTCGTTGGAAATGCTCTAATATGATTAGTAAAATCAAAGTCAACAGGAAAAAAATGAATGAAAATAAATACTATATGAAAAAACCAAGTATCATTATTCATTAGGAGCTCTAGTACTATATAATTGATGTATTTTGCTGCTTATTCGGTACTATATATTAATGAACTACCCTAGTTGATCATTTAATTTAACTTTTTTTTAAAGAATTTCAAACAAGAACCTTCCACTTTTTCAAATTATTGGCTTTTGACTTCAAATTAACCGACTTAGTTCTTAATGATCAAGTAGTCAGTGTCATTTTGTCACATTTTCATAGCACATGGGCAATCAGAAGTTGAATACTCACATAACACACATTATCAGTAATGTACCAATAGTTAGGACTTGTTGGGAGCTTCCTGATCAATTTCCACCAAAACGTTTTCGAGAAAATTATTTTCTTTGAAATAAAACCACCCAAAACTAAATAAACTAGAGATATATAGTGGCACACTTGGGAGTTGGGACTTATAAATATACGCATTTACCGATACTCTCATGCACTTCTATATTCCGCTCACAACTCCTCCTCACATGCAGTACTAATATATATATATATATATATATATATATATATATAATGTATATTTAGACTCAGTCAAGTCATTGTCTAAAAATTAAGTGAAGCAATATTTACTCCAAAGAAAAATAACTAAAAACTAAAAAAAACCGTTACTTAAAAGTCAGAAACCTTCAATATATATGAAAAGATTAAGCTCTACAACTGTCCGTGTTCTCAAACCCTAGCTTGGTGCTTCTTGCCAGCTAGCCGCCATGGATGTACCTATACCCGTGTTGTTTCTTCTTCTAGCTCTCGCGCCTCTATCGCATTCTGCAGGTAATTTAATTATCAGCTTAATTCTGATAATTTCCTTCGCTACTATATGTAATTCTCTCTATATTTTGCTAGTTTATACAGTACGTACTTGGTCAATTAATTAAATTTAAGCTACGCGAGTAGATTGATATTGATGATCATCACTAATTTCGCAGTGTTTTTAAACATCGATTGTGGATCATCTAAGTCGTTCACCAGTGCCGATAATTTGAAATGGGTCGGAGACGATTCCTACGTTAAAAATGGCGAGTCTCACGGGGTGGTAGAGATTTCCAACTCGACGCCTCAGGAAATAAGCACTCTCAGGGCGTTCACCACCAGAAACAAGAATTGCTACTCCATTGAAGCCGGAAAGGGAGAGAAGGTTCTCGTCCGTGCAAGATTCTACTATGGAAATTACGACAAGAAGTCGTTTCCGCCTACTTTTGACCTTCAGTTTGATGGGAATCACTGGACCTCTGTTGAGACAACAGCTGATACAACCGTATTTTATGAAGTAATATACGTTCTAAAGGATGACCACACAAGCATTTGTCTGGCTCAGACTCACCCTAACCAGTTTCCATTTATATCAGCCTTGGAGGTGAGAAGTATAGACGCCAAAATGTACACCCATGTCCATTCCAATTATGCTTTGTTCATCAAACACACGATTGCTTACGGTGCATCCAAGGCCATAAGGTATACATGCATGTATATATATTTCTTTATAAAGAAATGCTCTCTTGGCTACCTAACACGTATATATTGAGCTACAATGGGTAAAAAAGTAAAAATATATATAATTTATTATTTTCTTTTATTTTTTATTGACCACCGTGTGAATTGTCCAATTTACCTCTCTACTGTAACTCTTAGTATATATGAGCTGAAAAGAGTTTTATTTATTTATTTACACAAACATATATATATTTAATTACTAAATTATTTCTTTTATATATATATATATATATATATTTAAGAAATAATATACTAAGCAACATTTCTTCTTATGTTAAACCACCATAAGGGGGTGCGTTTTTAAATGGTAGCAAAATCGGCAATTTCATTGTATTGCTTAGCATAAACTGAGCAATAAGTAGATCAGTTCTGCTATATATATACATATATATATATATATATTTTGGTGAAATATAACCATAAAAGATTTTTCATTTAGATATATAATTAAAATCAAATCCTGTTCATTATTTATTATCAGGTACCCAGATGATCCATACGATAGATATTGGACTCCGGAGGAGGAAGACAATGGATACACCGCAGTGAAAAATGATGCCACATCAATAAAAGTTGAAGTGCCAGAAAAGCCTCCAGAAGCTGTTCTGATGAATGCAGTGACAAGCTCAAGCACAACCGAGCCGTTGATATTAGCAACCAAGATCGGCATCTCCAGCGTTCCCATCTATCTCATCATGTACTTCTCTGAAGTCACTCAGTTGGACTCCGGCCAACAAAGGTCGTTTGTGTTTTGCGTAGACAACGACATTGCGTCGGACCCTATTGTTCCTACTTATGGGAGTGTCTTCGAACTCTACCTTACTAACACAACGGCTACTCCAAACACTACCTTCTCTTTGATTGCCACCACTGATTCCACACTGCCTCCTCTCATCAATGCCATGGAGCTTTTCTATGTCGCAGAACAAACTGATGGAACCAATAGCAAAGATGGTAATTGGTATTTTATTGATTATGTTCTTAATATAAGTTAATTAGAAAGTTAATATACTTAGTTAATAGTTACATTATTCTGGTGTATCATTCAGTGGAAGGTTTGGCTACATTGCAGAGTAAATTCAGTGTTCTAAAGGAATGGACTGGGGACCCATGTCTTCCTTCTATGTTTACTTGGGATTGGGTCAATTGTAGTTCCGATCATGTACCTCGTGTGACCGCACTGTACGTAATTATATACTATATCTAGCTTACTGTTCTTTAACTAATCTTTTGAATTTTGTTTTAATGCTTTTTTACAATCTTAATTAGGTACCTGAATGGATATGGTCTCTCGGGTTCGCTTCCAGATTTCAGCTCCTTGGATGCTCTTGAGACAATGTAAGTTGATTTAATTATTTTGAAAAAAAAAATGCTGGCAAATTATGAGAGAATTTGTTAGTATATCCCACCATCCACATTACTTGTTCCCTTATCTATCTCTTCTTCAGTGATAATTTTACACCTTATTTAAATGGAATAAAAATAAATTAAATAGTTGATATGTATTAAATTTTCACCGGAATAAAAGGAAAAAATAGATGATCTTAAATCATATACTAACAATGAGATCAGTGTTAACTGCTTCTTATGTATGCCTGATGATCGGCATTGGCAGAGATTTTCAAAACAACAGCTTAAGTGGTTCTATCCCAGATTTCCTTGGCACATTCCCCAATTTGAAAGAATTGTAAGGTTCTTTCTCCTACAAAATTCAAGCTTTCACTTTATAAATACTGTAATATAATATTTTGAAAAATAAACATAAACTTTTATTATATTATAGGAATTTAGCGGACAATAATCTCGGTGGATCCATTCCCACCTCACTCTCGAAGAATAAGGAACTCAATTTAGTGTAAGTTTGATCAATTTCTATTTGCTTCCGTTTATTTATTAGTACTGCTAGAGTTGTGTATAAATATTTGACATTAATTTTTTTAACTATGAATGGTTAATTTTTCAATCTTTTAATTTATTTACAGGATATCAGGGAACTCAGATTTGTGTTCCTCATCCAGCAATTTGTGTGAGAAAACTAAAACCAAAACTTCATCTGGCGGCACCAAAAAGCCTTCCTCAGCCAGTACCAACAAGAAGATCAGTGAACTGCTGTCAATTATTGTTGGTGCTACCATTTTAAGTTTCTTTGTTTTCTTTTGATTTTACTTGCTATTAATATTGGCACAGCTTTGGTAATCAGCTCTGTAAGTTTTAATGAAATTTGTGTTTTGTAATTTGAAAAAAAAAACGCAATTTAATTAATTAACAGATTGGACCGTGACTTTGTGCAATATTTTGTGAGGGAATCAGCAGGCCACTGTACGGTGGGAATTATTGAAGTCAATATATAAACCAAATCCCTAGCCTTAAAAAAAGAACTAAAGTTTCTTTGTTTGCAGCCAATAAATTCAGTAAAAAATAATTAATTAAAAAAAGAGAGAGAAAACTTTTTTTCTCGTTGCCAAGTTACAATGTTTGATCAGAAGCTTGTACTCAGCCTCAAACCCATGCAAGAATGAGTTGTGTTATCATTCGGGTGGAATTACCCACCGAGAATAAGCTAGGTGAGCTCCATTTTATTGAGCCTCTTTCTTTCTGAATGGCACGTAATAGTTAGGGTTTTATAGTCGTACAATCAATTATACACTTAAAATTAGCAAAATAATAATTTATTTTTCAATTTTTCTATCATAACAAAATTGTATTTTTATAACTTGTGCATTTACTTTTCTACCTTTATTTAATTTGAAATACTATTCACTGTCAAACCATCTCTTATAATTTATTATAGTAATTAATTGTTATTTCAATCACTTGTATAACTTGAAACAATCTCTTACCCTGTTAAACCTTAAACTGTAAAACTCTCTTCTATTACACTCACATCTAAAATTCTTCTGTAAAAATATTCAATCAAATTATCTTTTTAAATTCATCTCCCAAACTGCACCCATCGAAAAAGGTATGTACATTCAAATTTTCAACACTTATATAGTTATTTTGTTAATTTTATACCGTATCGATCGGGAGGTAGGATTCATCTGTCTAATGGTCAGATAATGGTGATCTAATGGTCAGTTCCAACCATCCGATGGTTGGATATGGTAGATCCGAGTAGATCTGACCATTGGATTGTTGGATATGGTGGATCTACCTAGATCCGACCAAATTCGAACATTGGACCATCCATAGCAAAAGTGTATTTTTATAACCTGTGCATTTACTTTTCTACCCTTATTTAATTTGAAATACTATTCACTGTCAAACCATCTATTATAATTTATTACAATAATTAATTGTTATTTCAATCACTTGTATAACTTGATACAATCTCTTACCCTATTAAACCTTAAACTGTAAAACTCTCTTCTGTCACACTCACATCTAAAATTCTTCTGTAAAAATATTCAATCAAATTATCTTTTTAAATTCATCTCCCAAACTGCACCCATCGAAAAAGGTACGTACATTCAAATTTTAACACTTATATAGTTATTTTGTTAATTTTATACCGTCATATCGATCGGGAGGTAGGATTCATCTGTCTAATGGTCAGATAATGGTGATCCAACGATCCAATGGTCAGTTCCAACCATCCGATGGTTGGATATGGTAGATCTGAGTAGATCTGACCATTGGATCGTTGGATATGGTGGATCTGACTAGATCCGACCAAATCCAACATCGACCATCGATGGAAAGAACGGCGATCCAATCATATTTGACATCATGGTCGGCAAGAGGATCCACCATCTAATGGTCAATTTTGGAAGCATCTGCTAGATCTTTTCATCGGACAGTCCGATCGGATGATCCAATGGTCGGATCTAATCGGATCTACCATATCCGACCATCCCACGGTCGGATCTAATCTGGTCGGATCTGCTAGATCTGTCAATCAGATGGTCGTATCTAGTCGAATCCACCATATCCGACCATCCCATGGTCGAATCCACCATATCCGCCATCTCATGGTCGGATCCATCAATATATTCACCATCGGATGGTGCTCTAACCATCGAATAGTCGACGGTTGGATCTACCGGATCTTCCATCGACGATCGATTGACGATCTAATTATCGGATCTGGTCGAATCCACCATATTCGGCCATCGCACGGTCAAATCCGACCATCCCACGGTCTGATCTACCAGATCTGTCCATCGGACCATCGGATCCAACGATCCAACAGTCAGATCTGGTCAGTTCTTACCTTCTACTGGTGGTTTGATCATACAACTTTCATATTCGACCTATTCTCATTGATTTTTTATATGTTTTACAATTAAAATGGAAGGTGCTGATTATATTGGAATTGCAATTGTTCATGATGAATTATTAGTGAGAATGGAAAATGGGATATTTTTTTATGCAAACAACAAAACTAAAGTGACTTGTGTTCGCCCTTAGTGTTCAAAATCAGATTTGGAAGATGAGGTTCACGAGTATCTTGATGTAGATTAAAATGCTTATAATATAAAAATAAAATTATTGTATGGTCGAGCTTCACAAAAGGTGGAACCTACAAAAATAAGACGTGAAAAGGATGTAAGAACATTTATCTCAGAAGTTAGGCATGCATTGGTCCGACCTCTACTATATGTTGAGATGATTCTAATATCTCCTCAATTATCAAAGGGTGAACATGAGAATATAGCATATATAAGTAGACATGGATTTAAAAGTGAAGGTAATTAGCAGTATTATACTACACATAGACATGGATTTAAAAGTGAAGGTAATTAGCAGTCATATGCTTCTCCTTCCATACCACTATGCAATGATTTTTATGATATTGAAGTTCTAGAAAGTCAGACACATTTTACTATCGACAAAGCCGTTGATATTGGTGGCAACCAATCTGCAGGGTTTGTTATCAGGATGAACATGAATAATTGCAAAGCATGGATAATTATGCAAATTACAATATTGCATACGAGAATGATGTTTTTGGTGATGCTGGTTGTGATGATATTGCCGATGACGATGGTGTCACCTTTGGCAATACTGCACAGGAAGGTACTTTTGCTGAATTTTTTCACCATCGTCCAACAACTGTCTACGGATCTTCAGCTACCCATTTACCACGTAACATTAATATTGATGATTTATCTTCTATTATCATCAATATTGGAGAAATATCCAATAACAAGGAAGAGTTGAAAACAAGTTTCAACTTGTTGTCTATTGGTCAAAATAAAAAGTTTAAAACTAAAAGCTCAACGACAGATCGATATGAAATTGTGTGTTTGGATGATAGTTGTCCATGGCATCTTAGTGCAACCAGGCCAAAAGGTTTGGATATTTATCGTAAAAGTTTTTTTCATGAGCATAAATGCACTTCATAAATTACACATTGGCAGCATAATCAAGCTACAAGTTAGATTATTGGCTAATTGATCAAATTTAAATTTGATGGGATTGCACGTGTTTACACATTAGCAGAAATTAAAGCTGATTTGCATGGAATGGTAGAGAATGTGTGCTTAATGTCGTGGGTACTTATGAGGAGTCATGTAATTTATTGCCTATGTATCGCTACCATTACAATCCATGAATCCGGTACACCGCATATATTCAACAAATGAATTTAATTGCCTTGAATACTTATTTGTATGCGTCGCACCAAGTATTAGAGGATTTGTATCCTATATTCGACCTATTTTGGCTATTGATGGCACTATATTGAAAGGGAAGTACAAGGGTACGATGTTTATGGTGTCAGTCATGGACGGCAATGAACAGATATATTCATTAGCTTTTGGCATAGAAGATGGGGAGAATAAAACAACGTATATATGGTTTTTTCAAAATTTGAAAGATGTCATTGGAGAGCTCCCTGATTTGGTATTTGTGATTGACCGACATAAAGCTATTGAGTTAGCAATACATACAGTGTTCTCCAATGCACACCATGTTCTTTGCATGTACCACATAATAAAGTAAGATGTAAGTATCAGTATATATATGATCTAGGTGAGAGCAATAAGTAGTGTATACATGGTACCTATTTGCGGTTGTATATTGTATTTAAAGGTTTGTGTAGCCCAAGTTATTGTGTTGAACAAGGGTCGCTATCATTATTTTGATTTTGTGCTTGCTCTGGGAGCTAATAATATGCTTGTTAGAAAAATATATGTAGTTTTCAATTTCGGTGTTGTGTCATTAGCTTGATTTTTTTGGCAGCAAGCTAAAAATTGAAACTTTTTCTTTTTAACTTAATAGAAAGGATATAAAAGGCATTAAAGAAGTCAATGACCATTTAATAGGACATGTAGGATATATTATCTGAGACATGCATATTGGGAGAAAAACTTATTGCTGACAAAAAGTTAAATTGACTACTAAGTACTTTTAAGTTGACTACGAATTAATGCCCACCTTTAATTTCTAAGTTGTTTTTTTTTGTTTACTATTTAATTTATAAAAAAATATATTAAAGTTAAAATAAATAGAAATAGTAAAATAAATTGACATATTAGTATTTCAACCGTGGGCTTCCAATATTAGTAAATAGTTTCTTCATTTGTTAACCCTTCAGTTAAAGTGCCCAAAACGTCTGATGATGTGCCTAGTACATCAAATCCCTAAAAAGTAAGTTTTATTATCCTAAATTTGATTTTTTTTAGATTCTATCCGTAAAAATCTAATTTTTAGTTGCATTTATATATTTAACGTTTATTTTATGGTTTTAATTGTGCATTGGCTTGAAATAGTATGTGTTGTGGTTGTTTTGTGGTTTCAATTGTGTTATGGTTCTTTAATTGTTGTTCTATTGTGGTTCAATTGTTCTATCATGGCGAGCCTCACCATATGAAGGCAAGTCATAGACATGGGAATCTCAAAGTTCTCACTAATTCATGGCAAGATCTTGCTAAGAGATGATGAGAATAAATAAGATCCAAATCTGTGTTATGTTTCTTACCAATTCATGGCGGGATCACACTAAGAGATTGCGAGAATATATGAGATCAATATCTGTATTATGTTTTTTACCAATCCATGGCGAGATCTCGGTAAGAGATGGTGAGAATAAATCAGATCCATATATGTGTTATGTTTCTCACCAATTCATGGCGAGGCTCGCTCTTAAACAACGATCACTTTTAAATGAAGTAAATATTGATCTCGCCAATTATCAGTGTGACCCGCTATAAGATAGAGAATAATTTTCCAGAGAATTCACTCCTCTCTGAAAAAGGACTCGCAATCTTATGGTGGATGTCCACTTCAATTGAAAATGCTCGCCAATTACTAGCGAAACCCACTGTAAGATAGTGAGTAATTTTTCAGAGAGTTCACTCCTCTCTGAAAACTACTCGCTATCTTATGGCGAGTCTCACTAGTAATTAGAGAGAACAATGTCCACTTCATTTGAAAGTGCTTGACAATTAATGACAAGATCTAGTGTAAGATAGCGAGTAATTTTCTAGAGAGTTCACTCCTCTTTGGAAAATTACTCGCTATATTATGGCAGGTCTCACCAGTAATTGACAAGAACAATGTACACTTCATTTGAAAGTGCTTGCCAATTACTTGCAAGATAGCGAATAATTTTCAAGAATTCTCTGAAAAATTACTCACTATCTACAAAATTATCTTAGAGTAATGATGTAGATATGATGGTGTTGGATAAGAGGCAATTCCACACGATTTTTACGAGTGGCGCATGGTTACATAATGATGTAAGTACAATATAATCGTGTTTTAATTGTTTTCAACATATATATTATACATGTGTGTGTGTATGTGTGTGTATTTAAAACAAAACTTTTCAATTTAATGCAGGAAATTGATTGTATAATTTATTTTATCTGGAAGAGAATCCATGATCATCATGATATTTTTACCGAATGAGTCACCATAGTAGATATATTTTTTTGGGTGAGTATATTAAAAATACATATTTAGTATTCAATATCAATTTATTCAATTTTTTTAATCAACATCATAATCCCATGACCATTCATAGATCTTGTTTAATTGTTGTACCTATTGATAAAGCAACATGTTTAACTAGATAGGTATAACAATTAAAGAAGATGCATATATAGTCATGGGTCTATGATGTAGACATGCCTCATGCCTACATAATATAATAGTGCATGTGTAAAACCTTTAGGTTTGTACAAGTTATACAACCACGCCAAGCAAGCTTTTCCTTTAATTGATATAAACATCATTTTAAAAAATAAAAACCAAATATAAATTTCATTAGATATAATTACACATAACCCATATAAGTAAATACTGTACTAAATAAGTTTATATATATAGTCTGACTTATACATTGTCTGTGCATGTTCATTGGTTGTGACCAAATTGACCTCATGTAGCACACTTATGTTGTGGTCGATCTTCTCCTCTTGGGGGTATCCATGAGTCTTCCTGGAGCACGTCGTACTATCGGAGGGAGGACAACTCATTCAAGTATTTTTGCTAGTACATTCTAAAAACAATAGTCATCGACTAGATATACAGTGTTAGTATAACATTCTCTCAATGCAAAAGTGTTGTAGTAGTCTGAGCATAAAGAATAGTATGATATGTTTTATAACTCTAAAAGCAATGACCGCATGTATATATGGATAACGATTAAGATAAAACTCATAGCAAGAACACATTCTAGCTTTCAAATTTACTTTTGCAGACAGCACAATACCACGAACTTCTAATTCATGTGCATTCAAGTGTGTAACATCCATTGTCAAACACGATGCAATACATTTTCTCAATATATTTTCTAGCCATGAAAACACAGGAGTAATGGTAGATACTACATCATTTCATCGATTGTAAAACCTCCCTTAGATTAACCTTAATACTTTCAAGAAGTAGTATGATTGGAAGTGAGATGAGTGTCGTATTACACCAAAATTAAATAACTAAATTCACCAAATATATAGTAATGGCAAGTCCAGATCATACCCACAGGGACTAGTCTAACAAGTAATTTAATTTCTATTCTAATGAATCAATTAAGACAATAAGAATAAATTGAAGGGGTTTTTAAGATGCAAAGATCTTAATTTGGCAATTAATTAAAGCGAAGTAGAGTAAATCGAGATGAACAATCAATTAGACAAAATCTCAGTACAGAGTAATTTACTGTTATTAATCGCATGTAATCATTGACTAAAAGGTATGAATTAATTCTCAATTAATTCTTTAGTTTTAACGTCAAAAGATAGTACGACTAATCTATTGCAATCTTTCCTTAATGTTAAACAAATCATAAACATTCATGATTAATTCTTAATCCTAAATTGTTCAGAATCAACGTAAACCAAATTAATTTAAAATCACTTTACAATCTAGAAAGATACCCAAAATTAAACAAACCTTATAATTGTTGCAGAATTTTAATATAAACTATATTCCCCAAATTGCTACAGAAAATCAAATCAGAGTACGACTCAGATTTAATTTAACATGCATTCAATCACAAGCAATAATTTCGGATCCAGAATATCATCACAGATAATTGAAATAAATTGAGAAGGTGGAAGAATATAGACGGAAGAATCAATTGAATTAATTAGAAAATTGTCAATTCAGCTTTCACACATGAACGATCAATAACACAAATTAACTCCTATCCAATAAGAGAAGTTTAGCAACTCATAACCTTCAAAGTTGTAATCAACAATCTAAGAATAATGTTATGTCTCTCGTTCCCAAAATCTAGAAAAGATGTCTATTTATAACAAAAACCTAATCCTACTTGATTAAACTTAAAACCTTCAAAATTATAAAATTGTCATTGCTTAGTGTCACACCAAGTCACGCACCTAATATAAGACATAACTTGGCCCTTGACACTCTCGGGTTTGCTCATCCAATTTCTCGTGCACACGAGCAACTCTTCAATGCATGTCAGGTGCTTGATATTGGACCTATTACAATGCCTGACATGCGCTGGGTTTGTAGGTTCTAGGTCTTCTTGTGACATGTCAGACCCAATGTCAAGAGCCTGACGTTGCACTTGACTTGAATCTGACTTGTTTATTTCTTCATGATTTCCACTAAGCCTTCAAAGCTAATCAAGTATTACCTTACATGAAAAATTAATTATCATTAGCTCAATTTTAGAAGTTAAAACACATAAGAATGACATATTAAATCAATTAAAGAAAACAAAATAAAATCCCATCAAATACCCCCACAATTAAACTTTGCACGTCCTGAGCAAACATAAATTTTTGCCTTCTCTCTCAAATATCAAAACCATTCAAGTACCTAGATTATAAATGGAGATACAACTACTCAAACTAATAAAGTAATGCAATAAAGTCAAAGTCACTTAATACCCCTCTATTCGACTAATAATCAACTTTGTTTAAGTAAAAATCACTAGTTCAGTAAAACCTCATTAAACATAATCCTCTCCAACCATCAAGTGTCTAAGTAGGTACCGTTTACACTCAAATTCAATATAAAAGTTGCCACTACCATAAGCTTGCCAATTAGTCCAATCTCTACTACCTAACATACAATCAAGTAAAAATCCGAAGATCTTTCATTGGTTGTAATGGGGCTAGGGACAAAAGTAGGAAAAAGAATAGTAAAATATAAGTTAATTCCAAAGGACTAATAGAACATTCACAATAAGTAACACTATAGAATCATAGCCATCTTCTTAGTTCCTTTCCCAATCATCCCACAACACTCTTAATACTTTCCCGTACTTCCCAACCTCAGCTGTGTTTTGGAATTTTTTTCTTTCTGAACATTTTTTTTCTTTTACATGTCCTTCTTTGTTGTTCACTTGAAATATTCAGAATAGTTTTTTTTCTCTTTCTAATGTTTCTTTTGCGATCTTTTTCATATGATGTGGCCATCAAAATATTTTTTTTCCATGTTTGACTGAAGGATAGAACTATGTACGTACCCAATCCACTTCACCAAATTCACCAACCGAGAAGAATCAACACCCCCACACTTGATTTTCCATAATCTCCATATTAAATAACCCACAAATCTCCAAAACTGTATATCACAAATGCTCTACTAGGCCTAAGGTAGGTAATATAGATAAATAATAAGGTCAAGGGCTAACTAATATAGGTTATTCACACAAAGAATGGAAATCAGCATACTAAGGAATCATACCTTTGAGAGCATATAAATATTCATCCGAAAACAACTCACTAAATTGTAATGGTTCTTTTTCACGCACAAGTCTACTTAGGTGATCCGCTACTAAATTTTCTGCTCCTTTCTTGTCTTTAATGACGGAGTCAAACTCTTATAGAAGTAAGACCCAACATATAAACCGCGGTTTGGCTTCCTTTCTATGAAGCAAATATTTTAAGGCTACATGATCAGAAAATATAATAACATTGGCACCAAGTAAATAAGACCAAAACTTATCAAGTGTAAAGACAATAGCTAAAAGCTCATTCTCAGTTGTAGAATAATTGCATTGTGCCTTATTTAATGTCCTCAATGCTTAGTAGATCACGTAAGCTCGGTTCTCATTTCGTTGACCAAAGACAGCTCATACTACGTAGTTACTCGTATCACACATGTTCTCGAATGGCAAATTCCAATTTGGAGGCTGAATAATAGGTGTATAAATGAGAGCAGTTTTCAGCTTATCAAATGCATCTTTACATTTTTCATCAAAGTTGAACTCAACGTCTTGGTGCAACAAATTTGACAAAGGTAAAGCAATCTTGGAGAAATCCTTAATGCACCGTCGATAAAAACATGCATAACCAAGAAAAGAATGCACTTCCTACACATTGGTGGGATATGGTAAGTTTATAATCAAATCAATTTTAGCCTTATCGACTTCAATGCCTTTACTAAAGATTATATGTCCCAAAAAAATGCCTCGATCCACCATAAAATGATATTTTTCAAAATTAAGCACTAAGTTAGCCTTAATACAACGATTCAAAATACAAGCTAAGTTATCTAAGCATGCATCAAAAGAATCACCAAAAATAGTGAAATCATCCATAAATACCTCAATGCATTTTTCAATATAATCAGAGAAAATACTCATTATACATCGTTGGAACATTGTTGGGGCATTGTATAATCCGAAAGGCATCCTCCGATAAGCAAATGTGTCAAATGGACATGTAAATGTCGTCTTGTCTTGATCTTCAGAAGCGATAACTATTTAATTGTATCTCGAATATTCATCAAGGAAATAGTTATGAGATCTGCTCGCCAACTATTCTAATATTTGATCAATGAAAGGAAGTGGAAAGTGATCCTTCCTTGCTATCGTGTTCAGCTTGCGGTAGTCAATGCAAACGCGCCATCTGTTATATAACCTTGTTGGAATGAGTTTATTATCTTGATTTCTCACCACCGTGATACCCGTCTTCTTAGGAACCACTTGAACTGGCTTACCCATTTACTATTAAAGATGGGATAAATAATTCCAACTGAAATTAGCATCAAAATCTCCTTCTTTACCACCTTCATCATGTTGGGATTCAACCTTCTTTGAGCATCTCTTATTGGTTTGGCATCATCCTCAACCAAAATTTGATGCATACACACAGATGAATTTATTCCTTTAATGTCCACCACAGTCCACCCAATAGATATCTTATAATCTCTCAAGATTCTGATTAATTTATCCTCTTGAACTGAAGTTAAACCACTAGCTATGATGACTAATAGCATCTTGTTGTCCTCTAAGTACACATATTTCAAGTGCTCGGGCAAAGACTTTAATTCCAATACCGGTGTCTGCACTATAGAGGGTAGCAACTTAGTGTTAGGAATTTCTAATTCAACCGAGCAAGCATATACCTTTCAAGAACTTGTTGAAGGGAATGGAGTGCCATCACAGTTTCTTCAATTTCTTCATTCCATTGATAAACTCCTTGCAACATGGATTGAGTCACCCCGTGTTGAATTACGAACTCTAACTCATCTTCCCACTAATCTCCAAGATATACTACACAAACTCATCAATTATATTAATAGAGTACACAAAATAATTATCCACAGGATATTTTATAGCGTAAAAAATATTAAACTTAATAAGCTCCTCATCGAATTCCATAACCAAGGTTCCATCGTAAACGTCGATTTTGGTCTTAGCGGTCTTCAAGAAAAGCCTTCCTATGATGATTGGGGAGGAATTTAGAGAATGATCGTCCTCCATGTTCAAAATATAAAAATCAACATGAAACACCATCTCCTTAATCTGCACTAAAACATCTTCAACTACCCCTTCGGGGTAGACATTATCAATCCGCAAGTTGGATAATACATCACGTTTCTTTTAATAGACCCAAATTCAAAGACGTATAAGGTGAATACGCCATTACATTAATAGAAGCTCCTAAATCTATCATGGCTCGTTCTACTTTAGTATTTCCAATTACACATGGGATAGTAAATGTAGGTCTTTACGTTTTTTGGATAGCTTCCTTTAGAGTACTGCATATACATTTTCATTTATGTTTACTTTCTTGTCCCCCTGCAATTTCTTCTTGTTAGTGCATAGCTCCTTCAGGAACTTAGCATAGCGAAGAACTTGTCTTATTGCGTCTAGGAGCGGTATGTTGACCTCCACCTTCCGAAAAGTATCAAGGAGCTCTTTCTATTGTTCCTCCTTCTTGTTTTTGTTTAATCTACTAGGAGAAAGAGGAGGAGCATATTTAGAAGTATTAATAGCAGGTTTAGATTTTACCTTCAAAGGGGGCTAAACTTCAACTTCTTCCTCCAATTGTGGCTTCTTAGTTTCCACTTCCGCTTCCTTCTTAAGCTTCTCAACCTCTTTTTCACTCTGTAATGTCATTGTATTCGTCTCCTCTCTAGGATTAATTGGTTGAGATGGAAATTTTCTGAAAGTTTAAGCCTCAAGCTTGCTTATTGACGTAGCCAATTGACTCATTTGACTCTATAAATTTTAAATACTTGCTCTTGTTTCCTTCTAGAATTGTTGAGTGTTAGTAGTAAGAGCTTTAACAATATCTTCCAAAGACATACCTAACTTAGGAGTCTTAGTTTGTTGTAGTGGCCTCGGTTGATACGGTTGTTGATACCAATTCATAGCAGGGTTATTTCCATAGTAAAAATTAGGATGATCCTTCCAACCCGAATTATATGTATTAGAATAAAGGTCATATTTACGCTGTAGCTATTCCGGAAATCCACCAATCGCATTGGCTTGTTACATAGTATCCTCTTCTTAAAATGTAGGGCACATATCAATTACATGCCCTTAAGTTAAACAAATACCACAAGCCTTGACAGTTTGAACTTGAGCTTGTCCTACAACCAATTATCTCACAGAGAAGTTAAATCTGAAATTTATTGTTCTAAAGGATATGTATTTACCTCATGAACCTTCTTCAATGATGGTGCTACTCGTGTGCCGAATTGCTGAGAGTTTATTGCCATAGTGGAGATAATACGTCTTACTTCATCAGGAGTTTTATCTACTAGAGCACCTCAACTCCCTGCATCTATGCATATGCGACAAACCTTCGTAGAAATATTGTATTAGAAGTTGATCACTAATTTGTTGATGCGGGCAACTAGCATAGAGTTTCTTAAAGCGCTCCCAATACTCGTACAATGATTCTCCATCATATTGATGAATACCACATATCTCCTTCCTTATATTTGCAGCATGAGATGCAGGGAAATATTTTTTAGAAATAATCTTTTCATCTTGTTCCATGAGTTGATAGATCCCGAAGGCAAGTAGTACAACTGATCATTTGCAGAGCCACCTAGTGAGAATGGAAAAGCCCTTAATTTGATTTGTTCCTCAGTTATTTCTTGTGGCTTCATGGTAGAACAAACCATATAATATTCTTTAAGATGCTTACAAGGGTCTTCTCCTGCAAGGCCACGAAAGGTAAACAAAAGATGAATTAGTCCAGATTTCAATTCAAATGCAGCGGTTAAATCAGGAAATTCAATACAAAGTGGCTAAGAATTTAAATCAGGAGTAGCTAACTCCTGTAATGTCCTGTTGTTGTTCACTGGTTTGGGCTCGTCTTCTAAATTAGATTCTCTACTTTGGACCCAACATTGAAGAGAAGCTGAAGGTGAGCTAGAAGCTATTTGTCGAAGAGTCTCCTTCCTCAACCTATGTGCAGTTCTCTCTATCTCATAATCGTATTGTAATTCTTCTTGATTAAACAACCTAGTCATAAACCTGAACACAACACAAGCTCAAATCTAAAATAGAAATTAAAAATCAAATTATCTCACAATCCCTGATGATGGCGCTAAAATTTTGATGAGTGTCATATTACACCAAAATTAAATGACTAAATTCACCAAATATGTAGTAATGGTAAGTCCAGATTATACCCACAAGAACTGGTCTAACAAGCAATTTAATTTCTATTCTAATGAATGAATTAAGACAATAAGAATAAATTGATCAAGATGCAAAGATTTTAATTCGGCAATTAATTAAAGTAAAGCAGAGTAAATCGAGACGAACAATCAATTAAACAAAATCTCGGTACAGAGTAATTTACTATTATTAATCGCATGTGATCATTGACTAAAAACTATTGAATTAATTCTCAATTAATTCTTAACTCTGACATCAAAAGATAGTACAACTAATCTATTGCAATCTTTCCTCAATGTTAAACAAATTAAAATCATTTATGATTAATTCTTAATCCTAAATTATTCAGAATCGACGTGAACCAAATTAATTTAGAATCGCTTTATGATCTAGAAAGATAGCCAAAATTAGATAAACCCTACAAACGTTATTAAATTTTAATCTAAACTATATTCTCCAAATTGTTACGGATAATTAAACCAGAGTACGACTCGGATTTAATTAGCATGCATTCAATCACAAGCAATAATTTTGAATCTAAAATACCATCATAGATAATTGAAATTAGTCGAGAAGGTATAAGAATATAGATAGAAGAATCAATTTAATTAATTAGAAAATTATCAATTCATGTCTCACACATGAACGATCAATAACACAAATTAACTCCTACCCGAGAAGAGAAGTTTAGCAACTCATAACCTTTAAAACTGTAATCAACAATCTAAGAATAATATTATGTCTGTCGTTCCCAAAACCTAGAAAAGACGTCTATTTATAACAAAAACCTAATCCTACTTGATTAAATTTAAAACCTTCAAAATTATGAAATTGCCACTGCTTAGCACAGCACCAAGTCAGGCGCTTGATATAGGACCTGACTTGGCCCCTAACATTCTCGGGTTTGCTCGTCCAATTTCTCATGCACATGAACAACTTTTCAACGCATGTCAGGTGCCTAAAATTGAACCTGTTTAACGCCTGACATGTGCTGAACTTGTGGGTTCTGGGTCTTCTTCTGGTGACATGTCAGGCATAATGTCAGGGGCCTGATGTTGCACCTGACTTGAATTGACTTGTTCATTTCTTCATGATTTCCACTAAGCCTTCATAGCTAATCAAGTATTACCTTACATGCAAAATTAATTACCATTAGCTCAATTTTAGAAGTTAAAACACACTAGAACGACATGTTAAAACAATTAAAGAAAACAAAATAAAATCTCATCAAAGTGACCTAGCATCTTGAAGCACTACATTCATGCACTCGACTATATTTATGGTCATTATACTGTACATATTACTAGGAAATTATGATTGTGATTTAGCTCATATATCACATATTGATGTGCCCAACTATTAATTGTGGATAAGCTATGCATAGACATAACAAAATCCACTTGTAAATAAGCTTTTGTAGCTTGATAAAACACAATGTGAACATGCTTATTTTATCTAAAATGCTGCTTCACATTGGCACTAAGGTGGTACATGCAGTGCCCATGATACGCACCAGGATATACTTTAGTAGTCATCTTTTTCAACCTTTTGTATCTATATTGATGAACACAAGATCATCACATTCGCTGTATGTCTCCTTAATTTTCTTAAATAACCATGTATATGATGATTTATTTCAAGTATCTCCAACACCAAATACAAAAGGATAAATTTGCTCATTCCCATCAAACTATGCTTTAACATATAGCATACCCATGTATCTACCTTCAAATAAGTATTGTCAATAACCATAACAGACCTAACTTTACTAAAACAAGCCCTAGACTTTCCTAAAGCCATGAAACAATACAAAAAAGAGTTATCATCACCTATCTTTATATTTGTCAAAGTACATAGATTATTTTTATTTAACATCGAGAACCACAATGGTAAAGGTTTGTAAGACTCTTTAGGGGTACCTCTTATACTGTTTAATGCACTTTCTCTTAGTCTTCAAGTCTTATCATAACTGATTTTATAATTGTATTGCTTATCAATATTAAAAACAATTTCTTTCGTCTTATATAGTCGAGCAATTCCATTAAATTTCGGTCTAATTTCGTACCCAACATGTCTAGAGGTTGGTTGTTGATATCCTGATTTTAAGTTAATCACTTGTGAACAGTCCTACTTGTTGAATACCCTAACTGAGAAAAATTCAATATCTTTAATTCATGCTACACATAATCACCACTGATAATTATTTTCCACATATCTAACCTCAAATCTTTATGTACATGACTTATGCACCTTAAATTCATGATTTGTTTTCATTGCATACCTATTCAACTTTTATTGTAACTCTCTCTTCAAGTTGTTAATTTATCCATCCTTAATTTTATCAACTGCAGCAACAACTAAAGAAATGGGAACCATAGTTGTAAATCCTTCTGATTCAACAAGAACTTCAAATGATGTATTTATGTCGATATCAATCGGCACTTCACCATACTTTTGAATGTGGTCATCATGTGTAAAGTTATGTTGGATTTGTTCTATTTGTACATCATCTTCTTCACCTCATTATCAACATTATCACTTCTCATGTTAGCCTCATCATTAATATTAAGCTAATCATCAACCAAGTTAACTAGAATGAACACCAACCATGTCTTGATTTATATGGTATTTGATATTCTACTCTCGTAGTTGGGGCTCTATTAATTGCAGGAAGTGATGAAGAATATCCATTCCTGCTACTTCCAGAAACAAATACATTGCCACCAGCAATATTTAATTGTACAACTTTAGGTGAAACCTCTATAAAAAATGGTAATATATGGACTACCTTAACACAAAATTGCTCTTTAATAAAACATTGAACATAGCCATCATTTTCAGTATCAATAGGGTCCAACTTGTACAATGAATGAAATACATAGTTCATTACAATGTCAAAATTGTTGCAATCTATGTTTGTTGCTTGGTATGCAATATCTTGTAGTTCCTTATGTGTGCAGTTTGTTTTGATTACCTTTACTTTGTTTCTTCCATTCAAATACTCTCAATTCCTTCTACTTCATTCATTACAAATATTCTGTTGAATTGAATCATAATCACAGTGTCATCCATTACAAGCCCTACAAATTTAAAGTTTGTATAAGTGAAATTAAAATAAAACAACCAATTATAAAATCAAATTAAATTAAATCAAGTACATAAATTTACAATGACTATGGAATGAATATTCTTGTCACTAATGAGAGATACTTGCTCATTATTGGTGAGAACATTCACTCCATAATAGCCAAAAATAGGCAGGATTAGCCTACTAATGGCAAGAAAATTTCATGTTTTAGTACTCGCCCTCTATTTGCAAGACATTTCATTTATTACTACTTACCATTAATTGGACCCCCACCATATATTGGCAAGTAAAATTGCTTTAACAATGTGTTACTTGGTCACGAAATATAACTCTAACAAGTCATAGAATCTACCTTGAAAACTTCCATATAACCTCATCATTACATAAAATACAACATAAAAAGTTGCAATCAACTATTTCAAACATGTGTATATGCACCTCCCTTCTTTGTAGATCTACGTTTATAAGAGAATCCAAAGATAGAATGCTTTGATGTAAGGATTTCAAAACCACAATAGCTGAGGAAAGGTAAAAGAAAAGAAGAGAAGTAAAAGCTTAATAGAGCTTGGACAGAAGATGAAATGAAGATAAGAGCTTAGTAAAAAAATAGAATAAGAGAAATAAGTGGTTGTGGTGTGTGCTTGTGTACTAACTAGATAAAGGTATTTTGGAAAAATAATAAGTATCTCTACATATATTATGGGTGTGTAGTTCTTTTAAAAAAAATTATGAATCAGCTGGGCAATTGGTCAAATTACCATATATTTTTCATATTAGGGACAGTAGCAATTGGTCAGGTACAATTACAGTCCTACCCTTTAATAATAATACATCTAAAATTTTTTGGATAATTTAGTTTAATGCCCATTGCATCATTAATTTTTAAAAAAACTCATGTCTCATGAATTTTACAGGTCTAGCCACATTTTTTTTATAAAATACCGCTGTTATTTATAATACTCACAAACCATTCATCTCTCTTATCTCTTGTGCATCTCTCTTCTCCCATGAACTATCTAAGTACCCAGCTCCATTTTTCTCTACTTTTATTTTAACTTTCTTCTTCTCTTTTTCTCATATTGTATTAAATCAAAACCTCTTATATCCATATATTTTTGGATTCAAGTATTCAAATATGGGGTTCACTTTAACAAATATCCACATATTTTTTCTAGGATTCTTTTTCGTGCTCTTTTCTATGTGCTACTCTTCCTCACTGTATCTCACCCTCCTAATTTACTAGTGAGCAACCACAAATAGCTCCTAAGAGGAAGCAATTGCTAATCATATATAAGAGGATTGTTAAGTCGAAGCTTTTTTATGTAAGTCGTTGTCGTTCTCCTTCCCGTGATGTAGTTTTTGTCAAGTAATGGCGAGACTCGCCATCAAACAATAAGAAAATTTCACTGTGAGTTGTCAAACTCCTCTGAAATTTTACTCGTTATAAGATGATAAGACTCGCCATTAGTTAGAAAGAATATTGAGTAGAATTTTACTCACCACAATATATCTATTAGATAATGAGCCTTGCTGTTTAAGAACGAGAACTATAATTTGGCGAAAAGGTAACTAGTTAGTGAGTCTTGCTAATACATAGCAAGAATAGAATAGTCTCACAAACAGACAAATACCAATGCGCTAATTTTTTATATGGCTAGTCGAAAATGAGCAAATAACTTATAAATATTTCAGAAAAAGTAACAAAGTTATAAAACAATATGCTGAAAATAAAATAAAAAAATAATAGGAGTAGACAAGAAAGACAAAAGTAAACAAAAAAAATAAGGAAGAATAATAAAATTTGATAGTTTAAGAAATTATAAAAATCATATCTCATTCAAAATTTAACAAAATTGCTTGATTTAAAAACCAAAATACTCATAAATTGATGGAGTTTTATAGAAAACTTTGCTACAAAATAAATAAAAGTACAAAATGAAGAAACAAAAAAGTGAAAAATTAAAAAAAAAACATAATTTAGTTGTTAGTATTAGGGTTTAGGTGTATTTTTGAGAATAATGAATATTTTTTAAAATATTATAAGCGCGTGGATATTTTTATAATAATTATTAATGAGGTGGGCATTATTTCTTTATGTTTAAATATAAAATGTCTAGATTTAGGCGTGATTGGAACATGAAAATCAAAGAAAACTAATAGATTTGGATGTGTTTTGTTATGAAAAGCAGCAAAATCACAAATGATTGAATTCGATAGTGAATAGCAAAGAAGAAGATATGTATCCAACTAGTGGTCATTGGATACAAGTCGGATAAGTCAAATATGATTGATACAATAGTCGGATCAATTGGATCTGACCTTTTTTTTTTTTAATAATAATATATATGTACATTTGATTTGCATTATTTGCATTGGTTGGAGTTGAAATGTTAATATGAAGGTGTATATATTAATGAATTGGTTGGAGTTTAAATGCTATGATTATAGACTATAGTATTTTAAATTGGTTGGAGTTTAAATGCTATGATAGTGAACTATATTATTTTGTGTTGGTTGGAGCTGAAATGCTATGATATGGAGAGGTATATTATTTTGCATTGGTTGGAGTTGAAATGTTTGATGAGGTTTATTATTTTTCATTAGCTAGATTGAAATGCTATGATATATTAGTATATTATTTTTCATTAGTTTGAGTTAAAATGCTATGATATGGAGGTATATTATTTTGGATTGATTGTAGTTGAAATACTATGGTACAAAGGTTTATTATTTTGCAATGGTTAGATTGAAATGCTATGATATATTAGTATATTATTTTATATTAGTTGGAGTTATGATATGGAGGTATATTATTTTGCATTGGTTGGAATTGAAATATTATGATATGGAGGTTTATTATTTTGATTTTTTACATTTAAAATGCTATAATATAGTAGTATATTATTTTACATTGGTTGGAATTGAAATGCTATTATATGGAGATATATTATTTTACATTGGTTGAAGTTGATATGCTATTATATATTAGTATATTACTTTTCATTGGTTGAAGTTGAAAGAGTTTAGAATGATTAATATGATTAAGGTTAGTTTTGTTATTATTCTTATTATGTTATTATTTGGGTTTACTATATATTTATTTATCTTTTTTGTTCAGTAAACATGGGTTCAAAAGAGCAGTATGAAGAGGAGGCTATATTTTTTCAAATAGTGAATAAAATTAAAGATAAGCCTAATACAACACAATTGTCTATGCTCAAGAAAAGTTGTTTTGATCATTTTTTAAGGGCGAATGAGTTGCAATTTAGTGGCCAAATTATGAATCAAATGCTTTGGTGGTAATGTATTGGCCATGATATGGATGTTATGAACTTTGGAAGGTCGAGCACCAAGTCTATTATATAGGAGTTTCATATGATTAAAGGGTTATATTATGGGCTTGTACCTAGTACACATGTTATATCTTCTCATCATTTTTGTGATATACTTTGGTGGTAGGAAGCTTCTTTTTCATAGTAATGATATTTGTGACATTTTTCATACAATGACTTGCGAGGATATTGATGGTATATTGAGGCTTGCCTTGATGTTTAGTTTGAGACAGTTGTATTAAGTAAAAAAACCACTCATGTGACTTTCGAGTGTTTAAATACATTGGATGATTTTGATTATTTCACAACCTATTGGGGCACAGTATCATACTAAATTATTATATAGTCGATGTGTATTTGTCCTGTTAGGATATGTAACAAATTTGATACATATAGTATAACCAAATTTCCTTTAGCATTTGTGTTAACCTAGTGTGTGTGTATATATATATATATATATATAATTTTAATATGATTTAATTGTTATTACTCTTTAATTATATAGTTTATTGTTTATCAATTATAGGAATACGAGAGCATTCTATTCTTAAGTGTGATGTATGGAACTAGGTCTAAGAATAATTCATGTCCTGTGTTGCTCAACTGAATTACTACGAGGATGCCAGCGTTCAAGAAGTTAGATGATTCTTTTAAAGGACAAAATGTATGTTTAATTAATTTATTCCTTAAACTTTTTTGATAATTAATACATGCTATTATATTTTATTGTTATTATTATTTTTCCAATGGGTTGTTTGAAGTGATTGGTGTTTTAGCACCAAAACTTGCAAAGATGACTTTTGTAGAGACAATTCATTAAATTGTAGGACGGAGGCTATATGATGCACCGTCTATTGTCTTGAAAAAAGAAAGGAAATACCAAGACATTGAAAATCAAGGAAAACACTCAGATATAAGGAAAAGAGATGCAGGGAAGAGAGGGAGACACGTAGATGTGTTGGTTTTAATGATCAAATCAGCAGAATAAAACCATAAAAAAATTTCAAAAATTTTATAAAACACTTTTATAGCCAGATCTATTATAGATGCATATAGATTTAATCTTTAATAATTAAAAGAAGAATTACCTAAGAAGCGATTAAGACGAACACCACGATCTACCCTTCAAGCTTTCTACCATCTTCCTAGTCTACCAATTGAGCATGTCTAGGAATATTATTATTTTTGAATACGCTATGTTTTCTCAAGCATGAGATAGCGTATAAAATTTTATATCAAACTTTCTTGGGTTTCCTCACGTAACGCCCTTTTAAAACCTAAAGTTATTGGTTTCCAAAATAAAAAATAACTCTATTTTAAATTCTAATTAATTATCTAATAATTAATTATATATCTATCTATATATATATATATATATATATATATATATATATATATCTAAATCAATTGGTATACATCTATACAAATCACGTTAACAACATCAACATATATATATATATATATATATATATATATATATATTAATATACACATATATTTTAAACATAATTAAATAATTATATTATTTAATTATTCAATTAATTCACAATTAACTAATTTACAACATTTGTAACGACACAAAAAGTATATAATACAGAAAAAATACTTTTTCATGTATTACAAAAAATAATAATAATAATAAATTTAAAATTTAATAATTTTAAATTAATTATTCACATTCCATAAGTTCAATACATGTATTTATAGAGATGACAAGGGGATCTATGGACCTATAATTTCAAGCTCCAATAAATTTGATAATTAATTAAACTCTTTAATTAATATATCTAATTTATTAATTCCAAATTACTCCACTAAAATTGAAATCGACTCTTGAAAATATATATTAATTTACCCAAAATAAATATTGAATAGTCCACTGATATAATCACTACATATAGATCAATCATCCATAATTAGTTCATAATTAGAACTAGGACTAAAAAACCGTTAACCTCTCTAATTACATCTTTATCCTCAAGTACCAACAATTCTATAATGAACAATAAATTCACAATCATATCATGAATTGAGCATTCATTGTTCAGACACGAATTGTCACTTAAGAACTATTATCTAACTTCTATTCGAAGGAATGGATTCCATATCTGTATCTATCATTCCCAGCTATTCACTTCATCATGTTTCCAAAATACAAGAGTATAGTTTATCATTAGTAATAAACCTTTTCGAATAAATTAAAAAATACAACGTCACAAATAGGAGTTTGTTAAATACTCAGGATTAAGATCGTTCTATATATGATCATCATAATGACAAATATATATTCTCTATACTTAACGGATATTATAAGAGAATTAATATTTATCTGGTCCAGTCCATATAATCTTATTATATAAAGTAGCTCCATTAAATGTCACTACATTAATCAGGATCAAACCGTTCCATTCTCATGGTAATGGACCGTATAGTAATTTTGCAAAATTAAAGATTCCAAAACTTTAATTATTAATTACGGACTAATTTAAATTATTATCCTTAAACTTAATCCTCACATATATAACTCTTATATATTAAGTTTAAGGTCACATTAATAATCAATGAATTTTCATGATATTTATAAAATATTACAAATAAGACTAGCAAAAAGAATATGAAAATCAATTTCTATTTTATTTATTATTCAGCAACAAAAAATACAATAAATATGCTTTTAGGGCATTATCCCTAACAAGATGTTCCTACCATATCTCTAGTCGCTGATTAGCACATCATTCGTCACCTACTACATCTCTAGTCACTGATGCTACACCAAATGTACACCGTATGTATTCTTCATCAATGCCATGTGCTAATCCTTCAGTATGTAATACTTGTTAATAGGGTATGGTTTAGTATTATCATTATTATTATTAAGGTTTATTCTTACTATTGATCTTATTATTGTTTTTATAGGACATTTCGGTTGAAGATAAATTATCTTTGATCCAGGATAGATTATATATGGTTGAAGGTGGATCATCTTTGGTGGAAGATAGATTATGTTTTCTAGAGGACAAAATGAGAACTAGAAATGCTAAACTTAATTGATTATCAAGTTACGAAAATTAAGGAAAAACACTACAGATGTAACTCCTCACCATAGGGCCTAGCAAGGGGTACAAACAATTATATAACATGACATTTATGGCTTTATATTTAATACTATTCATATTTTTTAAGTTTAATAATAATTTCCTTCTTTTTTTGGTTTTACAATAGTTTGAGGTTGATGACAATCATTATTTCGATGAAGGCCTAAGTGATGTTCAAAGGACTAAGCATGCAAATGACATTCCAATTCTTTATGTATCCGTACTATTCTCTCCCATTGCAAACTCTGATCATAGTGTCAATGTGTTTTTACATATGTTTCCTACAAAATTGGTTAGTGTAGATGAAAAATGAGGGCTAAATGTGACATTTATAATCCATAAAACCATGAGCCCTTACATCGTAAAATGGTGCATACCTTGTCAATATTTGATAGGACATTCAACCCATATAGTATCTAAGGAGGTCACCGATAATATAGTGAGCTCAAGTCCAAAAGCAAGTGGATGAAAAGATCGAGCTATTTCATATAATGGTGAAGAACCAATACTTTAGGAAAATGGAATTCAGTCTAACATGGCTAAAGAATTATGTAAATTTATCATTTTATTATGTTTAAGGTTATTGGTAATATTGTCCATTGAACTTTGCATAAAATAGTAAATTGCCCTCTAAACTTTGAATTTGGTACCAATACCTCTGAATTTTAAAAACAATTGCAAATTGTTCCCTAACTTATAAATATAATGTATTTTTTTAACCTCATATACAATATTTTTAAACTATTCGAAAACACTTTTTTACATGATTAATGATTCCAACTAATTTATTTTTCATTTATTACCATCTATCTCAACCTTTAATATATAAAAATAGTTTATTTGAACAGCTAAAATGTATTCATCAATAAGGGGCAATTCTCAACTATTTTTAAAGTTCAAAAGATATTAGCACCAAATTCATAGTTTAGAGGGCAATTCCTTACTTCATGTAAAATTTAAGAGGGGCTTTAGTACTAATAACCCTTATATTTATTATTTTTAATAAATTTATTTTTTTATTACGATATTATTTTTCTTAGGGTTTATTTTTTTTAAAATTTATTATATTATTATGTTTATTATTATAGCATATAGAAAATATGACATACTTAATTTGACAATGTGCTGAGAAGTTTCCTTGACTATTCAATCCGCATATTTTGTTGTTGGATAGTAGATTAAGGGATAAGTGTTTTATTAGGTATATATACTTTTACAGGAAATTTATATAACAAATTCAATCTAATATTAATTTGAGGGCTTATGTATTGTACAAAAATATATGGAAGCACGTTTGCCTAACTTCAATGAAGAATAAGAAAAAGTCGATTTAGGCGATGAAATGCTTGACTTTATTAATCAAAAGAGAACCAATTATGAAGATTAAACCATAGGCAAGCTCGAGTACGTATTACAATATTTTGATTTGTTTATTAGTTTATTAATTATAATATTTTAATTTGCTTATTATTTAATTTTCTTCCAAGTTGAGACATTAGATCATGCTTCAATATTATACAATATATTTGATAATCTTTTTTGTATAGTATGTAAAATTACTTTGCAATTGATATTGTATTGCAGTTGG
Organism: Rhamnella rubrinervis; assembly: GCA_007844105.2. Lineage (NCBI taxonomy): Eukaryota > Viridiplantae > Streptophyta > Magnoliopsida > Rosales > Rhamnaceae > Rhamnella > Rhamnella rubrinervis. The sequence goes on from CM017578.2 coordinate 22,334,297, forward strand.
ATTTAATTGATTCCAAATGGATCGGGATCTAATACAGTCGAATCTAACTTCAATACAGTGGGATTTAACTCTAATATAGTTAAGTTCTACTTAATACAATTGGATTCGATTACAATACTGCTGAATTCGATAATATTGAACATATATCAAACTTCAATACAGTCAAACCCACTATATTGAAGTCGGATCCGACTTTATGGAATTATTATTATTACATAATAATTATTGTTATTTTTTTTATTAATATTATTATTATTATTTATCTTTTTTTAAAATAAAAAACTAAGGTACTATTTTCGTTGAATTGAGATAACAACTATTGGCTTTTGGAATATATCAAATTTTATATTTGGCATATGACATTGTACAACTATAGAAAACATAGACAAAATAATATATAGTATCAAGTGTACCATTATCAAAAATTGATGCCAATGTTTCCATACTTATTACGTGTTGTAAGTTTCTTTGCTGCTCATCCTAATATATATACCATATTTGCTCGAGGAATTTACAATAACTTTGGCTACTGATTGTCCACAGCAACATATTGAGTAAGAATTTTAAATATTTTTAATGCAAAATATTTATTATATTATTATTACTAGAGTTACATGATTATTACAATTATTATTTCTGTTACTAATTATTATTGTTAATGTGATTCTGATAGTGAAGTCTTTGTCCTCAAGTACTATGAGTTTTTAATGGTTAGAAGATCGATGTCTCAACTTTACTATAGATCACATACCATATTTTTGAGAATTTGTATTAGAGACATATAAAAAAGAATTAAGGTAAACAAACTAAGTAAGACAAAAATATTAGTTTTATTGTATGTGTGTGTATATATATATATATATATTTTACTTTTACTATTATATACTTTATATATTAGTTTTATGATAAATATTATATTATAATTATAGCCAATACAAAAATTATACAAATGATTATTCAAAGACCAAACATAAATTCTAAATCTGTAAACCATAAGGTAAACACTAAACATCATCAACTAAAATCCTAAACATGAACATTGAAATTTAATTCTTGAACACCTCTATTTATTGTTCTTTGATAGATTTATAGATATATATATATATATATTATAAAAAAATGGGACATAACGTCCTTTATAAATTGGACAACCTAATATACATCTCTTTATAATAATTTTCATAACATAAATGAGAAGTCCATAGTACTAATAAGCATATAGGGCAAGTGGGTCTCATAATCAATAGTGATATTAAATAAAATATGAATAAAACACATAATATTTGTATGAATATAACTATTTATTAATACAAACTTAATATAAAAGACAATATCAATAGCTTGAAGCAACATCACCATCATTAAGCTTACTATCTCACCTAGAACATAAGAAAATTGACATTTACATTTTGCTCTACTATGTACAATACTAGGACACTTGCTACATCTACTAACAATGATATTTTCCCTATTCACCAAAAAAAAAAAAACAATGATATTTTCCCCTTATGATGGTATCTGTAACTTCCTCAATCTCCCAACTGATCTACTAGCATTTATTGGTAGAGGAACGACACGGAAATATAAATTTTCTAGAGCATGCCACAAGGTAAATTGACTTTATATAAGCTACACAATAGGGGTTTGCAATGTAATAGTACAAACACATACTATAAGGAGTAATCTTGCATTCTCTACATGCGGCTATAACATGATTGTAATGATGTTAATCCATATCTAACACTTTTTTCTACATATAAGCATAACACGATTGCAAGGATATTAATCCATATCGAACACGATACATGAACACTTTTTTTTTTTCATCAAGGTTTACAATACCTCTCAAACTCCAATCGTCCACAACCTATTCACTCCTATTAATATCCTTGAAGGCAACTATAAAGACTCCAAATTAAGGAGTTTGAGTTCTTCCATCCACTTAGTTATAGGCTTATCCAATAGCTCATCCACTGTTCTTTTTCAAAGAACAACTAATATATAATCAATTAACAGTATTATAGGCATCTCTCTACCATCTCTTAATACTGCATTTATACATTCTGTAATATTGGTGATCATGATGTTATCTCGTCTACCCTAAAAGTGAGAATGAACCTACCTCATAGGATCCTTCTCGAATATATTGTGCATCATTCATATCAAGTTTTTCAAGTTTACTCAATAATAACCAAATTTTCAACCAAATATGTTTTAGCTGCCATATAGAAATGCATTATCACACATTCATGTTTCTCATAACCATTGACCTTCATATTTCGACTTATGTGGTATATGCAAATAACATTGAATGCATTGGGAATATGCATATTGTTTACTCAATAGCTTTATGCCTGTAATTTACAAATACCAAATTAGAAAGATCTCTAATAGCATTTTATTTTGAAAAAACTATGTATATATTGCATTGTTTTTTCCATCTCCAATGCTAAAAGTCAAAAGATATATCTATTCGTTGCCGGCTATAACTGATGCAAGGTATATTATACCTTTGTATTTCCCTTTCAATGTAGTTCCATTTATTTCTAAAATATATCTAATGTGAAAAACAAATCCTCTCATACTTAGTTCAAATGCCACAAATAAGTATTCAAAGCAATTTAACTCATTTATTTTTGATATGTGTCATTGAACTAGGATTCACAGACTTTAATTAGTAATAGTAAATGGACAACAAATCATATGACTCCTCAAAAGTTCCTTTCACACTATTAAGTGAACATTCAATACCATTCTATGATGTGAAATAACTAAGTTTCACCTCAATCCTTAGTGCAAATCAGTTTATATTTCTTTGGACATGTAATCCATTCAAATTTAGATAAAACATATTGCCCTAATAATTTGATTTTTAGCTTGCCTTTGTTCCCAATGAGGAATCTCTAAAGTACATTTATATTCAATCTAAAAAGCTTTTACAATAAATAGATTCGTACCTTTTGTCTTCGTTGCACAAAAATACCATATACTATTGTTCTCAAACATGCAACATTACATCGCTCTACTGTTAGTCTTTTAAACTTAAACTCTTTATTTTCATTAATACATAGTACACTTATCTATAACTTTAACTCTTCCTTGTTATTGAAAATATCTAAAGCTACAATGGTAATTTTAGATAAATATCATTATCCAAATGGAATGTATCATAGTACGAGTCAGATGGCTTGATGAAGAGGCATGAGTTATTTTAGAATGAGGGTGACGTATTATAAAGAAAGTAACTTGGTGGTGAATATCATGTATTTCTACGTGTCTGCTTTCTTTGTCATCATGCAAGCCATCAACATTCTCATCCTATGCAATGTATTCACAATCAACATCACCAAAAACATCATCATCATGTGCAATGTCGGCACATCCAACATCATCAAAAATATCATCATCATGTACAATGTTATTTACATAATTTTCCATATTATGAAACTGATTGTATTCCACTTGATTGGGAAACATTGCAACTTGGTAGCCTCAAACATCAACTTCTTTATGTACATTAAAAGCCAAGCCTTAAAAACTAGGAATACTAAGTTTCATAAACATGAGTATCTTAAAGAGAATCACATGTTGGTAGCATAGAAGGATAAGCATAAGAGTATTTATTACATTCATTGTTAAATCTGTGTGCAGTTCTATAAGCTATATTCTCTCATCTATCTATTGACAATTGTAGAGATATGAGAATGAGCTTAATATATAAAATAGATTAGACCAATGCATACTTAACATCTAAAATAAGTTTTTTAACATCCTTATCACACCTTATTTTTGCAGGTTCCATAGTTTACAAAGCCCGACTATATAAGAATTTCTTTTTTATATGATATGCATTTTGATATACCTTGAGGCACTTGTAAAGCTCATCTTTGAATTCATATTTTGTACTTTGAACAGAAGTTACTTTAATTTTGTAATTCACATCTTTCCATGTCCCATCATCTATTCTTACCAATAATCTGTCATAAACAATTCCAATTTCTATATGATTAGCATCTTCCATTTTATAATGCTAAGCTAAAAAAAACTATTGGGAACCTTTGGATTTGATAGATTCTCGTCGGATCATATTGGATTCGACAAGAATTTTCCATTTTAAAAGTGAGTTATTCTCATTTCAAGTGATTTTTTTGTTTAATTTGTTTTTCTCTATTTTATATTACTCTCCTTTTTTCTATATATATCTCTGTCTTGTACTTTTTGTTAAATTAAAAATCTCACATTATCTTTGAATTGAGAGTTAGTTAAAGGGAGACTCAAAAAAGAAAATATTTTATCTCAAGTTCATTCATTCAACTAACTTTCTTCTTCAATAAGAGAGAGGTATTTCTTTTGCTTATACACTTCTTCTTTAGTTTGTTATTAATTTTTCTACACATTCAACGCTTTTTATGTATATATTTTGTGATTTTTTTGTTGAAAGAGTCAATATTGAAGTATAATTTAGTTGAATGAGTGGCATTGTGGAGGTGGGATGCATGTTTGGTTTATGATATGCTTATAATCGCTATACATGTGGTGAAGTTTAATCTTGTAAAGTTTACAATCATTGATTTTCTTGTTCTAAGAATGCCTGCCACCACAAAATTTATACTTTTTAAATCTTTGTTTACTTTGTCTCTAAGAGAGAATGAAGTATGTCACCTTCTACAACAAAGAGAAACTTTAAGAATAATACATTGCCAGTGCATGTTTCTATAGAATAAAGCGTTCTCTTCAAGATCGAGTTCAAATGTTGGGTGCCGTGCCACATGCTCGAGTACGATCTATACTTATCTCTAGCCATATGTTCTTAAACAGGTTATTGGATGGAATACCTTATCTATTTTTGTTGTTACTTCAAGTCAAATGTGAATATATACTCCCAAGAAATGGTTATTTTAGGGGTTTGGACAAGGTCCATTGCTGTTGAATCCTTCTCTTATGTAGTTTATTACCTGGTGCAGTTCTTTAACATAAGCCTTTTGCATAGCCATATTGGAGGCTGCTAACTGTGGGTGATTGATAGTACACGTGTAGAAGGTGTACCAGTGTTATGTAAAATGAATATATTCTCCTCTTACAATTTAAAAGTTGCTGCTTTGCTTTCATTTAGCTTAATTACATATTCTTTGAGACAATAAAATATCTAGTTATGCTTGGTCACAGTTTCTTGGATAATACCCGATGAAATGATTGTATTAGCAAAACCAAATCCTAGTGCTATAATGCAAGCAATCAAGAAGGAGATATCTATAGTTCCTGAGATTGATCCACAAATTATGCATAATTGTGTGAGTATTCTCATAGATATCTGTAGTCTCTATGGGTGTGTCAACAACTACTTGAACATTGGTTATTTATTGTTTTCATAATTGCTTCTAGATGAACTATACAGTTGGCATAATGTTGCCAGAAGATCAGAGATAGTATACAATCGCACTTTGCAATGCTCAAATCAAAGTTTTGTAGGACGACTCTCACGGTATGTTAATGGGAAGTTTATGTTTGATTAGATGCTCAAATGTGTGTTTATTATGTGAAAAATAGATTATCAGGCCTAGGTAATTATATACAAACGTGTAGTAATTAATAATAACAAGTACCTTTTGTGTGGGGCATGGACAGGGAAGCTTTTTTGCTTGGTTATGATCATTGATTTGTTTTTTGGCATCTATTACAACTGTGGCAGGTAGTTTTCTGCTTCTATATGTGTTCTTTGGGTTTCAACACCATTTTTCTTTCTTCTTCTTTTTTGTTTTAGTTGTAGAACTAATATTTTTATTTCTAACTCCATTAGCCTGCAAAGAATATAGAAGAAATGCCTGAGTTTACTATATCTCATCATCACACTAAAGACTATTGCTATAAAGAAGTTGCTCATGCTGTATTTGAGCAGGGGCTATGGAGAGAGGGACCGAAGATAGACCTTAGATTTTGTAGAATTCACACTAAACATGTCTGTGCTTCAAAACGCCACACCAAAAATGAACCTTAGATTTTATAGAATACACTTTGTTAATAATTATAGAAATTGAAAATGGTATTACATCAAATCATAAATACTAATTTTAGGTTCCCTGATGTACTTTTTCTCTAATTTGTTGATGTGATTTACGTTATCCTACTTCTAATTCTCTCTAAATTTGATGATTGTGAAAGCTTATGTAGTGGAAATCATTTTCCATTGTTCTATTTCCTTGTTTCTTTGAGAGTTTATGAACATAAAAAATGTGTTTTGCTTCATCAAGTTTTCATCTTCTTTTGTTTGTGGGATATATGGTAGCGAGACACGTGTAAGGAAATATAAGGAAATAAGAAAACTAATTTAAAATCATAATTAAATTAAATAATAAATACGAATATTTTTTGAATAATGCTTGTAATAATTAGGCTCATACAAACAAACTCCATGAAATTCACACTCACGCCTAATATTTTTTCTGGATCAATTTTTATTTTTATTTGACTAAAAGGAGAATTAGAATTTATTTTATATTTGTGATCAATCAATAAACTGGCATAAAATGTTATTAAAACAAAGTAAGTGCTATATTAACAAGAAATATATTTTAAAGTATCAAATATTATAGAAAATAATAATTACATTGAAAAAATATGTAGTATTCTATCATATATTAAATATTTTTTTACTAAACAAGCATATAGAAAATATTAATATATATATATATATTAATTTTAATTGATATTTCAAAATAATTATTATCATAATTTTTAAGGAAAAATATGAAAATATTTAATTAAATTATATAATATAAATATATATTATATGATATATATATATTTAAAAATTATTTTATTATTTAAACATTAAATAATAAAATTTTTAATCCTATCTAATATACACCAAATACAATATGACTATGTTTGGTACGTTATATTGTATTAATCTATATTATATCAGTTTGTATTGTATTGATTAGTATTGTATTAGCTAGATTATATTAGTCTGTATTATTTATTCTACATATATAAAAATAATTTCAAAATAATTTAACTATTATATTATAATATCATAATATTGAATAACACCGTATAATTGAAATCTAAGGGAGGTTATGTATAATTTAATTCATGTTTTCCATATAAATATATATTTATGTATTATATAATACACCCTATTTATTTTGCAAAAATATACCCTTCAAACATACCTTATATGTAATACAGTTAACATCAAATAGAAAATAGTATTTTTTTGTTGCATCTTATCTTCTCCCATTCCATCTCATCTTTTTATATGCTGTATTAAATTAGTACACACTAATATTATTAAGTAGTTGTAGTAATATTAAATAACAAAGAGGAGTTAGATTCCAACCTAAAAGTTATTAGCTGATAGCATTGATGATTGTGATCAATATTAGTGGGATTATTTCACTGTAGATGGGAAATCCCTTGGAAGAGTTTATAAGGGAACAAAATAAGAATTTTAATTTAATAACGAATTTAAATTAATCGAATGACTATACAAAATATATCGTAGCTATAAAATACATGCTTATTGTTAAAACTGAAGGCAAAACAAGTTGTTGATTGGCAAAGAGGGTTTGTCTTCGTTAATCAAAGCTGTTGACCTCTTCTTTCAATTCAAAATGAAATCATGGCTTTAATTTCTCAATCTTTTTTTTTTAAGCAAAAACAAAAAAAAAAAAAAAAAAATGCATATTGTTATATAAAATTGTTGAACTTTAACCCTAGTAAAAACGTATACCTAATGTTTTCGAAATTTGGATTCTAAAAATGAAAGAAATATTTACATGCACGTCATAATAATTATTATTATTTTTTTGGGCCCAACATTTTTTTAAAATAAAAAATAATCTTTTATTTCCTTTTGTTCAAATAGATTTAAAATTATAGAGATAACTAATAAAATTAGTTCTTAGTCAAGTTATAGTATTTATAAACTGGGGAGAGCCCTCAACCCAATAAAAATTTCTCAATAGTCTTTATTCCACTCTCTATTTGTAAAATTCTCGTCCTCTTCAATTTATTTTATTCTTGTCTAACACTTTATGATAATTTTTATTAGGTTTACTCTTGGCCAAGAGGAGCCACAGGATCGTGTAAATTCAATCAATCATGGTCATCAAAGGTGGCCCACAATAAATGCGTAGTCGCCGCTGCATGCAAGTTTTCTCCTTCCCTCAACACTTTATCGACAGAAAGGTGTATTGCCCTTCTTTTTCTGCCCCCCCTCTCTCTCTCCCCACCCGTCTTCTCTCTCTCCATTTCGATTTAGGGCACACGAACTCGTTCTTTCACTCAGAACCAAAACCCTCCCAATCGCTGATCTACTGATCAGGTACTTCGTCTATCTCTCTAACTTTCTCTCTGGTAGACTCTCACTCCCTCGTACAGTCCGAGTTGATTTCGACTCGTTCCGAGTTTGATCTCAAATCTCTCTAAGTTCATCTCTACGATTAGATCCTCGCATCCGATCACTGTTTGAGTGATTAGGTTTTAATCAGTTAGTAATCTCGTTTTTTTTTTATTTAGGGGTTTTAGGAGTCTTTGCTTTAAGTGGATGTATGCTTGTTCTTCATTATTTTTGAGGTTTTAGTTTTAGAAAAATTACTGCAAGTATACGTTTTACATTTGTTTGGATGCTGAGAAATTGCGAAAGAAAGAAATTAGAAACAGGATATATCATTTAATGTTTTGAAGCTACTCTTGTTTCTAGTAATTTGAAATTCTAACGTGCTCTTAACCTAATTCTAAATTATAGCCTTCCTATGTTTTTTAAGTTTATTTTCAGTGACTAGTTAGAGGATGTTAATGGGAAAGTTTTGAACTTGAGATCATTTCCTTATGTGGTATACTTTTTAGTGTCTTGTTGCCTTTAGATTTCAAAAGCGTATTTATATTCATAGCATTATATTTAAGAAAGAGTCTAAGATGTTCTGCTTGGTAGTTTTGCTTTTTGTTCGGTGATTTATTGACTAATTTGGCACTATATTTGTATTTAATAAAAAATATAAGTTAAAACATCGTTGAGTGTTTATGTACTTTTTAATGGTACATTATGCAAATAATTCTTAATACTGTGGTAATGTAGTTCACATTTAAAATTTTTGATGGACTAGTTACACTTACACCTGAATTTTGGTTTTCTAAGGGTGAATTTGGTTTTAATTGCTCAAATATGTGAAATATTTTAAAACTTCTGCAACTTTATCTACATGTTAACTCTGTGCAGCTGCAGAAAAGCCCCTAAAATCCTTTCTACATCTGTCATATAATTGCAATGTTATAGAATTTTTAATTTCTCTCTCTCCTTGATCTACCCTACTCGTCTCTCCAACTTAAAACAATTTTAACCTCTTGTGGAGGAAATCAAAAAAGAAAGGAAACACCTACTCCTATGGCTTTTTTTTTTATTTTTTTTATTTTATCTTTGTCATTTAAAAGATGTTTACATCAACGTACATTTGGTTCAATATTCTTTTAATTCAGAAGATGTATTGATGGTTTGCATAAATATTTGGTGTATGTGAAATGCCTGCATATTTTGTATACAGCTCAGTTTCAACTGGATCTCGTCTGATCCCCCTTCTCCTCCCCTCTCTCTTTTTTTCTTGGTGCCTATTGCTGTGGTTATAACTTACAATCATGGTGTTTTTTCAGGCTATTATTCAGAGAAAAAGCGTTTACAAATTTTCTTCTATCTTTTGACCACAAGACAAGGCAGGCTGTATTCAAGAAAGGAATGATTGTTTGCATGACATTTTGATGCTCATGCAATGTCGGGTTTACTTAATGTATTACTTCTTGTCTATATAATATACTGTGTTGGTGAATTAAATTCGTGCATGTTGTGCTTACTCATGAATTTTTGGTTGTTAGATGTGTAGAATTTGACAAATACATATCTGATTAGTGTAAGCAGGTTTCTCATGATGGAAGGTGATAGTTGGTAGGAGTATGCTATCTGCATAGTGTTGAGTTTGGGATGCTGGACATTTTTAATTGCAAGAGTTATGAAATTAGGTTACGACCTGCAGGTTTCCTTGAAAAGGATTGGCATATGTTGTTCCTGTATATTGCTTTACAATCTAGGATTTTTCGTTTTCAATAAATGTTTCTATAATGCTTGTTCAATTTGTATAAAAATGGTTGTTTATAGTTTTTACTGTCATGTAAGTGCAATATTTTTTTTATTGGATGCTTTGTATTTTTAGAATAACAACATGCATTTTTTTGTACACTTTACATCAATGTAGTAAGTAATGTGGTGATCTTCTGGTGGCAGTCTTCGCTAAATGGATCAGCTTCAAATCTTCCAGACAGCACTGGGCGATCTTTCACCGCATCTTTCTCTGGTCAGTCTGGTGCTGCCTCCCCTGTTTTTCATCACACTGGTGGGTATAAATTACTGGAATTCTCATTTATGTACTGTGCAAAATTTCTGAAATTCAATGTTTCGTTTGGCAGGAACCATTCAGGGACTGCATAACATTCATGGGAGCTTTAATGTTCCTAACATGCCAGGTACACTATCTTCAAGAAACTCAACACTAAACAATGTTCCTTCTGGTGGGGTTCAACAGCCTACTGGAAGCCTTGCGAGTGGACGATTTGCGTCAAATAATCTTCCTGTTGCTCTCTCACAGGTAATTTTGTAGGCATTTAATTAAGTTTGAGATTATTAAAAATGTCATAAGCGTTCTCTCCCTTTCTGTTTGTGTGTTCTTGTATGTGTTGTGCTTCTAAATTGTATCCTTACTGTATTTTTTATATTATTGTTCAGTTACCGCATGGAAATTCCCACGCACATTCAGGAGTCTCAAATAGAGGAGGTATAAGTGTTGTAGGAAACCCTGGATTTAGTAGTAGTACAAATGGAGTTGGTGGTTCTATTCCTGGGATTCTCCCAACATCGGCTGCAATTGGTAACCGGAATGCTGTTCCAGGTTTGGGTGTATCCCCAATTTTGGGAAATGCAGGTCCTCGGATTACAAGTTCTATGGGAAACATGGTTGGTGGAGGCAACATAGGAAGGAGTATAAGCTCTGGTGGAGGGCTATCTGTGCCTGGACTTGCTTCTCGACTAAACTTGGGAGCAAATAGTGGATCTGGAAGTTTAAACGTCCAAGGGCAAAATAGATTAATGAGTGGTGTACTTCCACAAGGTATATTGCCATGAAATTCTGGCTATATATTTGCACTGGAGTCCTGGTTCTATTTAGAATTTCATACTTCTTTTGTTCTTAATAGATTAATGCCCTGAGGGCTATGTCATAAAAAAGATTGAATTTCCCTGGGGACCGTATAGGAAACTGTAGTCTGTGAAGACCTATAGTTGATGATTTATCTATTCCAATAGTGCCAGTTTCAAATATTAATTTATCTGTTTGGTGATGATATAGACTAGATTGGCATATTAATAACCTTATCAGTGGTTGAGGGTGGTCTTTGCCCTTTTTGGATTTGTGTCATGGGACACTATCTTTGTGATATTGTTGAGCTTTAATTGTGACTTTTATCTTTTACTTTCCTTATTCTGGCATGACTGGATAATCCATTATTTGATTAACTTCTAGTATACCACAATGCAGGGTGTGTTTATACTAGATGAATTTATTATCTTCATTTAAATGACATTTTCTGGATTCAGGATCTCCGCAGGTAATTTCTATGTTAGGAAATTCCTATCCTGCTGCTGGAGGCCCGCTTTCTCAAAGTCATGTACAAGCAGTGAATAGTTTGAACTCTATAGGGATGTTGAATGATGTAAACTCAAATGACAATTCACCTTTTGACATCAATGATTTCCCTCAGTTAACAAGTCGTCCTAGTTCAGCTGGAGGACCACAAGGGCAACTAGGTATGTAAAGGAAGATAATCTAATTTGAGAGTACTCTTTATTACCTCCAGAGATATAATATTAAGCAAAATTTCAGGTTCACTACGGAAACAAGGTCTTGGTGTTAGTCCTATTGTTCAACAAAATCAAGAATTCAGCATCCAAAATGAAGATTTTCCAGCTTTACCAGGATTTAAAGGTGCTGTTTATTCCTTTGTATCTTAGTTCTAGAGTGTATAACTGGCTACATTTTGTGCTAAGTAGTGTTGTTTATCAATTTTATCTGGTGCTCCTCTCTGCTATCACTAGGTTCTTACGGAGGCAAGTCACTTTAATAAATTATTTTCCACTAGTCCACCTTTATAAAATTATTAGATCTTGACAGGTGGTAATGCTGATTATGCAATGGATATGCACCAGAAAGAACAACTTCACGACAATACCATGTCAATGATGCAGTCTCAGCACTTCTCTGTAGGTCTTAAGTAGAGGATACCTATTTTCTTTTTATGTGGTTGTTACTTGTGCTACATTTGTTATGTGGCTGCCCTTATGTTTCCATGCTTTTGTTCGCAGATGGGAAGGTCTGCTGGTTTCAACTTGGGGGGCACGTATTCATCCCATAGACCCCAGCAGCAGCAGCAACAACATGCTCCATCAGTCAGTAGTAGTGGAGTCTCATTCTCTCCTGTAAACAATCAGGATCTTCTCCATTTACATGGCTCAGATATATTTCCATCTTCACATTCAACCTATCATTCCCAGGTTTGATCTGTTATTCTAAATGTTTACAATCTGATTAGATGGCTATAGAGGCCACATTGATTTTTTTTCTTTTGGGTCATTATTGTTTCTGTTGTAATACTTTTAAAGGACATAAAATACAAATTTAACATTTAGAATGGAGGTAGTACATAAAAGGTTGATGGTTTTTGAATTAGAGTTCAGTTCAAAGAGATTCTAGCATCAATAAATATTACGAGTAAGAGAGCAATTGTTTTAACTCCTCACAATAGTTCCTCACAGATTTTGTTAATTTCATATTTGGTTTAGACGAGTGGACCTCCTGGCATTGGTTTAAGACCTCTGAATTCGCCAAATACAGTTTCTGGCATGGGTTCTTATGACCAGCTTATCCAGCAGTATCAACAACACCAAAACCAGTCCCAATTTCGCCTGCAACAAATGTCAGCCGTATCTCAGTCATTTAAGGATCAAGGAATGAAATCCATGCAGTCAGCACAATCTGCACCGGACCCATTTGGCTTGCTTGGTTTGTTAAGCGTGATTAGGATGAGTGATCCTGATCTGACATCCCTTGCTCTGGGAATTGATTTGACAACACTAGGATTAAATTTGAATTCAACGGAAAATCTTCACAAGACCTTTGGTTCTCCATGGTCAGATGAGCCAGCTAAGGGTGATCCGGAATTTAATGTGCCGCAATGTTATTATGCTAAACAACCACCTACATTACATGTGAGTAGCTTCTTTACCTTGATATATGCAGTTCATTTATCAGTGTTTATACAAATCCCCTTCTTCTGAATTTGTTTCTGGTGGTTTCAACTTGCAGCTAGGTTACTTTGCAAAGTTTACAGTTGATACGTTGTTTTATATATTCTACAGGTGCTTCTCTTTATTGGATCTCATCTCTTGTCAGGCCATTTAAATATGTAAATTATAATGTTATCATTACATCCTCTTTTGCAGCATGCCCAGAGATGAAGCCCAATTATATGCTGCAAATGAACTGTAAGCTCTGAAATCTCACATGGTCTCTGCGTAAAGCTAGTGAATATTTTGATTTTCGCATCTTTGGAAATGTAGTAACGGTGGAGGGAGTTCCATTTCTTTCTTTTTTTCATTATGCCTATATAGTGTATGTTAATTTTTCTCCTAACAGCTGTAGAATAACTTTGTTTGGCACAGTTACAACAGAGGCTGGTTGTACCACAGGGAGAACCGCTTTTGGTTTACAAGGGTCCCAAACATTGATCCACTTGTTAAGACAAACGCCTATGAGAGAGGATCTTATCACTGTTTCGATCCCAGCACATTTGAAGTAGTCCGCAAGGTTTTTTGACTTGATGAAAACACTGTTCTTAATCGTTTACGACCTATATTATTAGTATTATTATTATAATTATTATTATTATTTTTTCATCAGATATTGTTCCATAAAATAATTTTCAGCCACGCTTTTTTGATTTGCAGGACAATTTTGTACTCCAGTATGAGCATGTGGAAAAGAGACCGGTTCTTCCTCAACATTAACATATATTTTCCCCTTTCTAACTAGAATGTAAAGTTTTCTGTTTGCACGGATACCTCCACCATTCATTAGAAGCGTCTGTTGGTTTACTGCATTAGATGAACCCCTTCAATTTGGCAGTTGTAAGCAATTGCCTTGTCCTTGTTGCAATATCATCCAATTTAGTCTCTCTCTAGTTTCGGTGTTGTACACCAAATTGAGTTAAAAGTTATAATATGTAGTTAGCTAAATGGAACAAGTTTCAAAAGTCATTAGTTAAAATGATCAACGGGTGACACTCATCCATATAAATTAATGGCCATGCAAAGGATATGAATCTCGGTCAAAATAAAAAATGAGAAACAGTTATTCAAGTGAGTTGGACATCGGTTGAAGGTGAAATAGAAGGCAGTGAACAATTTACGTGGCATTGAGATTGGGAGAGGTAGAATCCTGTGTGGGTAGTAGTGTTTATCAAATCATCTGTAAGCAAAAGCCGCTGAACTGGGTAGAGAGATGACACTTCACTACTATTCTCTCTAAAAGATTGATTATGTTCTCGACACTGAGAGGCAGCTGAGCTTTTGACATAAATGTTCCAAGAGTATCAATTTGATCATTTTAGATATGACAATGTGTTGTATTGAAATGAATTTGTATCATCCTATTTGGGTTTTTCTTCAAATATGATATGTTAACGACTAGAATAATTTAAATTTAAATTTATTTATAAAATTAATAGGTGATTTATTAATAACTCATAAATATTAAAAAATTTAAATATAAATTTGTTGATTTTATTTTTTATGCTAAAAAAATAATATTTAATATAAAAAATTGTTAAAAATAAAAATTAAATATTCAAGTATAAATGCCGTAAAAGTAAATACTTTAAAAAGGAAAAAGTATATAAAAAAATATTATATAAATACTTTTTTAAATCTACTTATGAACTTTTTCAATTTATAAAATACATTAATTATATAATTATATATTGATGTATGAGAGATTTTATATATAATTTAAAATTACCTTTAAATTTTTATCATTAACAAAAATGATATTAGAAAATTCTCCTAATTTATTTTCATCAACACTTTTAAAATATTTTTATAAACTTCATCCAAATTGAATTTTTTTAGTTACATTTTAAAAGATAAAAATACTATAATACTCTTATTTGATGGATTAGACACATGATAATGGATTTCATCCGTTATATGTGGATTTGTTATGAACCTGACTTATACTAGATAAATTCAAATACTGTTTTGATCGTGAGTTCGTATTATATTAATGGGTTGTATAAAAATTTAGCAGATCTCTAGTCACTTAAAATGTCAGACTTCCGCGCTTTATGCTCTAATGTCCTAGGCCAATTCCTCAAACCTGAGCTAGAAGTTCTATTTAATAAAACCCCAAATGAGTTTGATAGATGCAGTCAGGCTCTATAAGGAAGAATTGGTTTTCTGACAGTTTACTTGAGAATTATTAGGGAAAACATACCTGCTGATTTGGTCAAGAAAATTTTCCCAACTGATGGTGAATGACACGTCAAAATCCCAGTGCCTCAAGTAATCAAGGCTACATTATACAAGCCGGGTTCAAAATATGGTTATCAACCGAAATATCAAGGGCTCCAGAATATAAAAATTTCAATGGAATTGATATCGACAGATATTTTATCACTTTCACTAGAAAAATATAACAATTATGAAAATATTGACAGCAACTTTTTATATAAACCCTTGCGGAAATATTGGCGCAACTTTTTCACCCTGTTATACTAGTAATATATTACCAAAGAACACAGAGAGTACATGAGGCAATGTGCTCCACTATGAGAACGTTGGAAAAGAGACTGGTTTTTCCTCAACATTAACATATACTTTCTCCTTTTTAATTAGAATGTAAAGTTCTGTTTGTATGGATACCCCCAACCCCATTCATTAGAACAGCAGTTGGTTTGCAGCATTAGATGAACCCTTCAATCTGGAACTGTAAGCAATTGCCTAATCCTATAGTTTAATGGCCATGCATAGTTTAGATCGGTTGATTTAGTTGAATATTACTACTTTGACAAATTTGGATTAGCACTCAATATTGCGGAATACGGGTAGATAGATCAATACAGCAAAGCACAGAGAAATCAATGTAAGAGGTTTTTACATGTTTCTGCAGCCAAGGTGACAACCTACGTCATGAGCAAGCAAGGAAGAATTCTTTACTATTTTAATCAGGGTAGTTACAGAGCATTGGTGTTACAGTGGCATCCGCTAGATTATACCTTTTATATCATACCATCTTAGCTTATGACCTTAACCATGTGCCTTGCACATGGTATTCCCTTGGACATAGGAGCACTTATTTAATTACCTTCCAATTATTCATTATAAAGTGTATATATATTATAGAGTAGCTAAATACAATTTTATAGACCTGATAAATTTCTATATGATCCGTTAACACGATCAAAATGGTATTCAAATTTATCTAATATGGGTTGAATCCATAATGGATTCACCCATTAAAAACCTATTAATGTGGGTCAAATTCGTTATTATCCGTTTAATCCATTGAATAAGAGTATTATAATACTTTTACTTTTTAAATATGCAGTTTTCTATGAAGAGAAGTTTAATTTGGATAAAATTTGTGAAGATATTTTCAAATTGAGTGTTGATGAAAATAAATTAAGAGAATACTCTAATACTATTTTAATTGATAATTAGAATTTAGAGATAATTTTAAATTATATATAAAATCTCTCATATACAAATATATAATATATAGCTCTCTAACTTTTTTTTTTATATTTTTTTATAGGTGTATTTCATAAATTGAAAGATCTCTCTTAGGTGGATTTAAATGAATATTTATGTAATATTTTATTATTGTTGTTAATTATTAAGATTTTTATTAGGTATTTGAGGTTCACAAAAAAATTTCTATATGTTTTTTTTGAATTGTTTACTTTTGTGACATTTATATTTGAATATTTGGTTTTTATATTTTAATAATTTTTTATATTAAGTATTATTATATTTTTAGGATAAAAAGTAAAGTCAATAAAAAATATTTAACATGTGAAACAGATGAAATGAATACGGGTTAACATGTTAATTCATATATGATTTAAAATACTAATATATTAATTGGTTGTTAACGAATCACCTATTAATTTCATTAATAAATTTGAATTCTTTCATCCGTTAGCATAACGGCTTGTGTTTTAATAAGAAAAATTTAATATAAACATGATATGATACGATACGATACGAGTTCATTTCAACACAACACGTTGTTGGGTCTATAATTTTATGCTTTTTGGCTCAAACTCTATGATGTACTTTATTCCATTTCATAAATTGAAAGAGTTCTCTTTGGTGGATTTAAATGAATATTTATGTGATATTTTATTATTGTTATTGAATTATTATTAAGATTTTTATTAGATATCTATAGTTCGCAAAAGAACATTTATATATATATATATATATATATATATTTAAAATTGTTTATTTTTGTGACATTTATATTTGAATATTTGATTTTTATTTTTTAATAATTTTTTATATTAAGTATTACTTTTTTAGGATAAAGAGTAAAGTCAATTAAAAATATATAATATGTGAAATAGGTGAATATGATTCAAAATACTAATATATTAACTGGTTGTTAACGAATCACCTATTAATTTCATAAATAAATTTGAATTCTTCCATCCGTTAACATAACGGGTCGTGTTTTAATAAGAAAAATTTAACATAAATATGATATGATACGATACGATACGAGTTCATTTCAACACAATACATTGTTGGGTCTATAATTTTATGCCTTTTGGCTTAAAGTCTGTGACGCACTTTATTCTCTTCACACATGGCCTACACGTGCTTTATTCTATTTTATAAATTGAAAAAGTTCTCTTTGGTGGATTTAAATGAATATTTATGTGATATTTTATTATTGTTATTGGATTATTATTAAGATTTTTATTAGGTATCTGTAGTTCACAAAAGAACATTTATATATATATATATATATATATATATATATATATTTTAAATTGTTTACTTTTGTGACATTTATATTTGAATATTTGATTTTTTATTTTTTTAATAATTTTTTATATTAAGTATTATTACTTTTTTAGGATAAAGAGTAAAGTCAATAAAAGAATATATAATATGTGAAACAAGTGAAATGATTACAGGTTAACATTTTAATCCATATATAATCCAAAATACTAATATATTAACTGATTGTTAACGAATCACCCATTAATTTCACTAATAAATTTGAATTCTTCAATTTTTAATTTAACGGGTTGTGTTTAAATGAGAAAAATTTAACACAAATATAATATGATATGACACGAGTTCATTTCAACACAACACATTGTTGAGTCTACAATTTTGTATCTTTTGACGCAAAGTCTGTGACTTACTTTATTCTCTTCACGCATGACCTACATGTGCTTGTTACACATAAGCACAAGAGCTAATATATGCTCCACTCTAAAAGACATAGGATATTAAAGTCATATCACATCTTCTACTGCACCAATGAATGAGTGCCATGTACCATACATAGATGTGGATGACAACTCAAATCAAAATCAATGAGTAAGAGCTATTCAAGTGTGTTAAATCGCCATTGGAAGTCAAGTTGATTGCAGTGAACATTTCCATGGCATTGAGAATAGAAGGAGATGTTGAGTCATCAGCGAGTGATAGTGTTATATTCAAATCATCTGAAAGCAAAAGCTGAATCGGGTAGAGAGACACCACTCCACTACCATTTTGTGGTACGTCAACAATAAACCTTTTCTTGTCATCTATGTAAACACGAATCTTTCTGGTGCGGTTCTTGACTGGGACACCAGTGCACGGCTCGTTGAAGTATGTTAGAGTATAAATAAAATCAGTTTATTTATTTATAATATATTTGTATATTTGTTTTGTGTCTTTATCTCATGAGATTGTTTTGTAACTTATCTTGTACCTCATGCGATAACTCTCCTTTTATCTCTCTATCACATGTGGGACTTTGGTATACACAATTATATTTATTGCTCTTGATAGTGACTGATCAGGATTGACCTTTTCCTTATTTCTATTGACCTTTTCCTTATTTCTTTCTTGCTTGTCTCTCTTGTTCTTCCTATTATTAAAATCTTGTAGATCTTTCATGGTATCAGAGCTGTCTGACTAACGTCATGGCTTCCTCTACTTCTTCTCAAACAAACTCATCTATTTTTAATGTTCTTAACTTCTCAAATGTAACTCTTCCTAATTATACTTTTCCATTCGATCTTGAAAGCGACAACTATATTATCTGGAGGTCTAAAATTCATCCAGCCATAATCGATTGCAATAGGGAATCATTCATTGGTGGAACCCTCCTTCCTCCACCTTCCACGATTGTTCAAACTAGCACTAATGATGAACGTATAGTCAAGACTATGGTTCCTAATCCTGAACATCATCTTTGGAGACGACTTGATCAAGCCCTTCTTGCTTGGATCCTTTCTTCTGTCTCATGAGATGATATACACACCCAGGTTAGCAGAGTTTCAGTTACCTTCACTTCCGAGCAACTGTGTAACTCTTTAGAAAGTTTTATTTGGTTCTCAATCAAAGGCCAAACTTATGCAGCTTCGCATGCAATTCCAAACAACCAAGAAGGATTTACTCACAGTTTTCTCCTATTTTTGCAAGATGAAGAAGATTGCAGATACTTTAACCATGGCTAGCGCAATTGTCTCCTCTGATGATTTTATCTTACAACTGCTCTCTGGACTTTTGCTAGAGTACGATGCTGTGATTGCTAGCATTAACTCCAGTCAACCTTCCTTAGCTATTGAAGAAGTTCAATCTCTACTCTTGAATTAGGAGATGAGACTTCAATAGGCTACACTGGTGAAGGTCCCTCTGCTTATGTTGCTGACCATTAAAAAAAACTAGATTTCTCTCATTCCATCAATAACAATGGAATGAGATTCTGTGTCCTTGTCAAACAACTGAAACAGTAATCCTTTTTATGGTTGTATGGTTGTGGTAGGGACAGTAGAGGACATGGACGCGGATGGAATGGTGCTAATCGACCTTACTGTCAATTATATGAAAAACCTGGTCATGTGGCCCTTAAGTGTTTTAGATGGTTTGATCAAACAATGACTGCCCAAAATAATTATGAAGGTTATCTTGCTAGATTAGATGCTTCTTCCAATTTTGAGTGGTTGTTTGATAGTGGGGCTATGAATCATGTCACAACCAATCCCACTATGCTTTCCCAATGAGCAGATTATAATGGAGGTGAAAAATTGCTTAAAGGGAATGGTCAAGGTTTGCCTATATCATATGTTGGTTCATCTAATTTTCAATGCATGAATGGAAATATATCATTACAAAATATCTTACATGTTCCCAGAATTCGAAAAAATTTATTGAGCATAACCCATTTTACCTCAGACAATAATGCTGTGGTTGAGTTTAATTCTCATTGTGTTTATATGAAAGACAAGGATTTGAAGAAGGTCATGTTGCGAGGGCTGCTTAAAGATGGCCTCTACAAAATACTGCTACCCGATGTGCTTTCTCATTCTTCTTTAGTTTCACATCCTTCTTGCATGGCTTTGTTTAGTTCCATCTCAGATTAATTTAGCTGTTTTCAATCATCTGTGACTCAAAATAAATTATGGTACTATCGTTTAGGACATCCTGGCTCTTTGATTATGAATAAGGTTCTTGTGCAGTGTAATCATTCTTTTAATGTTACTTCTTCTACAGATTCTTTTTGTCCTGCTTGTGCATTGGGTAAAACACATAGATTATTTGCTCCTTCATCATCCACAAAGAGTCTTGCCCCATTGGATCTTGTTCTATCTAATGTGTGGGGTCTAGCCCCTTTAGAGTCTTCAGAGTATAAATATTATCTCCTGTTTGAAGATAATTTTTCTCAATTTTGTTGGATTTATCCAATGAAGCTCAAATTTGAGGTCGTCCAATTATTTTTAAAATTCAAATTGCTACCTGAAAATTTAATAGGAAGGAAAATTTAAAATTTTCAAGTTGATTGGGGTGGTGAATTTCACCCTTTTAAACCAATTTTGAAACAATTTGGCATTAATTTTGAACATCCCTATCCCCATACTCATAACTAAAATGGAAAAATAAAACATAAACATAGACATACAACTGAAGTTGCATTAACTTTACTAGCCCAGAGTTCAATGCCCTTTAATCATTGGTGGAATGCATATTCTATTGCTACTTTTTTTATTAATTGGCTACCTACTAAGGTTTTAAATTTTTCTTTCCCCATTCAAACATTATTTAATAAAAATTTTAATTTTTTCTTTCTCAAAAGTTTTGGTTGTGAATGTTTTCCATTTTTACACACTTATAGGGCACGTAAATTTTCCTTCCACTCTAAGCGGTCTGTTTTTATCGGCTACAGTTCTTTTCATAAAGGCTTTAAATGTCTTAGTCTTCAAACCGGTATAGTTTATATTTCACCCAACGTTATCTTCAATAAGTTATGTTTTCCATTTTCTGATAAAAATATTCCTTCCTTTCATTCTCATCCTAATGTGTTTCAAGAGTCCAGAGTCTCATTGTATACTTCGTTGCAGGCACAAGCATGTTGGATACTAGTATCTGTAGAGATGTCTTCAAGCCTATTGCAGCAACCCTCTTTGGATCCATCCTTCATGTCCACACCAACTAACGTCTCTATGAGTCCATCTTCTCCACATATTGCCATGCCAAATATTGTTACCATAACCAATGGGACCCACCCTACCACTCATTCCTTAATACAACTACAAAGCCAATCGACGGCTACAACTCTACCACCTTCTCCTTTATCCACTGAGTCGGCAACAACCACTACCTCTTGTTCTTCTACCATAGACACAAATCTTGAGGTGATCCCTCCTCCTTTGTCACCACAACCTACTCATCCAATGATCACGTGGTCCAAAGCTGGAATTTTCAAACCACGGGTATTCAAAGCAACCATTCCATCAGCCTTAGATGATGTTGAGCCTCTAACTGTTCAATTGGCTCTCCTGTGTCCAACGTTAAAGTGTGCTATGCAAACCGAGTTTGATGCCCTCATGCAGAAAAGGACTTGGATGCTGGTCTCTCCTTCTCCACCTCATAAAGTGGTCTGTAACTAATGGGTGTTTAAACTGAAGCGTAATCTTGATGACTCTATCCAACACCACAAAGCCCATCTTATTGCCAAAGGGTTTCATCAGACTCCTAGCATTGACTTTTCTGAAATGTTCGGCCCGATTATGAAGCCTTCCACAATTATGGTGGTTCTCTTTATTGTTATTTCTCATCAATGGGATGTGCACCAACTCGATGTAAATAATGCCTTTTTAATGGTGTTTTGCAAGAGGATGTTTTTATGGCTCAAACTGACGGGTTTATTAATCAAAATCAACCTCGCGCAGTGTGCAAATTACATCGCCCCTTGTATGGACTTCACCCCTAGAGCTTGGTATGAACATCTCACCACAGTGTTATGTACATGAGGTTTTCATAAGTCAAAGATGGACTCCTCTCTCTTCACCCTAAAAACATCATCCGGATTGATTTGATTGTTAGTTTATGCACACGATATCCTCTTGATTGGAAACAACAAATGTTTACTTGATCACTTTATCACTCGGCTAAATCAGAAATTTGCATTGAAAGATTTGGGGTCCTTATCTTATTTTCTAGGTGTTGAGGCCATACGAACACCTGATGGTCTTCATCTATCTCAAACAAAATATATTAATGATCTTTTGTTGAAAAATGATATGTCTGATTGCAAAGTCAGACCTTCACCAGCAAGCACTTTATTTCAGTTAAGTCTCAAAGCCGGCACTCCACTTAAAAATGTCTTTCTCTATCGCAACACCATTGAGGCTTTGCAATATCTGACCATCACTAGACCAAGGATATCATTCATCGTTAACAAACTAAGTCAGTACATGCACAAACCCACTAAGGTTCATTGGTCCGCATGCAAATGTGTCATTCGATACTTAAAAGATACATAACATTTTGGTTTGTTCCTTCGCCCATCCAATGATCTCTATCTTCATGGCTTGACTGATGCTGATTGAGTGTCGAATGTTGATGATTGTCGCTCTACCAGTGGTTATTGCATTTATCTCGGTACCAATCTCATTTCCTGGTCTTCTCGTAAACAGCATGTTGTTGCAAGATCCAGCACCAAGTCAGAGTACCGGGCATTAGCTCATGGTGCTGCTGAAGTCTCATGGTTACAATCTCTCCTTCAAGAACTTTAGATTCCATTATGCACAACTTTAATTCTTTGGTGTGATAATATAAGTGCGAGTTCTCTTGCTACCAATCTTGTGTTTCATGCTCATACCAAGCACATTGAAATTGATGTGCATTTTGCTCGAGACAAGGTCTTACAGAAATCCTTAGATGTGCGGTATGTTCCTTTTTCAGTCCAAATCACTGATGTTTTCACCAAAGTTCTACCCACATCTTGGTTCCTTCAGCTTCGTGGCAAGCTCAATGTGTGTCCTCCTCTATTACGCTTGAAAGGGGATGTTAGAGTACCAAATAAAATCAGTTAATTTATTTATCATATATTTGTTTTGTATCTTATCTCGTAGCTCATGTGATAATTCTCCATTTATCTCTCTGTTACATGTGGGACTTTGGCATACACAGTTGTTTCTATTGCTCTCGACAGTGACTGATCAGAATAGACCTTTTCCTTATTTCTTTCTTGCTTGTCTCTCTTGTTCTTCCTGTTATTAAAATCTTGCAGATCTTTGAAAGTAGAACACAAAATATGATCTGTAGGTTTGACTAGGAATATCCACCAATATTGTCATAGAATCCGAAGATTTTCCAGGTGCTATGGCTTCGCACAATACAATATTTGGCAGCTTGTTCTCCGTAGTTGAAGAGAAAGCTATTGGAATTTTAAGAGAAGTCACATTCTGATAAGCTTGCCATTTATCAAGCTTCCACATCCGATTGTAATCTTCGTCTGCTTGCCTCTATCGATCCCTGCAATCATATGCATTGAACCATATTAGACGTCAATGGCCATGTATACACACAAATACGTACCATACATTAGTAGAAGAAGACAAAAACAAAGCTTAGCAAAATGGCATACCCAACGTCACGATCGCCACCATAGCGAAGCCTTTTTTAAAGTTGGAAAATGGCGCGGTTGTCCATGAGCCTGTAGAATTCATCTGGAAGATTGGTGGCTTCTTGAGAAGATATGAATGGGAACTCACATTTACGAGTTTGAACCAAACATAACTCGAGCTTGCTTTTATAATTCAGGCAAATAATTTCCTCGTAAAGTGGGTCTTCGGTGAAAATATCCATCCAAAACTGATCATTGGTCTCAAGCAGAAACATTGGGGGTTTTGATAAGCCATCATAGTTGTCGTAGTAGAACCCAGTTCTTATAAGATACTTGCTGAGGCTTTGCAATGGAAAATTGTAGCAGTTCTTGTGGCCATCTGGGAAATACCTGAGGGTGTCCAATACTTGAGGACTAGTTGTTATAATTCTTGTTATGTCTTTGTTTATCCCAGTTTTGATAAAATCATCGTAATTTGGCCATTTAATTGATGGGTTCGATCTGAAAGGTGCACCCCAATCGATGCTCAATCGGTCCCGTAATAATTCTTCTGCAATGTATTATTATTGATGTGTATTATATCTAAATAAGCAACGTATCTATTTAAATTATTCATGCACCAGTTATTTCACAATGTGTACAAAAGGCTTCAAATAGGGTAGGACAATGTCAAAATAAAAAATAATTTGAATGTAATGATATGTATTATCATCAATACTATTAAATACCTTTGGAATGAGCTTGGAGGAAGAGGATTGACAGCACAAATAAAAACCGGCCGATTAATACCCAATGCTCCATTTTGGAAGAGGGACTCGTCCTTAAGGATACTATTAAGTACCTTTGGAATGAGCTTGGAGGAAGAGAATTGACAGCACAAATAAAAACTGGCCAGCCAATACCCAATGCTCCATTTTTGGAAGAGAGACTCGTCTTTAAGGTTTTGAGGGCCAAAAACCTATTATATAAATTACTTTGTTTTTGACATTTGGAATTTACGTAGATTAATTTCACACAGATTTAATCATCTACTTTGTTTTTATAAATATTAATTTCATTGAGGGGGACAAATCACTTATATATATAGAATATGTGAATGCTAATTGGACAGCCTAACGTCTGGCTTGCTTTTTAAGTTGTTTGTAGCATTTGGAAGGTGCGTAGCTTGGTTCATGTAAATTAATCATCTATGTAGCTTTTAATCTTGTTAATTTCATTGAGGGGGACAAATCTTTAATATAGAATATGTGAATGTAATTTACCTGGATCAAGGCCAGCCTTTATAGGCGGAGTAAACTATCGCCTAAGGTCCTCTGTAGTCCCTCTATGGACAGGGCCCCAAAAAAAAATATTATTATTATATATAAATATATTTATAAGTAGTAAAATAAAATTTTAAAATGAATTTTAATATATAACTTATATATGAAAAAGTATGGTGGCCGCATGGTCAACTTATCACTTTATCTCTTCCATTTATTTAGGCTAAGTTTTTGAAATTTACTTTTTTTTTTCTTTTTTGGTTTTTTTATTAAGCTTTAATTTTTATTGAAGATCGTAATTTTATTTCTGGTTTTTCCATGTTTGTGCTTCTTTTTTCCTCTCCTTAATCATTTTCAATCATTCTTTTATTTTTTTACTCAACCTGCAAACCCTGACCCCACAGTACTGCAACTTTGCATATTAAACCTAACAGAACTGATATGATATTATTCACTTTATTTATTTTCTTTATTTGATTAATCTACACATTTTTATTACATTTTTATTGAATTGTAGCTTTTTAATGGATTCTCATTTTTAATATTTTACGATGAAAAAATTTATCTAAGCGGAAATCTCTTATTAAATTTTATTATCTCTCAATTAATTTAAAGTTTGATTTTAGATCGTGGTTTATTTTTAATATGTGTATTAGAAAGTAGGAATTATTTTTTAGTATTAATATTAACAATATAATAGAAAGTTCAATTAAAAATTTAGTTGATGAAGAAGTTCAAAATGAGAAGATTAAAAATGAAGAAAATATTAATTAAGGGCATGAAAATTTAGTGGATGAACAATAAAATTAGGGGATGATGAAAATAGAAATATAGAAACATAAAAATATTTATATAGAATATTTATTTTTTCATTTAATAAAAATTTATTACTTTTTTAAATTGTTGAATATTTATAAATGTTTATAGAGGGCAACATTTTGAGTTGGTTTAAGGCCCCCAAAATGTCAAGATCAACCCTGATCTGGACAACCTGACAAATTTTCTCTTTAATTTTTTTTTTTGTAGCATTTGGAATATATGTAACTTATAATGTAATACAAAATTAGTCATCTGCTTTCTTTTTATCAATGTTAATTTCATTGAGGGGGACAGACCTCTTATATATAACATGTGAATGCCAATTGGACAACCAGACATTAGGTTTTCTTTTAAATTTATTAGAAGGTCTTATAAACTTAATCATCTACAACTTTTATTGTTAATTTCATTAAGGATCAAACCTTTTATGTATAATGCGAAGCTTATTCTTTTTTCATGTAGAAATAGATCCATTTATGTTTATCAATATTATTGTTGCCAAAATTTTATATTATAATAAGACGGGGCTTGGGCTTGGAGAGATCTAGGTTGTTTGAATAGCCTTGGGCCGGATTAAAGGAATGGATTAGAAACCTTGTTGAGTGTTTGTTCAAACTAAAGTTGACTTATCCGACCTGAATTCCATTTGTCCAAGTTAACCAACAACCAGAGAGAGTAGGTTAGTGGGGGACCTAACATGGTTGCTAGCGCACACCCTCCAACACCTAATTTACCATTTTGCATAGGATGTAAGTAGATATAGTGTATTGTGAAAGTTTGGGGGTATACTTTTTTGTAATGGCAGGTGATGGTCTTTAAGAGCAGCTGGAGGCTTTTTTTCTCCCTCTAAGAGTGTAGAATGTAGCCAAGAAGCGTCTATCTCTTTGATGAGAGTTCAAAGACCAACCAAAAGATATTAGAGTTTAAAAGTCTCTAAGAATCTCCTTGAAAGAGCATATGTTACCTTATATATAGTAGTTGTGATTAGATAGGTGATATGTGTCAAATATCCCCTATTAAGATTTAGCCATGTGAACTCCAATTAGGATTTTAGGGCCAAGATGAAGTGGCCATAAAGGATTGGAGAACCTATGTCAAGTTGGATAGATGTGACACCTTATGTCGCTTGCCTCTCCTAGAGTGCCATGTGGTAGCAGGGACCAATTGGACACTTGACCTCGTTGGCTAGAGCATTCTCTTTCCTATATATCATACATAGTCAACTTTCCATTTTTATTGTAAAGTTCAGGTTTGCTAGAGACTGTCTCAGTCTGGACAGTTGTCACTTCGAATAAATTATTTTTTTATCTTCCCAAGTCTAATTTCCTCCTTGGTGATTGGATTATTGACTCGTGGGAGAAGTTTGGGTGTGATCCTCCTTTTTAGGCTTTACTCTCACTGTTCAAGACCCCTTTGGGTGCATTAAATGCACATTAGGGTGATGTGTATGGGTAAAGGTCTTTAGCTTGCTGAGCAAGCCAGACTTCTTTCAAAGGCATTATTATCTTTCCAATGTGTGATTGGGCTTACACTAGACTGAAATAAATGAGCTTTGGTATGGGTTAACCTAAATTTAGGCTAGCCCAAGATGAGGTTGAATTTACCCACAACAAATATCATTTAATTAAATATAATATATTTGATGGATTAGAATTGATACAAAGTTAAAAATATGGTAAAATGGAAATAAATATTCTTAAGCAATACTAAATGCTAGTCCAAGAATACTCGACATACATAAGACATTTTACAATGTCGATTAGGGAAGTTACAATGCATAACGCTTACAATTAATGGAATTATTAGGATTTGAAAAGCCTTACTCTAGAAGCTAATACCAGTACTTCTTCTCTCATAACTCACAAAAAGAAATAATCTATAGCCTCTAACTCATATTTTGGTTTCACCGTCGCAAAAATTGTGCATAGTTTAGCATGAAATCATAAGTATACCTTGTACGTATATCATACCATCTTAGCTTATCACCTAACCATGTGCATTCACATGGTATTCCCTTAGACATAGGAGCACTTATTTTAATGTCTTCCAAATATTCTTTGTAAAGTGTATATATATTATAGAGTTACACAATACAATTTTATTCCTTTTGGCTCAAAGTCTGTAACGTGCTTTATTCTCTTCACACATGACCTACACGTGCTTGTTACGCATAAGCACAAGGGTTTACATATGCTCTGCTCTAAAAGACGTAGAACATAAAAGTCATATCATATTTTCTACTGAACCAATGAGGGAGTGCCAAATATCACATGTAGGATAGGAAAATCGATAAAAATGTCCATATATATAACCTAAATTGAAAAAATACCCACATCTCCTTAACCTTTATAAAACCTAACCAGACAACGAAAATGCCTTTGATTTGTTTATATCCACACCTAACTAAACCCATTCTTTTTTGTTTTTCACTTCTTCTTCTTCTTATCTGTTCGTTCATTTTGCTCTAGGTTTTTTCCTCTTTCTTATTTTGAAAGAAGGAGGAATCTCATTGAAGAAAAGTTTCTTATGGCATTGTTGTTGTTTTTAAGAAGAAGAAGGAGAAAGCTCACATAAATAGTAAGTTTTATTTGTTATAGTAGTGAATATATTGTTAAATTTGACTGCAAAAGTAGAAAAAATCATTACTACGTTAGATGGTGGTTAGTATAGGGACTTGCAATATAGATCCATATAGGGACCTACAATAATGGCATTGGATGTGCAATATCGTTGAGGGGCCCTGCATTATGGCCGGTCCATGCCTTTTGTCATTGGACTTGTCATACTGCAGGTCTAATACCATTGTTGCATAAATGAGCCAAATGATTGAGGCCCTAGCCAAACAGCAAGTCCAATGCTATAACATATGGATTGACCATTTGGTAGGTCTATGCCTCATTGTAGGTCATATTCCATGTCTTTATCATAAACTTGCAAAACAACAAGTCCAGCCATCCTTCTTACATGTTCAGATTCTAGAGAGCAAACAATACATACTTAGATAAGCAAGAAGGCCAGTCAGATTTGTCGTTTTATAAGTTTTGAATTTTCTCTTGATAGTCCTGTAAAATGACATGTACAAAATTTCAAGTAGGACCTACTATTTTAGAGGTCCTAAATTATATGAAACGGTAATGCTTTGTGATTTTATTTAGTGATTTTGTCTATTGTAGGTTCATAATGGAGGAAAATACTATAGTTATTATTCCGTTTGAGGGAAGGTTCGAGGTTGATGCTGAAGGAAGTTTGGGGTATATTAGTGGGAGGACAAAAGCAAGGTTAATCTAAACGAATTGCACATATGATGAACTACTACAAATTGTATATGATGCAACAAGCATAAACCTTAACCAATTTTATATCATAATAAAGTTTATAGTTTGCTCTAGTTACAAGTTGGATCCAACTAAGATCGAAGACGATGGAGATGTTTAAGTGTTTTTCAAAGAGCATTTTCGTATTAATACAATGCATGCATCACCATTATTTATTGAGATTGAGGTGAAAGAAGATATACCGAAAGTTGGAGAATAAGATAATGTCATTACGATTCTATTTACCTATTAAAGTGGGAGCAATAAACATTATTCTTCAAGGCATGTAGTGGATATTAATAGTAGTGAAATTAAAAGCAATCAAGAAGATGAAATCCTACAAAATGAAGACAAGGAAAATAATGCAGTGGATTGGTCTGTAGTAAATTTTTATGATATGGTAGAAGTATATGTTATATGGGGTAATAAGATGGTATCTACAATAGATGATTACGACAAACTTCATAACATTTTTGACCTCGATGTAGAATAATATAACGATGAAACATATGGAGAATGATATGAATATGAGAATGAGAATATTAGCTTGGATGATGATGCAATAATATATAATGATATGAGGGGAGATGATAATGAATTAAATGCTACATAACCTATTCATGTGATGAATGTTGGCATTCCATTTATACTAGTGGTTAGTTCTCTTATTGCACCTAATTTGGATAATAAGGCTACACATTTTCTCATTCGTAATGAAAGTGAGTCATAACCAACTCAAGCTTAATTTTATCAATTTGTTAGTTGTCCTTCAACTTTATTAAATAAATCAAGTTCAAAGTATCAATCAATCAATGTATGCAAATGATGAAATCTTGGCTGGACAAATATACTTGAAACAAGGAGTTGCAATAGAAGTTGTCTACCTATGCATTGAAGGAAAATTTTAAGTTCAAAGTGAAGAAGTCTTGTTCACAAAGGTTCAAGGTGCAATGTGTATTTGATAACTGTAAATGGCAGTTACGTGCAACTAAGATCCCAAATTTATAGTTTTGGACAATTAGGGTATTCATTAAAGTACACGCATACTCACAGCTCGAATAATGTTGTTTACATCGCAAAGCAAGTATCAAATATATTAAAAATCATATTAAATCAAATTACTAAGGAATTGATTGTCAGTATAGACCAAAAGATATACAGTCTAACATGGAAGAGGAGCTACGTATCTGTATAACGTACAATAAAGTATGGAGAGTAAGAGAAAATGCACTTCATAATATCAAAGGCACCCCTGATGGGTCATATCAAATATTGTCATTGTGGTGCTCAATGTTAGGGATGAAGAATCCATACACTATTACTTGTATTGCAATGAATGAAGATAATTATTTCATATACTTTTTCATAGCTTTATGGTAAAGTATTGTTGGATTCAGTAAGATTAGGCTAGTTGTAGCTATAGTTGGGACCTATTTAAAAGAAAAATACATGGGCACGTTAATTATTACATCTTGTTTAGATGGTAATAAGCAAATATAGCCTCTAGCTTTTGGCATTACAGATACAGAAAGTGAAGCTTCGTACACTTGGTTATTTCAGTAGCTCAAATAGGCATACGATGAAACTCATGATCTTGTATATATTATTGACAAACATAAAGGATTGGATAAAGTGATTGCAACAGTTTATCCCATCGCTCGTCATGGGATTTGTATTTATTATTTAGTTCCAACGTGAAACTGCATTTAGTAAAACAAATAGGTATATATGCCTTTTTTATCAAGCAACGAAAACCTACTTACAAAATGATTTTGAGATACATATGCAGCAATTTGGTGCCATTGACATTAGAGCGCATAGAACTTTTTTCCTAGGTAATAGATACAAAATTATGACAACCAATATAGTCCAATGTATGAATACTGTACTAAGAGATGGTAGATCACTGTCGCTTATACCATTACTTGAGGTATTACGGACATTGATGTAGGGATGATTTTATGATCGACGGATTGAATTGGAAATGGTCTTGACATCAGTGATGCCATGGCTAGAAAAGATTTTAACAAAGAGATTGAATGAGTGCCATAGATTCATAGTAACACTATTGAGCATGTACGAATTTCAAGTCCATATATTTGAATTATTGATGACTATGAACTTGGAAAATAAAATATGCTCATGTTTGCAATTTCAATTAGATTGGTATCTATGTATATATGCAATTGTAGAGTGTCAATTTCATAATTTGTCTCCTTACCCATTTTTTTCAGAATACTATAGTGTTTTGTAATAAAGAGCATGTTATAGAGCAACCATTTACCTACTTGATGATAGGAGTATGTGCACCGTACCACCAAACATAATTAGACAAGGCCTATATCCTCTAGTAGTTTGTCGAGTGTCTGCAAGACCAAGACTAGAATAATTTTGTCTAAAGGAGAAGAATGATCATCACATAAATGTAGCATATGCGAAATATTTGATCACAATTGGCAAACATGCACTGGTAATGTTCCATTATGATATGTGTATCTAGTAACTATCTGAAAACTATTGTTGTAATCATATATTGTATTGAAAAAATTTGGATGGAATTTGTCAATGTAAATGGTATACACATGTAATTGGTGAGAATGCAGTTGATGCCTAATACTTTTACAGTACATTATTATATGGATCTGCAGAGGTGTAATGTTTCATGCACGAAACGCAGAAAGAGAGTGGGCTATTTGATTTAAAATAGAAAAAAATGATGATTTGAGGTGTATGATTGTACACTACTTGACATGACATTGACATATGCATTTAGTTGTCTACTAAGTATTTTCACTCATAGTTGTTTGCCCTATATGGCAGGTAAATCCAAAACTCAACAGTAGGGATTGGTGGTGGCATGAGACCTGGGCAGCGTAGCAGTGTACAATATTCTTTCACATTTTTTTTTCATTATATTTCGGACTAAAATACTTTGTCTTTTATTAAACACTTTTATATTTCTACAATACTTGTTTATTCTATTAATAGTGGTTGCGGTTTGATAAAATGGTTCCAAAGAGTAAAGAAAGGTTTTTAATACTAGTTTTGACATTACCTGAAATTGTATTAGTTTCAAAGTGGTTTTGAATACTTATTTGAAAAGAAAGGAAAAAAATTATTGGCAACTAGACCTTACTCGGGAACCTAGACTTAAGTAAGGGGGTGTTATAATTGACAAGCATAAAGAGACATAAAAAGTCATGTGAGAGAGGTAAGGGTAGAATGGGTACTTTGGGTAGGTTTCGAAAAGGTTAAGGAGGGTAAGTATTTTTCCAATTTAGATTATATAGGTGGGTATTTTTGTCAAGTTCTCATAGGATATGGAAAACAACCAAAATCAAAATCAATGAGTAAGTGTTATTCAAGTGTGATGGATCGCCATTGGAGATCAAGTTAAAGGCTTTTCACTTTCAAGTTTAGGATTTTTTTTCTTCTTTTTTTTGTTGGTTTTGTGGTATATTTAGTCCATCTTTTGTTTTTTCTTTTCTCATTTAGTAATTCTTCTATATTTCTACCCTTTCTATAGTAACACCCTAGGCTTTAACATACTAACTTTGATATACGGATAATGGTACAATGCTTTTTCAATTTTTTTTTTTCTAATCTTTCTGTTGTACCTGATTTTGTTTTCTCATGCATTTTTTTTTTGTGTTTTGAGAATTACCAGAGAAAACCCCTTCTTCTTTTACTTCTTTTCTTGGTCTTGTTGATTAAAGATACGCTTGCATATTTTTTTTTTTTATTGTTCAATTATTATACTTGCTCATTTTAAGAAACTCATTGCATTACAAATTTCATAATCTAAAATTAAAACACTAAAAGGAAACATTTAAAGGAATTATTGGACTTGAAATTGATATGAGATATATAATGTATATAAAGTGTGTTTGTGTTTCATAGTTAAGACATTTGATACATTTATAAATGAAAATTGGTATCAATTAAAATAAAAAAATTAAATAAATTTTCAATGGTATAGTTATATTTATGTTTAATCTAGGTCAACCTCTAAAAGAAAGTCTCATAACACAACCAATTTTCATATTGCAGCAACATTACAATTTTCACATTGTAGCAATATTAACTTGTCGTTTGGATTGGATTTCTAAGTTGAAACCTTAAACTAGGAGATAAGAATACCCATAACCTACATATACAGCTTTAAGACTGCGATTATTGAATCACAATGTGAAGTATGTGGACAATTAGGTGAACGAAGATGGGGGAGTTAGGGATGTCATTTAGGTAGTAACAATTAGATGAATTTTATGCACCTTAGACATATATGTCAACAGTGCTACTTGTTTTAGTTACTAATTCATTAATTATGTTTGTGTAATGAGAAATGAGAAAGAATGGTAAGAGCAAGTTGTGATATCACCATTAATAGCAAAAAGGTCATATTTCAAGTGCACAGGTAATGTCGTTGAAAATAAACAAATAAATCTACTTTCTATGTTATTAAATTTTGCTTATTGCATTTTGGGTTTCTTCTTTTGGTCTTCCCTTGTTATAACTTATCTACTTTCACAATATTTCCTCAGCTACAAACATATAATATGTTAAATTCAACTTTTATTACTATATGCATTTTTTTTTCCAAATATTTATTGGGGGCCCTATATTTGAAGTTGGCCTAAGGCCTCTAAAATCTCAATGCTAGCGTTGTTGGTCACTTACAGAAGTTGTAATAGTAACATTGAGATTGTCATTGATTTGATGTATAGATATTGAAGGGTTTTGTAGATTGTCATGGTTGCAATTTAGAAAACCTACACGCAGTATGTATTTGGAATTCTTTTTTTTTTTGCCAGATTGTAGCAATTCTTAGAACCATTTCTTGGGATTAATTCTTATAGTTTTCATTTCCAAAAGGTTGGTACTATTGGCTAGCAACTTTTTTACTCTAGTTTTTATGAATTCAAAATCAGCTTCCGATGTCACAGTAGTGATTCCATCCTTAAATGTGTTATACTGTTAGCTAAAAACCCTAATTTAACACAGTAATAGAGACAATACAAAGAGAACCAACACAAAGATAGAGAGAGAAATGCTAAAACAAATTTGTATTCAGCAACCAACTGATAATTACAGATAGGATGTCTTTTATACAAATGCTTTGCATAGCTGTACTAACCAATATATTAAGATCTGATTACAAATCACTTAACAACCTCGCTATCATATTCTAACTAGCCTAACCAAGTTTGTTTAGGCTTTAACCAACTATAGAACTGTATAGAACCTCCTTCATGTTCACATAGGCCTCAATATGCCCCCGCAAGTGAAACTCGAAAGGATGAAGAGTAAGCTTGGACCTGAGGAAGAGAAATCTAGAAAGAGACAGAGATTTAGTTATAATGTCTGCAATTTTATATGTTGTAAGAACATATCGTATATCCAGAAGGCCTGCTAACACCCGATCTCTAGCAAAGTAAATGTCAATTTCTATGTGCTTAGTATATGCATGAGCCACAGGGTTAGAAGCAAAACAAGCTGCTTTTATGTTGTCACACTATAGTACAGGATGTGTAGATTGAGAAACTTGAAGTTCTACCAACAAATATTGTATCCAGGTAACTTCAGTCATGGCATGATCCAATGCTATATATTCTGATTCAGTGCTGAAGCATAATACCACACTTTGTTTTTTCAAGCTTCAAGATATTAAATTTAGACCAAGAAATATGTTATAACTGCTTATAGAATGTCTATCATCTAAGAAAATATCTGGTTTTTACAAAAGCTTTGAAAATGAGAAAGATAGTGAACACTTCAAATTTCTTTTTTAGAGGGTAAAACCAACAGAACCCAGAGTAATCATCTAGGAATATAACATATTATTTATATCCACCAATTAAAACAATAGGGGTTGGTCCCCATAGATGTGAATGAACAAGTTCAAGGGTTTTTGAGCAATGAGACTCAAAAAGTGAAAAAGGTAAAGCATGTGCTTTTTTAATTTTGCAAGATAAGCAAAAATGCAGATTTTATATTTATTGAAACTAAAGATTTACACTTTGACAATAATTTACTCAAAGACAGTGCAGAAGGTTGCCCAAGTCTTTAATGCCCAAGTATTTTATTAACATGATTCACGAAGATAGGACTGAGATTAACACTGTTATTAGCTATAGACTCAAACAAAGAAGTACAATTAGACAAGCAAGCTTATGGTTTTTTTTTTGTTGTTGTCTCTTGACAAGAGAACCAGTTACAACATAAGCAGGAAGTGACTAAGAATCTGTTTTGGAATAAACTGGATGAAGTTGATACAAACCATCTCTAAGTTTACCTTGAAGCAGCTGCCTCCCAATTCCCTTGTCCTTAATCACACAACAAAAATTTACAAATTTAATTCAAATATGCACATTTTCTTCTATTAATTTGGCAACACTCAAAATATTTTTCTTAATATCATGTACAAATAGGACATTGTGAAGCTTAAAATGTGCATGAGATGTTTAAAAGCTAAGATTACCAAAATGACAAATTTTAAATTTATTTCCATCTCCACAATTAGAAAGTCATTACCTCCATATTTAAAGGCTTATGAGAGAGACTTCAAATCATGAGTAACATGTGTTGAAACACTACTATCCACATACCAAGATGGATCTATGAAGTTCTCAAAAGCAGAAGAATAAGGTGAGTGAGGAGAGTTAAAACGAAAAATAATGGGTTGCTGAGGAAAATTCTGAGGTTGATCGAAAGAAGATTATGATGGATACTATTGTGAACTACATGGTATCATCAAAGGAAAAGCTACATAAGCTGAGGCTCTTGGTGGTTGTGCTTGCATCGGAGGCTGCAAGCTTTTGTCAAACCTTTTAAAGCAATAAGCTAATGGATGCCTTGGTGTTCGACATTATTAGAAAAATAAGTTTCCATGCCCTCTTCCTCTTTCACGACCACCATCATAACCAAAGTTATTGTCTCCTCATCCACCTTTACCAATGCTACTTTGTGATGATTACTAATTATTGGTACTTCCAGAACTAGAGGCTACATTAGTAGAGTGTTGAACATCTTTAGTAATCTGAGTGTTTGCAATTTTGAGCCTTTGTTCCTAGTTCAATAACAAGGCTTGCACATCTCGCAAGTTGAAGGATACTGGCATCACTATAATCCTAGAGACCATAGAGTCATACTCAGTGTTAACTCTAGTAAGCAGGATTCGAATGTGCACTTTCTCAGTGACTGGCTGACCACATGCTCCAAGCTGATCTATAATCTTCACTCGAGTGAAGAATTTGGTCATGGAGGAATCAGATTTCTTAGAGTAATGTAATTGGATGTGAAGCTGCTAAATCTTTGATTTAAATGGTGAGGCATAGAAATCAAGCAGAGAATTCCAAACTTCTGCTAAAGTACTAAAGTCAACTAACTAATTTACCACCTCCTCAGTAATGGAAGAGAACATTAATAGTTGAATAAACTCATCCTGAGACTATCAGTGTTCATATTCTGCTAAGCTTCTAGGATCAATTTTTGAACATGGCAGAGTGCCATCAATGTAACCTAACAGTCGATTTCCCTTAATTGCACGTAGGAACTAAGCTTTGTAAATAAGGAATTTACTAGAATCAAGTCGAATTGGAAGGTTGTGTGTGACTTGAACCAATGGCAGAGAAAAAGGTCATTGTGAAAGAGTTTTATCTATAGTAAATGAAGATGATGAAGAAGAAGGAGTAACTATCACCATTGAAGCTCTGATACTAAGCTAGAATAATTCAACATGGTGATATAGATAATACAAAGAGAACCAACATAGAGATAGAGAGAGTAATGGAGAGAGAAATGCCAAAACAAAATTGAATTCAACAACCAACCGATAATTTCAAAGATATTGTCTTTTATACAAGTGCTTTGCACACACTACAAAAAAATTTAGCCTACTATGACAATGCAAAATTGTCAGTAAAACCCATATTTTGTCACTGTACCTATATCTGTGACAAAAAACGATCGTCACTAGGTAGACACAAAAAAGCAAATGCTAATTCTACTTTAGTGACCATCAAACAGTAATATTACTGATGTCCATTTACTTGTGAAAGTTTTCATTTTGTCACTAAATCTTAGGCATTTGTGTCAAGAATTTTCATCACAATAAGATTTAAAATTTATCCCTGAATTCACACTGTTTGTCACTGATTGCATCCAAAAATCTTATCAAACTTTAACTATCTGTGACAATATATATTTCAGTGATAACTCATACTATTGACACAGAATGATACTGTGTCAAAATGATTATGTCACATATACTATTTGTGACATACTATACATTTGTCACATTAAATATTTGTGATATTTTATACAATTATCAAAATACATAACAGTGACAATATTTATTGGTACTAAAAGTATCTGTGACATTGGTAATGTTTATGAAAATAACTTTTAGAGACAGAATGAATTGTCACAAAAATTTCATTATCGAATTTTAGATAGACACAAATATTTTTCATTAATAGTGACATTGTTTATTTTGTCACTGTAGAATACTATGAATGTTATTTGTTACTCAGTGACAACTGAAATTGTGACAAAAAAGCATTAGTGTCAACCTTTGGATTGACATAAACAATATTGATTTATAATTTAGTAATACAGTTCCTTTTATTTCGTCACAGTTCCTTTTGTCAGTCATTACTCCATTATTAATGGTTTTTGTGATAATTTCGTTACATTGTATAATTTGTCACAAGTTTCTTTACTTATGCTATTATATTTGTCACTATCCTTTTATTAGTGTTATGCTTATTTTGACACTAATTGGTTTAAGGGCTCAATTCAGTATGAATGTAAATGTGTCAATTAATATCGACCCCTGCACACCACTAGACAATAAGAAATGGAATTTTTATTTCACATTCCATGTAAAAAGTACATGTTCAATACATGTAACACTTATAATATATGACTCCACTAATGCTAAATTCCACAAAAAAAAAATTCATGGAAGCATATCATTCAATAAATATGCTTCTATGCAAAATTAATTCATATTTTCATATCGCACATCCTAAAGCATTTCATATCACTGCCTTCTCAAAATATATACCAACCGTTTGCAGCTCTCATTGACTACATAATACCTAATTGAAGAGTACGTTGTCAAATTAAACTTTCCAAAGTTACATACTACTATATACAATACCTAAAGAGTATGTTCCATGTGTAACCACCATGCCTTGCAATTTATAATATTACCAAAATCAACCTGCATACATTGAACATAGCATGTTAACATTTATTTATGTGTATAAATACATATATTATTCACCTAGTAATGTTTTCATATTATGAGTAACCATAGTAATTTAGATTCTAAATTTCATCTTCAGTAAACAAAATAAATAATTTACCATAATTAAAAAAGGTATAATTACTTTACCTTTGTTAGAAGTATCCCCATCTCCTATGTCATTGCCACCTTCAATACCATCCACTATCCTTTCAAATGAGTCAAATTGTCTCTCATGTAACTTTAGTAAAATTTTGACTTTCCTTTCCATCTCAGCAAGCTTACCTTCCAATTATTAATTTTTCTTTAACGATTCCAAAAACGTAGAATTGTTTTCCTTCTCTCTCACCTTGTACTCCTCCAATTCCTTTCTTAGTACTGCAATTTCTTGGGTTGCTCGTAATTTGTTTGGTTTACTAAGTACACCAATGCCTCAAAAAGATACTGATTTGGATGGTAGGCCTTAGGATATATCTTATCTTCACTGAGTGAAGTTGATTCTTGCAGCTGTACAAGTCGTTCCTATAAATTAATAAGAATCACATGTTATTAGTTATAATTTAGCAATAAACTATATTTGTGAATTGATTTACATATCTATACAATGTAAATTAACAATCGTCTTACATATACTTATTTTGATCCTTCATTCGTCCACTGTTTTTTTATTATTATTGCTATAATAAGTGTCATGAAATAATTGAATTTTGTTCACTTCACCTTCATTTTCTATGGTCTACTTCCTGTATACATATCAAGTATAATTATTAAATATAAATTTTCTATGTACAATAAATAGACTTAATATATGCTATGGACTAGGGGTGTCAATTCGTGTTGCGGTCGTGTTCGTGTCAACCCGTTTATTAATCGTGTAAAAAACCCTCAACCCTAACCCAACTCATTTATTAATCGTGTAAGAATTCTTCAACTCTAACCCGACCTATTTGTTAATTGTATCAACCCGTGTAATCCGTTTACTATTGATGAGGATTTGATCATCATATTCCATATATTTGTTTAAAAATTTTAGCTCACAACTATACTTGGTCTATTTGCATATGTCACATGCAAAAGCTTTAACAACATTAAAACAAACTTTATCCGATCTCTAAATCAGATAATATAAAATTGATATTAAATTAAAAAAATGCTACTTTAATTTTATTCTTTCATTCCTTGAGAAGAGCAACATGATCTTTTTTTTTTCCTCATCTGCATAAAAAAAAATAGTTTATAAATCCACTTCACATGAGAAAAAAAAATTTAAGAAAACTTTTCAGCATTCAATAGATTACATTTGTCTATAAATATTAACCAGAATGACTTATACTTTAATTGTTAGTATCATTAATAGAGCACTGAATTGAAATTTCATCTCTATTATCATCGAAACCCATGACATCTTCAGTAAGATCCTTCAATTATGTTTGAGAATTTCCTAGTATAATATTAAATTTAACAATCAAGCTTCAATTAAAAATCGCATGCATTACCAAATTGAAAAAAATAAACAAATTAATAAACCAATTACCTTTTTCTCCAAACAACCAATCTCTAGTACAAATTATTACCTCAACTATGCTAGACTTAAGTGTACTACAAAATTGGTCTAACACTCGCTCACCAATACTAAAAGCAGATTTTGATGCCACGGTAGAGATTGGAATACTTAAAAATCACGAGCCGTTGAAGCAAGTTGAGGATATCGTACTTGATTTACTTTCGAATAATTAAGAACATTCAATTTAACATTTATGTTCATCCTTAGCATCCAAATAAAGTTAAAGTTGTAATCTTCGTATATTGTCACTACCTTCATCATCCTCAAAATTATTGAACTCTTATATTATCAAAAAGATAGATTACTAAATAAATATTCATAAAAAATTAAGAAAAAAAATAAACTTTAAACATTTGATAAGAAAAATATAATAAATATATAAACTTAAAAATTTATCAATACAAAAAATTAAGAATTTTTTTTTTTACCTTTAACATGGGATTAACTTTCTTCCTAAAGCTAGTATTGCTTCCTTGATAAGCATCATTTTCCATATTGTTCTCTTAATCCAAAGACTTTGATGACAATGAGTATGAGATGGACTTTTGGTTGTACTTATCAAAGAAGGAATATAATTTATTTTTAACATGTAAAAACTCAATAAAGTTACCAACTCCATAAATGTTTTTGTAGCACCAATCAACAAATTGAAGCTTGTAACGAGGATCTACTATCACTGCAACAGATAATATCAAAGAGAACTCTGACCAATATTTATCAAATTTCACTATCATTTAATTGGTCATGTTTCTTATATACACATCTTCGATTTCTACACTTTCTTTCAATGTTGCATAGCATGTAAAAATAGATGGAAAGTATAAATTTGCACTAGGGTAGTCAATCCCATAAAATATGCAAGTAATATCATAGAACAACCCTAAAAATTTACTTATTTTTCAATCTTTTCCCATTCTAAGTTACAAGGACAATTCTTATAATTTGAGTCATTTAATTTTAAATGACAAAAGGCACGATGATAAAAAATACACTCTCAAGCATTAAATATGTAGAATTCCATTTTGTAGGCACAACTTGTCTCAAACCTCTCTTAGAATCCATAGACATCATCTTAACACATTCCAAAAACTTTTGCTTTCTAATTTGTGACCCTATCACATATTTAATGCTTTCCCAAATCTTAAAAACCACATCATCAATATCTTTCAAACCAATTTGCACTACCAAGTTGATGATATGAGCATAACAACGAATGTGAAAAAACTCACCATGACCAATAATTGTTCCCTTTAATCTCAATTGAGTAACCAACATGTAACGAAACATCATTTGAAGAAGCATTGTCCAAAGTCAAAGAAAATAACTTATTTTCAATACCTCATTCACATAACAAATAATACATCTTCTTACCAAAGCTACACCAGTGTGTGGTAGTGGCATATAATAAAAATTCAGTATTTGTTTTTGCAAAATCCAATCTTTATCAATAAAATGAGCAGTCAAACATATATATCCATCAGTAGTTGTAGAAGTCCATAAATCAGATGTCAACCAAATTCTATCAAGAGTTGTCTTTAAACTTGATTTTAGCCTAGCCTTTTTTCTCACATGCATTTTAATAATATCCAATTTTACTGTATTTCTAAATACAAGTTTTATATCTGGATGTAAATATTCAAATATAGATCTAATTCTAACATACTAAACAAATTGAAAAGGCAAATCATGCATGATAACAGCAAAAGCTACCAAATTTTGAAAATGCTCCAACTCAAACTTAGATGAATTCAATGCCATACTCTTTTTATCTTGAGATAATATTAATTGTTCTATATCACGAGTACTTTTTCTCACACAAGTTTTGATATGTTGTTGTAAATTTTCAGCATCATATTTGCTATCACAAAGATAAATTGGTTCACAATTTTTATACTTGCATCTTTACTTACCATCAACACCTAAAGGAAGCATTTCAAAACTAAACCAAACCTGTTAGGTAAGCCTTATTTTGCGCTTCAAATTTGGCTTTCCATGATCATTTGAAGTTTCTCCTTTTATCTTATTGGTGTCGTCATCTTCCAAATCAATTGGCACTTCTAAACTATTAGATTCAAGATTTATTGAAATTACATCCAATTTTACTTACACGGATTAAACATATTTTGCATAAATAAAGAAAGATTATTAGATGTATACATAGTATAAAAAACATAGAATTATAATTAGAAGATGATGCAAAACTGTATGTGTATAATTCATTCATCTCCATGAACAATAAAGTTTTAATTAATACTAATAAAATAAAATAAAATATTAATTCCTTTTATAAATGAAGATCATGACCACATGATGTAGTATATATGTTGTTAATTGACATAGTTGATAAGTATTGTGCATGAATATTTCAATTATCATACAAATATTATTCATATTGTGAAGTTGGTAATGTTTATCTATAATTGCATAATCAACCACATATTCTAAAAAATAATTAAAATTTTATAAAGATAATTATAATTACAAATTCTAACAAAAAATCTATAATAATTTTCATTACACTAAATAAAAAAGTTAATTAGATAAAAAAATTATAAAAAATTAAAATTAATGGTTGTAATGCCTTATCTAATCAAAGTGCGTACATGAATGAGTCTTAGAATGGGAGAGCAGAAGAATAAGAGGTTGGTGTCAATAGGGAAAAAAGAAAAAGAAAGAAGAAAAAGGTGAGGCTTGATGGGGAAAAGAGAAAGAAGAAGAAGATGGGATTTGGAAGGAATGAATACGAGAATGAATGAGAGATTGATGTTAATTGGGGAAAAAGAAAGGGAAAGTTGAAGAAGATGGGGCTTGAGGAAAACAAAAAAGAGAAAGGGAAAATTGAATAGTTGACAGGGAAAAGAAGAGAGAAAAACCGAAAAGGAAAATAACTATAAGTAATATATATTTTTATTTTACTTTTTAAGGGTCTAAACAATACATTAATATATATCTGTTATAAATAATACACATATTATTCAATCAATATGTGTATATGTGTCACATATTAAATTAAATCAATGTACATTATATATAATTATATATGTGATATATTCATATTTGTAATTGTAATATATTTATAATAATATGTGTTTGTGACATATAAAATAGAATAATATTATGTATATGATATACACATATTTATAATTGTGACATATTTGTATATAACATACATATATTTGTATATAATTATGATGTATTTATAACAACATGTATTTGTTATATATAAAATATGATAATATTATGTATGTTACATATACATATTTGTAATTGTGATATATTTGTATGTAACATATAAAAATTTGTATATAATTGTGATATATTTGAAATAATATATGATTGTTACATATAAAATATGATAATATTATTATTATATATGTGACATACATATATTTATAATTGTAACATATTTGTATGTAATATGTATACATTTGTATATAATTGTGATATATTTGTTATAATATGTGTTTGTTACATATAAAGTGGAATAATATTATATATGTGACATACAATATATATGTTTGTAATTGTGACATATTTGTATAT
This sequence comes from Rhamnella rubrinervis, assembly GCA_007844105.2. Lineage (NCBI taxonomy): Eukaryota > Viridiplantae > Streptophyta > Magnoliopsida > Rosales > Rhamnaceae > Rhamnella > Rhamnella rubrinervis. Next base: position 22,378,282 of record CM017578.2, read on the forward strand.
AACATATACGCATTTGTATTTGTATATAATTGTGTATTAATAGCCGAAGCCCTTGGCTATTAGTATTTTAAGTATTATTATAAAATTTGTAATATAAATATTATGTGATTATAAATTTATAATTAATTATAAATATTTTAAGTTTTAAAATATTTAATTTAAATGGGTTAATTTCGGGCTAAGTAGTCGACCCACAAATGACACATTTAATTAATCATGTTAAATGTGTTGTTTCATGGTCAACCCGTTTATGACCCAAAAACAATCCATTTAATAATCGTGTTAAACAGGTCAATTTTGGGTTAAACGGATTGACTAAAAAACGACCCATTTAGTAATCGTGTTAAATGGGTCAACCCGTTTATGATCCAAACTTGTTTATACTCAACCCAAACCTACTAACTTCGTGTCGTTTTCGAATCGTATTATCGTGTCATGACCTAAATTGCCACCTCTATTATGGACTATCTATACTAAGTGTAACTATATCGTAAGGAAACTACAATCAAGAATATTTGCACACCTCTAATTTATTTTCATAAATCATTCGAGCAACCGACTTTGTGCCGACAACATGATTAATTTTTCCTACTTCCCTATTGCTCTTGTTTGTAATGCTTTGTTTCTATCATGTTAACCAACATACCAAAAATAATATGATTAAAATCATATACAATGGTACAAACCAACAAAGCATTTCATACCAGATAAATAATAATAAAGAAAAATGAGTCAATAAGATCATTATCTTTAAAAAATGTGAAAGATTCAAAAATGGGCTTACATGGTTCAAACTCATTTTAAAATATCAACTACAATGCAACACTGAAAGTGAACTCATTCCATTAGTCCAATTTTAATAGAATAAGCATAGATTCAATTTATCCCAAATAAAATATGAAAAATAATAATAAAAATCATCCACATAATAAAAATCATTCCATTACTCCACATATTTTTTTACCTAGCTCATCCAATTACAGATGTTTATGGAATTTGTAATATGACACTTATTCGACAAAGGCTTATTCAATTATTCACAACAAAGAAAGTGAAAAAATAAAAAAATCAAATGAATATTCCCACCCAAAACATCAATCATATTCAAATGCTTGATATGGAGGATTTACATATATATGTATAGTATTCCAGTTTAAATAATCAATAATACAAGTAATGACTAAACATGTAGTTTAAGAATTTAACCTGGAAATCCTCTGAGTTGATATAATTCACAAAAATCATCCATTCTTCCTTCATTATATGCTCGCATTTAATTGTAATAATATCTTCTTCATTTTTAGACTTCTTCACCCTCTCGTACAACCTGTACCTCCATATTCTAAAACTCCTCCTCATTTGTGCATCTAATGCACTCATGGTGACCACATCTTCACTAAACTCAAAAGACTCCTACAAGGTAATATAAGTGTGATAATTATCATAATACCTTCCAAATTAAGCAGAAGAAGTATGATAATACCTTTAAGAAGTCTGTCATTTTCTTTTTCATTTATGAACTTACATCAGTCTTATTCTTTAAATGGAGTGGTGCATAACATCTTACTGTTACACCAATTTTGGATATAAACTGTGTGGAATAATTTCTTACAAAACGCATTATATGAGGGTAGGGGTGTAACACCCTTTTAGCCGAGCTTGAAGACTCGAATAAAGAGATGTCACTTTGAAAAAACGGTACAATTGAATAATATAAAAGAAAATTTCCTCTTGAAAATAAAAATCAGAAAACCGAATAAAAACTTTCTTTACTCTTTAGGATAAAATTAAATTGTTAATATTAATAGCAAAACCAAAATATTTTTAAACTCTGAATAAATACGGTTCTTTACACAAGACCCACAACGTAAAGAAAGTCAACTATATCTCTATCAGAGTTCTAATTTTAAACAAAAGAAAATAAAATGCAGAACAAATTTTGTGTTATTGCCACTCTCCGCTGGTTTGCCACGTTATTGCCAAATTACTCAAGCTAGGGTTCAGGATTATCTATACACATGAAACAAACAGGAGTGAGTGAAATACACCCAATAGGTTCCCAACATGCATGTGATGATGCAATGCAATATGCTGTTAGAATGCCAACAGTTATGAAAAACTCTTATCTAATTCTCTTATAAAAGTAATCATCTATGCAATGACTTTTAAAAACTCGTATACGTAGGACTTTTCACTTTACGTAAGTTTTAGTTACGCTGGAGCTAGTTACCTGTCAACAACTCTAATTTCCTAAAGCAACACACATACATGTTTTTAAGGAAATCCTTATACTTATAATCGTTTAAAGGAAACGGCATGAGTGAAGGTGAGACCTGCTTGCATCTGTGTCATGCAAGTGTTGGGGTTACAACTTTTACACATTCCAATACGCTCGCATGTGCACGCATGCGAGAATCCAATCTCTCCACTCACTAGTTAGTGGGATCTCAACTAAACAATTCATATACACATAATGTTGCCTACATGTACATGACCATGACTATACAATGCATAACATTAAAAACGTGAATTGACAATAAAACAATTTTTCTTGCATATATCAAAACTTTCATGATAGGTTGCAATGCATGTAGATGCTCGTGCCTTAACTAGCAACATTATTCTTATACTTATAGTATACATAACCACAAAGCATACTTAATCCCCATGTGTGAAGTGAAAACATACACACTACCAAGTGATCTACGTCTAAACCATGGTAGAAAATCCCAAACTTAAGATAAAATAATAAAATATATATATCTACATTTATATTTTATCATGCATAAGTATAGGTACAAATTTATTATTATAAATCAACTAACTAATATATATATATATATATATATATATATATAAATATAGGTATATCCATATAAGAAAATCCATTTACTTCCAAAGAAAAAACTTATATAAAATAACATTCTATTTACTAAGGAAAACAATATACACTCTTACATAAATAAATTTCCACCAAAAATACTTTGTAAATAAATTGTAACGTTGCTAGATTAACCATCACATGAAGTATAAAGTTTCATACTTTAATAGTTAAAAGCTAGATAGAAATCAAGGTTGTTTTTGGGCAAAAATAGTCATGGAGTTTGGTTTAATTCCAAGTCCTAAACTAGTCACCTTATTACCTTTAATTGGTTTATTAAAGCTATTGCATTTGGCTGGTGCAGAATAGCCCTTTTTAATCCCAAAATTTCCAGCAATTTTAATCCATGCCACACATGTAATTTTCATGCATTTTACTAGGATTATAGCTCATACATCTCTCATGCATTAACAACTAACATCCATCAAAATTTCCACATTTTAACCATATCAAATCTAGTGCACAACATTAATTAAGCCACCAGCTTACATGATCCAGAAATTTCCAGCACACACACACTCCTATTGCACAACAAGGATTAACAAGGAAACGTTGCCAAATCATGAAGATCTAACTAGTTTCCAATAACCTCTCTTGGCCGAAATTCAAGGGCACATATACACATGATTTTCCAGCAAGAAAACTAATAAATCAAGATCCCAAAACAGCCATGACAAGATACAGCAAGCTGAAAGTGTAAATAAATACATTAATGGCCAAAAATTACAAGATTTGAAAACCCTAACCAACTATGAATTGGGGCTTTGACCAAACTCTTAAAAACCCACTTAAATCAAGTTAAAGATAGCTCATTTATACACTTTCCAAGTGAGACAAAGTAGATCTAAGAAGGAAAAGCACTTAGAAAGAGTAGATCCAAGTCAAATTCAACAAGAACACACTACAAAAATCACTAACAAATACATCTAAGGTTGGGATCCTACCTTGAGTTTGCTTAAACCTCACTTAAATCCTTGAAAAGCAAGGCAAAAACACCCCTCTAGCTACTGGAAAGTGGCCGGCCAAACAGCTCCCTCCTTCCTGTTGAAGTCCCTTTAAGTTTCCTCTTGAGAAGCTTGGAGATCTAACTTCCTTTCCCTTCTTTTCCTTTTTCTCTCTCTCCATGGTGATGGACAGCAACCAAGGCTTCAATTGGGGTTTAAGTTTCACTCATAAGGTTGCTTTTAAAGAGGAAACTAGGGTTTTGAGGGTGTGATGTAAGCAAACCTACTTTTGACTCAAGTTTGATCAAGTTTGAAATTTGGTTTTACAAGTAGTCCCCCTTATTAAAACAAGACCACTTCTTAGACAAATATGCCCCAAACACAATCAAGACATTAATCTCAGTCATCATCCGCTAGTCAAAATGATAACGTGGCAGGATTGATTATTGACTGTTGACTTGGACCTTGACTTTTTGCCATTTATGGAAACAAACACAGGGAAAAAAACATAAAAGATAGCAAACCACTCAGTCTTAGTCAACCAACATCAGATCATGACCCAACAGTTACCAGTCCATGCGTTGACTTTAACCAAAAGTCAATTGTATACAAAAGTAAGCAGATATTATAGAGGGGACTGTAACGACCATTTTCCCCTTTAGTAGTTTCTTCTTCACTAATGAAATGCCTTTTGTTGGTCCATATTTTTGTGTACCATCATTTGTTGGTACTTCTATGTCATACAATAGGATAAAATAAATAGAAACACAAGTAATCAATAAATGCACCGATAGTAAAATTTGTAACATATTAGTACTTGTATTCTCCATCTCAAAGCAACCACCCTTACGCTCTGCTTCTTCTACATGTCCTCTATCTATTTACACTTCTAAGTTATCTACATTTACTTGTACTTTTTATGAGAATACAATAAAAACAACATTACTTTCATGGCACCATTAAGAAATAACTTACATATTAATATCTATAAATATAATTTTTTTTAAATATTATATCCTTACCTTGGTTATTCGCTATTTGAGGCTTGTTAGGAGCATTTGCAGTAGGAGGAATCTATTGTGATTCCATCTCAGGGAACTCAGCATTTGATTGACCATCTTCAATTGCTTCTGTGGATCCAAATAACCTTACACATGCCCCTTTCCTAGGAGATGTCCTAGTGGGCAGTAGACTTTCTCTTGTACTTTTCCATTTCCTTGTAAATATGGATACTATATGTTTGTTTAATACTGTAAGCATGAGAATTAACTCATCATCTATTATGTTTTCCTTTTAAAAGTTTATGTGTGACAAACATACATCATATAAAAAATAATAATAATTAAGTTAAACAATCATTACAAAGAAAAAGATTAGAGTCACATACATATGTCCCACATATATAAAACATTAAAAACTATAAATTAACCAAATTAAATTGAAACTAAAAACAATGTAGCTGTCAGTAAGATCCAAAATTAAGTTAAACTAAGAACTAGTTCAATTGGTCATATATTTTCATTCAAGTACAGATGCATTGTACACATACACATTTTACTTTTCAGTTTCCTCTTATAATAATCTGAAAACAATTTATTTGATATCAATCATTAATATAAATAACTAGAAACTTCCATTAGTGCTCTAGAACCAAAAAAATAGAAAGAAATATTATGTCAATGCTGCTGCTGCTACTGCACATAAAATTCAAAATTGAAAGCCAACCTCTCAAAAGGTTAAAACTCTTACTATTGCACACAACAAACATATATTAGGATTCACATGTAAAATTTTTGTGACTCTTCTTATACTATAAATTTATATTCTTACTTTAATTTTCTTTTTCATTATCACCTATTTTTTGTTTACTTTCTTTTCTTTTTTTTTTAATTTTATGTGTTTATTTTAAGGATATAAAACATGAAGATGTAGATGGAATTAGAGAGTAATTAGAGTCCCCATGGATAATTGAATACATCATCTTTAGGCACTTAATACATATATAAAATGTTACATATTAGCTGTATCATAAATATTATAAGGTATCTAAATTATCTTTTAGGCTCATCTGAGTCCTCAAAAGAATATACACCCACCAACATCACATATAAGGTCACCCCATAAAACCACACATCTACTATCTGATTGGCATATCAAAATTCAAAAAATATATATGTAATGAGATGAATTTCAATGTCCGTGCATGAGTGTGTAGTAAAACACTTGATCTAATAACTGTGCTAAAGCATACAATACTACTTTGTGTATTGACCAATGAAAGCAACCAAAACACTAGTTTTATTTTATTTTATATATTTTTTTAAAGAACCAGAACACTGATTTGGCAACTCTTGATCAATTTACTAAAACATGCCTCAGATGTAATTTCCAATGGGAATTAAATTCTACACACAAGCTTCATGAAAAACCCAGTTTTGCACATATAGAAGTGGATGTAAATTGTCATGTACATATGTTAGTACAAGGTAATACGTAATGATTCCATGATAGATCAAGAATCCACCTAGTAACTTACACAAAACAATAGATCAGAAAAGTTTATAGAAAAACAAAACTTGGTTCACTGGTGGTATAGCCGATATAATTTTCTGCAGCTCATTTTGAATAGTATCAATAAGGTACCAAATCAATGGATTTTAAAAGGCCAAATGAATGTAGTTTTGAACCTCATGCACTTCGGAATAACTAACCTTGGCCTTGAGAGACCCATAGTTTAAGTCATAAAGTTAATTGAAGTACTTATCCTATCATTGCAGGATGATGACTAGATTTATGGCCTTATAAACAACTTATAGCCTATAAACTAGACAAAGATTTTGATGACACAGTTATAGTTAAACTAATATTACAAATTTTTATTTACAAATGGTTACATTTAGGAATAAGTATAAGATGCCTTTACTATTAATATAGTTAGCTAATCCTTAACAAGTCATGTAACATGTTTCTTATGGAAAATATGAAAAAAAAAATTACTTGAACCAATCAAATGTTACCTTGCCATCATATTCTTTCTTAAGTAACACTTCAGGAGCAATATACATGTTGAATATAGAACTATATATACTTGATGAACCAATTTGACTTTGCTGTGGAAGCTAAGATGTAGTAAGCGCAGTAGTATGCTTTGTGTTAAGGCCACCTTTGTCTTCAGTTCCTTTTGCTGGTTTTCAAACATTTATCTATGTTGTATCATCTTTGTCAATGTATTCATACCACAACATTACAAAATGCACCATTACTCTTGTATTTTCTTCTTAAATGTATTATGTAAAATTAATGTGTCTAAGGGTCAAACCTGCTGTACTTTTCATAGCTTTCCTTGAGTTAGCTTTCCTCTGCGTATGTCAAGCTTCTTACATGTCCTCGGAGGTATATCAACTGAACAATACCTACAAAGGATATAACATTCATGATTAGTCATTCAATAATGCATATTGGTGTACAAACATTCGTGCGATTTCTACTACTAAACAAATCACTTAAAAAGTATTAACTAACTGAATTAATAAACCACAATTGGTACATAAATAAAAATAATCTCTAAGTTATTCCATTGAGATAGGACGTACGTGAGTTGGCCATCCATATTAAAAAAAAAAAAAATACAGTATATATATCTTATTCACTATGACCATCATCTAAGGCATCCTGATCATTTTCATTATTTAAAGTACATGAAGAATCATTTAAATGTATAGAATTATATTCATTTGCATGAATATATATGTCGTCCATGTCAATCTAGGTTAGAGGATGAACAAAATCATCAAGTGTAGCATTACTATCAAAATCATTCCAGTTTGAATCTTGTTGAAATGGCTCAGTTTCTGCATCTCCCTTTCTTTGCATAACTTGTGCATGATAAATATGTCGTGATTGTACCCTTTCAACAATCCTTCAATTTCATCCTAACTTTGTATCGGAAATAAATAACTTCCTCAACTTAGTTTGCAAAAATATAAGGATCATCCTTATACCAAGTCCTTGACACAACAACACTTAAGAACTCATATTCATCTATATGAGTTTCACTTCTATGGCAGATGTCCCACCAATTGTACTTGAAGATGAAGACTCTACTATGACCTAAATAGGACAACTCAATTATGTCATTGAGAACACCAAAGAAATATATTTAGCCCCATTGTGCTTTCCTTTCATAACTCCATTGTTTTGAGTTTCTTTATTTGTATCACATTTTATCGTGTGAAACCTACGCCCATTAATAATGCATCCAGGATATCTAAAAGCTCTTCTATGGGGTCCCTTTGCTAATTTTTTCAAGTCAGCAATACCATTAACATTGCCATCCAACTCCATTTGAATCAGCTGCACACAATTGCATAAATGGATTAATTACATGATTGACCTAATATGTACAGATTAATAATTATTATAGCACATTACGCACCCATTTTAGAAACCATGTAGGGAATTCTAACTGTTGTTTATGTAAAATATTTTCAATATTCTCTCTTTCAAGTTGTTCTTTATGTTCACTACAAAATTTGTAAATGGCATAAGTTACATATATGAATGAAACATGATATATCCAATCTAGAATTCCATGTCAAATGACTTTATTTAATCGGTAAATGCAAAATGTAATTGGTAGAATATGACTTATTATAAATATGGGAGAACTTCCGCACAATTATTCAATACATACCACCTTAATCTTGCCCACTTAATCATATTAAGATCCTCAACTGTGGATCCTCCTAATCCACAAGCTTTTTGAGTGAAAACTGATAAATCACTAGAACTTTCACAATCATCAGCATCAAAATATTCTTGAAATATAATCTCCATCTCATTGAAATACATGGAGCAAAATTTCAAATATTTTTTATCAATGTATCCCTCAGCAATTAATCCTTCTGGATGAGCATTATTACAAATATAACCTTTCAGATTGGACATGCACCTACAAAGGATATAACATTAAAGGTCAATTGAAACAAATTCAACAACAATTTGAAATAACATACAAACATAGATGTTGGAACTATTACCTTTCAAATTGATACATCCAACGATATTGGCAAGGACCGGCAATCTTGGCCTCATGTGGAAGATAGACTAATAAATGCACCATTACATCAAAGAAAGTAAGAGGAAATATTGTCTCTAACTTAGAAAGAATTACAATAATGTTGTCTTCTAATTGCTCTAATGCATTCACGTTCAAAGTTTTAGAACTCAACTCTTTGAAAAAAAAAAAAAAGCATAGATTAATCAATGCTTTACACACATCTTTGTGTAAATTTTCATGCTAATCTATTGGCAACAATCTTTTCATGAGGATGTGACAATCATGACTCTTTAGTCCAACAATCTTATACTCCTTTAAATTCACACATTTAGAAATATTAGAAGCATATCCATCAGGTAGCTTCACTAAAGTTAGAATTCACATAAGCTCTTTTTTCTCTTCATGATTAAGCATATAACATATCAGGGGTAAAAAAATTGCACCATCACTTCATATTGGGTGTAGGTCACGTATAATATCATATCCTCCAAATCAAGATGAGATTTTAATGTGTCTTTTGTTTTGCCTTCAATGTTCATAATAGTTCCAATAACACTATTATAACATTCTTCTCGATATCCATAACATCGAGATTATGACGAATTTTAAATCTTTCCAATATGACAACTGAAAAAAAATATTTTGCTTAGTCTAATTTAGCAAGCATGAACCACGCTTCCTCTTCTTGGACCTATAAAGTGTCTTCCCAAAATCAGGTTGCGTGAAACCATTGAGTTGATCAATAACATCTTTTTAAGATAATAATTTCGGGGGTAATCTATGCTCTCTACCACCAAATTGTTTATTATTGCGCCAATTATGGTCTATAGGTAAGAACTGATGGTGTCCCATATAGCAAATCTCCCATGTTTAAACGAATGGAAAGATGCGTCTTCATTACATACAAGACAAGCTAATTTACTTTTTATACACCATCCCGAAAAATTGTCATATGCTGAAAAATCATTAATGGTCCAAAAAAGTGCTGCTCGCATTTGGAAGAGATTGTCCATTGATGCATCAAAAGTTTCAATGCCTTCAACCTATAAAGCTTTTAACTTATCTATCAATGGTTCAAGATAAACATCAATGTCATTACCTAAAGCTTTAGGACCTAAGATCAACAAAGTCAACAAAAGGAAAGGATCTTTCATGCATCTCCATGGTGATAAGTTGTATAGGACTAATATATTTATATATATATATATATATATATATATACAAAAGTAAACAAAACATTGTCAAAAGAGGCATATCTAAGGGGTGTGTGTCCACATAAACAAACTCTACTAAGCTAACTATGAAGCATATGCATAAATTGATTCTTCATTAATCTTATTCAAGAATATCAAAGAAGATTTTGTATGCATAAAATTCTTCATAATGCAATTTATTTTAAAAAGGTAAATACATGTAATTTGGAAAGAAAATAGCTGCTACTGTAAAGTATAAAAAGAAAAATTAAAATGAAAACCAAAAGCACCTGAGAGTTACAAGTTACAAACTAGGTAGATAACAAATAATTTAATTGATATGATTTCTTTAAATCAATTCTAGCAAATATAATATGATATAGAAAAGTTCATAAAAATAAATAGATATAAAAGCATACACTGCACTATTAACAGGTTTGTAAGTAATGTAGTTTAATGTACCCCCAACACACAGTCCATTAGAAAAAAGAATATTAATTCTAATTAAAAATAAACGCAAAGAAACAAAGGAAAGATAAAATAAACATAAAAAATATTCTATACATGTTAAATTAACAATCAAGAATAGATAGAACAATTACTAAGCCTACCAAAGCTTTCATTCACAGCCAAATGGAAGACATCAAATCCCAAACAAATATATAGAATATGTACCTTTTATCAAAAACAGAGAAAGCTAATTAAGTAAGAGAAGTGTGAAGAATCCGCAAGAAAAGAGGCACCTTACTGTGGTTAGTGTTGCAAGTGAACAGAACCTAGAGGGAAAATAATCAATATAAAATGTTAAATATATAAGAATGTGTAGTTAAATAAGAATGTAATTGTACGAGTCTCTTACAATAACAACATGACTAATTACCATTTTGAATATTAGGTCTGAATAGGTAAGTTATTATGGCTATTTCTATAAAAGTCAGTAGTTGAGGGGTAGAAGAGGATATTGAAAGTGTGTGTATGTGTGTGTGTTAAATGGTTTACAAACATGCATGAACATTATGATCAGTACACACATACACATATATAAGTTGTTGTGCATTTCCCTTTGATCTATATTATTTGGGACAAAACTCCAAACTGTTCCACATTATTGTCAATCATAAAGAACAACTTTTCTTCCTACCTTTTGGGAACCGATCTAGTAAATGCCATGTATAGGGAATAGTTTATATAAAACCCAAATTCAAATATCAAAGTTTAGACATCTATAAGAATTGGTGGTTGTTGCTTTTAGATATTATAAGAATTAGTGGATGAATTTTGTTATAAGCAAAATATCAACCCACATAGGATGGCTAAATTTCTATTTCACAGAGAGTTGGATAACATAACATAACAAAAAAAAAAGGATAAAAAGAAAATAAAACAAAGATAATTCAGTGGCCCTTTCAGGAAAAAGAATAAGTAAAACAAAGGTTAGTATGGGACTACCAAGACTTGAAAAGGACAAACCAAACCAAAGCCACCATGAAGTTTGTTTAACTTTACAATATGTAAAATGAAAGTATAAGAGAAGCTACTAACTTACTAACAAAAAACTTAAAGCTTTGTATTTGGATATTTTCGATGAAGAATCTCCAAACTTTGGTAATTCCATCTCATCATAATGTGCTTTTTTTTTTTTCCACTGTCATGATTTTCATATTAAAGCTTTTTATGTACAAAGATATAAAAGAAGATTAAGATTATTAACTCATCTGATTTGATCCATTCGAATCTTCCTACCAACCATATATTTAAGACATTTTACCCAATTTTGATTACTTGGTATAAGTTTAGAAGTCATTTTCATTATTTAAGTAAAAAAATATAAAGAAATCACACTAGAAATTTTGGTTTTTCCTCTTGGAATCCATGTTCTAAATAAAGGAAAAAGAGTTGCATAACATGTGTACACATAGGTTAAGAGTAGACATTGGAAAAAAAAATAAACACAGTAATTTCATCGAATACCTTGTCAACAAACATATAGACGCAAGTAGTAAGCAATTTGCATGAGGAATCAATCTTTAATAAATGGGCAATTTTAGAGTTCCACATGTTAATTTCATATTTACATGCAAAAATAAAATTAGAAAATCTACAAGATTTGGATCTTGATTTTTGAAGAGATGCATTCGATAACTATCATACCATCCTAAAACAGAGTAAGGTCGAACACATAAAAAGAATACAATCAAAGTGTCAAAACCCAAACAAATAAAAATTTAAAAAAAATTAATCAAAAAAAGAGTTTTAGAACCTGCTAGCATAGCAATCCAAGCGAAACAAATGTCGAAAACTATATCAAGTAAATACATGACATACTCAGCAACTAAATCAGGTAAATAGAAGAATAATATGACTTATCGGAAGACTAACAGGAATGACACACTTGCATTGAACAACGTGACTAGAGCTGAAAAACTCTTAAAAAAAAGACTACAGAGTAAACTCCAACGCATGCATATAATCAGGAAAGCAACATAAATGGATAATAGAAGGGTTAGAGTGGACTATTACCAGCGATTGACTGACAGTAAAGAGGGAGTAAAGTACTTTCTAAAAGGCAAATAGATAAGAAAGACAGTGAAATTTAGGGGTGGGTTTCATTGTGTTTTGATTTGTTCATCATAAAACGGCGTCGTTTGAAGGCAAATAAATAAGAAAAATATTTAATATATTTTCCTTTATTTTTTAGGTAAGCATAATGCAATTAAAATATAAACAATGTTAAAAACTAGTTGTTATAGATATTGTAACACAATTTTGACCAAACATTCTAAGTTTTTTAGTGATAATTTATAAAATTTTGTCACACATTACCATTAAAATTTGGCGGGAAAATTTTCTTTCAAAAAAATTGTGCTTTCTATGACAAAGTGTTGTGGCAAAAATCAATTGGATACTATTTTATCCTCTGCACTAAGGATCAATGTCAAACACAAGTTTTTGACACTAAATGTATACTTTTTATGAAAAATTGATTTTTTACATAATAAATTTTGTCACAGTAGGTTAAATTTTTTGTAGTGACAACTAAACTAACCAATATATTAGCACATGATTACAAATCACTTAACAACCTAACTATTGTATTCTAACTAGCCTAACTAAGTTCGTTTAGGCTTTAACCAACTCTAGAACTATCTAGAACCTTCTTCATGTTCATGTGGGCCTTAATACTGTTCCACAATTAATGGTTGGCCATTGAATATCTTGGACAAAATATACAAAGCATCCATTTGAAAAAAGAGATAAATAGATAGTGCGGAGCCAACTGAGTGAAGGACACTACAAGGGTTCATTGATTAGTACACCTCTAGTGCTGGTAAGGTCGGGACTGTGGTAATCCATCTCTAGTTTGCTGGCCAATAAGATCAATGAAGCCAGAGAATATTCACCTTTTGATTGAGTTTCCGAATGAAGTGGTTTAGAGAGCATTTCACTAGTTTTTGGCGACTTTTACTTTCAACCTGACTTTCACTACGTATGTCTTGATGTGATTTTAGATTTTGCATGTTACATGCGTGGTGAGAAACTTATCATAAGGAGTAGATTGTGCCACCAACATTATCAAATTCAAGGCCAATACGGTAGTCCACTTCTCGGTCATCATTAAAGCCATCACAATAGACTACTACGATTTGGTGAAATAAATCTATTATACATATAGAATAATAGAATGATCTCATGTTAATATAATTTCAAATACATAATGCACATTATATATCATCAATCTCTATATCAACCATGCATTTCCCAATATCCAGACATAATTTATCTAAAAGCATGTGCAAATTACTTTAGAGAATAAATATCATTCATGCTTGAAAAAGCTTGGTTTCTACTTAATGTCATCTAGCCAACCTGCAAAAACCAAAACAACCAAGAAACAAAGTATGTGCAACAACTATGAACCCAAATCCTCTCTAAATTCTCTTTTGGTCAATTCGTTGATCACACACATAGAGCCCACTTTCTCTTTTTATCAAATATGTCTTATTAAAAATAAAATAAATAAAATAATATATATAATAATAATTAAAAATGAGAAATGGGCTTATGCAATAATAATAAAGGAGGAGGTTCTTTAGCTTAATGGGCCAGCTAAAGAGTTGAAAAGAATATTGAATCCAATGGTTTTAACTTATTACAAGTAAATTATGATCAATCCTATTATGGTCTAATAAATGAGTTTATATGATTATGTTAAGTCCATATAAAAATTTCTTACAATTTTCCACTAGGACTGCATAATCACTAAATAAATAAATAACTCATTTAATAATATTTCATAATAATCATGTATGAGTAATCAAATATACAATGCATCGACGGACACAATTATACATCCAATTAGACACTAAAAACATTTCAAGTACAAATAAATCAATCAAAGTCTATTTATTAAAAATTACTCAAAATATATGCGTGCACACATTATAAATACAATGTCAATAATCCATATACATATTGCATAAATATGAGTAATACTCAATGACAAAATCATGTCCATCAAAACATAGTAGTAAACTTCCACTAACTCAATATAGCATCAACTGCTTACCAATTCCATGTGGGATACATGCTCCTGAAAAATGCCTATTGATAAGCACTTGAAAGTATATAATTATTAAAGTTTAAATCATCATTGTATACTTAAAAGTATCATTAATTTCTCTTCTTTAAGAAATTTCTTTAAGTTGGATAGGTAGGCACAAGCCTTTCCCCTCCCCTCAACCGAGCAGTAGTCAGTTGTCCTGGGCTAGACAAATACGTAGAGATCTTTGTGGGACCGAGGAGGGAGTTTCCTATAGGCCCGACTAGCCCGTAGAGTTGTAGGGTTTTCCCTGACGCAAGGTCGGGGTCATTACGAATAGGAAAAGTATACACCAAGCCTTTGAAGGCCACCTATTATTTATAGGCTTCCAATCTCCTTAAAATCCGCCGGCTAATTCTTCAATAGGCACGGTGAGCCTAGGGCTCCTCCTACTGCTTGGGCTTATGTTACACGACCATAATATTTTGTTATGTTCTACCGCAGTTATGGCAGAGCACTACTAAAAGCCTTTTTTTAGATCGTGTAATATGGAGGTGTAAGCCTTGAAAACCTTTGGTATTTCGGTAGGGCGAGTAACCTTTAAACCAAAAAAAAGGTTTGGAACCCTTCCCCTATTTCTGCATTTCATTCTCTATTCGACCCGCCTCAAATAAAATGAGAAAAAAGGGGAGGCCTATGGATCCGCAAAGACCATGATTAGAAATTGTTTGATCGTCTTTCTCCAAGGAAGAGACGAAACATAATAAACTTGAATTCGAGACAGCTATTTGAAATCTTAAGTTTAAAAGTAAAAATAAATTGAAATGTATATTTTTTACATAGATTTAATAAAATAGGTGTATCTTTTAATCTAGAATGTCAATTAAGATGATTCTTAATGCAATGGAAAGAGGATTTAGTATACCACAACATTGTAGTTATCAATAAAACCTAGTTTAAAAGTTTAATAGGTCATATTTGGGCCAAATGCAACTGTTCAGCACCCAAAGACTAGCTCAATATGTTTCTATATTTGGATCGTATCTCACAAACTACAAATCCAAATATGGTATTTTTTTATGTTCTGAAAAGCTAAAGGTTGCACCTAAAATATTGATTTTTGGAGAAAATGCTAAATCTACTGAATTCAATGTGGTATGATTGGTGCAAGTAAGGAGATAAGCATGATACGAATTTTCAACTCAACCTAAACTTATCTCCACCTTCATACAAGTCCTTTAGTATTTAGCACTCTTAATGTTCTATAAATACCTATATTGGCTACTCATTTGGCAGCTTGGAGGATAAAGATCGAGATCATACTCTTGTATTTTTTGCTTCTCTCTTATTGTAATTTTCTTTTGTTCTAAATGAAAGTTATATTCATCTCCTTCTTCTTTCTTTCTTCTTTATTTAGTATGAGTAACTAAACCTTATTTTGCTGGGGTAAAAGGGTGAAACTCTTGGTAATAGAATAAGGTTAGATTAATCTCCTTCTTGAGCTTAATGTTTGTATTATAAAATTGTTATTATATGTTTTCAATCAATTTAGAAAACCTCCTTGTAAAGTGGGTATCTTGATTCATTGTTGATAAGATATTGACACAATGAATGCTTGAACCCATTTACATATATGAATGTTATTTAGTATTTAAAAGTAAACATAATACAAAACATATATAACTACAAATGAACTTTAACTGTTATATTTTTGATTGAAACTTCTATTATGTGTGGATTCCAATTGAGTTATAAAAAAAATTAATCTTGTACTTAATTTATATGCTAAGAGTGGATCCCCTAACCCTAGAAAATCCTTTTATCATTTTAATTTATGTAATAATATCTTCTTTATCAATTCCTTATGAATCGACCTCGTACTCTAAAAATTATTACTTGAGACAACTTGCACTTGGAATTACAATCTTTTACTTGTAACACCTATAGACAAACCCTTACTTAGTGGATCTACTAACATGTCATTTGTACTTATATACTCAAGAGAAATGAGACCTTCGACAACTTTCTCTTTCACTTTATAAAATTTGATATCAATGTGCTTGGAGCGCGATGTGCTCCTAGAATTATTAGAGAAGGATATCACTGCAGAATTATCATAATATATTTTCAATGCTCTTGAAATGGAGTTTACTACTCCTAATGCACATACAAAGTCTGCTTAACACTTTTCCATGAAACAGCTCCTCCTGCAATGACAAAAATCTACCCGGATGTGAATTTTCTATCATCCACATAACCAACATAATCGACATCACAATAACCAATGATATGAAGAATATTAATACCCAGATATGTCAACATAAAATTCTTAGTACCTTGAAGATACCTGAGGACTTTCTTAGCTGCTTGTCAATGCAAGAGACTGGGATTACTTAAGTATCTACCAAGCATACCAACAGCAAAAGCAATATCAGAGCGTATGCGAACTTGAGCATACATCAAATTGCCAACAACTGTTAAATAAGGGAGTGTTTTTATATTTTCTTTTTCACTTCATTTTAGGGACATTAATCCCTAGAAAGCTCATCACCTTTCACAATTTGCGTTTTACCAGAAGAATAAGATTGCATATTGAACCTGTTCAATACTTTATCAATGTAGGTTCTTTGAGACAATTTCAATTCACCTTTAGCCCTATCTCGAAGAATTTGAATTCCCAAGACATACGAGACCTATCTAAGATCCTTCATATCAAAATGACTAGATAACATGTGTTTTGTCTCAATCAACAGGTCAGAATTATTAGATGCAAGTAGTATGTCATCAACATACAAGACCATAAAAATATAACTGCTCCCACTGACCCTCAAGTATATACATTGATTTGCCACATTCTTCTTAAACCCATTCTTGGTAACAACCTCATCAAATTTAAGATACCATTGTCTTAAGGCTTGTTTTAGTCCATAAATAGACTTATTAAGCTTACAAACCAAGTGTTCCTTTCCAACCTCTTGAAAACCAATGGGTTGAACCATATAAACATCCTCATACAAATCTCCATTTAGGAAAGCAATTCTCATATCCATTTGATGCAATTCTAAGTTAAAGTGAGCTATAATCACCATAATAATTCTAAAAGAATCCTTAGTAGAAATTGGAGATAAATTTTCTTTATAATCAATCCATTCCTTTTGATTAAAACCTTTGGCCACAAGTCTAGCTTTGTATCTTTCAACTTGACCATTAGCATCACGTTTGGTCTTAAAATTCCATTTACATCCAATAGCTTTGCAACCATGTGATAACTTAACTAAGTCACAAATCTTATTTTGCGACATAGATGTCATCTTATCATTCATTGCATCCATCCAATAGCTAGACTGTGAACTTCTTATAGCTTCTTCAAAAGTGATAGGATCAGATGCATCACATATATCAAATCCACGTTCCTGCAAATAAATCACATAATCATTAGGTATTGCAGATCTACGAACCCTTTGTGATCTCCTTAATGGTATATCTTGATCAATTGTATCTTGAACTTCTTGTCTCAGTTTCAACATATTCACCTTGAGTGATTACTGATTCTTGAACAACTAGAGGATCCACCATTTGAGTGCATGGAGGTGGAATTGGAATGAGCACACTTTCTTCTCTAAACTCAACCTCACGCGAACCTTGACCAACATTAACACTCGGTCCGACTCAACGATCCTGGTAGTGTGAAATGGACAATAAAATCTAGAACCCCTTGATCTTACACAATAACTAACAAAATGGCCACTAATAGTTTTAGGATCAAATTTCTTTATTTGGGGATTATAGGGTTTCACTCCAACTTTACAACCCCAAACACAAAAATGATTTAAAGTAGGCTTTCTACCTGACCACAGCTCATATGGAGTTTTTGGAACAGATTTACTTGGTACTTAATTTAAAATATAAGCTGCAGTCTGTAAAGCCTCTTCCCATAAAAAATCCTAGCAAATTAGAATTTGCCAACATGAAACGCATCATATTTAATAATATGCGGTTCCTCCTCTCTGCAATTCCATTTTGCTGAGGAGTGTCAGGCATTGTATACTGAGCATCAATGCCACATTCTTTCAAATAATTTCCAAAAGGGGTTAGGGTTCCATCCAATCTCATCATATCTTCCATAGTATTCACCACCTCTGTCAGACTTTACAACTTTTATTTGCTTATTCTTTTGAAGCTCCACTTTTGTCTTAAATTCCTTAAAGGCACTTAAGGAATCCAACTTCTCACGAATGAGTTCAACATATCCTCAACAAGAGAAATCATCAATAAAGGTAATAAAGTACCTATAACCACCCAAAGCATATGGAGTAAAAGGGCCACAGATATCTGTATGAATCAACTCCAAAATATCTCCACATATATCAGTCTTGTTCTTTCTAACTTTAGTGGTTAGCTTTCCTTTTGTACAATCAACACAAGTGGAGAAATCATTAAAATCAAGATTAGGAAGTACACCGTCTCTCACTAATCTTTCAATTCTTTGCCTAGAAATATGACTTAGGCGTCTATATCACAACATAGAAGAAGTATCATCAATTCGAGAACATATCAAAATCAAGCATTTAATGACATTTACAACTCTTAAAACATTATATTACAACAATCTCTTTGTTTGGATTCAACAACAAAAAAATTACAAACAAGAATTCATCAATCCAAAAAAAAATTCACAATAAATTTAACCCGAAATTTTTATTATTATTATTCAACACAGCTCAAAGATAAAATTATGCAGGTTCTGATTCCAATTGTGAATATAATTTCAAATACATAATGCACATTATATATCATCAATCTCTATATCAACCATGCATTTCCCAACATCTAGGCATAATTTATCTAAAAACATATGCAAATTAGTTTAGAGAATAAATACTATTCATGCTTGAAGAAGCTTGGTTTCCACTTAATGCCATCTAGCCAACCTGCAAAAACCAAAACTACCAAGAAGAAAAGTATGTGCAGCAACTATGAACCCAAATCCTCTCTAACCTCTCTTGTGTTCAATCCGATAGTCACACACACACACCCCACTTTCTCTTTTTATCAAATGTCTTATTAAAAATAAAATAATATATATAACAATAATTAAAAATGAGAAATGAGCATATGCAATAATAATAAAGGAGGAGGTCCTTTAGCTTAATGGGTCAACTAAAGAGTTTAAAAGGATTGAGTCCAATGGCTTTAATTTATTGCAAGTAAATTATGATCAATTACATTATGGTCTAATAAATGAGTTTACATGATTTGCTAAGTCCATATAAAAATTTCGCGCATCTTATTCTCAAATCTATATGTAGTCTGTACACACATATTCATTCTTATCGAAAGGGCCTTAATTATGTGGTACTTTGAGTAGCAGCACCTTGAGTAGTGGTATCTTGAGTAGTTTAAGTAATGGTAGTTGGTGGTGCTTGAATTTCTTCATGACAAAACCTTCCAACTTGCAACAAATTATGATAGGCAAGACCCGAGATTTCCATAACAGATAGTTATCATTCCCAAGTTTAAAAGGAAAACTGTGGTTAGGAATAGAAATCTGATGAAAAGGAGAGGTATTCGATGAAGAAGAAGAAGCAGAAGCAGCACATGATGACGTTTGTCGAGTAGCTCCTATGTACCTCGAAAGCAGGATTAATTCAGATGACACTCCTATGTACCTCGACAGCAGCCCGTAATTAATGACTCATATTTTCGAAGTGAAGGGAACATGGCCGTTTGTCGAGGCTTCAAGAGGTTGTCATAGTTGCCATAGTAAAAACCTGCACGAAGGATGTCCTTGGACTGATTTTCAAGATCTAATGGTAGATTATAGCAATTTTTCAACCCCATGGGGAAACTTCGTAGGGTGTTCATTTGCCAAGTGATGTTGTTCATGGGGACAAAATTGTTTTGTCCAGTTTTAATGAATTGTGGTCACCAGTTTCCCATGTCAAACCAGTGCTTTCATCCTTGGATGTGCCGTTTCTCCACAATCAATGCTTAGCCATTGAACCTCTGAACCCCAAAGTACAAAAGATGCATGCATGTGGAATATATATATCATGGACGCATGTTTATAAATATTATTGGAAATATGAATTTAAATATATAAGGAAGAACTGTTTTTTTAAAACCGGATAAAAAAAACTTACCATACAAAGGAGTGCTACAGTCCGCCCCCAACATGAATATATATATGAAAGGCGCCATTAGCATAATCCACTTTTCCATTATGAATAGATCGAGCTAGCTAGAGCCTTCTACCATTTACTTAATATCTTTTATATAGTTATATACATATAAGTAGTATTCAAACAGCTGGTACATTTATATGCAGCCGTTTCAATATTCACAAAGAAAATGGAAGCACTGTCAATACTACAATCCATGCAGATGATTCCGCGTAAAATATATATACATCCATACATCCCATGAATTATAAAAGGTCTAGTGTATCATACCAGCTGGCTTTTAAAAATAAAATGAAAAGGTCTAGTTTATCCTACGTACTCTACTATGTTATACTATATATATAATAGATACACTACGTGTTTTAGGGGAAAATGAAGAGAGAAGACATTTTGTCGTTTTGAATATTAAAATACTCATGCATTAATAGAGGCAAAAAGTTTTGACACTCATGCATAGACCTTGATTTATTCTTAATACGTAAACTGCAGTGCAAACCATTCCAAGTTCAGAGAAAAATAAGATTTGTCTGAATCCAAGCAGATGATTTCCTTGCATGAATTCATTATAACTTAGTCTTTAACCGCACTGACTAGTGCCACATGAAGCCTAAACAGAAAACCCCTAATAATTTTGCTACTAGGATCATTTAATTCCATGAATTTTTCCAACATTTTATAAGAAAATAGAAAACAGTATACTGATATATTTTCATTATGTACCAAACCTGTCGACTAATATAAGCCCAACAGGACAAAACATAACAACATTTGAAACCAAATCAGCCCCACAAATATAGGAAAATATCTATAGGTGAAAAAAAAATTGTAATTGTAAATGTAAGTAATCTCTGAATTGAGTCAAATCAAGATTGAGGGGCGCCCAAAACCAAGCCTTTGAGTGCTGCCATTTGGTTTTCCAGAAGTTCCCTCTTGCTTAAAATTCTATCAGATGTACAGTCTTCTTCCTGAACCGTACAGAAAATAAAATAATAATAATAATAATAATTCTGAGCATTCATTCTCATTTGAGAGGACGAAAAAGTGACCAAAAATAGAGATTCTGATTGGCTTGACTACAAGAAAACATTTACTGTCTGAGCGTAGTCCGAGCGTAATAATATATTATGTAGGAATACTTCAATAATATATTATATAGGAATACTTCAAAAATCAAATTACCTACTATTTGAATACTTCTACGTAAGGCTACGGTTAAGCTCAACCAAAGAAACATTGAAATTTGACCAAGCTTGAACAACTATGAATCGCTTGTAATAGATTAAATGAAAAATCTTTACTTACATTGCCAGTTGCTGCAGACATTAGTGCTAAGAGGGTCACAGTAGCAGATTGATAATCTGTTAAGATCTTGTAGGCTGAATCTTCTAGTTTGTCCTGAAAATTTTATATCTATATTAGGTACTTAATAGAAACAAGAAACTTGGCGCACACATGGGAAAAAACATAATATTTGTTTTCTGTTACCCAACACCTTGCAGTGACCTATCAAATAATTGTCTCAGTTGTAAGCATTAAACCCATTACATAATAAATTACTATGGGTCAAAGATGGGTCAAGCTCACTGAACGTCTAAAAAGATTCAATTCTAAAAAAAAAGTGATCTAGAGATATCCAAGCATGAGTGCAAGTCCAAAAATCCAAGTAAATGGTCCAGACTGATATTGTTTTTGATTTGGTAAAACTGGATGTACTTGAAGCATACAATACACGAGTAAATATAAAACGGACATCCATAAAGGACATTATTTTTCACGAAGGCATATCTCTTATAACCTATGACTTAAATTGACGCACTAATCACTACAATGAATACATCCAACTCCCCAGTCATGTGACTAGTTTCAACATAAAATCCGTTTAACAACCTTCAACTCCACAATTTTCTAGCTGCAATCCAGAAAGATAGTAATGATTTCTGACTGTGAATCTCCATCTTTTATAAACATAACTTCAATGGAGTTAGGAACTAAAGTTATCATACATTATATATCAAAGTGCACATTGAGCCTTGAAACTATGATAGTAATAAATAAGTACATATATGATATATGGTACTATCTTTCATCACCAACAAATAAGTCTTCTGGCTATTACAACTAATTTAGCATCATGTAAACTCATCAATTTTTTTGTTACTACAGTATAATACTTTATAATTAAGGCAAATACTGAGCTCTAGCTGGGGAAGGCGCCTATGCAAAATAAAATTTAAATAACTATTACTATCTTATGAAAAGGGAATTATTGCTCCTGGAATTATTGCTCCTGTTTTCATTTTCCACTGTCCATACTAAAATTTTGACACACTTCAAGGCTGTCATGATTGCTATCAAATAAAAGCAATGCAATAAATTGTTTTAATTGTAATAGCCTCTTTCTTTTTTAAGAACGCATAAACATACCTTTAGCCGGCCAACAGCAACAGAAATGGCCCTTCCAGGAGCTTGAAGAGCTTTGTGATTAAGCTATTCACATTAAAATCTATGTTAATAATTGAGTTTGGATATTAATGGATGCATTATTCATTTATAAATTTGAAATGAGTAGCAAAACAAAATAATCAACCCACCTGTACATACAGTAGGGAAACAACTTTTGGCAGAAGAGAAACTGAATCCGTTTCAGCAGAAACTTGAGATGTCAAATCCTGAAAAATAACATCATAAAGAATGCAAAAATTAGCATATAAAAAAATACATATTTACCTCATTAACATTTTCTAGTCAGAAAGACAACCAAAGAAGTGCATGTGGTACCCTTCCTGAGGTAGCTCAATTATTTTTTATTTTTTAACTCCAATACATAATACAGCTTTGGAAATCTAGACCATAGGGAAGGGTTTATTGCTGCCCATATGTGTTATCTGTGCAAAATCTATGAAAATTTTTTGACTAAATTTAGAGGCCAGAGAATCCCAGTACTGGAAAATAAAAAATAAAAACAAGGCATGAAGATTTATATATAAGCTACAAACCAAGTCAATTTGTCCATGGAAATGATTCTACCAATTCCATATGCAAGAAAAAGTAGGAATACCTTGCGATATGAATGAAGAAGTGTCTTTTCCAATTTCTTGTCAAGCTTCCTTAAGAGTAACCCACTTGAAACATGAAACAAAAGTTTACTTCTAAGTAAACATATAAACTCCAAATTCCACATGGAATATACGGATGCAGAAAATGCCTACCTCTCTTCTGCAAATGCTCGTAGTGCAGACATGAATGTTTCCACCCGCTGTTATGTAAAAGAAAGCAAAAGTTCAAGTTAGTCCGGTACATTCTAAAAAAATGATGAAGGCAGAACAAAAAAATGGAAACACATTGCTTCTGACCAGCAATATCTGACCTTTCCTTCCAAAGCTTCAACTACAGCAAGAGCTCTATTAGAAAGAGATCCAGGAAAACTCTTAGCCTGTGGATAAAAATGTGACCATCATAATTCTCTATATGGTTACTTGAGCAAAGATCCGCCATTATCATGAGTTCATGAGAGAATTTCAAATACTAATCTCATTGAAAATTTAACAAAGATATAGCAGGTTTTGGATAATTTCATACAATCGCAGTTCCTTCTCCAGGACTAAGCGAAATTAAATCTGAATTCTTAGATTCCTCAACTTCCAATCCATTCTTCAATTTGTTGTGCATATCCTAATTGGATAATCTATCTGTTAGACCATCATCTGTTGAACTCACAATAAATATTAAGCACATGAGAAAAGCAATAGAAATATTCATAAATGCTACCAAATCATGGAAGAGCATATCCACAATAGTTGAAGCCGTTGTTCTTAACAAATGCCGGTGCAAAATGAGCTGCAGATCATAGATAAGGCTTCTTTTACCATTTCATCACCAAAAGCATTCTTTGAAAATTTCAATAATTGAGGAAGAACTTACAGAAGTTGATTGGTCATCTTCAAACAAATCTAAAGCTTTTTCATAGAGCTGCATGTTCAAGAAAGACTAGGAAAAGCAAAAAACAGCAGAAAAGATAGATTTTAGCATACGAAAGATCCAAATTTAATAGGTTGTTCCTTATAAATGGCCCCTAAGAAACACAACTCCAAGGGAATCCCCAGCTAGAAAAAATTAAAAAATTAGAACAAAACACGATGCAATGCTAACACACAAAACATTGTCAGTGCACTAACCTCATCAAGTTTCTTACGCAAATTATCCATCAACCTTTTCATTCGCTCAGCATTTTCTGTAAACAAGGCCTTCCTTCTCTCCTTCCAAGAATTGATTAACATAGGTCTTAAATAGTTTGCTAAGGGTCTAACAATTGTTTCGGAATCCTCTATACCTGCCAAGTCAATTCACTCCTTCAGTCAGAATCAAGTATGGACATGTAATTCTCTGGTTAGTAGAACAGACAAAACCGAAAACAACATCAACAGACCTTGTTCTTCAAAATCAGGAACTAGCATTCTGAGCTTCTGCATTAACCATTCTTCTGAAGGGATATTAAGATTATCCTCTTTCGCTTTAACCGATTCTTTCTTCACAGCTCCTCTTGAATCTGACACTTGTAAGGAAGAGTTATCCTTGCCTTTTCTCTGGTTTTTCTTAGATTTCGTAGGGAAATGTTCCTGGTTATCCAGACCACTTTCGCTTGCACTTGCTACCATACTCCAAGAAGATTTACCTCGTTTCTTCTTTGAACCTTTGTCCACAGCCTGTTTATTACTGCCAATCTCACTAGCAACTTCATTCGATTCTGCAAGTCTGCTTGAATCATGTCCACATCTGGTTTCATCTGACAGCATGATACTAGATAATCCTGAACCACTAAAGGTTTCTGTCTCCTTCTCCAGACGATCATATACATCCTAGCCAATGTAGAAAACTAAAAGCATCAGATGATGGGACTAATATATATGTATGGCTGTTTATTAATCATGAGACCTGCTTTATGTTAATAAGTTCTTAGTAGTAAGGTGCATATAACATTCACAATGGTATTAAAAAGTCAAAAGGGAGGAGGGAAAACGCCCATGAGTAAGGCAGTCCCACACCCTGTCCTATATGTCCAATGTGAATTGTAGCTCTTTCCTTCTACCGTTAATATTTTGGCAAAAGAATTCCTTTTCTTTAAGGTGATTAAAAAAAAGATATGTATACTTTATCCAAGGAGTTCTAAACAACTAGTTGTGCCATGTGTTGTTATAGATGACATACCTTGATAAAGCGACTGCTAAATAGATAGGACTCCCCAAAGATAAATGCATTATTAGACTGCAAAGAAACAGGGCATGGTTGGATATGTGAATCAACAGATCTACTGCGTGTGAACAAGAAATTTGACATGGTACCAGAGTGTCACCTTCAGAGCCAACTGAACAGATGGACAAAGGGACAAAAGTTTAGATGCATCTTGGGGTCCAAAGGATGCTGGCAATACAGAAACAGTATCAATCCTGCACTCGTTCCAACCAAATATGTCAGGAAAGAATCCAGGCCAACACATTGTCTTTCTATATTATTGCATGAAGAGTCAAAAAGATCCTGCACGCATTATGACAAACCTCTACAAATGTCCCATTATATTTTAGGAATGACTTTATTTGTACGTACCACTAGCCAAGAATTCTTTTAATGAGACTCATACATCTGAATACAGACAACAAAATAGCATGAAATAAAACAGTTATTTTCTTTGCTTATAAGAATTCCATCAATTAATTATTAACTTAGAAAATTTTTCTTTGGCTACAACTTGGACAATTTTTCATTACACGGAATTCTGAGAATTAACTAGTCCTAAATTAATACAATAGAAAGAAAAATCACCTACAAGAAATTGGGACCTGGTGCCATCCAATGAACTAACACAAATCTTTGAAAAAATACAATGAAGGGATTATTCTTATTGCTAAAGTGAAGCATAATAATCACAATATAAACCAACTCAGCAAGAAACACAATCTTTCGAACAAATCCATTTTCAACAAAAAGAAAGAATAACCCAATCAAAAGGCTCAGCAATTTGAACATTAGAATGGTATGAACTTAAAATAGTAGAGATTTTCACTTACCAGCCACCACGTTCAAGAGCGTCCTCTGCGGCAGCATCCAGCATCTCAATCAATGAGGAGTGAACAAACATGGTAACTAAAGCTGTACCTTCAGGATACCTGGACTAGATTGGTGTGCACAACAAAAAATTTTTAATTAGATAAGAACAGGAGACGCATCATCAAATGGAATAGTATTCTACATAGAAATTCAATTACCATGAAATTTACTATAGAATCAAGCAACAGAAAACCAATTAAATACCTTCAAGAACTGAATGGGTTGGGGAATTCCAAGGTTTAGAAGAACCTCATAACCGATGAAAGAGTTCTGTGGAACACAATGGACCAACAAAGAATCAAGAATTAGAACCATTTCAGGATATTTTCTTTTCTTTTTCAAGAAAAAATAATAATAAAATAAAATAAAAAATCAAATGTAAAAACTTTGCAATGGTCACAAGCAGGGCCGGTTCAACTCTGAAAGAGACCTTAGGCAAGAAAAAAGAATAAGGCCTTAATTATATATAATTTTTTAATAAATTTTATATGATATTTAAAAATAAATATTAGTAAATAAATTTATATTAATAAATAGTTATTTAAAATTTATTTTTCTTGTTTTATGAGATGTAAAGGTAGAAATTAAGTCTTTATATTTTAATTTTATTAACAAATCCTTCTCAATAGATAACATAATTAGTGCAATCAATCTTTCATGTGACATAGTTGTTCTTAAATAAGATTTGATTAGTTTTAATTTTGGGAAAATTTGTTCAGCTAAAGCAATAGTTACTTAGTTTCTTTTTTTATTATAATAATCAAGTCTTGTAGAGCAAGAATTGAGAAAGACACAAAGAGGAATCAATAACTTTAAAACTTGATTTGAAATCAATGTTTATAAAAGATGAAGAATATGAGAGAAATAATAAGTAAAAAAATTGAGAGAAAAGTAACAAAGAAGATGGAGAGAAAAAATAATCTTAAAAAATTGATATGGCCCAAAAATTAGAAAAAATATTATTTATCTTTTCTAAAAACTATTAAATTAACATTAAATATTTATCTTTCAAAATATTATATTATTTTAACATTTTAAAAATATATCTATTATGTAATACATAATATAATTATATATATATATATATATAAAATTTGGGCCCTATGCAGTCTGGGGGACTTAGGCCACCGCCTTGGTCACCTTACCCCAAAACCGGCACTGGTCACAAGAAGCAACAAAAATATATATCACTCCATACATTCATACAACATAGCTAACCATTGAAGTTGCACCCAGTTTAGGCATAGTATTAGATACTAGACCAATACCATAATAATAATGTTGTAGAGTGGTATAATCCACCCTCTGACAAAAAGTGTTCCAAAAGGAAACTAGAATGCCCCAAATCAAAATTTAGAACAATACAAGTATCTCAACAGAACAATTACAAACATCCAGGAGACTAGGGTCCCATACCTGTGAAAAGAAAGAATCTACGCTTTCCTTTTGAGCAATGGCAAAGACCTGCAACACAATTACACATGAGTGGAAGAGACTAGTTTACGCAATTATATATTATGTAAAGACACTTATCAAAGGTAGAACAATAACTATTACGACTAATATAAAATTTAAAACAAGGGATATGTAATTCATAAATCTCTCGTTCTCACAAATTCTCCTCTCTCCAAACACTCTCTTCCGTGCTTTAACTACCTCAAAGTTTGGCAATCATAACAATCATACAAAATTAACTGTAGTAAATTCATTGGGATGTGCCACCTATATGTCCATCAGAAGTACCATATGCTATTAATATCAACTCAAAATAAGAATAGTAGACTGGAAAGTGTAAACCAAGAAATAAGATACACATGCATTATATGTAAATTGTCCTAATAGCATCAAATAAAAATTTATAAGAATAAAAGATTTGAAATGAATTCAGAAAGCACCATTTGAAATAAGAAATCCACAAGGGGAAAACCCTAAACATTTGATTCTTCCTAAAAGTAAATACAAGAAATGGCCTTACAACTTATGAGATCCCAAAAAATAAGACAATTCATGTATTTAATTGATTCTGTAATAACAGAGTTTTTATGTGAATTATTCTGGAAAGCCGAATTAATCAGCCTACGTTCTTCCAGAACAATGAATTTAAATACACAATAAAAAAGATGAAGCCTAGATTAGGTAACATACACTTGGCGTCCAATGAACTCCTGCTCGAAGAGATCCAAGAATTTTGCCTTCCTTCACAAGTCCATTAAACACATATTGGAATAATGAACCATCAACAGCAACACCAGTTGCTCCTTCCATTTCTTGCAGTAGTTGCTGCAAAGAACTCCACAGCACTGACAAATTTGTGGGAACTGTGATACCCCTAGAAGCACCACGAACCATGGCACTAATACGAGCCACATATGCAGGCGTATACAGTTGCCCACCTTCAAGCCTACCTTTTACCTAAATTCAATGTCAACCCATATCAGTACTATCCTTTTATAATTTAAAATCACCTAGATTAGGAAACAAAAAAGGTTACCAAGGTCCCAAGGCGTGGCTCCAACATGGATGCAACCAATTCTGAACCCACATGCAACTGTGCAGCAAGTTCTGCCAAGGCAATTTGACTGCATTCTTGAAGCCTCTCATTTATTTCTTCAGCAACAGAGTCCCAATAAGATTGGGATATTATTTCCCCTTGAATTGACATAAAGGCTGGGTCGTCCGAAACAATTTGTTGAGCTTGCTTCTCAACATGATACAAATCAACTCCGATATTGTCTGCAAGATCAATCAAAGAAACACGGCCTACTTTGTTTATCTCCCCCAAAATCTCATTCCTCAATTGCTCCTATTGTACAATCCCAAAATCAAAATCAATTAATTCCAACCAAGAGTCACATACATACACCAATGTAACAACAATTTCTCAACAAGCAAGAGCAAAATATGCATATGGAAGATAGTTCTGACATTTTAAGGCTCAGAAAAGTAATTAACTATTTCTTTTTTAAAGAGAAATTCAAGAATAGTCTCTCTTTTCGTATCTGAAAATGTCCTCGAAAGGGAAACAAACAGTTGTTGTATATTGTAGTCTCAGACTATAAGATCCTCTCTAATCAGTATCGATTTCAATTACTCAAAATAATCTGACTTTTCGTCGTCGATATTCATAGAGCACTAGTGTTTGAGTGCTGTGTGAATAAATATTGCAAAAATTGATGAGAGAGAGAGAGACGCACTGGAGTAATGTATTCTTTGCCGGAGACAGTATGAAGAAGCTCGAAATCGATGATGCGGAGCTCCTGAAGCTTTTGGACCAATTCGACGACGTTTCGTTCCGATAATCTTATGCTCGACTTCACTTGCTGTGCGAACTCGAATTGCCTCTGCAATTCCAGCAATTCGTCGTCCATTTTCGGATCGCTTACACAAACTGCTACTGAGAGAGAAGACGCAAGCCAAATTAATATTATTCTATTTATTTTTCCAAAAAATAAAAAACTCTGTTTTAAACTCCTTTTTTAAAAAATAAAAAATGAAAATAGGAAAACTAAAGGAGGGTATCAGTAATTTAACTTTGGGCTTCTTCGTAATTTCATCTCCAACCAAAAGAAATAAAGCCCACGTCTGAAAAATCAATTTTCCCATCAAGCCCAACTCTGAGGTGTCGGGCCGTTAGATGAAAACTAGGTTTTGTATTTCCTGGTCATCCACCATCTATGAGTTGAAAAAAAAAACTTTTATCTAAACTTCAAATTAAATAGTGTGTCATAATAAAATAAAAAAATCCGTAGGAATTATAAAAGTTAGTATATGAAGGACGATGAATTCATATTAATTATTCTCCTTTTTATCTATGTTCTCCAATTAAAATTTGATATTTTTTTTATTTAAATGATACGTCAAAATCTAATTAATGAATAAATTAAGAGATATAGAAGAGAACAAATAAAGTTTTTTTAATCATAATTTATATTTCAATACAAATGATGTGGCATTACATGCTCTAAATGATAAGTGAGTTACATATAATCAAGTTGACTAATATATTATATATAATCAATAAAAGACTCAAGATTAATAAAGTTGATAATCCTCTTCCAGCAGCATTGCAGCTATCAAAGATTCCATCTCCAAATGTTCCTATTTAGATCTTAAATTCTAAATATGCACAGCATATTCCAATGTTTCATAGCCTTTATAGATGCCTAAAGCTTCTTAAACCCATAATTATTCCTAAAGCAGAGTATCCATAGTGAAAAGATGATCCAACTTCAAGACCTACTCCTACTCCATCAGCTTCTAATCTTGCTCCTCTAAGACATGATGAAGCATCTTCTTCTCCTTCATAGGTATTAACTGCTCTAGCAAACACCCTTTCTATTTATACAGCAGACACTTCTAAAAATTTCAGTCAGATGATACCAGTTCAGTACCTGAATCTAAATTTACACAAAGCTGGTCTTTTTCTGAACACCTAGCTGATCCCACTTATTTGATGATGGTTGAACCCACTGCACAATCCACTAAGCCAATTGTTAAAGAACCTATGGAAAGTACAACAAAAAACTCCATTCCTACTCAAGTCCTTATCCTTTTACTTTAAAAGGTAAACCTGATGAGATTTGGTTTTGCTTTGAACCACTTCCATATTCTCAATGGCGTAACCGAATGTGTAAATTTAGTGCTTGGATTAACAATCATCTAGTTGATCCCACTATTCCCATGGAGTCAATACTCAAAGAATTTTCCTCTCGTTTCACTAGTACATTAAGAGATTTGTTCCAATCCCTTGGTGAATATCGACAATTCTAGCTTCTTCAAGCCTCCTCACCACAAGTCATGCTAGGTGCCATCTATGCTGAATTCTTTAGAAATCATATCCACCTCCTGTCTCAAATCAGAAAAGAATTATTCAACCGAAAGTGTTGTTCCTTACTAAAGAAGGATTTGAATAGACATTATGAAACTATGTCTCCTCTTTATTTCCAGCTAAATGGAATTGATGAGCCTAACATTAAGCAGGTGTATGTTACTTCCCTTCCGAAAGAACTCCAAAATGAAATATAGAGATCTATTGCAGCCTCTAAGAAAGATCTAAAGGATCTTACTATCAGCCAATTCCATCAAATGGCCTTAGCTACCACTGACAAACTCTGTGAACAACAGTCCTTATTCAAGGACTTCTTCAAGAAGTAACATAAGCTCAAAATTGCATGTCAGGATCCTCATTTAAAGATTAAATGTATTGATTCTGTCTGTCAGTGCAAAACTAAGAAGGACTCTCATTTCAAAAAGCTCACTTCCATTGACCCTTGGAAAGCGAAGAAATTAAAAAGAAAAAGTATACTCACTTCTTCAGAAAACGATCCAAAAGGGGAAAATCACAAGTTGCTTGATGTTTCAATTGTGGGAATAAAGGACATTACTTCAAAAACTATCCTGATAAGAAAGCTGCTAAGCTCATCCAGCAATTTCATATGGTCTCTCTAGAAAATAATCAGACTGTCTTAACCATTCACACTTCTTGTAACACCCCCTAACCATTCACATTTTCTGTAACACCCCATTGAACTCCCTAGTCTAGCGCCCTCCATTGGGCTCCATGATCCCTTTCTAAGGGATATTGTCCCCAATTTAACCACCGCATGACCAACAGTATAGGGTTTTTGTTAGACTTCTCTCGATTGTTATGAAGGAACTCTCTTTCCTTTTATACCTTTCTTTAAGAACCCATGCGATGTGGGATTGGAACACCAGGTAGCTGTCAGTGTCTCCTGCACCCGCTCATTCAAGTCGTCACACTTCCTATGACAGTGATATCAGTTTTGATGAGTCTTACTCACTCAAGATTAATAAAGTTGATGATCCTCCTCCAACAGCTATTAAAGATTTCATCTCCAAATTTTCCCATCTATATCTTAAATTCTAAATATGCACAACTTATTGAAGTTATAGCATATATGGATATTGGATCCCACAAAACCATGGTTAATCCAAAAGTTTTGCCCCCTGATGCCTAGAAGCCACATGTGGAAAAAATCAAGGCTGCTGACGATGAAATATTTGAGACCCATCTCATCACAAAAAAAGCCCATTGGGCTTAAGTTTTTCTCTAACTATGTTGTTTACATGCAGGTATTAGGCAGCCAGCTCCCAGGAAAGAATGTTCTCATTGGCAAAGATGTTCATTATCAGGCCTAATTTCTACATCTTACCTCATGGAATTCAATACAAAGGTTCTTATAAGCCTTATACTAGTAATCCAAAAATATATTCTCTCAGTGAGCCTGTTGCAAGCACATTTGAAGATCTACAACAACAGTGTCTCTGTCTTTGTGCTCCTTTATGGAAAAATTCAGAATTATTTATCAAGTTTCCGTTCAAACTCAATGAAGACATCAATCCTAGAAAGGCTACTCATGCAGGCATGAATCCTTCTAATCTTGCTCTTACTCGTGCTGAAAATGAACAACTTCTTACATAAGGGTTAATTGAACTTACTACTTCTGATTGGGCTTGTTAAGCTTTCTATATGAATAAGAAGTCTGAAATTCTATGAGGAAAGAAGAGATTGGTCATTGACTATACAACTCTTAATCTCTTTCTCAAGGATGACAAATTCCTTTTACCCCATACCAGTGTTTTATTCTCTCACTTGCATGATGCTTATATCTTCTCCAAATTTGATCTAAAGGCAAGTTTTTGGCAAATAGGAGTGCATCTTGATGATCCTCCCAAAACAGCTTTCTATATTCCTAAAACCCAATATCAGTGAACTGTTATGCCTTTTGATCTCAAGGTGGCTCCCTCATTATTTCAAAAAGCCATGATCAAGATATTTGAGTCTATCCTCCATTCCACTCTCATCTACAAAGGCGACATCCTTCTTTTTCCATAGATGAATAAAGCCATGTATTACTACTGGACCACTTCTTACAGCTTGTAGATGGTCATGGTATCATGCTTTTAGAAAGGAAGAGTTATATGGGTCAACCTACTATTGACTTTATTAGCATACACTTTTTAGATGGAAAATATTCCCCAAGTCCCTACTTGGCACAGGAACTCTTGAAATTTTCGGACGCTGATTTGACTCCCAAACAAATTCAACAATTTTTTAGAACAGTCAATTTCATCTGTGAATTCATACCACATGCTGCCAGACACACTACACAGCTATCATCATTGCTAAAAAGAAAGGTCCTCATCAATGGACACATTTGCATATTACAGCTGTCCAAGAATTAAAGAAGCTAGCATAGGAACCTCCCCCTTTAAAGATTCCATTTAATGCAATCTGAATTATATAGACTGATGCTAATGATCTTTACTGGAGAGTTGTCTTGATTGAACAAGACAAGAATGGTACAAACCATTATTATGGTTATGCAAGTGGCAAATTCTCTGAAGCTGAACAACATTACCATATCTCTTTCAAGGAGATTCTTGCAGTTAAACAAGACATTCAGAAGTTTTAATTCCATCTCATAGCTCATCACTTCATTAGTCAAATAGATAATTCATCTTTTCCTAAAGCATTGGATTTCAAAGGTAAACTGCTTCCAAATGCTCAACTACTCTGATTAAAGTCTTGGTTTTCTCGCTATGACTTCACGATAGAACACATAAAAAGAAGAGACAATATTATAGCTGATATGCTCTCGTCCTTACGATACACTTTAAACTGAAGACCCTCTTCCTTTGATTATGATGGTTCTACCTACCAGTTCAACTCACACTTACAACATTGCTCGCAACTCTTTTCTCCATCCACATACTAGTCCTTTTCCACCTGGAATGCCTCCTGCATCTTCTCTTCAAGAAATCAAACAGTTTATTAAATCTTATTTCTTCTACTATCTAGGCAAGTTCTTTGAGAAAATCTCTCCTTTCGATGATCTTGGTCTTTTCTTTGACCCTGTTCTTCTCCCTACCAAGATATACCTCATTTCGTCCCAGTACTTCGATGCTACAAATTTGTGGCTCTACTAGTGCATTCTGGTTCTTTACAAATGATGCATTACTTTTAAGATTTCCATTGTCCATCACTTCATGAAGCATGAAGCCTTAAAAGATACTACTTTATAGACATTTCTAACCTAGTTTTAGACTCCATAATAGTGGATTTCAACTCTCAAGTCAATAATGAATGAAGCAGGTCCAAAGAATCAATCCCGCACTTATGGGGTGTTCATATTTGCCCGTCTTTATTTCCAAGACCTTACAGGACAATTTTACCCCCAAGCTAGTATTTATTATTGGGGTACTTATTATGGTGATCCTACTAAACATATTCTTCATGCATTATTCTCCCATATGACAAGCATTAATAATGTTGTTTCCAATCAAGTTCCTTGCACTTTAATGAATCATGCCTCAAGTTCATGCTCCATGATAGGAGAAGCTCTTTTTCAGTCCTTCTTCCCACAAGTCATGAAACCTCATGACCCACAGCAAAGTGACTCCTCCTCCCAACAACCAATTGACGGTCCATCAACTCAAATAACAAATTTGACTCAGTCCTTTGTTCCTTCATTATGGACTTGTGATTTTGATCGCTACAATCCAATGGACCAAAGTGAATATGAGCCCCACTATTCCCCTAACCCAACTCATGCTCCTTCAGGTCATCCAAAGTGGGAATGGTATCGTTATGTCACTTGTCATTCTGATGTCGAATCTGACGACTCAGATTATCAGAACTTTAATCTCTCTCCAAGCCAGAATAGTCGCTGATGACTTTACTTTATTAAAGATAAAGCTTGGTGTGACTTAAAAATTTACTTTATTAAAGTAAAAGGTGTTGCTTTATATAAAGTGTGTCTTTGTAATAATTAAAATTTGGTTTGCTTTAATAATTATGTTTGTAATGAGACCTTTGCTTTTTCAAAAGCAAATTCCTTGGTTTGTTTGTTTCTCCTTCCCTTCTTCTATATAAAGGGTGGAGTTTTCAGTTTGTACTCACGACTTGAATAAAAAAGTATTTCTCTTAGTATGATTTACTAAACCTTTCTTCTTCTTCTTGAAACTAGTTCTCTATATTAAATTATATATCTATGCATGCAAGTATGCTCTGCACTTGCCTCTATGAGGATCCTGTGCATCAGAAAGTATAAGAGCTCTTAAGATTCTAATACTCGTCTTAAGGTTAAGTCTTTTAGATAGTTGGTCTGAGGCAATGTAAAACCCTAAGTGTGCCTTAGTGTGGCTTTGAGGGGTAATTGCTTGGTCATCAAAAGGCTGTCTGGAAGGTCCTCCTTAAGCCAAAACAGTGTTGGTATCAAAGCCATGCGTCTCTTTGCAGAAGGGTATGATAGATATATGATGAAATATAACGAATTAGGGAGTAGAGAAGGTTTTACACTATGAGTGATTCTTCTAATATCCAGCTTACACCACCTCGTTTATCTTCTGCTAAGTTTCTTCCTCTTCTTAATCTTCCACCTCTTCTCTATACAATTACACTCATGTTCCTGATAATGCTAAAATACCAGCTACCCACATGACTGTTGCAAATCCGTATAAAATATTTCAAAAATCCTAACCTACTAAATCTATCCATCATTTTCTTAGATCTTCCTCCTCTGATTCCAGAGAAATTATCCAGAGTTCTAGTTTGGATACTTGTCTGATCGCAGCTAGCCAGCATAAACAATATATTGATCTTCATATCTCTCCAGATTTGAGCCAATCCTAGCTTCGAGATGGTTATTCTTATATTCACTTCGGTGCTATATGAATAATCATCTCCTCCCATGCTCACCATGGTGTCTCTACCGCTATAAAAATGGCATTGCTCAATTCCACTTTTCTAAAATATGAACATGCAGTGATAAGCACAATTTTGATGACTTTGAATGCAAGGAGTATTGTCCTTACTTTCTACATTAATTTCAATGTCTCTTTAAAAGATCCAAATCTATCTTGTTGTTGAATTCAATCCTGATGGATCCATCACTTTGTGAGCTATATTAATGGTCATTTTATTTGGGATGTAAATCTAAGTGTCATCAGATTGTGACTGTCACTGGGATACTGATTATGATGATAAGTGCTATTTCTCTAGAAGGCATAAGAAAAAGACACCTTCTCCCTCCAGATCAATCCTCATCCTGTTCTACACAGCCGACTTGATAATTCTACCAGGTCTCTTGCTATCTACAGGAAAAGCCCTAAAGCTTCTCCATAAAGAAACTATGTTAGCTCCTCCTCAGCCATGCATGATGTTTTCTCCAACATCATCATCTTATGTTCATGCTTTTCCTCCTCTTGATCGACAAAAGCACTATAATCTGTGTACCTCTTCCAGACCTTTTGTTCAACAAAAGGAAGTGATGTATGATGGCACTAGAAAGCCTCTCACTCAAGAAGCTAAAGTTCTCAATTGGCAAACTTTGAACTCCTAAGCATAGAATAGACTATTGACATAGATTGATACAAGCTTGATAGGGTTACAACCCAAACACATATAACTGATGCTTGTCATGTAGGACTCTTAGATGATGTGACACAATTATATTCTTGTCTTAGTCAACGCATTTATGCACTAGACAAAGAACTGATGGATATAATCAACCACAAAATGGTTTCTTTCTCTAATTTTGCAACAAAAGAAGCAGAAATTCGGAAGCTTAAAAAACAGCTTAAAGAGATTGATGATGATCTAACCCATCAGCAGCAAGGGATATTTGCAAAGGGGTATGATAAATATATAGTGAAATATAACGAATTAGGGAGTATAAGAGGTTTTACATTATGAGTGATTTTTCTAATATCCAGTTTACACCACCTCGCTTATCTTCCGCCATGTCTTTTCCTCGATCTTCCATCTCTTCTCTATGCAATTACACTTATGTTCCTGATAATGCTAAAATACCGGCTCACTCCTATAGTATCTATGGGATTTCTAGAAGTATCTGCAGTATAAATATGAAGGGCATTTGCTGGACTAGTTGATACTTGTGAAGGAGAATGAGATGCTTCATTATGTCCTAGAGGAGCAAGATTAGAAGTTGATGGAGGAGTAAGAGTAGGTCTTGGAGTTGGACCATCTTTCCACCATGGATACTCTGCTTTAGAAACAATTCTGGGTTTAGGAAGCTCTGGGCGATGATAAAGGCTATGAAACATTGGAATAGGAGATTCTGGTATTGATGAGTTAGGATAATAAGGTGCTAGAAATATCCCTTGCTGCTAATGGGTGAGATCATCATCAATCTCCTTAAACTATTTTTTAAGCTTCTGAATTTCTGCTTCTTTTGCTGCAAAGTTAAAGAAAGAAGCCATTGTGTGGTTGATTACATCCATCAGTTCTTTGTCTAGTGCAGAAATGCGTTGACTAAGTCGAGAATATAATTGTGCCACATCATTTGAAAGTCCTGCAAGATGAGCATCAGTTATATGTGTTTGGGTTGTAACCTCATCAAGCTTAGTATCAATCTATGTCAATAGTCTGTTCTATGCTTGGGAGTTCAGAGTTTGCCAATTAAGAACTTTAGCTTCTTGAGTGAGAGGCTTTCTGGTGCCATCAGGTATCACTTCCTTTTGTTGAATAAAAGGTCTGGAAGAGGTACGCCGATTAGAGTGCTCTTATCGATCAAGATGAGGAAAAAGCATCACGATAAGAGGATGATGCTGGAGAAAACATCATGCATGGCTGAGGAGGAGCTAGCGGAGTTTCCTTATGGAGAAGTTTTAGGGCTTTCTTGTATATAAGAAGAGGCCTGGTATAATTATTAGGTCGGCAGTGTGGAACAGGATGAGGCTTGCATCTAGAGGGAGAGGGCATCTTTTTCTTACACTTTCGAGAGGAATAACACTCATCATCAGAATCAGTATCCCAGTGACAGTCACGATCTAGGTGACGCTTAGTTAGATCTACATTCCAGATAAAATAACCATTAATATGGCTCACAAAGGTGAGGGACCTATCAAGATTGAATTCAGCAACAGGAATGTCCTTTTTTGGATCTGGGTAGCAAGATTTGGAGGCAAGAGTAATCATAAGCGTATAAAAGACTTCAATGGATGATTGAGTCTTAGAGAAAGGCTTCCTAAATGAAGTTCGGACTGTACCATCTAGCATAGGCTGAAAAGTGGGATCCATAGATACTAGAGGAGCAATAACTTTATGGATCTTCTCATATATGGTAAACCATTCAAGATGAATGAGTTCTCTAAGCTTTTTAGGAGCTACTTGCTTGGGAATATGGATGATGGAAGGAATATCATCTCTTTCTGTTGTTACTAGTAAAGGATCTCTTTGGAAACCTGGACAGGGCAGGTTTAAAGCATTGTTCTGAAGCCGATATATCAGTTGGTGATGAAGAGTCCCTGCAAAAGCAGTGAAAATCTATTTTGCACCAGTCATCTGGATCCGTATTTTAACATGGTAGATAGATTTGGATCTTTTAAAGAGACATGGAAATTAGAGTAAAAGTAAAGACAATACTCTCTGCATTTAAAGTTGTCAGAATTGTGCATATTACTGCATGTTCATATTTTAGGAAAGTGGAATTGAGCAATGTCATTTTTACAGCGATAGGGACACCATGGCGAGCATGGGAGGAGTGCCGTATAGCACCGAAGTGAATATAAGAATAACCATCTTGAAACCAGGATTGGATCAGATCTGGAAAGATTTGAAGATCAATATATTATTTATGCTAGCTAGCTGGGATCAAACAAGTATCCAGACTAGAACTCTGAATAATTTCTCTAGAATTAGAGGAAGAAGATCTAAGAAACTGACCGATAGATCTAGGAGGTGAGGATTTTTGAAATATTTTATATGGATTTGCAACATGCATGTGGGTAGCTGGTATTTTAGCATTGTTAGGAACATAAGTATAATTGCATAGAGAAGAGATGAAAGATGAAGAGGAGGAAGATTGAGGAAGAGACATGGTAGATGATAAACGAGGTGGTGTAAACTGGATTTCAGAAGGATCACTCATAGTATAAAACCTTCTTTACTCTCTAATTTATTATATTTCACCGTATATCTATTATACTCCTATGCAAAGAGATGCATGGCTATGATACCAACACTTTAGTCAATAGTAGATTCCCTTATTTCCTGTTGGATTACCATTGGACCTATATATATCTCCACCCCACTAATTCATTGCCTAGTTTGTCAATTGTCAAAATTCATTTCGGCCTGTTATAAAAGGAACCATTTGATTTTGTGAACTACCTAAGCTTTTACGCCACTACTTGCACACCATCATCACCATTTGGACTAAAACTTCCAAAATTTACATTGCACTTGGGCTTAATTGCTTTTACATATGTATGTAGGTTCACACCTAATCATGGGCATGATAATTATGTGTGCAAATTGAACACGTAATCTTTTTTCTTTTCTTTTCTTTTTTTATTTTTATTTTGGCTCTTTCATACAACAATGTCCATGATCCTCTTTAACTACGCCGAGTGCCCAAAAAAACTCATTTGGCGTAATGAAAATTCTCTTAATTAAATTGCGTACATTTTCTTATATTCACTGTTAAGTATCTCCGAATCTGACATTACGGACAACGACCAAGACCTTGACCTGCTTCCCATGGACGACTTTCGGACGCTCCTTATATTGGACGCCTCAATCCGATGCCTCACTACCCAATAACACATTGTCCCCAACGTCGTAGCCATTATTGTCGTTCCTATTATAGTTACTCCAATAGCCAACCACTTCTCTCGCTTTCCCACCACCACAAACGACAATGCCAAGAATGCAACCGATACAAGCACGCAAGCCAGCCACATGAGCTTGTTGATGATCGCCATCATCTGCTTCTTTGCCTTGCTCTCGATGACCACCACCGAGGTTTGAACCACCACGACGGCCAGTGAAATGAACAGGGCTATGGAGTCGAACACGAAGAAGATTATGAATGAAGCTTTTGGGGCAATGTTTGCTTCCCCGAGGGATTGCCCTGGAGCAATGTCTTTCGGGTCGTCAGCGTACTGGCCCGGGACCGTGAAAATGGCCGCGAATGCTACCGTCGCAATGAGGACTGCGACCACTGTCGTCGAGTTTATTGCGTTGTTTAGACCCTCTGCGTGCATTTTGTTGATGCGTTTGGCAATGCCCTGGACTCGTCTTCTTGTTTGGCGGGTGTGCTCTAGCTGGTAATGGACTTCGTGCTTTATGTCACTCACTGTTTGCTTCAATTCCCGGGCTGTGCTTGTCCCCTGCGGCTTGATTGTTTTGGCACTCTGTACACCATGCTCCTGCAAGATGACAGATATGTTCGGGTTGTCAGTTTTCTCAGCGGTGTCGATGGCCGTCTCGCCGGACCTGTTTACTGTTTTTGTGTCCGTTTCATTGTGTGCTAGTAGCATCTTCACTATCTGCAAAGTATAGAAGCGCCACAACGGTGTTAGCTTCTCCTAATGGACATGTTCCCAACAATAGGTACAATCAAAATGAAAAATTCATGGTCCATTTCATACAATTTGAAGGGTGTTTAGGCAACTCCTGACAAAGATTAGTTTGGAAGTCTATTTTTGTATTACCAGAAGTGGAAATGGAATTTGTTGCTCAAAAGTTCACACAAAATCCTGTTGTGGAAATCCCACAATATCATTTTCCAGGACAATTTAAGATACATAATTTTATAATTAGGCCATCTAAATTATGTAACAGTGGTCGCTCCCCCCAGCAGCCATTTTCAACATCAAGAATACCTAACACACGGAGCCTTATTTCTAATTTTCTGACATGAAAGGTAATCTGTTAGCCAATTGACTGAAAAAAAGTGTAGTCTTGGTCTTCTTTTTTTATAACTTCTTTACATGTCAATCAGTAGCTCAGCTTGAAATCTAATTAAATTTTCCAAAATTATAATACTAACTAGCAAGACAAAAATGACTAAACAATAAATTAGACATATGTCAGAATCAGACCAATTCAAATTTACTCAAGGATTTATGACCTCAAACAAAAGACAAGCTGAATGTGCCAAAATTTGATTTCACACAGGAACGATATACCCAATTGAAAATCTTGGTCAATGAAAGTAAGCTTAAGAAAGGACTTTTGTAAGCATTTCACTGTGTATCCCTTTGATCAAATTTCATATTGTTTATGCAGATAATGAAAAGGTCAATATTTTTACAGTAAAAACTCTCTTATCACAATCATTACAGTTGTTTTCTCAAATCAAATCAAACTTGTGCAGAACACAATCATGTGATCCTTTGATCAAATTTCATATTTTTTATGCAGATAGTGAAAAGGTCAATATTTTTACAGTAAAGACTCTTATCACAATCATTACTGTTGTTTTCTCAAATCAAATCGAACTTGTGCAGAACTCAATCATGTGATCCATGAAAGTTGCTGAAGTTTTCAGCAGCTCAACCTTTTTCATTATTCAACACTTCTAGAGTACAAAGACTTTGAGGTTTTGACTTTTAAATAAAATGCATTTGTATGAGAGATTGGATTAGAGGCCTACCATCCCCTAATTGACTTGTCACATCACAAAGGAAGCTGCAACTAATTCAATTTTAGAAAAACCAGGCTTATAGTTACTCAGATCATAGAGGAGGAAGTGAAAGACAAATAATGAATTAATTGCAAGATTATTATTTTTTTTTTTTCTAAAGAAACAGAGTCATAAAGAAACCACATTTTCCATTAAAATATGCCTGTCTTTTTTTAGACCTAAGCTGATCAGTAAGAAGATCATGATGCTGTAAGTTTCTTGAATGCAATCAAACTCAGTCCAAAACCCTTTTGGAATCTCTCGAAAACAATTTTTAATAGACAGATTGAAGATGAAGAAAAAGGCCAATTTATTATTACCTGAGCTCTGCCCTTCCGGGTAGCTATATGCAATGCTGTATTGCCTTTGTTATCGACCATGTTTATTGAAGAAGGATCCGCCTTAATCAGCTCCTCCACCACCTCAAGACTCTGTCCTTTCACCGCCATTTGAAGCGCCGTCTGCCCTTTCTTGTCGGTCCGAGTAGCAATACTCGGCTCCTTTTCCAAAAGGGCTTTCACAACCTCCAAATGCCCATTTCTTGCTGCGGAATGCAGAGCTGTTTTCCCATTACTTCTAGCAATGGTTGCCAAACTGCTTCCTGTTTCCATTAAGAATTTCACTATCTCGGTATGGCCTTGCGTGGCAGCCGTGTGCAGAGCTGTGGTGTTTGATACGTCGACGGTCATGGCCAATTCCGGGTGAGCCTCCATAAGGACTTTCAACACATCTGCAAAAAAGGCAGGCTTCAAACCCATTCACCTCCAAAAGAAATGAAAACAAAGAGAGCTATGAAATGGAAATATGTACCTAAATCCCCTTGTTTGGCAGCAATGTGGAACGCATCGAATCCGTTTCTTGCCTTGATTTCGGCGTCAACAAGATCATAGTACTTAATCATCTCCCTCACCAAATCAACATAACCATATTCAGCAGCAACGTAGAGGGCTGTTTCCCCAGACTGGTTTTGCTTGGCCAAGAGTTGCTTCAATTCGTCTTCTCCGGTGCCGGTAAGGATTTCCGTGGCGACGGTGATGTTTCCAGCTCTCGCCGCGGAATGCAGGGGAGTATCGTCGCGCTTTCCGGTCAGCTGTTTGGTCATCTTTTTCCGAGGCGCGCTTGGCTGCCCTGCCTGCGGCTGCTGAGACGCAGCTGGTGCCTCCATTGGGATTTTGAGTTTAAATTCAAAAAAAAAAAAAATGTGTCTCCTCAAGCTAATTCTAATCGGCTGCTCAGAAAATCTTTCTCTTCTTTCCGGAAAAAACCCAGATCAAATTTCGCATTATTCATCCACAGCAATCAATACCTTTTCCATTATCTCCTGCATTCCAAATTAACGCCCTGTTCAAAACAATGATCCGAGTTTCAAAAACAAACATATTCTTCCATTCTTCAAATACAACAAGATTTTGGGTTTTTGGGTCTTCTTTAGACTGGAATATAATAGAGAAGATCAAAATTGATAAACAAAAACATGATCATATTTTTACCTGGGTTTGAAGAAGGAAGGAGCTTCTTCTTGAGCTTCCTTGCTGTCCTCCATTTTAACACCTAAAGGCCAATATAATTGAGGAGCAGTTTCTAGAGAACCATGGATCAACTACAACACCCTGTAATCGATTTACAGAAAGAAAACAGACAACTTTGTGAGGGCCTTTTAAATTGGAGCAAGAAATAGAGAAGAAGAAAGGAATATATATATATATATATATATATATATATATATACTATTAGTATATAAGCCAAGATACATTAAACGCACATGTACGAAGCTTTATCTTTTTTGTGAATCTTAAATACACCCAGAAAACTAATCTACGAACCAATCTAACCACTACAGAGATGGCCCTTTGTAAAGGTGGTGATCATGACAACGTAGGTTTTCGGAAGGTTGAGGGAGAGAGATGGAAAAAAAAATAAAATAAAATGTTTTTTTTTAATGCAGAGGATAAAAATTAAGATTAAAAACAAAAACTAAAGGGTCAAAACCAGAGGCAACAGCCAATGAAATAACAGAACCACGCGCGTTTCTCTTGTATCGAGGGCGCGAGTGTTTTGCCATCAATGTACAAACAAAATTAACATCTTTTTATTTATTCTTTTATTTTTAATTTTTTTTTTTTTTTGCTTGAATAAAAATGAACGGCACTCTTATTAACCCAGTCATTATCTTCCTTATGTCACTCATTTATATGATTATTATTAGAGGCCCTTAGCATGCCATCCTTCTTCCCTTAGCAATTAAAATAAATAAATAATGGCACCTTATTAAACCAATCACTATCTTCCTTGTTAATCGATAATCATCGCACACCTTGTCTAATATTATACAAATAACAATATTTGTTGACGGGTCAATTTTCATTGTTAGTTTATAAAAATATATTTTAAGAAATGGTTATATTTAATCAAATAAAAAA
The DNA here is from genome assembly GCA_007844105.2 of Rhamnella rubrinervis. Taxonomy (NCBI): domain Eukaryota; kingdom Viridiplantae; phylum Streptophyta; class Magnoliopsida; order Rosales; family Rhamnaceae; genus Rhamnella; species Rhamnella rubrinervis. Next base: position 22,423,058 of record CM017578.2, read on the forward strand.
GTGCGAAATATCAAAAGAAACTGTTATATATATATATATATATATTAAAAAAATAGTGCTTTGAGCAAAGAACTGTACTGTAATTTATGTAAAGGATATAGTAGGTTAGTGGAAAAACCTTTAAGTTTTATAAATTTATATATTCCTTAGCTTGTACCCAGGACAAAAACCCTAGCTTCTCACTTTGATTGGCTGGTTCACTAGTGTATTTCAGGAGTTGGTGCTACGTATTTTAATTTTTAAGCTTTGGTACATTGAATAAAGTTTCTGATGCATGCATGGTTTTGGTGGCATGAATTAACGGTGAGCTTGAATATTAATTTTTTTTTCTGTTGAATATATGCACCAAAAATAATTTTATGGACCGATGTGTTAGTGTGCCATTTTCAAACTAAAAAAAAAAATGATCCATAAAATAGATTGGATGATAGATTTAAATACCTTAAGAGATTTATTTTTATATAAAATTCAGTTAAATAAAATAGAATTGACAATGGAAAAACAAAATGAATTAAAAACTGATCTAATTAATAGCTAAACTAAAAACTACGAACTATATTAAAGTAAGATAAGAGTTGATCGGTTGGTTAGTCTCCTTTACGGGTCTCTTGCCAGCCTATCTCTCTCTCTTTCTCTCTCTATATATATTTATACTTGTGATAAAAACTTGCTCGTTCGAGTAAAATCCAAAACCATGCAAACCCACGTACATCACCATGTTTTTCACTACTTATTAAACTCTTCCACCATACAAATGTAATTCCAATTGAAACACTTAGGCAAACACTTAATTCCATCCAAGACACATGTAAATATTTTCCTACACATTACGTGTTTTTAACAAATTTTCCTAATATGGATTTCAAATTATGCATTTTAGAATATACATCTAAACATAAAATTAAAAACATGCACAAGTCATTAACCATTAAAAACACAGCAACTGTTATCATTATGCCCTCTCTACTTCATTGAATCGAAGACCTTATTAGGACCTATATATATTAATATAAACAAAAACATATCGTTTTCAGTAATATCAAAAGAGGTTATTTGTCGGATAAACAGATAGAAGTATTTCAACTAAGTTGGCACTCCTCTATTCAAAAATGGAGACATTCCAGTTAGATTAGCACCTCTCCAAACCACACCAAACAAGCAAATAAATTTATTAAATAAAAAGAGTATAATTTTCAGCAATATATTATATTAACAAACTATCAAATAATATCTTAAAACTAAAAAAAAATCAAAATTTATCGTTTTTTTTTCTCTCACATCAAAATTAGAAATTTCTATCACATCATACAACCAAACAGATTCGTCACGTAGTTTTCAAAATTGAATACAAAAGGTGAGGCCAATTTTATGCATGTAATTGACCAAAAAAATACTTGTAATACTCGTTGTTATTCACAAATTGTTTTGGAAAAAGTGATCACGAAGCGCTTGAGAGCGTGTGGAGAAATATATATATATATATATATATATCTTCATTATTGCCTCTTATTATATATGAAGACACCAATATATATATATATAGTTAATGGGTGGCTGGCAGAGCCACCATGGGACTTGGTGGGGTCACGGCTGCAGGTTATCAGCAACAAACATGACGATTTACTCATATTTGCCCTTAATCACCGCGTACATACAACTTGTGCAATCCATGTCGATTTCAACGTTGAATTTATCATTACCCTCAAATTGCCTGTGGGGCCCACTAAAAAGTCTGTGTCAGCCGTAGGATTCACTATATCCCTTAAATTGACTGTGGGGCCCACTAAAAAGTTCTGTGTCAGCCGTAGGATTCATTATATCGTAAAACCAATCCTCACTTGATTTTGTTCCATTATGAGTTTGGTGGGCCATATATAGGACTCGCCAATTCTTCAGTTTTCAACATGAAAGATGTTGTAAGGATCGCACATGCTTCACATGGAGGCCTCGTCTTTTTGCCCTTTTTATTCTTTTTATTTAAATATCAACATGCTTTACATCATGTAAAAAACATAAAAAATGCATCAAATATTATTTTTTATTATTTTGTATTACTAGATATGCAAAAAAAAAAAATACTATATTTAAAAATAAAATGAGATTTATGACATTGCAAAATAAAAAATAGTAAAGTTTTGTAAAATTAAACTCTATTTCCCAACACCTTTCTCTCCATTTTTTTTTTATCTTTCTATAATTGTGTATTATGTTATGCATATAATTTTGTACCAAACTATTTTCTAATTTAATAAGTCACCATAATATAATTTTTTAAGAAACAAGATTCAACATATCGTATGAGATTTTTTTAAAAAATAAATTTATATGTTAACTGGCTTTTCTTTAATTAACTTTAATTATTTTTAATTGTATTAAAGTAAAAAATTAGATGCATTTTTAATTTTCGCAGTAGAAGTATAATCGACATGCTTTTATATACCATAAAAAAAAAATTCTAAGAGTATAATTAGATGTGTCAAAACTAAAAGAGTGTGTGTGTTTGTTTGTTTTTTTTTACATTATTGAAAATTAGCTATGTAAAATTGATATTCCTTTCAAATTGAGAAACCAATAGAACACTAAAAAAACTGTTATTATTATTCTAAAAATTACTTTAAATTATTATTATTATTATTATTATTATTGGATGGCGAGTAAAAGAAGCGAGTATAAAATGATTGCAGCGTTGAAAGAGAAATCAGCGAGGTCAGTGGGGAGTGGGTCGCAGTGGAAAAAGCTTGGGGACCCACGCGGGTAAGACCGCGATTGTTTTTGGACGGACAAGAGAGCGACCACGTTGCGATGGAGCGTCCCAAAGACAGACAAATTAAAGCCACTTAATATATTTCCGTTTCCGCACAGAAAATGGACCCCACGCGCATTATTTTAAAAATTAAAGTCCCCAACGGACGACGCGTTCATTTCCATACAAACTTCTCCCGCGTATGACAAAAATAAAGGAAAGAGCGTGTAACACAAGCGCAGGAAAAAAGCGTCAGCACGAGTGGGTCCCCGACAAACACTGATGAACGCATATGATTTATCCAAATTAACAGATAACGAGAACTGTAATAATACCGCCAAAATAAACGACCGAACCCAGCACGACTGCCTCAATTTCTGCTCAGAGGATATTATTCCCCTGATTTTAGCATTTATTATCATTATTATTATTATTTATTTATTTTTAAATTTTTTTAGAAGATGATTATTGTGAATATCCCTCTGATTATCTTAAGGAAATGGATTTTATTCTTTGTAAATAAGCAACTGATAGACATGGAATTTAATTTTGTCTGCTCAGTTGGTGAATATTATTATTATTTGGTCCATAATTGGGATTTTATAATTAAGTGAATTACAAAGGGCAATTTTGTGGACTTAGGTAGGGTGGGTCATGGTGATGCATGCGATTGACTTTGATGAAACAAGGAAGGATTTATGTACGATTAGTGAGTGGGTTACGATTAGGATTCACTTTCATTACTTTCCACAGTGTAAAAATAAACTTTTATAGGGTTTAATTAGCCAAATAATATTCATCCATATTTATTATTATTATTATTTTTGGATTTCTTAAAAAAAAAAATGTTGAGTCTCAACTTTGGTCAGCAGAAATATCAATGGATAAATGTCAATACATTGCATCTTCCACGAAATGAACCACTATATACTGCCAACATAACCCTTAAACTGTTTTTTTTTTTTTTTTTGGTCAATACATAACCCTTAAACTGTTGGTGTACAATATTGTTTACTACATGATCTTAATCTGAATAATGAGATTCTTTATTTTAATTTTTTAAATTATGAATTCATTGATGTAATTAAACGTCAAAAACTTAAATATTAGGTGAAAAAAAATGTCTGAACATCCATATATAACAAGATGAGTGGAAAGTCATCTTCAGCTTTTAACCTACCATATATATACATGAACATCAATCAGTCACTGCAAATTGTAATATGAAAAGCCAAGTTAGAGCCCTTAAACTGCCACTATTTCTAAAAATTTGTTTTTTTGGCGAAGAACTATTGTCAAAAGTTTAGCTATTTGGAGATTGATTTAATAATTATTAAGATATAGGTTTAATAGATATATTAAACTATGCAAATTATAATATGAAACGTCAAGCCAAAGCTGTTTAACTACTACTACTCTAAAAATTTAAGTTATGCGGAGAGGAATTTAATAGCTATTAGAAAATGAATTAAATAATTATATCAAACTATAATAGAGTGAGGTAGAATAGAAAGCCAAGTTAAAATTGTTATATTATCATTGTTCCCACAACCTTAAGTTATTAAAATATAAATTTAATATGTATATCAAGATATGATAGATAAATATAAAAGGAGTATCAATATTCCTTATAGCTTATAAGATATTTGGTCCTTACAAGTGTTAATTCTTTTTAGTGGATGATTAGTGAGACTTGAATTTAGGCCAAGCCAAAGCTATTAAACTATTATTTTTTTCTAAAAACTTAAGCTATTAGGAGATGAATTTAATATATATATATATATATATCAAGTTATGATAAAGAGATATAAATAGAATGTTAATAATTTTTCTCATTTATAAATCATTTTGGCACTTATAAGTGTTAAGTTTTTGTTAGTTAATGATAATGTGATAATAGTGAAATTTAAATTTCAAAACTCAATACCATATGAAATTATTAATGGTTTTAAAAATTTAAATTATTAAAAAGTATATTTAATATGTATATTAAATTATAATTAAAAAAGATAAAAGAAGATAGAAATAGTCTCAACAAAAGCATGGTAGAATATATTTAAGCAACAACTAAAATCTTACAGTTGCATTAAACTAATAAAATGCATGACACTCCAATGTGAAGTACTTCGTGCCGAAGGAACGAAGCTACAAGCCTAGCTACAACAATTGCTATAGTAAATCAAAGAATTAATCACAATTTAATCACAACCACTGTTTCTTTAACAACTTTTATGTTAGATTATGTTATTATTACTTTTCAGGAAAAAGAAAAAGAAAAGAAAAAAAATAAAGTACTGCTTTGTGAACCTGTTTCTAATTTCTATTACACTCCCTGAAAAAGCAAAATATAATTCATATATAGCTACTATACCTCACATGGGGTCCGCTCTGCAAGCATCCAAAATATGAGTTCAAAGAACACAGCTCTTTCACATAGTGAAAAAACTACCATGGTACCATGAAAAAAAAAAAAAAAGGTAATTGATGAAAATGTCCATCAAAATAGTCTAAATTAAAAAAATACTTATATATCCTTAATCTTTATAAAAGACTAGAATATATCTATTTTACCCTTCTGTAATACTTCAACTATATTTTTGAGTAAGAACCTGCAAAACCGTAGGTCGGACCTGCCGTTTTGCTTGTCCTGAAACACATGTATTTCATAACATACAAATTCTTGATTTTTTTTTACCTACTTTGTCTATCATATCTACTTGTATAATTTTTATTTATTTTTTTACCGTATTTTTCTATAAAACTACATCCATTTGAGTATTTTGGCTTTTGAATCAAGCCATTTAGATTAGTATTGAATGAGATATGATTTTTACAAAATGGCAAGTCGGACCTGCCATTTTGTAAAAATCATATCTCATTCAATACTAATCGAAATGACTTGATTCAAAAGCCAAAATGCTTACAAATTCATGTAGTTTTATAGAAAAATATGCCACTAAAAAAATAAAAACTATACAAGCAGATATGAAAGAACAAAGTAGGTAAAAAAAATAAGAAAAAGATAAGATTAAGGACTGCAGCTTTAGGTGACCTAATTTGAGGTCCGACCTGCCAAATTGCAGGTCCTAAATCTCTTTTTTTTTTTATTTTTTTACCTACTTTATCTATTCATATCTGCTTGTATAATTTTTATTTATTTTATGAAATATTTTTCTATAAAACTGCATCAATTTGCTAACATTTTATAAAAATCATATCTCATTCAATATCAATCGAAATAATTTGATTCAAAAGTCAAAATTCTCACAAATTGATGCAGTTTTATAAAAAAAATATGCTACAAAATAAATAAAAATTATACAAGCAGATATGAATAGACAAAGTAGTAAAAAAATAAGAAAAAAAGATGAGAGTTAGGACTTTGGCAGTATACCATTTGTAGGTCCTAAACACATATTTAGGACCTGCAAAATGGCAGGTCCGACCTGCTAAACTGCAGGTCCTAATTCTCATCTTTTTCTTATTTCTTTTGCCGACTTTGTTCTTTCATATCTGCTTGTATAATTTTTATTTATTTTATAACATATTTTTCTATAAAACTACATTAATTTGTGAGTATTTTGGCTTTTGACTCAAGTTATTTCGATTAGTATTGAATGAGATATGATTTTTATAAAATAGCAGGTCGGACCTGCAAAATGGTAGGTCCGACCTGCCATTTTTTAAAAAATCATATCTCATTCAATACTAATCTAAATGATTTGATTTAAAAACCAAAATACTCATAAATTGATGTAGTTTTATAGAAAAATATGCTACAAAATAAATAAAAATTATACAAGCAGATATGAAAGGACAAAATCAGTAAAAAAATAAAAAAAGATGAGAGTTAGAACCTACAGTTTGGCAGGTCTGACCTACTATTTTGCAGGTTCTAAATATCTTTAAATTTTACAGGTCTATAATAAAGGTAAAATAGATAATTTGGATAGATTTTATAAGAGTTAAAAAAATGAATATTTTTTAAATTTATATTATTTTAGTGGGCATTTTTGTCAATTATTTAAAAAAATAAAAAAATGTATTTACTATATTAAAAATAATCAAATAAGGGGACTGCACGTGCGGGTTGCACGTGATCTTCCAGTCAGGTAGGTCCAGCTTTTGTCTTCTTCCATTAGACTCCGCGTATAAATCCATTTCCCACTTGGTGTCGCTGTCATTCTCACCAAGATGATGTTATGCGTTATAATAATAGAACAGAACATTTAAAATTTCACATTATTTATTTATTTATTTATTTTTTTGCATTGACTGGGCATTTGTGCTAAATGGTTGACCCAATAAAGAATGCTTTCGTGATCAGCACGTTTCATTAACAGTGTGCGTGTAACTGGGTGCCATGGTATTGGCCACTTTTCCAATCAAAGCATCACAATTTGGAGATATGATGTCATTATTATTAAAGATTTAATAACTTGGTTAATAATTAATCATATTATTAGGGTTGTTATAGAAAAGAAGAAAGACTAAGGGTTAATTGGGCAGCAGCCCCTAATTAACGTCAATATTTAAGATTAATTTCACGACTGATAAGAAAGCCATCGTAATCATAACCCAAAAGAGGGGAAAAAAAAAAAAGGAGAGAGAGAGAGAGAGACGGGTGGGGACTAGATTATATTTTATAGAATTCAAGTACTACGAGCACTGCTCTAATAAAATTCACAAGTAGAATATGGACTCATGAATTATAGAGTGTGAATGTGATAAATCTTCAAACCGCAAGCTGACTTATGAGGAGAAGAGGCATGCAAACTGTGGGAAAATTTGAGGAGAAGAGGCATGCAAACTGTGGGAAAATTTAAGTTTACACTTAAAAAAAGAGTCTAATATGATGCCCAATGAAAACACAGAGAGTGAAAAGAAGGAAAAATGCAAGACTATGGGTTTCATTAACCAGGCACCAAGTAAATTAGTAGATTTATAAGAATGGTATTTTGATCGTATTAGGTATCAGCTTTCCCTTTCATTAACTCCAACTTCTCTTGAAATGGGCACTTTTGACCTGGTTCACCCAGATGGGTATCTTGCTCGCCTTTCACGGATAAGTAGGAATCTCTTTCCTTTTTCATCACTAGCTACCAGGCTACCACATATACTAACTCACAACCAAAGACAAAAGTGACACCTGGAACTTTACAAGGACAAAAGGGTAACACAGCTCAATTGTAAATTGAATTGTCTCCACCAAATAGATAAGAATCGAATGTCCCTCTCAAATAGCCAAATACAAACATATGATGTGTGTGCTCAGAATATTGTGTACCGAGTGCGACTATCATCAATGTGAATACATAAAAGTAATTAGGTTTTGTAAAGTGGGACACTATTGGATATTACATAATCAATATGTGTTAAATGAAGTGATTTCTGATTTCATTGTTGTTTCAACAGCAGTGACGAAATAAAGAGTCAAAAGCCTTGGAAATTAGTTGGATACTCTTTAGACTGACACACTTTAAGCACTATTCATGAACTTCCACCAAGATCCTTCTGAGCTTCTATCATCAACTTATAGAGTGCAAATCCACCTTGATGGCAGCCAGGCATTCTAAATGCCATGTTCTCTAAATCACTCTGGCATATGAAGAAACTGATGAGCACACAATCTAAAAATAGACTAAACTTTGAGATTTTTTAAATCATCTACATTCTACAGTATCATATGAAGCAAGATGATATGGCTCTGGCTAAGTTGTTTCCTAGACTATACCCCTTCATTATCTCTTAAAATCACATTTTGGCACCTCAAGAGAAAAATAAAATTCAAACTAACCATTGTGACAGTATAGAGTTCAGTTGACTCGAAGCCATCTTCTGCACTGGAATACAATTGTTGAATTTCCTCCGACTCAAGACTGCATTTGATGAAGAAAAATGCAGCTGGTCTAACATTCAATTCCCTTCGGGATATACCAATGAAAATTGGCTTGCACTGGCAAGGATATAAATTCCTACATTAGATACTTCAAGAGAAACAAGGGCCAAGTCGCTTTCAAGTATAAATTAAAGAAGTTTAATGTACAGTTAAAGAGAGAATGTACACCAAATAGGGTACCACGCTGAGTACGATCACAATTACTTTTAAAAAATTCACTGATTTTTTATTTTATACTAATGTAAAGAAACTGGAATATCAGATAATAAGAACTCTTATTCTGCAAAAATGCTATATGAGATCAACAAATATCAATATGTTTTAAACTGAGAGGCAGTTGCTGCAAACAGGAATACTACATGGTAGCTACTTGGCCAAAAACCAAATTAAATTGTATAAAAGTCAACATACAGTAAATCAGGATCATCAAAATAGTTTTCTTATAAACTCAGAAACGTCACTTCAAGATAGATGTTGATGATACAAAAGAGAAAAAGACAAAGAAATTACTAAAATCTCAATGTACTGCAATCAAGGAATATTTACCCAATATTACCCAACAAGTAATGACTAGAGGAACCAATTAATTGGTTCAATTTATCAAATCCTTCTATAAGATAAAGAACCAGTATTGGCTGTACTGAAATGGTAAAAAAGAAAAGATTATTCTGAAAATATTTGTGATAAAATAGAAAAACTCTAAAGAGATGTCATACAACCATAGTTTTTGTAAGAAGACAAATTACAAGTATCATAAAGCATAACCAATGAGGACAAAGAAATGTCTGCTTTCATTTATAACTTACAAGGGATGCTGCAGGCACTCCAATTTCCTCAACTACTTCACGGATAATGCTGTCAAACATCTCTAGAGAAACCTTCTTGTTTATAATCTCAGAATCTATCGAGTTCTCACCAAGCTGATGGAATGCAATTCCAGCTTCTTGGGGCTGTAGATCATCAAAAATATCACCAGCAGGTCGAGTTAACCTTGGAATTATTTGTACATAGAAGGGTGAATGAGCAGAAAACTGCTTATGTGCACTCATAGTTGAGTGTCAGAAAACTGCTGATGGCTACAGATAGTGAAGTGCACGAGCTTGTGTGTAAATAGAAACACAACCAAAAGAATAATGCCATAAGTAGACATACACTATCAAGCTTAGCTAGAAACTGCAAATTTTTTATGTTCAGCTATGGTACCTCTGGATGCCCCCCTGGAAAAACAAAGTGTCCAGGAAATTCCCCAACATTATTACTTCTTTGCAACACAAGTATTTTCTTGTCAGGCGTCTCCACAATAGCACCATTGCCCAATGGACTTGAGGTGTGTTGGCAGCATACAGAGTCATCTGAAAAGAAAAACTATTATCAGAAGAAGATCCAATTTACATGAATTAAAATACAAACAAGCAAGGAAAATTTAAAAGGCCATCCAAGTTAATTTATAGCTTTCTATTATCTTATGAATCTGTAAATCTGGAAGCTTCTAAATCAGAGAATTACATAATTTCTAAATGCATATCTATCTCCTCTTTGAATTTCTTGACTAGAATCTTAGATAAAAACCAGTAATATAAAACTAATGAGACTTCCTTAGAAAAGGCTTAAAGTTCCAAGTAAATGAAAGATGCAAGATGAACATAGAATGCAAAATGTGCAGGGTTTTAGGCTATAAAGAATAAAGGAAGAAAGGGTGGAGGAAGTCTTTGAACTAAATATCTAAATATACCTTCTGAAGTAACCAAGAATTTTTCCCACAAAGGATTCAAGTTCGTTCCAACAAAAGTCCTGCTTTGAAAGTTTCATATATGTTTGTTAATTAGAGAGAAGTGCATCAATGTGAAGAAAAAATACAAATAGAAAAATTTGCAATGTAAATCATGATCATCAAAGCTAGGTAGTCAAAGGTGGAGCAAAATGAAAAGCTGAATAAAGAAAAGAAGATTCCACATTGTTTAGACATTGAAATCCTAGTTTTTTGTATCAATTATAAACCCTTTGTGCTTTCTCTATTTTTACTTGTCTAGGATTTTGATGAAAGTAATATAAACTATGTTACTGATGTTGCTGCTAAAATTGACCATAAATTAATTGGACCAATAACTCTAATTAGATACATGAATTGAAGACTGCAACATATAAAAATTTGTTTCACAAACCTGAAAATTAGATCCATCATCAAACAATTAGATATAAAATGAAATTAGATATATGAGAGAGAGAGAGAGAGCAACCTATAATCTGTCAAACCAAGGTGGAGGCATACATGAGACGCTTCATTAGATCCATCTCTATTACACAATTTATGTCCCCCATACTGTGAAAATTATAGACGCAAATTACAAAGGAAAACGTGCATGATAATCAAAGAGAACATAATATAGGCACATAAGGTATATCTTCACCTTCTTTATATCTTAAATTAAGGTTTCAGGATGGAAGAAGACTATCTCATATTGTACAGACGGATACCCTAGTAGCTGTAATGAACTGAAATTTCTTATTTAACTTAGGATCTCACCTTTTATATCGCTGTTATGACTGCGATTCTTCACACAGATTGATGGGATTATGTTTCTATAATACCAAGTTTGAAAGGACCAAACTTGATAACTTGGCAAGATAAAGGAAACAGTCGCAAATAATTTAGACACGTCCTACTAAAGTTAAACTAAAAAAAATGCGTCAGTACCAGAAACATTTGTGTATTTTCCAATTGACTTGCTCTCACAAATTTCGTGTTGCATAAAATGAGAAGAAATTGTTATAGCATACTAATACCAGCAAAATTCCATCATCATAAGACTTCGTAATCCTTGTATTCTCACATGATGAAATTGCAATATTCGTAAGAAAATTAGACGATCAAGTCTTTAGTGTAGAACACAAAACCGTATCATTTGCTCAAGCAGACAAACTAGACAAGACACAAATTAAACGAAAAATTAGCAAAAAAAAATAATAATAGCAATAATAATAATAATAATAATAATAACAGTAAAAAGAAAGAACATAAAAAATAAATAAAACTCGAGTTAGATCACGTACCCTGAACTTTTGACCGTTGTACAATGATGTGTTTCTCTGAATCCTCTGGCCCCATATCTAATTCAATTGAAAAACAAGTATAAGAGACACAAAATTAAAATTTCATCCGGAGCAAATAAATTCCCAATGTAACTCAAACCTATCCAAACTGCACTAAATAGAATAACAAAACTCTGCTTGTAATAACGTAAATCACTGAACCTAGAATCTAAAAATGTTATAATTTGAAGTTATTAATGTAAGATAAACCAAACACCCTCATCAAATTTCCATAGGCCCGTTTCAGTTCAAACAATTATTTCAAGCAAAGTAACGTATTAGGCACACACATGCAATTAGGAATCAAAATGACAACAACAATTGCGATGATGATAGAATCAGTAAAGAACATTGCTAAAGGCAATTAAAACCCACCTCAAAAATGGATTTCTCCAAGCTGATATCGGGATGACGAATCCTATCGTAAGCTTCATCAAAAGAAACTGACAACTATGAATCCGAAGAAAACAAATGCGTCAGATTAAAGATGACGAACACTAAAACTTGCGAATCAGCCAAGTATATGTACAACAATGTGAATTGTGAAGGAGGTAACGATAACGTTAACAGAGAAAACCTGTTCCAGCGAAAGACCAGAAGGACACGAAAGCAGAAGCTTGAACGGATGAGGATAAGGATCACTGCCGGCGTTAATGGTGGTGCCGGTCTCTTCCTTCTCCATTGAAATTCCACGCGAAAATCAAGTGCTCGATGAAAATTCTCACGGAAGCATAAAGCGTGTGGCACGTGTTACGACTTGCAAGGAAGAACGAAACAAGAAGTTTGAAATGAGGTTATTACTATTATATTATTATTTTAATTATTATAATATTATTAAATAGATAAATTAAATTATATTTTTAATGTTAAAATTTATATAAATCTATATTATTAATATATATATATATAATTAATATAAATTAATAAGCATATAATCATATATATTTATGAAAATTTTATACTTTTTACGATTTTTTACATATAGTCGCTTTGTAGTTGGACTCAAATACATAATACTTATATTGGTTTTAATAATATCATCCTGCTCCCCATATTTAGCTTTTTTTTTTTATAATCTAACAGTGTGAACCTATATAGCATAATGAAATATCAATTTTGTCCTTTTATAGGAATTTTTTAAAAAATCTAAAATAACCATTAGGGTCACTGTATTATTAATTAATACCCGCACTGAAATGGTCAGTGAACTGAACAAATTAATATTGTACTGTGTTTGGTGCAGTTCCGGATTAAAAATTTAAATAGTTATACTATATTTAATGCACATCATACTAGACTTTTTTTTTATATTATTTAATATATATAGTATTATAGTATCATTTAAAATTTATATTATATTAGATAAAAAAAACTTAATTTTAATATTTTCCTTTAAATTAAAATATTAATATTTTATTTTAAAAAATAACATAATATTTATAAATAAAATATATTTAAATTTTAATAGTCATTTATATTAATAATTTAAATTGTTATACTAAAATTCAATATATAATATTCAAATTAAATATTAAAAGAACGTTGTATTATTCTGACCTACATATTTGAATGGGTCAGAATAATACGATGAATATCGTATTAAAAGAATTTTGGATCATTCTGACCCAGTACGGAGTGTTACACCAAACACTGTATTAGGACTATATAATATACAATTCAATATAATACGATGTACCAAACAAGGCCTAGAAGGCTAACGACTAGTGAATAGTATTTTATCATACAACTCCTTAATTTTTTTTTTTTTTTTTGCTGTTAGTTACATTTAACATGTTGTGCTTGTTAGGTCTATATAAATGAAAATTTTCCCTCGAATCCTTCACTATCTTCTCCAAAAGAAAAAAAAATTCATTCACTTTCAATTGCATTATAATCCCTTCTCCAAGAAAAAAAAATTCATTCACTTTCACAAGAGATTAATTTAGGATGCCAAGAACAAGATATTCACAAGAAATTACAAATTGAAGTGAGGTAATTAATGGAGGTATAATCATGTTCAAAAATAGGTGTTATTGTGGTAGATAAGCATGTGTGAAAATATCATAGTCTTCTACAAATCCTTCTAAACTTTATTTTGTTTGTAAGGAAATGCAAATACTACTCCTTTTGGGAACTTGATCATGAAGAATACAACCTATATGATGATACAATTAACCAATAAAGGTAGAGAAGCAGCATGCAACCATTGGAACGAAACACAATGCATGAAAGCAAGGAGATTACCATCAAAATACAAAATCCTAATGGGTTATAAGGTGGATTGAAGATGATGCTAGTCTTGAACATTTTATTTCTTGCAATATCAATTATTGTACTTATTTTGTCTATTATGAATATGAAATAAATAAAAAAATCACATGCAAATCAGTTTAACACATTTTATGACATTGTAGCAAATAATTGCATTAATACATATGTCAGCCTTCAATACATTGTGCAAATAAGTTTTCCATCAACACATAATATATTCAACTACATGATTTTACATTCAAAATCATATGTAAATTGTCTTACATATTAAAAAATTTAAGGGGTTGCAACATCATCCTATCCATCATAGCTTTCTGTGTGTTGTGTTTAAAAAAAAAGGATAACACAACCCTATCATATATATCCAACAGTCATGCTAGCTATGCATCTACAATCTACAGTCAAACTACCAAATTGTTTTAGCCTCTATACAAAAGATAATATTAAAAAATAATTTATTTGAAAGAACTTAAACAAATTGCATCTTTAATACTTATCGAGACTAAAATACACATAATTGTACTTTAATAACTAAAACATAACCTTTACATATTCATACTAGAAGCTCTTATGACTTCAAACTAGACCTTTCATTTGTTGTTGCTTGTGATGATGTTGTTACTGCCATTGCATTAATTTGAATGAAATATAAAACAAAATACAATTCAATACTCTTAATAATATACATTGAATGGAAAATATATATTTAAATTGAAATAGCATTTACCTCTCCACTTCTCTTTCTCTTTAAGTTTGCTGAAGCATTTTGACAAGACCTTCTATTACGTCAATAGCCTTGTAGATTCCACATTTAAGTGTGCATGATCTTTTCTCCCTTTCTGGCTTATCTGGTTCTCTTCGTCTTAGCATTTTTGGTTTTCTCTTCACAATCGGAGGTATAACATGATCAACGTTCACTTCAGCCCATAATGCTTCATTCAGAATTGGGTGAATCATATTATTAGAAGTCTTCATGTATGTCTCCTTTGTTAAGCTTTGATCCACATATGCAATTGGATCATATCTTCTACTAATGATGCAGCACATGACATGTTTTTATGGAATGCTATTGATTTGCCAAGTTCTACATCGACACCAAAATTCTTTCAACTTCACCACAACAGCCTTTGTTTCCACCAAGACTTCATACTTTTTTTCACCCCAAAAAATAACCTTCATAGACATCAAATATTTACTATTATTGTCAATAACAAATTGAACTCTTGGTGGAACCTCTCCTATCCATGATAGTGTTAGCTGGTTTCTCTTTTATATTATTCTTATAAACTTTCTTCTTAAACACTCAAGTATTGTTAAAATAGGTTTAGACCTATGCTTATCAATTTGATTGTTGAAGGACTTAGTCATATTATTTGTGACATGATCCACCTTTGCATTTACATCAAAACAATGTTTACTCCAATGACAAATTGGAATATCCAATAACCATTCATATGCTTGTACATTCACACTCCATCATATAGTTTTTTGGTTCTTGCTGCTAGCCAAAATAAATTTCTGATCTTCACAGCTAGGTATCTACCTTTGAAATTTACAAACATATGTCTTGCACAATATATATTCTTATGACCTGGAAATATATAAGATATAGCCTTTAGGACATCCTTTTGCCTATCAGTCATGAAATTAATTGTTTTACTCTCATCCACACCAATATGATTATACAAAAATTTCAAAAACCATATCCAACTTTCAAATTTTCAGCCTCAAATATACAAACAGTAAGAGGAAATAAATTGTTGTTTATATCCAAAGAAACAATAGCTAGAAGCACTCCATCATATAGTTTTCTTAAGTGGCAACCATCTAAACCAATGAAAGGCCTACAACCATTCAAAAATCCTTGTTTATGTACAAGAAAACTCATAAAAACCGTTTGGAATGTGGGATTCTCATTTGACAGATTTCTAACACAACTAATAAACCTCAACATTTCAGCATAATGCATTATACAACTTTTGCTTGTCCACCTTCAGTGCAAATTTTTTATACAATTCAGATACAAGTATTAACACATTAATTGTTGGATTAATCTTAAAAGATTAATGAATTTTGTAGCAATCCAATTAGCAGTAACTAAATAGTTCTTCTCAACTCTTTTACATTTGACCACCTTTTAATGACTTGATTTTAAATTATATAATATTAGTTAACTCAAAAACATGTATTCTCCATGTACATCCACGACTTTCACGTACATAAATGACTATATTCTTGTCATTAACCACATACTAAAAAGCAAAACATTCTTGAACAGCATAATCTATAAAAGTATCTTATATAATAATAGACAATGTCAAATAAATGTCTCACTTATAACGCTATTGTACCATCCTCTGCAGGATTAAATACATTCCCTTCCATATGCCTAGCCATTTTGGCCATAGAGCTCTCTTCTTCATAATCGCTTACAGGTCCATCATCATCATTAAATATATATCCTTGAGATTCACCACTTTCATTTTCACTGATAGTTCCATCATGATGTGGTTGGAGATTAGGAACTGCTTCAGATGCAGTGTCATCAGTTTCTGATTCTTTCTGTGTAGGAAAATCTTATATTGGATTAGGAACTATTTCAAATATAGTGTCATCAGTTTTTGATCCTTCTTGTGTAGGAAAGCAAAATATTTTATTAATTGCTATAGGCAACGTCTCCACATTTATATTGATTCTCTTAATCCCTTTCTCTATGAAAATCTTAAACATAGCTATCATATCAGCATCTCTTTCCAAAGCAAGGATAGATCCATTAGGCATTCTGGTAGTCTCTCTCATGTTTTGTGATTCTTTAAATAATAACTCTATACCCCTAAAGAGTAATTGAGCATCTTTATATAGTAAAATAATATTATATTTGTTCTCATCCACCTAGTAAGGATCGAGATCTCTCATAAATATGTACATAATAATTTTGAAAATCATTTCCCTAATATTCATGCATTCAACCATAAACAGAAACTCATATATAATTCATTCAATATCATATTAATAAATATGAGAATATAGATTGATTCATACAAGAAAACAATTCATAATAGAAACTTTTGATTATCCTAAAACCTGTACGTTGCGTTGTTATACCAAACTTAAGCCAAATATTTTGAAAAAAGCATTTAGTGGCTAGGTCTTGGTTTCTAGTTTATATACCGATTAGGATAATCAATCACAAACAAAAAAGTACAAACAAATAAAATTAATAATAAGGGTGAATTATGTAAACTACCACTGAGATTAAGCCTAAATACAGTTAGCACATATCAATATGAAAATTATGCAAATACCACCCCTAATGGTGTTAAAGTTAACTGTTTGAATATGTTGACCAATGAAATATCTATTTTACCCTTAATGGATGTTTGAATAGTGCAAAATGTCTAATATACCCTTAAACAATAAATGAAATACCTAAAATGCCAATGTATTAATTTACACTTTTGCCCTTATTAAAAATTTATTTTACAAATAAACCAAAAAATTACCAACGACAACCTGTCAGCCAACGTAAAAAAGACAAACAATTATTTTTTTTTTCTATAAATTGAGGCACATTTGCTCTATTTTTTCACTGTTTGAAGCTATGAAGTCCAATTTTTTTCACCAGATATTTGTATAAGTCCAAATTCGTTCTTATTTGCTGGTAAAATAATTAAAGTAAATTAATTATATTATTATTAAGTGCATATATATATTTTTTCTATTTGCAGGAACTGCTAATGGCTTCATCATCATTAGCTTCAACAAATCAAGTTAATGGGAATATAATAAAGTTCAAAAATAGAAGATGTAAATGTGGAAGAAAGGCAGTAGTGAAAATTTCTGAGAGTGAAGCAAATCCTGGAAAATTATATTTTTTTTTGTGAAAATATGAGATGCAAGTATTATTCATTCTGGTCACCTGATGAGGAGGAATTCAAAAGCAGAAATCATCCATATTTAGATGATGTACATGTAGATGATATACATTACCAACTAAATACCCTATCAGCAAGGGTTTAAAATTTGAAATCATTATAACAATGGATAAAAGTACTTATGACAGTGAACTTGATATTTTTTGGGATGAATATGATTGTGTTTTTAGTTGTACTTAACATAAAATAATGTATTCTAAAAATGCTTACAAATAAAATGATATTTTAGAAAATATTTTTATGTACTTAATTGTGCTTAATTCTAACTGTCATTTATAAATAATAAGGGCACAACCCCAGACATATATAATCACCATTGATGCTTCACAAAAGGGGACACAACACTAAATCTAAGTATGTACATTGTGTACATTCATAAGTTGTGTTACTATAAAAAGGGGACACAACTCCATTTTCATGTATAGAGGGTCTTTTATACAGACCGACAACATGTACCAAAAATCTATTTGAGAAATGAAACATAATTTCATTTTCATTTCTCAATTAGATTTAACCACACCAAAATACTTAGGTGCACCAAAATATGGTAACAAATCCATAAAATCATAAACCATACTAGCAAATATCCATAGCATAGTAATAACATATATAAAAATATAAATATTAAAATTAAAAATAATAATCTTCCAAAAATAGCAGCCTTTTTTCATTCTCTGTCTATCCCATATTCCCTTGTGATAAAGCTACCTCATCTGCATTCCCTTGTGATGATGCCGCAGGCTGAAAGAAAAAAAAAAGTTAACTAAATGATTTACATTATGTAAGAAAAATAAAAAAGAATGAAGTAAATAATTTAGATTAGATAAGAAAAATAAAACAAATGAAAGTTAATTAAGTGATTTAAATTAGGTATAAAAATCAGCCAAAAGAAATGAAAGTTAGTAAGAAAAAATTCTTACATTTTCATTCCTAGCTTTCTTTACTGCATCTTTCTTTGCTGCAGTCTTTGTGCATGATCTTCTATTATGTTCAAGTTCTTTACACACACCACATCTAAAAACCAAATACCTCTTGTAAGTTTGTTGTTCGCCCAGTTTTTTCTTCCTTGTCAACTTTGGTCTTCCAGGCATATGCTTGATAAGAGGTGGTAGAAGAGTGTCACAATCAATAGTAAACCACATACATTTATTTGGAATGGAGTGGATCATTGAGTTGTATGTCCTAAGGTAAGCATCCTTAGTGAGATATGCATTAACAAATGATTCAGGATCCAATCTCTTAGTTGTTATACAAGCCATTACATGTTTGCAAGGCACACCGAATATCTGTCATTCCATATATTCACATGTTTTTTTTTTATTAAGGTGAACAATTAGAATTTTTGTCTCCTCAAGGACCTCATATTCCTCTCCTCCTGCCCATATAACAGTAATGTGTATACCAGCTTGATAATTTTTGCCAAGCCTAGATTTAACCTTTGGAGGAAGTGTGCTTTGCCATTCAAGAGTCTTTTGATATCTATCTTGGATCTTCTTCATCAATGTCCTCCTTATGTGATCAAGTAGGTTCAAAATAGGTCTTTGTCTAAAAACCTCGAGTTGATTGTTAAATGATTCAGTCATGCTGTTGGTTACATAATCACTCTTCACAAATTCATCGAATGCATGTCTTGACCAATGTACAACAAGTATATGTATCAAGTACTTCCATGCTTCCTCATTCACTGACTTAATCTCCTCTATGTGCTTATTGAAGTCAAAAACTAAATTAGCTCTTGCAGCAGCCCAAAACATATTTTTTAATTGTAAACTAGGATGTTTAAGCATGAAATTGGCATATATATGCCTAACACAGAACCTATATTTAGCATTTGGGAAATGGTATGCTAAGGCATTAATAATTCCCTTCTGTCTATCACTCATGAATGAGATTGTCTTCGTCTCTATTTCTCCAATGTAGTCATACAGATGCTGTAAAAATCAATCCCAATTGTCATTATTCTCTATTTCACATACTCAAATAGCATAGGGAATATTCCATTATTAGCATCTAAAAAATTGCAGATAGTAAAACTCCACCATATGGCTCTTTTAGGTGACAACCATCCAGCCCAATAAAAGGCTTACAACCCTTTAAAAAATCATCTTTTTGGGTTGGAAAATTTATCTTTGAAATCTTGGATTCTCAGTTATAACATTTCTAGTGGCCTTTACCAATGCCATTGCACCTAGATTCCTTACTTAGATTATATTAGCAAAGTTATACACATGCTCATAACAAGCTGTGTGATCACCTTCCAACCTATCAAGGGCCTTCCTTTTTGTCCTATACAATCTCTGTCTATTATATGTAAGCCTAAATTTTTTTCTAACCTCATCATGGATCACATTAATCTTTAAATTTGGATTTGACTTTATCAAACTCTTTAATTTTTTCGAAAGCCAAATAGAAGTTACTTCTTGATTTGTTGACTGAAAAACACAAGTGTGCTTAGCATTATAGGTTTTGACCATATAGGTCACTCCATCGGATGTAAGTATTGCATGAATCCTCCAATGGCACTTTTCAGCTTTACACTCCACTGTTACTCTTGATTTCTCATTTTTCACTCTATTCAATGCAAACCCATATTGGATAGCAAAATTTGCCAAAACCTCCCTAAAATATGTTACATTGTTGAACATTTGTCCAACAACAAATTCAATCTTATTACCTACTGTTTCTTTGAATTCCTTTCCTTTCATTAATTTGGCAATCTTAGCCATCGATTCATTTTCATCTGTATCACTTTCTTGTACATCATCATCATCAGTGGATCCATGTCATGACCAGTCATCATCATCATTACTATAATTCCTTCTATCAACATCTCTCCGCATCGTCATCTTTTTTAGCATTATCTCCTCCCCCAAATTAACTGTTTCACCCTCATTTTCATCGTCCTCATCACTATCCTCACCTTCATACTTATCATCATTCCATTCATAGTCAACATCTATATTTTCAGTCTCAATTTTAACTTATGGGTTTTCAACATTTCCATGTCCATTAGATGTATTCTGGGACTGTGTTGTACATGAACGATATTGGGATGAAACTATTTGAGGTTCATTTTCTGGTGAATAAGAGTTTTGAGATGGAACTTGTGGGGAAGATGGTGGATCATATGGAACTTGTGGGGAAGTTGGAGAATGAGATGGAACTTGTGGGGAAGTGGAAGACCATGGAACAACTTGAGAAAAATCTGCTTGTATGAGTTTTAATTGGACATGGAAATGAATAACATTATAACCCAACTTCTCAAACATGGCAAACATAGTCATCGGATGCTTATCACTGTTGATTTCTACTTTCTTATTATCATTTTATGGTAATTTAACCTCAAATCCCACATGTTCTAATGGAAATGTCTTTTTTTCCCAAATCCTAATACCATAGTATCAGTTAAAAGACATATCAAACTATATTTATCACCATCCATCCACATAGCCTCATATTCTACTATTAGAAAATGGATATACATTTCAGACAACATCTTTACTTATACCATATAATTGAAATAAAGTATAAAAAACATTTACAACACATTCCAAAAACAATACAAAACAAAAATAATATACAATTCACTAATCATGCACCAATACAAATAATACAAATATTGTCCAACACAGTAATTATGTATTCATTAATCATTACCTAATAGTAAATTGCATCATATTCTAAGTCATAAAACAAAATCATAAAACTAAACTTTATTTAGCAACATCTCAAATGTAATAAAAAAATACCAGAACTTTTACACTTCCAAAGTCACAAAGTTTAACTTGGTGGGTGAGAGGATCGACCTGCAGAGTACATATAAAATAGGTTAGACAAATAGTCACAAAGTTTAACTTGGTAGGTAAGAGGAAATCCTAACATCTCTCATGAGGACCTGTTTTAGAACCCAAGCAAAAACTTAATACAAAAGATCTAGCTTGTAATTTTGCACAATTTCATTTCAAAATGCTAAGTTTAAATTTCTTGGTGCTTATACCTTTATGCTCCACTTTTCTTTCCCACAAAATTCGTAAAGTCTACCACAAACCGTGAGTCATACAATCAAAAGTAGTCGTTCTGTCTTCCCAACATCATCTAAAAATGAACAAATTCAGTAAATAAATCACACATTTAATTACATGTT
Source organism: Rhamnella rubrinervis (assembly GCA_007844105.2). NCBI lineage: Eukaryota > Viridiplantae > Streptophyta > Magnoliopsida > Rosales > Rhamnaceae > Rhamnella > Rhamnella rubrinervis. The sequence continues at coordinate 22,445,140 of CM017578.2, forward strand.
ATATGTCATTACATAAGATGTCTGAAACCATAAAATCAGTGCTTAAATGACAATGAAAACATTCATTTCTTGTATGGCAAGTTACATGCATAAATTGTTATAGGGGATTAAATCTGAGAATGAGACCACATATTCATATTTTTGCTCTAAAAAAGCGCTGCATAACATAAAACATAGATAACCATATCAACGTTTAACACTGCTAAATAACTTTTATATATATTTTGACAATAACTATTTTCTAACTTGACTAGATAAAAATTTCACACTACTTGAAAATAATTATACATACTTGGAGTTTTAAATGTTCATAGCATAACAAACTTATTAAGTCATGATATCATAAATTGCTACTCTTTTTTAATTATCATCTAAATCTTAAGTTAGGCTTTTATCATTAGTAGCATATTTATGGCAACTCACTGTAAAAACTGTCAAATATTGATAGAAAAAGAAAAGGCTCTATAAAACTGTTACTTTAATAAAAAAAAATTGAAACATTTCACACAAAATAGAAAACATAGACTTTTTTTGTTTTTCTTCCTTTATTGCTTAAATTAATAAAGCATCACAAAATTGACAGCGAGAAGACATTCCTCAATGAGACATTTCAATATTCCCTTAATGAAACCATAATTTAAACTCTAATAGTAAAATTCCCAATTTTTATAACCAGATTTTAAAATTCCCTTAATCAAACCCTAATTTAAACCCTAAATTTTGAAACCAGATTTTAAATCGTATTCTTACACCACCAATTTTGAAACCTATTTTCAAATCATATTCTTCAATATCGTATTCTATTTTTCATAAAAACCTAATATACCCAAACTGATAAAAGAAGAGACCTAATAGAAGAAGATAATCAAAGTGTAGACCCAAATAAGAAAATATGTTAATAAGAAAAAAAAAGAGAAAGAAACAAAAATCCAAATAAACTCAAGGAGATAAAATTTCTAACCAATTCTGCTGTTTTACGAAGAGAAGAATAGAGGTGCATGAAGTATTGGTTCGCAAATAGTATCATCTTCACACAGAGAGCAAGAGCATGAATGAAGAAACACAAATGGTGTTTCGTGTCATTTTCCTTTGAGAGTAAGCACAGAGGTGTTCTGTGTTTCACAGACAAAGGAAGCTTCCAAGAGAAACTTCATGTTTTACAATGTGTAGTCAAATCATCACGTGCTTTCCTTTAGACTACAGTATTTGTTTAATTAAAAATTTTATAGTGGAAAGACGTAATTACCCTTTGACTGTTAATTTATAACGTTTGTCAACTAACGGCAGGGGAGGTCCCAAGTTAAAAACGATGTTGCCGTGGTCTTACTATATTTAGGGAAAACCTCAGGGGAGTTCAGTGATATTAACCCTAATAATAATAGCAAACATAAAAATTCAACCAACCTATATTAAATTTAATAAATTACAATATTACAATGTCACAAAACATAAAACCATATATAATTAATTTAATATCATTTTAATAAATAAGGGAATGTAGAATAATTCATACAAACAAACAATTCACAATGCAAACAAAGTACAAATACAGCAATCAATTCACAGTACAAAATAATCATTTCTTAATATAAACAAAGTTTAGGTAATTAATTCACTAATAGTTAAAGTATAAATAAAGTAATCAAACTTATAATATATTCAACAATAGATGATTAATCTTAAAATCGGTATGTTAAGTTGTTACACCAAACTTAAACTGAATACTTTGAAAAAAAACATTTAGCTGTTAGGTCTTGGTTTCCAGCTTATATACTGGTTAGGACAATCATTCAAAAAGCGCAAACAAAACAAAATTAATAATAATACTAGACATAAGAATTCAACCAACCTATATTTAATTTGCTAAATTACAATATTACAATTTGTTTATGAGGCAAATGCAACTCAATCACCATTACTAAAAAATACAAAAACAACAAAAAAATGAAAATTAACCTCTAAGTAAATGCAAATATAGACAAATGTATGTGAAAGCACCAACTTCCAGCCTCTGTAATCCCTATACTATAGTGAGCGATTCAAAAGGAAAACCCAATTAAAAACATCAAAAAAATAAAAATAAAAACCCTAATATGAACCCTAAAAAATCTAATATGAACTTTAGATTTTTCAATTTTGGACCCTAAAACAAAATTGAAAAATCTAATTATAAAAATTTTTCAATTTTGTATCCGAAACCAATCTCCATACAAAACCCATAAATATAAATGTTCAAATTAGATCCCCCAAAATCAAAACCCCCAATTAAGAACCCTAAGAACCCAAATATAAACTTTAATAATACAAATACAAACTCTGAATCAAAATTGGAAAACAAAAAGAAGGAAATTGTCAAATATCGTGCCAGTCCTAACACCCAAACATAACCTCTAAACATAAATTACCAAATTAATTTTTCAAAAAATAAATCCTCAAAGAGAAACCCAAAAATAAAAAAGTATAATGTATAAGTAAAATATTCACTGAATTACTGATTATATCTTCCATTTCTTCTTGCCTTTTTCTTTCTCGTAGTTGATTCCTTTCTTTCTTTTAATTCATTCAAAAAAATTAGTTTTCGTTCTTTAATATTGCACAATCAAAACCCACAGGTGAAATGAAGGGAAAGATTGGCACCAAAACCATACACATGTGGCTAAATGACATGAAGAGTAGGTGGAGCAGTGTACAACCCTTCAGCCTACATTGATTGACGAACACTAAAGTGACAATCTGATGGACATGTTATTTCATTATGGCTTAAGATGTTAAATGATCTATCTACCCCTAAAGTGTTAATTTATATGGTAGAAAACTAATGGTAGGGGTTTTGGAGCTATTTTTTAAAACTAGTATAAATTAACTAATATTTGACTAAACTTCAGGGTATTATATTATAATACCCCTACTTTTTAAGTTTTTAATAAAAAAAATTAATTTCAAATTGTATATAATACAAATTTATAACTATTTAATAATTTCTAGATTAATATATAATTTAGGTCTTACTATATTCTAATTAATTTTTATTTAACTCTTTATTATATATTATATTTTGTTATTTTTAATTTTTAAAAAATAATCTTAAAAAAATTATTTTTAATACTAATTATTTTACATTCTTTTTTATTTTCTAATTTATAGTGAATTATTTTTTTAATTATTTTTTAAAAACTTAAATCTTTTAAAACAAATAATGAAAAGGAGTCTTTTGGTTCCTAGATTCCTATTATGTAGTTAACACAACATTAAACGCTTTTTGCCAAGTCTTATCTCAATGCGATGTGTCTTCTAAACACTTCACATCTAAGTGGCACATTTTTTGCCCCTTTTAGAACATTAGTTCTTATCTTCCAACCAATGTCAAAATAGAACATATTTAGTGACAAAAAATTTATATCTTAAAAGGTTACAAGGTTATTATTTTAATTAATTTTGTTGCTAGTACATAATTTTTTAGAAGATAAAATATTTGTAAATTTTATGGATTAAGAATATAAAAAGTAATTGTAGTTAAATTTATTTTATATGATTCCATTAACAAGATTATTATATTTAAAATATACATATAAAAATTAATTTTCATGGATTAATTTACAAAATTATTATATTTAATAATGTATATATTAAAACAAATAATTTTAGCGGATTGTTACTCTATTTGTTTTTCTTCCATTACTTTTCATAATTATTTTCTATTTTTCTTATACGAACATACTGTTTGGAGGATCAAATTTGAAAGTGTTGAATGCAAAATTTGTTGTGTAGTAGGAAAAGTAGATACATATAATAATAATAAGATATGAAATTTTCCTATTTATTTCTTCTCTTACTCATATCATATTGCTTTTATATTTATCTTACATCATATTATTAACACGAGTCTCTATCCCATGAAAATTATAGGAGCACAAATATTATAAAAGTTGTAGGAGCACAAGTCTAATGGATAAAATCTATAGGCGAATATGATTGAAAGTGTAATCTATGAAAACTATAGCCAAATGTGATTAGAAAAGTAAAATTTTTCCGTGAAGGCATTTTGACCAATTAAAATTTGAATGGTTTTTTGTCAAGTAAATGGTAACATATTTCTGTGATTTTTGAATATGTTATAGATGACATCTAGAGCTTTCCAATGATATATTATAAGTATTGATCAAATTTTTTAAACTCAAGTTATAATTTTTCAAAATTTTTTTCTTGTGCAAATCGAAAATCTAATTTATGGTTAGGATTTATTATTTTTTATGCACACCAGAAATTGTGTTTCAGGATGAATTTTCATAGTATATTTTCCTATATGTTAGTTCATATGCATGAACTTTTGAGAGTCAAATTATATATGCATGATTTGATTTGATTTGATTTTTATATGTTATATTACTAATTTGATTTGTTGTTAACAAAGCTGTTTTGTATAAACTCTATATAGATAATTCAAAAGTAATAGTATGTTTTAGCCAAAATTTTCTTGTATTTTTTGATATTTCAATATTATCTCATTTTGACTTGTATATAATTATGATTTTTCTATCATGTGATATTCACTCTAGAAATAAATTTTTCTATTTTTTATTATTAAATCTTGAATTTTATCTGATGTATTATTGATTTTCAAATTATATGAAAATTTTTATGATTGTTCATTTACATGTTTAAAGCATGTGGTAGAAGTTTTGAATGATTTAAACTACTGATTGTGGAGATAAAATTTGTATAGTGTATATTGGTATGCAATATTTCAGTTTTCGACAATATCTATGTACAATATGGAAAATATAAAAAGGGTATTTATTATCTTCAAAAATTGTAAATTTTTTATGTATGATGTGTTTTTAGTGCTTTTGATAATGAAAGATTATTGGTTTGTGATTTTTTACGTACGATATGTTCTTAGTGATAATGAAAAATTATTGGTTTGTGCATGACATCTGATATGAATTACTTGAAGTTAATTTAAAAATACTATTTTTTAATTGTATTATTTTGTGGGTAGTTATAATGTTAGAAAGAGTTCATAAAATTAGATATTTCTAGAAGGAATTATATAATTTGGGTACTTGATATATTAATATATAAGTGTGCAAGCCAATTTAGTGGTGATGTTTAAACTATTGTCATATAAAAATAGAGTTTTTGATTTGGAAGGACCCAACTATTTTATGACAATCCTTGAAGGATTGCTTCGATTGCCGATAATACCTGGTTTTATCCAATGCCTGATTTCAAATTTTAAATCCTAAACAGAATTATAATTATGTTTCAATTGTGATTATATGGCCTGAAGATCACTAATAAATAAGTGTTAGAGAAAAAAACACTAATAAATAGATGATAGAGAAAATAATCTCCACCTTATATGTCAATAATTTGGTACTCTAATAGTAGTAAAAGTTGAAGAATTGTATCAAGTATTCAGAACTATTTTTTACTTTTTTTGCAACCGAGAAGATACTTGATACTCCAGTAGTAGTTTAGGAAGATTTCTATTTTTGCTTGTGGTTAAGAATTACAAGTAGTTGCTAATGATAAATCACAATGCTCAGCCTATTCAATTTGCATATGTGCTTGAAATAAATATTGTGCACTATTATAATAGATATTAGGTATCATGTTGGTAATGGCGTGAAATATTTGGGTTGATTGATCAAATAATACAAAAGTGAGTAATATAATAATGGCCAAAGCCTTAAGCAACTTTAAGAACAGTAAATGCCCAATTGACCAAATATCTAAAGCCCATAATTGTAAAGTTATTTATTACAGATATGGTAGTAAAGATTCTGTATTTTTACCTGTCGTATGAACAAATATTTGATTAATCTTTATTAGAAAGAGCTAAAAGTTATATATATATATACTTTATTTGTGGGTCTACATTTAATGAAATAGCTCAATTATGTGAATCACACCACTATGTTTGATATGAATGATTTTGGGACAAAAAATGACCTAAAATTTAAAGATAAACATAAGACTTGAAATCGGTGAATTTCTATTTGTATTCTTTATAATTTATTATCTATTTTACCATTAATTATCAATTTACATATATATATATATATATATATATATATTGCCTTCTACTTTGCACTGTTTATCGTATGTGTATATTATTTTTTATTTTTGAAAAATTTGACATCTAATGAGAATAATAATAATTTGTCTCACATATAATGCCATTACTCCTAATACACACAAGAAGAAAAAATATTTATACTTTTTAGAAAATATGAAGGGATTAACATGTCAAAAATAAGGGTTTTTTTTTCATTCATAATTAACAAAAAGGTTACATGTATATATATACATAAAAGAAGCTAACTATGGAAAGTACAGCTAAGCTAACGTGTTTATCCTTAACACTAGGAATTACAATTAACAATTTTTTTTCCTAAACCTTATCAGATATAATAACTCATGTCAACAAACCCCTTCAAGTTGATGCATAGGTATCTCTAATGCACAACTTGTAGAGTGAGTTGTAAAAATTTTGACTAGACACAGCTTTTGTAAGTATGTCTACTAATTGATCTTCTAAATTCACAAAGAGAAACCGAATAACTTTTTCCTCAAGATTTTGTTTGATAAAATGCCTATCTACCTCCACATGTTTCAAACAAGTGAAAAAGTTTCCTTAGAATCAATACTACCTTTTTAGTGAAATTCTTGACAACAAGTCTAACTTTGTGTCTTTCAATATTACTATAAGAGTCATGCTTGATCTTAAAGGCCCATTTACATCCAACATGTTTATAACCTTTTGGCATTTTAAGTAAATCCAACACTCCATTATGCTTCAAAGATTTCAACTCATTTAATAGAATTAATACTTTTAATAACTTGTAAAATGAAACTAGATTATCATCAATTCCAAAGTCAAATTTTAACTCTTATAATATATCGCATAATCATTAGAAACAACTCATCTTCTTGGTATCTGAGACATTCTCAATGTTGTTTTTTATGGTTTTTCTACAATCGATGCACTAAATGTAAGTTCAATAAGTTCATAAACTATATGCACTTCATTGAGTGTTTGATTATTTATTTGTTGTTTATATAAATTGTTTTTAACTGTTAAACAACTAAAGAAATAACAATTTTTGAAGAAGTGGGTAAAAGAATTTGCTCTTATTTTTTCAATAAATTGTTCTGATTTTTTGGATAACCAATGAAAAAAAAAAATCATTTGTTGTTATTGCATTATATTGCTTTTTATGTGGATTATAAATTCTTATATTCTCCAGGTAAGGGCAACCTTAAATATGCAAAGCCTTAAACTGGGTTTTCTTCTAGTCCATAGTTCAAAAGGAGTGTTTGGAAGTATAGCAGTCTTCAAGGCATGTATTCAAAGTGATAAAGATAAAGATGAATGGCTGAGCATACTCCTAACCATATTCATTAATATATGATCATGTCTTTTTGTTACATCATTTTATTATAGTATATCTGATATAGTGTATTGAGCACATATACTATGCTTTTCAAGGGATTTGCTAAATAGACTTGAACATTATCATAATTCATTGTATTTACCATAAAATTCATCATATAGATCATATTTAATCATTTTTACCTTTCTATCTAATTATCTTTATACCTTATAAATAAATTTTTTTAAGACATTGGTTGCTTGAAATTTTTTATACAATAAATAGACAGATTTATAACGAGAAAAATGATAAATAAAAGTAATAAACCATTTTTCTTCACTAAAAGATAGATCATAAAAAAACCCACATATATCAGTAGATATAATTTCAAGAAGTTGAGTGTTTTTTAGGCTCCTTTCTTTGTGTATTTGGTTCACTTTTCGTTAATACAATTCATGCGCACACTAAAATCACTAAAGTCAAATTTGATAAAATTTTAGTCTTTACAAATCTTTTAAAAACATGACTCAAATATTTATACCACAAGAAAGCTAAACATCCATTTACTAAACAACACTTAGTATCAATATTATCATGCAAGATTAAAAGATTTTCACTAAAAAAATTGTCCAGCTTTGAAGAATATCACAACCAATATGATAACTTCTTTTAAATGACTTAGAATAATTATTCCCAAATTTGAAAGTATATCCAATAGTGTCAAGTTTAGAAAAGAAAACAAAATTATGAGAAATAGAAGGTACATAAAATGTTTGAAATAAATATAAATGATATCCACTATATAAAATCAAACAGTAAGTTCCTATGGCTTCAATTAGAGTTTAACACGGTTCCTCATGAAAATAAATTTCTCATTTAAACTTTTGATTTGGGTTGGAATGAATCCCTGGAATGTATTAGAAATATGAGTGGTATAACTAGAATCAATCCACCAAGTATTATAAGGAACTTTCAACCAAATAATTAGATTTGAAACACACAAAAGTGCCAAGCTATTTCTTTTTTACTCATGCCTTACTTTTCAGGTAATCCTTCTGTCAGCGTCTAAGTTTCTTACATAAATGACACCTCTCACTTTTATGTTTATTCTTGTGAACTTAACTAAAATATTCATCAGTTTGGAGTGTCTTTGTTTGCCTATGCTCTAATCAAACTTCTTTCTGGGCTTCTTTTTATCTCATTGATAACCTACAAATTGAATGATTTGAGTCCCTTGACTCTTAAGTCTTGTCTTCTCTTGAACAGGAGCGTTAGCCAATTCATTCACATTCCACTTATCATTTATACTATAATAATTCATTCGAAATGACCCATACTTCTTAGGAGACAATAAGTTAAGAATGATTTATACTATATAAATTCATCAACTTTCATTCCCATTGTCTTCAGTCTTCTTGTTGTATTTATCATTTCAATAACATGTTGATATATTCTTGCAAATGACTTATCAGCTGTTTGAGATGGTTCTTCTACAAATTTTATTCACTCTTTAGTAAATTTAATTTTGGGAAGAGTTGTCTTAATGTTGTCGTAATAGTCAGCTTTTTTTGTATTATCAATAGTAAGCTGGTTTCTTAACTTGAAGTGTCATATCAAGATTCAACACATCAAGGTGAAATTGGACATGTTCACATTTGTAAGAGAAATTAAATCCATTAAAGAATAGAACAAATAAAGTAGGCAAATTAAAAATAAAAGAAATAGAAACTGCGAAACATAATAAAATGCTTATATATTAATGTTTTGAGTCATAAGTTTTAGCATATAAATCATATTTAAATAAATAATTATTTTAGATAAAATAGTAAATGCATATCTAAGATCTCCTTTAGGTTATTCTAAAATACATCATAATTATAATAATAATGCTAATGTTATTTCATTATCTATTTTTGGATTTGCTAAATATATTCAATTAAGTATAATAATTAGCACTTCATATTCATAAATTATAAAATTAAATTATTAACCTTTGGCCAACCCTTAACTATTTTATAATTAATGAATTTTAAATACCCATGTAAAAGTGTTGTAATGTCGTTACCTTAATAACATCAAAAAGTCACGAAGAATTGAATGAAAATATATAAGATAATTTAATATTAAAAAAAGTTTAAAGTTTGATTGCTTTAGTGACTAATAAATTATCAATATGAATATTAATATTGTACAAGCAAAGTACAATTTATAACAACTCCCATACACAGAGCCAACTTAATGGCTATCTTAAACTTTATATACAATAATATATATTTAAAATAGGATACATAACAAACCCATAAAAAAAAAATTGAACAATTATATCTCTAATATAAAACTAATATTGCTTGAACTATTCATGTTGTAAGGTTTCAAATGGAATCAGTCACTTGATAACAAGAACATATAAATTGAGCTAGTCATTTAATAAAAAGCAATATATAAATTAATAATAGCATGTATCATGAATATGAACTGCAATATTTTTCTCACATATTATCATTAGCATATATAGGAAACAAAGTATAAAAGCATAACACAATTCAATTCAACTTAACAAAATTATGCATATAAAGAATTGGAAACATAAATATCAATAAGCATCTAAAAATGTTGTCAAAAGGTAGTTAAACAGATTTTTTTCTTTTATGTGCATTGAATCATAATACAAAATTGGAGAAGTCATAAAAGGTGATTTGCTAATTAATCATTGCCTATTTGTGAAAAACAAAACAAAACTAGAATTCTATACTTGCCTAGATCAAATAAATAAATCCAGATTATTCAACAACAATTAATTATGTGGAAATAACATAAGTTAAAATTTCTTTAATGGAAAATTATAAAATTCCAAACAAGGCTATGATACCACATGTAAACATTAAATTATTGTATAAACATAATTGCAAATCTTAATTCTAAATCTTAGAATTCTATGATTGTCGCTAAAAATATAAGATATGATTTACATACCTTAATCATGTAAATGAAAAAAATAGTGATCCCTAAAATCACAAAGTACAATAATGGATAAAATCCAATTTCTCTCTATCCTTTTCAGTCAATGTGCATTCAGATGGAGACAATGCGCCATATCTTAATGATGAAAAAAAAAACCACTATATCTAATAATAACATTTCTAACGAACAATGAGTTTTAAATAAATAAACTATCTTTTTAACTTTCTAAAATAAAAACTCATCGATTAGAATTTATTTAATTAATATATTTATTAAATTATAATTAAATATAAAATATATAAAATAAATGAGCCACATAATATATATGGGCCTTACAAATGGAATATATTATTGCATTCACTTTTTCCCTGTTTAATATTCTATCACGTATGTATTATATGTATTATGCTTCATAAAACGAGGAATGTTATGCATGAGATAGTTTCTATATACTTATATACTATGTATAAGATAATAATAATGATAACAATTGGGTATCTAAATGGTTCTTAATACAAATTTTATATTGCCATATTGTTTGAATATTTTAGTTCTTGTAGGATAGGCGAGCATACCACTTTACAATTAAAAAATAATTTTAAAGATAAGAAAATAATGGACTGTCAATATGATAATCAAACGATGGAATAGAAACAAAAAATATAGAAATAATTCTAAATAGGTTCTGACTGCCTAAAAAAATAGAATTTTTAAATTAACTTTGAAATTCAACAATTAAAATGGTTAATAATAATGGAAATTGCTAAACTATTGAAAGCTTTGACCACGAATTAAAAGAAATATTAATTATGATAAATTAGACATAGTAGATACACAAATAAAAGAAAGAATTAATTAGATGTTAAATAATGTAATTGCTAAATTCATATGTAGTTATTTTTCTAAAAATTAAATTAAATATGTATTTTTTAGTTAAACATAAAATAATGGTAAAATAGTTATTAAAAAACTTTAACTTTGTCGATTAACCAAGAAGAGAGTTGACTACCAAAGAGTATTAGTGCAATAAAATTCAACACAAAGAGTGTGTTAGTATAATTACCTAATACAAAGGTAATGTAATTTTCTCCAACAATTAGAATAATTAAAATAAAAAAAAATTGTCAATCAAATCATATGACTTTCACTATCTCTTTGCCTTACATATGCAACAACATATAAAGGAACGACCCAGAAAACGCACGCAAAGTTTCCAATTATTTATGAACTATCAAAAGGGCCACTCATTATATATTATAAATATATATAAGATATATATATATATATATATTTATAGATATGGATGATATAATAGACGCGTCGCCTACTATATTTTAGGTGATAGATAAAAAAAAAAAAATTCTCACATGGGGTTTTTAATGTTTTTATGTATTTTTTATTATACTGTATTTATATATATATATATATATATATATTTTCAATTTATAGGTTTACACCTGCAAGTGTTTTATCAAATTCACATAAAATTATACTAACTTGGTTATAAATACTTTTCAATATAAAAATTCAAAAAAAAATATATATATATATATCTTATTCATCACCCAGAATATAAACGATGTCACCCATTATATTGTCCTCTTATTTATATATATATATATATATATATATTTTTTGAAAAGAAAAAATTTGATATAAGTATATGTAGTTTAGAGGTCTTAATCAAAGGAGGGCTATTTATTTTGGCCATCGTGGTGGTCGTATTCGTAACCAATATTTGGTCACCAATATTTGGTTAAGTTTACTGTTACATGCATGTGAAGTGACAACCCATTCAAAGCCCAAGAGGAGTTTGCCTAACCATTTTTGTTGTGTTTTCAACGCTCATTAACATCCAATATCTCCATATATATACCTAGATTTTAGAGTTATTTAAATATATACGACCAAACTGGCTTTATATATTAGCATTTATAAATAGAACTAGTACTGTTCCGCCTTACCTATAGCTCTAGTTTACCATTTATATTTTTTTTGGTAAATCTAGTTTACCATTTATAAATATCCATATATAATTGCAATAGATCCTAGACTTCTGCTTTGATTTAGACTATTCCTTCCACTTTGTCGTCCATCTTTTTGTTTTTTTTGGTTTTTGGTTTTTGTTTTGTTTTTGTTTTTTATATATTATATACATATATAGATGTAATCAATAACATGGGTATTAATATTGAATTGTCGACCTTAAACTGAAATCCATTTCTCAATAGGTTTGATCAATTATATCAATTCAATTAGGTTATATGTTTCAATTTTTATTTTATTTATTTATTTATTATTTTATAATCCTCTAAAATCTAAAATGACAAAGTGCACTTGTAATGGCTTAAATCTTTTTGTTGTTGTTGATGTTTTTAAGTAGCAAATGCGGTCTTGTAATTGTATATCTATAAGAATTTCCTAGACCAAGGAAGATAAAAAGACAGCATACAAATTCTCAAGGACATACTAACACTGATTTAGAATTTAAATTCTTTTACGTAAATTAAATATCAATGATCAAGATTGTAATATAATATGAATTAATTTATTTTAAAATTTTATTTAGAGGAAGTAAACCCTAAGCTATGCTTATTATTTCTTTATATATCAATAACACAATTACTTGAAATCAATCTGGATCACTGATTTAATTTGTTACGTATTAAAAAATTATAAAAATATTCGGTAGCGATAAAATGGGAGGCAATCCTAATTTCCCCAATATAGTCACAGAGCTATTTTAACGGAAACAATAATATGTAAGTGATATATATGTTGACAATTTTTATGACTGATGAGAGTGTCACTAGTGTCACTGCCCTATGATAATGGCACTTGTTTTACATAAAACTAAATAAATAAAAGTATAAAATTTAAATCGTTCACGCAACATCTACTACATGTGCTCTTAAATAGCCACCGCCTAGCCTTTAATTCTGGGACTACCAATCATACGCCAAAAAGCTACATCAATCTGGATTACCCAATTTTTCATTTTCCTTATGCTACTTTCTAGCCTCCTAAAACCCTAAACTTCAAGGTTTTAGAAAATGTGTATTCAAAAACATATTATGTTCCCATGAAAAAATCATTATGGGCAAACGTGCAAAATTTGTAGTAAGAGAAGTTGGCTAACCAAACTAGTGATTTGAATTCTTAGGATGTAAATCCAAACTAGTGATTTGAATTCTTAGGAAGTAAATTTCTTATCCTAAAAAAAAATTAACAATAACAGCAAAAGAATTAATATATATATATATATATATATAGTTTTCTTTAAATATAGTTTTTTTTCCTTTATCTATTTTTTATACAATTTTCCAAGCCTAAAACCAAAATATTCGCTGAATTTGGGAAATAGAGAGGAGAGAGGAAAAGGGGTCATTGACTTTTTGAGAATTTAATGAATTGCTGGCTGTTTTTGTTAAGAGGAATTGATGGCTCAACCGATCATGACTCTATTATTTACTGTGGCCAAAAGAAAATTTTGTTTTTACTTTTACAAATTGTGATTCTTCTTTACGTCAACAAAGTTGATATAAGAGAGAATTCTACTAGAGTATAGCTATTTTACATAATTTATATTTCAATATAACTGATATATTAAATATTCATAGATTAAGAGCTGATACATACTCAACATATCATTTCTGTTAAAAATATAAATTATGTAAAATAATTATATTCTATTATTTATTATTACTTATAATTGTTGTTGATGGATCTAATAGCTAAAATGATAAATATCATTATTAGTTATAAAAATTCACCTCACTATTTTTCCAGAAGCTTTTAATGACGTAATAGTTTAAAGATATGATACAAGACAAACCATATACATATACACACCTAATATGTAATGATAAATTCAACTGGAAATATATATATATATATATATATATATATATATATTATTAAAAACACACACCCCTAAATAACACAAAAGGGTCAGGAAATTTGAAGATGTTAAGAAAATAATCCATTTCTCCTTTTCAAACATTTATCGGCTTTTATCTGTAAGCTATCTGGCTATTTACTTGCGTGCAACTTTTTACTGTGGGCTTACCAAATATGCGGGTTAGGTGACGGGTCAATCCAGTTGCAGGTGAACTGTAAGTGTGGAATGGGCCCCATAATTTGGTAACCCTATAAGGTAATGCCAGCAAAGACCGTGGTGATCGGAGTAAAAAGATTTTGCAGCCTGGCATCAGTGTCATAAAAATGAATGTCTGTTAATGAACTCTTTTTCCCTTTAATTCATGTTGCTATCCAAATACTATTTAGATGATTGTTTTTCCAAAAATATCTTCCACCTATTTTAGTCAAGTGGTCATTAATTGGATTAGAATTCTGAAATATCAAATCAAAAGCTCACTTAATTCTTTACTAAAGACTTTGCTCAAATTTCTTTCTTGGTGGGTTCTTATGGGCGAGTTATATCATAAAAACTTGTAAAAGTTATAGAGAAAAATATAGAGAGGAGAAATTATAAATGGTTTAAAAGGAAATTTTATAGAGCTGTGAAAGGAAATAAGGTCGGGTCAGATGAGGGGGTTGGAGGAAGTGCAATTGCAGGTCTCTATCTCCATCTTTAGGCATCACAACTGGCTGCAATTAATCATTCACTGCAATTACCAGTTACTTCTCGCTGCATGCCCTTTACATTTCTGCTCTATAAACCATTCACAACCCCTTCTCTCAGATATTTTACTTCTCAACTTGCCAGGCGCCAGCTATAGCAACATGTGATCGCTCTTGGGCATGGCCCTTTTTTCATTTTTGTTCCATCTTGGATCATTGTCGAAAAAATAATTGAATTGATTGAATCGCTATCGGAGAAGAAATAACAGTTTTTTTATCGCTGAGTTATTTCTGTAGGACACATATACATACACCCTTTTTGTCGTTCATAAAATAAACAGAGAAAATGACAATCGTCCAACAATAAGTCCAGTTTCTTTGCAATCTATTTGGCCTTTTAACTTTGAGAATTTATTTGCCTAATTACTAACCACGAGAAAATTATTCAACATGAAATAAAAATAAGTAGCACCTTGCTTAAACTTTAAACAGTGTGCATTTGGAGGGAAAAGTGTGTTGCATGCGACAAAAAAGCATTGTAACAAAAGATGTACAAGCTTTTAATATGTATATACGTTTGCCCAAATCAAAGAAAGCAGCGCAATTGACAATCTAAAGCACCATTAAAAAAAAAAAATAGTAAAGAAAAGGAGAAAAAGGTAATAGCTCCCCAATAGGATGCTACCAATTGTCTCATCGTATTGGAAGCAGCACACATTATTGGGTTACGAAATCCACAGTGGGATTCAACAATATGGAACCTTATAGTATACAGGAAAATAATCCAAATACAGTAAAGTAAAAAGAAAAAAAAAACACCTTTTTTGAAAAAGAAAAAGAAAAAGAGAGAGAGTAAAATTAGAGAAATAAACATGAAATAAAATTGAAGATGACCTATAATTTGTTTTTAAACGCAGCGATAATCATCAGGGACTTTGAAGGTGCTTGGGTCCTCTTGTTGAATCCAACCATACTTCTCAATGAAAGGGTTGGCCAGTGAAACTGGTGGGTACTCATTAATGTCTTCCTTCCACACATTACCATCTTCTCCCAAGTCTCTCACTACCTCCCACAAACAGCTGTTGCATTTAAAGCCAGCACCAAAGCTAATCATGAACACTCTGTCCCCTTTCTTCAACCTCTTCTTCGCTTCCATGTACCCCAACACATACCACAGGCTACTCGCCGACGTGTTTCCGAACCGGTGTAGCGTCATCCTCGCCGGCTCCAGATCATACTCATTCAGATCCAAGCTCATTCCAATCCCGTCGATAACTGCCTTTCCACCTGTGTGTAGGCAAAAATGATCCACTCCGGTTTTGAAATTCACCACGGATTTGGGCGTACCTCCTTTGGTTGAAGTGGAGCTACGTGTCAGCTTCTTGAACAATGTCACGGCCATGAACCTCAGCAACTCTCTTACTGGCAAGATCTTGGGCGCTATAACCCTAAGGTTGTCGACGAATGATCTTGTGGCTGCTTTCGGAAGTGACTTCCCCAAGTGAAACCCTAGCTTGCCTTGGTCGTCCTCTGTTTGTATGCAACAATTATAAGATTCTTCTCTGGCACCGTGGTGGGTTCTCACTAAGCATTTCAGTTTGAGCATGGCTTTGTGTTTTAACTCCCT
This sequence comes from Rhamnella rubrinervis, assembly GCA_007844105.2. Taxonomy (NCBI): domain Eukaryota; kingdom Viridiplantae; phylum Streptophyta; class Magnoliopsida; order Rosales; family Rhamnaceae; genus Rhamnella; species Rhamnella rubrinervis. The sequence goes on from CM017578.2 coordinate 22,461,691, forward strand.
TTTGTTGGTCAAAAGGACAGCACAGCCACCGGACCTGAACAAACAGTTTGCTAAGATCATAGATCTGTCATTACCCGAATACCAATTTGGACTGAGAGACTCTGAAGTGACTAGCAGCGCGTAGAGGTTCTTTCGGGACTTGAAAATGTTCTTGACGATGTCAACCGAGATCAAGCTCGCACTGCAACCCATCCCTGTGAGGTTGTACACCTTGACGTCTTCCCGCATCTTGTAATGGTTTATGATTCTCGCGGCTAATGAAGGAACTGCTGCGAGCATTGAAACGTTGACGACCAGGACGTCGACTTGCGAGGGGGATATGCCTGACCTGGATAAGATTTTTTGGATGCTGTCGTGGAAAAACTCTTCCATTTCTGAGATCCCATCTGACAGAGTCGGACAATCTTCTCGGCCGGAGAACATGATTCTAGGCGCGTAGGTTTGCTCTCCAATGCCGGAGCTCACAATTGCTTTTAGAAGGAATTGGTATTCCCGGAGACCAAGGTTCTTGGTCCTCCTTATGATCTCCCCACTAAACGCTGTGTTTAGCTTTCTGTCATCGGTTGGCTTGTAGCATTCGTAATCCAAAATGTAACACTCTTGGTCTCTTCTCTCATCGAAACGTTTCCAAATCATGAAGAGGAGGTAGAAGATTGATAAGGCATAGAATAAAGTGAGAAGCTCCATGTTAGAGAGAGAGAGAGAGAGAGAGAGAGAGAATAGAGAGATAGGGTTTTTCTTCTCTGTGTTTGTAATTGTTAAGTTTAATTGATGAGAATCGACCAGGAACACTTATAGGAAGTGAGTTTGTATGTGAGTTGGACAAGAGTGTTGGAGAGGCTCTACATGTGAAAGTGCTTAAGACCCATTCCATCGCTCAACTCCCAACAAACTTAATTTACGTATATGTGCCTAAATATATCTTTCTAATCTTTATTTCAACATCACACTCATGTTAAAACAAAACCTGTACACCCATTATGCATGTGGAACATCTCAACTTGCATATGCTAATTAAGTCAACCTTTCGGCCCTCAAAAAAAAAAAAGGTCTAGCTAGTTCAAACATTAATATTTATGATTTTCCTTTCAGCATTTGTTTTGTTGTTTTTTCTTATGGCCAGAGTGAATTTTCAGTTTCAAATATCTAAAGGTACATCCTGTGACGTTTTATATTGGTGTTTTTCATTTTACAAAATAAAGATTTATATAAAATATATCAGGTTGCTATTTTTAGAAACAATATTGAAAACATATCAGATACAATTCTAAAATTTCTCAACAATTTTGAAAACAAGATGTTTTACACGTTTTTAAAAAATTTATTATATATAAATATTTAGGATAAACATAGATAAAGATGTTCCATATAAATAAAATTAATTTTGCTTTAATCTTACGAAAAACATTTTCACATTTTTAAAACATAAAAAAAAAATTCTTATTTTCTTTTTACAAAACAATTTTGTAAAAATTATTTTGTAAAACATCACCTGACAGGCTCTAATATACTATAAATTTATTTGTATTTTTAAAATGGAAAGCTATAATAGTTCGCAGTCAGTAGGTTACCCAATGTAGTTATCAACATTTAAGTACGATAAGGTGTGGTAGCTAGAATGAATTATAATACATGACGCTAAATTATGCAAACAATGTTTGTATAATTAATAATATAATGTAGGTCGAATAATGTTTATTATTTAGCATTTTTTAATTATTAATTTTTGAAAATAACTTACTCTTAAGCAACCCCTATTTTACCATTGTTTTTAACAATTTTAGTACACAATCAAATTGATATTATATATATATATATATATATATATATGAACACAAGCACGTGATCATATATACATACATGCCCATGAATATTTAGGATTATTATATGTAGCTTGGTTGGATGGACAGGTTTCCAGGTATATATTGGAGAATATTGGGTTACAAATAATATATATAGAAAAGCAGGGACTCCTTATTATTATTATAATTATTATTTAAATATTGGTTGGCGACAAATAATAATGTGATTTAATAGGCGTTAGGTAAGTACCTCTATGCTGATCGGATTGGTTCAAAATAAATTTTGTCAAAAGCTTTGTTGACCAATTGAGATACGTGAATGATGAGTCAATTTCCACGACGACTTCATTAATTAGGTCAACATTTACCATGTTAATCCATTCAACGCATGAACCGTTTAAACAAGTTGCGAAATGAAATTGCAAATCAGAACGTAACTACGTACGTACGCGTCAGAGGCCGCTCTGGAATTTGTCCAAAGGAATAATATATAATTTTTATAATCCTACATTATATATATAGCACACACACGCATAATGAGACATATGGCTCCTTGTTTGTGTTTTGATGGTCTTTTACATAGGCGTTTAATTAGCTGGAAGCTGATTTCTCAATTTCCGATCTCCTTTGACTATCTCAGTGTAATTAAAACGCAGATGCTGGTGAAAACGTGTATACAGAGGTCAGTGGGTCTACGCTGTGTCATTCTTCGTCATTGTGATTATGACATTAAAAGCCTCGCTTGTGTGGGAAAAAAACCCTGGTACTCCGGGAGTACCAACCTCCGTTCCATTGAAACGATACTATATAATATTTTATTAATATTTATGTTTATGTGGTATCATTTCAACGGGGCGGGAGTTGATACTTTCAGAGTATTAAAATTTTTTACCTTGCATGCAAAGGCATGAGAAGGACAAAATTGAACCAATTACACACATATATATATATATAATTATTGTGTTAATGACAGAGTAAATTAAAACCTTACAATTAATGTAAAAAAATTTCTCACCTCTTCATTTTTAGGGTATAAAATCAGACTTCTACATAGATAAAAATACATGAGACGCGAGCCAGAAAATGTATATGAACCTATAGGCTTGCGTGCAGCTAGCATAGTTTGGCTACAATTAAAACCGCATAACTATTTATCAGCTTCTATTAATTAAAAAGTGGATAAAGCCCCATTTATATTTGATACATGATATATATTCAACACAAATTGATGTCAAAATCAATCAAACAAACAATTAGTGATTCGATAAGCAAGAGAATCTTGTTTCCATCATCACCCACGTGATCAAGCGTGTGTCAATCCAAAACCCTCATAATTAAGTAATCTTTAGAAAAATTGATCACAGCCTTATTTGACTCAAAAAACATCGATTTCTATTTAGACTTGCGACCTTAATTTACTTATTAACATTCAAAATGGTTTCTTCTAGCTTGCAACTTAATGCAACTATATGACATGACCGCTATTAATTTCGGCAGTAATCAGTTGACTCAAAATCAATTTCTATTTTATTTTATTTTTTTTAAATCTTCAAACTTGTGTAATATTCGAGTAAAGTTTGGCAATTATCCCATTATTAATTTTAATCATTTTTTTCCGTTGTAAAAAGGAAAATGTACATCATTCTCACAAATACGTACCCTTAAGCCTGGGTTAATGTAATTCCGTAAAGAAAGTTTCATAATAAATTAAGGCTAAATTATTGTTATGATTCAAATATTCCCTTTCAATGTCTGTCTATTTATCTAATATACGATTGATTGAATTCAGATCTTTCCTTTAAGCGTCAGTCTATTTACCTACTAATTTTTTTACACATGAGAGTAATTTCTAAATGTATAGAGAAGACAGACAAGATTGATTGAATTCAGATCTTCCCTTTTAGTGTCAGTCTATTTACCTATTAATTTGTTTACATATGAGAGTATTTCTACATGTATAGAGGAGACATGCAAGAGATTTGAGTTCATGTTGATTAGTTGTATCAGAAAAAATATTAAATGGGTGGTGGCTTGGACAATTTTTGAATTAGACAAGAGCATACTATCACAACCACTTTTTACAATTTAGCAAAAACAATGCCATGATGCATGTTCCTCCTTAATATTCTTTCTTGAATAAGAGAAATTAAAAAAGCCGGTTCAAGCTATTAATGCCAAAAACCACATCTCCCTAGTCCCTACCTTTCAGCTTCCATGGCAGCTGGATTTGGCATGAAAAAACACCATCTTTTCGCAAAGATAAACACTTAAAAAGCAAGCATTGATGTTCACCACAATTGATCAAATTTAAAGTGAAGTCTTTCATGATCACATGCATGATGTTATATACCATTCATCGCCATTGAAAATAAAGCTTTATTGTCAAAGATGCCAACTGTCCATCTGTGCATGCACTTAATTAGCTTCTAGCGAAGCGCTCTGCTTATTTCCACCGGCCCATTAATCTTTTGTATTTTTGGGGTCCCAACTAGTACATGCACAACCATATATACATACTAGTAAACTCGTGCAAATAAAAATAGCTTTAATTAATTTGGAAAGTGCAAGCAGAATTTGATTGCACCCACGTACCTTCATGTGTGTGTGTGTGTGTGCGTGGAAAAATCCGTGATATGGAAATGACATAACAAAGTGCGTACTTTTAAAACCGTCATGGTGGCTCATTGGTGTTTTTCCAATTGTATATCAATGCATTCGACAATCAAGCGTCTTCTCATTGCAATGTGTTAACGTAAACCTATCTTTTTGTCAGTTAATTTCTAACCCCTTTCCCATCCCTGAAACCATACTCATCATATCCAAACAGCTTAATTTTTCATCGAAGTTCGAGGAAACGATGGTTAGGACGACTCAGTTACAAATTAAGCACATTGGTAATGAGAAACAAAAAGAGAAAAAAATGAAGTGAGAATTAGTTTAGCATTTGTCCTTATTCTATTATAGCTGCTAATCAATTTTATTTTATTTTTTTTATAAAAAAATTCATACTTATGGAAAAAAAATATCACATCAAAGTTCTTAATTTGTCTCAAAGCAAAAAGGAAATTAAAGAGAATGATATGTATGCTATGCTTTGTAACAAAGGATTAATATATATAATAAATCGAACTACACGTTTGTCTAAAGACTAGTACACCACAAAAGTCATTGACAATTCACAGCCCTAGGTTGAGACACTAAGACAAGGCACATATATATTAAAGACTGGCCTAGTTTCGCAAATTGATCTAGTAGCAAGTACATTCATGTGGGGGTCAGTTTAGGTCATGATACAATAATATGACACAAAATCAACGGTTTTAGATTTAATGTAATTGAGTTTGGGTCAAAATCGAACTGACTTAAATGAGTTATTTTCTAATCAACTTGCTTAGTTTAAAATTGACATGTTTAATAATCGTGTCAATTCTAATTATTTATTTTGTAATACTTTAAAATTTAATTATCTAACTTGTAATTTATAATTTTTTTTCAAACTAATTTAAATTCAATAAGATAATATGATATATTTTGAAGTTTTAAAGTTTAGAAATACAAAAGAGTTGAACGCGTTATTATATATATAATATTATTTTATTATGTTTTGATTAGAGCTGTATTATATTTCATACATGTATTAGTTAAAATTAAATAGAAATTATATTATGATTTAATTATTATAATTTATAAAAATTATATATATGAATTTAATATTAATTATGTATTGTATATTATAAAAAAAATTATTAAATATTTTCAACTTATTTAAATGGGTGCCATTTTACAACTACAACGACACCAAGACCTTGATGTAAAACATCTTATGAATTAGTAGAAAGTTTTTAACCACAACACAGCTGCAATCAGAATTTTCATAAATACGACACAGAATCATATAATTTTCTTAATATAATCTTTTATAATTTGCAGTGGCTTATGGAAGTATATATAATTTTTTTTGCAGTTCTCAATTCATTAAAGTCGGAATAAATATATAAGGAACTGAAATTCTTTTCAACGTTTTTATATAATTTTTTTTAAAAAAAACTTTTTTATGTATTCGGACCAGAACCTTAATCTGGCGCCTTAGACCAACTTAGCCATCTCAACAATGAAGTCCTCATCTATTATTTTATCTTTATTATAAAAGAGAAGAGAAGAGGGAAAGAGAAATAGAACAAAAAGGAAAAGGGAAAAATCGCATTAAACAACTAGATGACAGCGTAACAAAAGTGTGAAAAATAGAAAAGAGCAATAATGCACTTTTAGAATTTAAAGTGATATTCAATGTCGGGACCAAAAACAAAAATAGACTTTTTCTTTTTTCTTTTTTAATATATATGTTTAAATTAATATTATAAATTTCTAGTGCTAATAAATGTCAAGTGGGTCGGGTGCATATATGTGTTGTTAAATATCAACCACATTTTGACGGCCAAAAAAAAATATATCAACTACATTTAGAGAGGTGGATCCAGGATTTTAAAATATAGTGCGCTGTATTTATGGAAATAGACTAGACTTCCATTCAAATTTTTCGTTGATTAAAGAATAATTTAATGGCTTTTTCAATCCACTTATGAAAGATGAGTTAGGATAAGTGATTTTGTGAAAAGAAAAGAAGCTGAGAATGAACTAGTCTAGGCTAAAAATATAATAAAATATATAAATTACATATAAAAAAAACTAAACGACCTATAGCCCATACAACCCTCAATGTATATTCATCCTTAATAGGGGTGGATTCAGGATTTTATAATAAGTTAGGCTATATTTATGAGAAGAAATTAAATTTTTTTTTATCAAATTTATTAGAAATTGATAATTGGATAATAATCAAGCAGCTTTTTCAATCCATTTATGAAAGATGGGTTGGGGTATGTAATTATATAAAAACAAATGAAGGAGGGGGTTATGATTAGGCTAAGAGTGTTATATAAATATAATTTTTATAATATTTTATTATTTATTTCAAAATATATTTATTTGTGGTTAGTGCATATTAGTTAGACAGCTTAAAACCCTAAAACCCTTAGTTTTATTTATTATATTCATGGGTGAAAAAGTTTCACATTAGTTGTGAATCAAAGGTGGGGAGGCTTTTTTTCTCTTTATAAACATAGTCCCTATTTACTTTTATTTACATCAAAATATTTGTTATTTCTATTATTATTATAAATAATAAATTTCTTAATTATTTCTTTTTTCAAGAATAGTTTTATTTTATAAAGTTTTAGATTTTTATTTAATATTAAAAGGCAATTTCAATAGCTGTTTGAAGGTGCAATATTTAGAGTGCACTATTATTGCATCTAACTTTTATCCCGGAAGAGAGGCTGTCATAAAACCTGTCCCCACCAAAGATATTATCTAGAAGAGTAGAATCTTCCTTTATAGGCAATATACACATGGTTCGACTGTTTAGTTTCTATTTGTGGGTTTGTTTAGATTAATTTATTCAAGTTTATGAGCTTGTTCTGTAGTGGCTACGCTATGAGGTATTTATATTTTTAACAATCTTAAAGGAAGATTATGGATGTTGTTATGCTTATTGTTAAGTCTTTGCCCGATGTCTCCAAGATTCAACCCTTTAATGGGTCACACTTTAAGAGATAGAAAAAGAAAATTTATTGATGATTTTTCTAGATATATTAAACTATATCTTTTGAAGTCTAAAGACAGGAAGATATTTTAAAATATTTAAAGAAGAAGTGGAGAATCAGCTTGACAAGAAAATTAAAACATTGAGAAGTGATAGAGGAGGTGTATATAAGTCCAATCCATTCATTGTATTTTGATAGTTTCACGGTATTAATCATGAAGTTACATCTCTTTATTCACCTGAATCTAATGGGGCAACTAAGAGGAAGAATAGAACTCTGAAGAATATAATGAGTGCACTACTTGTGAGTTTTAAGGCACCTTTGAACTTACGAGGGGAAACTATTTTATCTACATGTCATATACAAAATAGAATAGCTTATAAGAAAATAGAGAAGACACCATATGAGTTATGGAAAGGTTATTTAACTAACTTTGGATATTTAAAAATATGGGGGTGTCTTGATAAAGTTCTCATAAGATCCTAAAAGGAGTAAATTACGTCCTAAGAATGTGGATTGCATGTTTATTGGGTATTCTCATAATAGAATTACATATAGACAACATCATTGGATCTAAAAATACTGAATTCTTTGAAGATATATTTCCTATGAAACTTATAGTTGAGAGAAGTTCACCTCATGAAGAAAATGGTGTTGATGCTCCCAAGAAAGATATTTTAGTGATCCTCTCAAGATAGGGATATGTATTTTTAGATCTTCTGAGATAGAAAGATGTTTCGATGATCCTCTTGAGACAAGGCGAAGTTTTGGTGATCCTTTAGAGAATTCTAAACAAAAAGTAAAGAGAAGTGAGAGAAAGAGAGCAGTTAGCAATTTTGGTGATGATTATGTCTTTCTTACTAAAAATAACTCTCAGAGTTATGAAAAGGCTATAACTTCATTCAATGCTCCATTTTGGAGGGAAGCAATTAACAATGAGATAGATTGAATTATGTGTAATGATACTTGGAGGTTAATTGATTTGCCTATAGAAATAAACAGTTTAAGTTGTAAATGGATTTTCAAAAAGAAGATGAAAGCTTATAAGTCAATTGATAAATATAAACCAAGATTGATAGTCAAAGGCTTTAACCAAAAGAGATATATAGATTACTTTGATACATATGCTCCAATTATCATAATTTACACAATTAGAGTATTGATTACTCAAGCTGCAATTCATAATTTGTTTATTCATCAAATGGATATTAAAATTGCACTCCTTAATGGAGATTTGGAGAAGGAAATTTATATGGATCAACCTTAGTGTTGTCTTGTAACTAGAAGAGAGCATAAGATATGTAGGTTTATTAAGTCATTATATGACCTAAAATAAGCTGCATGAGAAATTTGGTGAAATATTAGAATCAAATGGTTATCTAATTAATAAGGCAGATATATATGTTTATTATAAAAATCTTAATACTAATGCTTATGTGATTATATGCCTATATATTGATGACATGTTTATCTTTGGGACAAACAAAGATGTGATGATAAAGACCAAAGACTTTTTGACTTCTAACTTTGATATAAAAGATATGGATTTTGTCATAAGAGCACTATATGGGGAAGTTATTAAAAAAGTTTGGGTATTATAAGTGTAAATCAGTATTATTCCTTATGATGCGAATACTCACTTGAAGAAGAATTTAGATCATAGTGTCTCAAAGTCAAAGTATGCTTAGATCATTGATAGCCTAAAGTATATGATGAATTGTACAAGGCTTGATATTCCTTATGTAGTTAATAGATTGAGTAGATATACTTCTAATCCTAATAAAGATCATAAGACTAGATTAGATAGTGTTGCAAAATATTTGAGAGCATTATTGATCTTGGGATACATTTTGGGAGGTCTCCACCTGTGATAGAGAATTATAATAATGCAAACTGGATATCTGATTTTGATGAAATAAAATTCATTAGTGGATATGTGTTTACCCTTGGTGGAGGTGCAATGTCTTGGAAGTTATCTAAAGAAACTTGTATAGCTCGTTCTACCATGAAGTCCGAGCTGATCACCTTAGAGAAGACATGTCTTTGTTAGATATGCTCTTGGACCCCACTTGGATAAAATACGTTTAAGTTAAATTAAAATTAAATTTATTTTAATTTTAATTTTCTGGATAATATGTTATCTCATCAGTTAAGATTTACTTTAAATTAAATTTATTTTTAAATCTTTATCTTAACTGAAGATATCAGATAAGATGTATTTTCTAATTTAAACTTTGTGTTATTATTATTAAATACATCGTTGTTTTCTTTTCACAAGGGGCCAAGGGTTTTTTCAGTCTTCTGTGACAGAGAAAAAAACTATTCCTCCAGAAAATTTTAACGTATTTTTCAAAAGAACGTAGGAAAAGAAAGAACATTTCTGTTCTTTGTTTTTTCCTTTTGTGTTCTAATATTTTTCATAGATCGTTGTGCCCACACACATTGCTCCATCACATCTGACGATAGCACTGAAAGATCGGACGATTGATATTACGATCGTGCAGTTCAGATTGTAGATCACGAGGTGCAGTAGCTGATTTATGGTGGTGATTACCGAACTAGAGGATCAACTGGTAGATCTTCACATCAGGGAAGAGGTAATCCAGAATTCTTATCTTTCAGTTTTATGATTTACATAACATGTTTTATATTGCTTCCGCTGTCTCTGTTTATGTGAATCCTTCATGTGGTATCAGAGCAGTGTTATGTAAATCATATGAATTTTTTTTAGAATTCAAATGCATGTGATTTATGATGTTTTAATAGAAATATGACACCTAGGATTCTATTATAATGTAATTGCATGATAATGTATGTTTTGTATATTTATTTGTTCATAATGGATGTTGTAGTAACCCGATCCATGGTAGTTTTTCCCTATATTTTATTTTTGGGATGTAACAGGGAGGCTGGTCATAAGATCAGGTTTCCTCCCTGATTTTTTTTTATATTTTCGGATTTTATTGTATTTTATTTTATTTTAAATTTATTTTATGTAAAAGTCAAAAAACACAAGTGTAAAATCTGCATCCCATGGTCGCTTCGGCCAGAGGCTACAGTGCCGATTGATGAACCGTCAGAAGTGTTGGAACCGTAACGAGCAGAGGATGTCGTGGTCATAATTTTAGCCCTAGAAACCCTTGCACGCGCCCAAACGTGCCTCTCAAAGGCGGATACGCATGGGCCTCACTCTCTGGCACTTAGCCGACGCGTGGGAGAGCGTGCACTGTGTTCTGGGTGGCTACTTGTGGCGGTTGGCTCCTCTGGATGTTGGGTTTCTACCTGTGGCAGGGATTTGGGAACGACACATGAACCGAGGCTATAGAGGCTAGGGTTTCTTGATGGGTTAGGGATTTGGTTTTTATTTGGGTTTTTACAATTTTTGGTCTTAAAGCCTAATTAAAAGTTGGACCCAATAAAGACTCAATACCTTTGAGCCCATTAGAAGATGAAGAAGAAGATTGGGCCAGCTATTTAATTTGGGCCATTAGAGCCTTGCAATTTTATTTGGGTTTGTAATTTTCTTTTTTAGGAAACTATGGATTTGGGTTAGTTATTTTATTTATAGCTTTTATGAATGTTTTTAATATTAGTTCTTAACAATATTATGTGATAGCATGACATATAGAATAAGTGGTGCCATATAAGATTAAATTATTGAATAATTACATGTGCATAATAATTATTATGATTTAATCTAATTTAATAATTATTATGGGAAATTATTTTTTTTCAAAAATAATTTAGCAAATCCCAAATTAATTTTAAAATATTGAATGATGAAGGTTTTAATTATTTATTTATTTATTTTTAAAACCTAAGGGCTCCATTGTGGGTTCAAAATAAAATGATCATGTGAAGTCCCAACGGATAAGCATGGTTGGATTTTATTGGGATGAACCTTAATTAATTTTGAAATTTTAATTAGGTTGATCGGCCCAACGTCGACAATCTTAGATATTAAAGAAAATTTTAAAATTAAAACAATAGTTAATAACATTCAAACTTAATTTATTTATTACCCTCCCAACGAGGCTATGATTCTTAAATTAACTGCCCAAAAGTTTATAAAAATAATTAGATTGAAATAAATTTGTGTTATCTAGGGAGGTTCTGTCTAGGAGGATGGGATTTAAGTGGTCCGCTTGTGACCCCCCATTCTTTCCTGGGAACTAACTTAGTAGGACACTGTTTTATTTCATGATCAAATTTAGTTTGTTATAAATATCTTGCCCAACGTGAGTATTTATAAAGAAAACTAAATAATTGTTTACAATAAACAGAAAAATAGTTTATGGGATTTACTATGTTTTTTTAAGTTTATTGTGGAAATACATATTAATACTAGTGTGCAAATTTATTTCAGAAAATATCAAGTTTTAGTCCTCTCGCACAAATTTTAAGCCAAAAACCCATGGATGGTAGCAACTATAGCGAATGGAAAACCAACCTGTTTATCGTTTTGGAATATGAAAATCTCAAATTTGTCCTGACATCACCAAAGCCCGATGTTCCCATTTAACGCCCGAACAAGTACAAAAGAATTATAATGAGTGGGCAAAGGCAAATACAACAGTTCGCTGCTATATTCTTGCCAGTGTTGCTAGTCATTTGAAGGGAGAAATATCTCGATTACGGTTGGAGCGAAATGCTTGGCTGGATGGGATGTTTGCTTCAAAGTACTAGTTCTTTAAGGCAAGCTGCAATGAATGGTTTAATGAATGCTCGCTTGACTGGGGGAAATGTGAGGGATCATTGTTTAAAAATGATGTCATATTTCACTCAATTGGAAGTGATGGGAACTAAGCTGGACCGACAATCCCAAATAGACATGATTTTGGAATCACTACCTGAGAGTTATGCTCAGTTTAAGGTCAACTATAATATGAACAAGATGGATCTTACTCCTACGGAGTTAATGCATGAGCTTGAGAGTGCTGAAAGGGCTCTCGTGAAGCGCAGCAGTGCTCATAATGTTGAAGGTTCTTCTTCGAAATCCAAAGGAAAACCTAAAGGTGGTCAAAAGAATAAGAAGAAAAACAAAGCAAAAATACCGGTCACCAAAACTACTGCAATGAAGAAGTCGAAAGGCAAGTGCTTCAAGTGCGGACAGAAAGGTCACTGGAAGCAGAATTGCCCTAAGCTGAACAACAAACAAGGTATGTGTGAAATAAATGTACTTGAAACTTGTTTAGTGGAGAATTATAACGATAAATGGATCATTGATTCAGGAGCCACTAATCATGTTTATTACTCTTTGCAATGGTTCAAACAGTATAGCTTGTTAGGAGAAGGACAAAGAAGTTTGAGACTTGGGAACGGGGAGCATGTCTCTGTGAAGGCTGTAGGATTAGTTATTTTAAATTTCAATAAAAGTAGGACTTTGTATTTACAAGACTGTTTATTTGTTCTGGATTTTAGTAGGAATTTAATTTCTGTTAGTTGTTTATTTGAACAAGAATTAACAATGGAATTTAATTCCTCTATTTTAATAAGAAGTTATTCTTCAGTTATTTGTTCCGGAGATTTATTGAATGGTCTTTATTATTTGAGTCCTATGTCCTATAGCATTCATAATATTGAAATTAATAATGATGAGCATAACCATATAGCCAAGAAAAGAAAGGTTTCTAATGAAACTTATCTTTGGCATTTGCGATTAGATCATATTAATCCTGACAGGATTAATGGTTTGGTTAAAAGTGGGATTTTAAGTTCCCTAGTTTTTGAACCAATACCAGTGTGTGAATCTTATTTGGAAGGTAAAATGACCAAGAGGACCTTCAAGGCTAAAGGTTATCGGGCAACAAAACCGCTGGAATTAGTGCATACTGATGTGTACGGACCAATAAATGTTCAAGCTAGAGGAGGGTATGAGTATTTTGTCACCTTCACTGATGACTACTCAAGATATGGATACATTTACCTAATGCGCCATAAGTCTGAAACTTTCACAAAATTTCGAGAGTATAAGGCTGAGGCAGAAAAGCAATTAGGACTCCATATCAAAGAGCTTCGGTCTGACCGAGGCGGAGAATACCTATTTGGAGAATTTAAGTCTTACCTAGCTCAAGAGGGGATAGTTTCACAACTGTCAGCCCCTAGAACACCCCAGCAAAATGGAGTGGCAGAGAGAAGAAATCGAACTCTTCAAGATATGGTGAGGTCAATGCTCAGTTATTCATCATTACCTATATCATTTTGGGGATATGCCTTAGAAACTGCCATGTATCTTCTGAACTTGGTTCCTTCTAAATCGGTTCATAAGACACCCACGATGTGGAAAGGGCTAGCCTAGTTTAAGCCATATTGAATATGGGGTGCTCCACATGTCTTACGAAAGGAACCTGATAAGTTAGAATCTAGGACGGAGGTATGTATGTTTATAGGATACCCAAAGGGAACGAGAGGTGGTCTCTTTTATAGTTCCTCAGATAAGAAAGTTTTTGTGAGTACTCACGCTATTTTCTTAGAGGAAGACTATATTAGAAATTTCAAACCCAAGAGTCAAATAATTCTTGAGGAGTTACAATCAAAGAACGAACCGAACTACACTTGGCTTTGCTTCCTATGCATGTTCAAAGAGGGAAAATATACCCCAAGGTGAGCAGGTAAACAGTGGAGCAGCAAGAACCATTACAGTGGAACCGATCAGAGGAACTTACACTAAAAGAACCAATAGAAGAATCGAGCACATGCCTCAAATACAAAATGATGAACATAATTTTTACGAGGTAGACAAATGACCAAAATACTCGTTGTGGGAGAATAAGACGTAAGCCAACAAGATATGTCTTGCTAGGTGAATCTTACCAAGTCATCGCTGATAGCGAAGAGGATCCCATTAGTTACAATGAAGCACTGGAAGATGTTGATGCTCAAGAATGGCATAAAGCCATGAACCGAGAAATGGAATCTATGTATTCCAATTCAGTCTAGTCTCTTGTAAAGGCACCCAAAGGGATAAAACCTATAGGGTGTAAATGGATTTACAAGAAGAAAAGAGGATCGGATGGAAAGGTAGAAACCTTCAAAGTTAGATTGGTGGTAAAAGGTTATACCCAAAAAGAGGGTATAGACTATGAAGAAACCTTTTCGCCAGTAGCCATGCTAAAGTCCATCCGGATTCTTTTAGTTGTAGCTGCAAGTCTTGATTATGAGATTTGGCAGATGGATGTCAAAATAGCCTTCTTAAATGGCAATCTAGAAGAAGACATCTACATGCATCAACCAGAAGGGTTTATAGCTAAAGGCCAAGAACACATGGTATGCAAGTTGCAAAGGTCAATTTATGGACTTAAGCAAGCATCCAGATCATGGAACATCAGATTTGATCAGGCCGTTACTTCTAATGGTTTTGATAAAAGTCCTGATGAACCTTGTGTTTACAAAAGGATCCAAGGAAGAAGGGTGGCTTTTCTGGTCCTTTACGTAGATGACATTTTGTTAATTGGAAACGATAAACAAGTGTTGTCAGATGTAAAAAATTGGTTGCATAAGCAATTTGACATGAAGGATTTGGAAGAAGCCAATTACATTCTTGGAATCAAAGTTTTACGAGACCGGAAGAATAGGCTATTGGCATTGTCTCAAGCCTCTTATATTGATAAAATTCTTGCCAAGTTCAACATGGAAAATTCCAAGAGGGAATCCTTACCCTTCAGACATGGAATTCATTTTTCTAAGGAACAATCACCAAAAACTCCTGAAGAGAAAGAACGCATGAGTAAGGTACCTTATGCTTCGGCAGTAGGTAGTCTCATATATGCCATGTTTTGTACTAGGCCAGATATCTGCTATGTAGTGGAATCGTAGTTGGTATCAATCGATCCCTGAAGAACAACGGGCGTCAAGTATATACTTAAGTATCTAGAAAAGAGATTATATACTTGTATTCTTAGTGGGAGTTTGGAAGCTGTTGGTTTTACTCGACTTCAAGGGATATTGACTCTAGAAAATCAACCTCTGGATATGTGTTCACCCTTAATGGTGGAGCCATTTGTTGGAGGAGTATTAAACAGACATGTGTTGCTGACTCCACCACTGAAGCTGAATATGTGGTTGCTTCTGAAGCAGCAAAGGAAGCTGTGTGGCTGAAGAAATTCCTTTTGGATCTTGAGGTGATACAAAGTGCGGGACGACCGATTACCCTCTACTGTGACAACAGTGGGGCCGTCGCACAGTCAAAAGAACCAAGGTATCACAAGAAACAAAAGCACATAGAGAGGAAGTACCACTTGATCCGAGACATCATTGAGAGAGGAGACACAGTGGTTACCAAAATATCATCAGAGGAGAATTTAGCAGACCCATTTACAAAGGCTTTACCTGTTCAAGTGTTTGAGAGACATGTAAATTGTATGGGTGTTAGAAAGTTACCAGATTTGCTTTAGAGCAAGTGAGAGTATTTGTTTGAGTTTATGTAACAAAATAAATAAATTATTTTTCTGAAATTAATAAAATTTTAAAAGTATTTTTCATACTTTTGTGCACACTAGTATTTTTCGTATAAAGGTCCAGATTAATTATTGAGTATATGGTCATATGGTTACGGCCATAGAAGACATGATCATAGGTTTTCATAATTAATGAATAAGATCACAGTTATTAAATAAAGTTGGGCACTTTATTTAGACTGTAATATTTTATGAAATAACTTGTCTTGGTTATTATAAAATATTAGTGCAAATTATGTTTACATTGGTAGGATCAAAGTGAGATTTAATTAAAGTTAAATTTCTGTAAAAGGAATTAAATCTCAAATAATATTTGATTATTATTTTCTCTTAATCCTGAGTTTATTGTAGATAGGTGTTTAAATAATTGTTGTTCCTTGAATTATCAATAAGTGAGGTCTATTTTACGACCAATACCTTGATGATTTGGGAGCACAATTTTTTGAATTATCAGTATCTATGAAATAAACAAAATGGAATTTGTATGAAATATCCTCTTGATATGTTTCAGTACTTAGATGCAATAAAGTCACTGGCCAGTGCATTTGATCCATTAGAGAAACTATTAAATCAAGAGAATAAATAATTAATTGATAGACAGAACAAATAATCAATTAATTATTGATATTTTACAAAGGAGAAATTAATATTAATATTGATATTATTAATTTTGGAGTTCAACTCTGGGCCTTTAGTGGAGTGGCACTGGATTATTATAATTGCTATGCAATTATAAAGAGCCTTAATTAATAATAGTCGTTGGATCCCCATGCTAGCTTCGGGTTATGTGGTGGACACTTGGATATGAGTTTATAACACAAGTCTTGAGTTACATGATCTTGGGTTAAGACTCAAGTTTGTACACAAGCAGTGAGAGATTGTTAGATATGCTCTTGGGCCCCTTGGATAAAATACGTTTAAGTTAAATTAAAATTAAATTTATTTTAATTTTAATTTTCTGATAATATATTATCTCGATCGTTAAGATTTACTTTAAATTAAATTTATTTTTAAATCTTTATCTTAGCGAAGATATCAGATAAGATGTATTTTTTAATTTAAACTTTGTGTTTTTATTATTAAATACATCGTTGTTTTCTTTTCACAAAGGGCCAAGGGTTTTTTCAGTCTTCTGTGACAGAGAAAAAAAACTATTCCTCCAGAAAATTTTAACGTATTTTTCAAAAGAACGTAGGAAAAAAAGAACATTTCTGTTCTTTGTTTTTTCCTTTTGTGTTCTAATATTTTTCATAGATCGTTGTGCCCACACACACTGCTCCATCACATTTGAGGATAGCACTAGAAGATCGGACGATTGATAGTACGATCGTGCGGTTCAGATTGTAGATCACGAGGTGCAGTAGCTGATTTATGGTGGTGATTACCGAACTAGAGGATCAACTGGTAGATCTTCACATCAGGGAAGAGGTAATCCAGAATTCTTATCTTTCAGTTTTATGATTTACATAACATGTTTTATATTGCTTCCGCTGTCTCTGTGTATGTGAATCCTTCAGTCTTGAGGCTAAGTGGCTGAAAAAATTCTTAGCAAATCTTATCATTAGTTCTTATGTTTCTCTTATTTATGTCCATTGTGACTATCAGACTGCAATTGTAAAGCAAAGAGTAAAATTTATAATGGAAAAAGCAGACATATTTATCTAAGATAAAGTATTATTCAACAGTTACTTGAGTTTGGTGGTGTGGTAAGCCTAGACTTTGTGAGGTCAGAGTTGAATTTGGTTGATCCTCTCACAAAACCAAAACCATTTGATAGGAAGCTAATGGTATAAACATCATAGAGGATGAGACTTTTACCTATATTATGGGATAAGGGTGATGGCAACCTCACTTATGTGATTAGAAATCTTATGAAGTTCGTTCATAGAGGTAAAAACAAATCACCTATTATCGTGAGAGCATTATTGCAGTTTTACTTTTTTAGAGTTCATCATGAGTTGAGATAGTGTTGACAGTAGTGAGTAAGGATGAGTAGTATATTCTTAATAAACTCCATAGCCCTTTTGTATGATGGTGTGTTAATTTAGGGTACATACTTGATGGAAGTTCACTTATTTAAGTGTGGAGTTGGGTCGATTCCTATGAGAGCAGGCAAGCATCTCTAGAGCACTTGTGTATTCTAAGAATGCACAAGACCACAAAATGCCAAATCGCAAAACGGCTAAGTAGAAAGATTTGATATAGATTGCTAGTCTTCTGTTTCACACAAACAGGTTTGGGGTATGGAAACTTAATTTCACCATATTCCTGCAAGATACGGTTAGTCATTCAATGGCTTGTTCTCATAGCTCGAAATACACTAGTTCATATATATTAAATTCTTATAAACTTTGATGTAAAATAAAATAGTTTGAAAATGAGTTTTAAATATTATTTTGAAATATATAGGAGATTCTTATATAAATATTATTTTTATAATATTTTATTATTTATTTCAAAATATATTTGTCTATGGTAAGTCCCACATTGGTTAGAAAGCTTAAAACCATTGGTTTTGTTTATTACATATATGAGTATAAAAGTCTCATATTAGTTGTGAATCAAATGTGGAGAGTCTTTTTTCTCTATATATTATTACATCAAAATATTTATTGTTTTTTATTACCCTAGAAGGGAGGCCGTCGTGAAGCTTATCTACACCAAAGATAGTATATAGAGCGGCGGAATCTTCCTTTAAGGACAATGTACACACCAAACATATTATATATAGAGAAAAATCTTTCTTTAAAGACAGTGTACACACGCCTTAGCTGAAATATATTATATAGAGGGGTAGAATCTTCCTTTAAAAGCAATGTATACATGACTTGGCCGTTTAGTTTCTATTTGTGGGTTCGTTTCAATTGCTTTGTTCGATTTTATAGGCTTATTTTGCAACATCTACGCTATAAGGCATTTATATTTTTTTAACAGAGAGGGGACTAAACTGGGCTAAAGCCATAACAAAATATATAACTTAAAATAATTAAAATAACAATAATAATAAACAATACCAATAATAATAATAATAATAATAATAATAATAATAATAATAATAATAATAATAGCTTACACACTAATGGGGCAGATACAAACGTAATAATAATAATAATAATAATAATAGCTTACACACTAATGGGGCAGATACAAACGAAATATAAAGCTTACAACTGCCCGAAGGCATTATTGCCCCTTTTGGGGTCTACAAGCCCAACATCGACTCACGCCCTTTCGGGATTCTTGTCCAATGGGTCCATTTGTGTGTATGTAGATGCAGTTACGCATGGTCCACTACTTAGTATCTGTAGGGCCTCCCCACCATGGGTCCATCCTACCGCATCGGTCCACTCTGGCTATCTCGGGCCTCCCACCATGGTCCATCCTACCATCCGGGCGGGTCCATCTTGGTGTATCTCTGGCATCCCTACCCGTAGGGTCCATCTTACCCTTACGGGGTCCACCGCCTACGGGTCCCTCGCTTATCTCGGGGCCTCCCTACCCACGTGAGTCCATCCCACCGCCTGGGACGGTTATCTCATGGCCTCCCTACCGCGGGTCCATCTTACGCCTGACGGGTCCAATTCCAGTATTTGCATGGCCTCCCTACCCGCAGGGTCCATCTTACCGTCCAAACGGGGTTATCTACGGGGCCTCCCTACCTGCGGGGTCCATCTTACAGCTCCAGACGGGTCCACGTGTGGGAATAATGCCACTACCTGCTTATCTGGGCCTCCCTACCCACCTGAGTTCATCCTACTCCGGGACGGGTCCACTTCACTGGAATCCATCCGCTCATGGGCGCACTACTCTTATCTGCATGGCTTCCTACCCATGGTCCATCCTATCGTCCAGCCGGGATCCATCCCCCTACCCGCGGGGTCCACCCTACCATCCAGACGGGGTCCATCCAACCGCCCGCATCCACTACTAGCTATTTCATGGGTCCATCCTACCCGCAGGGTCCATCCTACCATCCAGATAGGGTCCACTACGAGTGCTATCTCATGGCCTCCCTACCCACGGGGTCCATCCTATCTATTATCAAGATAGGGTCCACTACGGCTATTCATGGACCTCTACCCATGGGTCCATCCTATCCACTACCTGGTTATCTCTAGGGCTTAGCACCTGGTCCACTACCTGCTTTGGCTTATCTCATGGCTTCCACCTCATGGTCCCCTATCTGCAGGGGCCTCCCTACCCACGGGGTCGATCCTACCTTCCACACGGGGTCCATCCTACCGTCAGGATGGGTCCACTAGGTCTTATCTGCATGGGCCTCCTACCCGGGTCCACCCTACCATCCGTGACGGTCCATCCTACCGCCCGGCGAGTCCACTACTGGTGCAATCTGCGGGGTCCATCCTACCCGCAGGGTCCATCCTACCATCCAGAGAGGGTCCACTACGAAGTCTATCTGCGGCCTCCTACCCATGTCCATCCTATCCACTACGGCTTATCTGAGGGCTTCGCTACCCGGGTCCACTCTTGGCTTTGCATCTCGGGGCCTCCCACTTGGTCCCAGTGCTATCTCATGGCCTCACCCACGTTGATCCTACCGTCCCGGGTCCACTCCAAGTATCTCGGGCCTCCCTACTCATGGTTCATTCTACCGTCAGGGCGGGTCCACTATCGGTCTATCTGCGGAGGCTCCGCCGGGGTCCATCCCTATCCACTCATCAGTATCTCATGGCCTTCCTACCCATGGTCCATCCCACCCCAGCATCGGTCCACTTCTTGCTATCCATGGGCCTCCTGCCGGGTCCATCCTATCCACTACTTAGTCTATCCGCAGGGCTTCCCTACTGGGTCCACTAAGTATGCTTTGCTATCTCTGGGGCATCCCTACCAGGTCGATCCTACCTTCGACGGTCCATCCTCGCTCTGCACGAGTCCACTCTCCAGTTATTCGGGGTCCATCTTACCGTCCAGATGGGGTCCACTACTGGTGCTATCTGCGGAGGCCTCCCTACCCGCGAGGTCCATCTTACCGTCCAGATGGGTCCACTATCGATGCTTATCTGGCCTCCCTACCATGTCCATCTTACCGCCTAGACGGGTCCACTTCTTGCTATCCATGGGCCTTCCTACCCGCAGGGTCCATCTTATCGTCAGCACGGGTCCACTTCACGCGGTGAATAATGGCTTAAAATTAAGGTTTTGCTTAGCAAGAGACTCAAACCTTGAACCTCCCACTTGAAATGTGGGTATCCTACCAATTGAGCTATAAGGCTCGTGATGACTATAATGATGATGATGATGATCATAAGAAGAAGTTACTTGTCGGATAAATAAATAAAGAGATCCGAATTAGGTTGGCACCCTTCCAAACCTTCACTAAGCAAGCAAAAGATTTTATTAAATTAAAAAGATTATATAAGTTATAATAGTTACAGCAGGTTTGATAACTTGAAAACCAACGACACATACATGAATTACAGCAAAATTAAGAAACAAAAGTGAATCAATGACCGTCGCCGGCCTCATTAAAACCTGAAAAGAGGAAAAATTCCAAATGAGGAAAACCTCAATCAAGAAAAAAGTGTGCCGGAACAACAACAGTGCCAGCAAGCTACTTTCTAAACCTATAGTTTGTAAAACCATTGACATTCATATAATGCATAGAAATACAAGAGTCTGTAAGACCCCACCATCACTGCGCTCCGGGTGAAGAAACAACAATTTTTGACAGAGCATCCGCAACTATGTTTCCCTCCCTGAAAATGTGAGAAACTCGGAAATGAATGTTGGAAACATAACGGAGACAGTTCACCCATCTTGCTTTATAGGCCACGGGACGATGGACTCTCGACGAATGAGTAAGTTGACGATGTAAGTAGAATCGCACTCCAGCCATAAGTGATCCCACCCGAATCTCTAGCGTACTCAATGGCAATAATGACACCCAAAAACTCACTCTCAAAGGCATAACACGAGTCAAGAGGGACAACAAAACAGCCTTTAATGAAACCCCTACTCGTGACGAAATATCCACAGCATCCACTCGGGCCCGGACTGCAATTAGCAGCACCGTCAGTATTAACCTTCAACCAGCCCATTGGCGGAGGAGACCAAACAACCGGAATAATCTGAGGAGCCCGAGGCGCAACACCTACAACTCCTAAGCTCCAGAAGATCACCAATGGAGTTGTGCATCGTACCCTTTTGAATAGCATTTGCTTCCCTAGTCGAAGCCCAGATAAAGGCCAAAAAGCGCGCTAAGGGAATGAAAACATTACCAAATTGCCCTTGATTTCGAACAAACTAGATAGCAGAGAGAGCACTCACAATAGCAGTAGTCCATAAATTGAAGACCTGAGTGCTCAAGGAAGCCTCCATAGCCTTCTCAAACATAGAAACTACCAAACCCGAAGCATCCAAACTGATCCCGTAGGTAACCCCTAGGCAATCCCAAATGGCACCAGCATAAGGGCAAGTTAAGAAAAGATGAGAGATTGTTTCCGAGTCCTTACTATAAATTCTACATTTAGAGGCCATGAAAAAACATTTCCTAATCAAGACGTCATCCGTAGGAATACACCCCAGGAGAAGACGCCAAGTGAAAATCGAACGTGTTGGAGGAATGAAAGTCTTCCATAAGTATCTAACCCAAACTAGATGCAAAGCCACCGTAAATAAGTGACGATAGATATCTCGACAAGAAATGGTTCCCAAGACTGAATGAACCCAAACTCTCTCATCCGGCCTGTCTATCGCAATCGCCACCTCCTCAATGCATGTAGTCGAATGTGGAAAAGTCGACGGAAACTCGTTGGGAAGTTCCAAATTTCATCAGAATCAACCAAATCATCAATTAAAATGCTTGGATCATATAAATCTCCAGAGTTTTGTAACAGCTCAATAATAGGTATCCCCACCCAATTGTCGACCCATAAACGAACCTTGAAATGAACCCCGATGATCTAAATCGCCTCCCTCGAAAGAGTAAGATAGATCTGTCGCAGAGGAGGCCAAATTGAAGAAGCAACATAGTATAAAGGGTTTAGCTTCCTTAGAAAACGCGCCCGAAGGAAAAAAAATGAGTCCTTGTTCATCAACTTCCAAGCGAGCTTGCTTAGCAGAGCTTTATTGAAAGTGATTAGGTTTTTTAGACCTAAGCCCCCTGTTTAGTAGGTCGACAACAAATAGACCATGCAACCGAGACAGATTTCCTAACCAATAAAGATCCGGTCCATAAAAAATTCCAAATGGCTCTGTTAAGAGACTTAAGCAAACCCACAGACCATTTGTAGACCATAAAAGTGTGAATAAACTTGGAGGTAATCACTGAGTTTATCAAACATAACCAACCTGCTAGTGAAAGAGTGTGACCTTTCCATGCTGCTAACTGCTCTAAAATGCGATCTGCAATGGGGCGAAGAATAGCCTTAGTAGGACTTCCTTTAAAAAGAGGGACCCCGAGATAAATAAAAGGGAAAGACCCAGCCTTGATACCAAAATCTCCCAAAATCTTGGTCTGACATGCGTGAGAGACATCGGAACCAAAGTAGATGTGAGATTTGTCCAAATTGATAATTTAACATGATAAAGAACCATAGAGCTTTAGAGCATCAAAAACACCGGTCAAATTCTAATAAGTCCCTCTGCAAAAAATGAGCACATTGTCTTCATATAAAAGATGAGTCGGGGAAGAGAAATTCCTTAGGGAAGAAATTGGCAAGAGAGAACCTTGAAAAACCATCCGGGATAAGAACCGCTCAAAAAATCTTCGGCAATGCCAAATAACAAAGGTGATAGCGAATCGCCTTGCCTAACCGAAATAACCTTCCGGAACCCCATTAATCAAAACCGAAATCTTTGTAGAGTTAAGAATTGATTTAATCCACGAGCAAAATTTGGTATAGAAGCCAAACCCGTCTAAGATTGCTAGAAGGAAATCCCAACTCATCGAGCCAAAAGCCTTTCGGATGTCTATTTTCAAAGCCACATTACCTCCAAAAATTTTACTGTCGAGATGGTTGACACAGTTGGAAGCAATCGCAATGCCGTCCTCCACGTTTCTGCCTCGAATGAAACCGAACTGATTGTCATAAACGATTTTGGAGGCGATCCTCGCAAGTCGATCCACTAAAATCTTTGAAACCACCTTGAAGAAGAAGTTTCCAACATGATAGGACGAAATTTATTCACCGAGTCCGCACCTTGCACACATCTACCACATCGGAATGTATAAAATCCCAGCAAGTCTGAAAAAAAGAACCTGGAAAGCCATCAGGGTCTGGGCCGCTAGTCGGGTCCAAGTTGAACACTGCATGTTTAATCTCCTTTGAATCGGGCAAACCGGTTAACAGTAAATTATCCTCTACAGTCACGGAGCTCGGGACGATCCCATCTAAACTGGAGAAATCCGTACCAAGAGTTTCATCGGCCGAGAATAAGATTTCATAGTAATCCATGATATGACTCGATGGTTGCCTCATCTGAAACATTAACCTCTTGTATCGATAACGAAGACAAAGGGCACTGAGATTTGCAAACCCAAAGAAGAGAATGAAAGAATTTTGAGTTACGATCCCCATCCCTCAACCATTTAACACGACACTGATAACGAACCATAGTTTCTTTGAAAAGCAGAGCCTCATCAACCGAAACCTGACCAGCAGCCTCCTCGGCTAATCTCTTCTCAGTGAAACCCTCCATTCCGATAATGTTCTGCACTAAAAGAAGTTTTTCCTTAGCTAAAGTAATTGTCTCATGAATATCACGAAGACATCCCTGCTCCAACCCCGAAGAGCATGCTTCACTTTTTTCAATTTAGTAATTACCTGATGAAAAGGACTACCTGGAGCCTGCTCATCCCAAATGTTCTGAACGAAGGATTTGAAATCCTTATTGAGTAGCCACATAGACTGAAACCGAAACGGGCGCGAGCCAACGTTGCTAAACTTAGAAAGATTCAGCAACAACGGATGATGATCGGAGTGCTGCTTGGCTAAAGTACAGCAAGCAATGGAATCCAAACCTCCAAGCAAGAATCAGAGCAAAAGGACTTGTCCAATTTACTTTGAACATATCCGCGGGTCCTACGCGACCCCAAGTGAAGAAAGCTCCGTGAGTATCAATAGGTAACAAACCTGCAGCCTCCACCGCAACCTGAAAGTCAGTATAAGAAGTGTGGATAGGAAGACCACCACTAGATCCCTCATGCGCACCCAAAATGGCATTAAAGTCCCCAATAACTGCCCACGAGTGATCAATAGATGCAGCAAAATTTCCCAAGGTTGCCCAAAGTTTTTTTCGACGCCCTGGAAAAACACTCCCATAAATAAAAGAAAGCACATACTGACCTCCAGCCCTCGAGATATCCACAGTGATAATTTGCTCTTCATTAAGCAAAATTCTAGCATCATCCAAAGTATGAGAAGCAAAAAGCCACATGGTGGGCAAAACATCTGAATTATTAGCGGAAATGAAGTCCATATGTAAAGAAAACCAAAAAGAAACCGGTATCATATTAAAGGCAACCATAGGCTCCACCAAGCATAATAATGTGGGGTTATGTCGATGACAAAACTCATGCAGAACCCTTTGGGTATTTGGGTTACTGAAACCCTTGCAGTTCCAATAAAGGATATTCATTGATTGTCGTGCATTGAGGCCCGAGTTGTGGGCTTCACATGTCCTGCTGTTGGTTGCTCCTGATGCTTTTTAGCCGGCTCAACTTTTGTTGGTCGGCCCGGCTTTCGTTTGACTGTTGTCCATACGTATGTATCATTGGTTTCCGAAACTGACTGATCCGAGGCTACTAAGTGCAGGTTTTGTTGAGCCGTATTTAGGGCTACAGCTGAGTCATATAGAATCATAGTTTTATCCGAATTATTCTAACCTCTAGAGGTGGATCCCTTTTGAACTTGAACCTGCTTGCCTGAATTCGGTAACACCCCGCCTTCCACTGGAGGTAACTCATCATCTAAATCATCAAATGTGTCATCTAACTCATCATCTGAAACAGTAGTAACCGCTGCTGGAGTAGTAATCTTAGAACCCATAACATTTATCCCAGCATTTGCTGTTTCTTTTTGTTGAGCCTCAGAAGGATTTTTAACATGCAAACCCGAAGACTGTCCCTGATCTGTAATCAACTGGTGTGAGGAGCTAGGAGGCTTGGGCCTATAGATCTGAGTGATCGGTTTGGATTTAGCCTTACCCTTATCTGATGACTTTGCCACCGGAGGGACCTATCTATGTACCATGCGACATCGGCCCACTGAATGTCCTACCCTTCGACAAGAAGAGCAAAATTCTAGAAGATTTTCGTACTATAACTGAACTTCAATACATGTTCCTCTAGTTTCCAATAACAAACTCTCTGGAAGGTAGCCTGCTACGTCTATATCCACAAGAACCCGAGTAAAATGTCCAAAGTTGCCAGATAATGTTGCATTAGCAAGTCTCAAAGGAATCCCAATACCTCTCGCAAGATCGAATAAAATCTGATGGTGCCAGTATTCCCAACTTAAATTGTGAAATTTTACCCAGACCTGAGTATTTGTTGATTTTTGTGCAACTGGATTAAAATACTTCACCCAAGCTTATAGACGAATAATACCGGGCTTCAAATTTAATGAATCCTGAAACCACACTTTCTTCCTATCCTCCTCGGAATGCAACAGAACATGAAAGTACCCTCTTCCTAAGGAGATTAATTTCCATTTATTCAATTTTCAAATGCTTTGCAGCTTTAAAAACAGGTCATCATACTTCCATGATTTCTCTCCTTTTGAGAGAAGAACTCTTGCTATAAGAGAAAATTGACAAAGAGCAATACGTTCTTTATAAGTAGCATCATTGACTCTTACTAAAATAAAATTTCCTTTCCTAGTGGGCACATTTTGATTATCATTGGTTTCCAGTGCAGAAATAGAAGTACCATTTAAAACAGCTGCAAAGTAAGGTCCCTGCTTGTTGACATATGAACCCCTCAGCACGGAAGCAAACGACAACATTCCTACATTAGTTGCATTCCCACCATCTCTGTTTTCCATAGGTGATTCTAACCCGGAAATTCTAGTCACCTTATTTCCTGTTGGCAAAGAAGGAGCAGCCAGAACACTCCCCTCTGTCACTTTGGTAAATCTTGTATCCACCATTCTTGTAGTTGGTGGGTTGTCAGAAACTCCCTGCGTCTTTGAATGAGATGAGGGTAGAGTACCTCCTATTTCCCATAACGGATCAAATGCCATAGTCAATCAGAGCCAAAATATAGTCAATTAGAACCAAAATCCACAACAGAAAACAATTGCAGCAGTCCAGAACAGATTTCCCAAAAGCTAACAATGAATTGAGAAAATGAAGATATAAAATTTCACAACAATGCAATCCACAAACCAGTTTTTGTTACAACAGATTTTAGGTTGATAGAAACAAAGGAAACCAGAATACTTCCCGAGAACAACACGCACAAATAACGGTGAACTCCTGCTAAGCCTAGCAGCTAATCGTAAAAACCAGTGAAATCCTGCAAACTCACGACTTGAGCCCAACGTGCCAAGGCACCCAAGCAGGAAACCACAAGCTGCTGATTCGAACCCCACTCCAGAGAAACCAGGAATCCCGAGGTCTGAGTTACTGTACCACGACGGATGAGAATCACACAACGACGCCTACGGCTGCTCACCTCAAGACCACCAGCACCCGTGCTGAAGTAACCCACGATGAAGACGCATGCAACTACAGACCCGTGAGAATCTACTCCCTGCTCGTCACCTGCACTATGAACCCAGCTACAAATTGGTAACAAACTACAACCCGCGAAGCACGAGCAACTCCAGCCAAGCCTCCACTTGCTTGGTGATCCGCGAACTCGAATGTATCAGCTCCAGACCTGTGCTCGTAACTCCATAACAAACCCACGTGGGCTGAACTTTGACCGCGACAATAGCAAGACCTGCTAAGCTCGACGATAATACTTGCGCACCACAATGACGATGTCTATGCACCTCAAGCTCACCAACAACTCAAGACCTGCTTACTGGGATGCATGCAGACAAAACCAACTGCTGAAGACGATGCCTTGACGAAGAGCAACTTCACAACTAACGGCCCAAACACCAGCTGATGAAGACGATGAGCAAAAGAGGTTATTTGCCGGATAAACGGATAGAGACATTCTAACTAGGTTGGCACCCTTCTGAACCTGAACGAAGACATACCAATTAGGTTGATACCCCTCCAATCTCATACCGAGCAAGTAATAAATTTTATTAAATTAAAAAAAATATACGTCAATTACAAAAGATACAACAGATATAAAAATCTAAAATGAAAGTACGGTTACAAAGTTACAGAAGAAAACTGAAACAATAACCGTCACCGGCCTCGTTAAAACCTAAAAAAAGAAAAAATCCTAAATGGGGAAATCGTCAATCCAGGAAAAAGAGTACCGGGACAACAAAAGTACAAGCAAGTTACTTTCTAAACCTATAGTTTTCAAAACCATTCACATTTTTATAATGTAAAGTAGAACAAGAATCTGGAAGACCCCACTACCACTGTGCTGCAGATGAGGAAACAACAAGTTTTGACAGAGCATTCGCAACTAAATTTTCTTCCCTAAAAATATGTGAAACCTGAAAATGAATGCTAGAAACATGTCAGAGGCAGTCTTACTTTTCAGGCCCACGGGACGACAACCTCTCCGAATGAGTAAGTTGGCTACATAAGTAGAATCGCACTCCAATCGCAAGTGATCCCACTCGAAGTCTCTAGCACACTTTATGGCAATAATGGCACCCAAGAGCTCACTCTCAAAGGCATAGCATGAGTCCAAAGGGACTACAAAACTACTTTTAATAAAGCCCCTACTAGTTGCGAAATACCCACCGCATCCGCCTGGTCTCGGACAACCATCAGTTGCCCTATCAGTATTGACCTTTAACCACCCAATCGGTGAAGGAGACCAAACCACAAGAATAATTTGAGGAGCCCAAGACACAGCACCATCAACCCTTAAACTCTTGAAGACCAGAAGATCACCAATAGAGTTGTACATCGTTCCCTTTAAATAACATTTGCTTCCCTAGTCGAAACCCAAATAAAAGCCAAAGAGCGAGCTAAAGGAATGAAAACATTACCAAAGTGCTTTTGATTCCGAACAAACGAAATAGCAGAGAAAGCACTCACAATAAGAGTAGTCCATAAATTGAAGACCTGAAAGCTCAAGGAAACTGCCATAACCTTCTGAAAAAGAGAAACCACCGAATCTGAAGCATCTAATCTGAGTCCGAAAGCAACCCTTACACAATCCCAAACGACAGCGGCATAGGGGCAAGTCAAAAATATATGAGAAATAGTTTCTGAGTCCTTATCACATATTCTGCATTTAAAAGCCATGAAAAATCCCCACCTAATCCAGACGTCATCAGTAGGAATACAGCCCAGAAGAAGGCGCCAAGCAAAAATCGAGCCGACTGGAGGAATGAAAGTCCTACATTAGTACTTAATACACACCGGAGGTGAAGCCATCGTAGATAAATGATGCTAAACATCTCTACAAAAAAATGGAGCCCGAGACTGAATGAGGCCAAACTCTCCCATCCGGCCTATCCATCGTAATCTCCACCTCCTCAATGCACGTAGTCAACTGAGGAAAAGCCATACAAAAACTCATCAGAAGGTTTCAAACGCCATCAGAATCAACTAGATCACGAACCAAAAGACTCAGATCACATAAATCTCCAGAGTTCTATAACAACTCAATGATAGGTATCTCCAACTAGTTGTCAACCGAGAAACGAACCCTGATAATCCAAACCATCAGAGGAGCAGCATAATATAATGGGTTTAGATTCCCTAAAAAGCGCCCCCAAAAAAATTGAAAAACAAAAGAGTCCTTATTGATCAACTTCCAAGCGAGTTGCTTAATAGAGTTTTATTGAAAGTTATTAGGTTTTTTAGACCTAAGCCCTTTTGTTTAGTAGGCCGACAATAGGTAGACCAAGCAACCGAGATAGATTTCCCAACCAATAAAGATCCGGTTTATAAGAAATTCCGAATAGCCTTGTTGAGAGATTTAAGCAAACCCACAGACCATTTGTAGACCATAAATGTGTGTACAAATCACTGTATTTATCAAGCACAATCGACCTGCCAGGTGCGACCTTTCCAAGCAGTTAATTACTTAAAAATGCGATCAGCGATGGGGTAAAGAATAGTCCGAGTATGACTTCCTTTAAAGAGAGGAACAGCAAGATAAATAAAAGGAAGTGAGTGGGAGACACCGGATCCAAAATAGATATGAGATTTATCCAGGTTAACAATCTGATATGATAAAGAGCTATAGAGGTGCAGGGCATAAAAAATACCTCTCATATTCTGATAAGTCCCTTTATAAAATATAAGCACATGATCAGCATACAAAAGGTGAGAAGGAGAGAAATTCTTCGGAGAGGAAATTGGCAGGAGAGAACCTTGAGAGACCATCCGGGATAAGAACCTACTCAAAAAATCTTCGGCAATGCCAAATAACAAAGGAGATAGAGGATCACCTTGTCGAACCCCTCACGAGCAACCAAAGTAGCCCTTTGGAACCCCATTAATCAAAATCAAAACCTTTGCTGAGTTAAGAATTGATTTTATCCACGAGCAAAATTTGGTGTAAAAGTCAAACCTGTCTAAAACAGCCAAAAGGAAATTCTAACTCATCGAGTCAAAAGATTTACAGATGTCCATTTTCAAAGCCACATTACCTCCTCAAAAAATTTTACTATTGAGATGGTTGACACAGTCGAAAGCAATTGCAATACAGTCTTCTACGTTTCTGCCTCGAATGAAACCAAACTGATTATCAGAAACAATTTTAAAAGCGATCCTAACAAGCCGATCAGCTAAAATCTTTGAAACTACCTTGAAAAGGAAGTTTCCCAACATAATAGGATAAAATTTGTCCACCGAGTCCGCACTTTGCACTTTTGGAAGAAGCACCATGAAATTAGAGTTGAAGTCCGGATGAATAGCTCCCGAAAGAAAAAAAGATCGCACCTCATCCACCACATCAGAATGAATAAAATCCTAGCAAGTTTGAAAAAAAGAACCTGGAAAACCATCAGGTCAGGGGCGCAAGTCGGACCCAAGTTGAATACAGCCTGTTTAACCTCCTTAAAAGCGGGTAAACCGGTTAGGTGCAAGTTATCATCTGCAGTCACTAAACGGGATGATCCCATTTAAGCTGGAGAAATCAATACCGAGAGTCTTATCGTCCGAAAATAAAGATCTATAATAATCCACGATATGGCTCCTGATAGTCGCCTCATCTGAAACATTAACCTCTTGTATCGATAAAGAAGATAAATGGTGCTGAGATTTACAGATCCGAAGAAGCCAATGAAAGAATTTGGAGTTACGATCACCTTCCTTCAACCATTTAACCCGATATTGATCCCGAAACATAGTTTCTCTGAACAACAAAGCCTTATTAAACAAACCTGAGCAGTAGCCTCCTTGTCTAATCTTTCCTCAATGAACCCCTTCAGTTCCTATAATGGTCTACACTGCAAGAAGTTTATCCTGAGCCAAAGATATTTTGGCATGAATATCCATGTTCCAACCCTGAAGAGCATACTTCACCTTTTTCAATTTCGCAATAACCCGATGGAAATGACTACCCGAAACCTCCTCAACCCAAATTTTCTAAACAAAGGATTTGAAGTCCTTATTTAGCAGCTACATAGATTGAAACTGAAACAGACACGGGCCAACATTACCAAGTTTAAAAAGACTCAACAGCAACAGATGATGATTAGAATGCTGCTTGGCTAAAGTACAACAAGAAATGGAATCCCAAACCTCCAAGAAAGAATCATTGCAGAAAGACCTA
The DNA here is from genome assembly GCA_007844105.2 of Rhamnella rubrinervis. Taxonomy (NCBI): domain Eukaryota; kingdom Viridiplantae; phylum Streptophyta; class Magnoliopsida; order Rosales; family Rhamnaceae; genus Rhamnella; species Rhamnella rubrinervis. The sequence goes on from CM017578.2 coordinate 22,493,387, forward strand.
TCTAATTTGCTTTGAACATACCCACGGGTCCCACGTCGATCCCAAGTGAAGAAGACACCGTACGTATCAATAGGTAACAAACCTGTAGCCTCCACCGCCACCTAAAAGTTAAAACAGGAAGAAGAGATAGGAAGACCACCACCAAACCTCTCATGCGCACCCAAAATAGCATTAAACTCTCCAATAACTGCCCACGGGTGATCAATAGAGTCAACAAAATTTTCCAAGTTTGCCTAAAGTTTTTTTCGACGCCCTAGAAAGACACTCCCATACACAAAAGAAAGCACCTGCCGACTTCCAACTTTCGAGATATCCACAGAGATAATTTGCTCTTCATTGAGTAAAATTCTAGCATCTTACAAATAACGAGAAGCAAAAATCCACATGGTGGGCAAAACTTTTGAGCTATTAGCAGAAATGAAGCTTATATGTAAAGAAGACCAAAAAGAGTTTGAAATTGTATCAAATACGACTATATGCTTCAACAAGCATAATAAAGTGAGGTTATGAAGACGATAAAAATCGTACAGAATCTTTTGAGTATTTGGGTTACCGAAACCCCTGCAGTTCAAATATAGAATATTCATTAGGTACGATACTTAGAGACCCGAGTCGCAGGCTTTATCGGTCTTGTTGTTGGTTGCTCCTGACACCTTTTAGCCTGTTCTAATTTCGTTGGTTGACCCGACTTTCTTTTGACTATGGTTCATGCATTTGGATCCTTAATTTCCAAAACTAACTGGTCCGAGGTGACTAAGTCTAGATTTTGTTGCGCCACACTAAGAGCCATAGCTGGGTCGTAAACAATTATAGTTTTATCACTATTGTTCTGACCCCTAGAGGTAGACTCTTTTAGATGTAGAACCTTCCTGCCTGAAAGATCCTGTAAAACCCCATCTTCCTCTAAAGGTTACTCATCATCTAAATCATCAAATGTATCATTCAAAGATGTGACAGTATCCGAACAATGAACCACGCCCATATCTGAAGAAACTGTCTGAACGTCCTTTCCTATAGTGTTTACCTGAGCTGCATGATCCGCCTCTGAATTAGTAGCCGCTATTCCAATATCTACCATTGTCGAAGAAGGAACCTGAACTGAATCCGTCAGAGGAGTAGAGATAAGGGGGCTTGGGTCTATATATCTGAGTACTTTGCTTTGTTTCACCGTAGACCTTTTCTGAAGATTTCGGTACATGAGGAATCTGTATGTGCATCATATTACATATATCCAATGAAAACTCAATACTTTGGCAATTGTTGTAAAATTCTGGATAGCTTTCAAAATGCAATTGAACCTCAATGCATGAGTTTTCGATTTCCAATAATAGAGTTTCGAGAACGAAACTTGCCAAATCCACATTTACTAAGACCCGAGCAAAGTGACCAAACTTGTCTGATAAAGTTGCATCGTCGATTTTCAAAAGAACCCTAATTCCTCTCGCAAGATTATATATAATCTGAGAATGTCAATATTTTCAACTCAAATTGTAAAATCTTACCCAAACCTGAGCATGCGTGGAATTTTGCATCGCCGGATTAAAATTCTTAACCTAAACTTGTAAGCAAACAATTCCGGATTTCAAATTCAATGATCTATAAGACCACACCTTTTGACGATCCTTTATAGAAAATAAGAGAATTTGAAAATACCCTCTCTCTAAAAAAATTAATTACCATTTTTCAATTTTTCTATACTTTGCAGTTTCAAGTATATCTCATCATGTTTCTATGGTTTTTCTCCCTTAGAAAGTACACCTCTTGCAATTAGAGAAAATTTATAAAAAGTAATGCGTTCTTGATAAGCGCGTCATTAACACCCCTTGAAACATAATTTCCTTTCCTAATGGGCCCATTTGGGTTGATGGTTGAAGTTGTGTAAGTAGCACCATTAGCTTTGTTTACCTCCTGCAATATTACCACTTCCCACTGCTGCGAAGGAGGGTACAACAGAGCCTTTCACATTGGCAGGTTCTGTAGGATTCTCACCAGATGGATTATCAGATACCCTCAGCTTCCTGTTTTTATGAGCACCCAAGCCATAAGGCCCTGATTCTATAGACGTGTCACCACTTGCACTCAACATTGAGTGGGATAAAGGAATAGAGCCCCTTGTTTCCCATGCCGGATCAAATGCCATGACCAATGCCAAAAACCACAGCAGAAAACCAAATAGCAGAAATCCAAAACAGAGTTCACCAAATCATACAATAAAATGTTCAAAGAATATAGATTCTAGTAACAGAGTCCACAATTGCAAGCTAACAAGAAAAAACCACAATTGCAAACACGACAGGAATTCGAATTAACAAACCACAAACCAGTTTATGTTACAAAACCAATTTGTAGCAATCACACCACAGAAGAATTACACCACAACCCAGATGCGACGGAGACCAAACGACCAAGTCAAGGCAGGTTCAAAACCGAACAGAAAATACAACCCCAACCTTGTGATCTGTGACAGCCAACTGGTCACGGCAAAACCAAGGCGACAATAGGGAGGAGACCACGAACTCAAATCCCGGCGTCAAAATCCTCAGTAGCTCGCGACGGTGCCAGGAGCCTACGGCTTAACAGAATCCCATCCACGAGCTTAGCCTTCACAGTACCTACAAACACAGTCAAAAACCCACTTCCAGCACTAGCCCGTGCCCTCTACAAACTGCCACAGCAAGCCACGAAGTCGACAACCAACACGCTTAGCACAACGAAGATACAGAGCTGGATCCGCGATGATGGAGGAGCTACGACATGAACCCACGCTGCCAAACCCACGAACGATGTGAAATGCAAGAGCTCGACACTGACGAACGACCACCCAGACTGAGGTTAAAACCACCAAGCCCCCGCGTCAGCAGCTCAACGAAATAAGTGGAGCTCATCGATGAATAGGCGGAGACTTCTATCACAAATCACCACAACAGATCGTGAAGCAACTGAAGTTTTTTGCGAATCCAAAAACGAACTCAGCAATTGCTCACAAAAAACCGATAATCCCATAGCAGATCAACTCCACGGCGGCACCTGCAACCTCACGACGATCGACGACGAGAAATCACCATAATCGCCTAGAGAGAGAGCGAGCTATAGAGAGGGAATCAATAATAATAATAATAAACAATAACAACAATAATGGTCCACAACTAAGGCAACACTGAATGTGTGTTCGCCCTTAAAGTCTATGCACCTTTACAGTTCACACTTAAAAAATACCATGAGCTCAAAAAGCCCATTCCTTTTATTATAGTTACTCAACAAATGCTTAAAAAACTATAAATGAAAAACAGATGATCAGATTAACAAGTTGCATGAGGTTGATTTATTAAGAAATGACACGCAGATAATAAAGGATTAAGTGCCTTATATGTGTAATCGACCTTATAATTGAATTAAAAATGTAGTTTTATAATTTATTAATATTTGAAGAAGAATCTTTTTAATTATAAATTAAATTAAATAAAATAGATAATCATATTCAATTTAGTTTAATACTACTTTTGATGTGTTTGTAAAATTAATTAAAACGATGTATTCTTGTTACCATAATATTGAATTAAAATGGACCAAGCTTGTGGGATGACCCATTAAAAGTCAGAAAACCCACATCGTGTGAAGGAAGACCAACACTAAACCATATTTATTCATTAGACTTGGTATACCCAACCCAAAAAAATTAAAGCCGGGTTAGGTTGTTCTATTTACACTACCAAACGAATTGTACCCACTCCCATTTAAGCTCATTTTTTAAATGTTTTTGGTAAAAAAAAAAAAAAAACTCATTTTTCATAAACATTATAGATGTTCACGTAAATATAATTAAAATTTTTAAATATGTTCATTTTCTTACTACCAAACGATTTATATTTACAATTGCATTCTACCTAATAAATTAATTTTGTAATGGTGCGATTATGAAAATTTTCGATTGCAAATCTCTTTGTTTTTTGTTTTTTTTATAATTGTCCTCCTTTTTATATAGCAGTAGTCATGATGGTCGACGGTAACCTAGAGAGACCAAGCATGCTGAACTTGTTAGATTTTTAAAAACTATTCGAAGCTTATTATTATGTGAAGTCTGTGAAGATGAAGGCAAGCAGGTGGACCTAGATGGTAGGTTGGTTGAGTAATCAACATTGTGACAGTATTAACTATCCTCCACCAGCTATGGCTTTTCGGTTAGAGTGGGGGAGAAGTAAAGAAAAGAAAATTTCAAATTTTAAAATTAAGAAAAGAAAAAAAAAAAGAAAAGAAAATGGCTTCTAGTAATTTACTTGGAAGGAATGCCAAGGCGAAGCAGAGGACTAAGACAACAGGGTCATGTGTGAATTATATATATAACAAGAAAAAAAATATGAAACTTATTATGGCCTCAAATTGCACATGGCATATTTGGTTAGCTTAGTGACATTTTTTTTAAGGAGACAATTAACAATGGCCAACTTCCAATTGTTCATTATTATTTGTTGGAAATAATTCAATATCAAATATGCAATAATGAGGAGGAATAATAAAACAGAGGAAGTAGATAGGTATTTTTCCCACACCAAGCAAATACATTCTTTTTTGAACGGTGACTTGCATTACTATAGAAAAACACAGCTCTTGCTCATTCAAAAATGACATTCATTATATGAGTCATTCTTTATTCATGTGACATCATTTTGCATAAAGATTTAAAATTGCTAATAGGCTTTAAAACTGCTATTCGACTTTAAAATTGCAATTGAGCTTTAAGATTCCAATTGGAGTTTTGGTGCATAGGTGGATAAAAATTAGTGGTCCACATATTGTTTTCTTCCATGTCCTTAACAAATGTTTATATTTGCTCCTCTTCAATCAGTGCATATGGGTTTTTCGTTCAAGCTTCTAGAAGACATCAACAGTGTGATTCTCTCATCAACTCTATGATGTTCTCTCAGGTATTTGTGATTTTCTCTTTCTGGGTTAGTGTTTCTCTGTGTGATAATAGTTGTAAGAAATTATGAATTTGGGCTTAAGGTGAGAGTAGCATTTTCTTAGTGAAAATGTGGGTAGGTAGCCATTGTTACAAGATTGGAAGCTATAAACTATAACAGAAACGAATAATAAAAAGGGCTCTCCAAGAATTAGAGCTAAAGTGGATGTAAGCAATTGTCAAACCACTATAATCTCTGTGTGTGGCTATCTATGATTGTTTGTGTGATTCGCATAGCAATTTTTCCTTAGTAATTTGGCATTTGAAAGGTCTTTTCTACTTGAATAAGGCAAATATGTTTGATAATGATGTTATTAGTAAACTGGAATTTTGTAAAAATTGTGTTTTAGATAAACAGAATAGGTTGCAATTTGAGTACACACAAAACTAAATCTGTTTTAAAGTATGTGCATGTTGATTTGTGGGAGGCCATCTAAGGTCTAAACTTAAGCTGGAAATAGATACTTTCTATCAATTGTTAATAATCATTCAATGAAAGTATAGGTTAGTTTACTAAAACACAAAAATGATGTTTTCACAAAATTTAAACAATGGAAATTGTTAGTGGAAAATCAAACAAGTAAACAAGTAAAGGCTTTAAGAATTGAAACTGATCTTGAATTTTGTAATGCTGAATTTGATGAATTTTGTAATGAAAATGGCATATTAAGGAATAGAACTGTCAAATACACCCCTCAGTAAAATAGTATTGCTAAGAGAATGAATAAAACCCTACTGGAAAAAGTTAGATTTATGTTGATATCATCTGATTTGCCTAGTTTGTTTTAGGATTAAGTTGTATTGGCAACTGCTTATCTTGTTAACATTTCACCCTTCACAATAATTAAGTTTAAAACACCTAAGCATGTGTAATCCAAGAAGATACCAAATTATAGTATGCTTAGGGTGTTTGGTTATGTAGCTTATGCACATCAATCTTAAGGGAAGTTGGAGCTTAGATTATAGATGTGTATTTTCTTATGCTACCATCAAGGGACCAAAGGATGGTAAACATCCTAAGAAGACTCATGAGGTTCAGTTTGAGGTGGAGTCGAGTGATAGTGAAGATGTCACTAATGTTCAAGAACCTGATCCACCATAAGGTAGTGAACAAATTCAAACAACTCCATGTTATTCTGAGAAAGAGAGTGATGATGATGGTCTGCAACAAACAACACCAAGGAGTAGTCAGAGAGTATCAGCAACAATAAGTTATATGCTCACTCATGATGGGTTAGAAGGGTGGTTAAGCCTAATTCGAGATATTTTCATGCAGACATTGTTGCATATTCATTGCTATCATGTTAGGAAATTGTAGAAAATGAACCTATAACTTATGCTTAAGTAGTTAAGTGCAAGTATTCACAATAATGGTAGCAAGCTATAGAAGAGGAAATGCAGTCCTAAAATGACAATAAGACTTATGTTCTAGTTCCTAGGCTAAAGGAACAAAAGGTAGTGGATTATAAGTGATTATACAGAGTAAAGGAAATGATTTCAAGTTCAAATTCTATTAGGTTCAAAGCAAGGTTGGTTGCTAAAGGGTTTACTCAGGTAGAGGGAGTAGATTACAATGAAATCTTCTTACTAGTTATCAAATATACAACCACCAGAATAATTTTGGCTTTAGTAGCTCAATTTGATTAGGAATTAGAGTAGCTTGATATAAAACTGCTTTCTTTCATAGTGAATTAGATGAAACCATCTACATGGAACAGCCTGATAGTTTTAAAGTGAATATAAAGGGGTGTGCCTTAGTTTGCTTATTGAAGAAATCACTTTATGGCCTTAAGTAGTCACCAAGACTGTAGTAAAAGAGATTTGACGCTTTTGTACTTAAAGTTGGTTTTTAAAGTAGTTTTGATAGCTGTTTTTATTACAGAGCAGCAGCAAATAAAGATCCTATATATTTTCATTATATGTGGACGATATGCTATTGACAGGTCCAAATGGAAGTTCAATCGAGAAAGTCAAGATTGAACTTAAATCTTAATTTGATATTAAAGACAGGTAAAGTTAAAAGGATTTTAGGAATCACAATCGTAATGAACAAAAATGCATCACTTATGAAGCTTGATCAAACATCTTATATGAAGAAAGTGTTATCTAAGTTTTCAATGGGAATGCTAAGCCAACAAGCATAGCGTTGAGAGGTTACTATAAATTATCTGCATATTGATGTTCTATTAATGAACAAGAAAATTAAAATATGACAAAAATGCCTTATTCAAATGCAGTAGGCTCTGTCATGTACACTACGAACTGTATTAGGCCAGATTTGACTTATGCAATCACTAATTTGAGCAGGTACATAGCTAACCCAAGTAGAGAACACTAGAAGTCTTGAAATGACTATTAAGATATATTAAATCAACTATGAATAAAGGGTTAGTTTATAGGAGAACAAAGGATTTAGGGGAGCTAATTGGTTATGTAAATTCAAATTATATTGGAGATAGGGATAAGAGGAAGCCTACAATAGCTTATGTGTTTACACTTTGCGAGAGTTGCATTAGTTGAAAATCACAACTTCAATCTGTAATGACATTGTCAACAACTGAAGCTGAGTATATTGCAACAACTAAGGTTGCTAAAGAGGCTATTTAGCGTAAAGGATTGCTTATGGAACTGGATATATTGAAGCAAGAGGTTGTTATCTACTTAAACAGTCAAAGTGAAATTCATTTGTGCAAAAATTCTATATTTCTTGAGAGATCAAAGCACATACAAGTAAAGTATCATTTTATTTTAAACATGATTGCACAGGAAGTATTCAAGTTAGAAAAAAATTCCCACAAAGTTGAATCCTTCAGACATTGGAACCAAAATATTACTAGTAAGCAACTTTAATACTTGTAAGAACTTGCTTAAGGTTGGAATTGGTCAAGTTGTATGATTAATAGCTAGGAAGATTCTTGTACAGCCCCTTGCTATTTGATATGGGTTTTATGGTTGTAATGTCAAACACTCCGTCAAAATTAGTCAAATAGCCAAACTAATCTCACTTTAACTTGTATAGCCAAATGCACTGTTCTCGTACATTACAATTACATAAATACCTTTATTATTTACATATTCCAAAACTCATTCTCCACCAACCCACCTCCCACTCTACCCGCTCATTTACTTTTTCTCTTTTACCTTCATTTATTATATTATTTTTCAAATAATTCAATTCTTTACCAACTCTTCCCAACACTTCTAAACTCTTACCAACTCTTCCTCTCTAATTCATTACGTGAATTATAATCTCAAATATTTCTCTCTCATTCTTCATTATCTCTATAATTAAGGTATGAACATTGTTATTTGTTATCTTATTTTTACTGGGTTTGATTTGTTCTTGAGTGTTGTAAGAAAAAAATTGTAATGGAAGTGCATAGGGAGCAATAATAGTAGGAATAATCAACTGGAGAAGACGATTCTAGATTACATGCAGATTCGACCATCTAATCCCAATTGGAGTAGTCAGATCCGACTGTCTGATCTTTTAGTTGAATTCGACCAGATCGATAGGATCCAACTACCGGATCTTTTGGAAACTGATTGAATCCGACCAGATTGATAGGTTCTGATTGTGGGATCTTTTAAAACTAGTCAAATCCGACCTAATTAATAGGATACGACTGTAAGATGTTTTGGAAATTGGTCGGATCTGACCAGAATGATAGGATTTGACTGTCGGATCTTTTTTGGAAACTAGTCGGCTTCGACTATCGAATCTTTTAGAAACTTGTCGGATCCTACCAATCTATTAGGAGCCAACGATTCCAAAATGATTCGACAGTCGGATCAAACTTATTTGGTTATTTTATGATGATTCAAAGGTCATTTTACATTATTTATGATGACCTGAATGTCATTTTACATTGTTTTATATATGGTTTTTTTGGAATATTTGTATTATATTGTATGGTATTATTAAATTTTTATGTTGTTTTATTCGTTTTCCCATATAAATATGAAAGGATTTAATCATATAGGAATTGCAGTGGTTTATGATGGACTATTAGTTAGATTAGAGGAAAGGACTTGGGAATATGCAAATTACAAAACTAAGGTGACTTTCATTTCTATATATGCCTTAAAGTATGTCAAAATTTCTTCCTCATCAAAATGAAATTCTTATAAGGTCGAGACCTGTAGAAATCATGCGTGATAAGGTTGTGAAAACATTTATATCAAAAGTTAAACATGCACCTATCAAACCTCTTCTTTATGTTAAGCAAATTCTCATATGTTCACCCAAATTCACTTCTACTTATCCTTCTAAGCCACTAGTCCATGATAGTAAAATCCCTAAAACTCCATATGATGACCAATACATATACAATGAGATAGTTTTTCCAGGAACTCCATATAATTGTCGTCCAGTGGATGTCCATGAAGGTGTTGATGGTGAAGGTGACGGAGCTATAATATTTCCTAATAAAGAGGAGTATCAACAGTTTCATAGTATAGATAATGTCACACATGATGATGATGATGCTTATGATGGTGATGGTGGTTGTGATGACATTCCACGTGATGAGAAAGCATATGGTTTACATTACTATGAGGAAATGATTGATAATCACCATGTGGGTTGTTCTTCTAGACTTCATCATTCTGACAGTACAACATCTCGTGCTTTTTCATGAGCCTTCTCTCACATACTACGAATATATTCCAACCGTATGATGATTTAAACAAAATTATTATTAATATTGAAGATGTTTTCAATAACAAAGAGCAATTGAATGTGAAGTTTGGTCAAAATAAAGAACTTAAGATTAAAAGATTAATGAAAGATATGTGGTTGCCTGTTTAGAGGACACATGCCCCAAGTATCTTCATGTAACAAAAACAAAAGATGCGGATCTATTTATTGTAAAAGCATCTTTTACCAAAACACAATTGCACTTTAGAAATTACATATCGAGAACATAAGCAGGCCACAACTTAGAGTATTGTTCGAAGGGATTGCAGGAGTTTATATGCCTAAAGAAATCGATGCTGATTTGCATAAAAGGTATGTGATAAATGTCAATTATTTTAAAGCTTGGAAGGATAGAGAATGTGCACCTAACTATGTCAGAGGATCTTTTAAGGAGACTTACAGGTTATTGCCTGTTTATTGTCACCAATTGGAGTACATGAATCCTGTATCATTAAGCGCATCAAGACAAACGAGTCTGATTATTTTGAATACTTATTTGTGGCATTTAGACCAAGTATTAGAGGGATTGTATCCAACAATAAATATGTTTTGGCAGTTGATGGCACTTCTTTGAAAGTATATATAAAGGTACGATGTATATTACATCGGCAATGGACGACAATGAACAAATATATCTTTTGGTTTTTGGTATTAGAGATGGAGAGAACCACATATCTTATATATGGTTTTTCTGAAAATCTCAAAGATGCTATTGGAAATCTTCCTGATTTGGTATTTGTGATTGATAGGCATAAAACTACAGAGTCTTCTTTACACATTGTCTTCCCCAATACATTCTACACTCTCTATAACAAGACCGTACTGTGGATGGGTCCCGCCTCGGGAAAATTCTACCAAAATTTCTATAGAAATTTCAGCAGAACTTCCTTAGGACTTGGTCCTACCCAATTTTATACATGTAATTAAAATCATTTTCAAAATATACATTTAGTAGTCACAGCAAAAACCATTGAATTACCCATAACAAAATAACAAATAAACATAAAATTTTTTGGAAACATCAGGAAATTTAATACAAAAGATAGTTTAGTACCGATTTGGGATATTCTCAAAGTAATCTAGATGACTTTTCAGAATAGTTAAGGGCACAGGACATTTAACTAAAATTAAAAAAAAAACAAAAAGATAATTACAATGATAACAAAAAATGTTGAACGATAGAAGGAAGATGCGGTGATGCCTTACATGGAAATCCAACCATGGTCAACTGGAGCCTACTAAAATACTTAAAAAAATAGAATAAAAACTAATGAGACAAGCTCAGTGAGTGGATGCACTACAAATGGAGTAAATAATTTATATAACAATGTGAATAAATTCTATTAAATAATTTAATAATCTCATGATAATAGATTTAACAATCATGATCAATACCTTATAAAATAAAATTCCATAATCACAGTAAATAATAATATAAGAAAATCTCTCAAAACCGATAAAAAAGTGTACGCCAAGATACAACTCAAAAATCATAGGGGGAGGGGGAAGCTGTCATACTACCTTTGGCGTCTTAAGGCATACCAAAGATAGATGGGGAGGGAAAAAATTGTCATACTACCCTTGGCCCAAGGCATAGTAGAGATGGGTCGTCGTCCAGCCTCGAAGTACATAGACAAATAAGGAGGACGGAATATATAGCAGTCATCGTCCAGCCTACGCGCAAGGGGGAGGAAATACATGTCATCAATAAGTCAATCACTATGTCTAAGCGACACATGGCGTACATTAATAGAAGGAAATGTAACACAACAATGTCCACGGTATAAAACATATCTAATAGTCAAACTCAATATTTTTCTATAATCATACCAATATAAATTCTCCAAAACCAAATTTAATAATCAGTATGTATTTAAATAGGTATTTCTTATAAAAACAGTCATATGTGTACTATTAAAATAATTATTCAAATATATTGAAAATTGTCAATTTTATTAATTTATAACAATACTCAAACATAATCAATTTAATGTAAATATATAATTTAAAAGTAAAATTTAATTTACTCACAAATTATCATTGCTAATCCGCAGGTGGAACTGCTCTAGTATCCACTTTAGTCACAGAGCTTACGTAATAACTAAAGGTACCATTTATTAATTCTCAAACAGTTAAAAATTCATAATGTTTAAATCCATAATGTTTTGTTTGTACAATCTCACCCTAGCACTCACTTCTTTCTATTTGAGTATTTTCTAATTTATCACGCCTTCAATAGTACCATATATGCAAATAGTGTCGTATATATGAATAGTATCGTATACGTGAATAGTGTTGAATACCAAAATTGAACTTTAATTTAGCTTCTAATTGATATTAAATACATTAATTCAATCAAATTTAAGTTCTCTTATGTCCAATTTATACAATTACCAAAGTAAAATTGAGATTTTTGTTAAATCTTAACCAAAATTAACGTATTATATACCAAATCGAAGCCTATGAGACAATGATCAAGAATTTACCTTCAATTAGATTGGGTGATGACCGAGGTGGCCGAAATTTGGCCTGAAAGTTTCGGATTTGAGGAGAATTTCATAATTTCTACAAAATAAAGCGTTTTTAGGGGAAACAGAGCTCGGAATCGGACTCAGAAGGTCAAAAACAGTGGGAAAGCACCTACCTTTCATCAGAAAACTCGCTAAAATCTGGCGAATGGAGGAGAGAGAAGTTTACTGAAATTTATTCCAATCCGGTGATTGTTGGCACTTTTCTGGCAGAAGGAAGGTCGGTTATGGTAAAGTTCGATGTGGCGGCTCTAATGGTTTGGTGTCGCACGGTGAAAGCGTGGCAGCGATTTATTTCTGATGGTGTATAGAGAGAAAAATAAGAGAGAGAGTGGGGAGAGAGAGTGAATGCTCGGGGAAGAAGAAGAAAAAAAGAAAGGAAAAATTTAATAATTTATTTTTGAAATATTTATAATTTTGCCATTGTTTTCTTTTAACCATATCTTTCAAACCATAATTCCAATTCGAATGTGTCACTAGTCCACGAACTCGTATCGATGAGCTCTACATAACGGTATCAAAGTCAAAACAAAAAACTAACATATGATAAAAGTCAACTTTAGTCCCTATTAATTTGGGCAGAATAGTAAAAATTAAAATACGGGTGGTTACACTCTACATGTACCACATAAATCGAAATATAACGGCTAATGGTCATGCCAAATATGAAGGTGTGATGATGCAATTCTATATGATAGCCATGGCTTCTTTAGTTGAAGACTTTGATAATTGTATGAGTGGTCTTGAGAAGCTTGATATAGATACTGCATATTATGTCCGGGAATACGATCCTGCGATTTGGACTCGTTGTCACTTTTAAGGAAGACATTATCGCATTATGACTACCAACATTGCAGAATGCATAAATACAATATTAAAAGATGGTAGAGAGATGCTAATAATACCATTGCTTGATTACATTTTATCTTTAATGCAAAGATGGTTTTTTGAAAGAAGAAAAATTAGTGAGCAGTTGGACAAGCCTGTAACTAAGTGGATGAGAGAGCAATTGAAACCTTGCAATTTAGAGTCTTTACGGTTGCGTGTGAAGTCCATTAATACCACCAAATATGTGATGGATGGTGGAAGTTTGAGGGGGATTATGAATCTCAAAACAAAAAAGTGCTTATGTATTGTGTTCAATATGGATAAATATCCTTGTGATCATGCTATGGCTACTTATAGAGAACACAAGATAACTTCGTATAGAATGTGTTCACGTTATTATAGTAGAGACACATATTGTGTACTTTATATGAACTCAATTTATTCTATCCTTGATAAAAAAAAAAACAGTGGCATACCCTAGAAAATATCTTAACCCATATTGTTCTTTCACTAACAAATGCTCGCTGATCAACCGATCGACTAGGGAAATTACATATACCATCATAAGAAGAAGATGTCATTGCACGCAGATGTAGCAAGTGTCATGGTATTGGACACAATAGAGCAACATGCAAATGTCAATTTTCTTACAATCAAAGAAAGACCAATTAAGCTATTGATGGTGTTGTTGTTTATATTATATTATACTATTTGATGTGCTCTGAATTATTATATTATTTGTTTACGAAAAACTATATTCTGTATTTATGTTAGACCAGTTTAGTTGTCAATAAATACTATTTGATGTGCTCCGAATTATTAGATTATTTGTTTATGGAAAACTATATTCTATATTTGTATTAGACTAATTTAGTTGTCAATGTTGTTACTATTTATTTTATATTATATTAGATTATTTGTTTATGGAACACTATATTCTATATTAACATTACACATCTCATAAGCTATTAGCAATGCATTTGAACTTGAAAAGTATCAGCCTATGGTTGAACTAGTTGATATATTTTTTATTAGACTAGTTATTTATGGAATACTATATTCTATATTTACATTAAACTAATTTACAAATGTCATAAACTAAATACCTTTAAAAATACCTCTGCCGTATATTTTTTTCTAAAAAACGGAATATGATTAAAAGTAAAGGCCATATGTCTTCCTGCCAACAAAAACTCAGCATATTTGAGGACAAGAACTCCATAATCGCCATTGTATTATGAATAATAAAGATAAATTATTATTTAATTCAAATAATAAGCTCTAAATAAATTGGAAAAAAAATTATTATACTATTTACTTACTCAGTATGCATTTATGGATATTTACTAGCCAAAGATCCAGTAAATGGCCAAGGTGAAAAAGGCATATCCAACTGACGATAGAAACCAGCAACAGGTAATAGATAAGGAAACATTAGGAGTAGTTTCCTAAAATATTCCAACTCAATATCATTCCCCCTATGTCCACAATCATATATTGTCATATGGCGAGCAGCTAAATCTATATCTCCCAAAAGCTAATGGACGTCTTATCTATTCATTACCAATAATGCCTAATCACCAATTAAAAAATGTATGACTTAAAAATGTATAACTAAAAATTATAAACATTTTAATTTATGAAAAATTAATATAACTAAATTTATGCAAGGATAAATATTCAATTAGGAAAAATCTTACTCGATCATATGCTACCCATGGTTTAATATTCAAGATTGGTCTTTTTCCATTGACAAATTCAAGCATTTCATCACCAAAATTGTACTTCTTTTGTCTTTTGTTTCGTCCATGAAATAGTCCAATCAGTTTGTCATATATTGTTGTAGACATTAATTTAGATTAATTAATAATAATTCATATTAATTAATAAATATGCTTAACAAAAAAATTAATATAATATAGATTAATTTTAAGAACTTACCACTAATCTATTATCCAACAATAAAATACTAGGATTAAACACTACGAGGTATTTGGCCGCTAATTGTCGAATTAGATGTGTCCCACTTGAATATGTTGTAACAATAAAATAAATTAACTAAATTAATAAAAAAAAATAAACCAATAAAAATAAATATAAATATAATAAAGTAATAAACATAAATAAAATTAAAAAATTTACATCATCCGAAAGTCATGTCGGACTAAATTTAAACTCCTTATAAAAAAAACTTCTTAACTGAAATGGTATTGTATTCAACAATCGCATCCTCATCACTAGAATTCATGAATTGTGCATATTGCTGGGCTACATCATCGGATACAGGACGATACGGATCAAATATCCTATTAGACCTTGGCAATTGTGCACCATTTTACATTGTAAGGTGTCACATCATATAGACTCTAAATGTCATGTGCAACCTTATTTTTTCTCTTTCCATCATTCAATTTCGTAGGGGATATTTTAGTAAACACCTAGACATTGTGATCCAAAGTAATGGAAGAGGATGACATGGATACGTCAGGATGTGGAGTAGTATCTACATGCTCGATGTTGTCTTCCACTTGTACATTAATTGTCTCATCACCTCCACCATGATCCATACCGTGATCCATACCTCACATAAATGTCATCATCTCCATCCTAATAATAATAATACTATGGGTTTAAAAAAAATCTAACATAAATAACTAAAAATGACTTATTAAATAGTAAAATGGTGTATTACCTTTGAACTTATAGTATCTTCGCACAATGACATTAATTTTAACAACATATCCATTTTATGTTCAACATAAGATAATTTATCTTTAACCGAAGATAATCTAGATAATTTATCTTCGATCGAAGATAATCTAACTTGAATGGAACGTAATCTATCTTCAACCAAATTACCTTAAAAAAAAAAACCTTAATAATACAAGTGTAGGTTTATTATTAATATTATTATTATATGTTCAATAGATATAAGTTTACCTTATATTTATCATAAAAATTATGAAAAAATAAAATATATATAGATTCTGGATTAGCACGTGGTGCTGGAGATGCAGTGGGCACATATCTATGTATCTTTTTCTTCCCTCCAACTTTCTTCACTACATCTGAATCACTCCTTTTACTTTCTTTCGCCGCATCGTTACTTATCTTTTCTATGACAATGGGAGGTACATTACATGGTCTCCGCCCTGTAGGCGAATGAATAGACTCCACAAAATCCATCTCATAAGGTGTTGGCTCCAACACACTAATCACCTCCATCTTCACATTAAAAGGTAAATGATAATGAGATACAAATTTCAATAAATTGTCTTGATAATTTAAATAGGATACCAATTAAATTAATAGTCAAAGTAAATTAAACAATTAATTTTAAAACCTAAACTTACATTGGGTTTAGAAAAAATAGGATCGAGTTATTTTATAGTAGCAAACCCTATAGTAGTCCAGTTCAGTAAACGCAGACAAGTAATATTTTGAAATTTGATCCCAAACATCATAGCTATTGGTGGAATGGTCTCGTATCCCCATAACTATCAAACAGACAGACAATATTATTAACCCTTAATAAAATATAAATATAATTCACACTATATATTTTTATTAAAAATTAATAGTTTACCATGAAAGCTAAGGTTAATTTGGTAAGGGAGTACATGTGGGAATTATTACCTTTTCTAGCAGGACAACTGCACATTGATCGAACCGTAATATGGTATGAAACTGTGCCTTAAGGATATGAGTTAAAATAATGTAAATCATCCAACATATCTATACGATCAATATGCACAAGAGTTGGAGCTTCTTTACTTAACACAATTGTCTCCAAAAAAAACTAGCAATGCTAGTCTCAACATATCATGATTGTCCTTGCATGTCGTTGTATAAAAAATGTCTACAATATCACTATTATACAAAGAAAGCTTTCTATCATCGAAGAGATGATTTGTCTGTAGGTATGGCCCTACAACATAACCCTATAATCAAGCCGAACTCCTATATAGTAAACCTAACACCCGTTCCACCAAAGCTAAACTCCATCACCTCCATACACATTGCCGCCAAAGCATTTAGTTAACGACAGACCTGCTTACCTACAACTCGTTGCAAGTAGATAATGGTCAAAGCATGTACTCTTAAACAAACCCAATTGTTTACTATTCAGTTTAGATCTTATCTTTTTTATTGCTTCATTCAAATTTGACTTGATTGTCACCTTCGCATCATACATGTCATCCTTGTCGAACATATGAAAATATGTAATTAATTCCTTTGACATAGATTCCTTTTCACCCATGTCATTTAAACATGAAAAAAATAGAAATAAACTCACATAAATAGTAAATCAATAATAACAATAGTATTACAATATAAAATGAAATAACAAGATATTTGCTTAATTAAATAACAATTTCATGTTAACTAGATATTTGCTTGAAATTGTAGATCTTTGGCCTTACAAAAAAAATGAGAAACATAAAATGTTTGCATGTCAGACGCTTGATATGGGGCCTAAGGTCCACTGTTTTGAGTTTCTTTAAGAGATTTAGTCAACTCATGTCAGGCATTTGATATAAGGCTTGACATGGGGAAGTCACTATTTGTTGGTGAAATATTCAACAATCGGATATGCACACAATAGGTTGGATCCGACTAGTTCCCAATAGATCCGACCAACAAATCCAACCATCGAATATCTATGGGAACTAGTCGGATTTGACTTCTTCTTCCTCTTTTCATTCTTAATTTGTAAACCCACCTTAACTAAATATGTTAAACTTACCTTAAATCTACTACATTTCACGTAAAAATTAAATTTTTAGGGTTTAAACTTGCCTCGATAATAGTTTTAAAACTTCTCCAAATCAATTTTAACATTTCACATATAAATTTCATATACCCATACACATATATTTAAAAGTGATAGCAAGGAAACCCACTTACAAATACTATTTGTGACACACTACACGTTTGTCAAAATGATTGTCACAAATACTATTTGTGACACACTACACGCTTGTCACATTAAATATTTGTGACATTAGTACTTGTTACAGAATGTATTTATGGCATTCTATACAATTATCACAGTACGTAACAGTTACAATATTTGTTGATATTGAAAGTACCTGTGATATGGGTAATGTTTGTGACAATAGCTTTTAGTGATAGAATAAATTATCACAGAAAATATCAGTGTCGAAGTTTAAATGGATACAAATATTTTTCATTAATAGTGACACTATTTATTTTGTCACTGTAGAATATTATGACTGCTATTTGTTACTCAATGACAAGTGAAATTGTCACAAAAAAAATATCAGTGTCAACTTATGGATTGACACAAACAATATTGATTTATAATTTAGTAATACAGTGACAATTATTTCATCATAGTTCCTTTCGTCAGTTATTACTCCATTATCAATATTTTTTGTGACAATTTCATTACATTGTATAATTTGTCACAATTTCCTTTACTTCTGCCATTGTATTTGTCATTATCATTTTATTAGTGTCATGCTTGTTTTGACACTAATTGGTTTGAAGGATCAATTCAGCTGAATGTAAATGTATCAATTAATACTTAGACAATGAGAAATGGAATTTTCATTTCATATTGCATATAAAAAATACATATTCAATACATGTAACACTTGCAATATATGCTCATTAATGCTAAATTCCACAAAAAAACATAATTTTTCATTGAAGCATATCATTCAATAAATATGCTTCCATACAAAATTATTTCATATTTCCATATCACATATCCTAAAGCATTTCATGTCACTGCCTTATCAAAATATATATCAAGCGTTTGCAAGTTTCATCGACTACATAATAGCTATTTGAAGAATATATTGCCAAATAAAATTTCCAAAATTACATACTACTAGATGCAATACCTAAAGAGTATGTTCCATGTGTAACCACCATGCCTTGCAATTTATATTTATCCAAAATCAACCTACATACATTGAACACAACATATTAGCATTTACTTACGTGTATATATACATATATTATTCAACTAGTAATGCTTTTATATTGTGAACCATAGTAATTTATATTCTAAATTTTTCTTCAATAAATAAAGAAAGTAATTACCATAATCAGAAAAGGTATAATTACTTTACCTTAGTTGGAAGTATCTCCATCTCCTATGTCATTACCACCTTTAATATCATCCACTATCCTTTTAAATGAGTCAAATTACATGTCATGTAACTCTAGTAAAATTTGACTTTCCTTTCCATCTCAAAACGTCCCTGCATTTTGACAACTGACTAGTAAAATCCAATTGTTTTTACATTAGAACACGGTTAGACTATGTAAGTTGTGCCAAAAGAACTTTTTTTAATAAAAACCTCGTATATCAAACAAATATATATAACAAAAAAAAAAAGCTTGTTGGAAATAGTATTGAGGATCAGAGAAATACCTACTTATCTGTTCATTTTAAATATTTAATTCACAAGATCATAAAAAATAATTAACCTACAGATTCAAAAACAATACCACTAAATAAAGAGTACATGTATAGCAAGCTAGTTCTGACATTAAAGACACTTAGAAGGGTTCAACATATTTTAAACAAGTTTTAGTTAAAAATATAAAAAAAAATTTAGATACCATAAATACAAAAAAATGAGAGAGAGAGATATAGAGAATTAAATTTCCCCACTCTAGTCTTCCTTCCTGGGGAATTGTTAGTGCTATCAAACATACCAGTTTTAGCACTAAAATTCAAATTTAAATTCCAAAACTCCAAATATACATGCATAATCAATCTTTTGTTCAATAAAAGTTTGAATGACAAGTGACTTTTTAAATTTTCACCCAAAATTGTGTTTTGCAAGGTCATCACCATTACAAAATTCATTGCATTAGATGACACCCTAGACCCTACAAGTTAAGTATGCTATTCAATGTATTAGGTAAATCCTATTTATTCCATTAGATTGATTCTAATGTTTTCTCCCCATATGCACCCAAAATTCCAGAACCAGCACCATAAAATGCATTCGTATATGGATTAGGCTGGAAATTTGCTGGTGGTCTTAACACATCAGGCTGGCCTCCAACATTGTTATACATATACACTATTAAACACCTAAAAATAATGTCAAAGGGAAATGCAATAAGAACAACTTTGCTTTCAAAAAAACAAATGGACCTAGCTCAAAAAGCAACCTTAGCCACCAAATATCATTTATTAGTCAGCAATGTTAATTACATATGTAAGGACTTCATATCATAACAAATACTACCAGCATTGGCAACAGAAGCAAAAATTAAAGTAAAGGAGGTACAAATAAAAACAAAAAACAATGCTTGTGAAGCTGTTTATTGTTACCAGTCATCATTTGAACTTTATAATAAAGCAAAACAATTCACCAACATAGTTTACTTTTCACAAATTCATAAACAATCTAATCCGAGAAAGTTTAGATGAGTTCTCACTCTTAAAAGTAAACTAGTTTTTTCTTCCCCTCCATCATAATGATTGTAGAAAATCTCAAAATCAAAATACTTTGTATTCCTTTAGTACCCTCTGTCTTAACCTTTACCCTATTTTCTTCTTCAAATGCATATGTACATCTCTAGCACTTTGATTTTTAATTTTTTATTTTGAGAAAACGGGAAACAAAACAATGTTTCTAACAAGTGATGGCCACAAAACAACAAATACAATACAACACTAAACTATCACAATCACTATCTATCTTGAAGTATAACTGATTGAACAATGGGAAAAAAGTTATAAAACCAAATGCTTCTATTTCATCCAAGATGAATTCTTCGATTCTGTCCATAATCAATCTAATGGAATAAAACCATGCACTAATCTTCAAGAAACAAAAAACACAAGTCCTAATGATCCTAATCATCTAGATTCACACAGATCAACTACAGAATATACCCTCAAAACAAATAAAGTATCCACATACTCATGTTGATAAAAGCAAATACACAAAATATATATAAAAAAAAAAGAAGAAGAAAGCGATAGTACAAACTGTATGCTTCAGTGTGCATCCGGAGCGCACAACTTTGGCAATTACCAACTAAAAGAACTACCTCAAACAAGTTACAAAAACTTGAAGTCAATATCATCCTTGTAAAAGTAATCCTATTACTAAATAAATAAAAGTGATTTGCATGGTTCAAAGAAAGTACATATTTCATTAAATTCTTGTAATAAATAACATATAACAGTTAATGACTTGCACATGAGCAAATCGGGGTTTGGAATGAACTAATTGTAAATAACAATGAAAAAAATAATTTATTAACGGTTATCAAACTTTCCTGAGAAACAATTTCAATTGAAAGCTAATAACTTGAGATTGTGCACAAAGAAAAGGCAAGTTGATAAGCAGTAAAAGACAAATACAAGGGCAGAATAATGCATTTCTCTTTCATGTTCACCAATAGTCTATATTTCAGTTGAATGACTATGCAATTCCTAAATTCAATCCATGAATTTAATTACATTAGCTTATCCAAGTGAAAATTAACATTTCTCTAGCTTAGTAGTTGTCATTAATTTAGTTGTTAGTTAAAACCACTTCACACAATGCACCAGCTACTTCACTCAGATATTGTTTAGTACTTTAAGCCTATCCATATTAAGAAGTTCTCTCCTATAAGAAATGTTGAACCATGTAATTTTATCACTATCACTACCACATATCCACATTGGAATTAAAAAGCCAACATCCAATAGATCTAGAACTTTCCAGCAACAGAAATTCACTGAAAATATTACAATAAGAAAAAGAAAGCCTCGACCTAAATTGCAAAAATTCCTGGGAAA
Organism: Rhamnella rubrinervis; assembly: GCA_007844105.2. Lineage (NCBI taxonomy): Eukaryota > Viridiplantae > Streptophyta > Magnoliopsida > Rosales > Rhamnaceae > Rhamnella > Rhamnella rubrinervis. The sequence goes on from CM017578.2 coordinate 22,515,187, forward strand.
ATACTTAAAATCGAGAAGCTTGAATAAAAGACATGAAGCCTAAAAGACAGAGTTGATAACTTAGAGGGTTCATGACCAAATTGGCGATTTGCAATAGATTTCTAGGGTTGAAAACCTTAAAAAGAAAATGTTGGACTAGTGAAGACTTACAGCCCCACGTATATGCGAACAAAGAAATTGATATAGAGAGAGAAAGCAAGTGTCGAGAGGGAAAGAGGGAGAGAGATGACCCTTACCGGCAGCGAAAGTCATAAAAACACTTAAATTTATTGATGAGAATTTCAAGATCCCCAAATTTTTAAACCTTAGATCTAACAAGGAGTCAAACAAATTATGAAATATATTAAACACAAATTGAAAATCCTAAATAAGCTATAAAACAATATTGGAAAACACTGAATTTCATATCAGAAAAACAAATCAAAGCCTAAGCCAGAAGAAAATGAAAACAAAGAACTTGAAAATGATGAAGGAAGAAGCTAGTAACGTTGAAATGCAGACCAGACAAAATCATCCCTGAAAATGGGTGCTCTTGAAACGGAGTGTACCCAATTTGGATCTCACCCTGCAACCTGTATGCATTGTAGGGATACATATTGACCAAGAATGAGGAATTGGTCTAATGCAAGAACTAGAGCAAAGGCTTGATTAGAAGCTACGAGCTCCAACCATGAACAAAACACTTAGGAAAATTTTGGATAAAATGGAATGAAGAGGACTTGGGTTAGTTTTGGGATTCCAATTGAAGGAAACGACGTCGTGTATTGAATTTTATTATTTTTTATTTATTTTTTTGGTAATAAAAAATTTAAAATTATAATCTGTGTCAAATTATATTTATCACAAATATTATAGTACATGGTTAACCAAAAATGTTAATCCTTTTAGTGATAATCTATAAACGTTTGTCACAAATTACTCTCAAATTTAAATAGTAAAGTTTCCCTCCAAAACATAACACTTTCTGTGATAAAATATTGTGACACTAATCAATTTGGCACTATTTTATCTACCCAACAACCATCAATATCGAACATAATTTTTTGTCACTAAATGCATACTTTTTGTGACAAATCGTGCTTTGACACAAAGAAAATTGTTACAAATTGTCTTCTTCTTTTTTTGTTTTGTAGTGAGAGATAAGAAATCGAACAACAAATGTGTTTGCTTCTCTAACTTTCAGATATGAAAATAATGTTTATTTAGTTATGGAAATGTAAGGTCCGATATGAATATTCAAACAATATGCATAGGTAGAGTGGGAGGTGGGTTGGTGGAGAATGAGTTTTGGAATATGTAAACTAATAAGGGTATTTATGTAATTGTAATGTATGAAAACAATGCATTTGGCTATATAAGTTAAAGTGAGATAAGTTTGGTTATTTGACTGATTTTGATGGAGTGTTTGGTTGTACGACCATAAAACCCATTTGATATTAAATTAGGTGGAGAATTGTTGAAAACAATTCAATATCAAATATGCAGTAATAAGGAAGAAGAATAAAACAGAGGAAATTGATATTTTTTTTTTTGTGCCAAGCAAATGCATCCTTATTTAAATAGTGGCTTGGGTCGAGGGTGAGAGTAGCAGTTTCTTGGTAAAAATGCGGGTAGCCATGTTATAGGATTGAAAGCTTGTAAACTGCAGCAGATGTGATCAATAAAAGGGGCTCTCTAAGAATTAGAGTTAAAGTGGATGTAGGCAATTGCCGAACCACTATAATCTATGTGTATGATTTGCATAGCAATTTTTTCTTAATGCTATTTGATTCAAAAACTGATATTAATGTAAGTAATCTTATAATCACTAATGTTTTGGTCATGTGTTAGATGATTGTCAAATAATGATTAAAAAATAATTTTAATACCAAATGATGTCATAACATATTAACTATTGAAAGCAATTAAGATTGATCAACAAAAGTTAATGAGACCAAATGCAAAATACTTATTAATAGGGATTCAAAATGTGATAAAGAAAAAAAGTTACAATAATTATTGCATTATTGTCAATAATAACTAGTAATTGTTTTTTCCTTTTCCACCTTACCTTAGCAATGGCATATTAGTGCATATAAAAATTAATTCAGATGTTGGTTTTTTCAGAAAATATAATTAATTTATTACAATAGCATTAGGTAAATAATTAATTATTAAACCTTCACACATTAGAATTCAAATTCATATGCGGATACTTTTTTTGTATCTATTAGATTTGCATGTTATCACAAGTCCAATAGATATGAATCATCAATCTTTAATTTAATTACCAAAAAGTTAAGAAATAATTGAATCCAAAATAAACCAACTACTGTATAGTCTAGCCACTCTTTGACAACCCTTTCATGTTTATTAATCAAGTGAAGAAGTTAAGGTCCTTTCAGTGAAGCACAAATCAACACCTCTAGACTAAAGTAAAAAATCATTAAGAAACATAACTTTTCCTTTGAATATTAGACCACTAAAAATTTATTTAATTTCAATACATTAATAATTTCATTTAAAAATACATCAAAGTCTCAACTATGAAACACAGATAAATTTTAGGTACCTTATATATCACATGTCATTTTCGAGTTTAATAATCTCTTGAAATGTTTGTTTTTAGTTTTTTTAATTTTAGATTATAAAATTTGCAAAGCAATCAGCTTCTCAAAATGGAACAAATATAGTACTTGAGCATATCTTAATCAGCAAGACCAAAAAAAAACAGTTGTCTTTGTATTTCCTAATTTCACTCCGACAAATAATGATCATCATAAACACATGAATATTATGAAGCAACATGCTAATATGCAGAAAAAATATTTATAGGAAAAAAAATTAGGTACAAATGGGAGATCAAATATTAAAAAGATAGAGTAAAAATTTAAAAAAGCATTATACCAATATCAGTTTGTTGGAGATAGTGTGCCACAGCCTAGGGTTTGTTATTGAAAAATAGGTAGAGCAAACGCTACAACAAAACTCTTACTCAGCGATGAATTTTTCATCACTAAAAATATGCATTCTTTTAGTAACCAAAACAAATCTTCGCCTAATCTATGTGGCATTTTGTTTTTCCCAACCATTTTTGAATATTCGTCACTAATTCTAGCTACGAATAATAAAAATTGCCGCAATCTATGTTTTGTCGCTTAATTTGGCGACAAACAACAAAAATTGCCACCTATATTGTTTCGTTGCTAAACCTACACTGCAGCAAAATTTCTAATTGCGTCGCTAAAACTGTACTGTAGCAAAATTTCAAATTGCTTCGCTAAAACTATGTTGTAGTGCAATTTATCATTTCGTCGCTAAAACTATTATGCTGCCAAATTTCGTAGTTCGTCGCGAAAACTATACGACAACAAAATATTTGATTTCGTCGTCTACAATTGATAGGGACAGATTATATTATTTATCGTTTAAAATTAATAGCTTTGTAATATTTATCACCTAAGTTATACCTTAACAAAAGTTGAATTTTGGTCGCCTAAAAGTATTAGCGACATTGCATATATTTCATTGCTTAAAATATACAACGGCGTTAATTTATATTTCGTTGTTTAAAACATTCAATAATAAGACTTAAAAATCATAGCCAAAATATTTGAACGATACGTACCGCATGGTCATCTATGTTTTAATACTAATATTATTATTATATATTATAATAAATTTATTATATAATTTAATTTTGATATTTAGATATTGTTAATTTAATATATAAATAAATTAGATATTTAAATATTGTTAATTTGATATTTAGTCAGTAGGCCGATAGATAAGGTTAAAGCAGAGCATAATAAGTGGAAAGCTACATATCAGAGTCATAGAACGTACAATTGATTTGAGTATTGAGAATAATACCACTGTAACTTAAGATTAAGTCTCTGGTTACAAAACATGAATACATGTCATATAGCTAAAGAAAGAACTTGAAAGTAAAAAGGAAAAATCCATAAAATGGTTTATGTTAATGTGTTTAGCAAAAGAAAGCTTCTATTCATGTATAACAACCAACAAAGTAAAATAAACACAATCATATTCCTCTTCTTTTCGTTTTCCTCACATCTCAAAGTGCTATAAACAATTGACCATCCATTTGAGAAAGGAATTTACCATCTCTTTTGTTTTGAAGGATGTATCCAGGAAATGAGATTATCTGAGAGGCGTGTCAAATGAAAAGGTGAAAAGATCCATAGTTTACTGCTTTGCACTGTTGATTTTAACAGTAAGTAGCTCTGAATAATATGGATAATTTCCAAATAGAACATTAATAATACAAACAAATATATAAGGATATCCTTTATTTCTCCTCATAGAACTAATATTTAACATTAACATCAACAAAGTGTGATTAACTACAAAAATTAAATACCATAATGTTTGAACCATAATGTAAAAACTAATAGAAAGAAAAATGCATGACTAACCTTGCTACATTTATTAATTTCCCAAAAAAACTCAAATCGTTGCAGGTGGTGGAGGAGGTAGTGGAAATTAGCACTGAAATGTTTGTAAATCAGTAGAATAAGAACCCATATTACCTGTGATGAATTGCTGCATCTTCTCCATCATTTGCCTATATTGATGCATTTCGTCTCTTATGCCTTGTAGTTCTTGCACTTCCTCATGCAATTGTGTGACTTCCTCTATTTCACCCTTTTGCTTCATAGTTCTTGTACCTCCTCATGCAATTATGTGACTTCTTCTAAAACTTCTTGATTAACTCACCTAGAAGTTCTAGAAGATGTAGGTGGTTTTGGATCATAACCCAATCCACAATAATAATCTAGTTTTGTTGCTAAAACCTGTTGAGTGATCTCTAGTTGAGTAGGTGGCTGAGAACCTTATTCTGTCTCTTGATTGAGAAGATTCTCCATTTCCTCCTACCAATATAAAATATATACATACACACATAAATAAAAATAATATGATTTTATAAATGAAGAAATTAGTACTAATTTATAATAATTAAATATAAGAAAAAAATATAACAAACTATTACATAAAAAAATAATACATCATACTTATATATCGAGTTTTGGCTTCGTCATTTAACCATGTATTTTTTTTACTTGCTAAAATACGTATCATGGAATAAATACACCTCCCTTTGGAGCTGCCCTTGAAGAACATCATAATATTCAAAAACAAATAAATAAATAACAATTACAATATAAATGTTAAATAAAAAATTATTCAAAAATAAAAATTTCACACCTTTGAATTATTCAATCGGAGAAAAATAAAGGATTTTGACCCACCGTAATGGTTGTACGACACTTAGCATGATTAATCTTGTTTACTTCTAAAAGTTTCTGTACATTGAAAAATGATGAATAATTAACTATATACATAATAATAATTCAGTTAGACTAAAATAAACATTAAATAATATTTTAATAATAAACATCAAATAATAAAATTTTAGTTAAGCATAATGATGCATGACATATAACTCTATGTCCAATCATTATATATTTACGAAAAAAATGTGTTTACTATTAAATTATTACCTAATAATGTTCATCAATAAAATGTGTGCAAAGCCAATCTCAATCTTTTGGTTCCACATCTTTGTATGAGTGTCGCTGCACTTCTTCAGGATTGTTAAAACTTCAAAAATATTTAGCATGGTCATAACGATTTTCGCTATAAGCCCTACCCATAATAGCAATGAGAGACTCAAAGACTAAAAGATCTTTCAAATTAATATCAAACATTTCCTACAAAATATATATATATATATATATAGTTTATCCACCACTTTAACCTGCAGCTATATATAAAATGAGAAACAAGAAGACATAAATTGGAGTATTTAAATAAAAGAATTATAATCAGTAAAATTAAAAAGTTTACCAGTAAAATTAAAAAGTTTACCAGTAAACGAGCCATAATCACCTTTTTATCATTAATTTCAATCTTCTTTCACTTTTTTGCTTTAAGTAGAACTGTGGTTCGTACCAAAAACCCACATTCACTTCACAGTCGGGCTGAAGCTAATGGGCAAGTGGATCTTCTAACATCATGATCCATTTCAATCTTGATCTTCCCAGCGATATTGACAATATTTGTAGTGCCTAATCCATGTGTCGTCGTATGTACAATTTTCTTTGAATGAGGAGGCTCTTGTGCTATTTTAAATTTTGTATTGAATATTAAAAAATTAATAAAATGAAATGATATAAACATTAACAAATACAAATTCTACATGATATACTATCATCTCCAATATTTAGTGAAGCCAGAGGAATCAAAGAAGGACTTAATGTTCAAGGAGTCCATGTCAGAGAATCCAACACAATAGCCGATGTTGAAGGAGTACATGAACTATGAATACCTTCAGAAGTACTCATACTCGATGTTGATTTTCTTTTACCCTTCTGCCTATTTTTAGTACACATCTAATATACAAAAAAATTAATATGCATAGAAAAATTAATACACTTTCCAAAACATGCTGACTGATTAGTTGAATAGAAATGTGCTTTCTGGAGGTTGGAAGTTTTTATTTAATGAACTATTTTTTTGTTTGTCTCTCAATAGTGATTCTGATTTAGCATATTACTATGATAGGCAAGGATAAGTCAGTGATTTTGTGGAGTATTCAAGATCATGTCTCAATTTTAACATTAGAAGCTAAATCTACAAAAACTCCAGATCCAGTAGTAAACATGCCAGAAGGGCTAGTGGGATTAATCAGAAGCTTGCAAATAGTTCTTCTATCGGGCCACGAGGTACTACCATGGGCATAATTCTACATGATACATTCTCCAGGATTCTAAATATGCTATATTGTTGTTTGTTATTTATTTGTTAAAGTGCACTGGAGTTCTGTAGTGTAGGTGATGATTCTTGCCTCATACTATAGGATGCAAGAATTGGCTCTAGTCTAGTTGTCAAAGTTTGAATTCATTCTTGTCACATTAGGCCCCTTCATTAATTTCTCTAATGAGACTTTTATCTCTCTTCTTTTTTTAATCAATTAGCTAGTTAACCTTAATTATACAAATAGTTTATTTTATGCTACTTATTACATTCCAACAAACATTAAAATGAGAATAAAATAAAATAAAACAATTATAATTCAAGAACAATTAAAATGAGAATAAAATAAAATAAAACAATTAAAGTAGAAAATTATTAATCACCTTGATGCTAATGTGCAGGGAGTCAATGGGCATCTCAATTAAGCACTTTTCACCTATGCATAAAACCAGAATTGTCCTAAAAATAGTAAAAGGAAAGTAATTAACAAATCTACATGCCGCATCCACTTGCTAAATTGTAAATGGTAAACAACAAAAATAAATATTAAAGAGAGAAACAAAAGAAGGCTGTGGATTTTCAACCTAGTTCAACTCTAAGTCAAGTATTTTAAATAGTTTCTTTTATTTGCTATAAATTAAAATTTCACAGCTGTCTTATTTAAAGTTAAAGGTAAGGGTTTATGGTATAACTTTATCAACTAATAGCAACCATCAAAGCCCATGTTAATCACAAATAGCTCCAAAAGGCTCCAATAATACCACTACTTTATATACCACCAAAATATATACCATGTTGCCTCCACTAGTTTTGACCAGGATAATGTGAATATAGAAGCAAATCCAATTTATGAGGATAATAACAATAACGAGCATGAATATTTTGATCATCTATACAATGATGTAGAGAAGAAGTTGTAGCTAGGCTGTAAATTATCTGTATTAACTTTTGTAGTTAGGCTAATGCATTTGAAGGTTCTCAACCTTTGGAGCAACAAGTCACTTGATATGTTGCTTAAATTGTTGAGTGAGGAACTACCAGAAGGTTCAAATTTTCCACAAAACACCTATGGCACTAAAAAAATGTTACAAGATCTTAGACTTGGATGTGAAAAGATTCATGCGTGCAAATATGATTGTGCGTTATTTTGGAAAGAAAATGAGAAATTAGGAAAAATGTCCTGTTTATGATGAATCTCGTTACAAGTTGAATAATGGCAATAGAAAAAGATACCACATAAAGTACTTAGATTCTTTCCATTAAAGCCAAAATTGAAGAGATTATTTATGTCAAGGCATACATCGATTGATATGTGATGGCATAGTAAGAAGCGATTTGATGATGGTGTGCTTCGACATCCCGCTGATGAAGAGGAATGGAAACAATTTGATAAATTATATCCATCATTTTCTGGTGATGAACGAAATGTAATGTTGGGATTTGCTTCAGATGGATTTAATCCTTTTGGTAATATGTCTAATTCATATAGCATGTGGCTAGTTATTCTTGTACGCTATAATCTACCACCATGAAATTGTATGAAGGAGTCATACTTAATGATGTCTCTTCTTATACCAGAGCCACAATCACTTGGTAGAGAAATCGATGTGTTTTTCGCCCATTAATTAAAGAACTCAAAGAGTTATAGTCAGTTGGTACATCGACATTTGATTTTTCAACTGGCTAGAGTTTTCAAATGCATGCTACTCTTTTATAGAAAGTTAACAACTTTTCACCATATGAAAATTTATCTGGTTGGAGCACTAAAGGTTATATGGCATGTTCGATATGTAATAAGGAGACTTTATCTACGTAGTTGAGAAGTAAGATATGTTATACAGATTATCGTTGATTCTTATATTCTGGGCATGCATGAAGATGTAGTCGACTATACAATAATAAACAAACTAAAGTTGTACCAAAAGAATTATCAGGGGTCGATATTTTGAATCAATTGAGAAGTGTTGAGATGGTGAAATTGGGAAAGAAATCAAGTAATCAAGATAGAAAGCGAAAACGTACACCAACATAATTGAATTGGACCAAAAAAAAGTATTTTTTTCGAACTAGAATCTTGGTCATCTTTGAAATTATGATATAATATAGATATCATGCATGTAGAGAAAAATATTTGTGATATTGTTGTTGGAACTCTTTTGTGCATTGATGGAAAATCAAAAGATATTGATAAAGCTCGAATGGATTTACAAAATATGAACATGAGAAAGGAATTGCATTTGGTGAAGAATGGTGATAGATATATTAAGCCACATGTAGCATACACTTTGACACTGCAGGAAAGAAAAGAATTATGTAACTTTGTTAAAAAGATTGAATTTCCAGATGACTATGCAGCTAACATATCGAAAATGTAAGTGTTAAAGATATCAAACTTGGATCACTTAAAAGTCACGATTGCCATGTTTTACTTCAATGAATTCTTCCTATTCGCATTTGAAAACTTTTGTCAGATGACATTTTTACTGCATTGGTGGAATTATCTTCTTCTTTTTTCAACAAATTTGTGCAAAATCAATTAAAGAATGTGTTGCACAAATTGGAGGACCAAATCGTGTTAATACTTTGCAAATTAGAGAGGATATTTCCACTAGCCTTTTTCGATATCATAGTTCATGTAGCTGTTCATTTACCACATGAGGCAAGACTTGTTGGACCAGTTGGATTTCGATGGATGTATCCAATTGAAAGGGTTTTAGGAACTTATAAATTTTATATCAAGAATAAAGTAAGACCCGAAGGCTCTATTGCTGAGGCATACATTGTTAATGGATCATTGACATTTTGTTCCATATATCTTCTTGATATTGAAACCAAATTCAACAGACCATAGCATAATTTTGATGATAATAATAAAGTTAGTGATGCATATATTTTCAAGCATAGAGTTAGTCTATATGGTGGGAGGCAATTAATACAGTTACCATAATTAGAAATTGAGAAAATGCATTGGTATATTCTTAATAATTGTGTGATTATTTAGAGTAAGTGATTTTCTAACCTTATGAATTTTTTTATTTTGTCATTTTTCTATTTTACTATTTTTTATGATATGTTTTAACTTTGTTTAATTTTTTGCTGTATAATATGAAAAAAAATATTTAGTAACCACGTGATTGAATTAGAAAAAGAAAGTGAAGGCACTAAAATTTCATAGGTAGAATTATTAAAAAAGGCAACAAAAGTTATTTCCTGGCTAGTTTGGACATCGGATAAGTCAACCAACAATTTAGAGTCTTATTTTATTTTATTATAATTTTCAACTTTTATATTGGTCTTATGTTTTAATTTTTTGGTTTAGATGAAAGCGTTACATTCTCAAGGAGCAGTTGAAGCTACTAATGATTTATATTCATTAGCATGTAAACCTTATAGACGAGTGTCTAAATATATTACTTGCAATGTTGATGAAGTACAATTCACTGTCAAAGATCGTGATGATCGACTCACAACCCAAAATAGTGGTGTTTTAGTGTATGAAGAACTTGAAGATGATGATAATAATGGCAGTGATGATAAGAGGATTGATTTTTATGGAGTTTTTTATTCAGTTGTTGAAGTAAATTATATTTATAATAGAAATGTGGTTTTGTTTAAATGCACTTGGTTTAACACTAACCCTACAAAGAAATGGGTGCGACAGAATTTTCACTTTACAAATATCAATGTGAGCTACAATTGGTATGTTGATGATCCTTATGTGTTAGCATATCAAGCTAAACAAGTTTTTTACATTAATGATTCTAAGTTGGGGGCCAATTGAAAAGTCATATAGAAGGTGCAACACAAGCATTTGTACGAAATTTTAGATAAAATTGAGGAAGATGAATCGACAATGCATGATGCATATCAAGCTAAAAATTCAAATGAATTTAGTTTTGACATTGATGCAGAAGTTATTGAACAACAAGAACTTCATAGGGTGGATGTGGAATCGGAGGTTGATCAATTTGTGGAGCCAAGCAGTAGAGTTAATGATGATGATATTCATTTTATAAACGATGACAGTGAAAGTGAAATGAGTGATAAAAACTATAACAATGAAAATGAAGATGTACAAATTGAACATGATATTGAGAATTAATAATATTTATTACTGTGATCCTCATTTAATTTGTTATACATAATTGATTTTTTAAATTTTTTTGTAAATTAGTTATGTTTCCTTTAATATTAATAAATGCCATATACCAAGTACCTTCTTATAAAGCAATTGTCTTAGTAAAAAACTAACCTTACATATTTGGTACTTTTAGCTCTACACATATATGCAGTGAGCTTAAATAATTATTATAAATGGCTTTTTTCTAATTTTTTCCCCACATTGATGATGACTTACAAGCAAATTAGTGATAATTTAAGTCTTTGGATAAGTACTATATAACAACAAACCAAATAAATTAACTAAATAATGTAACTATTTTGAAAACGTTGATGCTAATATAGTTTAACGATGAAGTTTTAAGTTCTGTTACAATAAGCTTCTAGCATTATTTTTTAATATTTTTGTTGCCTCCTATGTTTCCCAACGAAATATTTGTTGCATAGCTACATCAATTTTGTGTCGTTTGTTACATTTTTGTTGCAACACACATTTCCTCGATGAATAATTTTTAGTGTTGTTAAATCAATTTGGTGATATTTTTTAACTTTTCATCGTCATAGAAGTTTGACGACGAAATACTTGTAACATCGCCAAATTAATAATGTGTCAATTTCTACTTTTCCAATGCCAACTAGGGTTTTCAACAAACTAATTTTATCGTAGCTACATCTCATTTGTATCATTCCTTATATTTTTGTCGCCAAATAGTTTTAATGGTGACGTGATGATGCGTCCCTCAATATGTTTTGCCACGGTTTGAAATTGTTTCGTCGCTAACGCATATCAATGACAACCTAGGATTCTGTCACCAAAATTATGTAGTTATGATTTTTATATTTCTGTCGCCAAAATTATTTAGTATCAAAATATATCATTGATGTTTACATCGTTAAACTATTTCCCGCCATTCTGTGCTAGCCTAGTGAGAACATCAGTCTATTATAGACGAAATTATGAAATTGGTTGAGTAAAGTCATTGCTAAAAAAGTTGTCGCTAAAAATACCATTTGTTGTAGTGAAAAAAGAAAAAATAAAAATAAAAGATGAAAAAAAAAAAGCAACTGATAAAACGAGAAAAAAAATTGAATGGAAAGCCAGAAAAAAACAAACTATAAAAAAAAAAAAGGGAATAAGATAGTTCACACTATTAAAAATTTTAATTTATTATTTATAAATATTATGTACATATATATAATAATTTTTTTGAGGCCCTCATCTTCCCGAATTTGGAAGATAAAATCAGTAAATTTCTCAATCTGTGTCAAACAACCATAGCAGGAGATAATCCAGCTTCCTTATACGCAACATGAACATTAAATTTAATCCATCCAGTAGAGGACGGCTCTCAAAATAGCTGAGGAGCCCGCAAAGACGAAGATCCTCCCAGCCTCTCTTTGATAACCCTTTCCTGTTTATTAATCCAAGTGGAGGTTCTCCCATTGAAATCCAGATCAACACCTTTGGACCCAAGTAAAACATTCTTAACAAACACATCTCTTCCTTTAAATATATCTACCACCACCCAATTTTTCAAAGTGATCCACAATTTCAGTTATATCCCAAACACCAACCAGGGAAGACTTTCCCAAGCTGAAGTTTGTTCCAAACAGTCCCTGCCTCTACTTAGAAGGGTCATAGCGGCTAAACAACCGCCAACATCCTACACCATCACAAGCATTCAGGTACAACTCTCCCTTCAAAACTTGCCTCTTTAGACTAAGAAACAGAGCTACTAAGTCTAGACACATAGCTATCATACTTTTGATACACTCATCATTGTCACCTTTGTCAATTTCCCCACTGTTATTTGAAATTGAAATCCCTGATTCCACCTCTAAGGTGTTGACTCTTCCATCCAAATGGAATGACTCAGAGTTTCTGGCCACTGCCAGATTAAAAGCATTGACCTCAGGAGCCAATTCCTGACATTGACAAAAAATGGCTATTGGATTAGGAAAGCTTACTCCTCTGGCAACTCCTGCCCTGAGCTAACAACCTAGCTACAATTCCGCTCATCGTAGTAATTGTTGCCGATTCTGAGAATTTACAGTGTCGCGTAACATGATCAACAACCCATAATAGTAGCAAAAATCCAGCAGCCATTCAAATATAATTTGAATAAAAAATTCAGACTCATCGTTCTTTAATTGAAAAAAATCTGACTGGAAGAGGATTTTCCACTGGAATCTGAAAATGATTCTCTCGGTAAGTTTCACTGCTTCAGTCTCCTCTGAATCTAGAGAAAGTAAACAGCTCGTAAACTTAAAGAAGATGTGCAGGTCGTAACTCTCCTACTAAGCACAAGATGCGCATGGAACACTTAAGAGGTCTACCACACCCTTCAATTCAAAACTCAATTGGTTCTCAAATTTGTCCAAATGAGTTTGGGCTCAGTCAGCCGTTGTATAGGCTTTCTACTACAGCCCAATCGGCAAGATTACCAAATGGCCTCGCCATCAACAGTGATGAAAAAAATGGTCAGCCCCAAATTAATTAATTAATTTTTTTAAAACAAAATTGGTTATTCAATGTCACAAGTATCACATGATCGGCTGTAATTGGTCGCATTGAATTGAAAAAAAGAAAGACTCCAAAACCTGCTCAACCATGAATGTTCTTGTGTGTCTAAATCCAAAAATCCAAAAAATTAGAGTCCCCAAATGGCAAATTGCCCACTTGCATGTATTCTTGGCATTTAGCGGGGTCGGAATTGACAGGCCGGCCAAAACACAAACCAAGGTTGGTTAGCATATGATCAAACTATGACAATGCAAAGCAGGATTAATAAACTAATGCATTTAGCCGCCTAAACAAAAACTTATTCCTTGTTGTTTTAAAAGCATTTTCTTTTCTTGTTTTTATACATTTTCTCTGAATTCCCAACAAACACAATTCTTTCCGTGTATACCAAACAAAAGAACAAAGTAAAACAAAAATAACAATATTAGAAAATGATTAAACGATTAATCAAAGAATTTTCCATTTTCAAGTATACATATAATTTGTATTAGTCTCTATGCATGACTACGTCTACACGTATCTCAATCGCTATACACGTATAAAGAAAAACTCTGCGCGTGCCTAAAAGTTGTCTATACACTGCTCTTTTGTCGTTATTCAAACTCAAAAAAATGAACATCGTTCTCAGCCAGTTAGAGGTGACGTGGCGAGTACAACATCTTAACGGCCTCGTCGGCCATACGAATGCGACGGAGATGAAGATGACGAAAAGCTACCAGCACCTCCGGTCCCGTGAAACAGGTCGGATAAGTAATTACTCAAATTCTCAGGGGCATATCTGACCAACGACTCTGATCCGCACTCCCTTTTCAGTCCAACCCGGTGGTTCTCGTAAAACTCCGCGTACGCCGGCACAACCTTTTTCGCCACCGAAACTTTGAGCTCATCTCGGAGTTTCGAGTCGGGCACAATCCACGAGACATGTTTGCGGTACGCTTCTTCGAACGCGGCGTTGAACCTCTTGAAGGCAGCCTTTGCTTGCTCCGGCGAAATCTCGGCCTTTGGATCCTCCGGCAGGGACGCGATGACCTTGCTCCAACCCATGCGCTCGTAATTCGCAGCGTACTGCTCCACCTTCAATTCGTGCTTGGCCAACCAATCGTCGCCGAGAAGGTACTTCAAGTTCGAGCCTCTGACTTTGACGACAACGTATTGGAGGTTGTTTGCCAAGAAGAGGTACGATAAGGCCACGTCCTTGTATAGCTCAGCCTTGCCGTCGAGTTTGCAGAGAAGGACGAGCACGAGCCAAGAGAGCCTTACAGCAATCGCGGATGAGGTAACTTCAACGGTGTCGGAGCTAGGGAAGTAAGATTCCGGCAACGGCGCTTGCAGAGTCAAAGGCCAGTCGGCGACGATGTCAGCGAGTATGTCACTGTAATCTGTTAGAAACGTGATGTAGTTCATCACGTAACGTGTCAGGGGATGGGGTCCACTTCCGGGATAGGTGTTTTTGACGAGTCCTTCTGAATCGCCGATTCGAAATCGGTTAGCATGGTGCGCACGGCATCGCCGAGCTTGACAAGAGAGTTCACGGCCTGTGTTCGGATAGCGGAGGTCGATTCGTAGGAGAAGATGGAGTCAATCTCATCCCAGAGGTTAGAGATGGCCTCGTACATATCCAGAATGCGGAACATTTTCTCGGGAGATTTCTTGCACTTTGCCACGGATTCCGGGAACCCAAACAGGGTCATTGCACCCTCTCTGGTGATTTCCGCAAAGCAAGACTCTCTGATGGAACTGGAAGCGGAGAACACGTGGTCACAGAGAATCCTCTCGCCGTAAAACAAAGTTTTAACGGCGATTTTAACAGCGTTCAACCAGTTCTTGATCCTCAGCTCCAGAACCTGCCAGTCCATCTTCTGGACCTGAGAAAGGCTCAGCTTCTCAACGCCCAGATGGTAGAGTGCTTCGTCCACAATTGATTTCCTTATTATTTTGTAAATCTTGACGCACTCTTTTCCATAACCAGAAGATATCATACAGTCAGCAATTGCTTTCAAATCCGCCATGGCAGCCATCGACACCCTCTCCACCTCTGAAATGGACTCGCCGGCCACTCTAAACTCGTCTTCCACTTCGTCCTCGAAGTCGGAAAGGCTTGATATAGTGGACGCTCTGGACGACTGGTTGGACACAGACTCGGGATCCAAGTAGTCGCGGTTGGCAGATAAAATCCGATAGAACTCCCTCTCCAACCTCTTCATCGCGGCCTGCATCAGAACCTGAGCTCTCACAAGCTTCTCAGAGCTAGAATCACGAGCAATGAAGTAGTGCATGGACGTCTGCAAGCCCTTGACAGCGTTAAGATACTGTCTGGCCTCGTAACGGTCGCCATTGAAGAGGGAGTTGATGTTCGACAAGCTAGAGTCGTCGGAGTTCCATCTGGCGAAGAGGGTGTGAGCGATTTCGATATTCTCGTCCATTAAAGACTCAGAGAAGGTGTAGCGAGATGGGGAAGAAGGTGGCAGAGTAGTCCTTGATGGAGAAGCAGAAGGTGATGGAGACGTAGATTTAAAGAACACGCTCCTCATTCCTTTCCTCGGCATTCGTATATAATAAAAATTATGATCCAACTTTGGTAAAGATGCAAAAATTTTCTTATTCAGATTTTCAAAGATCCAAATTCAGAGAGATGTTGTAGATAGGCTTCGTTGGTTTTGGGATTTTTGGTGTGAGGGATGAGAGGGTGTGAGGAGGAGGGGATATATATAGAGGTCGGGGATCCGAGTCTGACTCTTTAGTACGTTGACTACATGTGTTTTGTTTTTATTATATCGCACGCGGTGTCATCAGCGTTGTTTTGTTGTGCGAGTTCGCTCTTGTCAGGACTGACGCTATGAAAAACCAAATCAAATCAAATCAAACATGAGATGCTCACTGGTCAAACCCCAATGGCGTCTCCCGAGTTGCTTCCTTTACTTGGCTAATTATTATTATTATTATTATTTTTATTTTTTATTTTTTATTTTCTTGCTTCAGCTTCAAAGAGAGTCATGCTCTGATCCATTTTTTTTTTAATTCTATTATTTGGTCAGAGTTTTCAATTACGTGGGAGAGGATGAAAACAAATTTAAGTAATAAGAAGCTTAATTTGGTTTGATAAAAGACGTAAGCTATGTACGTTTTTGTTTCTTGGTGAACGTAAGCTATGTGTATTTTTGTTGGTTGGGATGTAAAGCTAATAAGCTATACACTTTACGTTTTGATAGGTCAGAACACTCATCAATGACAAGTCCCTGCTTTTATTTTTGTATTTTATGTTATAAATAAAAGAATAAAAAAATTCATGATTATGTTGGGAGTTTGAATAATGGAAAAAGTCGTATTCGTCTAATTCAACAGGGTTCACTTGTATTCGATCGGTCATCTGTATGGTTGACACATTCTCGAACCATGCATGTTTCGCCGTCCGGTGCGACCCGGATCCAACCACAACCCATTGTGACAGACCAAGTCTCTGCTTATTCTTTGAATATTATTATTACTATATTTTATTAATTTATTATTGTGAAAACAATGCCTCGTAATGTGTAGCACATTAGTTCTTAATTGCCTCGTAATGTGCAGTAGGTTTAATTCTAATTGCCTCGTAATGTGTGGTAGATTTAATTCTTAATTTGGGGAGTTGACAATGAGCGAAAAAAAAAAAAACTTGTAAATTCCTTGGTAAGAATTGGTGACATTTGGCTACTAATTAATTAAATTTGCACAAATTCAAAATTTGGAATTTTATAATCATTTAGCTTTATACTTCTGCCTTGTGGGTATAAACCATGTCCTTGCACTTGAAAGAAACAAAAGAAAACAATGCTTTCGTCTAAAAAAATGGTACAATGCAATTAAGAAAATTACAACTGTAATCTATATTACAAACAGCTAATTTTCTATTTTGTCCTTTAAATTATTCATTCTGGAACTCATAGGCATAATAATAACAACTATTATTGTTTAATATTGCATTTCTTAAAATGGTACATATCATTGATTAAACACTATTTACTAATTCCACAAGCGATCTCTTGTAAATTTTTTTTTTGATAAATGACCGATCTCTTGTATTGTTTAACCCGCTGGCTGTTTGAAGCAGTCCAAGTCTATTAAACATCATGAAAATCGAATGTAAGATCTTGGGAACATCATTTACTAGTATAATTGACTAATTATATATACGATAAAATCTCTTTATACATGAGTTCAAATTAATTTTATTATTATTAATAGGTTATAATTTAATAGATTAAAAATTTTATTATTTTTGCTTAGTTTAGTTATTCTTAATGAAAGTTGCATAGAAATAAAATGTGCACTATATTAATAATTAATTAATGTAACATTTTAAATTTAAAGTATATAAATTGATAAAAAAATATTGATATAATTTCAAAATAATACTACATATATCAACAAGAAAGTGCTTATAAATTTTAAAATATATTAGCAATTATAAAATATAAATTCTCATTTGAAATAATTTTAAATAAATATGTATTTCATCTTAAATCTTTAATGTAATAAAGTATATATTTTTTTATAATATATAAATAATTATTATTAAGTAAAGGTAAATTTCTCAAGATCAAATCTAAAAAAAAATTATAACTTATTTAATATAGAGTTTATTTTTATTTATAATTATTTCAGGCTGAAATTATAATTATTTGTTACAATATGGAGATTATTTTTATATAAAATATTAAAATGTACATATTATTTTTATATAAAATATTATTGTAGAGAGGTTATATATATATATATATATATATAGTAAGATTAATGGGAAAAACTCTGGTACTCTGGGAGTACCAACTTTTGTCCCTATGTGATGATGTCACATGATACGCTATTAATATTTATATCTATGTGACACCATCACAGAAAAGCAGGAGTTAGTACTCTCGGAGTACCAGAGTTTTTTTCGATTAATGAGGGATAAATTAATGCCTTATATAAAGCCATTTAATGCGTGGACATAGGAACAGACTACGTTGCTGGTTTATGAACCAACGAGAAATATGGGATACGAAATAAAGACAATTAGAATGTTCCACTTTGTAGCATAGTTATAGGAGTTATTAGCCTACAATAACCAAGTCAATTGTCCACCCAAAACCAGCCTGCCTAATCAACTGCTTGGAGATCCCTTAATAATTTAATACTACAAATCTATTTGAATATTTATATTTTTTTTCTTAAGTATTTATGATTACACGGTTTGCCGTTGGAATAAAATAAATAAAACAATAAATTTCAATTAAGCTTGTTTTTCCAACTTCCAATCACCAGTCAACTAATTCTTTATCCTTCGGCAAAAATAAAAATTGTGATTTAATATATAAATATATAGCCTATATATGCTGGAATTAATTGTACAAATAATTAGAATTAAAGAAATAATTAAGGTTTAAACTTGTTATCTAAAAAAAAAAAGAAGAAAAAAAATTGTAATCTCAAGAATAATTGAATAATAAAGCCAGGGTCATTTTCTTCATCATATATAAATTACAATTTCCATGCATGCATTTACCATAACTAACAATCGTAGTACTTTATATAATTCAAGTGTCTGTTTGTTTGTTTACTAATTTATTTTTCCTTTTGTAATATATACATAGATCAATCGAAAAAATAAAAATAGATCATATATAACAAGTTATAATTTGCTTAAAGAAAATTATATATGCTTTAAAAATAAATTATTAGTCCAAGAAAATGTCAATCTACGTATTATAATGCATTTACTTCCACAAAGCTAAAACTTGCTTAATAATTATATGCTTCAAACATAAATTATTAGTCCAAGAAAATGTCAATCTACATATTATAATGCACTTAGGGTATGTTTGAAAGGGTGTACCTATATTTGACAGAACAAGTAGGGGTATGTTATATAATACATGAATATATATATTTATATGGAAAATATATATTAAATTATATACTACCACCCCTTCGGTTTCAATTATACGGTGTTGTTCAAATATTATAATGTAATAACCAAATTATTTTGAAATTATTTTTATATATGTACAATAAATAATACAGGTGAATACAATCTAGTTAATACAATACTAACCAATACAATATAAACTAATACAATACAGACCAATACAATACAACGTACTAAACTTGATCTTATTTCAACAAAAAAAGTATTCATAAAAATTAATAACGACAATAATAAGCAACTTCTCTGAAAATTGCTTCTACGTACCTTGTTATGCAAAGCAATGTTCGAAGGATTTGTAATTTGTGGTTGGATTTTTATTGTGGTATTTAGTTAGAGAAAGCATATATAAGCCATTTGCAAAGCTACAAAAATATATAGAAAACTACATATGTATATATATATATATATATTTGAATTATATAAGCTATATAATAATCTTTCGTGTCCAATACAATCATTCCTAGACAATAATTGGACTCCGGATGCCCAGAATTATGGAGTCATAGATAATTTTGAAATAATATATAATATAGAACAAGTCCTCAACAAATTAAGTTTTTGGTGTGTAATATATCTTTCTTGTTAAAATAACATAAAATTAATGTAGGTTTTGTCCTTTTGTACGTTGAAGCTCTTGTTACGTAATCATTTTTGTTTTGGATAAATACTTAATTAATTAGTCTGTTTTAGTAAAAAAAAAAATTTATATATTAATGCTCTCTATCACTCTCTATACATGTTCCTAGGTGTAGTTATGAGGAATAACAATACTAGGGTTTACCTTGTAATGTAACAATCCATGTGTTGTTATTTAATTAGCTCATTTAGATTTAACTTTTATAATTTTAAGAGTTTATTTTTCATATTTCTAGAATACAACAATTATTAACCAATTACTTTGTGACACATAAAAAAAAAAAAACTATCTAAGAAATAAGACTAACACCTCGATTTTGAGAAATAACACTAAAATCTCCTTTATTTTCAATTATATTGCTCTAACTGCAGTAATGCTTAATGATATTAAAAATAAATTAACTTTTATGTGTTTAAAGACCAATATATCTTTAAAAATTAAATTTTAAAACAAAGTTTGTAATATTATACTAAATAAAAATGGTAAAAGAAAAAAAAAAGTAGAATCGATTATCAATTGTTTTAAGTGTTAAATGTGTGAAAAAAGTTATTTGATAAAACAGAATAAAAAAATTTATTTTTTGGTTATATATTAAACAATTATGTTAAATAATTAAAAAAATTTATATTGGAATATAATTAAATTATTAACTGCATCAGACATATTAAAAATGTAGAGTCAATATAAATACAATAAAGTGAAATTGAATGTTAAATAGTTGAGTTCTTAAAAGCATGATAGGATGTTAATTTATATTATCATTTTTTTCCCTAAAAATTAAACTACATTCTTATTTTCTAGTTAAGCATTTGTCAATGATGAAATAGTCAACAATAAAAAAATTAACTGAGTTTAGTAACCAAAAAATGAATATAACAGAAGGGTGTTAGTGTAACAAAATTAAAAATAAAGAGGATGCTAATGTAAGTTTTGAGTTTTAATGTAAGCCTCTAAATTTTTTTCTGGAAAATATTAAAATAAACGAGGTGTTAGTATAATTTTTCCCTTTCTATGTTGTGCTTAAAATATATATATATATATATATATATATATATATATATAATTTTAAATTTTTATTTTTTGCTATTTTGCTTTTGTTTTGTTTTTTTTTTGTTTTTTTGTTTTTTTTTTAAATTTTGTTTTTAAGACATGTGGTAAAGAAAAAAAAAAAAGAAAAAGTTAAAGATGAATTTTGACAGCACATGCTCGAATTTTGACACCTATATATATATATATATATATATATATATGTTTCAGATAATAAATATAATTAATATACCACTTATTCTTGGGATTTCAAAGAATTATTGGCTTAAAATTTTTTGATTCTGTTAAAACAATTATTTTGAGCAGGCAAGTAAATAAACAACAAAAAATTTTCAGACAAATTTTGATTTATTGCACATGTTATCCAAATTTCAATTATTCTGTCAATAGAAATTAAATTAAATAAATTATTAGGCAATTTTGTGGGGCCATCCCTATATAAATTATGTGGTGCTTATCAAATCGAATTATTAAATATATTTTGTGTTTGTATTTATCTGCTTTTGTCATCTCCTTTGTGTCGCTACAAACCCATCGAATCTTTTGACTTCGCAACCTTACTTGCCTCTACTTTTGAATTTTGATAGTTATTAGTCAAAATTCTGACATAAATGTATTGATTGGAAACTTATCAATTTTTTATTTTTATTTTTTGTGAAAATTGGAAACTACTTGTCAATATAAAGAAGCTTCTCCTTAAAAAAATTTTAAAAAAAATGTGAGAATTTTTATAAATTCATTTGCCCATCCTGTCTTTCCTTTTTTGATTTACATTACAAAATCTATTTTTATAAAAAAACATTAATATTAACTTTGGTGAATGAATATATTTTCCATCAACACACAAAAATTAGGGAACAGGAATATGAACATTCTGATTTTTTTTTTTTTTGGTATTTTCTTAGTATTGTTTTCATGTATTTTCAAATCTGCTTCGAGCCTGCAATGTATTTGAACGTTATAAAGCTACATTCCTTAAGAATTAATAACAAGATAAAGAGACCAATACATGCAAAAATTTTAATCATATTATTTCAAAAAGTAATATTAAATTTCACAAATCTTGTGGATCAAATTGAACACGTCAAAAGAGGACGAATTTTTATTATTTAAGTTCCATATATTTATCGAATTAGCATCTTGTATACTTGGCTATGGTACTTGTTAGAACTTAGAAAACAATGAGATTTATCTATACATGGAGAGAAATAAAATATACAATAAAGTCTCATAATATACAAAGGGTACATGTTTTGGCAATTTGTTTGATGTACTAATTTAAATTATATATATATATATATATATATATATATATATATATACAGTACGGGCATAAACAGCACAAATTGTTATAGCTATGGAAAAAAATATCAATTGACACATTACTAAAATATTAAATTTAAGAAATATAGATGTTAATTAATACTATTAGTTTTTTTTTTCACCAATACTCCTGAATTATATACAAAGGTAGAAAATATCTCTTATATTATACAATTAACACGAATATCTTTTAAATTTTAAAAATAATTATAATGTTTTTTTAATTATTCAGATGTATTTTTTTACATGTTAAAAATTGAGTTTAATATTAACAAATATTGTTTAATAATTAAACTGAGTTTAAAATAAAATTATTATTTATAAGATTAAAATATTATATTAAGAATAATTTACAATTGTTCGTTTTTAAAGTTGATATTAGTGTTAATTTATGAAGTAATAATTTACAACTTTTTATACAGTTCTGGCGGCCGTAAATGAAGCTTTAGTAATATGTGAATGCGAGGTTTAAACTGAGTGTGTACGCAAGTGACAACACCGCGTAAGCTGGTGAAAAAGGACCAACTGGACCATGCAGATGCTACGTACTCTTTGACAAAGTTTGATAAAACGTGATGGTGATGTTACCAGAAAATTAAAAGTTCAACAAAAGAAAAAGAGAAAGGCTCTATTATGGCCTTCTCATTCCATTATTGTGCATGCAAAGATTTAGCATAGCTTTTCCTCAAATGACTCGAGGAGTTCATATTAATTTGTGGCCATTTCAACCAATTAATTAACCAAATGTGAAAATCAGAAGATTGATCAGAAAGTGATTGAATTTATTTTCCCACAAAGTGTTTTCATACATGTAGTGTAGGAAAGGGATCTTTTATAGCTTTAAAAGTAAACGTAAAAGGAATCTTTCATGGCTAATTGACGAAAATGCCCATTATTATAACCTAAATCGGAAAAATACTCATCGCCTCTTAATTTTTATAAAATATAGATAAACTACCCATTCTACCCTTCCTTTATCTCTGTCCCGTGACTTTCTGTATACCTGAGCTTGTGAATTTTTACGATTCCGATCGTCTTCTCTGTCGATTGAAACAACAACAATAATGGCTCCAACGAAGAGGCTGGTGAAGGCAAGTGAAAAACAGGTTTCATCTAAACAATCCATCATAGACCAAAAACAAAAAACTAGACAAGCAACTGCTAAGGAGAGCCAAGAAAGCATGAAGAGGGTAGTACTTGAAACCCCCATTTTACTACCAGTAAAGAAGAACAGACGTGGCAACGTCGAGGAGCAAGCCCCAATTTCGACCACCACCAACATTGCACCTGAACAATCTCAACCGGTTAGTTTTCTTATGCCCTACATATTTTTTTAAAATAAAATTTGATTTTTCATTTGAATTGGCTGTGAAAATTGGGTTTAGGAATGAATAAAGGTAACCTATGTCAAATTAGTTACATAAATTCCCTGCATTATTGCATATGGTGAAGCCATAGTGATATGGCTTTCAAACTTCCTGCGAGATTAAATAGATCTGAGTTGAATCCCTGCGTGATTGCAGAGACTTCATTTAGCTTAGGGGACCTGCAATCTGGCAGGGCGTAGTCTAAAAATATGTATGTAGATTGTAGACCTGCAGAATGGCCAGTCCCTTCTGCTGTTTTGCAGGGAGACTATAAAAAAATTTAAATCTCTACAAAATGGCAGGTTCGCCCTACCTTTATGCAGATCCACGTTTGTTTTGTAGGGCTACTCTGATAAAATACAAAGACCTGCAAAATAGCAGGTTTGACCTGCAAGATTGCAGGGCCAAGATAGTATTGTTTGCATTCGGAAATTTGGACCTGCAAAGAGGCCGGTCGGACCTGCTAGTTGGCAGATCTATGTTAAGTGTTATGGAATAGAAAAAGGACCGGCCAAATGGCAGGTCCGACTTGCCAAATGGCCGGTCCTAGCCTATATAGTTTATCCCAACACAAACCTACCAAACAGCAGGGCTGACCGGCTTCCTTGTAGGTCCAAATTCTTGAGTGCAAACAATGGTATATTGGCCCCAATCTGTGTCCGACCGCCGCTTCTGCATTTTATCACACTCGCCAACCTCGTCGGACTGCCCATTTGCAGGTCCTAAAGAATATCAAACTTATCAGTTTCTCTGCAATCTCGCAAGTCCGACCTGCTGTTTTACAGGTCTTTGCATTTTATTACAATAGCCCTGCAAACCTGCCGGTCGAACCTGTCATTTTGCAAATCCTAAAGTATATCATATTTCTCTGTTTCCCTGCAGTATGTGGGGACCTGCAAAACGGCAGGACCATATAATAATGTGTTCTTTCAATTTCTTTGATTTTGGCTTGATGCTTTAACTTATTTACCATGTTTCTAAATCAAATATTTTCACCATGATTTTAGGTTGTGAATCGTCTTGTCCCAGTTGAAAAAAAGTATCATGCACACTTGACAAGCAACTCTAATCTCGATCGCGCAATTGATGTTATAAAGAATAAGCTAAGCAAAGGCATGGACAATTTGCTAGCTTCATGGATTGGGAAGTTTTTTGAAATCAAGACTGTTTATTTTTGTAGTGGATTCATTCATCATCTCCTATTGCACCAAGTTGAATGTGAGGACAAAAATGTGATGGAGTTTGAGTTCAACGGCGCCGAGGTGAGGTTTGATAGGAAATGTTTCGCAATGATAACAGGATTGAACTTTGGTAAATTCCCCCGTGACTCGGAATTGGAACATCTCCCTTACGACTTGTAGACCAAATTCTTTGGCAAACGTGGACCAATAACACAAGGCGAATTCAGTAAGGCCTTTGAGGACTTGGATTTCGATGAGAATGAAGTTGCCGATAATGTCAAGTGTTGTATGTTCTACTTTTTAGAGACGGTGTTACTTGGCGGGGATAAGAAGAGATTGGTGAGGAATGACAACTTCAATATTATACAAAATGACGATTTATGCAGTAGATATCCATGAGGTAATTTATCCTACGATGCGACCATCTTATCTTTGCGATCCAGAATTAAGCGGGGGCGGGAGGTCGCAAATTACAGTATAAGCGGATTTCCCCTTGTATTTCAGGTACGTATCGTATTTAAATAGTTTATTAATTAAATGTACTGCAACATGCGAATTTCCTTTAGTTATTTGACTTTGTTAATTGTGTATTAGATATGGGGTTTTGAAACCATTCCCACTGTCGCCACAATTGGACCCCGTGGCAAATATCATGGGTCCTCTTGGATACCAAGAATTCTAACGTGGTCGTGCCCATCTATTCTCCAATACATCAAATTGGCCACTTTAGTATTCGACCGAAAGGACGTAAGTCTTCCATTTACCATAACTTTGTTTATTAAGCATTGCAATATTTAATTATATGTATACTAACTTTGTTTATTTTATATTATTCGTTTCAGTATACAGTAAAAAATAAACTGCATCCAACTAAGGAGGAACTTCAGCAAACATATATGAGGACCTTTTGGCATCGACGTAGTGATAGAAAATATTATGGTCCATCGGTATTCCGAGTTGAGGCCTCCCAATCCCAATCCCAACCTGCTATGCTTCCCTCAATTACTTTCAAGGGTAGAAAGGATGCATCTCAATCAGAATTCCATCACACTTCGAGATTAGAGATGCAAATTGAGGAGATGCGTAGTGAGTTGGTTAACATTCGGACTGAGATGAGAGAGAAAATTCGACAACAACGAAAAAAAATTCAAAATTTATCCTCTCTCGTTCGTCAACTCGTAAATCATTTTGCACCTACGGTAATTTATATTACTCATGTAAATTTAGTATTTACATTACGTAGATTACTTTTTTAGTACGTTATTAACTAAGTGATTATATGATAGCCATTGTCTGCCGTGCCCGCTGAGCCCACAGAGTCCACTAAGCCCGTCGTACCAGTTTGGGATCCATTCACTCCTATAGATCCTGCAGAGAGAGCCGTATTGTCCGCCTTCACTGACGACCCATCTACCACGGTACATCCAGGGGACTATGATGCAATAGAGAAGAGTTTGTTTGAAGCAATTTTAGCAAGTGGAGCATGGTTAGGTGATCTTGTACGTATTCAATTGTTATTTAGTTTCTATTCATTCATATTTTTTTATGAGTAACTTTAACATGCTGTCTAATTTATTTTTCAGGAAGTGGATGCTGCACTGTACTACATCAGGAGGAGGATCATAAATTCTCCTCAAATGTATGATCAACGAGCTATCTGACACTGCAGATTGGGAGAAGAAGATGAAAGATTCTCCATTTGACATGTATGCGTTAGGCACGCTCCCAGTCGGATCAAAGTCTTGGCTTGAAGTTGATTATTTGAGTATTTATCGAACCCTAATTCATTTATTTAAAGTAATTCTGATTGTAAAATAAGTGTAATGGGATATTATTTTACTATAGGTATATGTACCGGTAAACAACAACAACAAACATTGATTGGCAGCTAAGGTTGACATCCGGAACCGGGCCATTACACTATATGACCCCAACAATGCAATGAGTCAAGATGAGTTCCAGTGCAAAAATGCCAAGTATTTGTCAATACTATTTCCATACCTCCTTATGGTCCATGGGTACTATGACCTTTATCCGGAACTAAAGGTAGAAGGGAATAGTAACCTGGAACCATTCGGCATCAAACACGAGTCAGCCACAAACGTTCCTCAACAGAAAGTTTAGTAAGTTGCTTTTAACTTATAACTTAATTAACTATAGTGATTTTATTTTATGTAACCCTAATTTAACTCTGAATTTTATATATGCGGGGGTGATTGTGGAATATACATAATAAAGTACATAAAGTACATGGTTTCCAAACGACAATTCGATTCCTACAATACAAATGCCATTTGTTTTAGGGAGAAATTAGATGTAGACATATTTCATGATAGGTGATGTACATTTTTTTGTTCTATTTAATGACATTTAAATTTAATGAATTTAATTGAATTTATTCAATATAAAAAATGCATTTGAAAATTGGTTAAATTCATTATAATTTATATTAAGGACCCTGCCATTCTGCCGGTCGGACCTGCCATTTTGCCGGCCCAAAATACCATTTTTACTATAGAATGGTAAGTAGGACCTGCATAATGGCCGGTCCTCCCTATCTTTCTGCAAGTCCGAATCATAAAAGTGATCAATTAACAAAGGACCCTGATATCTGGGAGGACCTGCCATTATGCAGGGCCTTTTTTTCTTGATAAAAATGAGCAAGTATCAAAAGACTTGCAAACTGGCAAGTCGTCCCTGTCATTCTGCAGGGCGTTTGTAACTTGATAAAAAATGAGCAAGTATCAAAGGACCTGCCTGCAGGGCCTTTATAACTTGATAAAAAATGAGCAAGTATCAAAGGACATGCAGACTGGCCGGAAGGACCTGCCATTATGTAGGGGCTTTGTAACTTGATAAAAAATGAGCAAGTATCAAAGGACTTGCATACTGGCCGGGAGGACCTGCCATTCTGCAGGGCCTTTGTAACTTGATCAAAAAATGAGCAAATAACAAAGGACCTGCATACTGACAGATCATCCCTGCCATCCTGCAGGACCTTTGTAACTTGATAAAAAATGAGCAAGTATCAAAGGACCTGCAGACTGGTCGGGAGGACCTGCCATTTTGCAGGGCCTTTGTAACTTGATAAAAAATGAGCAAGTATCAAAGGACCTGCATACTGGCAGGTCGTTCCTGCCATTCTGCAGGGTCTTTGTTACTTGATAAAAAATGAGCAAGTATCAAAGGACATGCAGACTGGCCGGGAGGACCTGCCATTTCAGGACCTTTGTAACTTGATAAAAAATGAGCAAGTATCAAAAGACCTGCATATTGGCAGGTTGTCCCTTCCATCCTGCAGGGTATTTGTAACTTGATAAAAAATGAATAAGTATCAAAGGACCTGCATACCGGCAAGTTATCCCTACCATTCTGTAGGGCCTTTGTTACTTGGTCAAAAATGAGCAAGTATCAAAGGACCTGCAAATCAGTAGGGAGGACCTGCCATTCTGCAGGGGCTATGTCAATATCAGTTTTTTTATAATGAGGACCTGCATAATGGCAGGGAGAACCGGCTAGTATGCAAGTCCTCTGTTAAAATTAATTGGTCTCGGGATTTCGGACCTACAGAAGGGCGGAGGGGACCTGAAGTTTTGTAGGTCTATTAAAATGTTGGTCGAATCTTTTATAAAAAAATATGGATTTATCACCAATTACTTATTAAAAAAACTGCATTCTCACAAATACACAACTAAAAAAAAAAAAACTACAGTTACCACCAATTCCTTAATAAATAAAACTGCATTCTCACAAATTTCATACAAAAAAGTACATTCTCACAAATTCCATATAAATAAACTACATTTTCACCAATTCCATACAAACAAAACTGTAAAAGCAATACACGTATCACAATGGAATATTACGAGTGCATGTTTGCCGATTGTGACCAATTACTCCGCATCTACTGCATTTACGTGATGATCATTCTTCTTCTCTAGATAAAATTCTTTTAGTTCTAGGTTTCCCAGGCGTGCTACGAACTAGTGGAGGATTTAGGCCTTGTCCAATTATGTCTGGTGGTGCTGTCCACATACATCTATCATCAAGTGGGTAAATAGTTGCTGCATAACATGCTCTCCATGATGAAACACTAAAGTATTCTGAACAATATAGGTAAGGAGATAAATTACGAAATCGACACGCCGGAATTACATGTATACATGGATATTGATCTAATTGAAACTGTCGACACAAACATGTTTTTTCTTCCAAGTTGATATTCGTTAATAACTCAAATGTACGGACTTGAAATTCATACATGCTTATGGTGTTACCGTGAATCTACGACACTCGTTCAATATCTTAGTTAAAAAATTTTCTAGTCATGGCATGACTGGTGTCGTGATCGCTTCTGCTCCAATTCGTCGATCATAAAACCATCCCTGCATCAACCTCCGTATGGCCTCAAGCAGCAGTATAAGCGGTAATGCCCTAGTATCTTTCAGTACAATATTTATACACTCGACTATATTGGTTGTTATAATATTGTATCGATTGCCTGGAAAAAAAACTCTGGCCTACTTTGTTGGGTTAGCTTCCATGACATATCTATGCACTTTAATGTCAATAGCCTCTAGCTGCCTCATATGTGTATCGAAATCAACTTCTAAATAAGCTTTCGCTGATTGATAAAAAGCCATATGCACATGCTTGTTTTTTCCAAAATGCAGTTTCACGTTGCAACTGAGATGATACATACAATTCCCATGATGAGCAGTGGGATAAACCGTTGCAATTGCTTTCTCCAATCCCTTATGTCTATCGGTAATGAATATAAGGTCATGAATTTCACCGTATGCCTCCTTAAACTGCTGAAGAAACCAAGTGTAGGATGCTTCACTTTTTGAATCTGAAATGCCAAAAGCCAGTGGGTATATTTGCTCATTACCATCTAAACAGGATGCGATAATTAATGTGCCAATATATTTTCCTTTTAAATGGGTCACATCTACAGCTACAACTGGCCTAACATTATTGAATTCGACAATGCTTTTCCCTAAAGCCATGAAAAAATATAAAAAATAATTATCTTCATTTGTTGCAATACGAGTAATAGTGCCTGGATTCTTCATCCCCAACATGTAACATCACACTGGCAATATTTGATATGACTCATCAGGGGTACCTCTGATACTGTGAAGTTCACTTTCTCTTGCCCTCTATACCTTATCGTACGTTATTTGGATACCTAACTCATTCTCAATGTCAGACACAATATCTTTTGGTCTATACTGACGACCAATTTCGTGGTACTTCGATTGTATATGATTTCCAATATATTTACTGCTTACTTGGCGATGTTGTGAATGACATTGTTCAAGCTGCGAGCATATGTGTTTCTTAATGAATACTTTAATTGCCCAGAACTCTATGTTTGGGATCCTAGTTGCATGTAACCGCCATTTATAATTATCAAGCATACACTGCACCTTGAACCTTTGCGAACAAGATTTCTTCACCTTGAACTCAAAATTTGTCTTCAATGCATACGCAGCCAACTTCTGTTGTAACTCCTTCTTGTTTGAATATATTTGTCTAGTCAATATTTCATCATTTGAATATATCGATTGATGGTTACTTGAACTTGGTTCATTTGAAGAAGTTGAAGGACGATTAACAGATTGATAAATTTGAGCTTCACTTGGTTGTGACTCACTTTCATTACGAACAGGATGATGTCTACCCCTATTATTATTCGAAATAGGTGCAATAGGAGAACTAACCATTAGTACAAAAGGAATGTCAGCATTTGTCACATTAAAAGGCAACGTAGCATTTAATTCGTTACCATTTCCTCCTGCCTTATTATACACTGTTTCGTCCTCATCCAAATTTAATATCCTCATGTATCATATGTATTGTCAATAATCTATTGTTTGTTAATAATCTATTGTAGTCTTATCATGGAAATTTATTGCGCCACCCACTACATTATTTTCCTCACCTTCATTTTGAGGGATTTCATCTGCTTCATTGCCTCTAATTCCACTTCTATTAACAACCACTTTATGTCTTGAAGAAGAAAGTCTATTGCTCCCATTCCGAGAGGAAAATGAAACCGCAAAGGCATTATCTTGTTCTCCAACTCTCGGCATATATTCTTTTGCCTCAATCTCAATAAATAATGGTGATGCATGCATTGTATCAACATGAAAATACTCTTTGAAAAAACACTGAACATCTTCATCGTCTTCAATCTTAATTGGATCCAACTTGTAACTAGAGTGAACTATAAATTTCATTATGATACGAAACTCATTGGGGTTTATGTTTGTCGCATCATATGCAATTTGTAATAATTCATCATATGTACACTTCGTTTGGATTAACTTTGCTTTCGTCCTCCCACCAAAATACCTCCAATTTCTTTTACCATCAACCTCGAACCTTCCCTCAAATCGAATAACAACTATGGTATTTTCCTCTATTATGGACCTACAAATACACAAAATCACTAAATTAAATCACCGAACATCATACATCTTTCATTTTACAGGTCGGACCTGCCAGTTTGCAGGTCCAATGGCCGGTCCAAGCCTAAATGGCAGGTCGGACCTGCCATTTTGCAAGTCCAATGGTTGGTCCAAGCTTAATGGCATTAGATCTTCCATTTGGCAGGTCGGACCTGCCATTTGGCCGGTCAAAAGCTCATGGTATTAAACCTGCCATTTGGCCGGTCCAACCTTCCATTTTGCAGGTCGGACCTGCCATTTGGCCGGTCCAAGTCTTATGGCATTGGACCTGCCATTTTGCAGGTCGAACCTACCATTTGGCCGGTCCAAGTCTTATGGCATTGGACCTGCCAAATTGCAGGTCCGACCTGCCATTTGGCCGATCCATAATGCAAGGCTCCCGGCTATACTGCAGGTCCCTATATCTTTCATTGTATTGCATACCATCATCTAACATAACTGTTTTTCCTACTTTTTCAGTCAGATTTAATAAATATTCACTACTATAACAAATAGATATTATCATTTAGGTGAGTTGTTTGCTTCTCCTTCTTTAAAAAATAACAGCGAAACAGTAATAATGCCACACGAAACTCTTCTCTAATGAGATTTCTTCTTCTTTCAAACCAACAAAGAGGAAGGAACTGAGAAAAAAAAAAGAACATGTAAGAAGAAGAAATAAAAAATAAGAACGAATAAGTCTGGTTAGGTGTGGATATAAAAATATCAGAGGTATTTTTAGTAATTTGTCTATATTTTACAAAAGATAAAGAATGGTGGACATTTTTTGAATTTAGATTATAATAATGGGCATTTTCGTCAATTACCCATCTTTTATATATGCAATGTACGAGTACTTCCAAATAAGTTATTAAATTTCAATGCCTTGTTGTTCGCCATTAAGAGACCTAGCCAGCAGAGCAGGTCAGGTAAGTTTTAAGTTTTGATTTGACTTCTGAGCTGTGACATTTGTATTATTAGTATTTTCAATTACCAATAATACCAATTCAATGCCTTTTAATTAAGGCTTAAGTTTCAAGCTCTCTATAAATCATGATTTTCAATTTGTGAGTTTTCTCTGTCTGTTGAAGTATTTGTTTAGTAGTAGTATACGTGTATATACGTACTTTGACAATGGGTGAAAAGGTTTGTTTTATGAGTTTGGTGAGTGTGGTATAGGGTCATAATGTTGAAGATAAATTAATTCATTAAAGAACGAACCACAAATATATACATAAAACAGCATTTATTGAATTATATATGATCTTACGTTGGTCTTAAATGGTATCAATTTACGTATGGTTTGGTGTAAATGGCTAAAAATATGAGTAACGCTGTTTGTTATAAATGCATGGTAATCAACTCCGAACCTGCCATTTGCTTACACGGTAATTGGTGATTGGTTTTCAATTAATTTTGTCTTAAATTTCTAATGTTAGAGAATGAATTCAATTCTATACGGATTAAACTAATTACATTCCTCCACATCAACACAGGACAATTAGCATTTATCTAAAAATATATATGTTGAACAAATTGCGAACAGAACTGGCTGAAGACTATTTCTTCTTTCATTAATAAGCTTTCTCCATTAAACTATTAAATGAAAAACCAAAGTATATATAGAGGAGAAAGCTAGCCACACACTTTCCTTTTTTGGAAGAAAGTAGAGGGCAAATGACATATTAATCTAGTTTTCTTTCAAAGGCTAATTGAACATCAATGTTTAATCTAAACTATTGTTACTAACATACAAAATTAAGACTATTTTCCTTAATTGAACACTATTAATATTGATAATGATATTATTGTAGTATTGTAAGTTTACTCCTTTTAAATAAAACCAAAGGTTGCAGGCCAAAATGTGTTATGTCTAGTCAAGGTGATCCTGAGAATCAGAATAATATATTATTAATAAATGATCGCTTTTGGTTAATTAATTAGAAAGTTTCACAAGTAATTTGGTGGTTTAAGCAACATTCCGATCGATAAACCAATTCAATCGCTCGACTAAGAGTCAGATTCTGATCATGAAACCTATTTTAATTTATTATACAATGCTTTATACATATTCTTAAATAATTTGTCATGTTTGTCCATTCAAAAATTAAAGATGGTCCTGCTGATAATATTTAATTAATTCCTATTTAATAAATAGTGTGATTACGTTTTACTTTATGTTTTGATTAATTAATTTAAACCAAACAAATATTTGTTGATCAGTATAATAAAGTATTATAAACTAACAAACTGTTACATTGTTATTAAACATGGTGGAACAAGTAGTGATTAAACTAATCAAGGTTTGTCTACCAAAAAAAAAGAACTAATCAAGGTTTGTGATCCTGGATCACATAGAAAGCTTTATAATTGTTATTATTATCACTAAAGGTTCAAATTAGTTGAAGTCCTAAACAATCAGCCTACTTATCATCTCCGTGGTTGAATGGGTCTCTCTCTCAATATATTAATATTTTTTAAGTAATTAAGTATTGTGTTGAAATATTATAACAAAAAAAAAAAAACAAAAAAACAAAACAAAACAAAAGGTGAAACAATTTAATTATTATATGTCATATAAATGTCCAATTCAAGGGCCTTAGGACCTACAGTATTAAGGAGGAAATTTTGAAAGGCTGGCTTGAGTATTGAGTTTTGGTTCTTTATTTGGTCACTAATACCCTTTTTCTTTTCTTTTTTTCAAATATCCTTTATTTAATTGATTTTAATATTATATTGGTGTTTGGTTATGCTCTATTTATAACTCCCAAAATCCACGACATTATTGTGAAAATGATTATTGCGAGGATAATAGTTTGACAAAAAGCCAAATGATATTCAAAACGAAATTACAACGGAAATTTTGGAGTTAATTTAAGTAAATTATTTTTTGATTTCAAGCAAGAATTCAACTTTAACTGACTTTCCACTCATCTTATACAAAAAAAAAAAAAAAATGTTTTCTACTCGTTGAAAGGGAATTAAGATAAGCTTTTCCTAGTGTACTAGGGATTTTCTTTATTATCCACTTACATGCATGCATGATAATAATGAATTGAACTAATAAAAAGAACCAACAAATAACCTCATCCAATCATGATGTAACACAACAACCATTTTCCTTTGAGGACAAAAACACTCTAAACCATATATATTATATATAGATGTGACATGTACAATCATACTCTCTTAACCTCTTATTGATAAAAATAATACAATTAAATTTTTTTTGATAAAATAATAAAATTAAATTAGTTTGTACTGAAAATATCTCTCTCATTTGTCTTTTTACCAAAGGTTCTAGATTTCTTCAAGAACCATATTAACTTCTCTTTCGCAATGATACTATATCCCTTTCACATCTCTTAAGTGTGTGTGGCGGAAATTCCAATTCCTATATCTAGGAAATTCATATTGAAGTTTAGAGAAAATGGGCAAACTATATAAATGCATGCATTTATGAGTCATAGGAGATGATAATGACATACGAAAGGACACTTATCCCATTTAACAATAAAACTATGGATACAAATAAACTTTTCAATTTTGTATCCCCGTATTATACGCGTTATTATGATACTGATTTTATTTCGGAGTCACTTATTTTTTAATAGTATATATTAATTTGTCATAATGACGTGTCGTAGTTAGGAAATAAATTTGAAAAGCATCTTTGTACATATAATATCACTCCCGATTTAATTAGAATATGATTTATTCATAGAAAAATAAAACTTAGTCATGAAGTTACTAAACACGAGTGAGGAATGGTATAAATATAATTACTTAAAATTTGTGTAATGGCCTGCAGGACTGCTTGCTGCGGGTCTCTTGTGCGCGTAAGCAATTACACTGATGGCAGCCTCGCCGCGTAGAGCTAGCGACCAAAATTGACGACCTAATTAATCCATGTTCCTACTCAGCCTTCACAATAGCCGACCAAAATTAGTGTGAATTCTTGAAAAATAAAACAAGAGGCAACTGTAAGTCAAATTGATAAGCTCTTTGTTTATAATACAGATATTAATTCCAAAGCCCAATTTTTCAAGTTGTACATATTATTGAAAATGACCTACCATTTTTCCATTTACAGAGCAGAGTGTCGCATTGTGGGGAGTGGTTTTCATTGCTACATGTGGACATTTGGGATGCGCCAGATGTGGAGGTGAAAGTCACACACAATGTGAATGTGGGTTTTCTTTGTAACACTTTGTGAACCCATAGAATTAGATATACTTTTGGGCCCCTCATGAGAAAAATGGATGGTACCGAATGTTACTCTAAATTTGTAAAATTCATTCGTAAACCGAATTCTATGTCAACGAAAATGAAGTTTAACTTCTATCGTCGACGCTTGTGTCTCAAGGTTTTATAATTGGCAGGAATCTGGAATAAAATAAAAAACCATCGTACGAAGAACACATGTGACCGCATAGCGCAGTGGATTAGCGCGTTTGACTTCGGATCAAAAGGTCGTGGGTTCGACTCCCACTGTGGTCGATTTGATAATTTTTATTGTTTTTCGCCTCTGCATGCGGAGAAGCCCACACAACTCTGAAATAATTTCATTTTGATTAAGAAAGTCGACATTTATTCACACATTACACATACACAGGCCCTGCCAAACTACAAACCACAAACTACTTGCTCCACAAGAAACAGCCAGCCATTATCATTTCCATTGGCACCTACCAAACTACAAACTACTTGTTCCACAAGAAACAGCCAACGATTATCATTTCCATTGGCATCGTATTCACTATGTTTCATTTATTACGTTTAGGGCTAGTCTGGTTTGGTATTGCTGTAAATGGCTTCTATGGCCTTTCAGGCGCCAGACTCAGCGCTACATGGTTTCTATCGCCTTCCAAACACAAAATCCTTCAAAATTTCTTGTGTTTTTTATTTCTTAACCAAACACAATCCTTCAAAAATTCTTTTTTTAAATCAACTTGGAAGCACAAATCAATACCAAACTAGCCCTTGGTACATTTACTTCATGAATGTATTAATTTCGAGGTACCTATAATAAGCAACAACATTAAGATTTGATTGTATTAGAATGTTTCTCGAGACCAATGCGAGCTCCACAAGTAACTCAAAAGTATAAGTAGATAGCATTCGACTAGTCTGGCAACAAATTCATTACATAACTTGTCTCATGAATATTAAATAAGAACTGAAAATATACTAAATACCCTTAAAATTCATGAAAGATACTCTAAAGTGCTTCAAAATAATATAAAGATGAACTCCTTCACTGAATGCAAAATTACACCTTAATAGCGTACTTCCTCATGGGGAAGTACATCTCTCTCTTCTTCTCTCTTTCTGTCTTCAAGGATGCCTGCCAGAAACACAAAAACCAAAAGCAAATCATGAACTGGTTATACAGCAAAGCAACGAGGCAGAACAATTGTGCATGTGAATTCATAGTTATTCTACCAGCAGCAATATGTTTACAAAGACACCAGGTACAATTCTAAGCATTCATACACATATATATTCCACCAGTTTGCAATATATTTTTTTAATAAGATACCAGGTTAATACTAAGATATCAGCTTTTAAGAGCTAAATCTCTCCCAATAGACTTAAAACATAAGCAAATTCAACATAGTCCTGTGTTTCAAAGCGCTTGAATTTGAAATCTCTAATTGTATAAAAGAATATTTGATTGCCGTTGCATCACATTCTGCCACATGGTAAGATTGTATCTTTCATTTTTTGGTGACTAGCATGGTAAGATTAGGTAATAGCTTCAAATTCTGGTTTCCTCCTATACTTTATAACATAAATATTAATAGGACTCTAATAGATACAAAATGAATAAAAACGAAAAAACACTAATTATGGACGACATTGGGGCTACAAGAATCCTAAGGGTGATCCAAAACGATCATCAGGGAAACTAAGATTGAATTTACCATTAGACCTAGCACAAAAAATTGGTGTGCTTTACTGTAGGAGGGAGAGAGAGAGAGAGAGAGAGAAGAAAAAAAAAGAAAAGAAAAGAAAAAGGATGGCATGAACTGCAATACAACAACTGAAAAAATTAATATGTTTACAGTTACACCCTTAAATACAAAGAAGTAACAACGAGCCAATGTGCTAAAACTTCACAAACATCTCACCGATTTCTTCTAATTTTGAGCAATAATGAAATGTGAAAGTAAATTTAATGAAAGAGAAACAATTTGTCATAGCCATTAATTCAAATATACATGTATCCTCCATATAACAATAATTAAGCATTCATCTATGTTCAAAGCCAATAAAGTTTTAGTGACATAAATATAGTTTTATTCGATCATATCTAGGAAAACATGGCCCAGTATTACAAAATTCTAATTGAAGGCATGAAACAGCAAAACAAAAATAAAAAAGTAATTTAAGTTTATAGTCACATCCATAAATACTTAGAAGTAACAATGCCAATGCACTAAAACTCATGAACAAATAAATCTGCCGCTGCCTTCTAATTTTGACCAATAATGAATTATCAAAGAAAATTTGATGTAAAAGAAACAACTTCTCATAGTTTTCCATTCTAATATGCATGTACCAGCCATATAAACAATAATTAGGCATTCAGCTATGTTCAAAGACAATACATTTATCGTGACTCATACAATAAACTCATGAGCATACTTAGAACCCGTTTGGTAACGTGGTTGTTTTTTATTTTTCTCTTGAGTTATGCATAATTGGCTTAGTTTAAAGGTTAGTTAGAGTTTATTAATATTAGTTAAACTACTCAGTTAAGTATAAATATAAATGTGAAGAGAAAGGAAAAGCACAAATAGAAAATGAAAAACACACTAACAAACCCTAACAAACATTAACTGACTCTGGAATTGAGCAAATTACACACAAACTCAAGAGCAAAAAACAAAAAACATAAACGTTATCAAACGGGCTCTTACTATATAGTTTTGGTTGTTCCTATCCAGGAAGACAAGACCCTGTATAACAAAATTCTATTGTAAAAATGAAATGGGGTTGATTGGAAAAAAGAGAATGCAGTACCTGGTGCTTCGTAAGCCGCCTCCTAATGGCCCTGGTCTTCTTTGGACGCAGATCAAGTGGCATGTACTTCTTCTTCTTGTATGCTTCCCTTAAAACTTCTTTTTGCTTCTGGGAAATCACTGTCAGCACCTGCGCTATTGAAAGCCTCACTACCTTTCTGCATCCACATACAGAAAATGTATGAACAAAATGCACAAAAAAAATGTGTCAAAAATACACATAAATCATTTATGTACATGTGTGTCTAAAGAGAGAGAGAGGGTACATCTTCGAGAGCTTATTGGGGGCACCACCAGTGACCTTAGCAACTCGGAGCAAAGCGAGCTCTGCTTTAAGATCTTTCAACTGGCTCAGCAATTCACTCTTCGATTTGTTCCTAAGCTCATGAACCTTAATCCTCGCTATTGCATCCAAAAAGTGAAGAAGAACAAGAGAAAACATAAATCAAAACCACAATGAAATCGAAGTAATAAAATTCAAAAAAATAAAAAAGAAAATTCAGATTTTGTTAATCATACCCATGACAATGAACTTTGGTGCGACAATGAAACAAGTGAGATGGAGTAGTGTAACCCTATCAATCTTAGGGCTGCGGCTCTTAATATTTCATTTAGTGTATCCGTAGAAACCCTAATTTCCGGCAGAGGACTGCAACAGAGAGCACGTGATCCTGATGGTACACGTGGATGAGGCCCGGTTCCACTCTTCGGGTGTTGCCCAATAACCACCAGAGCCCGAATTACTCCATCACAATCCAAGGCCAGCCCAGGGTTTGGCGATGCCATGTAACATTTTAAGTGCATTTGAATTTTTTTTTAAGAGTTTTTTGGTGCAGGGCATAATACTTTTTAAAATTTTTAATTTATTTCACAAATAATAAATAGCTTATCTTAAATTATTAAAAATATCCTTTAAAAATAATAAAGTTTTCTATCCAAAAAGAGTATACTATATCAATCCGAATTATTTATTTATTTTTTTATACTAAATAAAAATTATCTTTTTTTAAAAAAAAATTAAAATAAATAATTATTTATATAATGTAATAAAAAGATAAGTACTAATGCAAGATAAGGTTTATTTTTTATCCTAAATAATTCATCAGATGCCCAATTAATTTTAAAATAAAAATTTATCTATATAATATAATAAGATAAATAAAATAAGGATAATAATAATTTTTTTTTACGAATTCATTCACAAAGCAATTCATTGTTAACAAAGTATTTTATCGTTAACGAAGTAATTCATCATCAATGAAGTCATACTTCGTCAATTAATTCTGATGAAGTAATTGAGCGTAAATAAAAATTTTTAAAAAATAAATTATTTTAAAATAAAGTTTTATCTATATGATGTAGTAAGATAAATAAGATAATGACGGTAATAATTATTTTTTTTTTATCTTTTCTAAAAATTTGACAAATTTATTCATGAAGTAATTCGTTGTTCACGAAGTCATACTTCATCATTGATGAATTCATTCTAATGAAGTAATTGGGCTTAAACAAAAATTATTTTTTCAAAAATAATTTTAAAATAAATTTTTTTTTATATAATATAATAAGATAAATAAAATAAGGATGATAATAATTTTTTTTTATCTTTTTTAAAAAATTGATGAAGTAATTTGTCAAACGAATTCATTATTGACAAAGTAATTCGTTGTTGACCAAGTAATTCATCGTTGACAAAGTCATACTTGCGTCATTGATGAATTGATTCTGATGAAGTCTTTAGGCCTAAGGAAGTTTTTAAAAATAATTTTAAAATAAAGATTTATATATATAAGAAGATAAATAAAATAAGATAATAATCTGGTACGTTTTAAGTAAAAAATAAAAAGGGAAAAATTTAGATATTTTGTGTGGTTGGGTATTTTAGTATTTAGGTGGGTTTTTAACTTAATATATATCATATTATTGATCGAATAAGAAAAAAAAAAGATGAGAAAAAAAATAGACGACAGTGAACGAGGAGAGGACAATGGAGAAGAAGTTGAAGGAAAGTGAACATGTAAACTCAGGGGTATTTTTGACTTTTTACCACAAAACTGGCTAAAATTTTAATTATACTAAAAGATGGATAAAAAAATCTAAAAGGGTGCTTATATGGATATGGCATCAAAAAATCCATTTTTTTCATCAGCTTTGTCTAAAATTATTATTTTAGCCAATTTGAGATATGAATGTGCCTAACTATTCATGTGTATTAGTTACGTCTGTGAAATCAAACTACTGAATTTAATACACATTCAAACTACTGAATTCAATATTGTTTACTCCTTGCACAGTTAAAAAATCAAAAAGTACAAAAGCTATCATCTACACATAGAAGCATAGAAGGGTGGGAGAGGTGAATCAGAGTGCTTTTGTTTTTTTAAAACTATCTGACTCATCTACGCGTAGAATAACTATATTAGATCATGACCCAACAATGTAAGTTTTTTCAATTCATGATATCTATATGAAAATATGTTTGATATAGAAATCGAATAAGTATGATATATAATATTAAAAAATGTATTAAAATATTAATTTTTTAGATGATGAACACTTCCATACCAATTTGGCAATACTAAACCATGGAAATTAGCTTCTGTAACACTTTGGTTAACTTTGGTAATGTCGAAATTGGTCACGCTAAAGTCTATGACAACAATTTGGCAGTGTCAAACAATACTTCGTCAATGCCAAACATAACTTTGGTATTTCTAATCAACTTCATCAAAGTATGCAATAGATAATACCTTAATAATACTACGATAGTAGATGAAGTGCTTCGGTAAACTATCAAAGTGATTCGACAAAGTTATTTGGCAAAATACCGAAGTTCTTTGGCACTACCGAAGTATAATATCAGGCTTCAATATTAATTGAAATGCAATATCGAACCATGTCACAAGTGTAACATTAATTCAGTATGCATGATGAAGCACTTCAACAATGCATGATGAAGTACATGCACAACACTATATTGCAAAACGATTTATTAGCTCCATTCGTAAAGCAACTCTATCTATTAGACTAGTCAAATCTTTTACTTGCATATGCAGTGAACTTTAGTTAGACTGTCATTTGCACATAAGATACCATAATTATTTATGTAACTAAAGATGTTCAATTCTAATCGATTCATATGATATGCACATTAAAATAACTCCAATACTTGTCCTTTAGGTATGATTCCAACATATTTTTCCTTCAATCTTAAATTTCAAGTTTCAAGAGATCAAAAAAATATGAGTAACATAAACGGCAATGCAACTTCGTTATCCGCCGAATTCACATACGGCTAGAATTTTTAAAAAATATACCCACAAAATAACAAATGAAGATTCAAAACTATAGAGGAAGGAAAGTGAGAGAAATAGGTTTAGAGATATATTTTAAAGGAAAGATGATGAAGTGGAAGAGGAAGTGGAGGAAGCATCATTGAAACCAACAAGCTAAAAATATTAATATGAAAATTTCACATTTTAGAGCATGTTAATCATTTTAGGACAAAATAATAATTTTACAATAAAAAAGCTAAAAAATTCAACTTTTGTTGGACTTTGACATGACATCAAATTAGGGTTTTTTGATGTCATAACTAGTGGTGAAGTTAATTATGTTTTTTTGGCCACATTTTATAGAAATTAAAATTTTAGCTTGCAATCCATTTAATACTTAATGTTTTTACGAAAAAAACTCTAGTACTCCGGGAGTACCAACTCCTGTCCCTCTGTGATGGTGCCACATAGACATAAATATTAATAGAGTATCATGTGTCACCATCACAGAGGGGCAGGAGTTGGTACTCCCGGAGTACCAGAGTTTTTTCCTATTTTTACCTAAATACTCCTTAACACATTAAATGTAACCAACTCATTTAATGAGTTCTTTCAGCCACTTTAAAAGCAATTTAATTAATGAGACACAAATACATACCGCATAAATATATCTTACAAAAAAAATAATAAGAAACGTGATTCATCAAGCTGTGAATTGAATCCATGACCTTTTGACTTATAACATTTATATTTTCTTCGACAAACAAAGTTATAATAAAATTTTTGGGTTTTTATTTCTTAATTGATATTGAGTTTTTTTTTTCTTTTTTTTAAATTTTGGGGTTTCAATTAATTTATGCATTATCCCTAGTGGTGGGGGCATGGATACTTATATTTTTGTATTTTATTCTACTTTATTTAAATTTAGCATTTTATTTTATATTACTCATGTTATGGTATATTTAAATTGCACGTAGATACAATGGAACCTGATCATACTATTATAATTTGCGTATTTTATGAAGGGACGTAGTACAAAGTTGATGATGATAAGTGACAACAATTACCAATTGAAAGTTACCGAAGTTTCTATAAATTGTACTTATGAGCAATTAAAAGATGAGATTTATAATGTTATGAATGTTGATAAGGAAAGATATAATTTAATGATGAAATATCATTTTGTAATGAGTTGCCAATTATGTGCTCCACAAGAAATTAGACAAAATAAGGATGTTAAAATATTTCTTTGAGTGGTTAAAGAAGTTGTGCCGATGACTCCATTATATGTAAAAATTTGTCACGGGTTCCTCAATTTTTTAATACAAAGCAAGATAATCAAGATAGATTTAGTATTTTTAATTTGGATAGTGGAACCAATCATTTCTCACCTTTTTGCCCTCATTTTGAATTTGAAAAAAGATTAAGAAAGGGTAAATATGTAAATGTATCGAATATGGAGGAAGTTTAATTACGGAAAACTCAAGTATATCAAAATCCTAATTGGAAAAATGAACATGTGTGGAAAACTCAATTGCCAAAACTATAACACCTTTGGAAAATC
Source organism: Rhamnella rubrinervis (assembly GCA_007844105.2). NCBI lineage: Eukaryota > Viridiplantae > Streptophyta > Magnoliopsida > Rosales > Rhamnaceae > Rhamnella > Rhamnella rubrinervis. The sequence goes on from CM017578.2 coordinate 22,558,413, forward strand.
AAGCATATTGGCAAACTCAAGTACCGAACATTCAAACACCTTGGGAAAGTGAAGCACCTTGGCAAATTCAATTACCAGAAATTGAAACACATTTGGAAACTCAACCTCTAGAAAATGAAACACCTTTGGAAAATCAATTTTCATAAAGTGAACATGTACAAGCAACACCCTTCGCACCATCAAAAGTTTTTGTAACTTTATTGCTTAAAAAAATTATTAAAAAGTGATGGTAGAGAAACTGAAGTTGTTGTGTCGCCTTTTATAATGCCTACTTCTCATAATTCCGCTTCATTATGAAGATGCTCATCCCATTTCATTGATATAGAATTTGGATCCTCTGATAGTGATGAGTTTCATATTAGCCAAGTGTATGATGACAAAAAAAGATTGAAGGAAAAGTTGTATTTGTATATTGTCCAAAATAACTTTTAATTCAAGGTTGTGTACTCATCTACTACTCAATACGAGGTGTGTTACTTCTATGATACTTGCAATTGGAAACTCTGTGCCAACAAAATCCTTTACTCAGAAAAGTTGTTTATTGTTAAAGCATATGATAAAGAACATGCTTGTCTTCAATATTCACAAGTCATCCATGGAATTTATAGGCAAGCTTCTAGCAGAGTTATTAGAGAAGCTATAGAGGAAAAATATGAAGGTATTGCTCGGGTATACAAGCCACGTAAGATAAAATTTGATATGAAGTTGAAATATGGTATAGACATTTCTTATGATAAGGCGTAGCGGACAAGAGAACATGCATTGAATAGTATTAGATGTACAGTGGAAAAGTCATTCTTAAGGCTTCCATTATATTTTGCTATGCTGGAAGCTAATAATCCTGAAACAATTACACGTATAAATATAGACAATGGAGAATATTTTTTATACTGTTTTATGGTACTAGGAGCAAGCATATGAGGATTCCATTTAAATATAAGGTCTGTTGTTGCTATTGATGAGACAACTTTAAAGCATTGATATCGTAGTTTTCTATTTATTACAACAGTTGTACATGAAAATGGTCAAATTTATCAACTTGCTTTTGGTGTTGGGGATGCTAAAAATGAAGCTGCATATACATGGCTCTTTCAGTGCTTTAAAGAAGCCTATAGAGAACCTGAAAACTTGGTATTCATATCAGACAGACATAAAGGTATTGAAAATGCATTGAAAGTTATTTATCCTAACTCTTACTATGGATTATATATGTATCATTTTAGTCAAAATCTGAAGGTTAAGAAGTTTGGACATAAAGATGAAATTTTTCCTGCTTTTTACTTAGCTGCAAAGTCGTATTTGCCATTAAGGTTTGACTATTATATGAATGAGATGAGGAATATAAATGATCGTGTTGTAAAATACTTATTTGAAATAGAAGTTGAAAGGTAGGCTCGCTATAAATTTATGGTTCTATGATACAATACATTAACTACAAATATTGCTGAATGTATGAATGTCATACTTAGGGATGCAAGAAAAATGTCACTCCTACATTTGTTGGAAAGTATTCAATCAAAGTTACAAATATGGTTCCATGATCGTCGAATTATTGCTAGCAATATGACTACTTCGTTACAACATGGACCGAAGAATGATTGAAATAAAAGGAAAAAAACTACATGACGTACATTTGTTGAACCCATCAACCCTTATGAGTACAGGATGGTAGGTAGTTCAATAGATGGCAGGGTCAATCTGAATAGTAAGTCTTGCAGATGTAAAAAGTTTGACTTAGATCAATATCCATAAGTTCATGGTATGATAGTGTATTTGTATTGACATATCAAGTGCCATAATATGTGTTTAAAGTATTACTGAGTTAAGACACTATGTGCAACTTATGCGGAATCTATATATCCTATCAGTGACATAACTCAATGAGATGTTCCACCTCAAGTTCAAATAAAGGTTATTCAACCCCCAGACACTAGAAAATGTGATGTTAGACGACCAAGGAAAAATAAAATATTGTCATAAGAGGAAGAGGAAATGAAATATAAATGTGGATGATGCGGGAACTTATGACATGATTGGACAAGATGTACTAAACTTATAGCTCGTAATGATGATGGTGGTAGTTGTGGTGGTGCAACCTAGTGTATGTAATGATTTTATTTTCTATATTGATATGTATTGAATATTATTTTGTTATTCCATCAAAATTGACTATGTTAGAAGTAAATAGTTGTATTTTTTGAATTTATTTTTTTATATATTAAATTGAATTTAAAGTAAAATTGAATTTATATATAATTATTTTTTCAGATATGAGAATAAAATAACCTAGAGGGAGTAGTGGTGGTGGCCACCAAAACTTAGTGCTTAGTGGTGGGGGCACCACGAGCCCTACTATATTTTCACATACTTTTATTTTTTAATTTTTTTTCTTATGTTTATTGTAGAAAATTTAAATTGAATTTTCTGTTTTTGTATATATAATCGCTAATTTAGGTTTAATTCCTACATACCTAATAGTTTTTAATAAATATATTAAGCGAAAATATTTACAGAATATAGTTATTTTTTATTTTATAATTATTTAGCTTTTTACAAAAAATAATAATTGGTAAATATGAGTATAACCATTAAACTTTATATATTAATAAATATACAAATATTAAACTAAAGTAATAGTTGTCCATGATACACCTTAATAGTACATTTTTCTCATGAAAATGCTATATCCCCTTTACTAAAGTCTCTTTTATTATTTGAAAGTAAATATTCAATACACTTTAACATGAAGACTCCATAATCACCCCTGCAAAATAAATTTAAAACAAACTTAATTAGTAAAAAATATACACAATTATTTTACTTAAATTACTATTCATTTTTTTTCCAAAAAGCAATATACATACCCGTTTGAATGTCTTGGAAAGTCTTCAATATAAGAATGTGAGAATTAATTCATTATTCTTTTAATTTTTTATTTTTTACTAAAAAATACAGCTTGTCTCAAAATATATGGCAACTTGATCCATAATGCTTTAAAGTGATCATGATCCATGTTGGAATGTAGGTTCAAATCGTAAAAAGAAATGTTGCGTTTACCTAGATCAATGTGTGCCAACACTTAATGTTCGTTGGTGATGTTGAGTAATATGAGAATCTAGCATAAATGAAGTAATCAATTTGTAAAATTTCAAATGGAAATTGTAATTAATTTTTTTTTCAATGTAAAGAAAATAAAAATAATAATTAATTACCTTACATAATCACAATGAATCCAATTTCGTCCTTTTGGATTGTATGCATTTCCCCATATGTAATCTAGCAGCATCAAATCAAATTGGTGAACCGGCTTCTTCAACTTTATATCTTTCCATTTTGCAAATTCTGGCCGTCACCCTTTGATGTTTGGTTATAGTAATAGAAAAAGAGAGAAAAAAAATTAAAACAATTATAAATAAAATTACTAAAAATATAATTTTGAACTTTAACATACCAAAAAATATGAGTCTATTAGCGGTCCTGTTTCAAAATAGATGGGGGTTACATGTCTATACGTTGACGTATCAACATAGTGATAATATTCACATGTTGTAATTGTTTGAAGTTAGTTTAATTTAATATGTTAGAGGAAAAAATTCGTATTTGATGTAATAAAATTAAAAGAGAAAAATTATTTTTTTCACCTTATTCACCAACCATGCAGCTTTTGTAATAAAGGTCTGGAAGAATTCTTTCTTAATCTCACATATGCCATAATCAAGATATACATCCTCACTCTCGGTCATATAATTGAAAATTTTAGATGTAATTTCAGTTGGAACAATTCTTTTAAAATCAACTTTATCTAGAGGAGGCAATGTGTTCTCTAATTCTTCGTGTGTCCTCGTAGTAACAATGAAAGTTGACTTTATTTTAGCTGCACGCTTCTTCAATCGTGACTCACAATGTGGTACCTTCGATGATATTACATATTAAACTTCACTATCACCTTCATTTACACTAAATTGGTGATGAAGATTTTCATTATCCTTATCCATTAATAAGTTTGTTGCATCAAGCACATTAGTCTTATGGTCGGAATGATAATGTCCATAATATTAAAATATGAAGTAGAAGATTAATTAATTCAAGAATTGATAAATTTTGTACAAATCCCTAAAAAAATGTATAAATTTAAAAATAAATTATCTTTCTCACGAAGTAGAACATGGCATGAATTGTCATATTCATTGACTTGGACTTTTGCGTTAATTCCACTTTAAATTGGTTTAAATCGTTGTATAAGTTAATGAAATCAATTGAAAAGTGGTCAATTTTCATTTCCATTGAATGAATATGTGTGACTATTACTCTCACTTTCCTAGTATAAAGTTTTCTCAGTAAAGGGATTGTCTCGTACTCCTGTATCTAATACAAAAAAAAATTGTAAATTGTTAATTGACTATAAATAAATGCAATGTAATATTAAATAAAGATAATTAAAAGATGTAAATAATTATATGTATTATTTGGAAAGTCAAAGGAAAATCACATAAACTATAAATACTTGACAGATTTAGTTATCCATTACAAAGAGACAAAACTGTGTAAGGAAACTATTATAGCATTGTATGACTCCAACTCCCATGGTTATTGATTAAAATATTCCAAATCCTCTACAATAAAAAAATGATCTAGCTTGATTGTGCTTTGACTCTCCTTTTCTAGTATACCACATTCAAGAAAGTATAACAAGCACAACTTGACCAAGTCGTCATCTTCCTCAAGGTCATTGAATACAATTGATAGATCCGCATTTTTAACCCTTTTAGAGGCCCCAAAATATTTATTTTTTATTCGATTTGAAGTTGGTGGAGGACGAGCATCAAATAAAGCATCCATGTTCAACTCGATAATTGCTCATAATTCCTTTGCGGTAAAGATGACACGTTTGTTATTAAAATTGAACTCCATCACATTTGGATACATGCTTTTGGCTTGCCGGATAATCAAGTTGTGTAAAATCTCCCCACAAAATACAAGATCCTTCATTCCTATGAAAAGAGTACCAAAACAATTATCTTCAAACTTTTTGAGTTGTTCTTTCAATGTAGATGGTTTTGGATTTTGTACAAACTTATTCTTAATGTCTTTAATAATCTTTAAAATAGTAGACTTCGAAGTGACACGAACACACTTTGGTTGACAATTCAAGGCATTAAGGTATTTTGTTTTATAATAAGACATTAAGATATTTGATAGGCTTAACTTCTGTCATTTCCTACTAATTGAAAACCAACTATAAAAAAAAAATATTAAGTAAAACAATCAAGAAATATTAAGAAGAACAAGTAAATTTATAACATAAAAATTCTTAGAGTCATCACAACAATAAAGGAAATGGTACACACAATTAAAAAAATAATAACAAAATTAATTGATGGTGAAAGAAATAATTTTAAGAGAAAGTTGAATAGAAAAAAAAATATTCACAAAACTATAAATTGAATTAATTTGGAAAAAATATTAATTGAAAAACTTATTTCAGAAAAAAAATTAATTTGATTAAAAAATTAAAAAATTATGAAAACAGACTAACACCTGCGCCGACCATCTTCTATTTTTTCATTTTTACACCTTTTTCCCCTCTAAATTATTTATAAAAAGAAAGAAGTCAAAATATGTGCAATTAACCAAAAAAAAAACATTCTTTAAATCATTTTTTCAAACAAAAATCATTAGAAACTCAAAATCCTACATTTATTCAATCCATTAAGGTATTTATTCAAACATCTACATTGCATTTTAACATAAAAACTCTATAAACTCTTCAAGGATTCCAAGTCATTTTCCCATATTCAAACAACCAATTGCATTCTTTAATAAAAAGGTTTACATATTAATAACCCAATAAACTAATTACAAATTAATAACTCAATGAACTTAAGAAGAAGAAGAAGAAGAGCAACAAAATATCAATTTTCTCCAATTGAAACATCAGGGGTATTAAGGTAATTTTATACTAAACTTTTAATTCCTAATAAAGTTGGCTTATTTTCATTAACTGATATTGGGTCTGACTATGACATCAAAAAACTCACCAAATTACCCCTAGCCTATGTGGATAGTGGCCCATTACCAGCCTAAACCACATTCGAAAAATATCATTCCAAGTTTTTAAAATAAATATAAATTTGGATTAAACTACACAATGATTTCTTGTTTATGGTGTTTTTTTTTTGTTAAAAAACTTAATAATAAAAGAAACTAAATATTATTTTTCTCTTTCTCTCTCTTATTTTGGATTATAAAAATAATATTGAATGAGGGACGAAAGAGAAATAGAGAAAGACAAAGTGCTTGGATAAAAAACGAAAGCTTTTATAAGTCTAAAATCTAGTGATTATCTAGACCGAAATAAGTAAATAATTATAGATCAAAATACAAGCCCAAAATCATAGAGACTATGTTCAAGTCCAATTAGTAATATACTATACATGCAAAAAATTGATTTAATAAATGATGTTATTAACATTTAACTATAAATAAATAAATAGTGAAATTCAAATGAAAAATTATAAGTTGCTACTGAAAGAAAAATTACAATAAAAATGTGTTTCATAAAATAGTAATTAAAGAATTAAGGATAATTTAATGCCATGTCACCTTTAGTATTAATTAAAGAATTAAGGGTGTTTTGAATTTTTTGACCAACTTCAGTTAAAATTATTATTTTAGTCAGTTTAGGTGTGGAATATACCTAACTAGCCCTTTGAAAATCAATAGTTTTGGAAATCCCTATACTTCTTCTACTTTAATACTAACTAAGAAATCAAAAGCAAAAAAAAGGAAGAAGCTAATTGACAAGCAATTACAACCATGTATGAATTACAAATCAAAGGGTGGATGAGGTGGATTGAGTGTTTCTTTTCCTTCCCAACTTTCGAATTGTTGAAACAATATTAGATCGTGACCCATCTTCATAAGTTTTTAGGGTTTAGGTCTTTTGTGGGAAAATAAGTTCATTCTGAGTAAACTAAGTATTTCAAATAATTTTGGTTAATTTAGTGGATGATTTAGGGTTCATTTAAAAAAAAAATCAATGACAAATACTTTGATAGTGATGAAAAACTTCATCATTGTCGAAATATATATTTTATATGAAATTTCAAACTTCACTAGTGACAAAACACTTCGCTAGTACTAAAGTATATATTTTGTATGGAATTTTAGACTTTGTTAGTGCCGAAACACTTTGCTAGTGATGAAGTATATATTTTATATAAAATTTCAGACTTAACTAGTGTCGAAGCACTTTATTAGTATCAAAATATATATTTTATATGAAATTTCAAACTTCGTTAGTGACAAACAAATTTGCTAGTGCCAAAAGTTATATTTTATATGGAATTTCAGATTTTGTTAGTGATGAACCAATTTGCTTGTGCCGAAGGTTATATATATTTTTCAATTATATAGTTTTTATGATACTGGTCACTTACATTTGATTAAGCATTTATTCAATGCATGACAAAGCACAAACACAATATAATGTCACAAAACAATATTCCAATTCTATTGGTACAACAACTCTATGAATGAAACTAGTCAAATCTTTATTTGCATATGCTATGAACATATATTATCATTTATATATAAGATATTATGATCATCAATATAACTAAAGGAGTCTAGCTATCATCGATTCATCAATATGATATGCACGTTAAACATCATATTAAAAAAAAACCCACAGAATAATAAATGAAGATTCAAAATCATTAAAAAAAAGTGCTTTGACAGTAGACGAAGTGCTTCAGCCAAATATTGAAAAGATTCATCAATAACGAATTTATTCGACAAACTACTAAATTATACTAACAAACTTCATCCATCACAACATGAGTTTGGTGTGCATGATGAAACACTTCAACAATGCATAACAAAGTAACGGTGCAATATTATGTAGTAAAATGATTGACTAATTCCATTGGTAAAGAACCTCTACCAATGAAACTGACCATATCTTTTATCTGCATATATTATAAATTTAAATTGTCATTTGTACATAAGATACTAATTGATGTAACTGAAAGGGTTGAGTTATCATTGATTTATCAATATGATATGCATTTAAAAAAACAAATAAAACTCATAGAGTAAGAAATGGAGGGATTTCCATTAAAAAAAAACTTTAAAAATTGAATATGCATACAAACTATAGATCAAAGCGAAGTGGCGGTTTATGGTTATTAGTATAGGGTTACAAATTTATATTTATAAAGGAAGAAGAGAAAGAGGAAGAGGTAGAAGAGGAAGTGAAGCAAACAAGATAAAAATATTAATTGCAAACATTTCATATTCAAGAGCACGTTAATCATTTTAGGACAAAATAATAATTATACAGTAATTAGATACAAAAAAAATGCAAAAAATTGAACTCCTATTGAGCCTAGCTATGACATCGAATTACCCTAGTATTAATCCACCAATTAGCCCACCAAAAATGATAAAAGCTTACCCACAAACACCCCCCATCCCCCAAATTGGGTTGCTTTTGTTTTTTAATTTATTCTGTTAAGTTGTATGTAATGTATAATTTATTTAATTTAAAATTAATATTGGTTAGAATTTGTTTTTATTAATTAGATCTCTTAAATAAGTTGTATATAATTTATTTAGTTTGAAGTTAATACCAGTTAGAGTTTGTTTTTATTAATATAAAGGACTGTGAAAAAGAAAAATGGCGAACTAAATATCATTTCAAAGCGTTTTTCATTTAATATTTGTGTCTTTATTTTTTTTTTTACATTTATAATAAAACAAAAAAACTAACCAATATTTAAAAACTCTAATTAATATATGAACTAAGTAAATTATACACAGTTTAAAAAAACAAAACCCAAAAATATTATGTAGTATTAGCTATGGAAAACCCCTACAGCACTTTCTCATTTTAGGTTGGTTTTGTTATTGTTATTTGTCTTCTTCTCCTTCTCATATTTAAGGCTGAGCACAACCAAGATTGACGTACGATTCGAGGAAGAGTGAAATCCTGCTCAAACATTATCCATGCCTGGGAACTTCGGAAGTGAAATTGAAAGAATAAATAAGATAAAGCGCAGAAATTCAGGTCACATATACATACATATATATATATATATATATATATATATATATATATTCAAGCTCAACCTATATATGCTTATATGTGGGCACAGTGGTGACTAGGGAATGGCTGTCTGCAAGCTAGCACATGTTCAGAGACCAAAAATTAGAGCAAAAAGTAAGGCACGCCTATATTAAATCTCACATGCGTGAGCAAGTCCTCGGCATCCCCTCACATCATTCACAAATAGGCCACTCTTACTGACATGTTTTTTTATGTGTCACTACACAGTGCTGTCACGTACAACAGTTGGTGTCTACTTGGATCTTTCTTTCTTAAAATTTCGATGCAATTACTGTAGTGCACACCGCTCCCACCCCACAAAATGCTAATATCTACGTTGCTTCCATGCATACATATATACCGTATAATTTACCCAAAAAATACATATATATACGTATACATTATACAATTATACGCTATAGTACTGGGTTTCTTATAAAGGGCTACTGTGGACTACAGTCGGGGCGATCAGCCCTATTTTTTTGCAATTTATTTTCTCTTTCTTATAGATGGCCTCCATATCTCGCACTTTCGATATCTCACAGTATTCTCTGTCTTAGATTGTGAATCAATACAAAAGAAAATGCAAAGGCAAAGTCTTATAGATCAAGGTTAGAGGCAAGTATGATATATATATATATATATATATATATATATACTGTCCGGCTCCATCATGAAATCCTGAAAGTTATTTTCAGACCTATGTTCATCAACGTTTTTATGATGTATATTCGGAAATTAACAATTTTCAGGATTCTCAACCTGATAATTTATATACATATATTTACATGTTATTTTCATTTCTAACCTCTTATTTCCTTAAGAGAATATACGTTATTTAGGGTTTGTTTTAAACTTTTAAAGACAATAACCATAACATCATTCGAAGATGTTTAATGAGTAATAAAAGTCCATATACTTTTGGCTAATAAATAAATACACCTTGAATTAAAGATCCAGCAACATTATTTCACTGTGTGACAGATATTTCATCTACTCGATTAATTTTTTTAATATTAAAGGTGAGAAAATTCAAATTTAAATTATTACAAAAAAATAATAGTTTTTTTATCATTGGGCTGTACCATAGGGGCCCATCCACTAGATAATTACCCACTACTCCTAAATGGATGGAAAAGAAGATTGAAACTAACAAAACAAGTGTAAATATGAAACAAATGCAAAACTACTGAAGTAATTAATTTACGTACTAATTAAATTAAAGAGCATGCATGGGATGGGATTATGAGGGATATATATCTGATCTTTTTTGAAACAAAACTATCATAATTAAAACAAATACTTAATTTGCTTTCCTAATAACGATAATTTCTTGTTCTTTAATTTTCTTAAAAATCAATACACCATGAGTATGTGAAGGGGTCAGCTGGGTCATGTGCCCTGTGGATTTGTTTATGAAAGCTGGAAGGAGCTGAGAGCTTAGACGTCCCATCCTCTCTCGACAACCTTTAACCGGTCGCATCAGGGCTTTGTCATCTCCTATATATGATTGCTTTATAATTGCATGCATGTCCAGCGCCCATTATTATCTCTTTTTCTAACTTAGTAAGTATGTGTGTGTGTATATATATATATATGTTTAAGATGCCTTAATGGTGATTGAGGACTTAAGACTGCGTTTGGTATGCAGGCTAGATAAGATTAATATTATATTCAGATTGTAATTAGTTTAGTTAGAATTAATATAATTTTAGTAATGTTTTGTATTTGGTATAGTCCTAGCAAAATTATAAATTTTTTATCTCTCATTTGGTGCATGCCGAATTAAGACTAAATATATATATTTTTAAAATATATATATTCTATTTTATATTTTATTATATTTATATTTATAATATATATATTATATCATAATTTATTAAGCTATTTTTTTTATTTCATATATTTGTTATTAGTTATTTTGTAATATATTACTTCATGGTTTTTTTGTTTAAATTTTTTAGTTACATTAATTATTTTTTGTAAAAAAAATATAAAATATTTTTTATTAATTTTTTATTTGAGGTAAAAAAATATATTTTATTTCCTTCACATATATATTATTTCATTTCACTAGACTAATTCTGACCTACCATTTCACTGGGTCAGATAGCCCCTCATAAATTATAACATTTATAATTTGTTTACCTCCACTAATTCAGTTCCATTTAAAATTAATCATGTTGATATCAAGCACCGGCCTTTATTAATTTTTGGACTAAATTAGTAAAGTCCAGCTTAGTCTGGTGTGCCAAACATACCCTTAAGGTTCAATTATATTGAGAATATATCTACATGAAAGTTAAATTATATTAGGTTAGGAGCTTGGATCGAGATCCCCATTATTAATGCATGAAATTAAATGAATGTGGGTTTTCATTTGCTAAATGAAGCACAATATATAAATTTACTCCTCTGAGCAGCTTGGGGACTCCCTACTTACACATCAACATGTAAAAACTTGTATTTCACATCCATTACTTGATTATATATGATGTCCGATTACTCAATTTTTCTTTTAGATTTGTCAAATATATATTAATGGATAGGAAGGGAAACTAGATTGGAAGATTGATAGCATATAGGTTCCTCTTGGCTCCTGTACTAATTTAGTCCACTTTAGTTTTATGAGGATTCAAATTAATATCCAGTAGAATTATATATCATGAACCCTAAAGCAAAACTAATAAAGTAGTTGTAACGCCAATTGTATTTAAAGAACCCTCGGAAGCACAAACTTTGAGGAATATGTGTAGGCAGTGAATTCATTTGTATACTATTATTTTTTGCATATACGTACATATGTACATTATATATTTGACAAAAACGAGAGAAAAAAAGAGCATAGACAGAATAAAATATCAGAAAGAAACCTAAAGGGTCCCTTTAATCGGTCCACTAATCAAAGTTTGCTCATTTTTAGACGCGTGATTTATAAATCAATCAACGTAATTAGTATCCTATAGGACCCACGTGCACAATGTTTCTACATAACATACATATTTTCAGTCTCAGAGTATATATAATGAGGCACATGTATTAATTGCATGGTCCATTGACAAAGTTTTGTGTTTCGTGTGTGAAGAAACTGTCTATATGTAGCTATTTAATTAATTAGTACGTACAAACCTATTTCACAGTGTTGAGGTTGGAGCTAAGTCCAAACTAATCAATTAACCAAATGATCAAAATTACTGAAAATCAAGTTATATGATGCGCATATCTATATATATATATGTGTGTGTGTGTGTGTGCGCGCGCGCGCGCGCGCTCTCCTAGTGTGTCCATTATAGTAGAAATTAAGTTCTATTGTTTGATTCTATATACTGTAGTTGCAATCAAAATATTATTCTAAGAGACAGCAAGCAAGTGACTAATAAAATGAAACGCATTATATATTAGTCAAAAATAAAAAGAAAAAAAATTAGCAGATAAGTGTCAGTTTTTATGGTCATCCAAGCATATATTATACGTACGCATGCTAAGACAACCTTTTTAATCCCTCAAAAAGAAAAAGGAGAGAAATAGGAAAAATGGTAGTTAAAAGATTGATTTAGTTAGTTAAATCTTGGATTCCACGACATGGTAATCAGAGGGTAATCGATGGGTGTACTTGGTATTTTCAACTTGCAACACACTCCCACTCACTCAAAAATTTGTCACCCGCCATGCACGCAGTTTATGAGTAGTACTACTTAGTCTACTTTGATGGAAACCCAACTCACCCATTTTCCACCTTTAATCATTACAACTCCCATTACATTTTTTACTATCAACACTGATACAAATCAATTCCTTTAATTAGATATTAAAAGCTTAAATGGAGGGAACAACCAAAAGGAAAAGAAGAAAAAATTAGTCATAACTCACATGCATGGAATTAGCAGGCTAGCCTAGAATCTGTCTCATAATCATTTATATATGCAGGCCTTGGCACAGCAATATTGTGGTAGGCCAGAGTCATTTTATTTTTTTATTATTGTATAAAATATGGTTAGTTAATTTAATGATTTTTTTTATTTATTTACTATCTCTAATACTCTTAATCCCTAATATTATGCAGCAATGTGTCCTTAATTTATGGGAACAATATATTAGCCCAATCTCACTTTGGTTTCATGTGGTGCATGTTGTTGTCCATCAATAGAGCTATGGTCTTCAGTTATGGGTTAAATACATCATCTAAACACTAGTCATAGACATTATAAATTATGATTAATTGAATAATCTGCTCTAAACCACCCTTGTAATTGATTTATTTGTCATCTATCCATGGTCAATATGTAATTCAATTAATCAACTCCAATATTGTTTGTAGCACAGCCGACCATTACCCAATCTTTGACCATTGCTTTGTCTCTTCTATCCCGGAATTCATTGGGCTCAACACTCAACAATTTAACTTCTTCTATACATGTTTCACTACAAATAAAACAATTCACATACATTCTTCCATAAAACACTCACATACATACATACATACATACATACATATATATATATATATATAATACAATTAATTATTTGGAGAATCTACATAATTGGAAATCAGTCAATAATACAATGTGCCCTGGCTAAAGAATGGTGGACATGCACTCATGCACACATAAAGTTGTAGCAGCTCACCCTTACCCTGTTGCCCTACCAATCTACAAATGAAAATAATAAGAGGTATGCAAACTAAATTTTGAACGTTTTTCAATAATTCAAGCTCAGATACAATTATTTATATGTAAAAATGAATTGAATTACATGAACAGGAAAGGTCTATGATTGGGAAATAATTCAATATTATAAGCTAGCTAGCTAGATCGTTCCACGAAGAATGCATGAATGTTTATTAATTAGTCAATCTACTCGGAATACAAAAGCCATCCATCGAACCCTTTTAGCCCCTAGAAACAGGGGAAAAAAAATTGTCACTCTCAGCCAAACACAGGTATACCTAGCTAGAAACTATATATATATATATATATGTTACATTATTAATGCAATTTGATTTTCATATTTCAAAAAAAAAGGGAAAAAAAGGGAAACAATGATGTGGCAATAATATGAATAGGTGGTAGTTTGACTTTGTTAACTTCTTCGTGCTACTTAATAGTGGGAGTAATCATATCAAACAGATCTAAAACCAAACACTACTTGTTTACCCTCAACCCCACCACCAGAACAGAACAGACCACCTCTCAAACAAATGAAAATGGAAAAATAAATAAATAAATAAAGTTGGAAGACAACTTTAAAGGTCCAGATTAATCACAAATGTTCCAAGGTATCATCATTGCTCATTCCGACAATGTGGGGTCCTCTCTCTGTCTATCCATTCCTACACCAACTTTAGATGCAGACTATATAGTTGGCCTCATTTTGGGAGATTTTTGTTTACCACTTCCTACTTATACCTCTCTCTCCACCAACTATCTACTACTTCCATATATTTTTAGCTCTTCTTCCAAGTTAATAGCCATGAAAGGAATGGACCTTTTCTGTGGATCACCAGCTTCCACAGCCATTTGTTCGAGCATGGTCGACCATCGTTCTATGGTCCACCGCAGCCACAGTAGTAAAGATCGTCACCATCATCGACGGAAGAATTATGATCAGCTGCCTCACTTCCCTTGCTCGTCTCACTTGCCTATTAACCCTAGACCTCATAATAATTATGAGAAAAGTAGAAATGGCTATTCCAAGCAAAGTAACCAGCTACGTAGAAAAAGCTCAGCTGATATTCTTGACCTAAATAGTACTACCACTACTGTTATTCCTGATCCTGGTTCTTCTCGGTACCTCTTGAGTGACTCTCCGTTGGTAGATTGGTTCTCTGAGTCTGATCATCACCATGTTCCGCCATTAGTTCCTGCTCAACCTGCTTCACTCAAGTATAGGACCTTGAGCTCAAATGACTCTTGTGCTTTAAAGTCTTCTGCTTCCACTCGCTCTCGTCACCAGGTAATTAAATTCAATTCTATATATTCAAGCCCTCTTTCCTTTCTAAATCAAATATTGTTTATTAATTTTTTTTTTCATTTTATATATATATATATATATTTAAATTTAATAAAGATAATTTCATTAATAAATCTAAAGGGTATCCTGAAGTAAGATGCTTTGTTTTTATTTGTTTTAGATAATTTGACGATTAAAAAGGGAATTTATATGTTGTTAATGATCATTGTGAAGTTGATTGTTGTTGGTACGAAACGTGATGTGTTATTTTGAATCCATAGGTTGTGGTTCTGAGGGTGTCACTGCATTGCAAGGGCTGTGAGGGGAAATTGAGAAAACATCTCTCCAAAATGGAAGGTTAATAAAATTACTTTAATTTTGATTTTTTTTTTTAATGCTTGAATGGAATGAAACTTTTCATCAATACTAACGCATATGGTAGTGAAATATGCATTTTTTCCCTCCCCAAAAATGAAAAAATTTATACAAATGCAGGAGTGACATCATTCAGTATAGACTTGGCAACAAAGAAAGTGACAGTCATAGGGGACGTAACCCCTTTAGGAGTGCTAGCAAGCGTGTCCAAGGTGAAGAATGCCCAGCTCTGGCCTTCTCCGACATCATCATCATCATCAACATCATCTTCTCCATGGTCAGCATGAGTAATTTTACTCATCATCAAATTAATCAGTGACTTTTCTTTTCTTCTTTTTCTTTCTTATATTAATGTACTATTTTGAAATTCCAGCAGGGTGTGCTTGTGCTGTATGATTAATTTATTTGACTAATATATCAATAGGGGTATTTAGTATAATGTAAATTAAGTAAACCCTTTTTACTTTTAAATGGGATATATCGGGAATCAAAGTCATGTTTTGTTTATTTAAAAGAAAGTAGTAGTTACAGTAAAAGAAGGGTATATATAGTACTATATGATCCTATATGATATCTCTCTGATCATCAAAATTTCTTGGAGCAACCAATGGCGTCCTTCTAAATGTTCTTCTTTTGCTTTGTTTATATTAAAAAATCTGACCAAGCTCAGGCTGGCAATTCAGAGCAGGGTCTTGGTGTTTACAACTTCCAATGTTATGTGTCAACAATGTATATACGGCACAGCCATAGTGGGGTTCTACTGCATGTGAATGAAAATCGAGTATTCTATAATTTCTCTCTCCAACCCCACAGTCTATTTTATGTACTAATGCTTAATTTCTTTACTTTTGATCTCTCAAAATACAACTCATCGATTACTAGCTTACCAATCTGCTGCAAGGAGCCTAAAACTTTTCTTTGTTTTCATTTTTCATTTTGGTAATTAAGACGATCGATCTAAAAAGATACAAGTATACTATAAGTAGAATTATTTAGCGGCTTAGTTTTTACTAAAATTTTATATATTGGCGCAAATTAACTTTAATTATTGATGTTAACGTAACTGATCAATAAGTAGATAAGATAATGTGTGCAGAAAAACTGGGAAATGCATGCGGGTTGGAAATGGTCGACACTCATTGATATAATAGATTATTGCTTGTTTGGGACAAAAGCAAGAGCCTTTAATTTGGATGGTACTTAATTACTAATTACTATTAATGCCAATAAGTTAAATTGAAACACATTCTTGGGTATAAGATGGTTGTCCAATGGCACACATCCTAAAAATATTATAAATAGAGTACGTGGCAATATATTATTGATTGACAAAATACAAAATATAAACTTAAATGTGGATATGTGAACTCTAAATCTAATCTAATCACACACTTACACATTATATTATAAATAAGGTGGTAAACATTTGTGATGACTCAAGTATTATTGTTCTGAATGATAATATATACGCATATGTTAATCTGGTTCTTACATAATATATTTTCAGAAAAGTGTCAAAGTTATTGGTATTGTATAACCGTAGCAAGTTTGACTTGCAGCTGTAGCTCTTTCTTTGCGTGCTATATAATGTGTGTACCTTGCCCCACAAAATAAAACTAAATGATGAAAGCAAGGTATATTTTATGTAGCAAATTTAAGTCTATTTCAAAGTTTTCTAAAGTGGTGGTGGGTCTGCTCCATGTTTTGTCTTTTTCTTTGAAAAACTTTATTTCTTCTCTAACCAACTCATGAGACAAAAGATTTACCAAAGACAAAAGTGTATTATTAGAATGTCATCTAGTAGCTGGGTGTAGAAGCAAGCAAAATTCCATTTCTCAACACCTTTGAAATATTTCTTTTTCTTTTTTCTCAATTGTTCTTTATTTAATAAATTCGTTCGGTAACTTTAATATCTTTGACTACAGACTTGGACGGCTGGAAAAAAAGAAAACATCACATAAAGTTGGAAAATTATTCACCAATTAAGGGGGTTTTGTTATTAATTATTGGGTCGGCGCAACTTTGGTGAAAGGAAATGCATAAAAATATTTATCCTGTTTTCCATCATAAAGGAGTTGCATGGACATGGTGGGGCCAGATGTGACAAAAAAATACTGATAGTAATAAAAAATTTGTGAAGATCAAATGTAGAATTATCTCGTAACTAAAGAAAAAATTTTTTTTTATTGAAAGAAATTAAAAAATATATATTTAAAAACAAAAAACAAAGCTATTATATGTATGCAAGTTATCCTGTATGCAACGTATGTATGCATTAATATTATATTGTACTTGTTCGTTGACTAGAGTAATGCTAAATTTTTTCATATTATTGTTTAATGACGTGTGTTAACGTGCATACATTATGTCAAATTTTTCTGCCATGATTAATTTTTCTGAAAACGAAGTAGCTAGGTGCCTGGTTTGCTCCTCAGTTCTACTAACCCACTTAAGTACACTGTGACCATCTCAAGTCTAGATTTTGAGTTCCCACTATGACCCTTTCAAAATCAATAACCAGTGAAGATTACTATTTTCCAATTGTTAAGTAACATTTTTCATGAACTAAAATATGGTTTTCAGTTTGATGGTACTTAAATATATTTGTCATTGTTGTTGCTATGTTTACATTGAAATAAATGATTTATTAAGCCAAGTTTAAATATATGTGGACGGGACAGAGTCATGATGAATCCATAAGGTCCTTCATTTCCACAGGAGAGCATGTTTGCACGAGTACTCATATAACTAATCGGCTAAACTTGTTGTAGTTCTCTTATTTTGAGGAAATAAGCTTCTTGATATACAGATAATACCTATATATAAAATGGAAATAACAGAAGCATTAAAAAAAAGAAATGAAGATTAAAAGCAGCGGAAATACACTAAATCCCTTTGTATCATCTAAATTTTAAAATCTGACACATTGCACTTTGAGTTAGCATTTTTGTTACTGTTTAGGCCGATTGATTTCACCCAAATAATCATATAAAATCTCTCATGTGCATGGCATGTAATCCAGCTATAAGAGCATCTATTGAAAAATTATTTTATTAGATTTTACCCACTCCTCTTCCACCCGCCTCCCTCTTCCCTTTTCTTTTTTTCTTTTTTGTCATCTATAAAAAGTTTTGAACAAGAAAGAAAAAAAATTGTTAAAGAATAATTTCTTGTATATAATTTGATTACAAAAAATTGGTATATATACAGATAATTCTTACCATATTACAGAGAAACAAAATTGTCTAAGAATAAGCTGGTCTACGATTATGCCAAAAAATAAAGATCAAATCCTACATTAATACTGAAAGGTCAAAACATACATTTACGCTAAATTGACATGACTTGCCCATGTGATTCTTGAAAAGTGACATCCCAAGAGCTTTTGTAAACATATCGACTATTTGACTTCCTGAATTGACATGACTTGTAACTAGTAAACTTGCTTTAATCTTCTCTCTAACCATATGACAATCCGGCTCAATATGTTTTGTTCATTCGTGAAATACCGGATTTGCAGCTATATGTAATGCTACCTGATTATTGCAAAAGAGTGTTGCTGGTTCATCAATATTAACCTGTAAATCTTTGAATAAATACCTTAGCCACATAAGTTCACATGTTGCTGCTGTCATTGCCCTGTATTCAGCTTCTACTCTCTTGACAATGTAGTTTGCTTCTTTGTCTTCCAAGATATTAGAGAGTTTCCCAAAAAAAGACAAAAGCCAGTTACTAATCTCCTGGTGGTTGGACAAGATGCCTAATCTGCATCACAAAAACCTCTAATTTTGAAATCATTTTGAGATGAGAAGAAAAGACCTTGACCAGGTGATCCTTTTATATATTTTAATACTCAAAATGCAGCATCCAAGTGAGGTTTCCTTGGCTGGTTTATGAATTGGCTAAGTAAATTTACTAAGTATTGGATGTCTAGTTTTGTGATTGTCAAATAAATGAGCTTTCCCACTATTCTTCTGTATTGGGAGGGGTTCTTCAACAAGTCTCCTTCCGTTGGCTTCAACTTAAGATTTTGTTCCCTGGGAAATGCTATATGTGTCGTGCCTAATAGCCTCTCTTCATCTAGTAGATTCAATGCATACTTCCTTTGTAATATGTTAATGCCTTTGCATGAGTGTGCCACTTTAATTCCCAAAAAAACTTTAACTGTCCCAGGTCTTTTACCTTGAAATGATTACTCAAGAATTTCTTGAGTTTTGCAATTTCTTCTTCATTGTTTCCTGTCATAACCAGGTCATCTACATAAAGTAGTACTAAGGTAATGACTTATGGTTACTTTTTGTGAATAAAGAATGATCAGCAAGAGACTGTTTAAAATCCACTTGACATATGACATTAGAAAACTTAGAATACCTGGAGGCTTGTTTTAATCCATAAAGAGATTTGTGAAGTCGATAAACTAGTGAAGTCTCCCCCTGTCAAAGCATGTAGATAACCTGGTGGTGGAAGCATGTAGACTTCTTCTACAAGATCACCATGGATAAATGCATTTTAGACATCCATTTGATGCAAGGATCATTTGTTTGCTGCAGCTACAGCTAGTAAGCATCGTACTGTTGTGAGTTTGGCAATTGGTGCAAATGTTTCCCTATAGTCCATGCCCTGTATCTGGTTGTACCCTTTGGCAACTAAGCGAGCTTTGTATCTCTCAATGCTCCCATCTGCTCTGCGTTTAATTTTATACACCCAACGACATCCGATTGGCTTCTTCCCTTCGGGTAAGGCTATGAAGGTCCAAGTTTCATTTTCTTCTAAGGTTCGTATTTTAGTATCCATGGCAGCTTTCCAACTTGAATTGTGTACAGCTTGAGCAAAACTAGTTGGTTCAACCGTTTTAGAAAGATTGGCAACTAAGCTCTTATGGTTAGATGACAAGTTTGAATAAGAGACATAATGAGAAATGGGATACCTGGTTCCTTTTTGTGCCTTAGCTATGAGACAAGAAGTTTGGTTTGGATTGGGTGTAGAGACCTAAGAACTTGTGAAGTCCCATAGCCAAAAAGAAGGTCGTCGAATCCTTTCAGATCTTTAGAGATTTTCTGGCGCAGATGATTGTGTAGTATGGGTGTTTGTGAGTTCAGATAGGTTTACTTCAGAACTTCATTGGTTAGTAGAAGTAATGGTCATAGAGGGTGATTGAGACAATGAGACTGGTGTATGTTGATCAGCATTTTTATTCGGTGGTACAAAATCTATGGTGTGGTTAGATGGTAGAGGTAAGCCTACGACATCTGAATTTTGTTAAGTAAGAACAACTGAATAAGGAAACTTTGTCTCATGAAAAACAACATGTATTGGAAAAGAGTTTATGATTGTCTAAATCATATACCTTTTATGCTTTTTAACCAAGTGGAAAACCAAGAAAAATGCATCGTTTGGCTCTTGTATCAAACTTGTGTTCATGACTTATGTTTCTAGCAAAAAAAAGACAACCAAAAACTTTGAGATGACTATACGTGGGTGGTTTTTGATAAAAATAAATAAACTTCAAAATGATTTTTGTTATGCAGTAAGGGAGTGAGCATTCAATTAATCAAGTATACTACATGTATCACACTTTCATCCTAAAATTTTAAAGGTTATTTGGCCTGAAATCTAAGTGTCCTTGGGACATTGAGAATATGCCTATGCTTTCTTTCTACAACCCCATTTTATTGTGGAGTCCCAGCACATATATGTTCAAAAACTACCCCTTCATTATTGAAAAAGGCTAACATTGAAGAAAATTCTCGACCATTATCGACTCTTAATTTTTTTACTGGCCTATTATGTTGAGTTCTAGGTAAAAAAAGGTTTTAAAATGGATTGTGTTTCAGACTTATATTTCATAAGAAATACCCATGTGAGTCTAGAATAATCATCTATAATGGTAAAAAAAAAGAGGCTCCTGTAATTGAAGGAACTCTAAATACACCCTATATATCACAATGAATCATTTCAAAAATATTATTGGTGGAAATATAGCTTAAACTGAAAGGTAATCTAGTTTGTTTTGCCAAAGGATAGATTTCACGAACATTGTCAAAATCATGAACAATTTTTGGATTAGAAATAACAAGATGCTTCATAGGTAACTTAGATGGATGTCCAAGCCTTTGATGCCAAGTATTTTGTGTGACTGAAGTATTATTGACCTGGATTTTTGGCTTATCGGGTAGTTGGCTTGGAAAATAGTATAGGCCTTCATGTA
The DNA here is from genome assembly GCA_007844105.2 of Rhamnella rubrinervis. Classification (NCBI taxonomy): domain Eukaryota; kingdom Viridiplantae; phylum Streptophyta; class Magnoliopsida; order Rosales; family Rhamnaceae; genus Rhamnella; species Rhamnella rubrinervis. The sequence continues at coordinate 22,580,054 of CM017578.2, forward strand.
TTCTCTCCAAACCAATCATCTTCCTCGTTGCCAAGTCCTGAATTACACAAAAATCAGGATAAAAGGTAATAAAACAATTCAATGTCTTTGTAAGTTTGCTTACTGATAACAGGTTGACATTAAAAGTGGGAACATAAAATATTCCAGGTATTTCAAGATTATCTAGAATTATTTTGCCTTCTAATTTGATGGGAGTTCTAGTTCCATTGGGCATTAAAACATTAGAACTGATAGGTTTAGAGGGATTTAATAATGAAGCTTGCGTATTGGTAACATGGTCAGTGGCTCCACTATCTAATATCCAAAAATTTGTAATATCCTGTCTATGATTGGAGAAGGCACAAGTAATTTGCTTCTGACTTGCTAAATTTGCTTCAGGCTGTACATTACCATCTTGAATGAGCACCATAATCTATTTGTATTGTGCTGCAGTAAAAGAAGGAGTTTTGGGTTCCTCATCTTGAGAAATGAGATTCATTTTGGTGTCGACTGTCTCATTCTTCTTATGGTATTTGTGACTTGGTGGAAAGCCATGAAGATGGAAACACCTATCCACTGTCTGATTAGCGCCCTAATAATGGCTACAGTATAGTTTCCCTTTGTTTTTGCCTTGATAAGAGGTGTTCATGTTGCCTTTTCTTGCAGCTGTAACAATAGGTTTTTTAGTAATAGCAACATCTCATTGCTTTTCTTCCTGCAAAACCATCGAATAAACCTTTCCAATTAAAGGAAGAGGCTGCATCAGTAATATTTGGCCTCTAATGGCCGAGTAAGACTCATGGAGTCCCATTAAAAATTGCATTAACTTACTTCTCTGCTCCTTTTCTTCAATCTTCTTCTTTGCTCCACATTGACAAGGTGTTATGTCATTGTAGGAGCCTAATTCATCCCATAGACCCTTGAGTCTTGAAAAATATACAGCAACAGACATGCCTTCTTGGTTAAGAGAAGATATTTCTCTTTCAATATGAAAGATTCTCGGTGCATTATGTTGTGAGAATTTTTCCTTCAAATCAAGTCAAACTTCTTTTGCACTTTCTGTATAGATCACGCTGTCTCTCAAACTTGGATAAATTGAATTCAAGATCCACGATAGCACCATGTTATTGCACCTTTGCCAAGAAGAAAAATTCTCATCTGTCTTTGGAGGTTTCTGAATTGTGTCATCAATGAAGCCTGTCTTGTTTTTGGCACTAAGTACAATAGTCATCGATCTGCACGAGGTTGTGTAATTGTCTCCATCCAAAAATTTTGTAACCAAAATTGCTCCAGGATAATCTGAAGCATGACGAAAAAAAGAATTTGAGGAATCTATAGCCACCTTCTCAGCTGCCAAGCTTTTTTGTGCTCCATCTCCTCCTGGCATGGCTAATTGGATTGTGTGTGGGTGTGATTTTGGTGATTTTAGAAAAATTCAAAAACTCTACTATGATACCATAAAAAATTTTGAAAAAGAAAGAAAAAAATTATTAAAGAAGAATTTCTTGTTTATAATTTGATTACAATAAACTGGTATATATATATATAGGTAATTCTTACCATATTACAAAGAAACAAAATTGCCTAATAAAAAGCTGGCCTACGATTATATCAAAAAATAAAGATCAAATCCTACATTAATACTGAAAGGTCAAAACATATATTTATGCTAAAATCATACAATATCAATATTTTCAAGAAGTCAAACTTTAACAATCTGGCTTCTATTCTCCTCCCTCTATTTTTTTTTTCTTTTTTATCCTGCCTCTTTCTCGTTTTTCTTTCTCATTCCACGAGAGGAGGAGAAGAAAGAAGAGAAGAGAAAATAAGAGAAGAAGAATATGTTTGGAATTGTTTTTTTTTAATGAAAAAACACTTTTATATATATATATATATATATATATATATATATATATATATATATAAAGATTTGAAACATATTTCGCTAAAAAATTATAAAGCATTATTTTTATTAAAAAAAAGCATTAAAGTGCTTTTTTTAAGAAGCACCTATCGCTTTTCCAAAAAAGTGCTTTTTTTTTTCTAAAAAATAATAAGTACTTTGATATATTAAATAAATATTTAAAGTACCCAAAACACTCCCATTTATTTTTAAATTCCACTCTTTGTTTACTAGAGTTATTTTATGCAAACTTTTGTTTAACTAAAAGTTTATCCTTTTTTATTATTTACCACAATTAAAAGTAGTTTTTAATTAAATAACCAAACACTGTTAAATATTTTTAAAACACTTTATATAACTTGCCACCAAACACAAATTGTTTTATCATTAAAGTGTTTTTTAACTAAAGCGCTTAAATAAAAAATGTTTTTGAAAAAAAATACTATTATATAAGCAGTTCCAAATGGGCCCGAAAAAAGAAAAAGAAGAAGGAGATAGAGGAGAAATTTAAAAAAGAAAAGAAGGAGGAGGAAGGAGTAAAAGGGAAGTTGGTGGAGGAAGGTGGATTAAGAAGGAGGGATCGATAGAACTTATTAATTTTTTTTTCTAAAGAAACACCCTTGGAATATATGTCATGTACATGATATACATGCGAGATTTTATATGGTTATTTAGACGATTATCAATTAAGTGTAAACAAAATACTATATTTTCTGTGCAAAACTTAAACACAGATCACATAACATGCAGATCATTAGGCATAATGCATTCTAATACAGTTTCAATACAATTTAACTTACCTCTGTCTATTGCACTATAGTTATGTATATTTACTGCTTTAGTAATCTAGATTCCTTGGGTGCAGCACTTCTGGGTTTTTTAAAGAATGCAAGAACAGTTCACGTGACCGATAGGCAGAAACAGAGATGCATCAATTGTGTAAGCCTAGGGATCATAACCATCAATTCAAAAACTTTAAATTATTAAATTACCCCTGAATATTATTAACCCATAAAAAACAATATCAAAGGCAAATTCAGGTTTCTACATATTAATTAAATTAAATTAAAAATACCATATTATATATGCCTTATTTCAGAAGCCTTGCCATAAAACTTTATTGATCGCTTCATTAGACTTTAATTTTAGATAGTAAAATATGTGTAATAATTGACATATATTGTCCACTTTATGAAATTACTCATAATCTCTATTGGGATACATGTATCACAAAAGTTATATATGACTTTAATTACTATAGTTGAGCTCACTAATATTATCCAACACATGAAATAATTCAAAACAATCTAGTCCATCAATTATTTTAATATAAAATCAAAGCGGCTGTCATTACACTTATACATAATGAGCCCTATATGTGGTCACCACACCAAATATAATTAATAACATAGATCCAATATGGATGTGTAGCATGGAAATTACATAAAATGTGATCTTCTACATGTTTATTTCCAGCTGGTCCTCTTTGTGACTCCTACCAGTCTGTTATTACATTTTCAAACCCTAAATGCTAAATAGCAGTAGAAAATCGTGATTGCATTTTAAAGTTGTCTCAATACATTAAAATATTAATAAACCATAAGTACGTATATTAATAAATATAATAACTGAAGTGTGTCAATTATACAGATACACATAACCTAAAGACCTCCCACTATTTGGCTAAATCGTCTAGATTTAACATACCCATTTGAGTCACATATTTATGAAACATCTTGGGTGGCAAACCCTTGGTGAGTAGGTTAGCAGTCATGGAGTTTATACTGATGTGCTTAATCGACACTTGACAGCTCTAAACTCTTTCTTTCGCAACCAAGAACTTTATATCGATGTGTTTAGACTTCAACGAGCTTCAATTGTTCTTGGAATATAACTTAGCAGCCTTATTATCACAGTTGATCTCAGTTCAGTGATAAAATTTTGCAACTATATCCCCTAGTTGGATGCCTCATAGCATGCTATGAACTCTTCTTCCATAGTATATGAGGTTATAAGTGTTTGTTTTATACTCTTTCATGAAATAGCCTCTTCTGCTAGAATGAAAACATAGCCTGAAGTGGATCTCCTACTATCTTGACACTCTACAAATCGAAATCTGAATATCCAATAATTTCCAAATAATCGAATCTCCAATATGTGAGCATATAATCCTTTGTCCTCTGTAAGTATCTCATAACTCTTTTTGTTGCCTTTCAATTATCTATGCCTGAGTTATTAAGATATCTGCCCAACATTCCCATAATGTACGCAATATCCGGACGTGTACAAACTTGAGCATACATAAGGATCCCTACTACTGAAGCATAAGGAAATTTCTCCATTTCTTTCTTCTCAAGTTTCAATTTTGAATATTTATCCAAATTGTGTTTATCACCCTTTGCCACAGGTATACCTCCTGATGCACAATTTTGCATATCAAATCTACTAAGCACTTTCTTTATGTAAGTTTTTTTGATAGACCATATATACTTCTTGAACGATCCCTATAAATCTGTATACCTAGTACAAAAGATGCATCATCAGGGTTCTTTATTTCAAAATAAGTAGATAAGATCCTCTTTATGTCATACAATAGACCTATATTACTACTTGTTAGTAGTATATTATCAATATAAAGCACAAGAGTGACAAATTTACTCTCACTTAACTTGAGATAAATACATTGATCAACGGTGTTCTCCTTAAAACCAAATAAAGTAATCACATGATCAAACTTTCGATACCATTGAGGGGATGCCTACTTTAAACTATAAATGGACTTCTTAAATTTGCATACAAGGTGTTTTAAATCATTTGACTCAAAATTCTCCAATTACACTATGTAGATTGTCTCATCAATGTCGCTATTGAGAAATACTATCTTTACGTCCATCTAATGTAGTTCCAAATTATAATGAGCTATAAACGTCATTATTATTCTGAATGAGTATTTCATTGTAACTGGAGAGAAAGTCTCTTTATAATCTATGCCTTCCTTTTGAGTGAAGCCTTTGGCAACTAGGTGAGCTTTGTACCTCTCAATATTGCCTCTTGAATCCCATTTGATTTTGAATATCCACTTGCAACCAATCGGTTTCACTCCTTTAAGCAATTCGACGAGATCCCATACGCCATTATCTTCTATGGACCTCATCTTTTCATGCATAGCTTTAATCCACTTGTATGAGTTAGCTCATTGTTTAACTTAACTAAATGACATTGGATCGTCAACCTCATATCAAACTCATGCTCCTGAAGAAAAATTACATAATCATCTGAAATTGTCTTTCTCCTCTCTCTCTTGTTGATCGTCTTATTGACACTTCTAATTGAGGCTGTTGAGCTGCTTCCATTATTTGTAGATGTGGTGCATTAACTTGAGTGGGAGGAGCCTCTAACTGTGTTTAAGGCGGCGGTATAAGGATATCGTTATTGACCACAATGTCTAGAATTGCAATCTGAATGGCATTAGGAATGGTTACCTTATCCCCATCTGTAACTATTGTAGTCGGAATGTATATACACTTCTCTTCAAATAGTGTATCTTTTACTACAGTGCTCTTGTCCTCAATGAACTTGGCATTACACATTTCAAAGAATGACCTACTTTTAGGATCATAAAATTGAAACTCTCTTGATCTTTCAAATTATCCTACAAAATAGCAACTGAGAATTCTTAAGTCTAGTTATCTTTCATTAGGATTATAGGGTCTTGCCTCAGCTGGACATCCCTACACATGTAGATGCATAATACTAGACTTCTTACCTATCCATTACTCATATAGGGTCTTTTCAATAGTTTTACTAGGTACTTGGTTGAGAATATAAATTGCGGTATTTAATGTCTCACCCTATAATGAATTTGGTAAAGAAGAGTGACCTATCATATTTCTAACCATGTCTTGAAGGGTTTGATTTTTCCACTCAGCTACACCATTTTTGGCTTGGAGTACCTGACATAGTATATTTATGGACTATACTGCATTCTGTTAGGTACTTTGTAAAAGGCCCTGAACATTGTTTACTTGATTTGTCATATTTACTCTAATATTCTCCTCCACGATCATATTTCACAGCCTTAATCTTCTTGTCTAATTGGTTCTCAACTTCGGCTTTGAAGTTTATGAACGTATCTAGAGCTCCAGACTTCTAATGTATTAGGTACAAATAACCAGAATGTGAGTAATTGTTTATAAATGTGATGAAGTATATTTGTCCATTCCAAGAAGTCATAGGAAATGGACCACACACATCTGTGTGAACTAATTCTAAGACGTCACAACACCTATTTGCACCTATCTTTCTTTTGTTAGTTGCTTTTCCCTTAATATATTATAGACAAAAGTCAAAGTCTAACATATCAAGGGAATTGAGAATTGCTTGGGCTATTAATCTCTCTATGCATTGTTTGGATATGTGTCCTAAATGCTTATGTCATTACATAGCAGAATTCTTATTGTTTAAATTTCGCTTAGTACCCGAGATGGTTGCATGCAATATTTCATTTGTATTGGAAATTTTGACATTTAAATTATATTGTTTGTCGATTAAATTAACAGTTCTAATGAAATTAGAATTTCATTACCAAATGAACAAGAGTAACATGATTTGTCCAAATATGAAACTAAAATTAAATTTCATCTAAAAGACGATACACCAAACGTATTTTTCAAAATTAAAATAAAACCAGTTCTAAGTACAAGATGAATATCTCTAATAGGTTCCATTTTTGCCTTCTTACCATTACTCGTATAGATGTATCTTTCACAATCATTTGGCAATCCACTCCTTAAACAACCCCGCATAGTGACACTTATGTGACTAGTAGAACCAATATCTATCCACCAAGTGTCATTAGGTACTACAGCCAAATTAACTTCAAAACTAACAAAGTTGAGAAGCATACCTTTCTTTACACGCCAATTGGCATACTTGGAATAATCTTTCTTCATGTGGCCTTTCTTTTTACAGAAAAAATGTGTAAGTACTGAATCATATTTCTTCTGCTCCTTATGCACTGAAGCTCCTAGGTCCATAGGATCCTTCCCTCTATAGTTGATACTCTTTCTCTTTTTATTACCCGGATCTTTTAAGGTAGATGCCAGATGAGCACTCTCAACCTTATCATTCTTCAATCTCCCCTCCTCTTGCATACACTATGTTATAAGCTCATTCAGAGTTCACTTCTCTTTTTAAGTTTTATAGCTAACCTTAAAAGTGTTAAACTGTGCAGGAAGAGAGATTAAGACAAGATGCACCAGATTATTCTCAGACAATTGTAATTTAAGACCCCTCAGTCTTGAAACAAGATTGGGCATATCCAAGATATACTCATAAACATTTCTTTTTTCTTTATACCTTATAGAAATAAGCTTGGATAGTATAGTGCTTGTTTCAATCCTTTCACTTGCCGTAAACTTATTGGCAAGCTAATTCAGAAAATTTCTTGTATCATCCTCATCAATAATAGAACCCATGATGGATTCTGGTATTGACAGCTTCATGATTTACAAACTCATGCAGTTAGATCTCTCTCACTTGTTATATGTCACTCTATGATCAGGAATACTCTGATCTGTCAGAGGTGTAAGAGGATCAAGTTTGAATTCATGATCTAGATCCATACATCCAAGTACCATCATCACATGATCCTTCCATTTCTTGAAATTTATGTCATTAAGCACGAGAATGTTATTAACATTAGCAAATGCTGTATTCAGATATACCATAATAAAGCTCACAATTAATATCAAAACATGTATATATACTTAAATAATATTTAAATATAAAGCATACATACACAAGAATGTGCCTTTCACAAGATACCAAGCACAGCATTGCATTTAGTCTTTGGACAGAAATAACAATTTGTAAATGGTAGTCTCAATTATAGTATAATATAGATAATTTAATATGACCTAATAATATGTCTTTCTTTGGGCCGACATATTAAATGCATATTATTCCATATGTATCTCATATTTATATTATCCTAAATCTATATCTAGCCTAAAATAATCTTCCTTTAACCCGACTATTTTAGCATAGACATAGAAAATTTATTTATTTTAAAAATAATTTTATTTTTAACTAACAGAAGTTACTTTGCCAACATATTAGTTTAACAAACTAATTTTAATATATATATATATATATAATACATAGTATTGTCAGTATAGGCACCTTAGGTAAGTATGGAAATAAAAATAATTTTTTTTTATAATTTTTTTGACTTGCTAATGTTGCACTGATGTTAGCATTCTAACATCAACAAACTGATGTCAACGAATGACATGTCGTCCAAGTGGACAACATCATACAACACGTCGTATGGATATGACATGTCGTCCATGTTGCCTCCTACCTATTGTCGGGTCATGGGTTGACCCAGTTTTTTGATAATCAGGTTAAGTGACCCGATGTTTTGGCTTGCCTATAAATGGCATTTTTTACCACCGTTTTCAAGGGGGTCGGTTGGGTTTTGCTCCAAGTCTCTTTAGAGACAAAACCCACTTAACAATTCATGAATAATTGTCCAGAAATCCTAGTCCAAAAGTTAGAACATTTCGAAACAAATTTTACTCTAAAATAAGTTTAATTTAGCTGCAATTTCATTATTTGACAGCACCCGTCTCAAATTCACCAAAAACCCATACTTTCAAAATATTGCATAACTCGGGTATTAAACTCGTACCAATTTTTTTTTTTATTAATTCTGAAAATTAACTTGCCATAATTTCACCCTAATTCAACATGGGCAAATTCATATAAAACATTAATCTAATGATCTATCATGCCAAGCTCTGATACCAATTGTAAAAAAAAATACTATATTTTCTGTGTAAAACTCAAACATAGATCACATAACATGCAGATCACTAGGCATAATGCATTCTAATACAAAATCAATACAATTTCATTGACCTTTATCCATTGCACTATAGTTATGTATATTTACTGTTTCAGTAATCTTGATTCCGCAGTACTTTTGGGTTTTTCACGAACACAAAAATATTTCACATAACCGATGGGCAGAAACAGAGATGTGTCAATCGTGGAAACTTAAGACTACAACCGTCAATTCAAAAATTTTAAATTATCAAATTACCCCCTGAACATTATTAACCTATCAAAAACAATACCAAGGGTAAATCCGGATTGATACAAAATAATTAAATTAAATTAAAAATATTATATTATACACGTATTATTACAAAAGCCTTATCGTAAAACTTTATTAATCACTTCATTTGGCTTAATTTTAAATAGTAAAATATGTGTAATGGTTGACATATGTTGCTCACTTTATGAAATTTCTAACATTAAGGCAAAATGTAACAAAAATGATAGCTCATATGCAATGTGTCGGATTTCCAAGTGTAAAAATATAATAATTTAGGGAATTAATGTAATGTAACAAAAAGGAAATATATGTGATATGAGAAAAAATTTGTTTTGGGTCCAAATATACTATGAAAAAATAGCGCAGCTCTGATTGCGTTTCAAAATGCAACCAAAATAAAAAATAAAGAAGATGGTTCTAAGAAAGATCCCAAGGATCAAAATGTTCAATATAAAACAATATCCTTAATTATATATTATCCGAACAGTTCAGTTGGCTTTCTTCTTCTTTTTGAGACAAGATTCATTTTTTTAATGCTACATATGGTTGGTTAAAACTCCAAACTACTTTCCGTATTTGATTAGCGCGTGTTTTCTGTTTTTCTTTTCTTTTCCTTTTGCTCAAAAGAATTTTTTTGGGATGTGCTCGTAGCAAAGGCCAACAACAGATTATAAGAAGAAAAAATGTCCAAACACACCTCAAAACTTATCTAAATTGGATAAATGGAATTTCTTTTGGGCTTCTGCTACTAAGTTCTACGAAGCCCAAAGTGTAGCAAAGCCCGCTGCCTGAATACCCAACCCAAATCTCAACCATATGAACCTCGACCGCCCTACCCAATTCTCATAGTTGTTGTGAAGCAGAAGCGTGTAACTTTTAGTGATTGGCACTCTAGTTTACAGTGCTTTTCCATTTGATGAAAATGCTTCTAATTCAGTTTCTGAAAATATTTACTACTTCTTCAATAGCTTTAAAGCATACGAATGCTATTGATGCAAACTAGACTTGGACACCCATATGTTCCAAGTGTGGAAACTAATCTATTTGTTGACGTTGAACCCTGTCAGTTTGCGAAGGCTCATAATTAATCTGCCTGTTCCAAGTCTTTTGTAGGGGTCAGCTCCAATCCAATAGAAAGAAGGATTTAATCACATTATATAGACTAGTAGTGCACTTTCAATTAAAATCTAATGGATTAAGTTTATGCAATTTAATTCACAATCAAGGTTTCACAACACCACATCATCTCTTTTGCATACTCAAAATAAAACACCTTTTAAAATCAAAGCACACACTAGTACACCAGATACACCGTGAACTGAAGCAGAGTTTCGATTCCATCAGTATTGTGCTGACCAATGACTGGATATGTCTTCACAGTGGCATAGCCCTTTGCATTGACATACTTCCCTGTGCCTCCCATGACTGCAAGATGAGATTCGGAAACAGCGGTTCGGTATACGCCGAAAAAAGTTAGGCTATCAGCATAACCACCACTCTCAAACATGGTGGTGAAAGCCATGGTCTGGCTGGTACCATCTACAGAGCTTGCTACATAAAACCCCTGTGCCTTGCCAAGCAAGCCTGAACCCAGCTCATGGCCTTCTGTCAGCTCATCATCAAACACTGTCAATGTCCCAAAGGTTAGTTTCTGAAGTGTCATTCCAGAAGGAAGAAGAGCGCCATTCAGGAACGGAAAACCAGCGCCTCCGATGATGCCGTTCCCATTGTTTTGTAACACATTAGCTGCGACCCCAGAGAGCCCTGTGTAGAAAGGAACATTGTTGTTGTTGATAATCCCGTTGTTGTTGTTGTTCTGTGGAACGCCATTGTTGAAAGGGACAACTGCTCCGTTTGGCTTGGCGAAGGGGACTTGTCCACTGACTGCTGGGTTGGTGACGACTCCAGTGACGGCTCTAGCTGAGGGGTTTGACCCGCCAATTATGTCATGCATGAAAAATGTAAGGGGATGGTGGCCATCTGAATAGGCAACTGTGGCACCTGTTGCTGCCGGGCCTACTGGTGTGCCGACCGCAACCGGGGGGACATTGGATAGAGGAGTTTCCTCTGAATTCAGTTCTTTTTCGTCAAGGATTCGAGCCGATGCGGCCAATGTGGTTGCGAGAGCAAGCAGAAGTAAGCAGATGATGGACACGAGAGACTTATGGGATGCCATGATTTTGGGAAGTAGGAACTTGAGAATTCAATTGATGCTGATGATTTTTAGAGCTGTTGTTTATTGATGATGAGTTGAGATAGGGTGGAAGAGTTTATATACTTGGAGAACTGGAGAAGGAAATTTAGAATAATTAGATGGAGTTGATAAGATGGAGTAGGTGCTTCAGATTCTATATTGGTGTATTGGTTAGAGCTTGAACTACCAAAGCATGGTCTTTTTCTCAAATATTATTTTTATCATGAACTTAAAATCTATGTTGGCCAAAGGGTAGGTGGCTGAGAAGAAATTGTATCAACAATGGCCCGGTTCCCGCAATCATAATGTTGATCTTTACCACTTATCTCCACTCATCCCATCCAGTCAATTCGATGTATAAAAACTAGCAAATATTTCAACAATTTCAAACTGTTTTCTGCTTCACAACTTAGATGAACTTTCCATGTAAAATCAAGATTCTATATTATTATTTTTTAAAAATAAATAATCATATAATAATAAACCAACTCCCTACCCTACCATGAGTTTTGACAGAATCTCCCTAACCACATAAATTATATGGGGTAGAGACAGAACCTTTTCTGTATGGGTAAAACCTTGGCATTTTCCAAAAGTTAATAAAACAACCTATGCGTTTTCTAGGGACCAGATCAGACGCAATGAAACATTCTCGAAATGTTTAAACTTTCAATCAAAGCTTCCTCCCTACTTGGAAGAGATTAGCTTAAGTTTTTATGCTAACTTACTACTTTGTTTCCAGCACAAGGATCACTATGTCAAGCTTCCAAAGATTAACGATTAGTAGTATCGTCTTTGCCTTTTAATTTACCACTCGGGAAAAAATACCATCCATCTCTGCCACACTCAACTAGACCTAGGCAAAGCAGCAAGATTATTTTCTCATGGAAAAAGCTAATTGTTTACATTGAACCCAACAGTCATAGGTTGCTTAGAATCTCCAGCCAGACATAGAGATCATGTACAGCGCTGGATGAGCTAAAGAAACAAAGAAAACATATCATGTGGTCACATCTTAATACTTAGAGTGCAGAGGTCAATTCAGCCACCAGACCACCACCAACAATATCCCCACCACAAGCTTTTATAACGACAGTTTTCCAACCTTCCAAATCCAATCGCAAGTTCCTCTTTCCCATCTCATCCAAGACAAAACAAGCATCGTCAAGTTTACCACATATCAATAGTCCCATAACCAAACACTGAAATGATTCTAAACGGGGACAATGTCTGCTTGTCAACATTGCATTCAAAACCTTCAAAGCTCCATCAAAATCCCCAACCCGACAAAACCCATCAACCATTATCCTGTATGTAGCTGCATTTGGTTCACAACCTCCAATTTGCATTTCAATCAAAAGTTTATATGCCTCCCCTGCCCTACCTTCCTTGCACAGGTAGTTTATCAATATATTATAGGTCACAACATCCCGCTTAAACCGCCTTTTTTTCATCTCATTAAGCAATGTCTTTGCCTCCTCAATTTTCCCTCTCCTTCCAAGATCAGTCATCAAAACGCCAAAATTCACAAGCTGTGGTTTACAACCTCTGTACTCCATATCAAACATTAACTTTTTTGCTTCCACGTACTTTCCCACAGAACACAAACCTCCCATCAATATTGCATATGTCAGAGCATTTGGGTGTTTCCCTTTCAGGGTCATGTCATCAAGCAGACCCATCGCTTTATCCAACCCATCATTTCTACATAAAAATCCAATTAGACTATTATAGGTCACAACACTGGGCTGCGCCTTTTTCTCTAGCATTTCGTCAAACACTTTGCGTGCTTCTTCCCACTCGCCTTTCTCAAGCCACCCCTTGATCATTATATTAAAAGAAACCGTATTGGGACGAAAACCCATCTTATACGAACGACCGAAGATGTCATTTGCTTCAGAAAACCGATCATTCTCAACGAGGACATTAAGGAGTGCATTGAAGGACTGCATCGTACGGACACAATTGAATGAGGGAATTCGGTCAAAAAGCTCAATTGCATTCTCCACCAAGCGCGCTTTGGCGTAATGTTGAATCAAAGCAATGAAGAGGGCTTCTCCGCAACGAACGTTTCTGTCTTTTACTTCACGAAGAATGGCCTCAACAGCTTCAAAGCTGCGAGAACGAGCCAGCTTGTAGAGTAAAGCAGAGTAGGAAGGGTAGTCATGTTTGAAGCCCATTTGGTGGTATTCGTCAAAGAGAGATAAAGCTTCATCTGGGTCGTTTACTTCCTTAACATCGGAAACGAAAGGTATTGGCTTTCGACGCATGGGATAAGCTCGTCGGCCAGGTCGTTCGCGAAGAGGCTTTGTGTTTCCTTTGTTAGAACGAAGGGTGTGGAATGGCTGAGCATGTATGAGACTGATGCGACGGCGTATTAAGAATGCTTGCATGTCTGATGGATAACTTCTGTTCTTGAATGGATCATGGAAACAATGAGTAACTACAGTGAATAGGATTTTTGTCTTTTGAGGTGCTAGTTTTGAGCAGTCAAAAAGATACGCATTTTAGAACTGGGGTCAATAATGCATTATATTATATTGTTATGAACCTGTATGCATATATATATATATATATATGTTAATTATGTAAACAAATAAGGAAATGCTACGTCAATTGTTTTTTAAAAATTAGGATAAATAAAGCTGACTATGATTAATATATATTCCATTAATTAGCAAACTCAAAACCACATTACTAAATCCAGATCGTTTATTGAATCGAATATTTTACCTATGCTCCAGTCTACTGCGCACCTACAGTAGTCATCCAACGCATCCATGTAAAATAAATAAATAAATAAATAAATTATTTAGGTTTCAATTTCTTGGAATCCCCACACATTAAATTTATATACTTACAAGGAGCAAGTAGTACCATAACCCTTTACTCTCATTAATGTTCCTTAACTTCTAACCAGCAAGTGCAAAAATAATTTTTTTTGGGTCGTACTGACAAAGTGGTCCTCATGATGTATTTCATAAGTAAAATGTCCCATTCATATATATAACCAAAGCACCGAATATAGTTTGAAAGTAAAAACATGACCCAAGTACTTCTAAAGCATACAGATTTTTGGTTTTTTTGGTAGAAAAAAGCATTGACAGATAATCTAATACAAAAGGTCAAGGAACCTTTAATACAAAGCCACTACACAAAATAAAATGGCAATAATGCTATCATGGGCAGAGAGATTAGGTAGGTTGGAAATTACTCTTAAAATCAATAATATAAATATAAGCACATTAGCCAAGGATCCAGAGTGGCAGGCAAGGACTAAACATCAAGAATATTGGTAAGTGGAGTGAAGCGTGCAACTGGAACACAAACAAGATCATGAGCCCTTGGAGCAGTCATTCCTGGCCGTTCATCCATACTCAAAACAGAATCACCAGCGTCCATCTTCTCACCAAGAGGACCAACCACCTTCCAATCAAAGCACTGGATCAAACCCGCCAAAAGACCCGGCAACATTTGCATAGCCAAGTTCATGCCGGGGCAAATCCTTCTGCCCGACCCGAATGGCAGAACTTGAAAATGTTGTCCTCGAACGTCGGTATTGGCCTCTATGAATCTCTCGGGACGAAACTCCAAAGGGTTTGCCCAGTTGTTGGGATCTCTTGCAATGGCCCAAGCGTTAATGAAGAGCATTGTGCTTTCTGGGATCCTATATTTACCTATCTGACATGCTTTTACACATCTCCTTGTTACCAAAGGCACTGGTGGGTGTAGACGAAGTGTTTCTTTTACTATGGCTTGCATGTATGGTAGATCTGGACCGTCTGATTCTCCCGCTAACCGATTCTTCCCCACCACTCGATCTATCTCCTCCCTTGCTTTTCCAAGCACCTCTGGATGGTTGATCATCTCTGCTAGTGCCCATTCGGTCGAAATAGCTGTTGTATCTGTTCCGGCTGTGAAGAGATCCTACAAGCACATATTATGAAAGCATTATATGTCTCAAATTCTATGTCAAAACGATGCTGTTTTTGTACATGAAATGCAATGTTTATGTCAACAAAAAGAAATCTTATTAGAGACTGAGAAGAATTTACCATAACAAGGGCCTTGATATGAATTCTTGTGACTTTCATCTCTGCATTCTCATCCTCTGAGATATCAAGCAAAATGTCGAGAAAATCCTTGACTTCGTCGTCTCTGCCATCACCACCTTTCTTCCTCATATTTTTTCTTAGCTCTTCACGCTCTGCAATAATCTTCTCCAGCAACGTATCAAACCTTTCATAGATGTTCTCGATTCTCTTCCCAAATCCCTGCAAATCCAACTTCTTGCAAAACCAAATAAAATCCGACATGTTTAACTCACCAAATATCTCTGTCACCTCTCGTATTACAGTCCTGGTCTCCTCCATCCGACCATCCATGGTGGAACCCCGAGTTCCCATAATCATCAGCGCGATTACATTGTTTGATAGCTTCGGTAGCTCGTGTGTGAGGTTGACAGCCTCACCGAGCTCGGATTTCTTGGCTAAAAACCTCAAAAGCCGGCCATACTCCTGGGCTCGAAGTTGAAGAAAATTGTTGATAGGGCGACCTCCAAGGAGCTCGTTCATGGTCAACTTTTTTACGAACCTCCAGTAAGCTCCATAGGGTGAAAATGCGAGAGAGGAGCCGTAGGTGAGGCGGGAAATAGCAGTGGAGGAGGCATGAGAGATGAAACAGAGCTCGTTGGTTTTGAGAAACTCTCTTGCAAGCTCTGGTGTGGAGGCCACTACGCATGGCACTGAGCCGAGCCGAAAGGAGAATAAGGGACCGTAACGAAGGGAAAGTTTGTAGAGTGAGTGGTGGATGAGAGGGCCGAGGAGGTGGAAATGGCCGATAACGGGTATGGCAATGGGGCTTGGAGGGAGCTGGTTGTGCTGGAATATAGCTCCAAGGAGGACGAGAACCAGGATGAAGATCAAGAGCTCAACTACCATGGCTTACCTGGTTTGAGAACAAACAAATGGGTTTGAGATTTGATTTCCTTTGTTTGGTTACCCTATATATAACTAATTTTCACCCTCTAATAGCAAAAAAACAATAATTTAGCAGATATATTATGTAGATTAATTTCTGATTAATATTTTACTTTGTATGAATGGACTTCTTTATGAATTATGTATGCATCAAGACAATACCCATACTTCATGAATTATGACTTGAAGA
Source organism: Rhamnella rubrinervis (assembly GCA_007844105.2). Lineage (NCBI taxonomy): Eukaryota > Viridiplantae > Streptophyta > Magnoliopsida > Rosales > Rhamnaceae > Rhamnella > Rhamnella rubrinervis. Next base: position 22,596,422 of record CM017578.2, read on the forward strand.
GTAGACAGTCATCAATGCCTGTTAGAGAATTTATAGAACTTTAGGACATTTTAAAATAAAATAAGAGCATTAAATGCATGAGTATTTTATTTTAATTAAACTAATAATGATATAGAAAGTAAAAATTTTATATTTTTTCTAACAATTAGATGTGGACAGCCAAATATATATAGTTATTGATCATATGTTCTTGAGCAAGTAAAAGAAATTTCTAACCCAATATGGAGAGGTTTCTATGCTTTTTATAAAGTTATAGAAGAGGTTAGAAAATATTTATGACATAATTATTTTGTTAATCCACATATTATAACATTAATATTTCGAATGAAGCTGTTATTTCTTCTTTTTATATATGTAGAAAATGCTAAAAAAGTTATATCATATAATAATGCCTTTAAAAAAAATAATAATGAAAGACCTGCTGCAGAAGAATCTGAGAACAGCTCACAGTAATATTCAACACATAGTATTAATATAATTAATCAATGGAATCTTGAAGCTCGTAGACATTTTTAGACAATTTTAAAAGATATTGTCCGTCGTTCACTATCCATATCACATGGGAGAAGCTGTGAAAGCATCGGAACATCAGCTTTGGTCCTTATGAATGTGTGCACTTAACCACCACTATCTGTTTGTCTATCTAACACAGTAAAGGACCAAAAGCTTCTGAGTACCTTCAGCAATTGTAATGATTCCTTTAGCATCCAAAATTTTAAACATTGATCTAGCATCTCAAATCAAGACTGTTAATTTTCCTTCTTCCTTTTTTCAAAACTATAAATGGATGCATGACAACGGTATAAAGACAACATGCAAAAAATATTTACTCTCTCTTCTTCCAGAACTCTCTAAGCCTTCTTTTTTAGTATTGTCTAAGCCATTCTTTTGTAATAAACCTTTGTTCTCTTATCAATTTGTAACACTTAGTATTTAGCAATAAAAAATCCTTCCATTTTTCAGGTTCTTTAGGAAAGCGTACCACAAGTAAGTTTTATTATCTTTAAATATGAATATGTTTTAAATAACTCTGAAGTCATACTTTGTTAATGAATGTATGTTTAATATTTAAAAGTAATTTATAAAAGAAGATCCCTGGAATTTTAAAGGATAATTTTGAAACTGTAAAAACCTATTAGGAGTTTTATGTTTTAAAAAGAATTTTGTTGGCCTTTTTTAGCCTAAGAATTATGTTATAAGGTGATTTTGGCATGATCAGGAGTTATTGAAACTATTTTTAACGTGATTGTTAACGTGTTACTATTTGCAAGTCCCCGTTTACGGGTCATAGATCATTGGTCATCACACTGAAAAAGTTACTGTTCATAACTCTGAAAGATCAAGTTTAAAATATTCTTTATGAAATTGGTATCAGAACCATATTTTGTTTTTATATTTCAATATTGATCATAAGTAGTTACTAAGGATGGATTCAATTTAGATAATTTGATTGCTTTTTATATTATACGAATTTTCAAAGAATCAAATATCTTGATTTAGAAGTTCAAAATCATAGAAAAGTTAAAATTAGTTTGTCTGATAATTTTAAATTTTGTTGTAATATAAAATATTTTAAAAAATCAGTATAAACATATTCCTCACAATAATAATAATCAACAAAATTTTACTACAGATCTTTTAATAAACCTTTGACAAAATTTAGAAATTAATATAACAAAAATTAGCAAAATAATTCTAATATTAGCTGATCTTTTTGGAAATAGTAATTTTAATATATCAAGAAAAAATCTAGATTGTATTGAAGAATTTTTATCAAAATTTAATAATCAAATAAGTAGATTTTCTAATAAAATAGAAATAGTAGAACTAATTCAATTAATTGATACAAAAACACCCAAAGCCAGTAGAATTAAAAATAAAAAGTTTAATAGAAACCATTAACATTAAAGTAGTAAATATTAAACAAATGCAAATAAATCTCCAAAAACAACTAGAGTCAATAAAAAAGGCTGTTAGTGAATGAATAAAGATACAAAATTAGTTGAAGTGTTAGAAGAATTAATACAAGAAACTACCTATTATTCCTATAAATTTTAGTGCAAAACAATTTAGTAAAGATGGTAATAATATATAACAAATTCAGGCTAATACTATAATCAAGTTATTAATATAAACTTCTAATAAATTAAAACAAATAGAAAATATTAATAAAAAATTGTAATAAATTAGAAGATATAGAAAATAGACTAAAAATATTAGAATTAAATAATAGTAAGCCCCAGAATTAAAAAAATTGTTTGATAATATAGATAAAGAAATAGATAAAATAACTAATAAATTTAATAATCTAAAAAAAACTAGAAAAATAAATAGAAAAGTTAAATAGTCAAGCTCATACTTCAAAACCAAAAACAAATAGATTTTTAAATTTAAACGAACCTATAGGTCCTAAAATAATAATTAAAAATGGAACTAGCAAAACTATGGTAGAAAAATTAGAAAATCTTAACATTTTTCTAGCAAAAGGGAAAGAGATAATAGAAAGAACAAAAAATATTAAAGATTAAGAAGATGCAAATAAATTATTAGAAAAAAAAGATTTGAGAAAAAAAAATTTGTATAATGAAGGAATTTAAAAAAATAAGAAAAAGAAAAAGAAAGAAGTAATTTACACACACACACACAACACCCACATACACACTAATGAATCAAAAATAGCTGCAGTAGATAATAGATAAAAAATCACTTTTAATTAGTAAAAATGGAAGAGACTAGTTAAGAAAGCAAAAATTTAAAGATATACATATAAGAATAATTATAATAAAACTAGTAAGCCCAACAAGAGAACAATAAAGCATATATATATATATATATATATATATATATGAGATAGCATATTATATGATCATGAATATGCTCAAATATCAAGTGCAGAAGTGATCTTTGAAATAAAATAGCAATAATAAGATATAATTCTAATATGGATATAGATATTAATAAATTTTTTAAACATATAAAAATAAATATACATACTAGAGGATTTAAAATGAGATGAATATAAAAATCTTATAATTAAATTATATTTTATAGGAAAACATTATAATAAATATCATAAAGTTTTAAATTTGAAAGCAACCCTGTTATTGATTGGTTTAAAAGCTACTATGTAGAAGTGACACTCTTTAAAAACTAAATAGTAATTAATTAAATAGTTTAGAATGAAAGTTACCTAAATTAAATAATGATAAAATGTTAGAAGTACAAGAGACAAGTTATATATATATACTAACAGAAAAAATCATTCCTCTCAAAGATTTAGTAATTATAACAGAATAGAAAATCCAAAATTATAAGAAGTAAAAATTAATATGGCATATATAGAATCTCCAGTAGATAAAAATAAAACTCTAAAAATAAATAGAGATCAAATAATATAATTAATGTTTAATAATTCAATAGAATATTTAGAAGAATAAATTTTTGAAAATTTTTATAACAATATAAAATCAACAAATGAAGAAGTAGATAAGATACTAATAGCCAGCCTAAATATAACCTTAAACTAAATTAAATTTATTACTTAGACAGTGAAGTTTTAATAGGTGAAGAACATATTAAAAAAGAAAGTACTTTAGAAAAAGGTGAAATTAGAAATATAATTCCAAATACATTTACAAAACAATCAAGCCTACGGCGTATGCGGTGGGATATGGTATCCCAAAATATAGGGGCACTTAAATATATATATATATATGTATATATATATATATATATATATATATATAGTTGGGATGTCTCTGCCCGTCTATCCGGCAAGTAACCTCTTCTGATATATATATATATATATATATATATATATATATATATAAGTATATATTTATATCATAAAAACTTTATTTTTTTAAAAAAAAATATTTTTTTTCTTAGTTAAAAAGGTATAGAAAATTAAAGATAATAAATATAAAAAAAATTCAAAATAAAAGAGACTCTTTTAAATTTTGCACAGGGCACCTTAAATCTCAAAACCGGCCCTGCAATCAAGCATCGAAAAATACTTAAAAAACAGAGGAATACTAGAAAATAATTGAAAAATATACAAAAACAGAAAGAATTTTTAAAGTAAAAATAAAAAGAGAAAATTGAATAACCTTACCTGAAGCTAGAGATTTATTATTATTAAACCTATAAGGACATAAACCATGTGATTTGAAATATGTATTTAATGTATGGGAAGGTAACTTATTTAGACATTCAATAAAAGCACTGTCAATAACAATATATTCAAATAATAAATTAATATACGTAAAATGTGTTTTAGAATTTAATAAAAAGACAAATTTATTTAGAATGAAGTGATTGGATGAAGAAAAATAATAAAGAAAAATTAGATGAATTTGATATTAATATTATTGTAATAAGTTTTGTAGATACAATAAGTAAATTAGTTTGAGGAAAAATCAAAGAATATTATGAAGAAGAAAAACATAGACAACAAATTAAAAAAAACTGAGAAATATGTGCTTGGACATGTATAAAGTACCAACATTAGGATGTAAAATAAGAAACAACAAAAAATATATAAAATTTACAAAAAGCTATAAAACATATAAGAAAAATAATTTTAAGAAACATAATAAATTCTTTAAATTTGGACAAAATAAACATAAAATTAGAAAGGCATTTAATAAAGGAAAGAAAATTGTTAAGGAAAATAATAAACATTATAGATGTTATTTATGTCCAAAAATATGACATATAAGACCAAATTGTCGAGATAATAACAAAGTAAACTGTTTAGAAACTTATGTATTAAATAAACAAGCATATTACCTAGAAAAAATATTTAATATAAATTAACAGAAAATTATCTATTAAATTTAATACGATAAATTATCTATTTTTAATTAGGATATAGTAAGGGGACAAAAAATTGGACAAAGATATGCATCCTAATAAATAATCTCTTATTGTTTAGATGGGGAATGTTTACTGGCAAATACTAGTTGGATATATATATATAGGGCGATAATAATATAGTGGGCAATAAATAAACAAAAAACTCATTTTCTGTATTTTTTACATTATTATTTTTTGTATTTTTATTATATTATATTATTTCACACTTTCTTTTTCAACCTACAACTTTATACTATAAGTGTTTTGTCAAATTTATATGGAGTTTTGTTGATTTGATTACAGATACTCTTGCAACCATTCTAAAATACTTATAGATATAGGACTATAGATTGATAAAGAAAATATAAAAAAAAATACAGTAAAATAAAAATTAGAGAAAATGAGTGTTTTTTTTATCATCTATAGCCCCTATACCATTACCATTTGTTGTGTTTTTCTCTTATCATAAATTAATCAATATTTAAAAAAAAAAAAAACTTTGTTTATAAAAATAGAAGGGTCCATGCATGCTCTGTTAAGTATGTAGCCATTCAATCAATGCATTGCAATGGGACCAAAATTTTCAATTTTTTCCTTTTTAATTCCTTTTATTATATATATATATATATATATATATATATATATTCATTGTGTTTTTCACTTGCAATAAATTTAATCAATATTTTCAAAAAAAAAATTTCTAAAAATAGAATGGTCCGTGCATGAAATATTTGGTATGTGGCCATTCAATCAATTAAAGGCATGCATTGGAATGGAGCCAAACTTTTCAATTTTTCCCTTTTTAATTCCTTTCGAAAATAGAATTTTTAAGTTTTTATTGAACAGTAATTTTTTTCGAATAATACTATTTAATACAATTTATATATCCAAACAATACATTTTATATATTTTTACTGATTACATAGACTCATCAAAATTTACGGATTATATGTCCAACGAATAAAAATTATATAAATTATAATTATATAATTTTACTGATTACATAATAGGCTTATCAAATTTAATGATTATTATCCAATAAATAAAAATTATAAAATTACACAAGTTGTGACGAAAAATTTTATTTAATAGCAATAAGAATGTTGTTAATTCTATAGAGGGATGCAGAGCTTTTTCACTTTTCTTGGTGCGGTGATTAACTTTTCGTACTAATTAATTTCTGACGTGTATGGATGCTGTTGATAAACACATGGCTTGATGCGTTATAATAAACGAGTGTTAAATATACGCAACACGCATGCAGTGTCAAGTTAACAAATATCTGAAGAGTTAGGTACACTCGTCAAAAGAAGACGTCATAACCCAAGTTATTCAGCACACGCGGGCCAAAAATATTAACGTCGCGGTCGCATGCATTTATAGGTTTGAGTGAGTCTCACAGGTGACGTAGCTAGTCTGGTAGTCATTAGCTTATTATCGATGGCGGTTTTGTTTGATTTTTTTATTTTGGTCCAAAGGGTGCTGTTTGATTTGCTTGTAAACTTTTATGTTGGAGAGGTCAATAAATATTTACCGCTGCTGAATATGAAGAAGGTCTTTTTTATGCCTGAAACTCAATGAAGTCGACTATATTTAAAAACGTCCATTAGTAATGCTCAGTTGAGAAAATAAGCATTGGAATTGAGGCCTGAAATATTTTGTTGACCACCAATCATGTTGGTATGACACTTGGAGTATTTTAATGCCACATCGTCAAAAAAATACTTGGACATCGGTAGACCAAATGTCATAGTACTATTGGTTGTATGACCAAGTATTAATAAGATCATTGGCTGTACGTACGGTGGCACACGAGAAATTTTCAGAAAGAAGAGCTTGTCATCTAAGTTAATGCTAGGACAGAGTCAGCCTCGTGATCTGAAACAATCGTGTGGGAGGAACAAGCTACACATAGTATATAACGAGGCTTATACTCCCTTTCTCAAATAGCAAAATTTTTTATATAGAAAAAAAAAAAAAATCTATATTATATCAGCTATCATATTAATGGAGAGAATTTTATTGAGAAAATTATTCTAAGATTCCCTTCCTCAAACAGCAAATTTTGAATGTAGAAAAAATAAAAAAAAATCAGCTACCAAAATCAAAGGTGATTATCAAGAAGTGTGACATACCATTTTTCTTAAAAAAATATCTCATGTGATAAAGTTCGCTTCATGCATCTGTGAATACATCTGACAGTGGTCCACTGTGCTGTGTGGGGTGATATATATATGTAATGTAAATGTCAAATCAGGAAGAGTCAGAGTAATTGCAAGGCACCGGCAGCGCTGCTGTATTTATGAGGATCACTTAGGGCGCTGCGTGGTTTGATGTATACGTGGACAAACTTGAGTTAGCTGCACAAGTCAAATCGGGACGAGTAAGAGTTATTGCAAGGCTGGTAGTGCTCCTACATATTTGTGAGGACGTGCATGTCTCCTTAATCATCAAGCTTCACGGTGTCAACTGCAGTGGTACAAGGCTTAAGGCTTAGCAAATGGTTCATATTAATTTGTGATTTTGAGTAATCCTAGTTCACACCTAGTGCGTGAGAGACTTGATCCATCAAAGGAAACTCAAGACCAAGAAAATAGTGGAGTCCAAATCTTTCATGGCAAATAATTTATTCAAAGCACAAATGAGTTGTGTATGTGAATGGCTGTCGCCACAAATATCGCCAGGATAATGTGACTATTGTATGTTAACAGATGGTCTAAATGTTTCATTGTAATTTAATGCTGCTTCTTGATGAAATCCATTATCAACGAGCCGTGCTTTGTATCTCTATTAAGGCACACAATCAGAATGCCGTTTTATTTTGAAGACCCATTTGTTGGGTAATACATGCATACCAGTTGTTTGTGGTACAAGATTCCAAGTGCCTGCTTCTTACAAGTGCATTGATCATCCATTCAGGATGTTGCAAAGCCACCTTAAATTATCAAGGTTCACGTACTCGTGTCTGCAGCAATTATAGAATGTAATGCATATTTTGGATTTGGTTAGCGGATTCCATCTTTTGATCTTTGTTATCATGGGATATATGAAGGTCGCATTGAAGTAGCATTGTTGGCAAGACATACGGTGATAAAGTAGCATTGATCAAACCCAAAAGATGGTTCAAGTCAAATTGCCTGGTTCATCTAAAAGAAACTTGGCTACTTCACATGAAGGGAATGATCCATCTTTACATAGTTCATTAGATTATGACTTTTCAACACAGTAGTAAATTGTGCAAATCTAATCATATAATTGGTACTATCAAGACTGACTGAAACAAGTTAACTGATGTTTGGAAAGTTTCAAGCAGATAAAGTAGACGAAGTAGTTGCCAAGATTATGTACTCTTCATAAAGTTTTAAGGAAATACCATAATACTATACCTTCTTTCACATATAATAGTAGTTTAGACATTACTTAGGTTTACTATATGCAGCTAAAAGCACACATTGCTATTTAGTGCCACGACCATGCCCACCTCGTCCTAATTTTAAAAACACAAATTTATGTACCTTCGTAATTGCTTCTTGTTTGCTTTCAAAACAGCCTCCTTTTTCCCCTATCTACCTTTTTCAACAAAGGCAGTCAGAGACTAACTGTATGAGCTACGTTATAAACCGTATATAGTAAATCTTGCAGCCTTGCCAGAAGCCTGAAAAAGTATGGTAGAAAAAGCATTAGAGATAAATTGAAAACCGAAGACATTTGAAGCTATATTGTTAACCTTTACAGCAAGATAATGGTGTCAAAGAATCCCTTAAGTTTGGGTGCTTTTCAGCCTTGTATAATGTCATAACATAGTGCACAAGAAGCAATTTGTCTAATCTATGTTTCACTAATCAGAAATTAACAGTAGACCACAATAGAATATGTACCATGGATGAGTGCTTTATTATCGAAATGCTACAGATATTGTTTCCACGATCACGGGAAAGCAAAAGCCTCACATGTGGGATAGTCTTCCAAGTCTCTCCAAGAGCTGGTTTCGGAATACCTCCCTCCCCACCCACTGTGTGATTGGTCAGCTTCATCATGCATTGCATGCACAGTATTAGTCCAAGGACAACAAAGTCACTTAACTAACAAGCTTCTCAAATCAAATCCACCTTTTGTGAGCGTTAGCCAAACTTCATTTCACTTTATGAAGCATTCAAAATCAAAACAAACTAACAAATTGTTGACAAGCTAATCTAATGGGGATCATGAGGAAAGTTATTTTTGAGTTATGTGCAACTGTTTATAGAAACATAGACCATTTTATACACTAATTTTTATACCAAATTCAAATGAAAATATTAATCTTAATTATCCTGCACCCTCTGATTCTTGTAGAGGTATATTCTTGCCTATAATACTAAAGAGTTTTCAGGGAATCATAATTTGACTTATCTGGAGAGAACATTGTTCAAAAACAAACTATTTAAAACAGAGAAGCAACATTTTCAAGCTTTTGTCTAGGATGTTAGGCAAGGGGTAGCTGCAAGAAGTAGAAGTGATATAGCGCTTCCCCCCAGAGGCAATTTCCTGTTTCCATATTAGAAGCAAAGTAAGCATGTCTTTATCCGTGTCTTTTAAGCCTTCTTTGTTTGTCAGCCTTGTCCTTAGGCTTTCGTAGTAGCTTGAATTTTTCTACTAATTACTAATTCATTTCTGTTTTCTAACAAAATTTATAACTTATCAAAAAGAAATGTCAGGAGTAGATATGAAATCCTTTCAATTCCAAGTAATTATATCATTTTGTAGTTTTTAACTATACAATCCCATATATCAAAGTGAATTAACGACATATCAAAGCAAAGCAGTCCACAGTGAAGGTGGAAGTTTGAGTTCATCAGAATATAAAATTGAGAGGCTGGAAATTGGGCATGTAATTTCTAAGGAAAAGCTTACCAGTACTGCAATATTATACTCATGTGCTAACTTCTTTAGTAGATATCCAGCAGATACCATCAAAGCATGTCCTGTGGTTAGTTACACATCAGCAAGCTTATGGATCCATGAGCTTTTCCATCTTAACTAGTTTTTACAGCTTCAGATGTATGAAAGCAGAAGCATCTATAATGTAGAGTTTTTAAACTGAAAGAGATATAATTGAAAACAGGGGGAAAATTACAATTTGTCCACAATAAAGTAAAGGATATATTCTAAGGACTCTAATACCACAACAAAAATAACACTGAACATTTTCATTAAGAACAAGAAAAAAAAATAAAAAATTGACGCTTGTACAAGGATATTATACCCTGTGAACCATTGCCTCCTAGAATTGGGGTTATCAATGACGAGATTGAATCGATAATTAGTAACCGAACATGATTGCCTACTTTCTGCAGCAAAACAAATTCATATCTATCATCAGGAAAATGGGCAGTCTACCAAAAAAAAAAAAAGGATAGAAAATAGCCACATTGTTTCATGTCATAGTAAACCTGAGATCTCAAATTGAATTCTAGCTGATTTAAGACATCAAACATTGTGAAGATATCAAACACCGAGCGGCATAATATGTTGTTCATAACATTCTGAAGAATTTTGTGTTTAGCCTACATAAAAATAGGGAGAAGATCAGAGTGAAAATTTTCACTTTATACAGGACAGACTCAACAAACATATTGTTAACATATATATATATATATATAACCATTATGATTTATTAAAGGAGAAAAAAAACTGCGACCTGATCAAGTGTAAGGTTTGAGGCCAAACCAACAAAGCATGCAACACGTTGGGCTGAGAAGGAGTTGCATGTATCTAGGTACATGACACTACCCATGTGATTCTTTGCAACATTTGAGGCGGCTTGCAAACAAACCTGAACATTACTTAGCAAGAAATCGGTTACCATTCTACAAATACAAACGATTACCAATGCAACAATAATATAAAATTTCTAGCAGTATCACATAAAATATACTTATTGTTTTACTTCAAAAAACTGGTCAGAATCAGGCTTATTAAGGATACAATGCTTAATCATTGCACTTGTGAAATGGTTTTGGTCTAAAATTATCAACTTCAGTAACTGTAGCTACATATAATTGTTTGTACTTGTGTTTTTCCAGAAGAAGACGGACCAACAAGTTCCGTTAACTGTCCCTCGTGTAAGCCACCTCCAAGCAACATATCAATCCTAACGAAAACATCCAAAAAAAAAAAACATTGAATTAAGCAACCAAACCAAACAAAAAGGACAAATAACCTAATTATATAAATCGGGAAATACCCTTCACACCCAGTTGATAATATATGTTTGTTTTGAATAGTATCTGCCAACAGATCCATGCCATTCAACCATGGTTGATGCTGACCATCAATGACTGAAAGAACCTGGGTAATGCCCTAATTAACCATAGTGTAAAAATTTAATAACTAAATGGTTTAGCAGAGAGAAAAATTGGCGAGCAATCGTTGTCAGAGAATGCAAACCTGCTTTAATGTCTCAGAGTTTGGCTCCTGTTCCGCAAATACAGTTAACGAATGGAGGTCGCAGAGAAGAAAATCTTCCACTGCACCGAACGAATTAAACAACGAAACTCGTGAATTGGGGTTTACAAAAAAAAGCTCCACAGCTGAGGGGAAATGGAACAACCTGTGAATATGCCGCGACAAGCACAAAACTTTTGAAAATTAGAGTCAATAAATGAGTACTCCTGCTCCAGCGACTTCAATGGTGCCATTTCTCTCACTCTCTCGCTCCCCAAACACCTTTTTATTTAACAATGAATTGCAGATTATTTGCTTTTTATTTTCCCGCGAAGACTTCTTTTTTCTGTTTGTTTTCAATATATTTTCTGTAATTCCCATTAAACTCCAACGAAGAGCATTTTTTATATATTTTCTGTAATTCCCATTAAACTCCAACGAAGAGCATTTTTTAGGTTGGTTAGCCAAAATAAAAAGATCCAAATAAGTAGGGTTAATATGATATACAATTGGGCGAGGTCATAAGCTTTGTCTATCGTTAACATAATTTGGAATTAGAAAGCTTTTATTTCTTTTTTATGGTAAAATACGTCAAATGTATAAACTTGATAAGAGCAACGAAACTTTATAGAAAGTTCAAACAACCACTTAAATTAAAAAAAAACCACCTGTTTGCATAGAAAGCACAGTAAACGACCAATCTAAAACCCAGCGACAAACCATACTAATTGACTAGAGACAGACACCAGGATAATAATCCCAACCAACCATAAGAGCGAGAGCTTATTATTTATTGGGATGGAATAGCTTGAGCTCATCTTCTCAACATGTATCTAGTTTGATGGAGGGAAAAAAATTTCATCAGAAGTCCTCTTTGATCTAAACTGTTTTTCTATATCAGGAACCACATTGAAGGCAGCCTCTAGCACCTGAGGAGATAGAGCCTTCCACACGGAAGTCCTTCCAGCCAAATGGGTGAAAATTGGACTGCAATTAAACACAAACACATAATCATTTAGACAGTAAAACACCATTCTCAAGGTTAAAAGAAACCAGAGATGGTAAAACTGGTTTTGGCATTTGCTTCAGATACACAAATTTAAGTTGCTTGGGAAAAAACATACTTGGGAGTGGTAATGATAGAGAACCATTCCAAACCATCTGGATCAGCAATCTTTGAAACAACAAAGAACCTAGGCACAATGAACAAGTTACCGCCCTTAACTGTTGTTTCCAACACCCTACGGCCATCAGCACCGACGACTTGAACACGTCCGCTGCCCCTAACAATGTAAGTAACCTGCAAAGCAGAATCACAAGAAAATCCAGGAGAACACATGGCGCTCCCATCCAACCTAACAAGGTCAGCCCCAAGTCCAACCTCACCAACCAAAGGAAGGTTCTTGGTGTTCAGCACAACCACCCGTCCACCATTCTTAATGTTAACATCCAGGGGAGCCTCTTCACAATTCAAGGCCAGCCCATCACGGTGTTCCTTCTTTGGCTCGGGCAATTTTACGCTACCAGTAAGCTTCACAATTCCTTTACCAGTTTGTTTTCCAACAAGAGCCTTAACTACATTCTCTTCCAAATCCCATGCTCGACTCACAAATTCAGTGGAAAAACCAGTGAAAATCCCATTGGATCCATTAATGAAGAAGTCAGTAAACTCACCAGTCTTGTGAGCTTTAGAAGTATCACCCAAGAAAAGAACAACCAACTCAGTGTCCTCTTTGTTGTACCACCATGTGACAACACCAAATGGAAGGGCAATAGCATCGCCCTTCTTGATTGCAATCACCTTCTCCTCCTTCTCAGGAAGGACTATTCCAGCAACACCACTTCCTGAAGAAAGCCCATCATATCGAAGTCAACACATGAATAAATACAATATAACAAAAAGGATATACAATGATCATAACTCTGTGCTTGTCTAAGATTTAAGAATAGTTTCTGATTTGGTGTAGACAGATTACAGAGCTTTGTAAATGAATAAATAAATCAACAAATTAACATACAACTTCTTATTGACCAAATTCACAATTTAACACAAAAGACCACAATGAGTGGTATCGGCACTACGATGCTTATTGTGGGTTATTACACAATATGAATCCCATTGTCCTCAAGAAAATACCATCCGGTTCTGTAAACCATAATTCAATTTAATCTTGACATCGCAATCAAGACAACTATATAGAAAATCAGACATATTTGACAATTTCTAAAGTAAATTGTTCAAGAAGGAAAAAAAGAAACCGATCGTCAATATAATTTGTCAAATTAATTATAACATATACAGACATGCCCAAAACAAATAATTAAATACAGAAACTAAAAGAATTAAGAGATATTACCCTGGAGTACATAAGCAACCTTGGAGGAATCAGAGTAATGAGGAAGAGCAAACCCATTCTTCTCAAGAGCAAGCTTGGAGGCACCGATGTTACCTTCACGAAGCATGGGAAGTTCAGAGGCAGCCCAAGCATAGTACGACCCACCATCGCCTCCGTGCACCTTCTTGGCCAACTTAGGTGAAAGATCAATCTCCATATTCAGAATTTCACTCACTATCTTCCCGAATGACAGAACCCAAACAGCAAAAACAAAAAAAGCAGAATCCGAGTAGAAACACTGGAATGTGTGTGGTGTGTCTAAGAGAGGTCAGGTGTGTCCCCTATTTATACAGCACTGGGAGTGTGAAGGGGGTCTTGCAGATAAACATTGCGAATATGCGTTACAAGTTACAACAGAAAAGATTCCGAGTAAATTTCCATTATCTTTGATTTTTTATTTGGATAAACTTAATCATAATCCGTATTTAATTTAATTTCATTTTAATTTCTTGGATTAAAAGTTTGTTGCCTAATTGCCTTTTTCATTCTGTTTTCTTTTCCGGTATGTATTTTTTGTCACCCTGGAGACGTGGCCAAATTGAATCCTATACTGACACGTCAGTCACGGCATGGAGTTCTGGTCCCACCAAATTCACTCATATTTATTTTTGTAATTTTGGTATTCCTAATCCTGAAGATCGTAACGGAATCAACCTATCAAATTCAATTTATTTAATTTAGATTTCTTTCTTTTTCCTCACTTTCAATGCATAATACACATAATAATGTTTTTCTTTTTTTGGGATATTACAGATAATAATATTTTGGTAAAAAAATTTTAGTTATCAAGTATATTATATATAAATATATATGGTGGATAGACATTAAATATCATTTACGTAGAGAAAAAGAAGTTTGAATAGTTTTTCTTTCTTGGAAGAAAAAAAAGAAAAAGGAAAGAATAATTTTTGTTAGGTATTTACCATTTTTTAAAAAATATCCCTATCCTACTTTCGTTTATAACATTGCCAAAAGAAATTATATTTTTATCCATTTTGTTTATAACATTGCCAAAAGAAATTAACATTTTACCTTTATCATCAAAAGTAAAGGAAGAATAAAATAGATATGTTTTTATCTTCTTAGAATTTTTCTTGGTAAAAAAGTGAAGTAAAAATAAAATAGATATGTTTTTATCCCCTTAAAATTTTTTATAGAAAAAAAATTATTATTTTTTCGATAATAATTCAAATCCTCCACCCATAATTTTTGAAAATAAAAACTAAGTATAAGATACAATTATTTTATATTATTCAATAATATTTGTTTGCTCACTATCCAACAATAATATTATTATTATTTCTTTCAAGGATTAGATTAATCATAAGAAAAAAAACCCCTTTCCAATAACCAAAGTCCTCCACTTCCTTGTTTCTTTTTTGTTTGGTAAATAAAGTCCTCCCCTACCTATTTGATGGGAAATCCAACTATCGAAAGTTTGCCATTACAGCCACCAAGAAGTCAGACATGCGATGATGATCATGGCCATAATTACAAAATATTAATATTAAGAAGAAATGGATATTATATCTCCTTTTGTACTTTTTAAACTTATCCAAAAAAAATTCTTATAGTGTTTTTTAATTATCTATGATTTTGGTTGATATATGTCATTGTTATTATGAATTTACAATACTAACCTAAATAAAATGAGAACTGGAATAAACAAACCATATTTTAGGGGTTGAAATGTACAATTTTATCATTGCCTTAAAAAAAAAAACCTCTTAAGTGCTTGATGATGGCATATCATGAACTCACATCATATGTTTTATTTTCTACCCCCAATTAGAATTTGATATTTTATTTGAATAAAAAAAATATAAATTGAGATTTCAAATTTTAATTGAAAAAATAAAAACTGAAACAAATAATTTGGATTTGCATATTAATAATTATTTGTACCCCAATTAAAATATATATTCTATCCTCCAATTGTAATTTGAAATCTCATCAGAAGTGTTGTCGTCAAATTTTTGTACATACGGAGTCAAGTTAAGTCTGTGGGTCTTCGACTAGATCAAAGGCTTGGGGAGAACTTTCGAGGGACATCTGAGCAAGACCTCAGGTTAGCTAGGCACAATCTCAAGTTAAGCCGAGAGTCTATGAGATTGGACTCATGTGTGATAGGTTGTGCTTGTGGGCTACAATAGGAAACCGATAAATGAAGAAAATACCACTGAATTGTCCAAATGCTTCAGAGAGGTCGGGTGGTTATGGGCTGTGATAGACAGCTGCTATTAAAGCTAATGATATTGAGATAGGGACGAGTTCCAACTAGGTCGGGTTAAGATTGAGCTACCTCTAGAACGAGAAGGACTTCTTGCAATCACCAAGAAATGGTCAGTGGGGGCACTAGTGTGAGCGTTGGTGCACATCCTTCGACGCCAAGTCACCATTCTTACATAATAAGAGTGATAAGGTATGAATAGAAGAAATTTAGGACACTAGCTCGACTAAGAGAGGGTTTCTCAGGTTCTTTTAGGCTTCTAGAACTTAATTGAATTCTAAAAGCCCCCCTCCAAAAAGACCTCTCTCTGATGGCTAAACTTTACCTTATATATGGGTGGCTAGGCTTTGGATGAGTGATATGTGCTCTCTTGAGATGCTGTCACATAACCCTACGCTGGGCTTGGCGAGGGTTATATGGTATGACTTAGGTGCAAGCTATGGAGCAATACTAGAGGTCAGACCTATTGACATAAGACTAATAATACTCATCCTCTCTTGGTGATACACATGGCGCCGGACTCAGGCTAATTAGGAAGATTCGTGGTCTTTTTCAGACCAAGCTAAATCAACTTTCCTCTTCCGTATAAGAGCAAACATATGTCATCAATATTTTCAAGTGCATCAATGGCTATTTTGGGTAAAGCCAGTTTGTCTTGATCACCTACCCAATGTGAGAGTATTAAATGCTAGTCAAACTCGGTCTTCATGCATGGTCAAAGCTTCTCTAACAAGTTTTACCCACTTTTAAAGGCATTATTATAATTTTGCCACTCAACTATTTGATTAGACCTTCTACTTGGATTTCTTTAGGCTTTTGGTAATGGGCTATAGCAATTTGAATAAACCCAATATGGGATAGGCATGAGCTTGGGCCAAGGGTACAAAATACCCCACAATAGTTGCCCCCTAACCTTTTTCTCTTTCGAAGATAGGAGGAAGATGCTAAGTCTTCAAGAGGTTGACCCTAGCTTAGCCTCCTCATTCACTTTCTTATGCGGCTTAACTTTCTTGTTTGGGTTTCAGCTGATGAGGTAAGCCTCGAGGAAGGTATTATCCAGATAGATAGTAGAAATTAAGATAATTTTTCAATCGTCGGATGGACTTGCCGCATTTAGGTGTTTCCTTACTTCAAAGGGCTGCTACATCCATCCTGATCCTGCTTGGGAAGATTGGGATTAGTCTCATCTAAGCGTCTTCTTTCATATTGAGAAGCTTATGCCCGTGACATGAATCGCTCTAGGGTCTCCTCTTTATTTAAACAAAAGACGATCACTCTATTTCGCTTTTGGGAGATCGGGATTAGTCCTGGCTGGATTCACTAAGAGTGAGGGTCCCATTTGGAGGGTCATCACTTTTTATGATCATTGTCAAGCTTCATTATCAAAAAGCTCCTACCCGCGATATAAGCTGTCCAAGGTTCCTTTCTTTGGTGTTATTAAAGGACTACCTCACCATTCCCTTTAAAGGAGATCAAGACCAGCCCAACCTGGATTCACCAAGAGTGGGGTCCCATATGGGGTCTCATCACTTAGTCTGATTCTAGTTAAGCTTAGAATCGGTCAGTAGTTGATCTAAATGTGTTAACACAATTAAGGTCAGGGGAGGCCTGCTCCGAGATGATGTTATAGACAAGAGGTACGTCCACAACTAAGAACTTGACTATTAATGTTTTTTGATAGCCCATATTCGATGGAGATGTAGGTAGATCCATATTCCCGTCAAGTACGACCTGGTCTCCCGTGAAGCTATACAAGGGACTGTGAGAGGGCTTGAGTATAGTCTCAGTTAGGCATATGTGGTTGAAGGTTGACCAGCCTAGAACATCAACAAAATTGCCTCCATTGGTAATGATTTGCTGGATGTTGTTGTTAATGTTACCATTATTGCGTCATTGTGCGATTAGTGGACTTGTTGAGCTTCTTCTTTAGTGATGGTGATAGCATGGGTGCCACCTCTTGAGGTGTCATAGTGATGGCATGTGTGCCACATCTTAATGTGTCAGCTCCGCCTTAGCTATAGCTGAGAATCTATCTTCCACCATTGTTGTCGTGTTAGGGCTAAAGTTCAAAGACCTTCCTGGAGCAGTTTAACTCTCGTGTATAACCAGACCTGCCCATGATGGTAGATATATCTTGCACATAAGGTCAGTCCGGTGCCAAGGTGGTAACTGAGGTCTCTCCTTGCGTCTGGGAGGAGGTCAACTCCCCAAAGGATTAGATTTGGCCACGTATTCCCTGAGATAGCTATTTTAGATCAGGATCTTAATCTTTTCCTTCAACTTGAAGCACTCGCCAAATTTTTATACGTATAGAGTTGGGCTGGGCCTTGTAATATGGGGTGAGCCGTGGGCTTTCGACTAGATCAAAGACCTGAGGAGAACCTTCAAGGGATGGCTAGACAAGACCTCAGGTTAGTTAGGCACAACCTCATATTAGGCCGAGAGTCTATGAGGTTGGACTCAGGTGTGATAGGCTATGCTTGTGGATTGCAACAGGGAACCGATGAATGAAGAAAGCACTGCTAAATTGTCCAAATGTTTTAGACAAGTCGGGTGGTTATGGGTTGTAATAGACAGCTACTATTGAAGCGGATGATGTTAAGGAAGAGACGAGTTCCATCTATGTCGGGCTAAGATTGGGCTACTTCTAGAATAAGAAGGATTTCCTGCAACTACCAAGAAATGGTCAGTGGGGGCACCTATGTGAGCATCGGTGCCCACCCTCAGATGCCCAAGTCACCATTCTTGCACAATAATAGTGACAAGGTATGAAGAGAAAATGGTTATGACACTAGCTTGACCAAGAAAAGGTTTCTCAGATTCCTTTAGGCTTCTGGAATTTAATTGGGTTCCAAAAATCCCCTTCCAAAAAGATCCCTCTCTGATGGCTAAACTTTACTTTTTATACATATATGGTTAGGCTTTGGATAGGTGACATGTGACATGTGCTCTCTTGCGATGCTGCCACCTAGCCCTACCTCAAGCTTGGCGAGGGTTATGTGGTGTGGCTTAGACACAAGCTATGGAGCAATGCTAAATGTCAAACCTGCAAATATAGAACTAATAGTACTTGTCCTTTCCTGGTGATACACATGGCGCCGGGCTCAGGTTGAATAGGAAGATTCGTGGTCTTCCCCAGACCAAGCTAAGTCAACTTTCTTCTTCTGGATAAGGGCAGACCTGTGTTATCAATATCCTCAAGTGCATCAGTGGCTATTTTGGATAAAGCAAGTTTATCTTGGTCACCTACCCAATATTAGAGCATTAACTGCTAGCCAAACTAAGTCTCCGTGCATGGTCAAAGCTTCTCCAATAAGTTTTGCTAACTTTTAAAGGCATTATTGTAATTTTTTCACTCAACTATTTGATCAGACCTTCTACTTGGGTTTCTTTGGGCTTTTGATAATGGACCATGACAATTTAAATAAGCTCAATATGGGGCAGACCTGAGCTTGGGCCAATGGTACAAAATACCCCGCAACAAGAAGAAAAATAATTAAAATATCAAATTTTAATTATGGAAATAGAGAATGAAATAGATAATGTGTGTTGTGATTGGACTTCGTCACTAAGAGCTTAAGTTAGCAATTGCAAAATGGTTGAACCTATACAGGAAGGTATCTGCAATGTATTAAAAAGCCAATAGCAAACTGGAAAAAACTTGAGGATAGAGAACATAAGGTTAGTGGGGACACTGATGGGATCATTAGTGTGCACCATGCGACACTTTAGTCTGTATATGAATCTCCATTAAAATGAAAACAATAAATCACAATGGAGGGAAAAGTGGATTGCTTGGAGATTAGGTTAAATTTCTTAGTTGAGAGAATAAACCCTAGAGGAGAAATCATCAAGTATTTATCCATCCCAAATAAATAAAATAATTTATATTTTGAATGTCAACATATCAACAATATATATATATATATATATATATATATGCAATTAACATAAATTAGCGAGTATATAATTATATATATTCATAAAAACTTCTTCATGCTTTTTAAGTTTTCAACAAAAAAATTAGTTACAAATTATATATACAACAAATCTACAATTACTTAATAATTTTTAAATTAATATTTAATTTAAATATCACTTTATTATAACTAATTTTTATCTAACTCTTTATTATACATTATATTTTATTTATTTACATTTTTCAAAAAGAAAAAAAATAATCTTAAAAAAAATTATTTTTTAATATTATTTTTTTACATTCTATTTTATTTTTTATTTTCTAATCTATTATGATTTTTTTTTTAAACTTAATCCTTTTAAAAAAAAGTTCTAAACCAAAAATCTCATACCTTTTAGCACTTAGGCACACATTAGGTAGTTAACACAATTTTAACCACTTTTTGTTAAGTCTTACCCAATGCGAGATGTTTTTTAAATGTCTCGTGCCTAGAAGACGTTTTTTCATACCTTTAGAACACAAATAAAAACTAAATGTATATAGTTTCATTTGATATATATCATTTTTATTATATACGAATTTAATGTTCTACTTGTATTATAATTTTGACATATCAATTATATGGATAATTTTTGTTAGTACAGTCCCACATCGAATATGATAAGAATGTGTTGTGTTAGGCAAACATCACTTTATAAGCCCCTTTTTAGGTTAAGTTAGGTCCATGAATTTCACATGATATCAAAGCAGAAATATGCATGTGATGTTAGATATGCTCTTCAGTCCCACATAAAATACGTTTAATTTAGATTTGTTTAATTTTTTAAATTGATTTTTTCTGAATAGTATTTATTTTAAATTAAATTTATTTTTAAAATTATTTATCTTAACTGAAGTAATCAAATAAGATGTGTTTTTATAATTTAAACTTTATTTTTTTATTATAAAATATATCGTTATTTTCTTTTTATGAGTTGCTAAAGTTTTCAATTTTTAAGATAGAGATAACTGATGTAAAAGAGAGAAAACAAACTTTGTTTTTCCAAAATATATATATATATATATATTTTGTAAAGAACTTAGGAAAAAAAAGAACACTTATGTTCTTTGGTTTTTCCTTATGTATTTTAATATTTCTATAGATTGTCTATGTCTATTCATTGCTCCATCACATCTAAGGATAACACTGAAAGATCGGATGGTGGATAGTACAATCAAATCATTCAGATTGGAGATTAAAAGGTGCAATTGTTGATTTATGGTGCTGATTACTGAATTTGAAGACCAGCTAGGAAATCTGCACATGCAAGAGGTAAATCTGAACTCTTTATATTCAGTTTCATGATTTACATAGCAATTTACATGTATTGCTTCCACTATCTCTGTATATGTATTCTTACATGTGGTATTAGATCTATGCTATGTGAACATGTGAATTTTAGAGTTCAAGTTTATGTAATTTATAATGTAATAATAGAAATATGGCATCTAGGTATCTACTGTGTTAGAATTGCATAATGATATTTTTGTGTTATGTATATTTATTCATAATGGATGTCGTTTTAGCCCTAATTCATAGTAGATTTTTCCTGCATTATTATTATTTAGATGTAACAAGGAGACTGATCATAAGAACATGTTTCCTCTCTAATTTATTTTTAATATTGTCATATTTTATTTTATTTTTATTTTATATATAAAAAAAAGAAATTACAAATGTAAAAATGACATTTTGTGGGGGTTTCAGTGGTAGCGTACATTTAGAGGCTATGGTGGGCTGGTTTTTAGAATTATGTTTGGGTTATTTACAATTTTTGGGTTTTAAAGCCTAATTAAAAATTGAACCCAACACAAGCCCAATACTCTTAGACCCATTAGAAGATGAAAGGAAGATTGAGCCAGCATTTTAATTTAGACCATTGTAAGCCTTGTAAGTTTTTTTTCTAGAAAACCATGAATTAGAGTTAGTTGTTTTATTTAATTTATAGCTTTTATGAATGTTTTAATATTAGTTATTAACATAATTATGTGATAACATGCCATATAAACTTACATCATTGAATAATTACATGTGCATAACAATTATTATGATTTTATCTAATTTAATAATTATTATGAGAAGTTATTTTTTTGAAAAATAATTTAGAAAATCTCAAATATATTTTTAAAATATTAAATGGGAAATGTTTTTAATTATTTATTTAATTTTAAAACCTATGGGCTTCATTGTAGGTTTAATAATAAAATGACTATGTGATACCCTAATAGACAAATATAGTTGGATTTTATTGGATTGAACCTTAATTAATTTTTAAAATTTTAATTAGGTTTTTCAGTCCAACGTCGACAATTTTAAATATTAAAGAAATTTTGAAATTAAAATAATGGTTAATAACATTCAAATTTAATTTATTAATTACCCTTCCAACAAGGCTATGATTTTTAAATTAAGAGTCTAAAAGTTTATAAAATAATTAAATTGAAATAAATTTGTATTATCTGGGGAGGTTCTGTTTAAAGATGATAAGATTTAAGTGATCCGCTTGTAATCCCTCATTCTTTCCTGAGAACCAGCTTAGTAGAATACTATTTTATTTCATGATCAAATTTAATTAATTATAAATATCTTACACAATATGAGTATTTATAATGGAAACTAAATGATTGTTTACAATAAACATGAAAAATAAGTTTTGAGATTTACTATATTTTTTTATGTTTATTATGGATATACGTGTTAATATTAGTATATAATTTTATTTCAGAAAATGGCAACTTTTAACCCTCTAACAATGGTATTGAGTAAAAAACCTACGGATAAAAATAATTATAGTGGTTGGAAAACCAATCTGTTCATTGTAATGGATTATGAGAAAATCAATTTTGTCTTTACCACACCAAAGCTTGCGGCTCTAGCAGCTAATTCCTTTGACCAAGTCAAAAAAGATTATGAGAACTAGAAAAAGACAAATACAGCAATTTGCTGCTATATTTTTGGCAGCATTACTAGTCATTTAAAAAATCAGATATCTCAGATTGAAAGTGGAGTAAAAATGCTTCAGACTCTCAATGAGATGTTTGCATAAAGTACTAGTTCTCTGAAACAATCTGCGCTGAGGGCATTGATGTACATGTGCATGACTGAGGGAACAATTATGAAGGATCACTGCTTAAAATTATGTCATACCTCAGTCAAGCATAAGCGATGGGTACTAAACTGGAGTAGACGTCCCAAATCAATATTATTCTAGAATCATTACCTGAGAGCTTTTACAAGTTTAAAATAAATTACAAAATGAACAAATTATATTTGACTCCTACAGAGTTAATGCATGAGCTTGAAAGCGTCAATAGGACTTTCATGAAGCAAAGCAGTGTTCATATTATTGAAGGTTCTTATTCAAAACCCAGAGGGAAACCTAAAGGCCGTAAAAACAATAAGAAGAAGAACAAACTACATGTAGCAGTCACCAAGATGACCGCTATGAAGAGGCCTAAAGACAAGTGCTTCAAGTGTGGACAGAATGGTCACAGGAAGCAGAATTGCCCTCAAATTGCTGTAAAGAAATAAGGTATAGGTGATTTAAATGTTGTTGAAGCTTGTTTAGTGGAGAATTATAATGATAAATAAATCATTGATTAGGGAGCCACTAATTATATTTGTTACTCTTTGTAGTGGTTCAAACAAACTAGTTCAACATGGGAAGGACAGAAAAGCTTGCAACTCGGGAACTGAAATATGTCCCTGTTAAAGATGTAAAAATGTTATTTTGTCTTTTAATAACAATATGACTTTATTTTTACAAGATTGTTTATACATATTGGATTTTTGTAGGAATTTAATTTATGTTAGCTGTTTAATTAAATATAGTTTGACAGTATAATTTAATTCCTCAATTACAATTATAAGTTCTATTTCAATTATTTTTTCTGGTGATATATTGAATGGTCTTTATTACTTAAAACATTTATCCTATAATGCTAATAATGTTGAAATTGATGATGATAAGCATAATCATATACGAATCCTGCTTGGAAGGTAAAATAACCAAGACACTCTTCAAAGTTAAAGGATATCGCGCAATGGTTTGGTCAAAAGTGGGATGTTAAACTCCCTAGTTTTTAAACCAATACTAATATATGAATTATATTTAGAAAGTAAAATGACCAAAAGACCTTTTAAAGCTAAAGGATATCGCACAACTAAACCGCTAGAATTGGTGCATACTAATGTATGTGGACCAATAAATATTCAACCCAGAAGAGGGTATAAGTATTTTGTCACATTTACAGATGACTACTCAAGATATGAATATCTTTACCTAATGCGACGTAAGTCTAAAACTTTCAAAAAATTTTGAGAGTATAAGACTAAGGGCAGAAAAGCAATTAGGACTCCATATCAAAGAGTTTTGATCTGACCAGGGCAAAAAATACCTTTTTGAAGAGTTTAAGTCTTACTTAGCTCAAGAGTGAACAGTTTCGCAACTGTTAACCCCTAGAATACCCCAGAAAAATGAAGTTGCTAAGAGAAAAAATAAAACTCCTGAAGATATTGTAAGGTCAATGCTTAGTCATTTATCACTATTTGTATCGTTTTAAGGATATGCCTTAAAAACTACTATGTAAGTTATGACTTTGGTTCCTTCAAAATCAGTTCCTAAAACACCCACAAAATTGTGGAAAGGGTATAAGTCTAGTTTAAGCCATATCCAAATATGGGGTGTTTTAGCACATGTCTTAAGAAAGAAGCCTGATAAGTTAGAATCTCGTACGGAGGTATATATATTTGTATGATATCCAAAAGGAACGAGGTGTTGGCTCTTTTGTAGTTTCTAAGATAAGAAAGTTTTTTGTGAGTACTCATGCTGCTTTCTTTGAGGAAGACTATACTAGAAATTTCAAACTTAAGAATCAAATAATTTTTAAGGAGTTAACATCAGCTCAAGAACAAACTGAACCATCGATGTCTTGGCATGTTGTTGCGCTATTTTCTATGCACGTTTAAAGAGAGAAAAATATACCCAAGGTAAAAAAACACAGGTAGAACTAGTAGAATAACAAAAACCATTACAAGTGAAACTAGTACAATAGGAACCTGCACCTGTATAAGAACCAGTGCAGGAGGAACTTGTACCAGTACAACCTCAAATACAAAATAATGAACATAACAACCAATGCAATTTTATCATAGTGGGAGAATAAGACGTAAACTAGCAACATATGTCTTGTTGGGTAAATCTAACTTGGTAGCAAAGAGGATCTCATTAGTTACAATGAAGTATTAAAAGATATTGATGCTTAAGAATGACATAAAGCTATGAATTGAGAAATGGAATTTATGTATTCCTACTCAATCTGGTATCTTGTAGAGGCACCTAAAAGGGTAAAACTCATGAGGTATAAGTGGATCTACAAGAGGAAAAGATGATCAGATGGAAAGATAGAAACCTCCAAAACTAGATTGGTGGCAAAAGATTATACTCAAAAGATTCGCTAATAGCCATGCTTAAGTCTATTTGGATTCTTTTAGATATAGCTGCAAGTATTGATTATGAGATTTGA
The DNA here is from genome assembly GCA_007844105.2 of Rhamnella rubrinervis. Classification (NCBI taxonomy): domain Eukaryota; kingdom Viridiplantae; phylum Streptophyta; class Magnoliopsida; order Rosales; family Rhamnaceae; genus Rhamnella; species Rhamnella rubrinervis. The sequence goes on from CM017578.2 coordinate 22,621,815, forward strand.
CAAATGGATATCAAAATAGCCTTCTTAAATAATTTAGAAGAAGATATCTACATGTAATAACCAGAGAGGTTTATAGCTAAAGGCCAAGAACACATGGTATGCAAGTTGCAAATTTCTATTTATGGACTTAAGTAAGCATCCAGATCATGGAACATCAGATTTGATCAGGTCATTACTTCCATTGATTTTGAGAAAAATCCTGATGAACCTTGTGTTTATAAAAAGATCTAAGGAAGAAAGGTGATTTTTCTAGTCCTTTATGTAAATGATATTTTGTTAATCGAAAACGACAAAGTGTTGTCAGACGCAAAATGTTAGTTTCATAAACAGTTTGATATGAAGGATTTGGGATAAGCCAAATATATTCTTAGAATCAAAGTTATATGAGAGTCGAAGAAAAAGTTATTGGCATTATCGCAAACCTCTTATATTGATAAAATTCTTACTAAGTTTAACAGAAAAACTCTAAAAGAGCATTCTTACCCTTTAGACATGGAATTCATCTTTCAAATGAGTAATTACCAAAGGCTCATGAAGAGAAAAAAACTCATGAGTAGGGTACCTTATGCTTCGGCCATAGGTAGTCTCATGTATGTCATGTTATGTAAAAGGTCAGATATATGTTATGCAGTGGGAATTGTAAGCCGTTATCAATCTAATCTCGGTGAAGAATACTAGATTGTGGTAAAGTATATACTCAAGTATCTAAGTAGAACAAGAGATTATATGCTTGAGTATTATAGTGGGAGTTTGAAAACTGTTGGTTTCATAGACTCTGATTTCTAAGAGGATATTGACTCTAAAAAATCAATCTCTGGATATATGTTTACCCTAAATGGTGGAGCCATTTGTTGGAGGAGTATCAAACAAACATGTATTACCGACTCCTCACTGAAGTTGAATATGTGGCTGCTTTTGAAGTAACAAAAGAAGTTGTGTGATTAAAGAAATTCATTTTGGATCTTAAGGTGATACCAAGTGCAGGACGACCTATTACCCTTTACTATGATAATAATGAGACCGTCACAAAGTCAAAAGAACCAAGGTATCACAAGAAATAAAAGAACATAAAGAGAAAGTGCCACTTAATCCGAGACATCATTGAAAAAAGAGACACAATAGTCACCAAAACATCGTCAAAGAAAAATTTAGCAGACCCATTTATAAAAGCACTACATGTACAAGTTTTTTAGAGACATATAGATTGTATGAGTGTTAGAAAGTTATCAAACTTGCTTTAGAGCAAGTGGAAGTATTTGTTTAGATTTTTGTAACAAGATAAATAAATTATTTTTCTGAGATTAATAAAATTTTTGAAGTATTTTTCATACTTTTATGCACGCTAGTATTTTACGTATAAATGTCCAGATTAATTATGGAGTACATGATTATATTGATATGTTCATAGAAGATATGGTCATAAGTTCTCATAATTAATTAATAAGATCACAGTTATTAAATAAAGTTGGACACTTGATATTTTATAAAATAACTTGTCTTGGTTATTATAAAATATTAGTACAAATTATATTTTCATTGATAAGATCGAAATGAGATTTAATTAAAATTAAATTGCTATAAAATGAATTAAATCTAAAATAATATTTAATTATTATTTTCTATTAATCTTGAGTTTATTATAGATAAATGTTTGAATAATTACTGTTATTTGAATTGTCAATAAGTAAGGTCTATTTCACAACCAATACCTTCATAATTTAAGAGCATAATTGTTTGAATTATCATTATTTATGAAATACAAGAATGAAATTTGTATGAAATATCCTCTTACTATGTTTCAGTTCTCGGATGTAATAAAGTTACTAGCCAGTGCATTTGATCCATTGAAGAAACTGTTAAATCAAGAGAATAAATAACTAATTGATAGATAGAATATATAGTCAATTAACTATTAATATTTTACAAAGATCTAGATTAATTATGGAGTATATGATTATATTGATATGTTCATAGAAGACATGGTCATCGGTTCTCATAATTAATGAATAAGATCACAGTTATTAAATAAAGTTGGACACTTTATTTAGACTGTAATATTTTATGAAATAACTTGTCTTGATTATTATAAAATATTGATACAAATTATATTTGCATTGATAAGATCGAAGTGAGATTTAATTAAAGTTAAACTTCTGTAAAAAGAATTACCCTCAAATAATATTTAATTATTATTTTCTATTAATCTTTGAGTTTATTATAGATAATATTTGAATAATTACTGTTCTTTGAATTATCAATAATTAGACATATTTCATGACCAATACCTTGATGATTTAAGAGCATAATTGTTTGAATTATCATTATTATGAAATATACGAAATGAAATTTGTATGAAATATCATTTTGCTATGTTTCAGTTCTTGGACGTAATAAAATTACTGGCCAGTGCATTTGATCCATTAAAAAAACTGTTAAATCAAAAGAATAAATAATTAATTGATTGATAGAATATATAGTCAATTAACTATTGATATTTTACAAATGAAAAATTAATATTAATATTGATATTATTAATTTTAGAGTTCGACTCTGGACCTTTAGTGCAGTGGTACCGAATTAGATAATTGCTATGTAATTATAAGGAGCTTAATTAATAATAGTTGTTGGATCCCCATGCTAGTTCAAGTTATGTGGTAGAGCACATATCTTGGATATAAAATTCTAGAACATAAGTTTTAAGTTATATGGTCTTAGGTTTAGGTTTAAGTTTGTGCTCAAGAGCAAGTGGAAGATTGTTAGATATGCTCTTGGGTCCTACACAAAATACGTTTAAATTAAATTTGTTTAATTTTTAAAATTGATTTTTCTAGATAATGTTTTATTTGTTCAGTTAAGATTTATTTTAAATTAAATTTATTTTTAAAATTATTTATCTTAACTGAAGTGATCATAAGATGTGTTTTTATAATTTAAATTCTATTTTTTTATTATAAAAAATATATGGTTTTTTTTTACCGGTTGTTAGGGTTTTTAGTTTTCAAGACAGAGAGAACTAATGTAAAAGAGAGAAACAAACTCTGTTTTTTTGAAGAAAAAAAATATGTATTTTGTAAAGAACTTAGGAAAAGAAAGAACATTTCTGTTCTTTGGTTTTTTCCATGTGTGTTCTAATATTTCTATAGATTGTTTGTGCCCACTCACTGCTCCATAGTATCTGAAGATAACACTGAAAGATCGGATAGTGGATAGTATAATTAGACGGTTCAAATTGGAGATTAGAAGGTATAGTTGCTAATTACCAAATTGAAGGACCAGTTAGGATATATGCACATCCAAAAGGTAAATCTGAACTCTTTATATTCAGTTTCATAATTTACATAACAATTTACATATATTGCTTCCTCTATCACTATATATGTATTCCTATATGTGATGAGTTAAGTTTAGATCTTACCATGATATTAGAGTGGGTATATGCCTCTAATAGGTCAAGTTTGGATCTGTAGCCTTACATTAAAAGGATGTTAGTGTAGCCTCACATCATTGTGCTCTGATAAAAATGTGTTATGTATAAGTCTTAGCTAAACTTTACTTTATAAGTCGGTTTTTTAGGTTGAATAAAGCTGATGGATGTATAGGATAAATTCACATTGAACTGGATCTCATAAGCCCAATGGTTTAACTTGTTGAAACTGAACCTAGCAGTGGTCCAACCTATTTAGCTAGGCTTAGGATGTTATTTTAGTCCTGGAATGGGAACTTAATCTCCTAAAATTAGTTTGACCATAACCCGTAGAGGGCATAACCAATTAAGAAAAGAGAATCTATCATTAATGTGGTCAAATTTGCTTCCTATATTTGTCAGAATCGGTTTGGAAACTTTCTAACAGCCAATGATAGCTAGGTTTAGGTTCCAAACCCCTCATATGATATAGGATGACTTACTCATATTGTACAAATATTAAAACCTTTATGAACAAAGGTATGCATAACTCTACTACCCAAGTCTTCTCTAAAGAATTATTATCTAAAGATAGTCTTAACCGTCAGAGGCTATTTGGCAATAACATATTGGTGCCCTTAAAGCTTTCACGATCTTTTTCTTCTTCTTAAGTTTAGGGTTAAACATGGCAAAGATTGAAAGTTTAAGGTAGAGTAAAATCTAGCTTAAATAATTTGATATTAGAAAGAGGGTGATGATTACGTTTTGTGCCTAATTCTTAAACTACCCCGCCATGAACCTAGAAGGACAAAACAACAGGAACTTCGATGGTTCAACTAACATGAACCCTAATGCATCATCGTTTCTCAACCCAGGGATTGCCGACACTAGAAGTTGCTAGTTAAGAGGCTCAAATTTTAGCCTCTTTGTTCCAAATCACCTTCCAATTGAAGGAAATCATTAGTCTAATTTTAACACTGAGACCTCCATGACCCAATGAATTACTAGTACTAGAGGTCAAACAAGCAGCAACTGCTTCGAGAAAAGGACGTGAAGCAACCTTGAAACTGTCAAAAATAGAAATGGGTAATCTCATTGTTGCAAGTGGACTACCATTCTCTTCTGAAATTATCATCATCCACAACACTTTTAAGAACGTTTATAACACTAACAATCAGGCCCCCACAATTTGGAACCAAAGTCACTTGCTTCCATATATCTTCAATGGGCTCCTCCCTCAACCATGAAGCACCTCGATATGGTATCCCATCCCAGAACAAGTCATGTATCTCATGCACCTTCCCGTACAAAAATTTAAAATGAAATAAAGCAATCTATCTTTCATGGCTAGTGGGTCATAATGAGAAACCCATACAAAAATTCACAAGAAAAACCTAATCATTTTCACCCATGCCCACTATGGTCACGGTCTCCAATCTGATCTTCTTCTCTAGAATAAACTCTTACCTATATGGTTCTCATGAACTCCAACTTAGATCTATCTTACCTATATGGTTCTCATGAACTCCAACTTAGATCTATCGTCTCCAATCTCACCTCTGTCCTTAGACTCACCATCCTTATCATAACTAGAGAAAGATTGAGAAAGAAAGAGAGAGAGAGAGAGAAGAAAGGAGAAATAAAACCAGTAAAAAAAAATTTGTGAAAAAAAAATAGATAAAAGCTATATGTCAATCAAAGAGGGAAGGTGAAGAAAGAAGAAAGAAAAGCATTTATTTAATTTTATAAATTTAATATCTTTTATTTATTTAAAGTAAAAATGGCCCATTTTTCCTTTAATGGTTAAATTTAACGTTGAAAAATTAATAATCGGCCTGATGCGAATTTTATAATCTATATAGGTTACTAAAAATTAACCAAATCTCATAAGATGATATGATAATAGCACTAAAATAAATCCTAAAAAACAATTTAAATAATAAATATTTCTGAAAATTAATAAAAAAAAAAGAAGATTGTTCCTAGTTTTCTAATTAAAACAAATAACTAAACTTAAAATACGAATAAATAATGTTTTACTAAAATAATAAATTAAATATATTATTTTTCTCCATGCATCACATAGGATGAAGAAAATATACGCATTTGATTTACATTGTATCCATAACCAAAACAAATCACTAAACTCAAACAACATTTTAATAAAATAATAAATTAAATATACTATTTTTCTCCCAAAATATGAAGAATACATGCTCATTTGTTTGTATTTTTATTTTCCTAATTAAAACAAATAACTAAACTTAAAATACAAATAAATAATGTTTTACTAAAATAATAAATTAAATATATTATTTTTCTCCATGCATCACATAGGATGAAGAAAATATACGCATGTGATTTACATTGTATCCATAACCAAAACAATCACTAAACTCAAACAACATTTTAATAAAATAATAAATTAAATATATTATTTTTCTCCCAAAATGTGAAGAATACATGCTCATTTGTTTATATTTTTATTTTTTTTATAATAAAAAAATGTATTTTGATAAAAGTTATCAGTTTAGGAATCTATTAACAATTAGAGCCTATTGCTATTTGATCTTTGCAGCCATAATGCACCGAGGTATAAAAGGGGGGTGGGAGGTAGAGTGCACTTGAGACATAAAAAGGTTTGCCAAAACTCAAAATTACAACCTCAGACTTACAAGGTGACAAAAACGATAGTTTTCTTTTACTGAGCCATAATTCCCTCTCCATTAGTAGTTGATAAGCTGAGTGCACCTGAAACACAAATGAAACTTGTTAAAACTTGAACCTATAGTCTCAAAATCCACAAGGTAATATAAACAATGGTTTCATTCCACTGAACCAACGTCTAAAGAAAATATGCTCATTTGATTATAATACATTCGACTAAAAGGAGGGAAAAAAATATAAAAATGTGGCTGCTCATTGATTATAATACATCTAATTAAAAGGAGGGAAAAAAATAAAAATATGGCTGCTCATTTGATTATAATACATCCAATTAAAAGGAGGGAAACAAAAAATATAGCTGCAAAAAGAATGTTGCTGCCGGGATTCAAGCCCAGGTCTCCACGGCCACAACGTGGAATTCTCACCACTAAACTACAGCCACATGCTTTGAGACAGCACCTACATATTTATTGAATAAAAGATTTAAGAAAAATAATATTAAGCACGTAACAGAATATTAAGTTTGTCATGTGCACGAACCACTTTTTCTTTTATCTGTTTAGATTCGAGGACTGCTGTAGTATCATATTCATAGGTGACTAATAATCTTCCTTTATGAATCTCATAATTATAAAAACTAATACTCATTTGTAATGGCCACCTCGACTATTTATTTATTATCTAAACTATATATATATATATATATATTTTATTAATGAGTTAATTCAAATTCAATTAATCAGATCTGAATTTGACTAGGTCTGATATTTCCCCTTTCTTTTAGTGTAGTGTAGTAAATTTTTCTACGTCAAAAAAAAAATCAATTGAATTTACACCACTACAATAATTAAAACCCACAAAAAATAGTGTCGAAATAGAGATGAAATTTTGCAACTTTTAACTATAGAAAATAGCCAAAACAGAGCAATTAAGAGAACACAAATCCTTGGAAAAGTATTATTGAGTGAGAAAATATGATCAGATTCGGAAAAGAATAAACAAACAACAATAATGAACTCTAAGGCCTTGTTTGGCACATGGGAAAAGATGGGATGAGATAGGAAAATATATCCCACATTTCTTTTCCATGTGTTTGGTAAGCCAAAAGCAATTCCGGATAAGAAATCCTACATAATTTTTTCTCCAAATTTTTAACTATCAGCTTACCATCCCTACCCATGGGATTTCATTTGTTAAGAAAATAATGTATTCTCGTTAATAGTAGAGAGATCTCACTACTATTAATAAAAAGAGTATATTTTCATTATGTCTTTTCACTAATAGTAGAAAGATTTTGCTACTAATCTTAAAAAGGCAAACATATTTTTATAAGAATCAATCTTGTCTTCTCAATAGTAGTAGTGAGATCTTGATATTATTAACAAGAAGGCAAGATTGATTCATTATATGCCTTCTCAACAGTAATAGAGAGATCTCGCTACTATTAGCAAAAAGGCATTCAAAAAAATAATAAATTTGTCAGTTCTTTAAAAAAGTTAACACGGCGTGAATATACTTTTAATAATTCACAATTTAATTTTATAATAATAATAAAAAGTAAATTGTAAATTAATTAATTAATTTAAACTTTAACCGTTTATAAAATATAAATTATTTTATTATAAATTTTATCGATAACTTGAATTATTAAAATATAATTTATAATAATTAATATATTATTATAAATTAATTATTAAAATATAAATTATATTTTAATAATTTAAATATTAATTTTATATTTGAAATAATCATATTCAACATTCATCAAACACCAATATATCTAACCTAATTTTTTATCTTGACACCACTAAACACAGAATAATACTATTATAATACTAGCTTTTCCTATCCTATCTTTTCCCAGCTTTTTCCAAATTCTTTTACTGTCCTATCTTTTTCTATCCTCCTATCAAACGAGGCCCAAAGGACCCACTAACCGGAGAGGGTTCCCGCATAACAATTCCAAGCAAGCCTAACCACGTGAGTAGCATGAACAAAACCTCTTTGGAGGATTCAATTTTCAATGATAGTGTATATAACAACCGTAAAAGTAGTGTATAATTTAATAACTCACAGGCTTAATCGATCTCAAAACCAAGACTGACATTTTTTTTTTCCTATCGAAGTTGCTTGTGCAAATGAATTCGCTTTACAAAGCCTCACGAGTCTCCAACGATAACACTGCTTACTAAGAAAAATCCGGTTATAATCATTGCCATCCGACCACTGTTCGAAGTTTTTCAGCTTGCAGCTCTAAACTTCTAAAACGAAAGCTGCCAATCAATACTCAAAAGCTAGACAGAGTTCCACGTCCAAGATATCACAGTAATCATATAATAAAGCCTGAATGAGATTTAAGGATTCTCCTTCATAGGACTAGAACTCCCATTTTGCGTTTGTTCTGAAGGTCTTTGAGGTCTTTTACTCAAGAAGCTTTTCATGTATAAAGAACCAAAGACAATAACCTAGCAATGCATCCAAACCAAATCAATGTTATTAGAAAGGCCTAAGGAAATTCTAAATAAAACGGTAAGAAATGATTGAGGTCATGGGAAGCTTACTGCTCCAACCCACTGTTCCCAGCTCAGGGGATGTTGAAACCAAATGCATGAAAGCATAATGCTAACCAACTGCATTGCCAAAGGGACATCAGGTAGACTATCAGATGCATAGTTGATTGACACAAAGGAAAGAATTCTTCTAAAGGGTTAAACTCTACCTGTCTTGTGGTCATTATAGTAGCAAATGTGAGAGCACCAAATGTGCGAATTGTGTAAGAAATGAAAAACTGGCTAGCTGTTGCTACCTGCAACAAATGTCATTAACGATGACAATCTTCTCTTTTAATTTCCAGGAAGTAAAACAGAGAAAAACAAAAACAGAAAGAGAAGTTAGGGATTACTGCGTATAAACATACATAAGGAACTAATGATATATAAGACCTGCTAAAAAGTTCAAATATATTGTATGGGGTACCTAGTGAATAGCAGTGTAAAGAAAAGATCACTCACTGTGGAAAGCAAGGTGATGTCGAGGAAACAATCATTATGGCGAGTTACAAAGTCTATTGCTGGAAGAAGATGGCCTTGCAATATAAGACCTAAAGAATTAACGTATAAATAACACAATTACCAAATGCAAGATAAACAATTCAAATCGGACAAAAGTAAAAAAAGCTAGTACAGAGAAGATAAATATATTTTCTTTACTTAGGGATCATGTTAAAGATGAAGAATATAAAATGAAGTACATTACATAATGTAACAAAATTTTGAATAACACCAATTTTCAATTAAGCATTAAAATTTAGAATGAAAAACAAAACCCACACAAAAGAGAATTCCCATGCCAACCAATCAATCCCCATAAATGAACCGTGAACCACCTTTTAAGATACTTCAGATAAGTAGATGAGGAGGCAATATAAACAAAATGGTAAAAACCAAACAACAAAATATCAATAAGCGTGCTACCTGTAAAGCTGAGAACACAAGAACACAATGTAGTGTAGAATATTTGATTGTGTATCTCCATATCATAGCCTTTAAATAGTTTATCTTGAAACGTGCTCGTAAAGCCATCAAACCTATCAAACATACAAATGAGCATCTCAATGCCGGGTAACAAATAAACTTGCCCAATTATATCTCTCAATCATTTGGAAGATGTATGTTAATAGTAATGTTATTATCAATAGTAATTTTATTTTCTTCTTCTACAGAAAAAGACACATGTAGTGCAGTCTAAGTGCAGCGCTCATCATAAATTCTGGATGCTCAGAATGATAATACCAAACGTTAGAACCTAGTCAATCAAAAGGTTGGAGATTTAAAAAAGCTACTCATATGGACCATATATAATTGCTTATTTTGCAGTCTAGAGTAACAAGTGGCATTGTCATCATGAATCTACAATATCCAACAATCTGATTTATTTATGAGTCTCATTTCCCCAATAGGAGACTGGTCAGCATGAAAACATAAAGTGAAGATTTAAAAGGCACACCATAATCAAATAGGATAAATTATTGTCATATATAATTTTTTGATATGAAATAGGAAAAATTCATATAGATTGACTTATGAGTAAAATCTAACAGCTAATAAGAAACCAATTCAAAACCACAGTATGTCCAATTAAACCAAAAAAAGAAGAAGAAGAAGAAGAAGAAGAAGAAGAAGAAGAGAGGAAATAAGTTTCAAATTGATACCCAAGATAACCAATCATCAATGAAACGCCCCAAACAGTATTTTCCCTTCCTTTACCATATGGACTAATGTCAGATCCTGCCTAGAATCAAAAGTACAACATGTTAGATCAGCTTACACAAAGCATAACACAACTAATCCAGGTACTTGAGCGTCCACAAAAGAAGATCCTTAGACAAGAGTCTCATACATAAAATAAATTGCATCACTTTTTAAAATAAGAATAAGACATCCAGGATCACAAGCAAAAGAATATTCCATCATACTTTTTCATTGAAGCAATCTTTTCCATTTTTAGCCATGTACAAAACAAAATATGGTTTGTTTGTCAAATGACTTCATTTAGTGTGTACAGCTGTATATCAGCAGAAATGCAGTAATAATCGATGGTCAAAGGAACTTCAATGATATAAAAAGGTAGCATGCATCCTGCAGTTACCCAGTGGTTAATGCTAAGCCTTAAGTTTTTTGACTTGGTGACTGACAGAAGAGAAACTTCAACAATTATGCCACCATAAATTAAACTGAAGGACAAGCTGACACAGGGTAGTATCATAAGCTAATAATACAAAACCATAAGGGCTAAGAATTTAGTGCTAAAAAATTAAAACCAAATGTTTAATGTAAGATGTAAGAGCATCTCCAAGACACTCTTTATGTTACCCATACTCTCTAGTGAAGGGTATAAAATTGAGCTCCAACAAGCTCTTTATTTCTTAAACTTGAAGTAAAGAGTGGTGTTTAGCTCTCCAAATGTAGAGAGCCAAAACCACTCTCTACTTTATAATTAATGCACTTTCATTAGATTTTACACAACTTCCAAATAGTATTTACATTTAAATTTGCAAAACTGAACATAAGATTTATTTTTTACTTTTCAATGAAAAAAGGAAATTAGTAACATCATAATTGTTCATTGAAATTAACAAAATGAAGAATAGGATAGAGAGTTCATTGGACTTGTTGAACAAATTTGACTCTCAACTTGTTAAGACGCTCTTCGTTTTTTCTTTTTTTTTTTTTTGAAAAAAAAGCTTTATTTTAAAGAGCATTGTTGGAGATGCTCTAAGATGTCAACATTTATGACCTAGAAATATCTAGTGGTGATGACAAAAGCTGATCTTGATTCTTTTTATCAAATGGGATTGATTAAAAAATAATTTGAGTCAAATGTACATTGAGATGCCACATTTAGAATGGCATATCAATTATGATGATTCAAATGCACATGCCTGACTGAAATAGTAGTGGAATCAGAGACTAGGGCCATAGTCATTACCGGATATAGAATAAATACTGAACAGCCAAGGGTCACTAGAAAAGCTAAAAAATAGTCATTTCCCTTGTATTTCTTCTGCATAATGACAGTGCCCCAAACCTGCATGAACAATAAGAATATTACATAAACCAACATGATTAACCAGATAAGAGTTCAAAAGGACCACATATGGTGATTTGGTAACCACCAGGATTAACCAGATAATCATATCTTACCATAACAGGTATCATTTTTGCACATTTTGCAAGTGTCTGAACAGGAAAGCTGACATATTTAAGGGCCTGAAAAAAAAATTTGTAGTCATTAAAAGTGTACAAACAACACATACAACTTTCAATTAGCAAGTGGAAAAACCTTGCAACCGATAGAAATAACAGTGGAAAAATCTATTTGGAAAACTCACCATATATGATTGAAAAGGATTTTGCAATTAAGTGTCCCCTAAGCACAATGGCACAAATTATAACAAAAAGAACCGAGAATAGAGACAGCTTACCTCATACTGGCATGTTGTGGTTAGTATGTTTGATACTGAAACAAGGCAATACTTATAAACTGGAGCAACAGGATTCAAGGCTTTTTTACTTGCCTGAAAACGAGTAGAAATAAACTCACATAAAAAAAGAATAGAAACAAAAGAATTTCCCACTTAAAAGTTAAGGCTAGCATTAAGATGCCAATCCCATCCAACCACATTGAATATAGGTGCTCCTTCTGTTCTTTAATAAGACAGGTCAAAGTTTTATTGATAAAAGAATTGATCTTTTGGGAACTTGAATTTCATCAAGTCCAACCAAGCAAAATATGGAGATATAATAAAAGCTACTTACCAATAAAAAACCAGCGGAAACAGCAGAAGTGGTGATGCGGTTGCAGAAAACAAGAAATAATGAAAACCTAAACGGTTCCTTATTTAACCCATAAGGAACTCTCATGATTTTTTCCTGCAAGAAACAAACTTTCATCAATACCGGAAAACAATTTCTAATATGAGAGTGTTTTATTTAAGAATCTATTCAGAAGTCATACATAAGACAAGAGTCAATTGCAGCATGTATAAAACTAGGGGATCTTGAAAAATCTGAGGACCTATATAATAGGTTAAATAGGTGGAAACCATAGTGTTATTAATCTAAAGTTCACAATCAAAGCACCACCAACTAATAAGCTACTTCATATGACCATGTTTGGCTAAACACCCCTACTTTCTTCCAAAGTCTAAACAAAATTTAAAACTCCAACCACAAGTTAAAAACCCAAATGGCAAATGACCCAAAGGAAATCATTTTTTGATCTCTAGAACAAATAAAGCAATTACTCAACATTCACCTAAGCCATTGTGAGAATAACTTCAGCGTATAAATCCTTCCCCCTTTCAGGTTTTATAACAAAATTGACCAGTATCAGTTAAGCCCTCACATTGGACACTGCGAGGTAACCTGTCATCTCTTATAACATCACGGCGAAATTTGCAAACTGAAATATCTACATCACAAAGCAAATGACCAATAAAAGGCAAGGTAGATGTTATATATACCTGTAAAACACCATAGCTGACGAGAGTGATCATGATCCCAGATACAGCAAAAACCCCTTTCCATAACTTTTTGTCTTTCGGCGCACCCGGAGACGACGGTTCGGCCATAGCCCATCCACAACCAACAAATTCAAACCAATATCTGATTCACCGCCAAATCAGTGCAAAGCAAAAATAACATCCAGACCAATTAAGCAAAAAGCCCACAAACAGAAAGAAGGGTCTAGAGCTTACTTGTTTCCTCACAGTAAAACTAGGCAAATACAGCGCCGTTTAGATGCTCAGATACACGCTCTCGCCGGAGCAAACTCTACAGTGCCCAAAAATGGAAACTAAGGGATTGGAAAAGCAGAGAGAGAGAGAGTTAGATGGGCACGTGGCAAGGGAGGCTTTGAGGTGATAGGGAAGAGAGGGCTTCGAGGTCTCTAAGACTGAGTGAGCGAGAGAACAGTGTGAGGAAGCTAACAGTGTCAACAGCGTTTCGAAATCGCCGGCGTCTATTTCTCTTTCGTTTTCGGGCTCAAACAAGCCGCGCCACGTCAGTGAGTAGCGGGCTCACTTCCAGACTTGGTCGTACTGGTACTGGTATGGGCCTTTCACTTTTTAACTTTGTCAAAACACTGACATCTGGCTTCCACTTATTGGCAGGATTTGGTACACTTGGGTCAATTCATGGGCCCCGCAATTAGAAGGAAACTTTTATATTTATTTTTCTTTAACAGCATATTTATTTATAGATTTTTTACCAGAAGAACATTTATATATAGATGACTAATTACTATTTCTTAGATATTTTAAATATATATATATATATACCACTTTATTTTAACATAAAGTTATATAAATTAATTTGAAATTCTATTGCCTAATAAGTAATAAAAGATTAAAATTTATCAATATATGATATTTATAACGTGGAAGTTTTTTTTTTCTTGATTAATTATTCTGTGGAGGATGTTGAAATTTATTGGGTTTATATTACTGGACTTAAAACCTGGAGGTTTATCATATTTGCGTGTATTAATAAATTCTAACATCTATCAATAAGAGAGGTTTGCTGATTTTTTTTTTTTTAATTTTATAATAAAAACCAAATGAAATGATGAGATGTTACAAAGAATTTCCTCATGTTAAATCAAATTCATAAATTTATAACGCTACAATATATCGTAACTTTAACTTGTAAAGTTTATAAGCCACATGGTAGATTTTGATTGGTTAACACTTTATTAACTAATCAGTCTATCATGTACTTTATAAATTGTGACAAGACAACATTATTCTAATTTTTATAAAGATTTTAATCGGACTCTAATTCCATAATTTATATTAACAACAAAAATACAAATTTAGACCCAAATTTCAAACCCCAAATGTTTAACCCTTAAATAATTTCAAATTCTTCAAAAGTAAAAAACAAAAGAAAAAAAGTAACTTTATATTATTTTCCTATTTGCATTTCACTTTGTACTCCATGATTTATTTATTTATTTTGGAAAGATTAATAAAAAGTTTTACAATATACGATGAAAAATATGCAACAATAAATAATAAAGGTGGACAAAATTCTGAAACATAATGCAAGTAAACAAAAAATCCAAATTGGATAACGGCAAGTTGGCAACGCAGTGGGAGAGACACATCCAAAACCAGAGGTGGGCTTTTCTTCGCTTGTGCAGCACGTAACATGCAAATTATGGTACACAAACTACTGCTTAACGACTCCAAAAAGTGTCTTCAATTTTGTTTCCATGGACTTTGCATTGTTTTCTCACTGCATCTTTCCCCAATTCCTTGCCAGCACAGGGTACTTCCTATTCTCAACGCACGCTTACTGACTCTCACAGTCTTTTGTTTTTTGTATTGGTTTGAACTTATATATAATTTGTACTAGTGGTGATTCGGTCACAGCTTGCATCGATCTTTTGCGGCTCCTCAGAGCGTGGTAGGATTTGAAGCTGTTAGGCAGAGGTGGTTCAATTCAACCTGTTGGGCTGTTGGGGTGTCTGGAACTGGACATGGAAACCTGTTTGATGATCATATTTTGGAGGGAAAAAATGAAAATGGGTCTTTGTCGGGAGCTTCCTTGGACGACGAGTCGTCTTCATCTGCTCCGTTTGGGACACTGGATGCTGAAATTACCCCAGAAATCATAGATTTCTTTGTCAGTGATGCTGAGGGTGATCCTGATTGCCCTTCTGAAGGCTACTCTTCGATTGAGCAGGCTCTTAATGCATTAAGAGAAGGGAAGGTTGACAATCTTATTCAAATTCAAATTCCGTTTTAAGTATTGTGAACTGCAAGAGTGGTTAAATCTTATATAAAAGTTTCTTACAATCTATTTATGAAGTTAAACTTTATCAAGGGGTCTATGAAATTTTTCTTTTTTTCCCCTGAAAGAAAATGGGTTGCTTTATATGAGTTTGATAAAATTCTTAGCACAGGGAAGTTTATTTTAAATGCCAGTTGTTAATTAGTTTTACCTTTTCTACTTAGTTTGTGATTGTTGTAGATGATGAAAATGGGAATATTGAAGGAAACATAATAATGGCAGCATCACTTACAAGTCCCAGGGATGTGGCATTCATGATAAAGCATGGGTCAGGGATTGTCTCAGTGGGCATGAAGGTGGAGGATCTTGGCAGATTGAAGCTTCCTCTAATGTCACCAGACACTGAAGATGAAGATTCTTCTGCCCCCACTTTCACAATCACAGTGGTGATGCTTTGAAATCAATAGTCACAGAATCATATTATATGAATAGGATTCAAGCCACTTTGGTAGCTAGGCTGAAGGTGCATTTCAAAACCTTATTTTTTCTGCTTCTGTAGGATGCAAAAGCCGGCACATCTACTGGAGTATCTGCAACAGACAGGGCAAAGACAGTTCTTGCTCTTTCATCTCCGGAGTCTAAACCGGAAGACTTTCGAAGGCCAGGCCATGTCTTCCCTCTAAAGTACCGAAACGGTGGGGTTTTAAGGAGGGCTGGTCATACTGAGGCTTCTATTGATCTGGTTGTTCTTGCAGGATTGCAGCCAGTATCTGTTCTTTCAGCTATTGTTGATGCAGAAGATGGCTCTATGGCCACTTTACCCTATTTAAGAAAGCTGAGCTTAGAGTACAGCATTCCAATGGTCTCAATAACTGATCTGATTAGGTGAGCCACCTAATAGTATCTTGTTTACGGATGTCTCCTAAAACACCTTTCTAACATGCTGATAACTCTTCCTTGAATTTTACCTGTCTTTCCATAAATCTAGAGAACATTTGAGTGACAAATTATGAGATTGAAGTTATTCCCTTTGTCTTTGAATCCTCCAATTTGATTATTAACTGCTAAGCTTGCATATGCTAATTGTACTTGAATCAATCTGTTAAGTTCCCAATATGTAGGTATTCAATCAAATGACTGTTCATGATTCACACTATGTAATCTGCCCAAAGGTATCGGAGAAAGAGAGAAAAACTGGTAGAAAGAACTGCTATTTCACGTCTACCTACAAAATGGGGTCTTTTCCAGACTTACTGTTATCGCTCGAAGCTAGATGGAACAGAACATATCGCCGTTGTGAAGGTATTTGAGTTTCTTTACAAAGAGCTTCATTTGTGTATTTATTTTCAGAGTAGAAATCATCCAAACTTGCAGTGCTGCTAATTCCATTTCAACAGGGAAACATAGGAAATGGGCAAGATGTCCTTGTGAGAGTTCATTCAGAATGCTTAACTGGGGATATATTTGGTTCGGCTAGATGTGATTGTGGCAACCAGTTGGATTTAGCAATGCAGTTAATTGAGCAAGCTGGTAGAGGAGTTGTTGTTTACCTCCGAGGTCACGAAGGAAGAGGGATTGGACTTGGTCATAAGCTTCGAGCCTACAATTTGCAGGATCAAGGTCATGACACAGTCCAGGCCAATATAGAACTTGGATTAGCCATAGATGCACGGGAATATGGTATTGGCGCCCAGGTCAGTTTGATAAACCATTTCACTTCAGAAAACATATACTTCTTGTAAGCAAATAGACCCAAATAGTTATTTTTCTGAGACTGTATACAACTATTGCCTCCCAATGTTTCACCATTTTTCTAAATGGTAATTTTCTGAGATGGCAAAAAGATAGTAGAGGCAACAAGAATTCACAAGTTGCATGTTCAGAAACTAAGTGATATTTTGCTTATAGAGAAAGGTTTAAGTGAAATAAAATGAATATGTTAGTACCAACAGTTTAGTTACTTCTCTGACCTTTGTGTCATGATTAAAGCTATCTAATCTGGTTTTGTTTATGCTCCAATAGATACTGAGAGACATAGGAGTTCAGACTATGCGCCTAATGACCAACAACCCTGCCAAGTTCACTGGCCTAAAAGGATATGGGTTGGCTGTGATTGGAAGAGTACCTGTCCTAACATCAATTACTGAGGAAAACAAGAGGTACTTGGAAACAAAACGCACCAAAATGGGTCACGTTTATGGTTCTGATATGGAAGGACCATTAGCTGGATTTATGAACCAAAATGTGAATAACAAAGACCTACCAGATATTGAAAGTTAAAAGGCTACACACTCATTTTGGATTTATGAAGCCAATTCCTTCTCTACCAATGAATGTTTTCCTCCATGTGATTATTGGTTATTTATTGGTAATGATTATTTTAATGTTTGTATGGTAAAGCAAACGATTAAATCCAAGTGGGGGAAGAAAGCAATTCACATCAATCTAAGAGATGTTGATCCCAATATTCTTAGAGTTATTTCTTTGATATATATGCATTAATTTATACAAAGAATTGTGAGAAAGTATTTGAATTAATGTTTTGCAGCAAGGCTTGTTTTCATATGATATTAGCATTTCTTGGTGTGATATCTTCATTCTGAATCTTAAGCATGATTTCATGCTTTTCTAAAGAGGAAGCTTGATCAAATTACAAGTAATTTTAGCCATTAACTTTATAATGATATGGTGAAATTCATGGAGCAATATTAGAGACTAATCGAGGTCCACGTAAGCTGACCGGGACTGCTGTTAGAAAAAAAAAATAATAAATTACAATTAATTCAACAAAATGTTAAAGGTTATATATAGTGCCCTATAAATGTGGCAAACATGAGGATGAGGGTAATATAGAATCATGTGTGAATTTTGGAATCTCTTATCATTATATTTTTAGAGTTTGGAATGCATTAATAAAAAGGAAAATATTCAACAGTTTTTAATATAAAGAAAGCTTCAAATTTGTATAATGTGTATGTCTTATTCTCATTCTTACATTATGTTTTGTTTTTTTCTCTTACTAACAATGAGATCAAAAATCTTTCATGCTTGTTTTTTTCCTTCTCCATAATGGATTCTAAACTCCTTTCTCATAGGTCCATAAAGTTGAGAATTTTTTAGAAAATAAATATTTTCTTTCTCACTTTTATATAATTTTTTAATTCCTTATTTTTATCCAATCAAATAATAGAAATTAAAATCTCAATTAATTTGAAATCATTGTGACCATCTAAGCCACTATCAGTATCAAGGCTTTGTGTGTCCGTTTTATAAAAGGTTTTTCCATGTTATGCTCAGATTCAATTCAATTTGAATTTTTTTGACCTTTTTTTTTTAAATAATTATTTTATTTCAAAATTACAGTAACACACTTAAAACAATGAATTAGTTTTTTAGGCTGTTTATGATAAATTTTTCTTAGCCACAAATTTGCAATTTGTAGAAGAGTTATAGGAAAAGCAAAACAAAAAAAAAAAAATTAAATTACGTTGAAAAAAAAATCATGTAACTTTTAATTCCCACTGAAGAGTTCATAAAAAATGAAAATTTTAACAAAGTAAAAGAACGAGAAAAAAAGAAAGAAAAAGAACTAAATTCAGTAATTAATTCTGCCAAAATAAATAGTATTGGCCTCATTAAATTGGGCAGTCACGAATTTAAAATTTAATAAAAATTAATCCAATAATAATAATAAAAACAATAATATGCAGAATTAAATTTCACAATTAATATAATTAAAAATATATTTGATTTTTCATTCAACTGATAAAAAAATAATAATTTTAGGAAACGCTGGTTAAAAAATTTAAATGAGTCCCAGAGGGACACGGCATCAAGAAACGCTGCTGTAAACCTCATGGCTCATGAATTCGAACCCCACCAAACAAATTAGAAAGAGCGCGAGCCCGTGCTGGTCTTAAAAATTGAAAGAGACGAGGACATTCTGGTAATTTCAGCTAATGATCACTATATAGATCTATCTTCCTTCGCCGTCATCCCGAACCCTAGAGACGGCCAATACGCTTCCCAACCACAGGTTTTCTTTCTCTCTCTCTCTCTCTTCTACCTCTCTCATTATCTCTTTCATGGTCGCAAAGTGGATGAATATTAGCATAATTTACTTCTTGTGTTTCTGCTTGTTCCGTTAGGGATTTCAGGGTGATTATTAAGCAGAGCTTCTTCTGCTTCCAATGGCTCCTAAAGGTACACACTCCGTCATTGCTCTACTTTGTGCTCTGTGCTGTTTATTTTCACGTTCTATCTGCAATTTTTAGTTTTGCTTTTAACTATTTTCGAAACCTGCCGTTTGATTTGCTGAGTAAACTGTGGAAAGATGGCGGTGAGCCTAGTTTATTTGTTAAAATGCTATAATTTTGTTGCTTTTACGGGTATATACGGTCAACAAAGCTAAGCTATATACTGTGTAATCTAATCCCCTTCTGTTTCCTACATATTATATTCAATGATGCAATGCTGCAACTGTGTGAAAATTGAGCATCAATATTTTTGAAATCCCTTTTTGTACATGAAATGAATTTGACCTCACATTACTATATGTGTGTTTTAGTTTATTGATGTCACGGTGCATTGTTTATACGAAGAAAGAATTATACTTATTGATAGGATGGTCATAACAAAGGTCATTGGTTTTCCAGTGTCTTGATGATTAGAGAATCGTGGACATATTGATAGGTTTATAACAGTAGCCATTGGATTTCTAGTAGTAGGCGCAAAAGGTTGATATTACAGTGATAAGTTCATAATAATCATAAGGATTTTCCTTCCCTGATAAGTTTAATTGCACAGATAAGCCAGTTGATTACTTGAATGGTGCATATGCATCTAGTGTTTCAAGCCTCATCCCCAACCTGTATAGTTGGTTGGCTGTGACACAATGAAGGAAAATTTCACATATGCTTTAATCTTGTTTATGGTTTTGGAAGCAGAATTATTCATGTGTTGGTATGGGCTGACTTCCTGGTTTTATGCTACTTCATTTGCAAAACTGTAGATAGTAGTAAATTTGTGATGCTCATTTTTCTTCCATAGTATCAATCAGTACGTAATAAGGGATTATGTATAGTAAAAAATTGATCTTGCATATGCTAATGCGTGATTTTCATGAAATGGGATTGATGTAAATGATTGATGCATGGAAAAAGTTGTAACCAACCAACTAGACATGCTGGAATGATCGACTAATACATTCAATTTGATAATAGTTATGCTATTTTTCTCCCCTTTGTTCCTTTCCATTTAGGTCTTTTCCTGTTTGTTAGCATCCCCTTATAGAATTTATAACTGTGGATGCATGCATGTTGACTATGGTCGCACTTCTCCCCTTTTGACTGTTGGATATCATATGCAGCTGATGGTTCCAAAAAGGTAGATCCAAAGGCACAAGCCTTGAAGACTGCAGGGGCTGTGAAATCAGGTCCAGCTTTTAAGAAGAAAGCTAAGAAAATCCGAACAACAGTTACCTTTCATCGGCCAAAGACATTGAAGAAAGATAGGAATCCCAAGTATCCACGCATTAGTGCTCCACCAAGGAACAAGCTTGACCACTATCAGATACTAAAGTATCCCCTTACTACTGAGTCAGCCATGAAGAAAATTGAAGATAATAACACTTTGGTTTTTATCGTTGACATACGCGCTGACAAGAAGAAGATTAAGGATGCAGTCAAGAAGATGTATGATATTAAGACCAAGAAAGTGAATACCTTGATCAGGTGAGCCTTAGGTTTGCTTAAAAAGTACGTGTTACAGACTTGTTTCCCTGTTACTTTGAGATTCTCAACGCTGTAATTTAATTGTTGTGATGCAGGCCTGATGGAACTAAGAAGGCGTTTGTTAGATTGACACAGGACTTTGATGCGTTGGATGTGGCAAACAAAATTGGAATCATTTAAGGTAGTTTAAGCCTTTAGAGCATTTTTCATTTAAGATTCTTTCTATCAAATTCTATTGGTAGTAGGAAAGTTTTGTGAGACGTTGAGCTGGGTCATACTTTTAGTTTTGAGGATGTAATCTTTTGTTGCTACTGATTGTTGTTTTGAATTCTTTGGTTATAAAAGCATTAGTATGTGTAGTAGCCACTGAAGCTTTTATTTGCTTATTTTGATGTTGATTGTTTGGATGAGGCAAGCATATCTGAACTGATTCCTATAAATCAATCACTTGGTTTTGTTAAATTACAAACTAACAGTGTGAATTTACATATAATGGATAAGTATTTGTGTTTACCAGTTTCTTCTAATAAGGCTTACTTTCTTAAATTCTTTCTAACTACTTGTACAATTTTTTCTTCTCCACAAGATGTTTCATCAAATTCAGATACGGCCATAAAAGACTCCCAACCCATTCTTGACCCGCAAAACCCGCGAGAGAAACATCCAAAGTAGTAGTAGACAAAGGCGTTAAACTCCAAAATGGTTGGGGAAGACACTGAAAAGTAGGACTAATACAACAAATAAATGTGTTGATAAGATGAATTTATAGTTGGTGAAAAGATTGAATATTGAATCACTCTCAGGAAAAAAAAAAATTGACGACGTGGAAAACAATTTAATAAGTAGTTGGGGGTTAATTTTTTCTTTCTTTCTTTTCGAGGGAATAGTTGGAGTTATGTTGGATTAAATTTTGTTTAGAATCTAAACGGCTCTAATCATGAAATTGGACTTTCATTCAATAATAGGATAAAAACACTGTCCATGATAATCTATTTAATATCAGTTTATTAACCTGAGTATAAACCTCCATATCTCCCAAAATGGATGGTTTTCATTTCGATTGGAAAAAAAAAAAAGGTAAGGTCAGAGTCTCAGCTACAATATCTTTTAGGGGTACAATTGTGTTGAATTCAATTTAAAATCATGCCGCCATTGAAGTTATGCTGGCTTGGCTAGCATGAAGCTCCAACCACGGAAATTTAAGGAGTCCCAAACATTTTGTTGTTGACTTGGGCACCACTTAACTACCAACTCCATTCTGTCTCTTGGCGATCAAATTCCCACGAGTAAAAGGAAAAGATCTTCAGGAAGCACACTTTCTAGGCTGTTTCTTTCCCGCCAAACAACAAGAAGAAAAAATTGAAATCAATTGCCAAGGCTTGATTCCGTCCTAGCTACCGAGTTGTTCAAAATAGTAGATTGTAGAAATTGGTAGTGCGCTGCCCTTTCTTGAAAGAAATCCTCCCTTCTCAAAGTCTCCAACAAAGTGTACATAGAAACAGGGTATTCATGGTCTTCAAAAGCAAAGCCATTGACCTCTGATCTGCACAGAGGACAAGTGGAATGAGACAGAAACCAAGTGTCAATGCATGAAATATGGAAAGCATGCTTGCAGTTCGGTAAAAATCTCAGCCATTCTCCTTCCTGAAACTCCCCCAAACACACCGCACAATCTGTGCTCGTCTGATGACCCATTTTACTTCCTCCATTTTCTTCCTTGAACTGTGTAATAGGTAAAGAGTGGATGAGAGAAACTTCAAGTCCATGGCTGTGAAACTGTAGAGAAGGATCGTCCAGGTTGGTTTCGCTCAAAAGCAGGCTACCGGCTTGGTTTCTTGATGAAAAGTTGCAGCAAAAGCTTTGGAGTATTCTGAAGTAAGAGAGTAAGAGGATGATGATGGAGACTGTAGCAACCGAAGCGATCGCCCATGGATTCCAATGTGAAGGTACTGGCAATGGAGACGTGTCTGGACTCAGAGAGAAGATATGTATACTTAAGGGGTTCATTATTTTGAAGAACTACATTTCCAGAATGACTAGGATTTTCACAAGTATAAAGATGTCGTAAACGATGAAATCAAAGGAACAACAGTTGTGGAAGACAAGAGGTTGGTGATGATACTAAGGACAGCCCATTGCTTGACCCGCCTGTCCTGATTTATTTACCGTACAAATCTACGGCATAGTTGCAATTTTTTACGTACACTTTTTGTCTGATTTTGAGGTTCAAAACAAAACATAAATAATCAATTTTACTTTATTCTCAAGACAAAAATACAAGTATCAAAAGAGAATTTCAAATGCAACAAATCTGATATGCAAGCAAGCAAAAAAAAGAAAAAATGAAAAGAAAAAGAGACTAAAAAAGTTTAAAAGCTATTGTCATTTAAAAAAGTTCAAATCCGGAAACAAGAGTATTTATCCCATTTACACCATCATCATCAATCACATAAACTTGATTTTCTTTACACAAATTGAAAAAAAAAAAGAGGCAAAACTTTGTATTGAATTTTTTTATTGCAGCCTTTGTCGCTTGCTAATTGGGACTTGGTTGCAGAAGCTTGAACTTGAAGTCAGCAGCAGCCTTGAATTGTTCAAGCATGAACTAGACGGCCTACCATTAAAATTCAGAAAGGAAGCTGAACAAGTTTGGGAAGGCCCACGAGACATCTCCGAAAAGGAAAACGAATTAACCGGCTTCTGATCAATATATGAGAGATTTTCCACTGGTTTCTGATTAAAACCAGAAGAAACAGCTTCACAGCCTTTGATGGAAACTGGTGGGATTTTGAAGTGTTGCAGAGGAGGAGGATTTCTCCACCTAGGAAGAGGACCAGCAACAAGTAGTGTCTTAAGGAGCGGACCAGACTCCATCACTGCCTCCATCAATTTTCCCTTCTCGGGAAGTACTTTTCCCTTGACAAGATTGTCAATCACAGCCATAGCCGGATCGGTTTTAGCCATGGATGATGAAGAAGGCGAAGAAACCAAACCAGTTGGCGAAGAAACCAAATAGTCTTGATGATTCACAAATGGCTGCTTCGCAAAACCCATGTTGCCAGAATCAGCCATGTTGTTAGAATCAGCCATGTTGTTATTCATGTTTGAGAAATCTGGGGAAGAAACTGGTTCAAACAAGGAATCGACAGGCGAAGAGCCATGTGATTGGTGGTTGTATGTCTCTGAGAGATTGCTTGATTCCGTGATGCTTGAGTTTGATGCTTTGGGAGGCAAAATGAGAGGGCTCTCAGGCTTTGGATGGTGAGGTACAACAGAAGTTAATTCAGTGGGACTTGAAGGTAATATTTTGTTGAAGAGTTTTTGAAGTTGATCTTTTGCTTCGTCTCTCTCTTTGCATACAACTTTTAGAAGATCAATCAAGCTCTTCACATTTTCCTCACTCTTTCTGATTTCTTCCTTTGCTTCCATTTTCACAGATTGCAATTCAATGGTGGTGTATAGAAGTTTCTGCTTCAAGTCATCCACGCTCTATCATAATCAAAACACAGCTTGGTTAATTTGATAATACCAATAATAATGACATAAAAATAATGTACAAAAAGAAAAATGATGGGTTTTCATACAGAGAGATAAACATGGAGACGAAAATATTTGACAAATTCACAGAATGCTACTACTGGCAGAAACAGTGGTTCCAGAAAACAAAATCAGGTTCATGAACAACTATTTCAAAGTTAGGAAGAACAGTAGAAGAGCAAAAAAGTCGTTTTGGTCAAATTATACAATATTTTTTAATATTAGGAAAAGAAAAATGGAAGATAAAAGAGGGAGACACCATTAAACCTACCTCTACAACAAAATTGATCACTGGGTCCCTATAACTTAACCACATGAAGCACCATAAGCTTCAATTAATAACATGTTACCCAAAGTTTTGAACTGAGACATCTCTGTTCGTAGCAGTGTACAGAAAGTGCTCATTGTTCCTGAATTAAAAAACCTCTATGCAAACCTATACTGCTAATGGTGTGGAAAGTGATATGGAATTCCCAGTAGAAAGGGTAAAACCTAAACCTTTGAAGTGAAGAATTAAGGAATTGAAACAGCCCCAAGTTGTATATTTTGCACAGAAAAATTTGTTGTTTCTGCTGAGGTTTTTTCAAAAGCGAACAACGAAAAAGAAAACAAAGCAAAACGAATTACCTATTAACAATCCGAGTCTCTCAAAGGACCATTATAGGAATTAATAGATGAATGAAAAGAAACCCAGAAAGCATTTTGAGCTGAATGTGACTATGCTGTGATAGAAATGGCCAAAAGAGAAAATAATAATAATAATAATAATAACAATTGAAGCGAAAAGAAAAGTTCTGAAATGCCAAAACAAACAAGACCCAGAAGCAATTTTTCACAGAAAGGTCTCTGAGAAGAAGAAATCAGCGACCCACCTCATGGTAACTCCACAGAGAACCCATTTCCTCCATAGTAAATCACCGTTTGTGGGAAGAGAAAATTACAGGAAAGAAAAAGCTAGAGGATTAGGAGTTAGAGCAAAGTGAAATGTGTCTCATTTATAGAACAACAAAGCCGTATAGGACAAGAGAGAGAGAGAGAGAGAGAGAGAGGGAGAGCGATGGCTTTCTCACAAAGTTCCAGAGAAAGAAGTGAAGATCAAAGAAAATTTTTTATTCCTATTTTCTACTCTCTGTGTAAATTAAAATCCAATTTAATTTCTCAGTAATTAAATAAATAAAACACGTCCCACTCTTTCAGGAACTTTGTCTCTTATTACTCTATGAGAAAATTTCTCTCTCTCGCTCTCTCTTTGGTCAAGAACTATATTTCTGCTTAGATTTTCCATATTTGTATATATTCTTTATATATATATATATATATATATATATAATGAAATTTTAAACGGCCACAATTTTTCCTGCCAAAAAATAGTTCACACAATTCACAGGGAGGTGGTTTACGCGGTTTATGTTTATTATTAAGGGTGAACATCCCATTATACCCCTATTTTAATAATGGCTTCCCTCCGGCGGCTCGTGGGGTCAAAAGGAGATATTAGTATACGGAAACGGACCACTATCAATCATGATGTGCTTTCCACTAATCAGCACCGTCCGATTCTTGGTTTTTTTTTTCTCTTCGGAAATGTATTATCTTCATATTATTTCAACACATTAATTGGCATGCTATAATTACGTGTAGTTTTTACTTTTAAATTTATTACCAAAAAGTTTTTACTTTTAAATTTGACTATTTTTTTTCTTCATCAATGGTAATAATTGGGAGAAGACTTCAGCTGTCTCTGATTTATTTGATGAGTACATTTGGAAGTACTGCAGCTGTGCTTCACGCTGAGAGTAATTTTATTTTTTTTTTAAATATCTGTCTCATAATTTATAGATCTATCTATATTTTTTTAAAATACCCACAAACCTTCGTGTCCCTATTATATTCTGTGCTTTGTTTTTTTTTTTTTCTTTCATAAACTATCTAAGTACTAAATTCTTTTTTTTTTTAATCTATCCAACAATTATAAATAGGAGACTCGCTATCAGTCAGCGAAAAAATTTTACTTTAAGTTATTAAACTCTTTTTAAATTTTACTCGCCACAGTTAAAGAAGATAAGTTTTAGATAGTAAGAATCATAACATAGGTAGATAGTGAAGTCACAAACATACAAATACCACTGCACTTTTTTGTTAATCTTTTCGAGACTCGCCAAAAATGAACAAGTAACTTATAAATATTTTAGAAAAATTAACAAAGTTGTAAAAATTATATTTTTTTCAATTCTTATTGAAATGATTTGATTGAAAAACCAAAATACTCAAAACATAATATAGTTTTTTAAAAAATAAAAATGTTGAAAAATAAAAAAAAATTATAAGAGTAGACAAGAAAGCAAAAAGTAAAAAAAAATAATAATAAAATATAAATAGTTTAAAAACTTATAAAAATCATATCTCATTCAAAACTTAACAAAATTATTTGATTCAAAAATAAAAATACTCATAAATTGATATAGTTTTATAGAAAATATACCACAAAATAAATAAAAATTATAGTAGTACAGAATAAAAAAACAAAAAGAAAAAAAAATGAAAAAGAAAAAAGAATGATTTAGTTGTTAATAGTAGAATTTGGGGATATTTTTGATAATAATGAATATTTTTTAAAAAAATTATACGTATCGGGTATTTTATAATAATTATTAATAGGGTGGGTGTTTCACCAAACTATCTTTTTTTTATCCAAGCAAAATATATATGTATATATATATTATGTATATATATGTAATTCAATGTTCGTCTCATACATTATCATGTCCTCATGTCTATCACTATTATGTATATATTTAAAAAAAAAAAATGCAGTGGCAACATGCATCATATTAAAACCTTCAAAAGACCTTGTGATTGATAAACTTTGGATTTTACATCTAACGTAATACTCTTAGTATAAAATAAATTCTCACAATAAAAATATAAAATAAAAAAAGTCACTGAGATTATTTTTAAAAGGAAAAAAAGGCAACAAAAAAATATTTACATATATTTGATGAAATTTTTTTAATGAAAGAAAAACTACCTTACATGGATTTTTCAAATTCACACTCTTAATTTCCAATATAAAAGATTTACCAAAATATGGTTTAATATTACATATAGTTGATGAATTGTTATTTATTTTTTTATTTATTTATTTTGTAAAGAACTACTTTACATGAATTCTTATTCAAATTCAAACTCATAATTTCCAAATATAAAAGATTGTTAAAAAAAAAAAAGTTTAATTTTACATGTAGTTGATGAATTTTTCCTTTCTTTTCTTTTTCCTTTCTGTTTTTTACTGAAAGATCTACCTTACATGAATTCTTATTCAAACTCTTAATTTCCCAATATAGAAGACTTACCATAAAATGTTTAAATTTGCATATAGTTGATGAAAATATGAAAGGACTACCTTATGAATTCTTATTCAAATTCAAACTCATAATTTCTCAATATAAAAGATTGAAATAAAATGGTAATGGTCATGGTGATTGTGATCATTCATTCTGAGCGGGATTCATCTGAAATTTTAAATTTTTATTGGCGAGCATGTGTCATTAAAATAATAGACGATACAGGATTCACTTTCCTTAATTAATTTAGTTTTAAAAAATTTTCCATGTCAACTTCTAAATCCTCTTGTGAACATCATCAGTGGGATGAATAGAAAAATTTTAATAAACCACTTACCAAAAGAAAGTTTAAATTTGATGGAATATCATATATTGCCTAGATATACAGAGATATAATTGATTTCCTATATCTATAAATAAATAAATATGTATATAAAAACTATTATTTCTAAATTTACAATTGCAACATCGTTTTACATAAACCTTTTTATGTATTTTACCAATATGCATGAATTAATGCACAAGCAATTTATTTTTTACGTGTAAAAAAGTTACAAGGGGGGGTGACCTTTGTTTACTTTTATATTTTCATAATCTCCTACAAAGTAGAAACCAACAAATAATAACATATCAAATCCATGCATGCAAGCATTGCAAGTTGCATAGTTGAAATTAACAAGGTCTCTATTTGTCCGTAACATGGACTTCGAGTTTGCCAACTCTATAAAATATTTACACTCTTAATCGTCTAATATATTATTTGGGTTTTATTTTAATTATAATATATATGTGTATAATACTAAATATTGTTAAATAGTAATTTATTGGATGGACCCAAACTAATTAATAGATTATATTTGTTAATTTGTAGGGGGTGGTACTAGATTTCCTTGGGAACTTCCTGATAGAGAAATGAAATCCAACCATATATAATGGGTTTGACTCTTATTATGTTATTCTTATTTGCTTTGGTAACATTTTCCTCTTTAATTAACAAATTAATATATAATTGTTATCACTAATTTTTAATGCCTACTTTGTAGGCTTGAGCTCAATTATGATGGGCCGTTGTGCTGGATTTATCTTGAAGAAACTATTGTAGAGGGAGGATCAAAGGAGACCTTGAATAAGCCGGAAGCAAGGGTGGGGATGCCATTGAGACGGTTAGGATACCTACAAACACAAGAAATGGTTAGTGGGGGCACCGGTGTGAGTATCGGTGCGCACCCTCCAACGTTCAAGTCACTATTCTTTTATAGTTAAAATTCCAAAGAATACACTAAAGAGAGTGTTTTTCCTCTAGCCCGTATAAGAGAGTTCCTCTGGTTTTTTTCTGCTCTATTGGTGCTTCATCCCCTCCTCAAACAGGTAGAGATTATCTTTTATCCCTTAGAAGTGGAGCCATGGATGGATGACATATGGTGTCTGACTCCCTAGAATGATGTCACTTAGCCCTCCTCCCGGTTTCACCCTATGCTCCAGACTCATTGCAAGTTGTGTAGGGAGGCGGAGGTCAGACCTACTGACATTGGCGTAAACGTACTTGTCCACTACGCATGGAATGGTGGTTGAGCTTTTCAATGTGAAGTGGGCTAAGAAACGGCTGATCAGAGGACCTGTGATTCCTTTCAGGTTGGGCAGGCTGACTTTCTTATTTATGCAAGAGAATCGTCCTGGCTTCAAGCACCAGTTGTCCAGCAGGTGTTGTTTTAGATAAAGCTCATTCTTCAATCCCATTTAACACCTTACAGATTGTTCAATGCATGTCAGACATATTTATCTAAGTTGAAATAGCAAACTGACAAGCTCTAAAGGGCTTTTTGAATCTTTTTTCCGCTCTAAAAAATATGGGTCAGTCTCTATCGTGCTTTATTGGTGAATTGGACCTAAGGCATATGGATTCTGAACTAGTCCAAAAGAGAGGAGAAATTTACCCATATCATTAATTATTTAATTTGTCTCTCTTAGATAGCCACCTACTCGTGAATATGCCACAAGGTGTTTACATTCTAGGTCAGCATTGCGATTACGAGTAGCCATATTCTAACTTTTTTCTCTCCTGTTTTGGTGGTAAGGCAGCGGCAAATCAATATAAGTAATTCGTAGATTTAAGCCTCAATGCAACAAATTCAAATTTAAAATTAAGCACTGTTTATAGTTGAAAACTACTTGTCAATCTGATTAATAATTAATAAAGATCTTCGCCACTTTTAGCGTTTCATATATATATATATATATATATATATATATATATATATTAATACATGTTTATTATTATTAGATGATCATATAAAAAAAAGCTATATACGTATTGCATTTCTTCAAATTAAGTTTTATTTTCAGTATATACATAAACTTTGATAACTAATTCATTTATTTTTCTATTCCGAATTAAAATTTGACATATTATCTGTAAAAGAAGACATGTGATATGAGTTAGTTTCATATCCACACTCATATATAGAATTTAAATCTCGTGCTTTAATATCTGTAATCTATTTACGTTTTCACCATTAATTCTTTTACAAGTATAAAGTAAAATAATTACTAATTTTACATATATAAATGATATGTCATTACTAGAGTAGAGTGAAAGGATAAGTATTGGAATAATAAATTTGACATATATTTAAATTAGCTTATTTTAAACCTCAATTTCATTGGACAGCTCGATAGTTTGTTTATCTATTATTTCTCTTTTTATTTTGGGTTCAAGTTCTTTCAAATAAATTTATACAATATGTAACTAAAAATTGGGCTCATACATTATATTGCAACGTTTGGTTGTACTTGAGTTTATTCCTTTGTATCATATGACTCAATCTAACGCAAACAGCTTTATTTGGTGTAGATCCACATGCTATCGTTATATATATATATATATATATATATTTTTTTTACTAATAAATTTAATATTGTCTCTAAGGGGTTAGGCACAGACAAAACCAAATAATAATTTTAATTTTCCATACAAATTTTGTTGAATTTTTAAGTACAAAAACCAACCTGATGTTATCACAAAACCTAGTTCTGACTTCTAACAAAGACAAAAATTGCACATGGATGAGGTCCTCAAGAATTCCACTACTTCAATAAAATCAATAGCACTTTTATTTATTTCTTTATCCCCGACAAACGGTTTCGGCACTCTTTCTCTAATTTCTTTACATCCGCCTCCTCCTAATATATATATATATATATATATATATATATATTATTTAAAGGGTTATAACCTAACCCTTGTAATATACAAGTCTTATGCCTCTTCTACCTCAGCCATTTGATTGACTATTTATGAGTTTGCTTCCATTATTAATTACGTCATTACTAGTTAATCTGACGGCTAGGGTAGAAGTAGTATGCATGTAGTGTACAACTACGTGAAAAAATATAGTTTTTTTCGGTGTTCCCATTGTATATATATTATTCTAATACTTGGTACTATTTACGTGGTTTAATTTATTATATAAAATACTTAGCGCTAAGTATTTTAAAGTGCCTTCTTTTTTTTATGAATTATTTTAAAGTGCCTTGTTTAGGGACAAAACTGCTTAATTATTTTAAAGAAATAAATAAATTTGTGGTATCTAAATACAATGTATCTACTTGCTTACACCGTGTGCAAGTGAGTGCCTAATTATATGTAAATGTTCATTTTTAATTCTTTCACATTATAAGCATTTAGATACCGCCGTTTGTTGACTATTTTTTAAAGATTTTTTATTCCATAAAATAAAATGAAACTTGTAGAGTTACGAGGTCTCAATCACTGTGGCTTGTTGTATATGTGATTCATTAATGAATCAATTTCCTTATCCACGCTACATGTGCTTTCGTGTTCTTATTCTTTGTTTTTATGTCTCTCTGTGTCTAAATCTTAAGAATGAACGTAAAAAGAAATTAACATGTATATTATATATTTATTACGTCCTTAGATTCTTCATGTTCCAAAGCAAATGTATCAAAATAGAATAATAGATTAAATGTTTTATATATGTAGTAGACAAATATTAACTAGTTACACTACTTATGTATGCATAAAATCCTATAAAAGAATGTAAAGAAAAATGGTTTAATACCCTTTGTCAAATTTCGATTAGGTATCTTTTAAAAATTTTCTTTCAATTGAGTCTCTCTAACTTCCAATTTGATATTTCTTTCAAAATTACTCACAAACTTTTCCAAATTTAAAAATATAATTATACAGTTTAGATTAGAGAAGTTGAAGAAATATTATCATTGTTTGTAAAAAAATTTGAACAGGTCATGGTGGCTTACACTGGTAGTATGATATTTAAGACAGTATAATTATGTTTTTTAAGAAATTTTAGAAGAAGGACAAATAAAATCAAATTGAAAATAAAAGAGACTAAAGAGGAACTTATCAAAATTTGACCAAATTAAAATGTATTAAAATAAACAAAAGAAAAATCTTAAAAGCAAACATTGCCAAACAAATTATACAAACTCTAGATTTCTATATAAACTTGGTGGGGTCTCAGCGTGCGTTTTCAAAGTCTGATAATATTTTCAAGAACCATTTATTTAAATCCAAAAATCTATACAAAAAGGTAAAATCTTTTGGTATAACATTATTTCAAACTTTTTTTTTTTTGAAGAGACTTTTAACCAAGTGCTTGAAATCGGAAAATAATGCTTAGAATTAGGATTATGAACATGACGTTCCATTTTGTCTTTGAAGACACAGACCCCAATTTTATTACTATTTACTAATTTGCTTCCAATACTCAACAGATGTACTTCTAGAAGACGAAATGCAAAATTAATAAATTTTGAGTCACAAAAAAAAAAAAAAAAAAATTGGCCCGCTAAAAGTATAAGCATCCCCAGTTGAAGCAGGGGTGTCCATTGAAAAGCGTACACACCCTACGGAGGGTCTATGATGGAAAAGCAATACAACCGCATTCTAGGGATATTTTAGTAATTATGCTAGATTAACTTTGAAGAATGGTCCTCAAAAGTGCAGACCAGCCACCCTTTTACCTCCTCAGCTCCCTAACTGGTAACGACTTTACCCGTCGACCAAATCATATAAATTTTACAGCCCAAAAAAAAAAAAAAAAACTTAAACAAACCTCCTCGTAATTGAACGGTGCCACGTGTCCACCCACACTCGGGAGAGAATCTATCTTTGCTCCAAGCACTTTTTTGTTCCTGCATACCTCACAAGTCACAACTACATAATTAAAATCTTTTAATTAATAAATTAATTAAAAAGAAAAAGAAATGTCCCTATCCTTTTTGTGGGGCTTTTTAAGAAGTATTTCAGCAAGCCAATAGAATTGTCGTCTTCCTCTAATGCACATGGAAGGTAGGTATTAGTCATGTGGAGGGGCAGCGCCATGCGACACGTGTGGGAATATAATGCCAACTAGACGAAGACGAAGTCACTCACGTACATTCCCCTGGTTGCACGACACTTGGCGTGTCCACCGGGGGTTGAGGCACATGCGAATGCGCTTCGCCTGGAGCCATTGAGATTGAGTGCGTCGCACGTGCCTCAACATTCCCCTTAAAACAACAAATTGACCCTCCAAGAATGAAAGCCAAGTGAAAGACAACTCCCCTTTTGTGGGTTAAAGACAGTGCCTAAATACGGAAACCAGTCTTCCAACGGCATTGCCATGGCCAATAAAACCAACCTATTTTTTATTATTATTATTCCTCTAAGGGACTTGTGTTTACAAATCGTTGGATATATATATATATATATATATATATATATATATATATATATGTATGTATGTATGTATACGCGTAAAAGTGTCACTTTTTTCTTGTTATGTATTTTGTTCAACTTGATTATGATAAGTCATGTGGTGGTGTACATACGTGTGTTAATAGTTGTGAGACATGTGAAAAATTGATGCAATTCCACAAGTTTTATTGCTGTATTCCACTGCTCTCTAACATGTCTACATTGCTAGCTTTGATAATTTCTAAGAACGATTAGAAAATTGACAAAATATGTATAACTTCAATATTGGATGATGCTTGTGAATTATGCTCTACATTATCAAAGTCAATTTCAATGAATATTTTTAAATATCTGTATTTATGTTCTTTTAATTTCTTTCCACCCTGTAATTCACTCCTAAACATTTCTTTCCACCTTTTATTTATCAAAGTCCCACATTTCTTTTTGTTCACTCTCTCAATCTCTTCTCTGTAATGTCTCTTTAGTGTCCTGTTTGTGCTAGGCTAGAACTTCCAACCCCTAGAAAAAACAAAGGAGAAAGAAAATCAATGGTTTACACTAATGGTCCACTTTCACCTTCTCAGAGTTTTTAGTTTTTTAATTATATAATATATATATATATATATATATATATAGTAATTACGTAGTATTTGTATGTATTGCCAAAAAAAGGGGGGCAAAATTAGTACTGTTGCTTCTACTACTACATACAGCAACTTGCTTCAAGGATGTGATTTTGGGCCATATGGAATTTATTTAAGACTAAGAAAGATTGTGGCTGAAGAAGTGAAATTAATTGGCCAATTAATTTATATAACTAATAAGACTAGTACTTTAATTTCCATGGAGATCACACCCGATGCAGACATTGACATGATAATGTGCTTGTTGCAATATTATTGTATATATAGTTGGTGAAGCTCACTGTAGAACATCAATAACTCGTACCCATTGATGGAAACAATATAACAAATTACCAATTGGTACGGATTGGCATATATATGGAATCAATCAACTTGAAGCATATATTATGACCTAAAGAGTATATATGCATGCATGATTACCTTCAACGTCTAAGTATGATGATTAGTTTGAACCGCTATGTAATCATGCATATTGATGGGTCTGATCATTTCTGCACATTGATGGGTCTGATCATTTCTACAGACTTACTAATTACATGTGGTTCATATCTATATGCATCTATGGCATAAGAGAGTACTCAATGAGTTCATTGGATACTCTCTAAACTACCAAGTAAACCAATCCATTTCCCCACAAAAAAAAAAAAATGAAGGAAAAGTGCTTCTATTTTCAACGTATATTGACTAAATAAAAGATATATAGAAGAAGGTTGGTGTTTGGTTTGACTGAAAACGGCAAGAAAGTGTGCCATGATGCTAATGCAAGCTTTAGATGGTGTTAAAGCTATAGTCCAAAGTTTGAACAGAGAGAGCAATGCTCTTTTTGTAGGATAAGCACTAAACAATTAAAGACACAGGCTCATCATCTGCTTTGTATTAATGCTTTGGGGAGGCAGTTTGGTGAACGAGTAGGTGTGTGACGGCAAAGATTGAAAGAGGGGAAAAATAAAATAAAATAAAATAAAAAACCAAAAAGCATTGCCTTCTTTAGAAGAGTATGACTTATTGAGGGAATAGTATTTCTGTTATTAATTTGCCTACAAAATTAATGATTAGATTTGGTGGGGGAAGGATAGAGGTCCTTGAAAAGATGTAATATATATATATATATATATATATATATATATATATATATATATATACAAATGAATTCTCCCTTGCTTATATAATATATTTTAAGGGTTCTCGAATAAGTATTATTAGACTCCGATGTTGATATGAAAAAATTTAATTGACATTAGCTGTTAGAGTTCACTCTTTCTAAATAGATTTTTAATATAAAAACATCTACCACATCAACTCATTCATAATTATGTTGCAATATTTAAAATATATTACATAAATATTCTCTCATTTAACTAAATAAAATATCTACTTATCTTTTATATATATATATATATATATATATATAAATTATTATGAAAAAGCAGATATTTTTTGCCCCCATATAATCCAAGTTTGAGAATAAGACCACCTAACTGAAAAAAAAAATGAGACACAAAAATCTCCAGGACCATTTTGCACAGTTAGAGAGAAAAGAAAAAAAATAAAAAGGTCAAACCGTGTCTCTTTCAACAAAATCATTGCCATTACAATGATAAAAGATAGTGCTTAGCCATGGCCAAAGTACTACTTAAAGCTTGGCGGCAAATTACTTTGTTTATTATACCTACCCCTTTATATATAAGCCTTCTCTATATCTATATATTCACTTATTAGGTCCATGCTATATGATTGTTAGTCACCCATAAATGTAAAGAAGAAGAAGAAGAATATAGTTTCATACAAAATGAATCAAAATTTATTGTAAATCAATGTTGTTTTGTAAACCTTTAATAACTCAAATACAACTAAATGATATACGACCATGATCACCTTGATTGTATTTCATATACTAACAAAACACCACCCTCATATATAGATAAAGTAGCTAGTGCCGATCGTCGCAAATAATACGGAGAGACGAGTGCACACCTGGTGTGCGTGAATGACTGACTACATCAATCAGCTTAAAAAAAAAATGGCTAATCCAAAATGGGGAGTCTCCATAAACCTAAACCAGTCCAATCCCGTTTTTGTCAGTTCTTAGACAAATCAGTTGGTTGGTTTTGGAAGTGAAAAGCGGATTTATATAGATGATTAGCCATATATAATCTTTTTTTATTTCTGCTTTTGAGAATATTCGATGGATTTTCTTCACAAAGATTTGGTCTACTCCACACAATCTTTAATCGTTTACAAGTCCATGTCAGATATCAAAACTAAGGTCAACATATTGGATATCACTTTTTTAATTCAGATCTCATATCTCACCTTTTATGATCCTCTATTTATTCCTTCAATTAAAATTTAATTTTTTATTCTTCTAAAATTCTAATTGTGGAGATTTGGAGAGCTACATTCTTTTTCATTTTTGTGGATCTGCCTCCAAGTCCGAATGTAGCAAATGATACAGACCTGCTCAATGTAAGCTTGTGGTTATTAAAAGTTCAAGGTGAATTACAGTCGAAGCCCAAAGTAATTGCAAAAGAGGTAGGCCTGGCCCAAGATGTCACACCACTTACCGCCACTCTGAAATCAAGGGGTGGACGCATATACTAACTAGTAATAATATCAGAAAGCAAAAACAAAAAATGAAGGAAAATTTAAGCCTTTTCAAAAAGCTTTTATTTATATATAATATATATTAACTTAGATGATAACAAATTGCACAACTAAATTACATTTATGCAGAGTTATATATACATTATACATGTCACATAAATACATATTAAATTTTAGAGATTTTAGAAGAAGTGCTTGTTATGCTAGTCAATGCACATAAAAAGAACTGAATTCATCTCAATCCTCTGAAATCACAACCGATAATGAGCTAGTACTAATAAGTAAACTTATATAAGTAATGATCATGTGTATGTTCAATTATGCTTCTTTCATAAATCATAGACACACTTTTCATAAATATCTCATTTTTGTACACAATTATTTATAATATAAAATATTTTAATCATGGTCTATTATATTGATTGCTATGACCAAAAGTAAGAAGGAAATTAGTGGTGAGCTTTGAAATTCATACACACATTTAAGAAAAAGATTTATTTGTGTAATTTGTTAGTCGTGAAATTTTTTTATATGCTCTGTGATTCTGATTTTAATTATACATTCTATGAAAATTAAGAAGTTACCATATGATGGTAGATAATGTTATTGAGATAGTGTGTATGCATACATAATTATATATAAACATGAATTGTCATGAAACAAATTTTTAATTATGCATACACAATTGTCTAGTCATGAAAAATGATTAAGAAAAAGATTATGAACTGCTTTGATGTGTGCACTTAATAATAATTCATACACACAAATTATTATTATTATTATTTTCTGTAACACATCATTCTTCTTAAAATTAAGGAATTCACTAAAGCTAATTAAGTTTGAAAATTATCTACCTCTTGGTAGTATGCTATTTACACAGCTTAATTAGTGAGCCTATTTCTAATAAGATCAAGCGATAGATTTGCCTCTCCACGATCTCTTTCTTTTATGCATTCTTAAAAATGAAGAGGTCCTTTTAAGTTTATGTCGGTAAAGCAATTAGCCAAAATATAAAATATTAACTTATAAAATGATGATGCCCTCTCAAATTAGACCATTTGTCATCTATGTGGTTATATTTAGCTTCATCATCTTACACTTAGCTTCTATTTTGTTTGAGACAACTTATGCAGCAGAAGCTCAATAACTACGTACTAAACAGCATAAGTTAAATAACTACTCTGTTAAATCATGCTACTGAATATATTAAATTCAATAAACACCTCTTGAACTTGCAAGTCTTTAATCTGCTCTTTCAATTCAATAATTAGCACTATACATTTACAATCTACACTATTATATCTTTCAAACTATCATCAGAATGATATAGCAGTGTGTAGACATTCTGATCACAGTATAGAAAACACAAGAATAGTTAGAAAAATTAAATTTAAAATTTAAAAAAACTCTTTGATTTTTCTCTAACTAAAAACTCTAATCTTGTCTCTTTGAGAGACGACATCTGATTTAGGATTTAAGTATCACAATTTATAAATGGATAAACTCAATAAATTCTAAGAATACATATTCTATTAACGTTAGGTAAATAATTAGCCACTGAGCCTCCACACCTCAGACCCAAGTCCATGTGTGGGCCCTTTTCTTATGTCCATTAGTCTTGCACAAAATACAAGCTCAACAATCTTCCACTTGCTACAGTACAAACTAAGGAATTTCAATTCAACTGCAATAACAGCTTTACCACTTAGCCTGAGCAAGTTTAGAGATCTAACAATAATTATTAATCAAGACTTCTTATAATTGCAAAACAATTAACAAATTTGATGTCATTCCATTAAATGCTCATAGTTGAACTCCAAAATTAATATTAATTTCTTCTTTGTAAAATATACATAATTAATCGATTATATTTTCTATCAATCAATTAATTATTTTATTCTTTTAATTTTATAGTTTTTATAATGGATCAAATGTATTGGCTAGTGACTTCGTTATATCTAAGTACTGAAACATATCAAGGAGATATTTCATACAAATTTCATTTTGTTTATTTCATAAATAATGATAATTTAAATAACCAAGTCCCCAAATCATCAAGTTATTGGTTGTAAAATAGACATCACTTATTGACAACTCAAAGAACATAATTATTCAAATACTTATCTAAAATAAACTCAGGATTTAAAGAAATTTAATAATCAAATATCACTTTAAGATTTAATTCATTTTATAGAAATTTAAGCTTTAATTAAATTTCACTTTGATCCTATCAATGTAAACATAATCCGCAGTAATATTTTATAATAACCAAGATAGATTATTTCATAAAATATTTCAGTCTAAATAAAATGCCCAACTTTATTTAATAACTGTGATATTATTTATTAATTATGAGAACATATGATAATGTATTCCATGGACATATTCATGTGATCAAATACTATATAATTAATCTAGATATTGTATGTAAAATACCAGTGTGCACGAAAGTATAGAAAATACTTAAAAATTTTATTAAACTCATAAAATACAATTTATTTGTCTTGTTCCAATAATTTAAATAAACAATATTCCCACTTGTTTTAATGCAAGTCTGGTAACTTTCTAATACTCATACTGTCTACATGTTTCTTGAAAACTCGCATATGTAGAGATTTTGTAAATGAGTCTGCTAAGTTCTCCTTTGACACTATTTTTGTAACTATTGTGTCTCCTCTCTCGATAAGATCTTGGATCAAATGATATTTCTTTTTCTATATGCTTTTATTTTTTTATGATATCTTAGTTCTTTAGACTGTGCTACAGCTCTATTATTGTTACAGTAAAGTGTAATGAGTCGTCTAACACTAGGTATTACTTGAAGATCCAAAATGAGCTTTTTCAACCATACAGCTTCTTTTGCTGCTTCAGAAGCAGCCACATATTCAGTTTCAGTGGTGGAGTCTGCAATAAATGTTTATTTGATACTTCTCTAACAAATAACTTTACCATTTAGGGCAAATACATATTCAGATATTGATTTTCTTAAATCTATATATCCTTAGAAGTCAGAGTCTGTGAAACCAATATTTTGTAAACTCCCACTAGAATATACCAGCATATAATCTCTCGCTCTTCTTAGATACTTGAGTATATCCTTTATTGCAATATAGTATTTTTTACTAGAATCAGATTAATATCGGCTTACAACTCCCACTGTATAACAGATATCTAACCTAATACATAACATAGTATACATGAGACTACCTACAGCTGAGGCATAAGGTATTCTACTTATGCGTTCTTTCTGCTCAGAAGTTTTTAATGATTGTTCCTTATAAAGATGAATTTCATGTCTGAAGGATAAGAACCCCCTCTTGAAACTTTCCATGTTGAACTTGAAAAGAATTTTATCAATATAAGGGGGGCTTGAGATAGTGCTAACAACTTATTCTTTCGGTCTCATAAAAGTTTGATTCCGAGAATATAGTTGACTTCTCCAAAATCCTTCATATCAAACTGTATACGCAACCATTCTTTTACACATGACAACACTTTTTTTTTTTATTAACAAAATGTTATCTACATAAAGGATGAAGAAAACTACTTTTCCTCCTTGAATTATTTTATAAATACAAGGTGCATGAAGGCTTTTCTCAAAACCAATTTAAGTAATGGTCTGATCAAATCTAATGTTCCATGACCTGGATGCTTGCTTAAATCTATAAATGGACCTTTCTAACTTGCATACCATATGTTCTTAACTTTTGGCTATAAACCTTTCTAGTTGTCGTATATAGATGTCTTCTTATAAATTTTCATTTAAAAAGATTGTTTAACATCCATCTGCCAAATCTCATAATCAAAATTTACAACTATGGTTAAAAGAATCCGGATAAGACTTAAGTATGGTTACTAGTGAAAAGTTTTCCTCATAGTCTGTCCCCTTTTTCTATTTTCCCATCTGATTCTTCTTTTCTCTTGTAAATCCATTTGCATCCTATAGGTTTTATCATTTTAGGTACCTCGACAAGAGATTAGATTGAGTTGAAATGCATAGATTCCATCTCTTAGTCCATAGTCTTTTGTCATTCATGCTCATCAACATCTTATAGTGTCTCATTGTAACTAATGGGATTTTATTCGATATCAAAAGCGATGACTTAGTAAGATTCACCCAACAAAACATATCTCGTTGACTTACATATAGTTCTCCCATTACGGTGAAGCTGCACTAGTTATTATGCTGCTTTAGAAAGATTATGTTCATTATTTTGAATTTGAGGTTGTATGGGTGCAAGCTCTACCTATATAGGTACAGGTTCCTATATAGGTTGTATGGATTCCTATATAGATAGAGGATCCTACGGTACAAGTTCCTCCTATATTGATTCAACCTATGCTTGTTCACCCTGAGATATATTTTCCACTCTTTGAACATGCATAGGTAACAATGGTAATGCAAGTAAAGACACTAATTGCTTAGTTTGTTTTTTAGCTAAGGTATGTTCCTAAAGAATTATTGTACTCTTGGGCTTAAAATTGTTAATATAGTCTTCTTCTAGGAAAATCGTATAAGTATTCACAAAAAATTTTTTATCCGAGAAACTATAAAAGAGTTCACCTCTCGTTCCTTTTGGGTAATCAACAAACAAGCATACCACTGTATGAGATTCTAACTTATTTGGTTTCTTTTTTCAAGACAAATGTCAGATTATCGCCATTAATATATGGTTTAAATGTCTGCGCCATCTCCATAATTATGTGGGTGTCTTAGAGACCAAGTTCAGAAGGTATATAGTAGTTTCTAAGGTACATCCTTAAAACGATATATGTGGAGATGAATAACTGAGCATTGATCTCATCATATCTTGAAAAGTTCTATTTCTTTTTTCTGTAACTCCATTTTGTTAGGCCTTTTCAATGACTAAAAGTTGTGAAACTATTTACTCTTTAACCAAGTACGACTTAAACTCTTCAAATACGTATTCATCACCTTGGTCAGACCGAAGTTCTTTGATTTGGACTCCTAATTACTTTTCTATCTTAGCCGTATACTTTTGAAATTTATTGAAAGTTTCATACTTTTAACACATTAAGTAAACATATTCATATCTTGAGTAGTCATCCGTAAAGGTAACAAACATACTCATACTATCATTTGCCTTGAATATTATTGGTCCACACATATCTGTATACACCAATTCTAGCGATTTGATTATCTGATATTCTTTGGTTTTGAAAGGCCTTTTAGTCATTTTTTCTTCCAAGTAAGATTTACATATTGGTGTAGGTTCAAAAACTAGGGAGTTTAAAATTTAAATTTTGATCAAACCATGAATCGTATTAAAATTAATATGACTTAATCACAAACGCTAAAGATATATTTCATTTGAGACCTTTCTTTTCTTAAATATGTGGTTATACTTATCATCATCAATTTCAACATTATTAACATTATAGGACATAAAATTTAAATAATAAAGACTATTCAATAAATTTCACGGACAAATAACTAAAGAAAAACTTATTAAAATAGATGAATTAAATTTCAAGAGTAATTCGTGTTCAAATAAACAACTAACATAAATTAAATTCCTATAAAAGTCCAGAATAAATAAATAGTCTTGCAAAAACAAAATCTTACTACTATTGAAATATAGAATAACAAGTCCTATAACTTTTACAAAGACATGTTCATATTATAGTTCACCTTAAATTGGGCATAGAAATTAGGTAGTGATTTTAAAATGAAGTTTATTTAGGATTTTTATTCCAGTTTAGTCCCTACCACTTTTACTTGATTGAGATGTGGCATCATCTTAATACAATGATCCCTCATACTTTCCCCAATCATGTGAGTGACCATTAAAATGCTTATTGCAGGTTTCCTCAAAGAACTAGTACTTTGAGCAAACATCCCATCCAAAGTCTGAAGGATTTCTGCTTTAGTTAGGATTTGAGATAGTTGATCATTTAAATGACTGGTAATATTGGCAAAAATATAATAACAAA
The DNA here is from genome assembly GCA_007844105.2 of Rhamnella rubrinervis. NCBI lineage: Eukaryota > Viridiplantae > Streptophyta > Magnoliopsida > Rosales > Rhamnaceae > Rhamnella > Rhamnella rubrinervis. The sequence continues at coordinate 22,664,716 of CM017578.2, forward strand.
CCATTGTATCTGCCTTTTCCCAGTCAATATAGTCCTTTTGAACTTTCTCAAAGGCATCAACTGTTGGTGCATTGGGCTTTGGAATTGTCAGGACAAACTTGAGTTTTTTAAAATCTATAATGATAAATAGGTTGGTTTTCCATTCCACTATAGTTGCTACCATCCATGAGTGTTTTACTCAAAATCCTTGAGAGAGGATTAAAGATTACCATTTTCTAAAAATAAAATTTTGAACACTAATATTAACACTTATTTTCACAATGAACATAAAACATAGTAAATCCTATAAAACTTATTTTACTTATTGTAAATAATTATTTAGTTTCTATTATAAATACTCACGATGGATAAGATATTTATAATAAATTAAAGTTGATCATGAAATAAATAGTATCATATTAAATTGGTTCTCAGAAAATAATGGGGAATCACAACCGAACTACTTAAGTCTCATTCTCTTTAAGTAGAACTTCTCTAGATAATATAAATTTATTTCATTTTAATTGTTTCAAAAAAAAAAACTTTTTGGGCCCTTAATTAATCATAGCCTCATTGGGAATGTAATATTTAAATTAAGTTTGAATGTTATAACTATCATCTTAATTTTAAAATTAGCTTTAATATTCAAGATTGTCGACATTGGGTCGTACAACCTTATTAAAACTTTGAAATTAATTAAGATCCAATCTAATAAATTCTGTTGAGGTTTCACATGATTATTTTATTATTAAATCCATAATAGAGCCTTTAGGTTTAAAATAAAATAATTAATTAAAAATTTTCAACCCATACAATATTTTAAATAATAAGGAATTTTCTAAAGTATTTTTTTAAAAAATAATTTTTCATAACAATTATTAAACTACATTACAAAAAGTATAATAATTATTATGCACATATAATTTAGCATTGATGCATACTTATATGGCACTATCTATTCTTTATGGCATGTTATCATATAAGATATATTACATATATATAATTTAAACCATTCAGAAAAACTATAAAAGTAAAAATCCTAATCCATAGTTTTCTAGAAAAGAAAAATACAAGTTCAAAAATAAAATTACAAGACTTATGAAAGCCTAAAAATTCTTGACCTAATTTTTCTCTTCTCTTTTTAGATTGCAGGCTTATAAGACCTTTTTGAACATAATTTGATTTAGTGTCTAAGAGCATAAAGGCCCAAAACTAAGAAACTCAAAATTAAACCCTAAAAAAAAACTCTAACACCTTTTATAATCTACATAGCCTTTGTACATGCATAGTTACCCAAGCCAAATTACTAGCAGGAGCACATCAACTGATGAATATGACTAGAAAAATACTCCTGCGAATGGACCTGCCACATGGTCTCACGTTGATTTTTTCCTGGCGCGTGAGGTCCATAGGCAGCGATTTTTAGTGGCATGCGTGGGCGCGTCTAACATCTGTTTGACCTAAAATTTATAGTACAACTCTGTCTTTTCTTTAAGCTTCTAATGGTGGTGGTTTCATATCAATCCCATATATGAACCTTCTTGTACACATCCAAACAGTCTCGGTTGTGTATGTGTAGTTTTACAAAGGTATTTTTTAATTTTTTAATACAAAATATATACTAAAATAAATAAATAAAAAATAATAATTATAAATAATGAGGAAACCTAATCTTATGACCAACCTTCCTGTTACAACTCAAAAAATAAATAAATTAGGGGAAAAAACCTAATATTATAATCGGCCATCTGTTACAGCCCATAAAACCTACTATGTATTAAGGTAAAAATTTATAACTCTCATTATAAATAAAAATTATAAATAATATACATTATTATGAGATCTTAACAATAAGAAAACCTAGGTGTCATATATCTAAATTACATAATTATTGAGTATATATTCACATGAATAACATAGCATGCTCTGATACCAATTTAAAGAACAGACTAAACAGCGGAAGCTAAATAACTACTATGTTAAATCATATAACTAAATATATTAAATTCAATAAATACCTTTTGAACTTGCAGGTCTTCAAACTGCTATTCCAATTCAATAATTAGCATCATACACTGATGATCTATACCGTTAAATCTTTCAAACTATTCTTAGAATGATATAGAAGTGTGTAGACACTCTAATCAAAGTATAGAAAAGACAAGAATAATTAAAAAAATAAAATCTAGAATTTAGAAAAACTCTTTGATTTTTCTTTGGCTAAAAATCATAATCTTGTCTATTTAAAAGGCAACATATGAGTTAGGGTTTGAGTATCACAACCTATAAATAGATAAACTCTAAACCTTAATAGGGTTAGGAATATGTATATTAATAAAGCTAGGCAAATAATTAATTATTGGGCCTCCACACCTTAAGACCCAAGTTCATGTGTGGGTTCTTTTTTTATGTTCTTTAGTCTTATACATTAGCACAAGCCCAACAAGATTTTCGTCTCCACTCTCTTTCATTTTATTCATTTTTAAGAATAAAGAGGGTCCTTTTAAGTGTATGCCAGTAAAGCAATCAATCAAAATATAAATTGTTAACTTATAAAATGATGCCCTCTCAAATAAGACCATATGTCCTTTATGCATCTATATTTAGCTTCATCATCTTACATTTAGCTTCTGTTTTGTCTGAGACAACAACTTATGCTCATTTCTTGACTAGGCTAGAATTTTCTCACATATACTCAAAGTCAACTCCAAAAATACTAACATAGTTAAACTTTTTAATACACACACACACACACACATATATAAATGACAAAAAAGGATTTATGTAGCAACAATAACTAATGCTGGGAGCGATTCAAGATAAACATATATATTAATTATTCTGTTTTAAAATTAGATCTAGCTCAACTATATATATAAATCATGTACCATATAATCAAAATTGTAACCAAATAATAATTTAAATAAGTTTAGATGACTAATCAAGTCCAATAGTGCTTGGTTCATTATTTTAATATATCCCACTTAAATTGTTTATACTTTATACTTTAGACGCTTTCACCTATAACCTTTTACAAATTTATCTACCAAGATATATAAACTAAGCTCAATTATTTCATAGTTTTAAGTGGGCTCCATACTTAATTTCCAAAATTTGGATATTTCTTCTTCTTAGTATGGCGGTGTACAAGTTTTGGTAATAATGGTGGAAACTGACTGACCAACCTGTGTGAAGCCAATTTTCAGTGACTGCTTATTAATCGGCCAGTTAACCATAACCGCCTACGATGGATTCGGTTTCAGTGCTAAATTTGAATCACCGCTGATAACTAAAACTGATCAAGTAATAAATTTAATATATTTTTAATTATTATATTTATTTATAATTTATAATTTAAAACTTAAAACTTACATATAGAAATATAATAGAACACTGAATATAGATGCTCGATCTTGTCTCCTCTTTGTCTCTTTCACACACACAGATGCTTGATCTCTTCTGCATCTCCCTCTCCTTTGTGTCGCTGGTCATCATCGTAGTCGGTAAAATTTAGGTAATTGAATTGAGGCTAATTTTAAGGGTTTTATAGTATTATGGAATTTTAGATTTTTTTAGGTAAAAAATAGTATGACTATATTATTCTTTTCTCTATATTTTCTTGGGAAACACAAGCTTTGTTGCTGGCAGCAAGCTGAAACACATTTGCTACAGCGAAGAAGATGATTGTTGCTTAAACACATTTGCTAAGTAGATTACATTTTAACGGAAGGAAATTTTTGTCCTTTTCCCCACTCTATCTAAACATATTTGCACCACCATGTGACAATCTTCTTCCTTTTTCCTACTCTATCTAAACCCAAACTCACTTATCTCTTTCCATATCAATCTCTTTCTATAAGGATTTGAGGTATTAAAATTGAATACCTTCCATTCATTCACACTTATTTTTTTCTTTTTTGTCCTATGCTTCTTTTTTTGTCTTTTAATTGATTATTTATTAACCTTTTAGATTAGTAATATTAGAATCCAACCCATCCTAGATCATATACATGCATATATGGTTGTGATTACAAATAATGTCTTGCTAATAGGTTCTTTGAAGCATATTATTGTGTTAAAATGCAATAAATTTTATTCTTCATAAATAAAGTTTTATCTTTGATAATCTGCAAGGCCTATCATTTTTTGCATGTGTTTCCAAGTTACGATATGCTACAACTTAATAATTAGGATATGAATTGGCATATTAAATCAAACATTCTCTTCATGCATTTCCAGCATGTTAAAGTTATTGGTCCACCATCCCCTAATCCTCTAATTCTATCAACAAAATCTTAATTAATTAATGCTCAAACTACGTACAATTCCTCACATAAACTCCAATAGGAAAATAATTAAAAAATTTATAATTTTTTTCATACATTTTAAAATCCTAGTATGCACAAAATTTATTGGTTAAGGTACAACTTTTTATAATCCTTAATTATACTCAGCCTAGCTAGCTAGCTTATGAATATTTTTACTACATGTCCTCTTTGTGTGTATGTTTTAGGGAAATTACATTAAAAATATTAAGATATTGTTATGAATAATACCTCATTGGTTATGATAGAAGTCTCAAATATCTACTTATAGATAATCAAATCTTTTATAAAAGATTCCAACATTGGAGGATTACATCTTTGATGCCACATGTGCACCCATATAGAGGGGTAGATCCAGGTTCAGAACTGCATAGGTTATAGCCGATAACAGTTTACATATATATATATATATATATATATATATATATATATTATTTTAACATATAAGTTATAAATTTTATTTTTAACCCCGCACAACTTAGGCCCTTCTTATTCTCTTTTTTTTTTTTTTTTTTATAAAATCACATATCTTTGATACATATAGATAACGTATGTGTGTATATATAACACTATCCCTGACCTAAAAGTAGTCTTTAGCAAGTCATTTTACATATATATTGAAGTAGTCATATTGCTTGCTTGATATGAAATAGTTACTAGTTTGATTGATTTTATTTTTATTTTGGATTGAATTTGACATTGTAGATGGATGTTGATAATGATCAATTAATTCATTCAAAAGCTCCAAATGTATCCGCCTCTATTTCTTTTACCTAAACTCCCACATTCAATTTTGAAAAAGAAAAACTTAAGGAATTATTTTATGAAAAATAGCACTATGGTTAGCTTCACTACGGACACATGGATATCAATTCGAAATATTAATTATATGGTGTTCACCGCTTACTTCATTAATAATAATTGGACGCTTCAAAAAAGAATATTGAATTTTTGTCAAATTACCAATTATGAGGGGGATACAATAGGTAGGTTAATTGAGGATTGTTTGATTGAATGACATATTGGAAAGGTTTTTACTATTACTATGGACAATGCCAAAATAAATTATTCCGATATGGCTTACTTAAAGAGGAGGTTGAAAGGTTGGAAAAAAGGATGTGTCTTAGATGGTGAGTTTCTTCACTTGCGTTGTTGTGCTCATATCATTAATTTGATAGTGATAATGGATTGAATAAGCAAAATAACTCAATTGAACTAATTCGAAGAGCGGTAAAATATATGAGATCTTCTCCTTCTAGGTTAAAAGAGTTCAAGACTTATATTGAGTCATGGTGGAATTTCACTTGCTTGATGTTGGAGTCCACTTACAAATTTGAAAAAGTTTTGGATAGATTGGAGGAGGAGGATGAGGACTATATAGATTATTTTGGTAATTATACTTCTCCACCTCATCTTGACGATTGGAAAAAGGTTCGTATATTTATTCAAGTTTTGAAGACTTTTTATGAGGTGACACTTTCATTTAATTCCTCATTGAATGTGTCTTCTAACTTATTTTTTAGTGAATTTGTAAAGATAGAGGAGGCATTGATGGAAGGGACGAAAAATGTGGATAAGTTGTTAAATGAAATAACTTGAAATATAAAGGTATAGCTTAATAAATATTGGGGATCAGTTGAGAAAATTAATATATTGTTATTTGTTGCTCAAGTTCTTGATTCTCGATTCAAATTTGCTTTTATTGAACATGTTGTTAGTGACTTATATAATGAAAGCACTCATAATGTAGTTGTGAGAGAAGTAAAGAACTAAATACGTTGTATGATTTCTATTGTAATTCAACTTATTCTCCTAGATCTCAAGCCAATATTCAACTTCAATCAATTTCTTTTGGTGACAATGGTGGTCTTGCAATCCAAAAGGGTTATATGTTGAATTTTATGAGGAAACAAACTTCAAGTATCTGTCATAACAAAAGTAAGATTGATAGGTATTTATTAGAGCCAAATGAGGATTTGAAAACTCTATATTTCAATGTGTTGGATTAGCGAAAATGAAATGAGAATAAATACAAGACTTTATATTTGATTGCTCGGGATATTTTACTATTCCATTATCTACCATTGGTTCCGAGTCGGCTTTTACCACTGAGGCAATAATTTTAGATCCATATAAAAGCTCTATAACTCCAAAAATGGTGGAATAATATGTTTTCAAAATTAGATTGAATCAATTTTTCTTCCATTGGATATCCATATGTATGACAAATGTTTTGATATATGCCAAAATGTTGAGAAATGTAGTTTTTCTAAATTTGTCATTTGGTTTATATTTTTTTTACATAAAATACTTATAATATATATATATATCTTATTATATGTGATTATAATATTTAATTTTTTGAATTTTTTTATATATAAGTGAATATTTCACTACCAATGACATCGATAATATGGATACAAATACTTAAATGAGTGAATTGAGCCATAATAAGATAAGAAAGCTTTCATATTCTTCAATATATAATTTCTCTTGTAGATAACTTGTCATTAAATGGTTTTCTAGGTTAATAGAAATTGGATAATTTATAGAATAGTTGATTAATTTTAGTATTATATCATATCGCTTTGTTGAAACTTTGAATAGTTGAAAAATTTATGGAATGAAACTAGAGACTTGCTTTTTAGAACCATAGATGAAAAATTAAAAAATATCCATGAAATTTCGTGGATATTTTCATTTTTTAGTATATGGATATTATCTATTAACCGAAATTGAAAATGGTTATAATTTATGTAATTTTTGTTGAAATTTCTGATATTTTTAAAATATTTCTGCGATATTTTCATTAAAATTTTTATATCAATTCATTCACAATTTGGTTAGATTATAATAATTTTCATGAAAGTTTTCATAATTTTCATGGAAATTTCCATAATTTCCACATAAATTTTCATAAAAATTTCTGAAATATTCATATTAACTATTAAATTCAACATTAGTATTTTTTTCTTAAATTATAATTATTATACTTATATGATTTTAAGTTTCAACGTTTCACATATTACATAGAGTTTTTTTTTTTTTATTATTTTCAAACTGTAATTATGATATTCTTCTATATTACATAACATTACTGAAGAGTAAGAGCATCTTTTTTATTTTACATAGAGCATCTTTTTTGTTTTACATCATTATTAAGATATTAAATATTTAAATTATAGCTTCTGAGTGATATATGAATGCTTGTCACAATGACTTTGAATGTTTGGACTACACCCACTCAAAATACCATTTTTCAAATCAAATTTTTAAATTGTAATAATTCATGAATACATTTTCAAGTTCAACTATTAGTGAGCAGCAATTATGTACAAATAAAGATGTGGAAGAGAGTGAACATTTTCAACCATTAAGAAATTCTATATAGTATTGAGTTATATTCTAATTAATAAATAATTTATCATAAAAAAATAATAGCATTTTTGTTACTGCTATAGGTTTCTTAATTATGAGAAATATAATTTTTGCTCAATAGTTTTTAATTTTTATAGTTAAGTTGATAAAGTAATTAATAAATAAATATATCTTAAAATTCTATTAAAAATTTTCATATTTTGTTATCAATTTCCGTCATTTCTTTTAAAATTTTATTGATATCGATATTTCCACCAATATTTTTGTATTTTTAACATTCGATATTTCTATCGATACTAATATTTTCATCCATGGTTGGAACTTAAAACGAAATTTCATTCACAGCGTAAATGGAGTTTTCATAATTAGCCAATGAGTTGAATTAGCTTGGTCTTGCACACATTGAAATTAAATATATATGATTTAATATTTAATTTGCTTATCACAAAGAGGCTGATCTCAAATAATGCTTGGAAAACATTGATCATACCTTAAATAGGTCTTTTTTTAAAAAAATATATGAATATATGAATTGGACCACCAAACTATATTTAATAAATATATATATATATATATATATATATATATATATATTATTTTTAATTTTTTATGTCATGTTGGTCCCCCTCTATTTTCATTTCATCGAACGGTTGGGATAGGTGATCACTGAAGTTGGGTTTCTCATAAAAAAAAACTCATCAAGTCATCGCCAAAAACCACTATTTTTTTTTCATAGGAATTTATTTATTTATTTTTATTTTAGTTTTAGGTTTTAGTTACATCTTATGGGTTTTGAAGTAGCAATTATTTTAGACTTGATGTTGGTCTCTGTCTCTGATGTAGAATTCCTGGATCTTAGAGATGGAGCTGGTTGAGAGTTTCTATTGAAATAATATTATTAACATCAACTATTTTTTTTTATTATATCTTTTAGATAGTTCATGCATTTATATTTATAGGTTTTAGTTTGAAATGGATTAATTATATGTAATACTAATATGTATGTAAGAAAATAGTAGCTTTGGATGGATCATTAGTAGTCCAAAATCAAATGGATTTTTGGGCCTAAAAAATTTGTTAAAATGTAGCCCAAAATATATTTCTAGGTCAAATTTTAACTTATTTTTGGAGCCCAAATTTATATTTTATATTAAGTTATAACTGGCTCAATTGTTAAGCCTATAACCGAAAAATTGACCCTACTGATTGAGTAACCTCTTGGTCAGTTATGTTGGTGGAACAAAATCAATCAAAGAACCGAACAATTGTAAATTATGGTGGAAAAATTGACACTGACTAAAACCGACCGATATACACCCCTATGGCATAGATTATAAAAGAATGAAGGCTTAAAGTAATATTTTGAATCGAGCTTAACTATTTTTTATTATTAAAAAAAATAAACAAAATCTAAGCAAGTTCATATTCCCATTTCATTTGGTTCAAATCTTGTTTTGATTAATGGGTCAAGCATCAAAAGTAAATTCTTAAAATTATGAGTCAAGTTAAGCTCAACTACTCCATCATTATATAGAAAGCCATTGTTCATTAAATAATAATAGAATACTATAGTTAAACTTTTCTATAATGATACTCTATATAAAAATAATCTCTACATAGTAATAAAAAATTATGGTCCCAATTTGGGCCACTTAAAAATAAGAATAAACTCTACATTATAATAAGTTATAAATTTTATAGGTTTCATCTCAAAAAATTTACCTTTACATAATAATAATTATTATATATATTATAAAAATATATATTTTGTTACATTAAAGGTTTAAGATAAAATAAAATATTTATCTAAAGTTGTTTGGGACAATAATTTATGTTTCATAATTACTATTATATATTTGAATTTATGGATACGTGATAACTCATCAATATGAACACATTCTTATTGAAGTCAAAATATTTCTAACTTCTCAAATATGTTTAGCTTCTCAAGTATGTTTATAGTATCTAAAGTTGTTTGAGACAATAATTTATGCTTTATAACTGCTATTATATATTTAAATTTGCAGGTATGCAGTAACTCATTAATATAAACACATTCTTGTTGAAGCCAAAATATTTCTAACTTCTTAAGCATGTTTAGAGCTTCTCAAGTATGTTTAGAGTATTTAAAGTTGTTTTTACTTTTATGCAACTTGTACTAAAGATAACTACAAGTAAAAAAAAAAACTTTACTTCTATTGAGTTATAATCTCTTTATATTAATAAAATTTATTTGGTCCCAACAGTATAACTATATAGAGATTTACTGTAATTAAGATAGGTTAAACTAGTAAGCTAGTGGATATATGTAAACTTGGAATATTACACAAGAAGTTCAGTCTATTCTCAATCCATTATTGTGCCAAATAAATTATGACTATAAAAAGAAAAAGCTGAAAAAATATAGGATAGAAAAAATTGAAAAAAAAATAGTGTTATCCTATGTTTGGTGGTGTTCGGATAAAATATTAGATTAAATATACTAGTGTTTGGTGAACACTGAATATGATTACTTCGGATATATTTATTATTAAAATATATTTTATATTATAATAATTAACTTAATTATTATAATTTTTAATAGTATATTAACAATTAATTTATAATTTAATTTTAAATTATATATAAATTATTAAAATATAATTTAACTCTTTTTAATTTAACCAATTCTAGAACTTTTCAATTATTTTATTATAAACTTTAGGTAATATTTTTTAATTTATTTGTAAATAAATTTGAATAAATTTATGCTCCAACATAAGAAATTAAAAAATAAATCTTTAATACTAGATTAATATTAAAATAAGTTGTTAGAATAAAATTGATTAATATATAAGAATAAAATTGGCTAAAATGTTATATGAATATGTTTCAAAGTTACATATATATAAAAATCTTATATAAATTATATAATTAGTTCACATATATAATATATATTGGAATTTTTTTAGCTAAACTACTTATACAGACAATACATAAATACATTCATTAATATTATTCCAACTATACATCCTAATATAAAACCAAATATCAAGTAATTGTTTAAGTTAATAGGTGCATGTGTGATTTTCACATTTTAATGCATTAGTACCTGCTGGATATGATTTTTCGTTGAGTTTTCAATAAATTCGACATATGCAATTTTTGCTTCTTCAACTATTGGATAAGATTTATACAAATTTTCTTTAAACTCGTTCAGTTGTTATTGACATTCATACCATGTACTATATCTACCAGACTATCTACCTTTAAGCACCACATAAACTCATCCAATTTGGAGTCACCAACCAATGAAAATGATGCAACAAGTTGTCTTCTATCCATCTTTAAAATAAAATATCAATATCCAATAATGTACATTCACGTGCCAAAAAATGTACAAAGTAACACGAAAACATGTAGTTTATAGCTACTTAATAAAATAATACAATGCTAAAAATTAATCCAATAAACATTGAAAATGATGATCAGAAACTTATATTTTAAAATTTCTAGTCTAACAAAAAATAAATAAATAAAAAATGATGATTAAAAAAATGCATACATGAAAATTGATGATGAAAAAAATGCATACATGAAAATAAAGGGAATGCACCCCTTGGGCAAATTGCTGAGAGATGTCTTAGTATAGGCACCCTTCAGTCAAATGGCCGAGGGGTTTGTGTAGAGTATCATCCAGTACCAACAAGTCGGCATATGTAGATTTTTGGTATCACATTGTGTCAAAAAGAAATACTTTGTGCAAGCATATAAGCCTTAGCATCAAACTCAAGGACTAAAGAAAACCCCAAATGGGAATTAAACCAATAGAGTAAGAGATTTGATAATTGAAATATTGAGTAACAAATCGAACAAAAAACTTAAAAAATTTTATATCTTACCTTTTGATTGAGAGATTGAAGTATAGAGAAGACGAGCAAGCAGAAGGAATAAGTGATGTGGCGACAAACTGCAAAGTGTGAGAAAGATGTCGTGAAGTAGAGAGAAGGAACGACGAACGACGACCAAGAACAACAATCTGTGAGTGTGAAAGAGATGTTAATAGGAGTGTGTGTGAGATCTGGCATGGCTCATAAAATAATGAAAAAAATTTATCTCATGAAATTCCACATGTTTTGGTGGGATAAGATGTTAATGGGAGTGTGCGTGAGGTCTGACATGGTTCATAAGAGAATGAAAAAAAAATTATCCCATGAAATTCAACGTGTTTTGGTAGGATAAGATGTTAATGGGAGTGTATGTGAGGTTTGACATGGTTCATAAGAGAATGAAAAAAAATTTAATATGAGATTCGTCATATTATTCTGACCCACTCAAACTCACTAATTAGACTATAGGACTAACCTTCATTAACATTATTTCTCCATCATCACCTTCTCTCAACATTGGGTTTGTCACAAATTTATTGATGTCATATGTGAAACGCACCTGTCCACCATTAGTCCAACACATCGCAAATCCTCAACTTTTTTTTTCATCGGCAAGGAACTACTACATAGTTGGCATGTACTTTATTTCCGTCAATCTCTCTAACAATGTTGGTTTCAATTGATCTAGGGATTAGTAAATGAAATTCCAATTATTTCCTTTTTGGATTTTCTCTTTTAGGGATAAAGTATTTATGTTTGAGTATGGTTTTAAGGTTTTAGCTTTTTTTATCGGCGTCTCTAATTTACAACTCCACTTGCTTTTCGTATAGATTGAATCATGGTTCTTTGTTCACGCTCTTCTCTCAGTCGTTCGTCCATTTTCATGGTAAATCTCACTTTAATTTGAGCTTGGTACTCTACTTTACTTTTCTTTAATTTACATTTTCAGCTTTCAAACTTGACTTTTTTTTTTCTTTTTTTTTTTTTGCTTCTTTAGTATTCATGTTGTCTATGAAAATGTTGGCCTTTATTTTTTATGAGCAAGTGTTTCTTCAGCTATGTGGAAATGTCTAAAGTAAATATTTTTAGGGCAATTTGATGTGTTTGAGTTGTATAGGTTGTAAATTTAGATTGGATTTTTCAAGTTCATATAAGTTTTGGCTTGGAGAATTTTCTTCTGAAGCTTATTATTTATTGCAATTTGATAGCAAAAGCATTATTGATGGCTGTTTTAGCTTGTTTATTATTCATGTTTATTGATAGTTGCCTACTATTTCTCATTATTGAATTGGTAGCAATTTTATTCATTTTTGTTGTCTTTTACTCTAATTCATTCAATTAGGTTATATATATATATGGTCGGTATGTATTTATATTTTGGTTGAAAATTTGCTAGCTTTTAAGTAGAACTATGGTTCAGGTAGATTATATTGTCTTATAATTTGCCTAAAAGACATTTCTTTATACTAGGATGATGTGTGCCTTTGTTTTGCTACTTCATTACACATATATGACATCTATAACTAAGTTATTGAATAGTAATTGTAAACATAGTTGGTTCCTTTATTACTCAAATTTCAGATATTAATGAAAATGAACTTCTTAAACTTGATTAATTAGCTATTTTGGTCAGTCTTGTTGAAACTTTTATTAAAAACATTCATCTCCTTTTAATCAATTAGTATACCTTCATATAGGTTGTATTGAATGTTGTTTTTCAAATTGCTTTCTAAATATATGTATAGCCAAGGATGCTTACCTGATATGAAATTTGTTTTTCATTTTTTATTATTATTATTAGCTTTGGATCGAAGAAAAATTATTGTGTTCTTATTAATTTGAAACAAGTTTGAATGGAAAAATTTATATATCCATAAGATGACGATGTTGATAATATATATGTTTGCATCATGGCATTATTAGAGGAGTATGATTATTAATAATCAAGTAAATCAAAGGAAAGAAACACGTTTATCATTTCTAAATAGTTTGCTGAAAAATGATGTCTTTTGTGTTAGCGAACTTAGGAAAAGATAAGAAAAAAATTAGCTTTCTTATGTGAATTAATACATTATACTGAAAATATTAAGTAAAATGGATTGGTTACATTGGAAGAGCAAGTATGCATATTTTTGCACATACTTGCTCATCATGTAAAAGATTGTACAATTATTAGTACATTTTATAGATTATTAGAGATGATTAGTATGTACTTTAATTTGGTGTTGATGGCAGTTTTATGATTACATAGCATATTACTTAATAAATCGGATATTGTACCTAAGTATTCCATTAATAATAGGTAGAAAAATTTTAAGATATGTTAAAGGATTCGTTTAGGTTTATAAAATTAAGTTTAATATTTGTAATATTTTCTTATTATAACTTTATGTGATATTGGTAATATTTTTTATAATTTAGAATTGTTTTAAAGTTTTAGATGGAACTTATATTGAGGTTTAAAAAGGATAAGTTAACATATTGAACAAAAAATGGTGAGATTGCCACCAATTTGCTAGATGTCTGTCTAAGAGATATGAACTTTATATTTGTATCACTTAATTGAGAATATTCAGCCTCTAATTCAAAAGTGCTAAAAGATATACTAAATATGTCAAATAAATTAAGAATATCTAGTGGTAAGACTTAAATAATATTATATATAAATTAAATATGTGTTCATTTATATAAATACAAATAAATAAGATATATTTTGGGTTCTTTAGGTTATTATTACCTAGTTGATGCTGGTTATATTAATAGTAAAGATTTCGTACATTTTATCAAGGAATAAGATATCATCTTTCAGAATGGAAAGATAATTTTATACCAATTACTCATAAGGAATATTTTAATATGTAGGATGCATCTGAAAGAAATGTTATAGAACCTTACTTTGGACTTCTCAAAATGCATTGGACAATTTTAAGAAGTCCATATTTCTATCTAATAAAAATATAAAATCAATTTATGATAACATGTTGTCTCATACATAATCTTATTAGAAGAGATAGGTCAATTAATCAAATTAAAAATAAATTGGATGTAAATCTAAATATTTAGAATGAGACATAAGATAAGGATATTTAATCCATTATTTCATCAACTCAATGGACTACATGGAGAGATGATTAGTAAAATAAATGTTCGATAAATGAAAAGGAAATTGTGGTGAATGAATATTACTTATAACTATTAATGATCTTGTATTTTGTGTATTTTTATGAATTATGAATATTATTGTGTGTTGTTATACATGATGTTATCTTTTCATACTTTATTTGAATACAATTTGATTTTATTTTTTTAGAATATACTTTTAAATTGATGTTTTATTTCTTAGTAAATATACAATTGTCAATTGCATTCATATGGTAGTCTAGGAGTAGAAGTTGGAGGTTTTTCCAATTATTAAAGTAGGAAGAGAATGAAATATACTTGGGTCAAAGATGATAAGGAAGCATTATTAACCATTTTAGAGGATGTAATAGCTTGTGGTCAACATTATGTTACGAGTTCATTCAAATCTGGAGCAATGACAATTATTGAGAGGTCTCTATCTGTTATATGTCCTCAATCTAGTTTGAAAGACAATCCACATGCTAAGTATGAGCTAAGAAAATAAATGAAACAATCTAGCATAATATATAATATGTTGAACAAAAACAATTTTGGATGGAATGACTTATTTAACTATGTGAAAGTTGATATTGATGAAGCAGGGAGATCCTACATGCAAGTTATAAATTCTTAAAGCATTTTTTTTATTTTATTTATCTTGTTTATTAAGCCTTCATTATGTTAGTAGTTAAACTTTTAAGCTTTTTATTTTATATATTAGATTGATAAAAATACATAAGGATGGAGATATAAATCTTCTCCGATATATGAAAGATTTGCAAATATATTTGGAAAGAATCGTGCAACTGGAAAAGGAGGACAAACCCCAATTGATGTAGTTATTAATATAAATGAATGACAATATTGGGTTGATGATATACTTTTTCCAATATCAATCAATCAAATCATACATTTTTAGCCTATTACGTAATCTTAATCAGTTTGTAAGAGGAGACTAAGACCAGGACATGATATAAGAAAAGTGTTTAGTGATAGTTGAGAAGGTGTATTCAAGTTTGAAAATTGATGCAAATGAGCGGACGAAAAAACTTACTGAGAATTTTCTTCTAGTTGAAGATAATTATCCTAAATACATAGTTATGTAGTTTTAAAGATTAGGATTTTCATATAAAGACAATATGAAAATATCAAAAGTATTGAGAATAGATCCATCTAATGGAGATGTTTTCAAAATTATTAAAATAATGTTGAAAAGATGTAATTTGGTATGTTATTTATAAGTGAAAAATAGAAAGTATATTAATGTTATTATGTTATGGAATTGACTATGCCAATTTAATTTAGCTGTAGTTATGATTTATAATTATGTGTTTAAATATTATTCAATGGAAACTATGATGGAATTTATTATAATTGTTGTGTTATATTTAATTTAGTTGTTTGAATTTATATTATGGATTTGACAATAACAATTTAAATTTTTGACATGTTAGGTATTGAGATATGTTCCTATATAATTTTTTATTTCAAGCATCTTCCTATATATATATATATATAAACATTAATGAATTATAATGTGTAATTTATATTTATATGTAGGAATATTAAATGGAAAGAAAAGTAATGTATGTTATATTTAAGGATAAGAAACTTGAAATTTATTCTCCATGGCTTCAATATAAAAAACAAGTTAATGGTTTTAAAGATAATTTATATTAATCTTATGCAATATTTCAAGAAGCTAAAATTATATATTTCGAATATATTGAACAATGGGTGAAGAAACCACTTGAGCCCTCACAAATGCTTGAAAGTATAGAAACCACACATGGACCCAATGAATAGGTGTTTCCACACGTGTTTATTTCAACAATGAAATGATCAATGATTTTTTGTTAGGAAGTACAATTAAAATAATATTAATTGATGTATTTATATATTGGTTACATAAGTAGATTATTCAAATCAAATACAACATATATTATGATAATTTGAGAAAGTCGATGCCATATCCAGACCCAGTACTATTTTTATTTTTTTAGCCCATTTGATGTATAATTAATATTTTATCATAAAATAACAAACATGCCCCTAAATATGAAATGTCTGCAAATAATTTGTTTAGCCCGTCTCTTTCACTTCCTCCTATTCTTACAGCTTTATTAACCTTAAATTTTCAGTTCTCTTAAAAATTTATAACCATTTCCTCTGTAGTTTGTATACACACTAAATTTTTCTGAAGCTTTTTTTTCTTAATGGAAATATTAATCTGTCAATAGTTCCTCTTCGTCTTATTCTCTGTCACTGGATTTTTTTTTAGAAGAGAATTCGACAATTAGGAGTTCACAGTAAATGCAGATAAAATGATGCCAGTTGTCCCTTTGCTTCATCATACATTACCGAAGTGGAAGACAAGCTTTGTCGCACTTCATTATGTTTCATCATGTATTACCGAAGTGGAAGACAAGCTTCGTGATGCTTCATCCTAGTTCATCACACTTTTGGCAATATCCATAGTTCAGAATGTCGTGCTTTCCTCGAATGATGATGGAAGAATTTTGCTTTGTCCATATATAAAACATGTATTTCGATACTAGCGAACTAGTTCGTTACAAGCAAAGTTTGAAATTTTATATAAGATATGTATTTTGCTACTAGCAAACTAGTTCGTCACTTAGTAAGTTTGAAATTCCATGTAGGTTTGTTATATACTTGGCATTAGCGAACAAGTTCGATTTGTAATTGGTTCAATTTTAATTTGGTTTGATTTGTAATTAGTTCGATTTTTATTTGGTTTGATTTGTATTTGGCTTGATTTGTAATTGGTTGGATTTGTAACTGGACTAAATAAACTGGAATCCTCCTTTATAAACAGATTTAAGATTTTTTCTTTTTTAGTTACTAAAAACAATTTAGGGTTTTTAAAAAAATGAATCAATATTAGGTTTTGATTCTTAAACAAAGTTGGATACTTTGCTCAAATCCAAATAAAGATGACCTACGTAATTATATATGGGCAATGACGATCTAGGAAATTTATCTAGAGAAGACAATAAAGGTGACCTACGTAATTAGGTATAAGCAGTGACGATCTAGAAAATTTATGCAGAGATGACATTACAAAAATTGTTTCCTGAAATATAAAATATCATAAATATAAACAACAGAAATTTAGTAAAGTATATCAAGTATAATAAATATTTTTTTAAATAATAAATAGAACAGAGAAAGAAGAATGAGAGAAATTTAGTGTTAGAGAACATACAAAACGGAAAATTAAGTGTTTATGTACTTTTTTTTTTTTGCTTAATGAGAATAATTTTTATATTTAATAGACTTTTAAGAGTTGGATTTGAATTTAGAGATTTTTTTTAAAGAAACTTCTTAACAGTTACCATTAAAAAATTAATTAAAATTAATTTAAAGGTAGACCAAGATTTAGTAGAAAAAGGTGTGGAGTCTAAAATGATGTAACAGTCAGCACCAAAGCTTATAAACATTAAAAAATTATATTAAGATACAATTTTAAAGGGGCACACATAAATAAAGGACTCAGTTGGCATGCAACATATAAAATAATGAAATAGAATGGAATAAGAAAGGATGAGATGAGAAGGAGATGATGAGATAAAAATAATATTATCCTGTATTTGGTGTTGACTAGATTAGAAATTAGATTACATATACTGTATTTGATGCACACCAGATAGGATTAAGAAATTTATTATTTAATATTTAAATAATAAAATAATATATATTTATACTATAATATAATTAAATGCTTTTAGATTTTTCCTTAAATTTTTTTGAAATATCAATTAAAATTAAAAATATATATTAATATTTTGTATATGCTTGTTTAGCAAGAAAATATTTAATATCTACTAGGGTACCACTTATTTTTTCAACATAATTATTATTTTTTATAATATTTGATATTTAAAAAAATATTTATTATTAACATAGCACTCAACCTGTTTTAATAACATTTTTATGCTAGATTATTGATGATCACAAACATAAAATAAAATTCAATTCTCTTTTTAGGCAAATAAAAATAAAAATTTAATGTTACATAAATTATAAATTAAGATTCAATTATAAAATTAAAACATAATATATGAATATTTACTAATTAGGTGCGATGACACTTCTTAAAGTTGTAGAATTAAAAGTTTCAAGAGAAAGTAATTTACATATAGTACAAAATCCTTCTGGGAAAGTAAGGGAAACATATCAATTCACCATTAAGATAAAAAATCAAAATAATCAATTACATATTGTAAGTTCAAAAAAAATTAAAAAAAAACATAAAATATATTTACGAATTATCTCTTGATGTAACATCTAATAAACATATTTAGGCACTATATTATAATATACGAACTATCTTCACAGTGAAACCACGTATAACTATGAAATCTTAGAAAGTGTCAAATTTTATTTTGACATATGTTAAAATATGCGTATAGTCATTGTCCTCATTCAATCCAGCAGGTTTTGCTTTCAAGAATAGCATATTTGATTTATTTATAAACTGCAAACCATAATAGTTGAAACATGCATGAGATTAGAATGCTCACTTTTTATTCTTACTTTAGCATAGAAAGATGCTTCAAACTTCAATCTTTAAGCAACATAACCTATTTTTTCATTTTTTTTAAAAAAAGAAAAAAGTAACAATAAAGAAAATTGAGCAAAATTATTTTATTTATTCACTCACCATTTTCCCTAGTATTTTTCATTAATGAATGTGTTTTGACAAGAAGTTTCACATGCAAAAAGTATATTACAATAATAGAAAAGTATATTTTCTACTAAATGAGTACTTAGTTTTTTTTTATCAAACAATATTCAGCTATAACAGAAGCACCACCATCAACAACAGTAAGACCACATAATACAATAGCACAAAACATGAAAGAAAAGATGATCATATATGTATGATATACTTATGTTTCAATCAATCATATTTACTCACTAATAGTACTTAAGAAAATGAATAAGAAAAAGCCACATATGCAATAGACTGAACCACACTAGTGTAACATGGAAATGAAACTAAAGGGAAAGCTTGAAGCTAACGACAAAGATACATGTGGTGTATTCCCATGAATGTGAAGAGAGTAGCTAAACTGAGATCATATGTGAGGTTCTTCATTAAGAGTAGAGAGAGAATATAGAAAAGGTTATAAAAGCATCATAAAAAGTTTCATATTCTTTAATTACATCCACATACATGCAAGATCACAAAATGCATAGATTGATTTTCAAACATTAGAATGTAATAGTAGTTCATAAGAATTAACATAAGTAGTACAACAAAAAATAATTATCACCTACACATTAGCGTCATTGACTTTATTAGGCAAATCATAAGGTTTACCCTACAATTTTCTCTTCTGCTGCCACTTTCTTTTAACAGCTAGATCTACCAACATTATTGCCTCTAATGACTCTATAGTTCCCACACCAACAGTAGTTTCATTTTCTCCAACAGGTGTATAAAACAGGTAATAATATTCACACCACGATTCTTCAAAAAGAAAAATTAGGTTGTGTAAATATAAATGGTAATTTACATGAAATAACAAGAAGATTTTATTTAGTCTTAGGTATCAAATGACAATTGCTCTCTGTTCCACAAGCAATGAACTTATTTAACATGTTTCTTAGCTAACAACAATTTAATCCATTATAAAATTATAGAAACCTTGAATCTAATAACAAGTTAACTCATTTTTTAGAAAAGCACATTACTTGTCTTAAATCAATTACTTTTTAAATTGATGATTATTGAAATTCCTAATCTTTCAGTCTCACCCATATTAATAATTGATCCCCCAATAACTTAAATAAAATTCAAGATTTCATTTTTCATAGGGTATGGAGATTTTTAAACTGAGCCATGCTAGTCTTTGTGGTTAACAAATGTTATTATCGTTCATAACAAATAATACATAACAATCAATTACAATTATAACTTTTCTCTTTACATACAAAAACCAAAAACCTGAATTAAATGGAAAACATGTTAAGAGATTGAGCAACAGATCGAACAAATGAGCAATAGATTTCCAAATTTTACTATGTTTTTTAGATCGAAACTGAGAGAAGGATTAGACAACCACGATGGCGATGACGGCGTCTATTTAGGTATGATAAATGATGGTGATGAACGGCTGCATGGGTGTATGAAACGACTAAGAGAGATGTCGGGTGGTATGGTTTATCAAGAGAGAGAAAGCATAATAATTACCAACCAGCAGACATGATCTGGCAGAGCCTTGCCGGTATCAACAATAAGAAAAAATAATCAAAAGAAAATTGTAACTAACTATGGCTTTTGGCCCAAACAACATCCTAAGCGTAGGGGAGATTGAAGCAACAGGGAATACCTAGATGACTTTTGTATTCCTCGGCTGCAGTAAGTAGATCGAGAGGTCATTCCATCCCTTATCCCCGAATATGAGTAATATGTTCTCATAAAAGGTTGGTTCAATCTAACCTAGTTAGCGAGCAATCCCAATTTGTAACAGAGAACAAGACAGCAAGCGAGCATGCCTTTGTTCACTTCTTCTCTTATTCGATGAAATCCTATGTGTTTTGATGGAATAAGGTTGTAGGTAAAAAAAATAGGAAAAGAGAAATTTAGGATTTCTCATACCAAATTCCATTTTGCTTACCAAACACAAAAAACTAATTTTCATATATTATTTCTCATCTCATCTTCTCTTTTTCCAACTACCAAACACAGTCAAAGGGTATATGAGAAAAAGTATTTTAAAATTACTAAGAGAGTTAAACAAAAAAAAAAAAGTAAATTACACTGTATCCCCTGAATTATAGTGTATTTTATACATTACCTCTGAACTTTTAATTTCATCACATTGCATCCTAAACTATGTAATTTCATTCTATTTACTAAAAATGATAATGTCTATCTATTTTAATGGATGAAAAATATTACGTGCATCTCAAGTGACCAAAACTTAGGGGTACAAAACTTAAGGGCAACCATTGAAAATAAGAATTTTGCCTATCTTTCTCACATTCAGTTTGATCCTCTCTTTTTTCTACTTTTTTTCCTTCTTCACTCACGAGGTTTTCATTTTTTCCCCTTATTCTTTGCAGCTTGACCAAAGTAATCCCTATGTTTTAATACTTGAAATTTTATCAACAATATTCTTTCTCATATCTATATAGTAATTTTGTGTCTGTCAAATTGTGTATTCAAATATATTGAAAAAATTTCAAAAAATGGAACTCGTGAAAGTTGATGATGACCTATCTGAGTATGGTGCATAAATGCTTGCGTGATTTGGGTGTTTAAAAGTTTATATTTTATATACTTAATTGGATGAATTGAAACTAAATATAAAATTGAAATATTTTCAATATTAAGGCTACTTTAGTGGGCAATTGTATAAAAGAAATTACTTTTTTGGTAGGTACCAGTGTATTGGGGTTATAAAAAAGTATACATCATATTTGTTAATGTGTTTATGGGTTTAAGAATAGTTGGAATTTATTACATTTACTGAATAGGGTTTTTTTTTACGGTTTTGTTAGGGCATTTTATTTTGACTTTGAAAAGTGATTGCAGGATGAAAAAACTATTTATTCAACTTGTATAAACTGTTTAGGGTATACATTTTATGTATTCTATGAATTGCATATGTTAACTAAGTTGTAGTGTAGTTCTGGGTTCATAAATTTCGTTTAAAGGTTTAACTTTTATTATATATAACTTGGTTAAATTGTATATGTGTTGAGAGTTTTATAAAAAGCCTTACACTTTTATGTATAAGTAAAATAACTAACCAAAGGCCAATTTCATCATGCTTTTATCTGTGTCAAACTGCATATTTGATAATATTCTCAAATTTTATTTCTAGTTAGCTAAAGAAACAATAAACATTAACTTGAAACAGAGGATAAATAAGCCATATGGATGAAGTTTGCTTCAAAGTGGATATTGTATATAAGACTATAAGTCAACTAATTTACATATATAAAGGTTTTAATGGCCATGCTAGAAATCATTTTTAATAGTCTTGATTATCTAGTATACAATTGAGCTAAATTATATGTGTGTTAAATGAGTTGTACAAAAAAGCTTCCACTTTTTTGTATAAAAATTGCTTGATATTCTATATAAACTTTCATGTACATATTTCCCATATTAAGAAAACAAGCATGTTTTTTGCGTTTTGTGCAAGTCTTTATTATTTTATGCATCTTTTTTATTTGCATATGTCTAATATAAGTTGTAAAACTCATAGCAAACCTGAGTCCGATTATTTCACTATCAAGGTGCACCATGGAGGTGAGGTGAAGAGAAATAACTATATTAGAGGTAAAACAACTTATTATGATTACTGTAGTACTGATAAAATATTTACGTTGGAGTTGGATGATATGGGTAAGAAGTTAGGGTACATTCTACCATTTGGTTTTTATTCTAAGGACAACAATTAAAGTTTATTTTACATGATGACTACATTTATAAAGCTTTTAAAGAATGATTAAAGATCATAAGAGTTGTATAGGTGTTTTTAGAGAGCCTAAAAAATATTCTCATGCATAATGTTGATGAAAAGGGTAATGATGGATCGGAAACTGAAGTTAATGTTGAAGAAGATGATGAAATTATTGTTGATAATGTAGAAGTTGAAGAAATCGATGTTGAACAAGCTATAATGTTGATGAGGTTAATGAGGAAATTAAAGTTGAAGGTGAGGGTGAGGTTGCAAATTTCATTGATAAAGAGTACACTGTTAAAGATGATGATGATGATTTGTATGAAGCATTTGTTGATAAAGCTAATGAGTTAGGTTATGGTATAGACTAAAACTAAGGGAAAAATAAAGGCGTTTTAGAGGAAAATGATGAAGTTGAAGAAATTTAAACTACCAGAGAAAAAAAGAAAGGCTTGGTTGAAGAAATGTTGATGTTAGTAGGGATGTTGAGAATGAAAGAGTGGTATGTGATGAGGAAATGTGAAAACTTGAGTGTTTTTTATAGTAGTCATGAAGATGGATCTTTAAGACCTAAATATAAACAATTTAGAGTCAAACTGATATGCAAGATCCAATATATACTTTAGGCATGTTATTTACTATAGTGTAAGAGTTCATAAAAGCTGTGAGAGAGTATGGAATTAAACAATAACATAACTTTCGTTTCATAACAAATGAAAGTAATAGGGTTGGGGTGAGGTGTTCAATAGAGGGACACCCTTAGTTACTTTATGCTTCTTTAAAGAATCAAAAATAGAAGACAATACAATTGAAGATGTATTTGAAGGAGCATAAATGTGACAGAGTTTTAAGGAATTGTAATTTGAATTCTAGGGTGTTGGCTAGTAAATAAGTGGAGAAGTTTAGATACAATCTTCAAATACCTGTGAAAGCTTTCATGCATGATGTTTACAAAGATGTAAACAGTGAGATTACAATGATTCAAGCTTACAGAGCAAAAAGCAAGGCTTTGAGGATTACTTAGGGTTCTCATATTAAGCAATATGTCAAGTTGTAGGATTATCATTAAGAATTGAAAAATAAAAATCTTGGCTCAATGGTTATGATCAAAGTAGAGTTGAATGAAAAGAAAAAACCAATTTTTCAAAGGATATACATTTGCGTATATGCATGAAAGAAGGGTTTTAAAGCAGGTTGTAGGCCTATAGTTGGAATAAATGGTTGTCATGTTAAAAGGTCTCATCCTAGACAAGTCTATTTGTGGTTAGAATTGATGGAACCAATCAAATGTTTCCGATTGCATATTTTGTTGTTGTATCAGAGTGGAAAAATAGTTGGACTTGGTTTATTGATTTGTTAATGAAGGATTTGGCTATTGTGAACATGCATAGTTGGACATTCATTACTGATAAATAAAAGGTAACAAATTCTATTATTTTTTATATTTTATAATAATTGTTTGTTTGTATTTAGTTATTTGATCGAATTTAATTATTTGTTCTCAATATAATTGTTTGATTTAATCTTGATCTTTGACATATTAATCAAAAAGCAACTCCTTGATCACCCCGTTTTAATTTTGCTTGAGAACTAAAACTAAACTTATTTCGCATCAAATTTCTTCCTTTTTGGTTTTGGTTTTGGTTGAGAAAGTGAAGGGAAAATAATCAATAATGGTCACTTAAGAGATTGGTTTTGATTTTGACTGAGAAAGTGAAGAGAAAAAGATAGACAAAAAAAGGGCAATTGAATCTAAAGAAGAATCATGGATGTACTAAGATGGTGTTGGTCAATTAAAATTAAATGGAATATATATATATATATACATATAGTTACATGTGGGGACTTTCTAACATATAGCAATAGATTAAACCCCTGCCCTCCCCCACTTTTCTTGGTGATATGTGAAACTAATTCAAAGTAAGCAGCAATCATCATTCTTCCATGGAAAATATATATATATGCTGCTAGTTCTCTTCATAGTAGTACTTTCATCTAATTTTACTTTTTATTTTTTGGATTGCTATATGTATCCAATATGATTTATAGTGTAACATAATTTGCAAAGGATCCAATATGAATCTGGTATATTAAATTCTATTACTACCCTTTTGTATTGTGGATACAGTGTATATAACTGGTAGAAAATAAATTCTTTCTGGAGACAATAATGTGATTAAAGTTAAAAAATATAAAATTTTATCTCTTAGGTTGATTAGATTTGATGTGATTTAGTATTAAACCTTTGTTGATCATTTTTGATGTGATAAAAGTGAAAAAAATATGAAACTTTAGTTTTATCCCTTGGTTGTATGGTTTATACTCTCTCGTAACTTACAGGTTTATTGTTTAATATAGTTGTAAGGTCTTAATACATTATTTTGTATTTCTTTAATAAGGTTTAATCACTACATTGCCAAATTCAAGTCATATACATTACTTGTGCCATTTATATAATAATTTCAACAATAGTATAAGGGTTTGGTCTTGAAAAAAATAATTTGAAAGGTAGTAATATCCATAACTCAATTAAGGTATAATGCAAAAATAAAGAGCTAAAAAAAGAGGATAAGATAACATATGGTTGGTTGGTTACCAAGTCTCTCATTCATTAGAGCAAAATATACTTTGTAGTAAGGTAAAATGTGATATATTATTGAACAACTTGTGTGAGTCATTTTATACTACAATTGTAGGGACAAGAAATAAACCTATATTGACTATGTTGGAGGAAATCAGAGTGTGCTTAATGAGAAAATTAAATATTAAGAAACAGTATATGGAAAGGCAAACAGATGATATTTGCCTAAATGCATTCAAGATTTTAGAAAAAAACAAACATAAATCAAAGGTTTGTATAATTAATTGGGCTAGAGCATCAAAACATGATATTAAATGCATGCATGTGATCAATTTATAGTTGATTTGGCAGCCAAAGCTTCTTCATGTAGAAGATGGGATCTTATTAGCATATACCATGCTCTAATACAGTTGTAGTCATGTATAGGAAAAATGTAGAACTTAGTAATTTTGTGCACGAGTATTATAGAAAGTCATACTTGTGGATCAAGATTGGATTGCAACATATTCTTTCCCCCCCCCTTTTCGTCAAAAGTACCACATGCAACCTGGTAGATTAAGGGATAAGGAGAAGAAAGGTTGAGAAAAAAAAAATTTAATTCTACTTAAAAATAAACATAAAGAAACAGAAGGAGAAAAAAAATGAAACATAAATAAATATTCTATACATGCTAAATTAACAATCAAGCCTAGATATAGCAATTGTTAAGCATACTTTAGCTTTCATTCACAGCCAAATGAAAGACATTACATCCCAAACAAATATATCTAATATGTATTTTTTATCGAAAACAAAGAAGGCTAACTAAGTAAGAGAAGTTTAAAAAATCTACAGGAAAAGAAGCTTAATTATCTTGTTGATGCAGTGAACAGAACGTAGAAGGAAGATAATCAAACCAAAATGATATTTAGAGAACAATTTGAGAGATCAAGAGGGCTAAGCATTAGAGTCAACTATTTTAGGTGATATATATATAGGGGTGCTAAGGTGAGCGACGTCTCCCACTTTATGGTGGGTGACAAGCCCACCTTTTTTTCCTTTTTTTTTTCTTTTTTACATTTTTTTCGTATTTTGTATTTTATATATATATATATTTATATTTTTTATATATAATTTTATTATTTTTTTGTATTATATATATATAGAATATTTGAAGTTAGCAAAATACAAAAAATATATATATAATTATATATAAAAAAATAAAAATATATATATATAAAATACAAAATACAAAAAAAAAGGTGGGCAACAGCACCCCTCTATATATATATAAGCATAGGTGGTTAAATAAGAATATATATGTGTGCGTGTGTGTATGCAGTATAAAAATTAGAAGGCATGTAAACTATAAGTAATTGCACTACTTCTGAAGGGATCCAAAAGTCACCTACTAGCTATTTATTTTTTCTTAAAATCAATTATTAAGAATTGACCTCAAAAGAATATGGTGATAGATAAATATGCTAGAACTACACAAAAAAAAGCATTCACTTAATATAACATTACTAAGTTTTCCCCAAGTCAATAAAAGATCGTACTCTATGTCAAACTTAGTAACATGTTATTAACAAGTAAATGCCAATGGAATGAAAAGTAAATAAATTTATATGCCTTTATTGTAAGCATACCAAATTGCTTTGGAACATAAATTAATATATCTAATAACCATCATTTTCATGATAAAGTATTCATATAACATAGCCAAATAAAGCTTAAATATTCCCAAGATGGGTTTCTATATATATATAAACAGGCATACATCTAATAATCCCAGAAAAGTATTTTCTGCCACCCTCACATGGAAAAGAGTAAGTAAATAGTAATATTGTGTAAAGAATCTAAGGACTATTTTAAATGAACATTTTAGCTACTATGCTCTAAATAATAACCAAAATTACAAATAAAGTTTCTAATAATTTTTTTTTAAAAGAATCAAGAAATTTCTCTATATGTATTATCCCATAGATTACATAACTAGCGTCCAAGTTTTTAAGACTTTCAGACATAAGGGCATAGAGAAACACATGATATTTTTCTTTATACAAAGAAAAGTAGAATATAAATCAATTACATAAATAAGGATAGTATGTTTGTACACTATATCTATATCCATACTAATACTATATATACAAGTGCAGAAGCATGGCACATTTTCTTACAAAAACAATCCTAATAATTTCCTAAATTATTATAATATCTCAATCCATTTAAAATTGAAACTAACAAAGATTTTTATACTTATCAAAGTTTTATGTCACTCAAATTTTAATTAGATTAAAGAAAGAACTACTCTTGTATATTTTTGAAGGGAAAAAATTCTAAAAGCTTATTTGACCATGTGTAAAAAGCTATTTTTGGTTTTACATTCATAGGTTATAATGACTTACTATTCTACTTAATTAACCTTCATCCAAAGAATAAATAAACAAATAATTAAAAGTTTTGTAACAGTCAATTGATGTAACATGGATCCTTAACATGAAATTATTTTATGTCAATCAACATTGTCAGAGCCTTAACCTCCACCTCATAGCTTTCCTATATGATCATATTCTGATTAGCTCTCTTTATCTTCTATCCCATTTTTTATATACTAACTTGAAAGAACTCTATCAGTGAGTCGAACGAACTAACTATCTATAATGAATCTTCCATGTCTACTATTTGATTGGTACCACTTCATTTCTAACATTACTACTTTATAGTCATTCCTAACATTATTTCTTTATAGCCAAAAATCAATCTAGAATTATACTTGTGAAAACAATAGTAGTAAAAAATTAGAAAATGTAGAGTTGTAAAGGAAACCAAGCCAAACGACATATTCAGTTTAAAAAATGCGTAAACACAAGGTGATGGAAGTATGCTCTACTACCAAGTTGTAGTAAGTGATAAAATAACTGAGAAAACAGTGTGTCATGAGAAAATGTAGTACACAATTACCTTACGCGAGTCTAACGCTAACCCAAATCACAAATAAGCATAACAATAAGTGGAAGGAGAACAGCAACTAAAACATTCAATAATAGGTTCCTTTCAAGAACTAAAAACCTTACATATAATATATATTTTAATTTCTTTGATAAGTTTCTCTAATATAGTTTTCGTGGGATTATCTTTTTGACATCATATATGTATGAAGTTTAAATTCCCGATTCCAAGCCATATTTATGATTCCCTTAACTTTCACATCTACAGGAAAACCCTCTTTTCCTAACAAATCTTTCCCTCTCTCCCACTGTCTATCAATTTTAGATGGGAATTAATATTGGTGTATTTGAAAAAAAGTAAGAAAATTTAAACTACTTCCCCTCTATCTGTCTGTCTCTCTTTTCAAATTTGGGTCATTATGACCTAAAATCCTTCTTTAATTTATTTTGATGTGACATCCTCTAAATCAAATGCTGATTTTTGGTTAGCATCTGCTCATTGTACTTGATATCATAATCCCTAACTTGTAAATACAATTGAAAGGAAAAGTAAATAAACCTATCTGCCGATAAATTTGCTAAAAGAAATTGCATCGGATTCATGAAATATCTTGAGAAGCCACGAACTCTCAGTTATCACTGGCCTAAGTGCTACTGCAAACCCTAAAAAAAATTACATCCTTTAATCTTCAATGCATGCATATAATGTAGAAAGAGAAAGCAATACAAATGGAGAATAGGACAGTTGGAGATGGAACTTTATCGATGATTGATTACAGTAGAGAAATGGAGTAATAGAGTGATAGAGGAATGCAAGAGAGAGAGGAACATATAGTGAATGTTAGGGTCGGATATGTTATCTTCTTATTTGTTTAGATGCACAAAACGACGTCGTTTAGAAGTGAAGTAATATGAAAATATATTTATTTTATAACAGTGACAAATACTCACTGTCACAAATATTGTATGGTAGTTTTGACCAAGAACTTCCTTTGTTTTAGTGATAATTTATCAAATATTGTCGTAAATTACCATCAAATTTAGATGAAAAAATTTCCCTCCAAAAACATATCCACTATTAACAAAAAAAAATAATAATTGCATAATAAACTTTGAAACATACATATCAGTACATTAATAATCATTAATGTCATTAGAAATTCTAGGTAAATGTTAATTTTATAACTTGTCACTTACAATAACTTAGCCCATTACACATTCATGTACATTTTCTAACCACCATTTGTCATAAAATGGTAATTTGTATTTTGGGTTGGGTACTTTCTATTCCATTTTGGTAGTAAGGCAAATATATAGTTTATAGAGGAAAATGATCCCTGGTACTTTAACAGGTTTTTGGTTGCTCTTAAACGACGGGAACCTAGAGTTGCCCCGCATGAAGTTGTTTTCACACATATGCCAATCTGGATCCAGTTTCGAGGTCTACCTTTTGAATGGTGTACTACTTCTGTATTATCAAAAATGGGATCGAAGTTTGGTCAAATATTGGAGGTTAAGCCTAGTTTTAGTGGTAAGTCTGTGTCTAATGTTTCACGTGTCTGTGTATGCATGTTTGTAGCAAACCCAGTTCTACCTGGATTTAAAGCGACCAGGAAGGGGAAGGACCCTCTTTGGTTGAATCTAAAGTATGAGAGGATATCACACCTCTGTTATAATTGTGGAATTATTGGTCATGAAACTAAATCTTATAAGCAATCTTCTAAGTTTTTTGTTGCTATTTTTCTTTCAAACCTAAATCTGAGACCGTTTTGGGACTAGCTGAGAATAGAATCACACTTTAAAACTCCTATCTAATTTAGAGATTCTTTTTAGAGAAACCCATGGGATCTATACATCAGAATCTATCACCAGATTTAGCCATTATTCCCTATAAATGACCCAATGCTCCTACTACCTGTTGTCATCCCAGTGTCATCCCAAAAATTGAATCTCGTTTGGTTTCTTAAGCATTACTTCTACCTACTAGTGATCGAAACTTGAGTTTGTCAGCCCAATCTTTAGTGAGTGCCAAGTTGAATAGTTTTGCAACCCACCATCAAATTATCATGGATGAGGAGATGGAATAACAAGAGTTACGAGGCATAGTTAAGGCTTAGTATATGCTTTATGATGCTTTAGGCTCTAGTATGGCTATGAAAGGTGCACCCAAACTTAGAAAATCCATAAGGAATTCAGGGAGAATTCTCTCTCCAAATAATAAACGTGATCAACAGTATAGCCCTTACAAAGGGATTGAGTCTTTAGGGAAGAAATTTGATGCCTCTGAAGGAAGTGAGTTACTGGATGTTGTAGTTGCAAAAACTTATTCATCGAATTTGAAGGGTGTGAAGGCTGCCCATAACCAACCTCCATCGTCCTAATAAGTATCCTTTGTTGGAACTGTCAGGGGTTAGGATCTCCCTTGACAATCAAAACTTTTTTAGATTATTACATCCAATTTAGACCCTCAATGGTGTGCCTTCTGGAAACTAAAAGCCAGGATGGTAACTTTCATAAGCTTAAGAGGAAATTATCATTTTCTCACTCTAAATTTGTACCTTCTATTGGATTATCTGGTGGCATCCTTGTTTTATGGAATAACGACATCTCTATCTCTTATGTATCTTCTTCCTATAATATGGTGAATTTGGTGAGATCCATCCATAAGACTTCTTGTTGCTTTACTTTTGTATATGGACGGAGAAAGACTTTTGATCGCCAATTTTTATGGGATTATGAGCTAATAATGCAATGCATTTCTACGGCTAGCTATAATATTATGATTAATGGTGAACATCAAAAGTATTTTGTGTCTAGTAGAGGAGTACGACAAGGGGATCATTTATCTCCTTACTTGTTCATTATTGTGATTGAGGCTCTTTCTTTAAACCTTCAAAAAAGATACTTGAATAGTACTTTGCATGGGCTTAAACTAGCAAGCACCTATCCGACCCCCTCGCATCTTTTCTTTACAGATGATAATCTTTTCTTTCTAAAGTCATCAATGGCTGAGTGCATGAAAATTAAGCAGTGACTACAGGATTATTGTTTTGCATCAGGACCGGTAATTAACTTTCAAAAATCTAGAGTTTTTTCCAAGTCTAATACTCAGTTACCTGACCGAATTTGTGTGTTTTTTCAAGTGGCTTTAATTGACACTTCAAATAAATATCTTGGTCTTCCCTCCCAATAGGAGGTCCAAAAAAAATTTTTTTGATGGCCTAAGGGAGCGCATCTTTGTAAAAATTACTAGGTGGAAAGGTAAATTCCTATCCCATGGAAGTAAGGAAATTTTGATAAAAGTGGTGGCTCAGTCAACTTTCATATATGTTATGTGTACTTTCCGGTTGCCAAAGTATTTTTGTAGAGAGATGACCACTGTTATTAAATAGTTCTGGTTGTGTAATCGAAATGACAGTAAGGGTCTACATTGGGTAAAGAAAGAGGAGTTTAAGCTTTTGAAGGCTACCAGAGGGTTAGGGTTTCATGATTTCTCGTTGTTCAATTCATGCCTATTGGCTAAACAAGCATAGTGATGCAATTCACAACCTCTTGCGTTATGGGTCTATGTTTTAAAAGATATTTGTTTCCTTCACTTTTCCTTCTTAAGTATAGATCATATTTCCTCAGCTTTGTAGGCATAGAAGAGCTTATTACACTGGTGTATGGTTAAACATGCTAGGTGGCAGGCTGGGATTGGGGAGCAAATTTATCCTTGGATTGATCGATGGGGCCCTGATGGTTAGTATGGTCAGATTATTTGAATCCAACTATAACCTGTCTTTGATTTTATGGTCGATCACCCTTTGCAATGGTCTAAAGATAAGTTACAAATTGTTTTCCTGCGTGGCTGGTTTTAAAAGTTCTAGCAATCCTTATTTCTTAATAGGGTTTGTCGGATAGGTTAGTTTGGCCTTCCTCTAAAATAAGAATATTGACAACTAAATCATATTATAATGTATTGTTACATGATATAGCTCACGGTTTTAATCCCGAGGCCTCAACATCTACTTAGCTCCCAATATAAGTATGGGAGAAGGTTTGAAGCCTACATGCAGCATCTAAGATTTGACATTTTATTTGGAGACTTCTTCACAATAGTCTTGCTATGCGTGTGAACCTCCTTTAACACCATGTCAGTCAAGACACTCTATGTCCGATTTGTAAAAATGTTGAAGAAACAAAAGATCACCTGTTCTTGAATTGTCCCTGGGTCCATGCCATATGATTTAGGTCTTTGTTTGGATTTCGTATACCCCCCAATACACTCTTGGTTTTGATTTCAAGATATTTTTTCTCATTCATCATGACTAAAGAGGAAGGTGGTGTCATGACCAATTTGTTATGCTATACCCTTTGGTATATATGGAAGGCTCAAAACTAATTTATTTTTTTATGGAGTTTTACCAAACCCACAGGGCATTATCCGTTTGGCTATTGCCTTGCAAAGAGAGTTTATTGACAGCATCAAAAAACTTACAAGCACATCTATTTCTCAAGGCTCAACACCTATAAACCATGCTGCTAATGTATCTAAGTGGACCCCCAACCACTTGATTGCATTAAATTCAATTGTGATGATGCCTTCAACACTGAATCTCGATAAGGTGCAGTGGAATTTATGAATGTGTAATATATTGATAATATTGTTGGGTGCTCCTCTAGCCCTCATTGGACTATCGAAACTCTTATGCATGATATCCTTCAAACTCAGTGCACTTTTGATTTTTATTTTTTAATTTAGTTCCCTGCTATCTAAATAGAGTAGCCAATTGGATAGCAAAAAATGCTCTAAACGGGTCTCTCTCTATTGGTTGGGACCTCTCTAACCAACCTGAGTTGGCTGAACTGTGTATGGCAGATTTTAATTAATAAATTATTTCCCTTACTAAAAAAAATGTTTACAATGCAATGCAATATCAATTGCAAAGGAAATGTGTTGTATTCTAAAGATTTATATTGGTTAAAATAAATCATTCTAACTGTAAAAAATAATTTATTACATTAATCAACAATAGTCATCAAAAGCCCTAAAAGTATACTAGTAGCCGTTATAAACTTTAAATCACAAAAATTTCATTACAAACTATAAATCAATAATAGTCATTATATAACCTAAAACATATTACACAATCATTGCACTTAATAAACACAAACAAAACATCTAAGAAACTATATTACAATAACTGCATCAATATAGGCTTCCCTTTGTCATTCTTTCTATACTTGAAGAAAAAAAATATCTATGAAATTACTAAACATAAAACTAGTAAATTTTGTATTCTTTGATGCAATCTCACTTTATTTTACATCTTATTTCTTGCGTTCACCAATCCATGAATAAAATGTTTTAACCTTTCAAACTAAAAAAAAAAAAAGAAATCCACATTCATCATTGTTATCTTCTTCCTACTAAAAAAATAATATATATATATATATATATATATATATATATATATAATTGAATGTATTCAAATATCCTTAACCTAATAATTCATTTTGTATTAATCTAATTCAAAATAAGGCAATGTAAACCAACTCTAAGTATTCAACAATCAAAACCTCTCAATTTATACAGTAATTATTGACAGAATAAACAATAAAACCCATAAAAATAATAATTCTTAACCAACAAAATCCATCAAAACACTACAAAATTGAAAATTTAAATAACAATTAATACTATAGTAAACTCAAAATCTATCTAACTCTTCAAAACTTATCAAAGCCCCAAAATTTAAACCACATTGTAAAAATATAAACCCTCAATCTACTCGACTAATCAAATCTCATAAAAGTACTAAAATTTAAACAACAGTTGTTCATGTACAAAACAAACCCTAAACCTGCTAACTCTTCAAATTCCATTGAAGTACCGAATATTCATGTACAATCATTCCCAAAAAACACCATAAAACAATTGTTCATAAAATGAAAAAAAAAATTTCAAATTGCATACTTTACATTTCACACAATTATAAAACCTCATTCCAAGACCAAAATTTGTCCAAGATATTGTTAATGATGAGGCGAATCCACAATGACATCATACTTGAGGCTCCATTGATCACGTTCTTAACTAAAATTTCTCCACCCTATAGAAAAAAATAATAATAAAATTGAACATTGAATGAGAAGCTTTTCTGTTTTCATGTGAGAAAGAAAGAGAGGCAAAAACATTTTATTTATAATAGTTGTCCATCAGTTTTGGTTACATGAGATGCGCGTGATATTTTTCATCTATTAAAATAGACAGACATTATCAATTTGAACAAATTGAATGAAATTATATAATTTATAGTGAAATGTGATGAAATTATAAATTTATGGGGCAATATGTAAAAGACATTATAATTTAAGGGGTACGGTGTAATTCACCTAAAATATCTCAAGAGGGCATGTGACCCATGGTTGCTTAATAGATCCGTTCATGAGTATAGCATTATTCCCTTCTAAACATGTAAAAACAAAAGGTAAGAGGAATAAAAATAATAATCACACTAAAGGATGAGGTAGCATTTTTAATTAATTTGGACAAATCATGAGAATCCTATATGAGCCGTCCATTAATATAAATTATTTCATGGATAAGATATTAAATCCGAGAAAAGGGATAATCAGAATTTGAGAGATAAAAAATGCTATACATATTTTAATCAAAGATGGACCTTATTCCCGTTATATTTGTGGACATGATGAAGTATTGCAATATATTTATTTAAAAAAAAAAAAACATGTGACTAGAATTGGAAATTATCTCAAAACGTACAAGTGGTCGGCTTGTCAATATATCACATATATTAATACTTATTTACCAATTAATTAAGTCCACCATTCCACGTTACCTACTTAATATTGAATTAGGTTTAACAACTCATTTGAGCTATTCAACCCCAATTAATTAACAAATTAGAAGATTATAGCTAGCTAGGCTTATATGTAACATTTTATATATATATATATATATATATATATATATATATATATATATGTATATATATATGTATTGGTTAGGATCGAGCATAAGTGAATGTGTAATATGTCAGACCTCTTTGTTTTTTGTTCAACTCATTTCTGCGTGGAAGTGTATGATAAGAGAATAGTAGTGGTTCCCATGAATATGGTATAAGAATAATGATGTTTAAAAGTAGGTTTAAAATTATATTTTCGCGTGGCTATCAAGCTTCAAGATAATATCGGCCACAAATTAGTTTAATTTTTTTTGGCAAGTCCAATTTAGTTTAATTTGGCTACTACCAAGATGATGTTTTAATTATCCCCGAGTTGTTGGGTTTGAGATCCAATCATAAAAGGCAAGAATCCAAATCATGACATGTTTTCTTTTTTAATTTTCAATTAGAATTTAACACATATATATTATTTAATTTATTTATTTTATTTCAAAAGTACAAAGTAAGGTAGATTAGTTGTTCATATTAGTAGAGATTAATTATTGACTCACATGCAGGACACCTACGTAAAATTGAATATGCATGCAATATTTATCACTTAAACCAAATACCGCATATTATCATTGAGTAATATATTGATGAGTAACATAATAAAAAGGCCTACTATTTTGATAAATTAATTGCATCACTCTATTTAAATCTGTATTAAATATTTTAAGTAAATGGAATAGAAAATAAAATTGAAGTGTCTAAGATTTGCAAAGATATGTTTTGTAATGACAATGGCATTTTTTTTTTTTTATCTTTTGTAATTTATGAATCTTGAGAAGACAGACCCTATCTATCTACAAATGAGAGTATATAACTAACATGATGTCATAAAAATTGAACTCTTGTCACCATTTTCCCTTTATAATTTATTCATTAATTTTATTTTTATTTTTATTTTTATTTTTGGATTCCTTGCCATTTACAAAATTACAAACATACAGAAATACCATAAAACCCATTGTTGGAGATGATATAGAGCCTAACAGTGGAGTTTATTGTAACAGTTTGATTTTTTTTTTAAAACTTACTTTGGCATTACAGTTTTAGATTTTCTACTCAAATAAAAAAAATGCTTATTGATATAATTTTGCCAAGTAAAGAATTAAAAATCAAATAGAAATATAAAAAGCTATTTTAGTGATATAATACTATAGATTCATATATAAAAATCATACTTTGTAAGTTTCTAATAAAACATGTCTTAAAAATCATTAATTAATCAATTTTGATTTCCTTTCAAATTTGTAAGTTCATTGATTAATTAGTTTCATCTTATTATTAATTTATTTAATTAAAAAAATTAAAAAGTCGCACATTTTACGTCTAAATCTGTCTTTTATCGATCAAAGTAAAATTGACCATTTTTATTTTGCACTTTCTCTATATGCGGAGTTTTTCCTCTTACATCTCACATTTAGACCGTGCTTTTTTATATTTTTTAGAACATGAACATAAATAATTAGCGGTGGATAAGAAATAAATAAAATAATTTTGAAAATATAGGGGAAACCAATTATGACATTAGAAGGTTAGATTGGCATTTCAAATGTTTAAGTAGTTGTGAAATCTTTTTTTTTTTTTTTGAATCTAAAATTAATTTTTCTTTTTTTGGTACTTTCTTTGTATGTATAATCGTTATAATGTGAGACCATAAATTTTGTTTCTGCAGCCAGAATGATTTGGAACATACCCAATTGATTATCACGACCATACAATACATTCTCGAACTTTTTTTTGTCGGAAAATATTAAAGCAGTTCTCTAGGACTTTCTGAGTTTTCTCCTTTTTATACAGTAAATTCACATGCTTCTACTATTTGGAGCACACTTTATATATATATATATATATATATATATAACAGCTAGCGATGATGATCATGTATAATCAAATTCCTTTAACTTTAGCTCTCAATAATCCAAATGAGCATTGTTACATACAAGACAAGAAAAATTCTAGCTTTTGGGCAAAGTAACTTTATCTGTTAGATTTACCTAAAAAAATAAGACTAACTGTATCTTAAATCTGATATGATCTTAATTTCAAATGTATTGAAGATAAAACAAGGTTCGAATTCAATCAACAAAATTAGACTTTTATTTCTTTTTTGGTGAATAACAAAATTAGTGTTTTGAATGTGAACATCACTCCAAAAAAAGAAATTGAATCTATAATCGCTAAGAAAAAGAAAAAAAAAATAAAAATCATGAAGCTTCTTTTGTGGAGTCCAATTTATTATCTCATCATCCATTTTATTATATAAACAAACAAACAAAATTCTATTTAATAATAATAAGCAAATGAAGTGATTAGCGCATGATAGTGAAGTGATTAGTGCATGATAATGAAGCCACCACAACAAATCCACATCACCACCTCTATTAACAAATCAAATGGTCGGTGAAGTAAAAACTACACTAATCATTGGCGGACCCACTACCACAGCCATCTGTCAGTGTGGGTAACTTCCCTTGTGATCATCAGCCGAATAGAAGTCACATCAATCCGCCCACGTGGCAGGACGAGAACAAATGGGAGGCCCGTCTAGCGGCTCTCACAGACAAAGACAGGTGGCCACCAAAAAAAAAAACTTGCAGCCCGCCCTTTTTGTCGTTGAAATTTAGCTGTTACCGGATGGAAACCGGCTATTCCCGTTTCCATAACCGTTAAACGCGCGGTTTGGTCCCTTTATATAAACTGTGGCTCATCAAAGCTAATAAGCACCAGAAAAAAATAAAAACAAACACTCGGCTTTAGCAATTTGGATTTCCATAGCCATAGAGCTTAAACTTAATCCGTGGTTTCCAAAATGCCTGTCTCTAGAATCGCCGTTGGAAGCCCGGCTGAGGCCGGCCAAGCAGACGCCCTGAAAGCGGCTCTCGCCGAGTTTATCTCAATGCTCATCTTTGTTTTTGCTGGTGAAGGCTCTGGCATGGCCTTCAGTAAGATACTTGAACTTACTAAATTAGTGCTCGTTTTAGCACAAAGTTTCGTGTTTTTTTTTTGGGGGGGGTTTAATTTTCTCTTGAAGCTTTTTCTTTAATTGTGTGTAACATTAATTTAGTGCTTGAACTTGAACAAGTTACTTGGTCCTTTCTGTTTCAAAGTTTTCTTCCTTTTTTTTTTTTTTTCAAACTATATCTGCATAAAATTAGACTATTTTGAGAATCTTAAACAAAAGATAAACAATCTAAACATTACCAACCGAGCCCTTTGGTTGTTTTCTTTCTATAGTGTTGGGGGTTGATGTATATTTTTGGCAGACAAGCTCACCGACAATGGGGCAACAACGCCGGCGGGACTTGTATCTGCATCTATAGCTCACGCCTTTGCTCTTTTTGTGGCGGTTTCGGTGGGAGCAAACATCTCAGGTGGACATGTTAACCCAGCTGTAACCTTCGGTGCCTTTGTCGGCGGGCACATTACCCTCATCAGGGGTATTTTGTACTGGATTGCCCAGTTGCTTGGTTCAGTGGTTGCTTGCTTGCTTCTCAAGTTCGCAACCGGAGGATTGGTAAGCTAATTATTTTTAGTTAGCTATATCAATCATTTTCTGCTCTAATTTATTAATTGTTTAATTTTGTAACATGTTTGTATTGTGTGTTGAATGAATGCAGGAAACATCTGCTTTTTCCTTGTCATCTGGAGTAGGTGCATGGAACGCAGTGGTGTTCGAGATTGTGATGACCTTTGGTCTTGTATACACTGTCTATGCAACAGCCGTGGACCCAAAGAAGGGCAACGTTGGAATAATTGCACCCATTGCGATCGGTTTCATCGTCGGAGCAAACATCTTGGCCGGCGGTGCGTTCGACGGAGCATCCATGAACCCAGCAGTTTCATTCGGACCAGCGGTGGTGAGCTGGACTTGGGACAGCCACTGGGTCTATTGGCTCGGACCACTTATCGGTGCTGGAATCGCGGGCCTTGTCTACGACACCATCTTCATTGGCCCAGTCACTCATGAACAACTCCCCACCACTGATTACTAAGAAGAAGATAATATTTAGAGTGGTTTCCTTTTTTTCAATGCTGTGGCTGATTTGGTGTTGTTTGTATTTGCCCCTTGCTAATTGTTGATTCCAAGTGAACTTTGTCTTTTGGTTTTGTCCCATCAATCATTTTGTTCAGAGCTATTCATTTGTGCTGAGTTAAAAGGAATAGATAAACGCCTCCTAGAATAAAATAAGAATAATTTTTTTTCAAGCTGCGTTCATAATTTTTTAAAAAAATGTTCATTATTATCCAAAATACTCCTCATATGTCTATCACATACAAGCTATTAAAAATATTATTGAAGAAAATTGCAAAATTACTCTTTTGTTCTCTGCTCATTGTAGGATTACCCCTAAATTATAAAATTGGCACAACCTTAACTCATAAACACAGTATGCTTTTAACCATTCAAATATATATATACATATCAAAAGCAAGGTAAATGACAATAAATAAATTATTTTGAATAATTTATATTAAAAATATTCCTCATAAAAATATCCTGTATTTACAAGTGATGGCCAATTTATAACAATTTCTGAAATTCAATAGTATTGGATATTGATGTAGAGGGCATTGGTGCAAAAAAAAACAAAACTCTAACATACTTAAAAGTCGGCTAGTGAAGGATTAACAAAAAAAAAAAAACAAATCTAAGTGTATAGGTCCTACATTACATATTGGCCGGTGGATTTTAGCAAAAGAGAAACTTTGGACCACTTTTTTAATGTGCTATTCATGTTAGTAGCATGTTCTATATTTTTGGCTGCATGTCCAAATGCATTACGCACCAAAACCACCCCTCACCAAATAGCTATAGTTTATACTAGACCTACTTCCAATGGTATACAACACAGATATTTTAATATGTGGAAAAGAGTGGTTATACTGGCCTACCATTTGTTCCATCCATTCAAATTTAGAAGACGAATTATCTTTGAATTAATCTATTCAATTTCTAAATCACATTTCTGCCAAAAGTAACTTGTGACTCAAGCTACTCCCATAACAGGACTAGAATCTTCACC
This sequence comes from Rhamnella rubrinervis, assembly GCA_007844105.2. NCBI lineage: Eukaryota > Viridiplantae > Streptophyta > Magnoliopsida > Rosales > Rhamnaceae > Rhamnella > Rhamnella rubrinervis. The sequence goes on from CM017578.2 coordinate 22,705,325, forward strand.
AAAAAAAAAAAATAACAGGACTAGAACTCAATCATTAATTTACCAAATGCCATTTCTTTCTAGCTTTAAATATTTCCAATTCAGAAGTACATAATATATCTATAACAACCCTCAATGGACTCCCCAATCTAACACCCTTTCACTGGAGCTCCTTGGTCCCTTTCCAATGGACTCCCCGGTCCCTTTCCAATGGACTCCCCAATCCAACGCTCCCCACTGAGGCTCCCTGGTCCCTTTCTAACTAATATTGTCCCCAATTTAACCACCACACATCAAACGGTATGAAATTCTATCAGACTTGTTAGGAGGTCACCTATCCTGGTACTACTCCCACTGGAACACGTTTAACTTTGAAGTTCTTACGAACTCCTTAGCCAAACACTCTGAAAAAGTCTCAGTTGTTATAAAAAAACCCTCTTTTCTTTTAAACCTTTCCTTAAAAGACCTCGGCGATGTGGGATTAAACACCAAATAGCTGCTGGTGCCTCCCGCCCACTCAAGTGGTTACAATCCACCGCCTTAGGGGCCTAATGTCCTCATCGACACACTTCCGGCTGGTATAGGCTCTGATATCAAAAACTGTAACACCTCTTAACCAAATCTCTAGAATTCAATCTAAAAAGTGTTACTTCTTATTCATAAAAAATAAATGATATAATAAAAATCATAACATAAATTTTTCTTAAATCTTTAGAAATTCCAAATCAAATTTTATAAAATACTTTGAATAAATAAAAGTAACTAACAAATTAAAATCTTTGTATTTATCTACAATCTTAAGGAAAGTCATAAATTAAATTGTTATGTCCTAAACTAAAATAAAATTAAAAGTAAAATATTTATTTTGTCTTGGAAGCATTTTGTACTAATCCATACAAATTTGTCTCACGAATTGTTTCCACACGCCAACACTCATGCAATCCTATTCAATTCATGTTCTCACCTACATACATGCAAACAAAATGGAATGAATGACAAGTCACCCAGCAAGTTCCATATGCATATATCAATGCAGTACAAAAATACATGTCATAATTCGTCAAACAATCTTCATAAAAAAAACTTTAATTTTCTTTATCAAACCAGAATATAATCATTTTAGTTTGAAAATACATATAAAAATATAAGACTTAAATTTTCATATAAGAGCATGCAATCTCAATCTCACTTGTAGCACACTCAAAATGAGCAAATTACCCGTTGGTAATTTATTTTTTCCAAAGTAGCACACAAACTCACTTTCAAGGAAAACAAACAACCATCAAGAGGAAACAGTATAAGTGAAGACAATCACACTTGCATCCTAGCCATGCAAGTTAAGTTTTGTCATACTCTCGCGCAAAGAGTAATAGTAATACTTCATTGTGATCATTAACAAGTTCTTTCACATATACCAATACGTTTACATGTGCTCATGCAAATTCATCTCTCAATAAACCAGACTATTGAGCCCTCTCTTAAATGGAACAAACACACGCATAGGCTCCTTTGTTGTCTACAAACATTGCTTACAATGCATGGTCATGACTATTTCTTAAAAAAAAAATACTTTAAATCTTTAAGCTTTTCAGAAATCATATTTCTTTAATATATATAAAAAAAAAAAAAAAGACACTTGCATAGCATAACTTACTTGTATAGCATAAACTCATAATTCGCACACATACATACTTTAATCACTTAGGAAAAATATTCACATAAGTGTGCATTGGATTTTCCAAACATAATTCAGCAATTTTATATATATATATATATATATATATATATATCAATACACATGTAATTAACTCCATAAAAATTCCAGCAAGCATAAACACATATAAATATAATTCGTAATCATCATAGGTATCAATTTGGTTGTTCCCATACATATATGTAAATAATTATACACATATTACAAAAAAACTAGCAACCACATCCTTACATAGACGCACTGTACATATATACACACCAACTATCACTCACATGCCTATATATATATATATATATATATATATATATATATATATATATATATATATTATATTATAAATCGTAATATATATATATATATATATATATATATATATATCTATTTATATCCAAGCTATTGCATGCATGAAATTTCATGTTCAACACACGGCAACCATAACACCTATTTAAAACTTGCAAGTTAACCAGCCCCTTACACGTACACCATGTATGCATATATTATTTAATGAATCACCCAATCTACTTTGACCACGAACTTCCTTATTCACATGCTATAATACACATATATGCATATATATATATATATATATATATATATATCTTATTGGATAACATGGAATATAAGCTAGATTAAAAATTTATATATTTAACTATAAATTCAATCGGTCACATATTTATGAATCCAAGCAGATCCATCAAGCAAAGTTCAGTGCAATCCATATATATATATTGGTACGGACAACCAATAACCACATCAAAATTTCATGTCAATGATCCACAAAAATTTCTGAGAGAAAAAGAAATAGAAACTGCAACTTAATAAATTAGTGTGTGGAACTTACCTTGTCTTCTTAGCAAACTAACCAAAAGCTATTGATTAACTCCAAACATTACCAAAAAACCACACACACACAAAATCACTTTTTTTTTTTTTCCTTGACAGTTGTTTCCCTTTTTTTTTTCTTTTTTTTTTTCCCTTTCTTCTCTCTCTCTCCCGTTTCTTCCTTTTCTTTACTGCTGACTCTTTTTTTTTCTACTTGATGCAGTAAACGGCAAACAACAAAACCTTGCATATATATATATATATATATAAAGCCAAAATTCCCTTAGGATTTTAGGTAAACTAATCCTATTAGGTTTAGGTTTCCTAATTAAACACAGCTTCCTAACTAAATTCTATTTAGATACCAATTAATTAATTTAATTTAATAATAAATAACTAATAAAACAATTAACTAAATAATAATAATATGCATATAATTTAGGATTTGGGTGTTACAATATCAACCTAAAAAAGGATATATTGTCCAGATAAATCATTAGAACTAATAATACGCATCAGACATCTAAAGTAAATATTGCTACTTAGATGCCTAGAAATGTCTGAAAATACATGCATGTTGTAGGATTACCAGAGGCAGTATATAACAGAAAAAACTCTCTTTCACTTCCTCTTCTTCTCATGGTGTTTACCCAGTTTTGATCGTCGTTGCTTAAACAAATGCAGGTAAAGTTTCAACCAAAGGAATGGGTAAACCAGAAGCAAAACCTGAAGAAAAAAAAATGAATAAATTAAAATGAACAATGAAAAAACTAAGTTTCAAAAGAATTACAACAGTTGATTGGATGCTGTCAAAATATAGGAAAACGGGAAATGCATTATTGAATCCCTTGTTACACTGTAACTGATGCATGACTCTAAAGGTTACTAATGTAAAACAGATGAAGAAAGACTAAAAAATTTAAACTAATAAATGAGATTACTTCAAACAATATTAATGAGGCTTTGGACCTATGAGTTTTGAGTTGGACAAAGAAAACAAGGAAATCCAATTTTAAATTTTAAATTAAGAAACGCTTTTGTCAAGAAAATTTTATATTCACAATCTGTTTTCTATATCCCACTGAGAATCCAATTCTATCATGAAGTTAGAATAGTAATGGAGAATATTTGGGATATACAGACCAAAAACTGAAACAGACGGGTTCACAACCAAAACCTTCCAAGTAAAATTCTTAAATATTCCCCAATACCATTTATAAATAAGCTCACAAGGCAGGGTAGCCAAGAAATATGTTTGTCCTTATTAATAAGCATGTGCCAAATATATGCAACTGATAGATAGTGAATGAACAAAACAAAATAACTCGTACATTAAATTTGCAAGCACAAACTAAATTATCAACCATGTGCTTGTGTTCAAGAAAGAAGAAATCAAAAGGTTTAAAGATTCCTTTCACATTGCAAAGAAAAATTAAATTATAAAAATATGACAATGTTCAGGGTAAAGAAATAGAAACATACCCTGATAAAATTATAATAGCTGAAAGGCAGGTGATCAAAGAGATTTGCATAGAGATTCTTCGCCTTTATATATGGAAGTGCTTGGTACATGAGACACACTGCGTGTGGTCAATGATTTAAAGAAAAGATTACAAACAAGGAGAGAGTATAGTTGATAATCATGGTTTTGCCTAATAGCAACTTCATGCAGCCTAAAAACTAATAAATGATAAACTACAGCCCATGCACTTACTTTCACCAAGAAGCAATCCCACAGGATACAGCACAATGAATGCAGTATACCTAATTAAAAGTGAAAAATATTAAGTATGAAAATATAAAAAAAATTCTGTTTGCATGGCACACAGTTTGCTAGTTTGGTCTGTACTTTGTGTGCGTATGATGTCAGATATTATCATAAAGGAATTAGGGGGAAAAAAATAAAAGTACCTGATATAGGTAATCCAATATGGACAACTTCTAATGCAATTCAAAGCATGATGTGAATATCTAATAACCTGCATGCATCACAAACATAAATAAGCTGCAATAATTTCCAAAGAGAAAGTAAGTTGATAATAAAACTATCCAATAAACACAACATCAAAAAATTGATTGCAACATGGTTATGCTCTGTTGGAATTCATTTCCTAAATGGTTGAATCAGTAATAACTTTCAAGATGCATGTTAGAAAGAAATGATTGACACAGTTTCCATCCAAATTTAATTTTTAATTTAGATAAATGCATACTAAAAGCTTAACAGGGAATTTTTTTCCCCCAGCATCTGTTACTTAAAACAAGCTTATTAGTAGTTAAATCAAGTCAATATTTGCTGGGTTCCTCTCAATGGCAGCGAAAGAGAAAAATCAATGTCTTTAAGTTAAACTTAATACGATCTCCTTCCATCAGTTCCCAAGTCTAACAATCTAAATACAACTCAACTTCATGAACTCTAGCTACTTGGAATTATATGAGAAAAATGTTTAGGTGTCCCTAACACTCCATCTAAACTTGTCAGCAAGCCCATACAACATAGACATTGTAGCCCTAGTGTCACGAATAAACTTGCTGCCAGAGGTCCATGTAGGAATGAAAAATTGTTTTCTTCAAAATTGCTGCAGATGCCCTTAGATAGTTGCTTACAGACTAAATTCTCTAGTCTTCAACAAATGAACTATACCAATATGCAGAATTGTATAATAATACATGATTACATCAAACAATTAATTACCTCACTTAGGCTCCAAGCAAGGAAAGTTATAGAGACTGACGACAATTTTTGGACCTACAGAAAGTTTAGAATAATGGGGATTAGTCAAAGTATGAAAAGCACACCACGTAGACACACACATGTCCATGTGTTTCATCCACTACTGCTGCATACAAAGCAGGCCCAAGTAAGTAAAATAAGGAAACCTCATTGATGGGTCGAACAATCGCCAATAGGAAGTGAGTCCTTCCACCCCATTGCATCAGAGGAAGCAGTGCTCCACTCGGAACCAGACCTCAAATATCAATTGCACAAACATGAAAAATCACAATTGAATTTAATCAAATATGTCATTTTTATTATTATTAAAAGAACTATGCTTAAACCTCAAGGATAAAGAAAACCCACCAATGGCTCCGTGTATAACTTCCACGAACGCAGCAGTCTGCAGTAAAGCTACGAATTCAAAACCGTCCCATAAATTTTCTCGGAAGCCCAATACAATTAAAACATAAAATCGTGACTGAAAAAATGAAAATACTAACAAATTAGGTCCCCAGTAGAAGCGTAGGCTTCCTTGAAGGACTTATTGGATATGAAGCTGCTTGTTATTGAAGAGAGAGCAATTGCCCTGCCATGAAGAAAAAATGAAATTCTGAGAGTGGGAGAGAGGAAGATAAGAGATAGAGATATAAGATGAAATTAAGTTGGAGGAAGGAGTGGTGGGGGCATTACCATCCAATAGTCTGAGCAGAGTTGTAAGCAAAGAGATAGAGATTGGAAAACCTAGGCATTGTTGCTCTCTAACTGCTCAACGATTTGACATGGAACTCTTTCAGTCTTAAATTTAATTAAACAAATTTATTAAGCAAGAGTTCGATGGACTCAGAATTCGCGAGTAAAGTCGCCTCTTTGTTTACTAAAATAAAAATCCTATTTTAGTTTTTTTTTTTTTAATTTATTATTTGTAAATTTTATTTTCATTTGTTTATTTGTTTTTAAATAATTAATATTTATTGCTGGTTAATATATTTTTTCAATTTTTATTAATTTTTTATATTGTTTTGACTGGCATAGGGTATAGAGTGGAACAAGAATAAAATAAAAAAAATTATGCATACGTCATAAGCTGAAAGCCAATCATATGCATTGGAAAAAAAAATCTAAACAAGGGATGTGTATCTCTTTTTTTTTTTTTTTGTGAATATAAGGGAATTTTATCTGGTAGCGAGTAATTATCCAATTTTATCACAACATATGATTTATTGTAATTGATAAAAATAAATAAATAAATAACTTAATATTTTTTAAAATTAGTAGTCCATTTTTAAAATTAAAAAAAAAAAATCCATATTCTGGTTTACGAGGTTTTACGGGCCAGAGGGCCAAAAGGATGTGGAAGCGCGCGAAACTCGTCAAACGTGTTGTATATGTGACCCGCCCAAACGGCGCTGATCGAACTGAATAACACAGGTGACACGCCGTGATTTTTTATCGTTCCACACGATCTCGAACGCTCACCGACCGTTTGTTTCCCGAGAAACTGTAGGAAAACCTCTCCAGGATATGCCATTTGTAAGAATTTTTTTCCTTAGGGTCAATTTTGTTGGTTATTTTTATACAATTTTCGTAATTTGTTTTACCTTTTTTACTGTTCAAATAGTTTCAGTACAAGCTATGTGCTCTAGGGTTTAGAATTGTCTGGTAAGGAATAACTGCATTTTTTTTCTTTTATTATAGTGAATTAGGAGGAGAACTATGAGTTTAAGAATGCTATAGAATTACTATTGAATGCAAATGTTCTATTATTTTTGCTTCGTAATTGTCTGCAGTAAAGATGGAAATTAGATTTGTGGCACTATTACCTGTAATTGGTTTCAAGAAACTTACGTTCCTCGAGTGATCTTTACAATTGCAGGACCTTAAAAGTTTAGACTATTTTTGTTGAAAAAGTTGAATTCTGTATGCATAATTATGTACTAACAATTTTTGTAGGTTTCTCTCTTTAGCTAGAAAGTAAGGATTATGAGTATTGCATACAAGTATAAAAATATAAAAACTGAATCTGAATTTACTGCCAAGAATGGCATATTTTGCGTGTAGGCTTAACAAATTAATAAATATGCTCGATTATATGCTCATTTATGGAAATGCATTCCACTGGAGCTACCAAAGTGAAAATAGATTCAACAAATAAAAAACAACTTGTCTTTAACTAATTGAAATGCATGACATATAAAACATGAAAGATTATACACATTTTGGTGTTCCTGTAGATGATTATTATACATCTTTGGGGTTGGATTGGGTTTTAAGTGATAAAGCAATGTCATTCATTATTTGAAAGTTGTGTTTTTTGTCTTCTTCTGTATTTTTGTTCATGAGTTGATGCTAAGAACCATAGATTAGGCAATAACCATATCAGATTGTTTAAATAAATCTTTCCCACCATGTGAAGAATACTGATTGGAATAATCCATTATACAGCATAAGAATCAGATGGATACATTAGGAATTTAATTAGTTGTTGCAAGTAAAATTCAGGCAAAAGTATTCCTGTGAATCTGTAAACATGGACTTGGTGCTAGAGTAAGGAAAGGGAGGGTAAGCAAAAATATTGCAAGGGCATGCTTTGAAAGCTCTGTTATAAAAGTGAAGACTATAATGCTTTTCATATCTTTGCCCATTTTCCTCTCAACTTCTGTCACAAATTTATTGAATGGCTTTTTTTTTTCTTTTTTTTTTTTGTGATTATTATTCAAACATTGGTCTAAACACCTATCTCTTTTGCTCAAACATGTGGTATTAGATGCAAATTAGTACTCTTGTTTCAGAAAACAAACCTTTTAAACTTTTAGGTAGATCAATAAAATGGGAAACTATAGAGGCTGATATATAAATAAATTATTTTAACTTTAAAAGTGCCTGATAGTTTTCAACTTCTTTGCGAAGAATCAGATTGTCTTGTTGGTGGATGGATGGAAGGATGACATTTTTATTAGGCTAGACAGCACATTGTGGACCATCTTCTGAGGTTTCAAACGTTAAAGTAACTTGATGGAATGTAAGTATTATATCTTATTTATTAATTATTTTTTTAAGGGCTTAAAAGTATATTATATTTCTTAGCCTACTTTTGAATTATGTTGCTGGGTGGCTAACCATTAACCTAATACATTACCCAACGGTGACTAACGACATTGTATGAGGACCACTGTTCTCGAACAACACAAGCTTTCTTTTTCAACCCCCTGAATTAATTCAGAGTTTTTTATCTTTACTTTATTTAACTTTCTTTTTAACACATATATCCCTGTCCCGGTTTATTCATCCCCACTTGTCACCTCATTTTTTGTTTCTTCAACTTTTAATTAAGTAATTATTGTTAACAAAATTTCAATCAAATGTATAAAACTAACTCCACTCATACCTAGTTTCCAGAATCTGCCTTGATTGTTTGCACTGTTAGCGTAGAAGCAAAAGTAGTATCTTAGCAGACTAGAAGAAGAATCTTTGCTTTTTCCTGAAGATTCTTAGATTCATCATTTCAATATTCTTTTGGAGGTACTCGTACAAATAAAAACTTCCATATGTACTAATATATATCCACAAGCTGAAAATTGCAGAATACTAGACAAGTATCAATGATATCAGGGATATATAGATGAAATTATTTGAAGATAAACCAAAAAAATATAGATATCTAACATAATGTACAGATTTGCATGGATGGAATATCAAAAATTTATGACACTAATCTAAAGGTTAATAAATTTCACCAATAATTTTGTATATTTGAGTTGGACAAATTTAGTGGATAAATATAGTTTCCTTTTCATATACTTTTGCCTTTAGGTTATGTTACATAGGTTCTGGCAGTGAGTACTTGTCAAATAGTCATTAGGTTCTTTCTATGGAATCCTCTAGTAATTTTGTAATAATGCTAGTTACTATTTACAGTAGGTTACAGTAGGTTCTTACAGTAATTGAACTTATATAGCAAAAGAAAAAAAAAAAGCTTAATTGTTGAAAACTTCGATAACTGCTATTCAATCAATCACTAGCTAGCCAATTCTATAAAACTCTCTTGTTGTGGCACATAGGTATAAATCTCTGTTATATGTACTAAGGAAATAAAAATTATTCCAATTCAAAAGAAAAGAAATATACTGTCAAACTGCAACAGTTTGATTCAAAAGTTAAACTTAAAATTAATTCATATCATACAATGCATCCCTGAATCAAGTTCATGGGTTTTTGATGGACTTATCTCTCTCAGGAAATTGAAAAACACACAAAGCATGAGTACACGACCTACTATTATGCATAAGGTGATCTGCGGACGATACAGAAACAGAGCTGTATCAGAAAGCTTATAGAGAGAACCCATGCTATACAGGTTAGAGCTTCCTTTTTTAATTTTTAGGACATGTATTTTACATATGAACAAATCTTAATGAATAGAATTCTAAAATCAGCCAGTTAGACTAGATTCCCCCCCATATTCATAGCAGGAGAGAAATTGATCAGTTGTTGGGAAAAACATCTTACTCTCTTCTTCATCATCCATTTTCCAAAGCGAGTCCGAGCAGTACTCCCATGACGGAGACTCCAACAAAGGACCAGAGAAATTGCAACCTTGTTCACCATAGCCATCGTAAAGTACTGATTCTATATTGTTAACCTCTGGCAGGCTAATTTCCTTCCATATGTCATCCATGGAATACCCTTTGTCATCTTCTTTCTTTTCTTCAACCTTTCCTTTTGAAGCAGCAGAGACTTCTTTACCTCCTGTGTCGTAAAAGCTCAGCACTCCAGTCTCAGTGAAAGGCACAGAATTCACTGCAGTAATATTTGACGAAGAAGAAGAGCTTTTTAAAGATGATGACGATGGACAAGCAGCTCGCTTTTTCTCCTGAGCCTTCTTCCTCATATGAGTCCTCCAGTAGTTCTTAATCTCATTGTCAGTACGCCCTGGTAATTTGCGAGCGATTCTTGACCATCTGCGTTGAAAAATCCATTGATATACAAAGTAAACCACAACTGTACAATAGCATAAAAAATACAAACAATAATTCCAAGAAAAACTAGGTAGTACCATATACATATATTATTACTATAAGACTCTCATATTCTGTTATATATATATCTATATAATTCCCAAACCTATTTCCCCATTTAGCGTGGAGTTCTAAGACAAGGCGTTCCTCCTGTGGGGTCATCTTCCCACGTTTGAGACCCGGGTGCAGGTAATTAACCCAACGTAACCTGCAACTTTTTCCTGTTCTGTTTAGACCTACAACAAAACTCAGGTGTGGTTAAAGGGAAGCTCCTTGTATATAGTTTCCATCTCCGAATGACCATACCTATTATTTGTCTCCCGCCACCTTCAAACCTGAAACTTTGGCTATGAAATCCCATCGTCGATCTCCAAACAAGCCCACAAAGCAGACTAGTTGGAAGTCTTCCTGTTCTGTCCATGGACCTTTGCGGACTTCCTCCTGTGGTACCATTTTCCTTCTTTTTTCTTGTCCCACTTTCTCTTTTTCTCTTTGTGGAAAGGGATCTTTGCTCTTTCTTCCAACTAGTGTCTAGTTTGATGGGGAGGCCTAGGTGTACACTATCTAGTATTTATACCAACGCAATTTCAATTGTCTGGTACTATGTGATAGTTTTGTGTGATTATAATATGATGCTGTTTTTGCATCTTCACCGTACATGTGTAGCGCGCATGCTTATTTTTTGTGATAGGCAGGTTTAGGGGATGTGATGTCAGCCACTAAAAATGAAAATAATCAAAGTTAGAGATTGATATGTTCGCGTGACTTTCATGATCAGCACTCTCATTCTCTAAATATTAATTAAAATATAATCACTTGGGTAATTAATTACAAGCACTTGAAATCAGATCTTAAGATACTCTCTTTGGATCCATTTCTCTTGAATGTTTTTCTATTAATTATATGTTATATCCCCGTTGCTACATAACATGTCGTTTAGATCAAAATATTGTTATTATTATTGCTGATCAGACAAGAAATTTTTAGCTTTTACCAGAGACAATCTTAGCTCATAACGGTTTGCAATCTCAATCATATATGAAGAGAATAATGTTGATTAAAAAGTTAGCAAAAGTAGAGCCGTAAAAGAGAGAGAAAAAGAATTAGCTACCTCCGGCTTGTGTTGGATAAAGAGGAATAAGGGTACTGATAGTCGCTAGAGACTACAAATTCTTCTTCTCTTTCATCCAATTCGAGAAATGATTTTAGTGCCCCTTGACTTTAATAAAGGCCACAAATCTTAGAGGAACCTAAGGGCTTAAAGTAGATGAGGACAAAACTACAAAAGCTGGGAACAGGAAGGAACTGTTTTAGGTAACCCAGTTGCTATAAGTGACCCTTTTCTTCTTTTCTTTTTAATTTCTCTATAAAAACGAGCATATGGAATAAGATATTATTCTGTGAAAATTTTATCGTTTTAAGTTCTCAGTAGATCAACTTTCGTTCTCGAGCTAATCTAGTGGCCCCTGCAGCCTTAAGTAAGGAGCATGTCGGGCTGCCTTAGATTTCTCATATTTTAAGTATGACAATTAATTTTAAAACAGTTTAAAGTATGTTGTCCTTTCTTTTCTTTGTGCAACGATAAAAATGTCTTAAATTCACCCGCGTATGTAATGAGACCAGAGATTATGATTATAATTTGAAACAGTGGTGTTGCATTGTGACTGAATCTTCCAATTCCTTTTTAGGCCTTAACTTAACCATTTATGTTAACCATTTGAAAATAGCCCTGAATCTGAAATTCTTTATTCATGCTTATTCTTGTTAGGATGTGTAGGAGCCAAATAATCCATAAGCAACAACAAGAAGTAGCTTTTCCTTTGTTGGGGATGAAAAGACTCGAATGATTTTTGTGTTTTAAGAATCAGTAGCCCATTTACATCTAGTTTGCTAATTCTGACTGTTTCCTATCTTATTTCTGAAGTCAGTCTTGACTAAATTCAAATGAAATGAACACTAGTTTATGTACCTATTAAAGAAAAGCATCACAAGTCTAGCATTGAAATTTACAAAAACCATTGTTTTTGTATTCAGTCTATAAACTAATCTTGAAACTCACTATGCCACGTTTTCCAGAACAACAAAGAAGTATTTAGGGGACTACAAATCAATACAAAATCTTGGGCCTGCTATTTTTAATTTTATTGATTTGACAGATGAAACATGTTTATAGAGAGCAATTAGCATTAATCAAATAACAATTAGGAAGAGAGATATACAATAACAAAGAAATATATAAAGTGGGATATGACATCATCTGTCTCTACTAATAGACTAAAAACAATTATGTACTATAGTAATATTTTGTGGTGGTGACTTAAGCAATGAAGAGTTTTGTAGTGAGGATGGTGGCTTCCTGCTTTAAGGACCTTTGTAGTGGAGGGTAGAGATTGAAAGAGCAGCCCAAAAGATGAGCCTAACTGATGTGTACGCCACCCAATTTGTGCCCTTCGCACTTATTATTCTCTCTCTCTCTCTCTTGTGCACAAAATCATACATGTATATGTAATTATAATATAAAACATATATAAAAAGAAAGAACAGTGAGATTTGTATCTGTCTTCTTAATCAGTAAAGAACAGTGAGATTTTTATCTCTGTCTTCTTAATCAGCTAATACCCAAGAGGCTGGATCCATAGTTTGAACGAGCCTGCATGTAGAGGTTTTTATTTAGTCTAGACATATTAAATAGAGGAGTTGTACACGTACATACATATATGCATACATACACACACATATGTGTGTGTGTGTGTGAGAGAGAGAGAGAGAGCTTTTAAATGGCTTAAGAATGAAATAGAAATTTTTTAATCTAATCAATAAATATCTATAATCATGGAGTTGAACATTTAGAAATATCTACATGTTCATCATCATCCTTTTTTTTCTTATTAATGTCACTACTTTTAATTGTTATAGTAATTAGGAAAATATAGTGCTCTATAACCTTTTATTTAAATTTTACCAAAAAAAAAAAAACCCTTTTATTTAAATTTCAGGATTTTACATAGATAATTTTTTTAATTCTACCTTAGATTTTTTTCAAAAAAAAAAGCAAAGTAGATAAACCTATGTAGTCTATGTAGTTTGTTTTCACTGTTTAATAACTTATTTGATAAGGAAGCCATATAGCATGTATATATATATATATATATATATATTTATAGAAATATTGTAGCGATGTCAACAGCATATACATGTTAAAATTTCCTAATAAAAATATACATGAAATATAGTTGTTAAATATATTTGTGAAATTAATATGGATGTGTGCCACTTTTAAATTAAAAATTAATTTGAAAAAAAAAATAAAACAATAGGAATTGAATGCGCAAATCTGACTAATAATCAAAGGAAAATATGTTCAAATGTCTTAAGAGACAAGTGTTTCCTATCAAATTCAACTAGAACATTATATAGTCTATATAGAATTTTGTTCCATGTTAAACATTTGAATTTCCACTTGGCATCAATCTCGTAGACTAAGTACAGCTCAAATAATAGTTCTTCTTTGCAAAAACAATACACACGGTTTCATCTTCAATACCATGTCATATCAATTAAACTTCATCTAATGCCACATGTAACAACCTTATAACAACTAGGCAATTATTAATCCAAAAGTATTGGTATCCACCCACCTATTACTTTTAGCCATGAAATATTATGGCTCAAACAATAGTAATAAAGTTAAGCGAATACCATATGTAGTACTTCTTGCTATTTATGTTATCTATGTGAATCTGAAGCATGAATGCCAAATTCTTTTCTTGTCTGTATTCTCTGAGTCTCACAGCCATTTTGGCTGTCATTGTGAATTATGTTGTCGGTCAAAAACAATACTGATTTACTTCGGGTTTTAAAACTCAACCATCATAGTGCTTCTTGATTAAGATAATACCTAGTGATGCATGTGGGCCATATAAAGAGTATCCCAATCCCCTTATCCTTTGGTTTCCATTAGGCTACCACGTGGAAATAGCAATTCATCACTGAGATCTAATAACCCCTGAAATTTTTTTCTTTTTTTTTTTCAAATCTGTCAAAGATAATGTAAAGAATGTGATGAGATATTTTTAAATATTGATTTTGCTTTGTGTACTATTTGACAGTGAAGACTTAAGCTATAAAAGAACCACTAATTTTGTTCATTAATTACCCAGCTAAAGTAAGAATTTTGTTCCTTGTGTTGCAGGCTAGTGGTGGAGAGGGAATTGTCTGGCCTTCAATGGAGTCAGGACCCCATGCCTATGGATAGTGGGTACGTTAGTGCTTTTTTTTAAAATATAATCTTTTATGATTGATAAGCTTTCCCTATTGTGTCGTGATTGCTAATTTTAGGAAACAAATTATCGTTGTCCAAATTGCATTTTAATATAAGCTTTAGTAATCAAAATAAATATAAGCCATACACTTCTTTTGCCAATCAGCATGAATCTGGTGGCTTTTATATACATTTTTTAAGGGGTATATCTAAAGGGGAAACCCTTTTTCTTCTTTCTTTTCTTTTCTACTGCTGATCAGTCAAAGGCTAATAAGTGCTTACAATCAATATTAGAATCATTCAAGAAAATACACTAAGCTGGTCTATTTGATCATCATCTTCCACTTTCTTTGGTCCTTCTCTTCTGTTAATTGTGTTGCTGTCTTGTCTCGTATGCCAAATTGCATGCATTTCTATTTATTTAGAGCTCAAGCAATGAGTTACAGTCTATTAGCTATCGTAGCTGAGCATAATGGATTACTATGAGTCAATTCAATCAAGCATAAGAATATGGTAATACAAGGATCAACGTTATTCTTAATACTGAATATACTCAATAGGTAAATAATTAAACAGGAATTAAAATAATAAAGTGACTAATGTATACGACGTCAGTATTCTTGGTACATATATACCTCTAGTTAATCATGGTTATTACTTTTTAAGTAGCTTTAGTCTCTTCATGGTACAATATAACGTGTCATCTATTTGTCTGTCCTCTTAAAAAAATAAAAACAGACAGAAATTCCACAAAAATTAAGTCTGTCTTTTTTTTTCTCTTCTTTTTATAAAATAGAAATGGTTTTACTGTGGAAATTATCAATCCAAAATTCTATTAAAAAGTAAGATTTTATTACTGCTCCAATTTTACAACACTACCTTTAATTGGGAGAACCTGTCTTTGAGATAATAAGCATACAGTGTGGGTGGGGGGTGGTATTTGGTTAGTACTTAGTGTGGGTGGGGGGTGGTATTTGGTTTGTACTTAGTAGTAATGCAATGCTGTGCAAGCACGCACATAAAGACCATGTGTGACGGCATGCATGGCCTGTCCTCTCTGATCACCTTGTACCTTATCTTTGATATCATAGCATAAAAGAAAGTCAATAGACGCGGACGTCAGAGATAGCCCTAATCATCAGCATGATATCGTATATTTTTTTTCATAATTTTTTTTTTGTAAACTATAATAATATTTGCAAAGAGGTCGAGAATCTCCACAGAGAAGCTGGAATTAATGGACAAACGTAGGGAAAGAAAAAGCAATCTTTATCTCTAAAAGGAAATGAAGATTATGAAGAATTGGAAGCAAAGGGCAGATTGATGCTAGACATCACTCTTAAAGTGGAAAACAGTTATTTCAAGTGTCCATTATATGCCGCGGTTTTTACCATTTTATTTGAGTCTTTTTTGGCTTTTTCTTTTCTTAAAAAGTGGGGGAAAAGTAATAAATTTTGGTTCTTTATTTGCATTTCTAGGAATAACATTAGCTCTCTCTTAAAACCCCTTTTCGGCGAATATATAATTTAAAAACTTTATTAGATTACAATATTAATCTCTTCCTTGGGAGTATATTGGAAAGAATTCTACTTGGTTATCTTCATCCTAACTAGCTTGCAAAGTGGTGAAGCTGAATCATTAATATATTGAAAGGTTCATTTCGAGAATGTAGATTATTAATTAATCTTTCTATGATTATCCGATGCAAATAGCTAGGCTAATATTTTCTTACAGACACTAATCAAACAGCTTGAAAGTGGGCCATTGAAATGAACGCCAATTGCCCTTATATGATGGAAAGCTTGTCTCAGCCATATACCATGAGGGTAGCTTTCAGATTGATGTAAATTACTCTATCTTAGAAGGCCATATTAGCCACAAAGATAGGGCGGTATGTGTATCTTTGAGATTAATAGAAAGTGGTATACGTCTGCTTGGGCAGCTGCAAATATATGGTTGGATACTAGGCACACTGCTGTTTACAGATTAGTTGCTCACGTAATTAGCTCTAACTTTTGCATGAGCTTATTGGATGGTGTACAGTAGTTCGTAGGACCTACGTCCCACTAGTCGTTTATTGTATTTTATTAAGCATATCATAATTAGGACTTGTCGTGCTCAGAAAACAAAGAAATTATCTACGGAGCAGGTGAGGAAGGTTGTCTCATCTCTTAATTTCTACATTACTTGCTTTCCAATAAGATTTTGTGAGAGCCCAATTTTATTTTTTTTTCCTCATGTTCTTGTCTTTTGTCTTTGAAATATCGTTTCTATTTAGGACTTGAGATATAAGATAGAAGGTAGATTAGAATAAGGGTGAATTACAATTTACCCCCTAACTATAGTTTCATTTATATATTACCCCATAAACATTAAATTTCATCATACTGCACTATAAATTATGTAATTTCATTCAATTTGGTCAAATTGACAACGTCTGTCTATTTTAATCGATGGAAAAAATCACGTGCGTCTCACATGAACTGATGGGCAATATATGGAAATAAACAAAATTTGCCTTTCTTTATCTCTCAAATTCACTTTGGCCCCCAATTTTTCCCATTTGTCTCTTCTTTCATGTTCACTTAGGTCCCTAATTTTTCCCATTTGTCTCTTCCTTCTTCGCACGTGATCATTTTTTTCTCTCGGTTCCTTACAACTTGAATAGAGTAATCCCTAGGTTTCAATTGTTAAAATTTGATCAGCGAAATTCTTTATTGTATCTACACAGTAATTTCGAGTTAGTCTGGTTGCCGAGGGATGTCTTTCCTTTGTACAAATGAGGCATTCCTCGGCAGTTTAGCCGAAGGGTGTATTCCATCTTCACAAAGAAACACATTCGGCCAAACTGTCGAGATTCTCAGCCGTTTGGCCAAGGGATGTCTTCCTTCTACACAAAGGAGGCATCCCTCTATCATTTAGCCAAAAAGTGCATTCCCTCTTTATAAAAGAGACACCATCGGCCAAACTGCCGAGGTCCTCAGCTGTTTGACTGAAGCATGCCTTCCTTCTACACAAAGGAGGCATCCCTTGGCAGTTTGGCCAAAGGGTATATTCCCTTTTCACAAATGAGACATCCTCGGTCAAACTGTCGAGGGTCTTGGTAGTTTGGCTGAGGGATGTTTTTGCTCTATACAAAGGAGGCATCCATTGGCTAAATTGTTGAGGGTGTCTCATTTGTGATGAGGAAATTCACTCATCGGTCAAATTGCCAAGAACTTCAACAGTTTGGTCGAGGGATGTCTTCCCTGTACATAAAGGAGGCATCCGTCTGCCGTTTGGCCGAGGGGCGCATTCCTTCTTCAGAAAGGAGACACCATCAACCAAACTGTCGAGGCCTTTGACTGTTTGGCCAAAGGATGCATTCCCTTTACACAAATGAAGCATCTCTCAGTAGCTTGGTCAAGGCCCTCGACAGTTTAGCTGAAGGGTGTGTTCCCTCTTCACAAAGGAGACTCCCTTGACCAAACTGACAAGTGATGCCTTCCCTTTACACAAAAGAGGCAATGGTGGGACTCCATTGCACAAAGGAGCCGTTTGTCCAAGATGTTGTCAATGGTGAGACAAATCCACAATGGCATCACACTTGAGGCTCCATCGATCACGTCCAGCTCTAAAATTTCTCAACCTTTAGAAAAAAAAATGAACGTTGAATAAGAAGCTGTTAATGAGCAAGTGAATGTTAGAGAAAGATATTTTTTTTTTTATTTCCATCGATTGCCTATCAGTATTGGTCACGTGAGACGCATGTAATTTTTCTCATCAATTGAAATAGACCGACGTTATCAATTTGACCAAATTAAACAAAATTACATAGTTTAAGGTGTAATATGATGAAATTGAAAATTTATGGGGCAATGTGTAACTGACACTATAATTCAGGTGGATAAATTATAATTTACTCATAGAATAATTAGTGAAATAATGTCTGAGTTTTGAGATTATACTATACAGTATTTGTTTTTTATTATTAAAAAAACAAAGAGTAGTTTCATAAAGAATTATATGAACTTGTCAAATTCCATTTCAGAGAAACTTTCAAATGAATATGTTCTGTTTTACACACTTACAGAACTAACATATCTAAAACAAAATACCTCACTGCGTCTTTGGTCTAACAATGGCAAATAAAAAATAAATGGCAGACACGCACAAATTATCGTGGTTCACCCAAGATAAGTTGGGCTACATCCATGTTGAGCTCAGGTAACCAGAGCTCAGTGCACTAGTTGGTTATGTCTTACACCCTCAACATTGTTCACACCCTTTCACACAAAACAGTTACCTTAAAAACCCAGATCACCACTCTCTGCTCACTGGTACAGAGAACGAGATCAACACACTAAAAGTTACAAGAGTATACAGAGAAGAACAGAAAAGGAAATAATTCTAACTTCGAGGTTGATTCTAACAGCCACAACCATCTGAGAAGAAGAGTAGCATTAATACTAGGGCAAAATTGAGAAGCAACGGCTGCGCTGAAGAAGTACGGGAGCAATCAACGATCTGCTCTCTTCTATCCAAAAACGATGCAGCTTTACATAAGAGAATCAAACGATAAATGTCGGTTGCTGTTTAGGGTCATCCAGACTTCAATCTCATGGAACGACATTGTATTGGACAAAATTGTTGCTGCTTCACACTTCAACAGAATAGGTACACCACGTTAGATTATGCCACTTTGCTTCTT
Organism: Rhamnella rubrinervis; assembly: GCA_007844105.2. Classification (NCBI taxonomy): domain Eukaryota; kingdom Viridiplantae; phylum Streptophyta; class Magnoliopsida; order Rosales; family Rhamnaceae; genus Rhamnella; species Rhamnella rubrinervis. Next base: position 22,724,525 of record CM017578.2, read on the forward strand.
TTTATCACTTTTATCCTTTTTAATATTTACCTTTGAAATATCCTCTTTTGTCTTTGAATTTTGAGATTATACTGTACAGTATTTGTTTTTTCTTATTGAAAAAAGATAAAGAGGAGTTTCATAAATGATTACATGAACTTGTCACATTTCATCTTAAAAAACCTTTCAAATGAAACATGTACACCACTTTAGATTATGTCAGTTACTTTCTTTGTTTGACATGTGTAACTTTTATTTCATTACACTTTTACTCAATTGTCACTTTTATGCTCTCAACACCCATCCTTACATGTCAAATGATGAGTGATGTCTTAAATAACAAATGGAAGTGTTAGTTCATAGAAGTGTTAGTTCAGTTCTTTGTTTGACATATATAACTTTTACTTCATTACACTTTTATCCTGTAAATTGTCAGTTTTGTTCTCTTAACACTCATCCTTACATGTCAAATGATGAGTGACTTGTTGATTAATAAATAAATAGTAGAAGTTCTAACACGTTACCATAAACATATTTCTTGTTGCCAAAAATTATTTCTTGCAAATTTGCAGCATTATGATGAATGCTAGAGGACTTTTTCCTTTTTATTGGTTTAATACCTTTTAGTACCCTCTAATTTGGTTAGATTTTAATTAGGGTTCTCTTAGATTTTTTTTTTTTAATTGAGATTTTTTAATTTTTAATTTGATTCAATTAATGCCCTCATTTAAAATCTCTCTAAATTTCCTTAAATTTTTCTAAATCTCTCACAATAAACATAACTGCTTACTCCAAAATGTTAGTGTATGCGAGACACATGACTTGAAGTTCTTTCAAATTATTTGGTAAAACAACAATATTTCTTCTTTCTTGTCTAAATCCCCAAATTTTCACAAATTGAAAATTAGAGAATTTTAATTGATTCTTCATGTCTAAATTCCCAAAATTTCACAAATTAAAAATTAAAGAATTTCAATTGGAAGAAAAAATTTTGAAGGGCCCCAATTGACCTTGGCATACAAGAAAGAGAATTATTATTATTATTATTATTATTATTATTATTATTATTATTATTATTATTATTATTATTTATAACTGGGAGGGTAGGGGATTCGAACTGATAAAATAGTAGCTTTTTTATTAGATTTATAACTGGGAGGGTAGGGGATTCGAACTGATAAAATAGTAACTTTTTTATTAGATTGTCCACATTGAAATATGCATGAAAGAGAATTGGAACACTGTAATAGGTGCAATTGAGCTAGTGCATCCGAAATCTGTCGTTAAACTAGTAGGAAATTGAAAATAAAAATAATATGAATTAAAGCTTTTATTAGCCTTCCAATTTTCCTTTCTAAGCCACTCGATTGATCTTAGATGCATCACATATTCACATGACTTATTTTTGCCTTAAATCTTATTGATCCTGTTGTAACATGGAGAAATTATTTATTGCGGGTACTTCATCTTGTTCTATATCTGGAAAGTTTTGATAAATGCATAAAAACTCTCTTTAAAAGCAAACATTTCCCATTATATATTTTTATTACAAGTTTGCCCTCGAATAAAATTACTCAAAAGTACAAAATTTTGTACATATTTAACAGAGTACATGTTGGGTCCAACTAGAAGCTAACATACTGATAGTTTTCACAGGCCCATGAGCCTTCAAAGTTGACCGGTTCATTTTAACAGATCAAAGCTTTGCCTTTAACATCCCCAAACTCCTTTTGGGCTCACATTCTTCTCAGCAAACAAAGATTGAAGGCCCAGTTCTTTTGTCGCCCCCCTTCCCCCACCTCCTCTATTTTGGAGGAGAGGCAAAAATAAAATGCACTGTTGACATTTTAAAAAAAAATTACTCTTGAAATTTTGAATTTATTTTGACGAGATATTTGTAGACAAATGAATTACCTTTTCTACTTTGCTGAAAGAAAGATGTAAAGGAAAGAAAAAGCATAATATATATATATATGGCACTACTATATTAAACAATTTCGCTCATTACTTCCTAAGCATAAACGATAATTTTTTACAATGAAATTTTTGAGCTCATTTTGGATCTTATATTTTAATTTTTTCAATAAGCTTTTTTTTTTTCCTCTGCATTTCTTTTACATGAAATTAAATCTTTTATTTTCTTTTTTCTTTCTCGCACGAATCAAAAAGAAAACTCCATCTTTTTTGGTTCATTCGTATGAACCAGAAATTGTCCTTAGCTTCACCTTTGTCTTCTTTCTTTCATGCATGAACTAAAACTTCCCCTAACTCTAATTCCCTTTGCTTTTGAACCAGATAGGAAGATCTAGTACTTTATCTCTCTATCTTATATCTCTCAATCTTACTCTCTGTTTGGTTTCCATCAAAAATTTATATGTTCTTTCTTAAATGTTTTATGTATTATTTTTCTTATATGGTTGTCGATCTATTGATTTGAAAAAGAGGCATTGATTTTCTTATGTTTGGATATTATTGAATTTCAATTAATTTTAATTTTAAGTTTTTAAATTTTGATTTTGCATATTTCATATAGGTTTATCTTTAGTCATGGCTCTTGGTTTCACCTTTTTTAATATCAAGTGGACTGCTCTTGACATGGTGAATTAGATAAAAACTCCCTTAGTCTCTATTCTTCTTATTATGATACTTCGGCCTCTCTTATGTGAAAAGCTTAAAACTTTTTTTTTGGTAACTGTTAAGATCTCTTTGTCATATAGGTTTACTCTAGGAACTTCACTGGAAGAAACCTTTCCCTATTTCATCATTACAAAGTAATTTGGTGGACAATACATATTACTATGTGTATCCAACTTCATATGAGCATAGTCTAACTTAAACTACTTTAATATACATTCTGTTTTTGTCTATTTTATTATGTATAATGTCATCATCAAGTACAAGTAATATTTTATTCTAATAAAGATGTAAATGCAGTGCTTATTTGAAACCAATGATATCTCATTCAAAAAAACATCAAATAGAAAATTTTAGAATGCAATAATATCAAGGTTTTTATACAACAATCCTAAATTTATTACATTAAGTTTAATTTTTAATAACTTATTGATTATGTAGCTACTTTACAGGATGATGATGTATATTATGGAAAGTTTGTTTGGGATAGTCATATACAATATATTAGCTCAAACTAGAATGAAATCAATGAACTTCAAAGTTGAATTTCAAAGTGAATGTTATACTTAAAACTTTTAATTCAAAAGCAGCAAGAAGAAAAGCAAAGAGCTCTCATGCGACGAAAGAGAGAATTTTGCCTATGCGTATTTATTATAGTTTTAGGAGTTCTATATTTTATTAAGAAAATTTAGAATGTTGCATTTCTCATTTATGAACCTATATTTAAAATGTAATATTTATGACTATGGCTAGGTGATGTTATCAAGGTAGCTACTTTCTTGAGACCGTGACAGAGAATAAGAAAAAACTTATCTATAAGCACTTTCAAGTATAAATAAATAAATAAATAAAAGTATACCAAGGTTTTTATATCAAACTCTCTTTTCTCTTCTTTCATTTTTGTTCATAATTTCTTAAATCCTTTTCATTACAACCAATATTTTGTAGACCACCAGCATCAATCTCCATAATTTGAATTTGTAGATATGTTCGTATGTTTGTTGCCAATAGATGTTGATTTAAAGCTCTCTTCGCAACCAAAACACTTCTATATGATCTTAGTAAATGTACCTTCATAAAAATAATAAGAGTATGATTATGCTCTTCTACAAACTTACTAATTATCCAATTTGGATGTATTCATCACTTCACCAATGCTAGCTATGCCTTACAATCTAATCAAACTACTCCTTGACTCCTTTTACATGTTCGTATGATAGAATTTTTTTACCTTTCTTTTATAAGAGTCATTTGTTTGTCATTCCTTAAAACAAACAAACTGTTTTCAAATCAACTCATCTGTTTCCTTTTCTTCTTACTATTACTCATTCTTACACTAATTATACACTTTCGTGTATATGCATTGTAGAAAGTAAAAGTCTATTTAATAGATTGAAATTTTATACAAATTTTTTATTTTTTTTGCTCCGTAATTTGTGGAGTAAAAATGCCACTTGAAGAGCTAACAAATATATTTCTGTCAATGTAAAAAGAATACACACATAATTAACAATAGGCAAAACAAATAATCAATAAACTAAGGAAAATATACATATATTCAATAACTAAGTAAGGAAAAACAAATTATAGAAGAAATACTAAGTAAAAGCCAACTTTATTCACATACCAACTTTATAGTTCATATTAACCTCATTACACTTCACAATACAATACAACAACAGCATATGAAGGAAGCTTATAAAGTAACATATATGTAATGGCAATGGCAATTACATGCACAAACATGCATGCACATTTACCCAGATTATCGAATTATAAAAGCAACCAAAATAGATAGCATAAATTAAATTAAAATTAATCAAAATTCAATAATACTCAAAACATGAGAAAATCAAATACCTCATTCTCAAATCGACAACCATGTAAAAAAATGATACCCAAAATATTTAAGAAATAACATATAAATCTTTAATGGAAACCAAATTGAGAGTGAGAGAGTATCAGATCTCTTTATTTGGTTCATGCGGGAAGGGAAGAAGAAGGTGAAGCTCTGGTTCGTACACAAAAGGAAGAAGATGGAAAGGACACCAAGGGCATGCTTTCTGGTTCGTGCGAATTTACAAAAAAAGAGAGAGCTTTCTTTCTAGTTCAATTTTCTACAAAGGAAATCCGGAGGAAAAAAAAAAGCTTGTTAAAAAATTATAACATAGGACTCAAAATAGACCCAAAAATTTCACTGTACAAAATTATCATTTACGCTTAGGAAGTACTGGAAGAAATCAACCAATATAGCAGTACTATATATATATATATATATATAAAGTTGAGACCTATAAGCACGACCTTCATTTCTCATCCGTTGTTCCAAACTTAGTGTCCTTCATGGCCCTTTACATTTGAGGTGCATATTATCAAGACTATTTTTTGAAAGAATTTCATTCTTTTCTAATTGAACTTTATGATAATTATCATTAATATGTTAACTTGGGTCCCTTATGTATAGCCTTAAATAGAGGGACTAATAAATACTCAACTATATATATATATATATATATATATATATATATATGTTTGTAATATTTTCTATCAATTTACGACATATATTATTAAAATCTTTTATTAGGCTCATCAAAATTTAATTTGATGTAAATAATATTTTACTTATTCTCAAAGCATATCACATCAATTATTGTAGGAGCTAATATTATTTGGTAAAGGAAAATTAAGCAATAATATTAACTTGCAAGACGTGTAATAAAGGAGAGCTAAAACATCAACCGTCCATGTCAATCTTTGTATACAGGTTAGATGGAATGCTATTCAATCTTGTAGAATTATACAATAAGCACTTTTTCCAAATGAGGTATGCATTAAAACTTATACTTTTATTGTATAGTGGAAAATGCAAAAGCATGGAAAGTATATAGAAAGGGTTTATGAAAGATAATGTATATGTTGAAATACATATGAAATATCAACTATAATTAATATTATGGGTAAATTTCTGACCCAAAATAAAGTTCAAATTCATACTCTATGGAGGCTTCAAAGCTAAACAAATATCCAACTTATTTGAAAAGTTTTTGGCACAACTCGCTAGGTGCAGACCCACCTACCTAATGTGTCCCGGGCATTTAGTGCACCTAGTACTATATCCAAAAGCATTTATTACACCTACAAAGGTAGTTGGTATAGGGAAGACAACATTTTCCCTCTTAGTACATACCATCAACCAAAAGTTTTTTGGGAGACTTCAATATGCACAGAAGAGGAAAGAGATAACCTTGCAGCTATTGACCTTCCTGATTTTGTGCCCATCAAGATTGTTCAGGCTATTATCCACACCAGTAAAGGCCTCTCATCCTACATGTGTCCCTACCTCACTGGTTCAAAATTTGATATCCTATTCGCCACATCAGCTTGGACCCATCCAATTTGTCAGCTGACTCCTTACCTATATTGATTAAAATGCTAGATGAGGGACATGTGGCATGATCCCATTGATAGTGTTTTCCACGTGATATAAGGTAACTTACGAGGTTGTAGAAGGGGCTCTTATTGACTTCTTCTCACACTTTCAACAGTTTAGGTTATCTCTCACTTATTAGAGTTCTTTTCTCTAAAGTTTATAGACTTAGAGTAACTTTCAGCTACTTGTGAGTATAAGAAAGTGATAATACATTTAGCCTCATACCAAGCACTCCAATACTTACCATAGCCATCCACATTCTTCTTTACGACTTGCCTTACATTTATATTATGACACCTTTATGGATACTTCAGTGACTAGGGCGCTAGAGGGCCCGCACTAGCACCATTGTCGGTGCCCCCACTGACTCCTTGTTTAGCTAGAGGTTTAGTAAGAGAATCAGCAAATTGATTTATGGTGTGAACATGGGAGATGAAAAGCAACTTGTTAGCACTTGATCATGTACAAAATGGAATTCAATTATGATATAATTCATGCAGGAATGGAAGATAGGATAGGAGCATAGGTAGGTCACTCTAACATTGTCATAGTAGATCGTTAGTGAAGCTAGAAGAGAGATGGCAAGCTCACAAAGCAGATTAGTAAGCTAATTTAGCTTAGTTATGGCAGCAATAACAGCGCGGTATTCAGCTTCGGTGGACCAGGGAGCTAGATTGGATTATTTATTAAAGTCCTAACATATAGAATTAGAACCAAGAAATACAACATAGTCCGATGTTGAATGATGAGTATCTGTATCACCAACCCAATCATTGTCAGCAAAGGCATGTAGTGTAGGTGGAGAATGAGCTAAATTGAAGATGCTATAGTAAAAGGTGTATTTGAGGTACTAAAGAACTTGTTTTATAGCAAGCCAATGAATGGAGGTCGGATGATGAATGACCTGTGCCAACTTGTTAACTACAACACTAACATTAGGTCGTGTAATAGAGAGACATACGAGGGATTTAAGAACTTGACAATATTCAGTCAAGTTATGAGGAGGTGAACCATCATGAAGATGAAGTTGTTTCGAATAAGATAAAAATGTAGTAACTACATTGGCCTCATGCGTATTAGTACATTAAAGAAGATCAGTAATGTACTTCCATTAAGAAAAGAATAAGTTAGCAAAAGTGTGATTTGTTTCAACCCTTAAGAAAATAGTTAAGCTTGCCAAGATCTTTAAAGTAAAATCAAGTAAATAGTGTGGTGATGAAATGTTGAAGAGTTGAAGGCTAATTGTTGGTAAGGATAATATCATCTACATATACAAATACATACATGATATAAGCTCTCGAAGTATAGATGAATATAGATGCGTCACTTTTGGAGTTGCTGAAGTCATAGGCAAACAAAAATGTGCAACATTCATGATATATCTTTATGAGCTTGATGAAGACCATAAATTGCTTTGTGCAATTTACAAACATGAGGGATACTTTATGTCAACAAAACCTTCAAATTACTACATAAAAAAAAATGTATTGTAAGAAGGCGTTATTAACATCTAGTTGATGCAAAATTCAACCATGAGTTCCAGTAACAGTGAGTATGAGCTGAATGGTGGTAGGTTTAATAACCAAACTAATAGTTTCACTGAAATCAATGCCTAGTCATTGGTGAAATTCCTTGGCCACAAGTCAGGCTTTGTACCGAAGAATTGAATTATCGGTGTTCTTCTTGATTCTACAAACCAATTTACACCTAGCGATGTTTTGAGTGGGAGATGCAAGGACAAAAGACCAGTTTTGTTTCGTCAAAGGGCAAGGAATTCCTCTTACATGGCATCATATCAATAATTGTGTTTGTTGGCCTGGGTGAAAAAGGTAGGTTATGGGTTGGAGGTGGACATGCATGTAGATATGTTGAGGGAGAAAAGTTTTTTAGGCTTATGGATGTTGTTTTAAGCTCGAGTAATCATGTGTGATACGTGAGGTGGTTAAGGTAGGGGAATGAAGTGAGGCTAGGTTTGTTGCATGGGGAGAACGAAACCACGGCTAGAGGAGCTAAGCCTAATGTGGGTACGATACTATGAAAGGAAGAAAAATGAGACTTACATATGTTGGAGATTATGGGGAAGCAACCTGAAAAGTAACCGAAGTTAAAGTACCTGTCGAAGTGGTGATGGAGTTTAATGTGTTTCCTATAAAAACTAATAAAAATTTGGAGAAAGTGGTGTTAGTAATGCATAAGTCAAATATTGAGTTGGTTTTATTGGGAAATATGTTCTAAAAAAATAACATGGTATGATTCAAAGGGACGATTGGATTAAATATCAAAACAAAAGAAAGAGTGATGAGGGCTAGAGAATCCAAGATACACATAAGGTCAGGAGCGATGATGGAGTTTGCCGGTATTATATGAGCGAAGCCAAGGGTAATAAAGACAATAAAAAATACAAAGAGATCTGTATGTAGGTTTTGGGCCAAATAGTTTGTGATAAGATATGTCAATATGGAGAATAGGTGTGGGCATACGGTTAAGGAGATAAGTTGCACTTTGGAAAGTATGAGACCAAAAATGACAAGGAATTGTTACTTAGTGGAGGAGAGTGAGGTCGGTTTCCATGATGTGACGGTGTTTGCATTTGGTATAACCAACATGTTTGGTTGTGTAAGGGGAGAGATGAGCTGTTCAATTCCATACTGTGCAAGAAGGTGAAAGAGGACTTGATATTCTCCACCTCCATCTATGTAAATTGTTCTAATTTGAGTGTGAAAATAATTTTCAATAAGTTTGCAAAATTTTAAAAAAATATTAAACACATTATATTTTTATTTTAAAAGAAATAACCAAAGTGTATTTTATGAAATAATCAATAAAAAATAATATAATAACAAAATTATTAAATGAGATAACTGGAGCAAGGCACCAAACATCAAAGTAAACAACTTGAAAAGGTTTATCACACTTGACAGAGGAATTTTTAAGGGACGGTTTATGACTTTTTGTTACATAAACAAGAGTCACACAATTTATTTTTGGAGGAATCTAAAATGGAAATGTTGTTACTGGCTAAGATTTTCTTTTAAATTAATGGAGAGTGATGGCCGACACATTGGTACCATAATTGAAAAGAAAGAGCAATTGAAACAGATAGACGGTTATTAGTCAATGTGATAGGTGAAGTAAAAGGTGATCATTCAAACAACTTGCACCTACTCCGGCCTCTCGCCAAGGATGCCCCCTCCCCCCGGTATTTAAATCCTTCATAAGAAAATAGTTAGGGAAAAACGCAATTGAAGTATTGTTTGTTTACACAATTATAAAATAGATATGAGGTTTTTTTTATTAAAGGTATACACAAAACATTGTTCAATGCAAATGAGGTAATAGGAGAGTTAATAGAGGATGAAACAATATAGAAGATTGAGATCCTATTACCATAACCAATGATTACATCCTCATTACCAATATAGTCAGAGTGTATAGAGAGGTTCTGAAGGTCAAAGATAAGATGGTGTATAGCCCCGAAATCAAGAACCCAATTGATTTTAGAGTGGCTTAATTATCCATCAAAGAGATGTGCTTGGGACTGAGAGGTGTATAGGGAGGGTTGTCCATGTGAGTGACATGTCTTTGCACCATGTTTAGATTTATCGCATAGTTGACAGATGATGCGCAACTAACTTTGATATCCTTGGTTTTGATTCCATACAGGTGAGTATGTGTGAGAACTTAAGAAATTCATACATTTACCATAGAAAGTTTGTTACTGAATAAGTTGCGTGGTTAGATTGAGAATTTTGTCCACTAGAATTATTATTTGAACCACGTACGAAGTTGTTGTTGCCACCACAATAATTTCCTCGACCACCTCGTTAGCTGCGTTAAGTGCCTTGACCTCTTTGGGTTAATTATGTTGTGACCAATACCTCTTCTTCCTTAGGCTCCCCATTTTTCCGAACTAATTCTTCATCAAGTAATTTATCATAAAGATCTTCAAAGAAGATGGGTGTGTCAGGAATGCAGACTACTACTATCAGTTCTTTAAACTCCAAGCTAAGTCATTCAAGGCATAGGACATAATTTGAGCGTCATTCAATGGATGCCTAATAAGGGTTAGATCATCAACAAGGCTTTTTACTCTACTCATATATACTGCTACAATTTTTCTCTCCTATTCATTTGACATAAGCAATGACATGATCAAAAGTATTCCAATGTTTGAACGATTAAAGCTCGTTTCTAGCTTCTTCCATGCATCGCAAAGGTGGTACAATTGTTTATTAATAGGTCAAGTGTGCTGTAAATGATAGCTTGAATAATGTAAAGCATAAGTCGATCTTGTAGGGCCATAAAAGATATTCAGGAAAGGTGTGATCCATCAACAAAATCAAAGAGTTCGAGACTTCCAGAATGCGTTGTTTCCACCATTATTAGCAAGCTTGAATGGAATCTGAGAAGAAGCATTTAAAGATTAGATTTCCATTAGCAGAAAGAAGATTACCTTGTGCCATTTGTTCATAGGTGGGGAGGCAATCGTCGGTTCAAAGCTTACAGATGAAGGTCTCGACATTGTGAAAAGGTTTGAGAGTTTTCCATGGCTATGGCAAGGAGGTGGAGGCACAGCTAAGATGCACAGAGGATCAGACTCTATTTGGAATAGAGTGGCTATGATATCATAAATGTCTATTTGGTACGCAGAATAAAAAAGAGTGAGAGAAAAGATGATGCGAGAGGAAAGGATTGAAGAAGAGGGGATGGAAAAAGAACAATATTATCTTATATTTGATAAATTTAGATTAAAAACAGAATTACATATCTTATATTTGGTGCACACCGGATATAATTAAAAAAATTATTATTTAAATTTTAAAATATATATGATATAATTTAATTCAATTTTTCATATTTCTTTTTTTAAAATATGTTAATAATTTTTTGTAAAATATCATTTAAAATTAAAATAATTTAATTTAAATAAAATATTTAGCATTATAATTTAATCATAATTTGTGATAGTATTAAAAGGCTCTATTCTCCTCATCCTCTCCTTACTAACTTTTGCTTCTTCTTCTCTCCCTACTAGCTCTGTTCCTTGAGTTGGTTTCCACCATATTAGATGGAGCTGGACTTCTAGTGGTCGTACACCTCAAATAAACTTGGCCAACTACTTTTCAAACAATGGTTGCCAAATGGTAAGCATCAGCATCAAAAACTGCCAAAACCAAGCAGTATTGTATTTCATTGGCAATGCCAATATTATGGATCTATGATTGACAAACTGAATCTGTGACTAAGATGCAAGCAAAGAGGAAGGGACAATAAAGATCTGACCAACAGCGAGACAAGTATTCGTAAATTTATTTTTCTAATTCCTATCATATCCCATAGGGGTTGTGAGATATAGAGCAAGACCAAAAAAAAAAAAAAAAATCATTAAACATCATATATGACGAAATCTGAGATTTCAAATTCAATATTCATTTTTCGAAACTAAACACTGAATAAAACATATATCATCTCTCATCCCTTTCCATTCCATTTGTCAAACACTTTCTAAAGGATTTTAATAATGTATGTTGTACATTGATTAAAGAGATTACAAACATATATATATATATATATATATATATATATATATATATGAGTATTTATCAGTCCCTCTATCTAAAACTATACTTAAAGGACCCAAATTAATGAGAATTATGATAAAATACAGTTATGCTAGAATGACGTTCTTTAAAAAATAAAAATAAAAAAACCCGGTCTTGCTAACTTGGTGCTCTATCGCTTACACTTTACCGTAATCTTATACCTCCATTTTAATAGTCGTTGCCTTTAGATTTCGAAACTTTGTCAAAAAAATTCAACCGCACCAACTCTCAGAATATCGGCACATCTGAGAGTTGTGCGGATATTCTGAGAGACATGGCCCTAATTGTACTCTTTAATTCTATTTTTGTGTATTAAAGCACACACTTGGTTGGGCCCGATGGACGGTGGTCCTTATAGTCAATGCATGTGCATTTCCACGTGTGAACGTCTACAACGCATGGAGAGAAAAACAGAGGTGGTACAGAGAGAGATGTATTTTTTTTTTTTCTTATCAAGTTGGCATGGGGAAGAGCTTGTAGTTTGGACTAATTTGCCGATAAGTTGGACCAACCGACCTTATAAAATTGGATTTATTTGATCCTCACAAGTTGGACAAAAAAAATTTCAAAATTATAATTTTCATGCCTATAGCCACCTGCTTCGGCTTTTGGGGACATAGTTACCATTACCGTACGTAAGTGTGTTAGAAAATTTAAAAACCAAAACAGACGCAAAAATTAAAAATAAATAAATAAAAGAAAATCATGAAGTATGAACAGTCTAAAATCAAATCCCACCTCATTATAGCCTCAATGAATAAAATCTAAGCCCATGCCCTACAGTAGAGATTCCTCCTTGTGTAGCCCAATTAATAATTTCAAATCTTAATAAAAATAATATTTTTTTTCCTGCTAACTTACTATTTAGTTTTGAAAGGGACCGCTTTCATTGTTTCTGCTAACTATTAATTTTTCTTAAAAAGGACTACTTTTTTTTCTTTTTTTTTTTAATTTAACACATATAAGACACTCACAAACAACATAATTTTTTATCCACTTAATTTTTTTTTAATTATATACTATGTGGAAGATGCTTGGAAGATTTTAAATTTTTAATTTCAAATACATTCTAATTAATATAAGACTTGTTATGTCAATATCATATTATAAAATATAAAAATAAAAATTTATACTTTGGTATTAATTTTAAAAATATAATACTTATAAAATTTTGTTATTTCAAATCTAATAATATAAAAATATTATAAATTTCTTTTTAAATATTTTAATTAAATAAGTTATAAATTATTAATAATTTAACATTTATCATATTATTTGATATATTAATATTTTAAAATTTAGAATTTAAAATATTTATCATACCATATATAATTTATATATAGGAATATAATATAATGAAGAGAGGCGATACTTGCCTCAAATAAACACTACACACAGTCCACGCTAATGGATAGTGATCATTTTTTTTTTTTTTATGAATTAATGGAAAGTGATCCTTAGCCGAGGACCTCTGTGGCATAATTCTAGACCAATCTATCATTTTTTTTTTAATAAAAAAAAATCAGTGTGAAAATTTTGTTAAAATATAAAAATTTATTATTATTTCAATTTTATAATATTAGGGGTATATTCAATTAATAGAAATGTAAATGAATAATTCATTCCCCATTTTGACGGAGTCTTATTAAAATTTAAATCGCAGCTTTTACAAATAAATATAAAGATTCGATTAACTTTTTTTACCGTAAAATTACTCCCCTAGGTGCATTCAATTACTCTCATCTAAATCAAATAAAATTATAATATTTAATATATGTTTGAAACTTTAAAATTAAATTTTATGTCATTAGAAAACACCATATTGTTTTTTAAATTAACAATTTATCACAATTTAATTTAGATATAATATAATTTGTTATCTTTTATTATCATTTTTATATTATATTTTGTTTTTCTCTATATTGTTCTCTTAATCAAATAATGGAAACAAAAATCTTAATACTTTTTTTTTCATTGGTAAATTATAAGTTCCAATTGACTATAATAATGAACAATTACGGGAGAAAATCCTCAATAGTGTAGTGTAGCTTGCAAATTTTTTTTTTTTTGGAAGCATATGTATAGCTTTTGAGTTGAACCCGTTAAACATTTATTTATTATTTAATTATTCTTTTATAAGATAATTGTTAATTATTGATTTTTGTTAAAAACGTATGTTTTCAATTAACTATATGATGAAAATAATAATAAATTATTGGATAATTCATTTTATTACAAATTCAAGTCATTTGTGATTTTAACAATTAGTGATTCCTTGAAATTTTTATTGGATTTTATAAAATAGATCTACGGTGATTAATAAAATAGAATATTTTCTTAATGGAAGGAGTTCACTTTTGTAATAATTGAAAAGGTGTTGAAACATTTATTAATCAAGGGTAAGATAGTTAACTAAAAAAAATTAAGGTTAGAGTGGAGTTTGTGAAGTGTTTAATAGAATGTACGGTAAAAGAATACAGTATATATTAATTTTTAATTAATAAAAATTTAACATATTAAAATTTTATTCTAAATAAAAATTAGTATCAAAATCTCATAGTACGATTGTCAATAATCATAGATTTCCTTTCTTATAATAAAAATGTGGGCAATAAAAAAAATTAATAAAATATTTATTTAAAATTGAGATTTAAATTTTAATAAAATCTATTTAATATATCGGACTCGATGTAATAATTTTATTACGATAGATTGAGGGTTTCAATTTGACGAAGTTTTTTTTTTTTTATTAAAAAAAGATTTTCTTGCTCACAGGTCAGGGACACCATAGTCTTCAATTCCGCCGTATTTACGCAAGTAAGAAAGTACCGATCTAAGATTTCATCAAATCTTAACGGACGACGACCCGTTCCGATCGGACGGTCAAACAGCGAAGACCACCATAACTACGACACAGCCCATAACTCATAAGGCCATAACATTTTCACCGCATCAAACTTTGCCTGGGTCCCGCCATACCGTAAGGTAGTGTTTAACTCTCATCGGGGTCGTCCACGTGGAGTTGATGATATATTGATTGGACTTGTCCTGTCTATCATGGGACATATGAGCTTGATGGATGGGATGCTGACTATCATTTAGTCAACGATTTTTAGTATTTAAAAGATGCAGTAACTGCCACGTGGGATGGGGGTCCATTGCTGGTTTACGCAATCAACGCTTTTGGGAGTCAAAGTTTGGTGGGTGTTAGTGAGTGAAAGAATAATTAGTCAACTCGTCTTGTGTTTGAATCTCCATACAGCCATGTTAAAATCAAAGAGCCTGTACCATCCTTTTCAAAATAAATAAATAAACAAAAAAAATATTAATTAAATGGTTCTCATATTTAATAATCAATTAAACGTCATTTTTATATAAAACATGTTATTTAATTTTACTACATAAATGTATTTAAAAAAAAAAAAAACACAATATTCATAGAGGAATACATATGCATGCCCTTCATAGATATGAATATGGGCAATTCGCAGAGGTTGGTATGTAATTTATTACCAAAAAAAAGAAGAGGTTTTTATGTAATTTATTTGCAATTGTTTAGTGTGACCCAAAATGAAATCTCATATGTAAATGTTTTTACAATGTATATTCCAATTTGGTTGACATGGTCTAAATGTTGAAAATTAGGTTACCTATTTTCAAGTGGAGGTAGACAAAAAAGTGGACAAAAAGATATTAATGCTTAGAAAATAATATTCTAACACATTATTAGAATAGTCTTCTAATCTTCTACACACATTATTGTCATTCTTTAATGCTGAAGGTTATGTCAACCAAAGTTCTCTAATTACTTAGACACTAAAAAGAAGTGAAATCTCAATCTCTGGACAAATTATAAAATAATGCATGCATTTGGCTTTTCTTTTCTTTCTTTTTTTTTTTTTTTTTTGGAGAAAAACATTTGTCAAGGTGGGTGTGAAAATTCAAAAGTATTTTAAGTACGTAGTTGTTAGTTATATTTTTTAAAAAAGTCATCGCAAGGTCGCTCGTGTCTCCTTTATTTTATAATTTTTTTAAAAAGAAAAAAAAGTGAAATGCTTACTTTCTTTGAGCTTAAGTAAATGGTTTTTTACATCAATGCCCTTAAATTATACACAATATTATATTTTAAATTATAAAATTAGTATTAATACTCCATAACTTTTATAAATAATTACAAAATACTCCTACTTCATAAACATAGTATATTTTTATATTAAATATAATATATATTTTAAGTGTTCAAAAATATATATATTTTTATAATAATTCAAATTAATTTATTTTTTATATATGTTACTTAGTTTAATATTTAATATAAAAAAATATAACTGTATAGTTAAAAATATATTATATTTATGAATCATGAATAATTTATAATAATTTTTAAAATTCAAAAGTTGTGTCAATTTTATAATTTAATAAATAATTTACAACTTTGTATATAATTAATGAGATATTAGTGGCAAAAACCTTAATCCTTTATTTGGCAAGGGAGATCGCTAAAGAGATTGATAAGGAATGGTGAAGAAATGAAGGGTGTGATGGGTGTTTGGTGTAAAAGATGTACGGAGGAAGGGGATGAAAAAATGAATGAAGAATTCATCTAAATCCTTTTAAATCAATCAATCCAATGATAGAATGACTGTAAAAGGGAAAATTATAATAATTATTTATAATTACATTAAGTTATATACGGTAGATTATATTAATTTTTCATATTATTTAGTATATTTGAAAAATTAAGGAATAATAAATAATACAAGTCATTTTTTTAGGAGAAATTGGACAGAAAATGATAGAGAGAGTTTGAGGGAGGGTGTGAAAGAATAGGATATATTATATTGATTTCTCATATTAGATAATACGAAGAAGATAATTAATAATTTAATTATAATAATCAATTTGCCAGTTAATTATTAAAACTCTAATTTTTATAATCTTTTTAATATTAAAGAGATTGATTTTGAAAGATTGAGATGGATTTTCCATCTACCTTTTTATATTCGCCCTTCATTCATACAAAATAATCACCGTATCTTTTATCTCTCCATCACACTCTCTTCCTTAATCGCCGACTTAAATTCCTCATCATTTATTTATTTTCTAATATATAGAATAATATAGAGAT
Organism: Rhamnella rubrinervis; assembly: GCA_007844105.2. Lineage (NCBI taxonomy): Eukaryota > Viridiplantae > Streptophyta > Magnoliopsida > Rosales > Rhamnaceae > Rhamnella > Rhamnella rubrinervis. The sequence goes on from CM017578.2 coordinate 22,741,299, forward strand.
AAATGGAGTCGCCTTATCCTTTTATTAGTCCATCTTCATCCCTGCTATCAACTGCTATCAAACATAGTTTAAAGTAAATGACACCTATGGGGGCCTATATTGCAGAACTTTTGGAAGTAAAATTGTAAAGGCAGCACAAGGGTGTGTACAGTAAGTACTTTACAGGAAATGAGAAGACCATCCTCGCTACACGATATTATATTTGATATGTCACTCGGTGAAAAGCTTCTTTAAGGATTCTACAGGTCCCTCCAAGTTTGGCGGTTTTACTTAGATGCCAATACCAAATAATAATAATAACAAAATAAAAAAGTTCTTACAAGATGTTCATTATTTTGTTTTCACCCGGCGAATATTGTGGTTACCATATTATGTTGGTTTTGTTACACAAAAATTAAGAAACTTGAAGACTCGTTTGGCTATGAATTTGTTTCAAGCTAATCGTTAGTCGAATCTAATGAATTCTTTTACAAAACCATCCAGGAAGAACAATATCAACGGATCAAAGATTATTTGATTAATACTAAACGCTTTGACCTCTGTGCTGCTACACACAAACATACACACACTATTTTAGAACAGAATCAAAATTTCTTAATCAACTTCAATTCTAAAATTGTCGTCTAATAATTTTAGAACTGCCTCATCGAAATTATCACTTTGGAAATACGTGAGAGGTTACGGTCCACGACTTTAGGTCTGTCATTATTCATATTTAAGTAAAAGTTGGCGCTTGATTCCATAGGTTCACATTTTAACAGTAATAATTTATTAGTAAACTAATTTTAGTTCTGTACAAAGTCAAGTGATTAGAAACTATGTTATCAGCGTCGTTTCGTTTTCACCGTGTGTGAATGTAATAATAATAATAATAATAATAATAAAATATATATATATATATATATATATATATAAATTTTGTCCATATTGTTAAAAAAGGGGAAAAAAAAAAAAAAAAAAAACCAGTGTCATAGGCACTGTCACATACTGAAATCTAAAAAACAAACAGCCTTGGTTTGTTGGGTAGCTGTTGTCTGCAGCATCCCCATTTTGAATCAACTCTGCGCTCCAAATCCTCCATTTCACACACTCCTTCACTTCTCTCCTACAAATCCCTCCCCCACCCCCACAGATTCTCATTTCCTTTCTCTCCTCGCCAAGTCATTTTCCTTCCATTTTCTCAGTAATCAAACACGTACCATTTCTTTGGGCTCAACTCTTTGTTTCTTGCCCAGAAAAAAGAAATTTAATGGCGGTCACTTCCAGCAGACGAGCTACAGAGCTACAGATCCCGAAGAAATGGAAAGACAGAGAAACCAGCCCTGAGAGGACCAAGGTCTGGGCTGAACCTAATAAGCTCAAAACTCTCAGAAAAGTCCCTGTTGTTTACTATCTGTCCAGGAATGGTCAGCTTGAGCAGCCTCATTTCATGGAGGTCCCTCTTTCTTCTTCTCAAGGACTTTATCTCAGAGGTATGTCACGTTTTGAAATTCTTCTTCTGCTTTCAATTTTCTCTCTCACCTTCGCATTTTCTCAGCAAACAAACAGACTACAGTATTTGTTAGTTTAAGAGTTTTCTCATTCTGTTATACCACTCTGTTGCTTAGATGTCATTGACCGATTAAACCTGCTTCGAGGCCAAGGCATGGCTTGCAAGTATTCCTGGTCTTCGAAACGGTAAGAACGAAACGATCCTCTTAGCTATCTGATCTGATTTCTGTTTGTCTTTCGGTCTAGAATTGATTTTTCTTTGAATTTCCTTTTTTATTTTCTTTGTTTCAGGAGCTATAAGAATGGATTCGTCTGGCACGATTTGTCGGAGAACGATTTCATATACCCAGCACACGGCCATGAATACGTGCTCAAAGGGTCCGAGCTACTACTCGACAACTCTCTCAACCGCAACGCCCTCGAAACGGCATCGTCGCGTTCCCTTATACCGCCTCCGGAGACTCAACATTCCGGCGACGATTCTGACTTCCCGACACTCGTACGGCGGCGAAACCAGTCGTGGAGCTCGATCGACCTCCACGAATACAAAGTGTACAAGGCGGAGTCCGTAGGAGATTCGTCCGGAAAAGCTGCCGCCGACGCGTCGACTCAGACCGACGACAAGAGGAGGCGACGACGAGCACTTAGGGAAGAGAAAGAGGAGCGAGAGGAAGTGCAGGAAGAGAAAGCTCATCGGGAAATGTATCAGAGTCAAAGTACGGAGCTGAGCAGAGACGAGATTTCACCCCCGCCGTCGGATTCGAGCCCCGAAACCCTCGAGTCGCTGTTGAAGTTAGATGGACCGCTTGTGCGTTGCGCCAACGGAGGCAACGAGGTGGGTCCGAATAGGACGACAGAGAGTTGCCCGGGTGGAAGGATGAAGGCTTCTTCTGTTCTGATGCAGTTACTAACTTGTGGTACGATATCGTTCAAGGACAGTGGGGCCACGTACGTGAAGGATCAAGGGCTATCTTTGATCGGGCACTACAAGGCAAGGTTGCCCCGCGGAGCAGGTAATCAGGGGGTGACGTCGACGGCGGAAAATTCGAAAATGGCAAGGGCAAAACTGGAAGACAAGGAGTATTTTAGCGGGAGCTTGATTGAGACGAAGAAACAAGAAGTTCACGCTTTGAAGCGGTCGTCTTCTTATAACGCAGACAGGTAAGTGTGTTTTTCAACTCTTAAAGAATTATGATTAGCTTTCTGAAACTACTCTGCATACATTAGAATGAGAAAAACTTAAAACATATGAATTCCTTGTCTACTACTTGAAAAAGATATTGAACTTTATTTGTGGCTTATCATCATTATGCACATTGTATGTATATCAAAGATGATAATGAAGAAAATTGGAAACTTTATTATGGGTAAATGATTATTACCATAATTATGTGGCTCATGTACTGTCCATAATCTTTCTCACAACTCAATGTAAAATGGGTGGTGTTTTTTTTTTTTTTTTTTTAAATTAAAAAAAACTGTTGACAAATAGGACCTATTTCAGCTTAATCATGTAGGAATATAAAATAACAGGAGCATAACCTAATAGTTCATTCTTTGTGTGACGTGTGGGGTTAGCACGTAATTTGCATGAACTAATTATTGATTAGTGTTATCAAGGATGTCCAGGACATATCATACAGTGATACAAAGCTTTCAATGCCTTGTCTTTCCCGCAGGCTTTTTGGGCCAGAAAAGACCTGCTTTGGACTTTTGAAATTCGTACGTATTTTAATCCAAAGCCAGCTGACTACTCAACAATTAATGCACAATCATCGTAATATACTTCTGTGTATACCAAGCTAGTTTTCAAACCCAGGTTCATGATGTACTACTGACCGTCCATGTTAATTGCCAATGGGTCCTATCTAGGTTTTCGATCCTGTTATCTGGTCAATGTGGGTCCTAAAACATTAAAGAGATAACAGCTGAGAATTTAATTCAAAACAATTCTCTTTATGAAGCCGCCTATGAGATTCAAGTCAGCGGAGGGGACCAGAAAAGTAGTTTCAAAACCTGGTTCCTACAGCTTTTGAGCCTCATTTCACATAGTAAAGTAGTGAAATTAATTTATTTAGTAGGAATAGTTGACTTCTTGTGTATGAAAAATAAATTTTGTTCTTACTTTGGGATAAAAATAAGTTTTTTTTTTTTTTTAATATAGAGAAAGAAGTAATTTAATAATTTCCAACGCCTTGATTTGCAGGACATCACAGTTGCAGTTTGCTGGGGAAGAAGAAGTAGGAGTTCGAGCAAAATGCATACCAAGGAAGCCAAAGACAATGCCAACCAAGAAAGAGAGCAACAACTGCACCATCTCCTCCTCTTGTAATAGCCAACAAGGAGGGAGCAAAAGGTTTGAGGTGCACCAAAAATTATAAAGTGGGGAACCTGGCATTGTAAATTGAAGTATTTATACATAGAAGAAAGAACAAAAAAAAAAGAAAAAAGAAGAAGGGGTGATTGGGAACAAGAAGGCTTATTTGGTGCATTGCAAGTCACGGCACAGAGGGGGAAGGAAGCAGGCACAAGCATTGAGAGCGCTGAAAGGGCATGAAGTTCGGGAATAATCTTGTAAAGCTCTCGTTGTATTGAAGCTAGCAAGGTGATTTTGTCCATTTCAATTTGGAGTTTCGAGTTAGGGTCAATATTTATATATTTTGGTGCCTTGGTGTTGGTGGGGGGTTGAATTTTTGCCTTTAATTTGGTGATTTGGTGGTAACTTTTAATAGCTTAAACCCTTTTTTTGACTCACGCTTTTGACTTTAGAAGCTTGAAAAGGAGAATTATGTTCCTGGGTATTATCATAAATTTTGGCCCTCATCGTTTTCAAGTACGCACGTGAGTTCACGAGGGAAGCTTGTAGCGGTGGTTTCCATGACTTGGTCCCTGGAATGCAGCATTTGCTCAGTTTCTATACATTCATACATTCTAATGGTATAGGTTTTGTAACTATAAAACAATCATTTTCATTGAAACTCAAAAAAAACAGAAACAATTTTTTGCTCACTCTTTACTGTTTAACCAAATTTAAACTTGTGTACAAAAGTTTGCTGCTATCTGTTTGAATATAAGTTAGTGAACGAGGAAAGTGTTTGATGAATTCGTGTTATGGTTAGCAATTGTTAGAAGCAAGCAACTCCTTGTCTCTTAAGTGACAATCAACAGAAGTGAAATTCAAATGCATATTGATAATTCATGCTGATGACTTTTGGACTATATATATATATATATATATATAATGACTGGAATGTTGCCATAAGATGCCAATATATAGAATACTTTAATACTGTTCAAAAACTTTTCTTTCACCACAAACATGTAAAACACTACCATCTTGTAAAAAACTCATAAAGACCCCATACATATTGCATCACCACATATTAATTTAATGAGCAAGAATTAAAATATGGGTCAAACAGGTTCTCTCTCAAACAATGGTATAGTGTGGTCGGTGTTCAAGCAAAAAAAAAGTGTTGTAGTATGGTGGGTGGGAAATAACTGGGTTTATTATTGGCCCATTATACAAAAAATTTGGACTGGCGCATATCAACAGAGATGGTATGGTAGTCTAGTGATTTTTAAAGTGTCATACGAATTTGTATGGATCTGAGTAGTAGTTTCTGACTTTTTTTTTTTTATAATTTCGAGACATGTGGGAAATTGAATATCTTTTAGATTGATTTCTTTTTGGTAGAAATCTTGTAGATTGATTTCAAATGGACTCGTTGGCGACATATATATAATTAATAGGTAATAGAGTTTTAGGGTTCACTTTTCTACGATTTTAAAATAAAAAAACCTATCAATCCCATATCACAATATGTAACATTGATATTTAATTTTTCCGTACACTCATATATATTTTTTTGTGTGTGTGGGTATTTGGAATTAACTCAAAACTGTTTGACGGCCCAAGAAAAAGTCCAAACCCACAAACTTTTGGCAGCCCGGTGGACTTTGTGAAGTGGATTGAAAACCTTGACAAACTTTTGATGCCTTCTAAGGGCATACGTTAGAAATTAACCAGTCCACCAGATATGTGCACGTTTTTTTTTTATTTGGGCTTGAATTTATATGAAAAACTTATCCTTTCAAAACTTTAAAGTTAAAAATGACAAAAGAAATAAATAGAATGAGCTTTTAATATTTAGAAATTAAAAAGAATGACTGAATGAGTATACAGAAGTCTTAAAATAATGCATATAAAAACAACACTATGGTTTAACTGAACAGCTGCCCCATTTACATAATCCATACTTGATGGAATTATAATATCATTATTTTTTTGAAAAATAATGAGTATTAGCAATCAGATTCGTTAAATAATATTGTAATGTTACTATCAATGCGTGGATGATCTATAACACCACCCTAATGATTAGATTAGATTAGATTAGTATTAATTATATCGTCTTGACTCTAAGCTTCAATTATGATGGAACACAACAGTTATGTTAAGATATTCCCATCTATTAATGTTCTTGTAGCTTTAAAAATGTTAGGTAAAATGGTTATACAATCTCAGCTATGGCTCTTATAACTACATTTGTATTTATAAGCCTATAACTTTGAGTTTAATCCAATAGATGTAACTATATACTGTACCATGTTAACTAGTTTAGAGATTTTCAATGCAACATATTGTTTTATTAGCTAACCCATACTTAAATGTATTATTAATTAACACTAAGTAAAGTAATAAATAATATATGGAAAAAACTTCTTCCAATTAGCCTTTGTGGAATATGATCATTTTGGTTATATTTTGTCACTCTTTTTATATATTTTTCTTCTTAAAGTAATATTGTTTAACATAATTTGTGTATCAATACAATCCACTTGTATATTTTTATTGATTATGTCTAATAATAACCTTGTCAACTTTATTAATTATGTATAATCTCCAACTAATAAAGGCATATGACATATGAACTACAAAATCACGCACGTTGTGATAAAAATATTTTATTCTTCTTGTTGTTAAGGATATTAACCAATCAGTAATGAATAAAATTTTTTTTTTAACATAAAAAAATTCTACTCTACTCGAGAGTAAAGAGAAAAATACCATATTAAATTCAAGTTGGAGGCTAAAAATCCTAATTGAATTTCAAATCTCAAAACGCGAGATAATTGCTATTGGACCAAGCTAATGTCCTGTAGGTTTGAAGAGACAAATTTATCATACATGGACATTAGATTTTGGATAGTAAATTTTCATTAAAGAGTAGAAAATCTTTTTTTCCCTCATTCATATGAGAAGTTTGTTAATCTATCATACATGGAGATTTCTTGATCTATTGTACAACTTTTTGTTATCAAAATATTTATAGTTTATTATTTGGAAAAACAAAAGAAAAAAGAAACAAGTTTTCTGTAAATGGTGAAAAAGAGTGGAATTGTTAAAAGGTAAATTTTTACACCAAGGTTAAGAAGAGAAGGGCTAGACCGAAAATACTTGGCCTTCTTTTATTTTATGTAATACAACTCCTCTGTACAAATGTTTTTTTTTTCAAAATCTTTTTCTAATAATATATTTAAATTATCTTTATTTATTATTTTTTCAGTTCTCCCTATTATTTCTTTATCTTTATTAGAAAAATTTATTGTTAAAGAAAAATTTTAATTCTTTATCTTTATTAGAAAAATTTTATTTCTTCCTAATTCAATTTTTAAATATCATTTTTAGTCCTAGTATATCTTTTATAGGTTGTCTTGTTATATTATTAATTTTATACTTATTATCTATTATATCTAATTCTTTTTAAAATTCTTAGATTTTTAATTCTATGCTTAATTTGTCTATTTCTTTATTTATATTATTTAATTGTTGTTTCAATATTTGAGTTCTTAGTATTAATTTTTATATTTTTGATTTTTTTCTACTTGTTCTAGTCTTTTTTTTTCTATATGAACTAATTTATGTAAGGTTTTTAATAATAATTTATTATGGTTTGTTTTAACCATTTTGGGAAATCATATTTTAGAGAAAGCGTTAGTGGTATATTTGTCATTTTGCATTGCACTTGGCCCTTAAATATGTTCATCCACCGTATAACAAAGGCATTAATGAAAAAAAAAACTAAAAAAAGGAAAAATGGTTTTTATTTACCTTCTATATGAGGAGGGCAAGTCCAAAACAATCTAAGCAAAACTTGTTTAGGCGTACTAGTTTCTCTTTCTGAAATCTAAATGTGTAGTGCGAGAGATGCACTCTGACAAAGTCCCAATGTCCATGTCTCTCACTTCTCTTTCCACATTGTCCTAAACGATCACCAAACCCACATGTGTTGCTTGGATTTTTCACCAGTTACCCACATAGCTTCTCTGTTTCCATCCTCTATATTTATTGCATGTTTCAAACACCCTACAAACAGCCATTAACGCACTGAAGCTAACTGTATCTGTTCGCGTATTATTCTTTGCATGTTGCAAGTCACTGCTGCTCACATCACTCTTTCATGATCTCTATGCGTTTGTGGTAAGTGTATTTCTTTTATGGTAAATGGGTATTTATTTTTCTTTGAATTCTAACAAAGTTGATTTTTTTTTGTTGCTCTTGTTGTTTGAAGCTTTTGGGTATCTGGGTTTTGATTCAATTGGGTTGTTTCACGCTGATGGGTCCAATAAGAGGATTGAGAAAGAGGAAGAAGACTGAGAAGAAGCCTGAAGAAAATGCTTCTGGTTCTGGGTCGTCCGAGAAGGAGGGTACTGTGAATTGGTGGGATGAATTCATGAAGAGAATTAGTGGTATGCTTTTCTTTGATATTCTGATTGCTTTACCATATCTGCTTTTTTTATTTTTTATTTTTTGCTTGTCTATATTTTCTTTTGCTATGTACTCGATGCTGTTGTTGTTGTTGAACAGTCACATCCAGTTTTGGTTTGTAGGTTCCTTTCTCTGTTGATTGAATTCTGGTTGATTTGTTAAATTAATTCCAATCCAAATCAATTAGGTTTATGCTTTATTTTCTCATTCAAGTCATATTCTTAGTATATTGCGAATGCATTTGGTTACAATATAAGATGAATCCCTAATCTGTCTTGTCACCCTTTTCACCAACATTATGTTTCAGTGTGCCCAACTAAATGTCGTGAAGGATAAGGTTATATTTTTATGATGATGACGAACATGTTCTGTAATTTACGAGGAAAACTAGTTTCTTGTTCATTGGACAGTGCCTATGGTTTATATGTTTATGCTTTACAGGGAAAAGAAAACGTTTTTGCTATTTTATTGCAATTTCAAGTATGTAGCTTTTTTTAATTGGCAACGTAATTTTACTCTCAGAATTTTTTTTCTACTTTTTAATTACTATCTTCTCCTATAATATTTATCTTACTTGGATATTGACAAATGCAATAACATTGTTGGGTGCTTTAAAGTAAGTAAATTCATATATCGATGTTACAGTGGACACTTTTTATGATCGATTTTTATATGGTGACCTCTTTCATTTAAGCTCCTGATTATTGACTTCAAGGTTATATAATATCGATACATCCATTTTTAGCCTTTCAAAACCATCATGGAATAATCATGTATAGGATGAAGAAGGCCTGATACAAGGATGAGCCAAGAGGAATAACCTTTTTTTAGTGTTTAAATATCATATTTTCAAGTCAAGTTGTTGCATTTAAGATAGGATTTCATCTTAAAGAAAGTTGATGACCAGTAGAGTTCATATCTAGAGTTGAATGATAAGATGGTTTAAGTATAGAGTAGCTGGTAAACCCTATTTCAGTATCCAATGCAGTGGCAAATTAGGAGGTCAGCTGAAAGGTAAAACTAGCTCCAATGAGAATTAGTTAAGGTGGTTAAAGTAAGAAGAATTTGAAACTAAGAAGCAATAGTTTTTATGGTATGACTGTTTTTCAGATATATCCGGTTGATTCCTTATTGGCCCTGTTGGCTATAGGTTGGTCGAGGTGGCAATTATCAACTATGTAATAGAATGCTGTATTAGATATAGACCATAGATTCCTTTTAGTTAACATTTTAAGCTTTCTTTTCAAGTCAAATCGTTCATGCAAATAATAAATTTCAAGGTTAAATCATTGTGAATCAACCATATCAAATTGGAAAGCGTAAAATAGAAGATATACAAGATAGGTTTCTTGTAATGAATGTTTAAACTGCAAACTTCACAGATCATCCAAACTGTTAACTAGGCATTTTTATTTATGTGCAATTGTTGTTAGGCCTTTTTGAGGGACTGCATAAAAAAATGAGGTTTCTTTTATGTCATGAGTAGGTCATGATCTACACTTGGTTTCTGCGAGAAAGCGTTTTGTTAGATGTTGCCTTTATTCCATAAGACACATGAGCCACATATCCCACTGATCTTAGCTCAAAGAAGTAGCAACTATACACTATATGCTTTGCATTTTCTGAGATACATGGCTGTAGTTACTTGTAGCCTAAAAATATATTAGATTACAAAACCTTCCATGGAAGGTTCAATGGACAGACTTACGCACAGGAAAAATTAAAAGGGAATTATGAGGAAGTGAACACACTCAGATATTTTCACAAGAAAAGTGAAGGAATCAAATAAATTATCATATTTGTTTACTTTTAACAGTTCTTGATATGGTTTACAGTAAAATGGCAGAAGATTAAGAAAATTGTTGTGGTTAGATGATTTAGTTAATTCCAAAGTTAATGAAACTTGCAGGGAGATAGTATTTCCATGTCCGATAGTTTAGTCAACCCCAATTTTATCACTTGCTCCTACTTTTCTTTGTTTGATGGTTATTAACTTTAATTGAAGAGATGTGATCTTCAACTGATGATGCGTTGTAATTTTTTTTTTTTGAACTGATGATGCAATTACTAGGCTATAAAATGCAGGTTTCTAATATAGAGCATTTCTGGCTCTTTTGTTTGAATCCTCTGCTCAAAAGTTTTGAAGACAAATAAATACCTGAGAGTCATGTATTCTTAAATCTATATTATGCAACAGTTATTGTATTTTAGGATTTAATTGAACGATGAATTTAGATAAAATTTTCTATATGTCTTAAGCAGAATGATGATTTTTTTAACAAGAGAGGTGGATATAAGAGGATGAATTATCCAACATAAAAGAGCCGAGTGCAAAGGAAAAACAAAAGACTCCCAACTGGTGCAATTTGCCACTTGCTAATAGTTATATTAATTTATTAACCTGAAATTACATTTTCATAAGAATGTTATGATTCTTAATTAAGATGCAATGGTGTAGCTTTAGATAGGACCAATTGGGAAAGTTTCATTTCAAGGGCCTCAAGTAGTTTGTGAATATGGTACTAATTTAGCAAATCCCAATTTCTGGGGTGAAACTTACTTGACTGTTTAAAATCTCTTTGTAACGCCTAAATTGAAAATTGAAACTTCATTGTTGAAAAATTGGTTCTTTTTGTCATTTATTGAGAATCTTTCTCACATTTCATTTATGTGCTTGATTGTTTGTTTCTTACTTACTGTTGAGTAACTAGTCTTCACCTGAAAGTAGTCCATAACGAAACTGCCAGCTACATGCTTCTGTAGTCATCCTTACCATTCTATCCTTTAGACAAAGCTAGGTTTGTTTCTGCCCATGATTACTTATCTTGATTTGCATACTTAAAACTGTCATGTCAGTAACTTACTAATGTAATTATGCTAGCTATATTATTTCCAATCAATTTTCTGCTATCATGATTTGACATTCAAATCCTGATAGCTGAGAGAATGTTGGTTTCTACTACTGCAATAGTGCACAAAGAGGAATATAAATAAACTTACATACCTTCTTTTTGGTTAAAAAAGCCGTACATGCTTTATTTTAGATTTGTAATCCCTTCCACTTTCCTTCTCTCAGCAGGTATTCAGTCTCCATCAAATGGTTTAGATAAGTTCGAGTCTATTTTCAAAATTTCCAGGAAAACCTTTGACTACATATGTTCACTTGTGAAGGAAGATATGATGGCTAAGTCAGCACATTTTGTGTTTGCAAATGGTAAGCCTTTGTCTTTATGCGATCAAGTAGCTGTAGCTCTAAGAAGACTGAGCTCTGGAGATTCACTTGTGACAATTGGTGATTCCTTTGGGCTGAACCACTCAACTGTCTCTCAAGTGACATGGCGATTCGTGGAATCCATGGAAGAAAGGGGTCTTCACCACCTGAAATGGCCATCTACAGAAGCAGAAATGGCAGAGATTAAATCCAAATTTGAGAAAGCACGAGGCCTCCCTAATTGTTGTGGTGTCATTGATACTACCCACATCATGATGTGTTTGCCTGCTTCAGAACCCACAAGTCATCTGTGGCTTGATCAAGAGAAGAATCACAGTATGGTCGTGCAAGCAATTGTGGACCCGGACATGAGGTTCCGGGACATAGTCACCGGATGGCCAGGAAAAATGAAGGACTGGTTGGTGTTTCAGAGTTCAACTTTCTACAAACTTTGTGATCAAGGAGAGAGGTTGAATGGGAAAAAAGTAGAGCTCTCCAAAGGATCAGAAATAAGAGAATACATAATTGGTGATTCAGGGTATCCTTTGCTGCCTTATCTTGTGGTTCCCTATGAAGGAAAAGATCTACCAGAGTCAAGAGCCGAGTTCAACAGGCGGCATTTTGCAACCCGGGTGGTGGCACAGCGGGCATTAGCGAGGTTGAAGGATATGTGGAGGATCATTCAAGGTGTTATGTGGAGACCTGACAAACACAGATTGCCAAGGATTATACTTGTTTGCTGCTTGCTTCATAACATTATTATAGACATGGAAGATGATGTTCAGGACGAAATGCCTTTGTCCCACAACCATGACCAAGGTTATCACCAACAGTTTTGCAGAACTGTGGACATAAACGGTGTTAATCTGAGAGACAAGCTCGCTCTCTACTTGTCTGGAATAATGCCACCTTGATCGTTTTCCATTTTAGACTTCTAATAAAGATTGTAGCCCTTTGATTTACCAGTTTTTTTTAAAGACAGAATCCCCTTGTTTTAGAACAAACTTGTATTTTTCTTATATGGCAGGTCTCTGAAAGTGACAAAATATTGGTAACCTTGTCATGATCATTAGAGTTGACATAATTGAACGAGTGCCTTAAATAATAATTAGCGAGCAGAGAGATTTGCAAATGTGTTTCTTTGGGCAGTAGGATGCTGCACATCTCATTGCGTAAAACTCAACTACCTCTAGTCAAATGTTTGCAATGGGGTCTTCCGGAAATTGCAATCTTACTGGGTAGCAAGCCTCCTGTTGGAATTCGATACTCTTATTTGCAATGATATTGGTTCTAAATGGGGGGAGATAGTATCAGCATCTAACAACGAAAATATTCATGTTGACCTCAATATAGACAAACTCCATGTCTTGCTAGCTCCGATTTTTGAGCAATAAATACCGATAAAATGGAAGTCAGTACAACTGTACAATATTAAGCTCAACATAAGCAAATGTCGTCACTACTATTAGTAACAAAATAACAATGCATACAATGATTTGATGGTTAAAAGGTTCTAATATATCTACAAACTTATTCATCAAAAAAAATATATATATATCTACAAACTTACTATACTGCTGGACTGTCTAGATTATGGAGCTGGCTCACAAGAAGTACAAACTATTTTCCTCCTTCAGCTCTTCATTAGTCGGTCATTAACAGCAAAATCTGTAATGGGATAAAATGGAATAAAGGTTAATCTCCATGATATTGTAATTGCTTGACTTCCACTAGTCATTACAGCTTTTGCGTTCAAATGTGCTAATGATTAAAGACAACCGGCTCTTTTTTTCTTGGTCTGGTAATTGGACTCGTTCTAAATGCCATAACATTAACGTAGAGTTTTGTATCGATTAGATGTCACCTCATAATAGAAATTTTAAGAAGTATACTGGACGTTGCAACTGAATCCTCCTTTTCATATAGACGAATGAACATAACAAAATCAACTTATACCAAACCTGTTTCGGATATGCTAAAGGTGCAAGTTAACTTCGCAGAATTGCAGAAACAACCATACCTCAAAAACCTGGTGGGTTTAAGCTTCCCTCGTGGATGGATGATATAAATGTTTCAGACCACTTCTGCTTTACAGATTCTGGGACCATAGATTCACCCATGAAGGGGCTCCACATATTTCCTCCAGGACCAGCAAGAACCCAGTTTATTTTCGATGGTCGGCAGGAAAAATCAGCCACTGAAACTCGATCACCTTTGCCAGAATGTTTTAAAGGCTGAAAAAAACTTATAAAAGAACAATAAAAACTGATAAAACATAAAGCAACTAGATTTCTTTTCATTATGATTCATGAACTACAAAAGTAACAAGTTCTCAAACTCACTCTAGAATGATCAAAGGGTTTAACTGTCTTCACTTTCGATGTAAATTCTTTGGCTTCTGTTGGATATTCATTAGCAACTTTCAGAGATACATTTTTCTTCTGAGGACAAGATCTGAGTGATACCTGAGAAACAAAATTGGTCGAGGGCATTAGAGGAGCAAACAAATCTTGTTTTACCAGTTAATGCAATCAATCTTACATTAAGTTTATGGGCATGTTTTAATGCCTTCAGTGGCATTGCATCTTCACTTGCTTCTGATAGGTATCTCTCAACAGCTCTCAAAGAACGGAACCTCTGTCCAGTCCCTGGCTCAATATAATACTGCAAATATTAATGAATGTATGAGTTTCTCTGCTTACTGATGTACCAGTATACTTTTTATTTCTTTCATTTTTTTTATTTCTTTCGTTTCTTTTTAATGATAAAAAGATGTACCAGTATGCTTACTCATGAAGAAAATGTGAAATACATCAGATCTTCGTCTTTTTCTCATAATACAATTTACCTTTTTCTATAGATATATATATTTTTTCTTTAACGTGAGCAATCAAGAAAAGAAAAGTAATTTACATTTCTACAGTGCTTTTCAAAAGACTTCCAAAAAGTACAAAGCTAGATAAACCCTAATAAAAAATGCTGCCAAAATCTGAAAAAAGAGAAGGTACCTTGTCTATAATACCAGAATAATTTTTATTAGTACGTCGTTTTCCCTCAATGATCCAACCATCCGGTAGAGTGAAAGTTGAGGTTCTACTGATGGTGTAGGGCATAATTTGCATCTGCATTAGTATTGGCATTATTAATGAGAAATTACCCTTTAAACTTCAATTATTACAACTAGTAAGCATTTCTTCATCATCTTGAACTGCTAATGTAGTGATCTATTCCAATTCATCATTATGAATGCCAGATAAGACAAAAAAACCATGAGACATACGTAAACAAAATCATATCATTTTAGTGATTGCGTTCCTGAGTTTTATAATTTAGCAGTAAAATAATTTGCTTAAAGAGCTTACAGAGAATTTATCAACTGCTCTTAATTTCTTGGTTGTAGCTGTAGGTGTATCTCTTTTCCCTTCTCTAAGATACTTCTGAACAGCTATCAGTGAACGAAACATTTGTCCTGTCCCAGGTTCATAATAATACTGCAAAATATTATAAGAAGGCACAAATTACCTGAATAACTACTTTTATAATGAAGCAGCTTAACAGCAAGATTATCCACAATAAACAATGTTCAAATTAAAAGTAAAGTATGATGAAAGTAATCTCATTATTCTCTTCAGGAATGGATCATCTAAAAGTTATAACACATCAGAAGGAACTTGTAACAGTGGAACTTTTAGACTATTAGTATAATTTGGCCACAAAAGGATCACATCAGGAGGCCTAAAAACAAATTTTAGGAAGTTAAGCATAAAAGCATCATTGCTTGTTCAGGCATTGCCCAACAAAATGCGATTGACAACTATTTTGAAGAAAGATCGAGGTTAGATATTCAGAAGTTAAGATGATAACCCATTGTTTTTTTATATGATGGGAGAACACGCTAGGGGGTGACTGTATGAGCAAGTAAAAACACAGAACGTTTGTAGTTCTACTGGAAACTTGCTTGATGATAATCAAAGAATCTTTCCACCAATAACAAACATAATTACAGATAAGTTATCTGAAACCCCTATATGATTGTCCAAATAGCATGAGAATATTTTGGAATTGCTGGTATTTAACCAATCCACATGGTTGGCATTTCATATGACAGGGAGATTCAACATACCCATACTCATTTTGAAATTTATTAAGATCTCACATAGCAAATAGAGAACAAACTCATTTACCACTCACTTAGTAAGGTTCACATTTGGATCAAAAGTTCACTGAATTTCCCTTTTGATTTGGATTGGAGACATCAGCAAGTATTGCATTTGTACTTTAGCAAGCAAGCATTTCTATAAAACAGAGGTAAAAACTAAAACCCATCAATGAAAACAGAGAAGCATTAAGGAAAATTAATCACAAACAGGTTTTCATGCAATTTGTAATCCTTCACAGTCCGTCCATGCATGAATTTGTAGAAACATACATTTGTATGCAAGGCAAAATTGATTTCAACTAATACAAATAAACAAATAATAATAAAAAAGTAATTTTTGGCGGGTAGGGACTAAAAAATAGTAAGCACCTTGTCGACTCGGCCGGAGCTGATGGCGGAAGTACCACGGGGCTTAACGACAACGGACCAATCATCGGGCAATCTGAAGGGTGAGGTGGAGGTGACATTCATCAACTCCCTGTTACTGTAGTCGGGTTCTTCTGCTTTCTCGTCGGGGCTCATCAATAGCAGGTGAACCGGCGTCGAACGTGACGAATCGCCGCTCATGGGTTTTGGTTTTGGGGCGTCAGCGATCGAAGAACCAGTGTCGATGATTATGACTCCATACGCAGCTATTGTAAACGATCAATCCCGTGAATGTGATTAAGGTTTGTAATGTGGGTTACATTTGCAGTCATGTTGTTCTTGTTCATTCAAAATCCGACCATGCGACCACTGACACTGACATTGACACTGACAAAGTAATCAGTTTCCCAAACCCCCACACAATTGACCTCACTGACGACGATTATACCTCGGAACCACTCAACCATTAAACATTTTTATCCAATGCCCAATTTTCTTCAAAATTGCACTATACCCCCTTAAATTATTAATTTTAGCTCAGTACAAGATGGGAAAAAAAATAAAAGTAAAAAAACCAAATATGTTTTCTTTTCTCAAAAAAACCTTTCTAAACATGCAACATAGTCATAAAAAATGCACCTGGGTGTGACATGGTAGAAAAGGGCCGATCGTTCCATCACATTTATTTGTGAGAATTATGATTCATATATTGACAAGCTCTGTTATTGCCACATGTGTATTCAGTCTAATTTGAAACGTCACGTGGAGAAAGATTTATTAGGGGGTTGAACTGGTCTTGGCAAACTCCGTTATTACCTCGGATATATTCAGCCTTATTTAAAGCTCCTCCTGAGATATGTTAGGGGTTGAGTTAGTTGCTCTACATTCTTACAGATTTACAAAGCTGGAGCAGTAAAAATGTTCTATCCATTAACAAAATCTACTAACCAAATTCTAAGCTGATGAAATTCACATTGAAATCATTCTTTTTTCATAAAAAAACATAATCATAAAAAATAAAAGTATAACGAATTAACTCATGTACTGCTTAATTAGTTTCTCTAGGAGAAAAAAAATGCATTTAATATTAGAATTATGAATTAAACAACCCTTATCATAAATTAGAAAACATTGAGTCCACAAAATACTTATTTCTTCCATTAAAAGCTTCACCGCTTGTTTACAATATGATTCTATCACTTCATTCTCAAAGCCAGTATCGCTTTGAACAGTAAAAGCTTCTTTGATAGCCAACAACTCAATAGCTAAAGGAAACCATAGTTGATTAAGGATTTGTTTGATAACGCAACTATTTTTTATTTTTATTTTTAATTTTTTCCTTTTAAATTAGGTATAATTTGGTTAGTTTAAATATTGTTAGAGTTTGTTAAATGTTAGTTAAACTAAAAATATGAAGGAAAATGTAAAAACAAAAATAAAAAATGAAAATACTTTCAAAGTGTTTTCATTTTTATTTTTTATTTTTACATTTTTATTTAATTAAGTAGTCTAACTAACATTTAACAAACTTCAACT
The DNA here is from genome assembly GCA_007844105.2 of Rhamnella rubrinervis. Lineage (NCBI taxonomy): Eukaryota > Viridiplantae > Streptophyta > Magnoliopsida > Rosales > Rhamnaceae > Rhamnella > Rhamnella rubrinervis. The sequence goes on from CM017578.2 coordinate 22,758,834, forward strand.
AATATCTAAACCAACCAAATTATACATAACTCAAGAGAAAAAAATTAAAATTAAAAATAAAAAATAGTTGTATTATCAAACGCAGCCTAAGTTTTTTTCACCATTGCCACTAAAATACGACCTTCATCACTTTTAACTATTATTTCTTCTATTAAATTATTTCCTGTAAAATGTATTAATTTTTTTTGGATAGAAGTATCTATTAAACTATGTTGCTTGGCTTATGCTAGGCAACAATGATGTGGCGAGAAATAATTTCATGTAATTTATGTGTTTATATATAATTTTATATTTATTTATTCTTGAATTTTCATGTATCACGTTTAATTACACACAGTCATTTCTCACCACTTATTTTCATGTGTTTATGTGCCTAGTATAAAGTAAGCAACTTCTAGGCCCCATGTAACACATTTAATTATAATAAATTATTTTTCTCTACGTCAATTGTTTTATTAGATCACCAATAATGTTAGAGCTACCAAGATTTTTACCAACTTTATTTATCAAGTGATATGGTAATCTATCGTTATTTAATTTAGATTTTATTTTCTTATTTTAAGTGTTTATATATTTCTATGGTATAATAATTATCAACTAATTACCTTATAATATATATATTTTTATCAATAAAAAAGGGCCTCGATGTGGATCTTATCAGCCCAGAATTCTGTTAGTGGGTAGAGCCTTCTTGCATTGCAACCCTATAGGAGTCTAGAGCAGCTGGCTCAACCCCTAACAGATTCCCCTCCACTTGGCGAATCAAGCAAGGCTGAGTACAACTAAAGCAATAACGGGGTTTGTCAAAACTCGAATTACAACTCTCGCAAGCGAGTGTAATGAAACGGTCTGCTTCCATTCCGCTAGGCCACACCTCCAGGTGCCACCTTATAATACATTGCTATATCACTTGATAAATATATTAACAAAATTTCTTGATAGTTGTAAAACTACTTGTAGATCATTTATATATATATATATATATATATACACACTCACTTATACGATGTAGTTCATGTATCCTTCTTGAACTGTCATTTATTTTTAAAAATAAATAAAATTATTAAAAAGTAGACAAGCTTATTAAAAAGATAGATAATATTAATGTTATTAAAATCCTAAATAGAAAAGTGAAAAAAAAAAAAAATGCTATCTTATAAAATAAAATATGAAATTAGATGTTAAATAATTAAGTGCCAAGTTCAAATTATATTTATTATAAAAAATATTATATTTATTTTTGTAAAAATTAAATTAAATATTTATTTTTTAAGCAAGGATAAAAATATTGTTATTAGTAAAATCTTAATTGAGTGGTTAACGAAAAAGTGAAAATTAACTAACTGCAATGATGTTAGGGCAATAAAATTGAAAATAAAGGAAGCATTAACTTAATTTTTTCATATATATATATATATATATATATAAATGAACAGTACTAATAATTAATTATATAAATATAGTATACTCGGGAAGAACGTTGAAATCAAACACGGCAGCTCTATATCAATCAAAGTGCTCAAGTAGTTATCAAAAATTGACTAGTAATCTTTTAGGATAGCAGATAGATATACCTACTCATGTCCATTCAAACCGAGTGGTATCACATGCAAACCCAAATTAAAATCACAAACCACACTTTTGGCATCATAGCTGACGCTAACAATTGGGTTGGTCATACACACCACTCATGCTTGTATGAGATCAGGATCATTGAACAGAATTTAAATTTTATTTAAGAAAATACTAGTTTCTAATTTCTAATATATAGTTTATGAATTGGTTGGTCCACAGCTTTCAGATTCCGAAGCCCATCTATCTGCACCCAAAAAGTGTGAGTACCAAGCTCTGGTGTCTCAAATAATGGAAACATAAAATACCAAGTGTGACCACATTGACTCTTGAAACCCCATTAAAATAATCACTGTTTTATATAAGTCTTCCAAAATGAAAACAGGTGCTTGTTGCTGACCCATGGCAAAAAGCTCCCATTAATTGTCATTTTTCAGCCTTTTATTTATAAAAAGTAATGCCTTTTTTCATTCATTCGTTCCTTGGAAATGTAAAGTATTTTGAAAACTTATTATTATTATTATTATTTTTGGAATTACCAATCCAACATTAATACAACTAATTTTACGGAAAAAAAACCTTTAATACTCCTAATCACATAATACTTGCTATAATAATCCGGCAAAATTGATATGTATAAGACTGACAGGGGTGTATTCAATTTAGATTTTTAAATAATTTATTAAAATTTAAAATTTAGATTTTTAAATAATTTATTAGAATTTAAAAATTTAGGTTTATTCAATTAAGACTTTTAAAGATTCTATAAAAGTCATGACATATTAAATATATATTTTAATAGACTTTTAAAATTTTTTTTTAAAAGTTATGGAGTATTCAATTAATTTTTTTTATAACTTCATAAAAGTTTATAGGTATTTAAAAAGTCAATGGATTTTAAAATATATATATTTTAATAGAATTTTTATAATTTTTATCTTAAATTTTTAAGAAAAAAAAGTCATCAGAAATCTTCTTTCCCTCACCCTGAAGATTTTGATGGACTTTTTTCAAAACTCTATCAATTCTATCAAAATCAATAATTCATAAAAAGTCTACACAAGTTTGTGAAAGTCAAGATTAAATACACTCTTCTTCTACAAGGTTAAGAATATTTTGCATCTTCAGAATATAAAAATATTTTTTACTATTAATTTCACAAAATCACACCAAATTATAATATGTGTTTTATATTGTTGCGTTGTGAAGACTTGTGCATGACAAAGAAAGAAAAAAAATCTAATCCTATTTAATTAATTATTTTTATTACGACAGTTTTGTCCCTAAGGTTATATTATGTATAATCTATTATATTGTATGGTTAGGATTAAAGATAAGAGTAGCCCTCATATTACAGAGACTAACAAAGAGCCAAAATAGCGAGAAAAACAAAAAGTGAGCTGTTTCCCATCTGATAGAGAGATTTATAATGTAATCTTTCAAGTTGATAGTGGATTTGGTGTCGGTGTACTCCATAGACGTATGAGTCACATTGCTTGTTGAACCACGTTAAATCTCATTACTTTTATTTTTCTTGCAATTTATTGTGTGATTGTTTAAATTCTTCTAAATTCATCAATCCCAAGATTATAAAGAATTAGGTAGTGCCCTAATTTCCTAACATGTGGTATTAGAGCAAGGTTCAGTTGAGAGTGATGGAATTAGAGAAGGACATTAAATTGAAAAAATTTGATGGGTTGAATTTTAGTTTCTGAAATATGCAGATGGAGAACTATCTATACTAGAAAGATTTGCATCTGTCGATAAAAGGAGAAAAACTAGTAGAGATGAAGAAGGAAGATTGAGATTATTTGGATCGTAAAGCCTTTGGTATGATTAGACTGACTTTTTCTAAATAAGCTGCATTTAACATAAGAAGTAAAACCACAATAGCGTTTTTCATGGAAGCCTTGAGCAGCATGTATGAATAAATATTTGAAGCAAATAAGGTACACCTAATGAAAAATTATTTTTCTTGCATATGCTAGTAAATGAAAGTTTCAAGGTCTTTTTGAATGAAGTTAATGAGATTATAAATCAATTAAATTTAGTTGATATTAAATTTGATTAGAATATTCAAGTTTTGTTGATACTTAGCCAAATGCTTGATAGTTGAAATTTTGCTATTACTTCGATTAGTGCAACATTTAGTAAAAATGAGATGAAACTATTAGAGGTTTTTGGGATGACTAATGAGACAACGTATTCTAAAAAGCGCTTTCAGCCTTTATTTTGAAAGGTTAGCATACCACACCCACGTGAATAGCCTTAGAGGTCATTGTCGGTATCCATATGAAGGATATCTTTGAGAGTTGTTATTTCTTCTACATACGTGAGGAGTTATTTTAGGTAAAGCCTTCAGAAAAATCTTCAGGTTTTCATGGGTAGTTTTCTAAAAAAGAGTGCATCTAAAGCAACCAAGTTAAGCAAAAAGGAGCTTTTGGCCATAAAAAAAAGCTATGTCTTTTGTCTACGGGTATTTTGGGTTTTGATAAGCAGAATATCTCTTCTATCTCTCACATATTCCTCTTGTCTTTCTTCCATAAATACCCTATTTATGCGCAGCTTGGAAAGAGAAAAGAAAAAATATTATGTTTTTTAAAAGTATTTTTTGAGTAAAAGTTTTCATGGGTTTTAGAAAAGATCTTTCATGAAGTTTTGTTAAAATAGTTCTTTTTGTTCTCTTCCTTTTGCTATTTTGTTGGTTTTCACATAAAGATATTCTCTTTGTCTCCAAATTCTTGATCTTTTTAAAACTATAGCTATTTACAGTTTTAGATCTGAGTATTTTAGAATATTATTTTGTATTTTTTTTAATTGTAATCATTAACTTGGAAGTTACTAATTGAGAGGTTATAACTTTTGCTCCATAAACTATTCATGTTTTAGAGTTTCTTTCCTTGCTCATGGATTGAGTTGTTATTATTGAAATACTACTTATCATGTTGTGAATTTGGTGATAATATTATTATTATGGAACTTGTTGTTGTATAACTGATATAAGAGAAGTACTTTGCTGTTTATGTAAAAAGATATAATGTTGTTGTATTCGTGTGCTATTGTATCCGCTGCTAGGTACGCTTTGCATCTGTGATAAAATGGAAATCCTCTACTTTGAAGATCTTTCCAACTTAGTTCACCACCAACAACACAAAGAATTTAAGGGATGCGTCGATGTGCTGCTTAAACGTGACTTGTTATCAAGTAAGGAGGTTATAAATTTGGGTGTTTGATGATTTCAAACTACCATAAGAGTCTTCGGAGGAAAGAATCTCAAGTCATAAAAGCATATCCAAAAGACATCTTCAAAAGATACCTTTTTGCATGCCCGTCTTTAGAATTTTTAAGGGGTCATAGCCTATGGTGAGTCCCCAAATTTTTTTTAGCCACGTTTTGTAAAAATAAAATTTTAACTCATTTTATAAATGCTTTTACCTAACTACCCCTCATATCTTCTTCTTCACAATTAATGTGCATACCTCCTATATTCTTCTCAATTAATACACACAACTCCTACCATCTTCCCAAATTAAATATATGTATAGATAACAATTTTCTTAAACAATAAAAAAATATTTTTATTAATCTATATTTTGATCGAATTATACATTTTCTTTGTCTTCATCAAATCGACCATTAATGTACATTTAAGCTTATATAAGTTAATATTAACACTAATTCTCGATTTTTTTTATCTATTATTGATTGAGTTGTTGATTTATTAATGATTTTGGATTTGATATGGGTTTTTCATGCACAAATACTAAATTGCAAAAAATCGCGTTGTTGGAAAAATTTTGCACCGTATTGAAGAAGAAGGTGAACAATATAAATATAAAGTAAACCTCTTAATCTAAATCAACCTAGAAATTTTTTAAAAAATATTAAAAAAAAAAGCTTATTCTCTTAGCTTTCCAACCATATATCATTTACCTCAATCCGATACCGAAAAGGTTTTCAAATATAATTTCTATGAAAACTATGCAAATTCGCCAATATACCATGTCGGCAGATTTGAAAATAGCCTGATGGTGGGGTGGTGGTGGCCACCACAGGCCAAGGTACCTATCGGTAGGCCTACTGATAGCATCATCGGTGGTCCCATCGACCGACACCTTGGCCCGTTGGTTGGGCATTACCACCCTACCACCAGAACCTATGTCATTTTTCTGAAGTTGTATTTTTTAACTGCACATGAGTCAAGTTTGATACATGATTTGAAGGCCTAAATGTACTCCGAAAATTATGAAAAAAATATTTAAAAGAAAATCTTATCCTTTTAGTTTTTTAACCATATATTATTTACTTCAATCCGATATTGGGAAAGTATTCACATTTAATTTCTAGAACAACTGTGGAAATCAACCAAGACAAAACTAGGGTGTCAGTTGGCCCAATGATGGGTATTCGGTGGGGCCACCGATGTCATTAAAAAAATTCTGAAAAAATATATAAATTAAAGTTTATCCTCTTAACTTTTCAACCATATACCATATGCCTTAATCCGAGTTTGAAAAGGTCTTAATCCGAGTTTGAAAAGGTCTTCAAATTTAATTTCTTGTAAAACTGTACAAATCATTGGTGAGCCCACCGACGCCATAAAAAAATACTAAAAAATATTTAAATTAAATCTTATCCTCATATCTTTCCAACCATATATCATATGACTTGATCCGATACCAGGAAAGTCTTCAAATTTAATTTATCATAAAACTGTACAAATCTGCCTAGACAACACTAGAGCGTCAGTGGGTCAACTGACAGGCAGTCGGAAGGCTAACCAACGCCATCTAAAAATTCTGAAAAAATATGAGAATTAAAGCTCATCCTCTTAGCTTTCCAACCATATATCATATGCTTCAATCCGATACCAGGAAGGTCTTCAAATATAATTTCTACGAAAACTACACAAATCTACCGAGACAACATGTGGGTTAGGTTTGAAGCATTTTTTTATAGCATAAATTAACCCATAAAATTGTGAAAAAATATTACAAAAAATCTGGTTCTCTTAGCTTTCCAAGCATATATTATTTGCCTCAATCCGATAGCGGAAATGTCTCAAAATATAATTTTTACTAGAATTATACAAATCTTCCGATACACCACATAGATGGATTTGAAAATATCTTGGTGGTGGGGTGGTGGTGGCCACCACCAGACCAAGGTGCCGGTCGGTGGGCCTACCAATGGCACTGTCGGTGGTCCCACCAATGGACATCTTGACCGTTGGTTGGCCACCACAACCCCACTATGACATCATTTTTAAATGCACTCGAGATATTTGCATTATTTTAGTAGAAATTATATTTGGAGACCTTTTCGATATCGAATTAAGGTGAATGATATATGATTGGAAAGTTAAGAGAATAAGCTTTTTTTAAAATATTTGTTCACAATTTTCTGAATTAATTTATGCCATAAAATGGTGCTTCAAACCTGACCCACATGCTATTTTGGCAGATTTGCATAGTTTTTATAAAAATTATATTTGAAGACCTTCCAAGTATCGGATTGAGACATAATATATGGTTGGAAAACTAAGAGGATGAGTTTTAATTTGCATATTTTTTCAGAATTTTTGAATGGCGTCGGTTGCCGTGGGATGCCCTAGTGTTGTCTCAGTAGATTTGCACAGTTTTATGAGAAATTAAATTTAAAGACTTTTCCGATATCGGATTGAGGCATATGATATATGATTAGAAAGTTAAAATGATGAAATTTAATTTAAATATTTTTGTAAAATGTTTTGATGGTGTTGGTGGGCCTACCGATGGGCTGTCAGTGCCCCACTAACGCCCTATTATTGTCTAGGCAAATTTGCATAGTTTTACAAGAAATTAAATTTGAAGACCTTCTCGGTATCGGATTGAGACATATGATATATGATTGGAAAGTTAAGAGGATGACCTTTAATTTGAATATTTGTTCATAATTTTTTGATGGCCTTGGTGGGCTCACTGATGCACTAGTATTGTTTAGGTAGATTTGCACAGTTTTACGAGAAATTAAATTTGAAGACCTCCTGAATTCGAATTGAGACATATGATATATACTTGGAAAGCTAAGAGGATGAACTTTAATTACATATTTATTTAGAATTTCTGGGTGGATTTAGGCCTTCCAAATATATTTGAAATCGAAGTAATGTGCGGTTGACAAATACAACATTAAAAATAACAGAGGACGATAGTGTGACACTGGTGGTGGCCCACCAACACCATCGACGGACACCTTGACTTGGTGGTGGCCACCAACAATGTAGGTTAAATGAGCAATTCCAATTTTAAAATGAGACTGTTTATAAGGGTATGAGAGTAATTTTGGATTATTTTTTTAATTATACGACTTTTGAACTATTTTTTATTAAATTAAGTTGGACTTGACTATGATATCAAAAAACCTATTTTTAAGACCCATTGAAGGCTCAACTCCAATTACTGAAATCTCCTTCTAGAAGAAGAGCATACCTGTCTTTAAATGAGTTTCAGCCAGAGTAAAGCACCTAATTCAAAATCCACCCCTAATCACCTTCTCAATTTCATACATATAAAGTCAAATTTGTTTTCAAATATTCTGACGTAGAAAAGTACACATTTCAAAATCAATGTATCTTACCATAATCTCATCCAAATTAATGTGTTTTTGAATTTTAAATTAATATAAATAAATTTAGAATATTTAAAAACTCAATTATCCTAGAACTTCTTAGTGCAACATTACTCTGTCAAAATTCAAGAAAATAAGGTCATACTGAAATAATAAATGGAAGAGTTGTGTATGATGTAACATTAAAAAAATTATTATTTTTCCTACCCTTTTTGTCAAGAAGGTAAATATGCCAACTCGCCGCCTCCACATTATTTACCAACTCGCCGCCTCCACATAGAGATTATTCACTGCCAGAAGTCAAAAACAGATATAGAATTGAACTTATTCCATACCATACGCATCAGCACTAAACTATATATAGTCTATTTTTCAAAATAAAATTTTCGTACAATAAAGTCAATATATTTATCTAACTTCCACTAACCAATGGACAAACAGTTTCAAAAACACTCGATTTTCTTCACTTTACACAAAAATAAAAATGACAAGTGACAGCTGCCTCCGATTCAACAGCCACTTGCGCGCCATGCTACTTCTTTACGTAATGTGTTTTTATATATATATATATATATATATTCGTTCTTTCTTACTTTCTCTATATATTTTAATTTTTTTTTGGATATATATAGATTCTATATTTTGAAATTTGATAGCAGACACTCTTTATCAACTTAGAGAAGAAAAATATCGACTTACATATTTATTTATTTGTGGGCTACTCTTCAAATGCAGAATCTTGCATTTGAAAGATGATGGTCCGGGAAATTCACATGCAACCATTTTGGGAAGTTCAACCATGAATTCAATTGATTCGTGAAATTAATAGTACAAATAAATAAATATATAGTTTTTTGATGAGCGGGGCTAGTTTAGTTTAATATTGTACCATTCACACTCATATATTTAAGGTCTTACGAGTCACCTCACTCTTTGTTTTAAATTAAAATTTTTATAATAATAATAAAAGATAATGTGCTGCCACCGAAGGCAACATAAGTCACATTTTATTCTTACAAGATTGCTAGCTTGAATATTGCATTATTAATTTTATTATTAAAGGTTTTTATTTGTGACAATAAACTTTTAATTTCAAACTACTTCATTATCAATCTGAACAAAATATGTTTTATACTTGAAACAACTGATACAATAAAGTTGCCAATTTTATTTCTCAAATGGCATGGTATAACACATTAATAAGTGAATCTAGATGAAAACCAATAATACATTATCGGTCATTGATCACATTAGTTGTGAAACATTTTTTTTGTAACTGTAGCTTTTTTTAAATTTTATTTTAAGTGTATATTCATTTTAGATAATAAAGTAAATACATTTAATTAATATTTGATGGTAATAAATTGTATTAATGTTTGCACTGCCATTCATAACCTGATTGACATTACCCACAATTTATTAAGGTTGTGTTTAATAATACAATTGTTTTTTATTTTTCTTTTTAGTTTTTTCTTCTTGCGTTATGTGTAATTGGGTTAGTTTAGAGGTTGGTTGGAGTTTGTTAAATTTTAATAAGACTACTTATTAAGTAAAAATGTAAAAATAAAAACAGAAAATGAAAACACTCTAAAAGTGTTTTCATTTTTAGTTTTATGTTTTTCATTTTCATTCACATTTTTAGTCTAACTAACATTTAACAAACTTTAATCAACTTTTAAACTAACCAAATTATACATAACTCAAGAGGAAAAAATTAAAAACAAAAATAAAAAATAGTTATATTATCAAACAAGCCCTAAATTATTTACTGAGATCGGTGATTGGTTATTGATGCTTTTATCATAATAACTTATATAAGATAGTGAACTCTGTCTAAGCTAATAATTTTTCTTCATGTTAGCATTGGGTCGGTGTTAAAAACCAGGGTGCCAATTAGCGTTTTTCATGAATTGAAATATTTATATATATATATATATATATATCCAAAATACTCTGGTATATTATATCGGTCATATATGATAAGCAACACATATATGTCATTTAATTAAAAATGAGTAAAAATATAAATTCATAATATTCATTAATTTTTATATACACATTTCATTGGGCTCCGCTTGAATTGGTAAATTATATTTTTATTATCGCTCATCATATAGGCTACGTAGTTCACTAGAATATATATATATATATATATATATATATATAATACTATGACAACAAAAACATATTTTTGGCACTAAATTAAGATATACGTATTTTAAAAATGCTATAAGCCGTGTAGAGTCCAACAGTGGGATTTGTAGTTACAATTTGGTATTTTTATTTTTATTTTTTAGTTTAATATGATATTTAATATAATTTTAGATTTACTATAGGAAAAAAAAGAAAAAAAATGCAGATTAATAGAGTTTTGTCAACTAAAGAATTCAAGGTGAAATACATATATAAAAAGCTATTTTAGGACTCTTAAATTTTTTGTACATATACATATATTTATATAAATGCAAGAGAGGAGAACATTCACTTGTTACTTTTTCTTTTTTGAAATAAATATCATATGAAAAATCACTTTTAATATCTTCACAAATATAAAAACAGATAAAATTCATAAATAAATAAATAAAAGAGAAATTGAGTAATAATGCCTTTGAGCACAGCTTTTGCATTTTCACCGTCAATGGTATGACCTTTGTTTAACCCTTATTTAGGAATTATTTAGAAATTGACAAGCCCAATATAAACAATCAATCAGGATATGATTATTTAGACTGCGAAAATGCATAAATTATGTTAAATTACAATATTCAAAAAAAATTAGACGAATGTAAATAAAATACCACATGACTTGGATAAGTCCTTGGAAGTAAAGAGGTAGGCAGGAAGGACATGGTTGTGATTCCGGAGCTTTGGCAGTTAGAAAAGCATAACCCTATGCTGCTACAATACTCGAGCATTTTGGCTTTGGTAATCTTTTATTTATTTATTTATTTTTATATCGATTAATTATATGTTAAATATATATATATATATATATATATATATATATATTTAATTTCATTATTAGCAGCAAGCCCTCTTCTTTAATAATTTTTTCTCTATTTAATTTTAATGGAGATTTATTAAGACTCTCATAATTTTACAAACGAGTGTGAGGACTACCTAGTGTATAATATTGCTAGCATTGTAATATGAATTAATCAATTATAAACAATTGTATTATTTTAACCCATATTCAATATTGCAGCGCATATGTATTATGTACCATTAGTAGTATATTTATATTAAAATCGGTATTTTTTATAGGATAAATGAGTTTTCAAATATTCTAAATATAAATATATAAATATATATATATTAATTTAAAATTCAAAAGCCAATGTAAGTGCATTAATTTGGATGAGATTTGGTAAGATACATTGATTTTGAAATATTCTGTACTTTCCTAGGTCAAAATATTTACGTCTTGCCGAAACAAATTTGACTTTAAATGTATGAAATTGAGAAATATCAATTATGGATATAAATAATTAAAAAATATGAATTTCAGATATACATTTTCTATTTGAAGCTTTTATAAGAGAATAATCTATGATTGTCACATACACATAGATCAAAATTCAATAACTCTACTAGCCACCAAGAAGTTTTATCAAATTTGTTAACCAATTGATTTGATACGATAATAAATTAGCTTCTGTTAACAATTTACTCATTTTTATATTATATTAATAGTACATAACAATGTTAAATTTTGACATTGACATTCACTTTTACACTATAACAGAAATAATATTGGCGTTAAAAGATTCATACAAAGTGAGAGATATAATTTTTAAAGCAAATATATATTTAATTTTGAATTGTTATTTTTTTAACATAATTGTGTTATGCTATAATTTAAAATTAATATTTTAATTTAATATTAAATATGACATACCAATATTAAAATTTGACAATAATAATGCTATTATAGATGCTCTTAGATTATATTAAATTTCTGACCAATACCTTATTACCATATAAATATACTTATCATATCAATTACCAATGTGAGTTGGTAAACAAATTTGATTAAACCTTTTTTTTGTAAAGAAAAAACTTGGTGAAACTTGTTGGTGCAGCATTACTCGTCAAAAATAGAAAATAAGTTCATACTGAAATAATAAATGGAATATAATTTTGAAAAGATTATTATTTCCGACTCTTTTTGGCAACAAGGTAAAAGTGCCACCTCGCCGCCTCCTAAATGCCCACACAGAGATTCAAAGATTGACTGCCAGAAATCATAACTGTACATAAAATTGAACTTATTCCATACGATACGCATCAACACTAAACTCTAGTCTTATTTTTTCAAAATAAAAATAAAATTTTTAACAGGCCGTGTACGGAATAAATTTTCGTACAATAAAGTCAATATATTTATCTAATTTCTTACTAACCGATGGACATAAAGTTTCGAAAGGACTCGATTTTCTGCACTCCACGCAAACATATAAAGGAAAGTGACAGCAGCCCGCAATTCAATAACTAGTTACGCACCATGCTACTTCTTCACGGAGTGTCTCTTGATATTTGTATTCATTCTTTCTCACTCTCCATACGTTATGACGTTTTTAATCAAGTCCACTATAATTTTTAAACCATCCATATTAAATCCAATATCAGTACATCGGTCAAAGAATAATCTCCTCGTAATCTAAAATAAGAATTTCATATGAGATTCAAGGGTACTTTATTGAAATTTATACTCTCATATTAGAGGTTTCATTATTCTATGAAAGCGCAGTGAGAATAAACAACTCACACACTCCGCAAAATAGTCCATTAGGAATTAACCACTCCCACGAGTACTGCTCCAACATTCACACACTTTAACATCATAGATGATTATATACAAGTGATAGTACGGAGTGTAGAGTGTAAGATATGGTGATAAATATATAGTAACTGCCTCTTTAACCACTCATTTATAAAAATTTTAAGGATAATTTTCTTCAGGTACACTAACTTACCTTATTAAAATTCTATTCAATAACTTCTATACTTTTAATCATTGACTTGAATATTAGAGTGTTTTGGTTAGTACCATACATCATCAAAGTGTTTGTGTTCAGTACCACACCGATGCCCAAGGCTCCTTAATTTTCTTTTTTGTTTTTAAATCTCCAAATCAGCCCTTTTAAGTAGTGTAAGGTATAAACCATTTTTTAGTTAAAATACTGTGTATATATTTTAAATTTTTTTCATGTAGATTCTATATTTTGATATTCGATAGCAGACACTCTTTATCAACTGAGATAATAAAATATCAACTTATTGATTTGTGTTGGCTTGCGGGTTACTCTTCCAATGTAGACTCTTCCATTTTAAAGATGATAGTCCGGGAAATTCACGTGCAACCATTTAGTAAACCATTAAAATTCTATTGATTTGTAAAATTAATTACACAATTGTTTGACGAATAAGATTGGCCTAATGTTATAGGCTTTATACCCACACATTTGAGATCGAATATATGAATCCATCCCCCTCTTTTTTAGATTAAAATTTGTTATAACCTGATAAAATAATAATAATAATAATAATAATAATAATAATAATAATAATAATAATAATAATAATAATAATAATAATAATAGTGTGCCATCCAAGCAAAATAAATCATATTTTATTCCTACATGAATATTGTAGTATTAATTTTATTATTAGAAATTTTAATTTGTAACAATAAACTTTGATTTCAAACTACTTCTGAACATTAAATGTTTCAAACTTGAAACTACTAGTTTAATAAAGTTCTCAATTTTATTTGTCAAATGGCATGACATAATATTCTAACTTATATGGGAAAATGAACCTTATATGGTTCTAAGTAAATTTATTTTCTTCACGTCAGTATTGAGCCCAATAGTGTTAAAAACCAGCCGTGCCAATTAACATTTTTATAAAATTGAATATATATATATAAAATATGATGACAGGAAAAACATATTTTTGGCACTAAATTAAGACATGTATTTTAATAACGAGCGGTATATAATATATCATGTGTGTATGTGTATATATTTGCAAATATTGTTTACTTATATGTTAAGTATACGCGTTTTATCCAAAGATAATGCAAGAAAGGAGAACATTTACTTGTTATTATCATTATTATTGTTATTATTTTTTGTATATAAATATCATATGAAAGATCATTTTTAATATCTTCATAAATACAAAAAAAGGAAAAAAAAAATCGTAAATAAATAAATAAAAGAAAAATTAAGTAATGCTTTTAAGCAAAGCTTATGCATTTTCACCTGTTCAAATTAATCTTTGTTTAGGAACTGACAATGCTAGTACAACCAATCGAGTAGGTCATATCATTTAAACGGTGTAAATGTACTAATCTTATTCAATAGTAGTACCCCAAGAAATTAGATGAATGTAAGTAACATATGAAAAAAATTAATATTATAGTTGCCACGTAAATACCACATCATTACTTAGATAGGTCCTCGGAAGTAAAGGGGTAGGAGGCAGGAAAGACATGGCTGTGAGTTGTAAACTTGGCAGTTAGAAAAGCACAACCTTGAAGCAATCTCAGATTTAAAGTACAATGAATGGTCTCAGGAACGGCAAGTGTGGGTGTGAAACTGGGAAAACCTTACGCTTGGAATTGTGGAAATGTGCGTGCGTGGATGTTTCTAACCACATTCAATGCGACCGCGTAAATTCACCACTAAGACGCACGCACACATCATAGCACTACGTTGGTGCTTGCGATACACGTTCCCTTCTCTCTTCTGCTGCGTGCTCTCACTCGCTTTCTCACTGACTATATTCCTTTTACTCCTCAAGTACGGATTTTGTTCACGCGCATTCACGTGCAGTGCTACCCCCACTTAATTACAACAAATAAATTAAAATATTGCTTTTAAATTAAGGAATGGTAATAACTATTTTTCCATGTAAATACGTGAAACATGTATTTTCACTTTTCTTACCGTAAATGTAAAATTTAAATGTAAAATCAAACAAATGGGTATGAACTTCCGAAAAAGAATTATTATTTTCACAATATTTGGCGTTCTTGATTTTTGGTTTCACATTAGGACGTGAATTTTTACTAGAAAAGTATAATTTAAAGTCGAAGAAAGAATCAATAAAAGGATTACTCACAAATTATACAAAGTCAAAGAATAAACATAGAAAATTAAAAGCAAAACAAGTAAAAGAAAGTGAACCGAACGCTCCATGGCTGCGCCTGATTTTGTATACCGTACACTACACAAACACAGAGTTTTTCTAGAATAGTCAAAGCCCTTTGTAAGACTTCTTCCTCCAATAGCGCACCGTAGACGACTTCTTCATCAAGTATATTTCTTCTGCTTTGCAACGCGGTGACGCAATTTGTGTGAGGCGGCGATCCAAATGTCCCCACTTTTCCCCATATTTGCAACGAGTACCACAGCCCTCCTCTACCTTAAATCACAAGAAACACAAGGACAACTGTGTCTTTAACGATAGCCACGTCATCAACTATCACCTAGCGGCACAAGGCTGTGTGATTTCCTATATATATATGTAACCACAGACCTGAGTCTGCTTCATTCCATTACAGCATTAGTGAAAAAAAGAAGATCGTATCTCCTAGTAAAGCATTCAAGCCTTGGAAGTCTCTCTAGCTCTAAAACCTAGTTTCCATTTTTTGTACTTCGTTAATTGGTTTCCGTCACAGTTAATTAATATAGACATGAAGAGAGGCAGACAGGACGGTGATCATCATGTGGAGGCCATGGATGTTGTCAACTGCTTGATGCTTCTATCAAAAGTTGGCCGAAACGACGTCGCCGCCGGGAAATACTTACCTGTAGACCGCGTTTTTACATGCAAGACGTGTAGCAGACAATTCCCGTCGTTCCAAGCCTTGGGAGGCCACAGAGCGAGCCATAAGAAACCGAAGCTGATGGTCGGTGATGTTCTAAACCATGAGTTGCCGAGTTCACCGGTGAAGCCGAAGACACACGAGTGCTCGATCTGTGGGCTGGAGTTCGCAATTGGGCAAGCGCTTGGGGGTCACATGAGGAGGCACAGGCGCGCCATGGAGGGTCACGTGGAGCATCATCAGCCATTTCCGGTGTTGAAGAAATCGAGTAGTAGCAAAAGGGTTATGTGTTTGGACTTGGACTTGAATTTAGCGCCCCCCGGCAGCAACGATCATTTAAAGTTGCAATTAATGGCTCCTGTCCTATAAATACAAAGCCATGTAGTTTTCAGTTTTTTAGACTACTGATTTTTTGTTTTCTATTGTTACTATTATTACTATTATTATTTTTTGTATTCAATATTATTCATGTTTATATATAGAAACGGAATTCTTTCTTTTTTATCCATGTCTTTATTTTTTATCCAAGTATTTGGATCGATGGAGATCTAATATTTACAAAAAAAAAAAAATCATAAGCTATTGAAGGATCATCACCGATCAATTTGAGAGAGTTTTTTAAAGGAAAAAATAAAAATAAAAATCGAGTTCCTATTATTTAAGATTGGAAGTTTTAATTATTCAATGGTATTTTGCAAAGAATAAAGGATTTGAATATGAGGAAAGATATGGTGAACAGTATGAAAGTGTATAATAACCCTCACATAAATATCCAAGTCTTTGCATCGATGGAGATCTTCTTGGTGAAAGCATCAATGGAGATCTGATATTACTAATAGCACACATATTCTTTTTTGGATATGCAAGGAGTGTAACTCAGAATCCACATCTCAAAGATCTATGATAAGGGTATATACCATTGAGCCAATCTCGTAGCAAATGTATTAAATCTCATTGTTTTCTACAAAGTAGTTACCTTATGTATATTTCCTCCATATCTACATATTATATATGAAAAGTGTTAGAAGAATATAAAATATTAAGCATTTGTCTCCTTGTTTTTGGATAATTCCCGTTAGGTAACGTTTGTGTTTATGGTCTTTTGTTTTTATTTTTTATTTTTTCCTTCTCATGAGTGGTGTAAAACTTTAGTCTGAGTTATTTAGTATTGACTTAGAACTTTCAATTAAAAATAAATGTGAAGAAAAATAAAATCCAAAATAGCAAATTGAAAACCATTTTTGGTTTTTCATTTTGTTTTTCGTATAATAAAGTCAACATATTTATCTTCACAAAAAAAAAAAAAGGAAAAAGATCAGTATATTTATTTTTCATTTTGTTTTTCGTATTATATTTGTGTTTATGATCTGTGCAAGGCAACATAATTACACTTTATTCATAGATGAGTGCTAGCTTGGATTTGTTGTAGTGTTAATTTCATTATTAAAACTTTTTATTTGTAACAATGAACTTTTATTTGAAACTACTTCATTATCTTAAACGATATATATTTTATATTTGAAACCACTGGTACAATTAAGTTCCCATTTTTATTTTTCAAACCACATGGCATAATATTAGCGGTTGACAAATTTGTATAAACCTAATAAGAAATGAATAAATCCAAATAAAAGCCAACGATAATGTAATAAGAATGGTGTGCCTTACACGGCAACATAAATTACATTTTATTCTTACATGATTGCTAGCTTGAAAATTGTATCATTAATTTTATTATTAAAGGGTTTTATTTGCGCATTTATTTGAAACTACTTCATTCTCTCGAATAATATACATTTTATATTTGAAACCACTTGGTAATATTGTAGTATTAATTTTATTATCAAAACTTTTTATCTATAATAAAAAAATTTTATTTGAAACTACTTCCTTATTGAACAATAAATTTAAGAGATTTTGGCATTGTATCAAGCTGGGTGTGAGTGTACATGATTAAGGTTTCTGATTTAGCATATTTGAGTCTTACAACTTAATTTCAAACGAAGAAACCTCAATATGTTGTTTGAAAATATTACAATCTGTATTGTACAAATGAATAATAGATATATCAAAAGACACAAAACTCTTGAAAAGTAGCAAATAATTCTTTTGTACACATAAAGTCTTGAAGAGTAGTAAAATCAATATTTACAAAATTATGAATATAACATGCATATATTTTTGAGACTGTTAACTTTCAATTATAGTTAAAGTTTGACAGCCACACAACTATTTACATTGCAATGAGTTGTTTGAGAGTTTATCTGGAATTTAGTAAGGGTTTAAAGTATCCAATTAGGGGTCGAATAATTATTTTTCTTTCTATTTTACCCTTAGTCAAAATATTGACTTTGACCAAGTTGACTTTTGACTTTGACTCATCTTTTTTTCTTAAAAAATTCTTTTAATTACTTTTTTTTTTTTTTTTTTTTACTTTTGCTTTTATTTAACCATATGGCTGGCCATATTTTTTCATAACCAAACTTGGAGAGTGTGAGAGAGAGAGAAAGTAAGAAAAAATAAAGAAAAATCAAGGAAAATCCAAGGAAAAATAAAGGGAAAGCAACCGGCTACCTTGGGGACTTCAAAGTAAGTGAGATTTGTCGATTTCAAATGGTGATTTAGGAGCTTTCAAACTTGAAAGAGAGATAGGTGTTCATATCCTTGTGTAATTTTGATGTTTTAGTGGATTTATTGGTAAAAACATGTGAATTCTACATTGAATTATGATTATTTGTAGTTGATTTATTGTGAATTAGATTTGTGGGATTGTATGACAAAAGCTCCAATTTATAGGTTTCTAAATTTGTGGAAAATATGATTTTACATGGAATTTATGTGATTTGATGCTTGGATTGTATAATTGGATTGAGAATTTTGCAAAACCCTATGTTTGTTGCTTGAATTGATGTGATTTTGAATGCTTTATTGAGCTTGTAAGAGCCAGCCATGGATGAGGATATGATTGGTATTTTTAAATTTATGAAGGGCATTTTGATCATTTTATATTCTTTATTTATTTAATATTTATATATGGAAATTAGGGTTTTTGATAAATTCATGTGTGTTTGTATGGATAGATATATATAGGTATATGTGTAAATGTATGCAAATGTGCATGCATTGTATATATATATATATATATGTGTGTGTGTGTATATTTATATAAAAGTATATGTATTTGTGCATGTGAATACATGTATGTGTGTAGTTATATAGATATATATGTGTGTCTATATATATATATATATATATATATATTTGTGTATATGTGTGTGTATAAATATATTGGTATTTTTTATAAGAGAATATACAGTAAAACCTCTATATAGTGTAACTATTGGGATCAAGTAAATTTTATTACTATAAAGAGGTTATAACTCAACAAAGGTATAGTTAATGTTTTTTTACTTGTAGTTATCTTTAATGAAAGTTGCATAGAAGTAAAAATAACTTTAGATACTCTAAATATATTTGAGAAGTTCGAAACATGCTTGAGAAGTTAGAATTATTTTGGCTTCAACAAGAATCATTGTCCCAAATAACTTTAGATACTATGAACATACTTGAGAATCTCTAAATATACTTAAGAAGTTAGAAATATTTTATTTTCTACAAGAATGTGTTCATATTGATGAGTTACTACGTACTCGTAAATTCAAATATATAACAGTAATTATGAAACCTAAATTATTATCCCAAACAACTTTAGATAAATATTTTATTTTATTTTAAACCTTTAATGTAACAAAGTATATATTTTTGTAATATATATAATTATTATTATTATATAGAGGTAAATATTTTAAGATGAGACTTAGAAAATTTATAACTTATTATAATGTGAAGTTTATTCTTATTTTTAATTAGCCCAAAATGAGACCATAATTTTTTATTATTACATGGAAGTTATTCTTATATAGAGTATCATTATAGAGATGTTTTACTGTATGTATGTATATATAGTTTTAGGGTATTAAAATATTATTTTTATAAAGAAAATAGAGTTTGGAATAATGAGGGGTGTTTTGGTAATTACAATTGCTTTAAGGGGTATTTTGATAATTATTGTTACCTTTAGGAGTATTTTGATAATTATTGAAAGAGGCAAGAGTATTTTGGTAATTATGGTGGTTTAAAGGGTATTTTGGTAGTGGGGTAAGTAAAGGCATCTTGGTAATTATAATTACCATGAGGGGTAGTTTGTAATTATGTGTGTTTATGCTATGCTTAGTTTTTCTGCATTAAAGTACTACGTGGGCATGTACATACATTTGCACAAGAACATTTTATGAGTTTTAGTATTTTTATGCAAAAAAGTGAATTTTTCCATTCGGTTGTATACTTTAAAAATGCACTAGTGTGTGCTAGTTTGGAGAGCTTGGTTTAAGCTCATGAATCACCAACCACAAACATGCATGTAGGTATCTTCGAAGGTGTGATTCAGCTATCAATTACAATTGGACATGTGGGTTTCGTGAGGATGCAAGAAATAGACATGCCGACCATAAACGGGCATGTGGGCCCCATCTGCGAAGGTGGAGGTTGAGCAAAATATTTTATGGAAGGAAAGGGAAAATGAAAATTTTTACACTTAATGCATCATATTGTACTACATTGGCATATGCATATTTAATGCCTACTGAGTGTGTATCACTCACCCCCATATGCTTGTATGTGTTCGGTCATTTCGAAAAATGATAGTAAAACTTGATTGGGGTGCAGACATGGGGAGTATAATAAAGTACAAGTTGTTCCGTACTTTATTTTGGACAATGATATTCTGTTTGACATGCTGTTTTTTTACGTTGTGGGTTGTAAATACTTTTGCATGTTTTAAATAATATACTTTTAATTATTTTGATTTTGAAAGAAAATGGTCTTAAAAAGTAAAGAAAAGTTTTCATGATAGTTTGACATTGCCTGAAGTATTTTAAAATTATTTTATAAATTTATATTATGAAAATATTACATAATAACATCCCTTGTTTGGGAATCCAGGCTCGATAAGAAGGTGCTACACTGAAAAATTGAAAAACTGATATTTATTATGGACGAATATGCAAGCATACGTTTCATGTTTATTTGAGTGATAGCAATGAAATTCCCCAATATCATGCTAAGCCTATTTAGGATTTTTAGAAGAAGTTATTTGTTTGATGAGAAATAAAAAGAAATATTGAAAATTTAAATAGTTAAAGTTGAAGCAGCTACTTTTAAAGTAATAAAAAAAAAAAAGAAGCAACAAATAAAGTGGGAGACTTAGAGTCGAAAAGAGTGATTCCTCACTTCTTTCTCTCATTTAGTTCATTCAAATAATAATCTTGCAGATTACTAGGTCAATGTCTAATACTATTTTTGAAAAACATGAATATGAGATAGATATATATACATACTTAGAAAATTGTTTTCATCAAAAGGAGCAAATAATTTATCAACCTTGTAGGTAAGTTTAAAAGATTTATGGTTGTATATTATCAAAAAAAGATTTATGGTTGTATATTATCAAAAAAAGATTTATGGTTGTACATTTTTTCTTTAATTAAGTTTTTGTCCCATGAGTTTTTTTTTTTTTTTTTATCAATATAGCTTGTGTATTGCAAAATAGCATAAGATATTTACTGTTTTTTTCCCAATGGCCTTTTTAGCAAGACTTCTAATGAGACAGGAATACAATACTGCAATGTCCAAAAAGGGTGTTATAAAATGTGTTATTTATTATGCGAATATTAGTGATATTTTTTATTACTAGGCCTGAAGCTTACAAGTATTTTATTTTTATTTGTAACCTTTATCTATGTTAAAAAAATTATGGTACATATAATAATAACTGAGATACTATAGTTTTTTTTTTTCTCTATTTTTCTGCATCTCTATATTGTTCATATTGCTTTTATTATATGTTATATAACTGTTGTAAAATATATGATGTGAGCATCCTTATACATATAATATTTTTGCAAATGTTGTATACTTACGTGTTAAGTGTACGCGTCTTATCCAAAAATAATGCAACTGTGGAGAACATTTGTTATTTTTTTTTTCTCTATTGTGATATAAATTTCATATGAAGGTCATTTATAATATTGCAATTGAGGAGAACAATCACTTGTTATTATTATTATTATTATTTTTTGTCTTTTTGGACATTTCATACGAAGATCATTTAACTAAAAACGTAGGAGCCAGGAAAGACGTTGCGGTGAGTGAGGAGTTTTTGGCAGTTAGAAAAGCATAATCTGGAAGGGAATAAACAGCGTATGTGTGAAACTATGGAATTGTTGAAATGTGCGTGCGTGGATGTTTCTAATATTCTATCCAACCGCGTAAATTCACCATTAAGACACGCTACGCTTAACGCCGTTCAGACTCGCTTTCTCACTAACTACCTTCCTTTTACGGTTTTACCCCCCAGTACGGATTTATTGCCCACGCGCCTTCACGTGCAGTGCCACCGCCATTATATGTAGCCTGGAGCTTAATTAGAACCAAAAAAAAAAAGCTTTTAAATTAAGGAATGATAATGACTTTTTTTTTCATGTAAGTACGTGGGGTATGTATTCTCACATTTCTTACTGTAATTCATATTTTAAATATAACATCAAAATATATATATATATATATATATTATTTTTACAGTACATGGCGTTGTTGGTTTTCGGTTAACATAAGGACGTGTATATTTCTAGAAAACTATAATTCAAGTAGAAGAAATTATATAAAGTCAAAGAAAAAACATGGAATATTAAAAGCAAAACAAGTAAAGAAAGTGAACCAAACGCTCCGTGGCTGCTGCGCCTGACTTTGAATACCGTACAGTACACAAACACAAAGCTTTCTAGATGGTCAAAAGCTCATCAATTACATTTCTTCTGCTTTGCAAGTATGTCCACTTACTTCCCCTTCCTCTACCCTAGTCCCCAAGAAATACAAAGCCAATTGTCTTCAATGAAAGCCACGTCATCAACTATTGATAAGCAGCACAAGGCAGCGTAACGCCTTATATATATATATATAACCACAAACCTGACTGTTTCAATCCATTCTAGCATTAAACAAAATCAAATCTCCTAGTAAAGCATTCGAATTTTAGAAGTCTCTCTAGCTCAGAAACCTAGTTTCTTCTTCGCTTCCATTTCCTGTACTTTGTTAATTACAAAGTGATTAATATAGACATGAAGAGAGGCAGAGATGACCGTGATCATCATGTGGAGGCCATGGACGTCCTCAGCTGCTTGATGCTTCCATCAAAAGTTGAGCAAAACGACGTCGCCGCCAGGAAATACTTATCTGCAGACCGCGCTTTTGAATGCAAGACGTGTAACAGACAATTCCCGTCGTTCCAAGCCTTGGGAGGCCACAGAGCGAGCCATAAGCAACCGAAGCTGATGGCTGGTGATCTTCCAAACGATGAGTTTCTGAATTCGCGGGTGAAGCCGAAGACGCACGAGTGCTCGATCTGTGGGCTGGAGTTCGCAATTGGGCAAGCACTTGGGGGTCACATGAGGAGGCACAGGCGTGCCATGGAGGCTCATGTAGAGCATCATCAACCATTGCCGGTGTTGAAGAAATCGAATAGTAGCAAAAGGGTTATGTGTTTGGACTTGGACTTGACTTTAGCGCCACCTGGTAGCAACGATCATTTAAAGTTGCAATGAATGGCTCCTGTCCTGTAAATACAAAGTCATATGTGAGCCTTTTTAGACTACTGATTTTTTTATTTTTTATTGTTATTATTATTGTAATTTTTTATTTCAATATTTATTCGTCTTTATATATAGAAACCGGATTCTTTATTTATTTTTTTTGTCAGTATTTTAACCAAAAACTGTAGTTAGCTATTGAAATTAGTGCCTGGAGTGTACAAAAAACGTTAGAGAAATCAAATATACCGGTGTGATATCAGTCAAGATTCAACACTCAACGCTTAAGTGACTAAAAAATAAGGAGAAAATTAGATAGAGTTTCACTAGGGTAATAAATGCGTACATGAGAGAGTGTTTCTTGACTTATTTTATGTCATGTGGTGGTTAAGCAATTAGTCTGTAATCAATCGAAGTATGTGCGCGGTTAATATGTAATGGAAAATACAGGAGCGATTTTCTTATTATGCACTTGGATTATGTGATCATAAAAGTACAGTCAGCAGCCAGCACCTGTTCTTGGGTCTTTCTCAAAGCATTTGGATCGGATTGTTTATAGGGGTTTGTTACTGAATTATTGGACTTCATGCGAGTGGGCCCAGTCTCATGCCCTTAATCATGATCCATGACTAAAAGCCCTGTAACAATCTGTGTTTTTATTTTTTGGTGTCGGATAATATCCTACTTTGGATGGATGAAGATCTAAATATTATCTGTAACAAACATATATAAATATATATATATATATATATATATATATATATATCATACCTACATATTATATATAGAAAGTATCAAAAAAATATGAAATTTTAAGCATTTGTTTCCCATGTTTTTGAATAATTCCCAATGGTAACGTTTGTGTTTACAGTCGTCCTCTTTTTTTTTTTTCTGTTGTACAATGATAATAAGAGTTGGTTCTTATTGGCTTAGACCTTTTAATTAAATATAAATGTGATGGAAAAATAAAAGTAAAAGTAACAAATTGAAAACTAATTCTTAGTTTTCATTTGGCATGTTTCTGTTTTCACAATTACAATAAGATGAGGAAGTGTAATTTTCCTCATGATATAGAGCTATATGTGTATATATATATATATATATATATATATATATATATATATATATATATATATATATATATATATATATATTTGTTTAATTTAGTGAGATTGTTTCAAAATTTGGTTTGAATTTAAGTTCAAAGGTTCCGTAAATGGGTTTGGTTTTGTTTAGCTTCCATTTGATACTAGATGGTCTCTGTTCTAATTTTTCCGTTTTATCTATGTGCCATTTTTTCTTTTTGTGTTTGGTTTTCATCATCATCGTTAGCTAGGTTTAATTTTCTCAGTCACCAGGAGCCAGCGCTTTTATTTTATCTAATGAAGTAATTGATAATAAAAGGGAGTTGATGAGAGTGTAGTCGACTCAATCAAATTAAAGGACTTAGAAAAGGTTTTAATTTTTTTAAAATAATTTTATTTTTTTTCTACGTAATACATATAATACATTTATTTATTCACTTATCAAGTAAGTTTTCAAATAAGATTGATTAGTGGATTAATGGTTTAGCCAAATAAAAGTAATGTATTATCAAATTATAGGCCTAGAATACAATCAATTAGTATAATTTGTGTTGGGGATAATTCCGTCCGGAACCTATTTAACTATAATTCCTAATCGAATGCCTAATTTCATATAGAATGTTACTAGTCAATTTGGAACTAGTAGCTCACTAGGCCTATTTGGCTAGGCCTATTTAACTAGGCCTATTTGGCTAGGCCTAGTACTTTGAACTAGGTTAAATGAGAAAAATAGGTACAAGCTATTTGGTACGACATATTGTTGGGGTATGATTTGGTTGGCGTAAAAAATTATAATATGAATTTGGGTTAATTTATTTAAATTAGGCTTTTTTGATGCCATAGCCAAAGCCAATCTCAATTAATAAAAAATAGCACAAAAGTCGTATAATTAAAAAAATAGTTCAAAATTACTCTTATACTCTTATGAATAGGGGCGGGCATTAAATCCGCGAACCCATCAAAATCGACCGATCTGCACCGCTCGGTGTGGGTTGGGTCGGTTTTTTAAGGATGATAGGGTTTCGTCGAATTTTTAAGATGTAAAAATTAGCAGGTCGGTGCGGTTAGCGGTTCCGTGGTATGCACCCGCACCGTTGGTTTTGGTATCTTCGTCCTCTGCACCTTTGGTTTTGGTATCTTCTCCATATTCCACCGGAACAATAATTACTCCAATCTCTCTTCCTTTGTCTACATTTCTGACTCCACTTCTTGTGTAAGAGAATTTGTTTCTTCTACTTACAATTAAAAAAATAAAAAAACCTTAATTCCTAAATCGCAAGTGTTGTTTCTGATACCCATTTGACCGCCGCACATCCACATGAACCTTCTCTCAGTCTTGAACAAACCCTTTCTCTCACTCTCAGCCTCTCACCACCACATTGGCCACCAGGCACATTGCTGCACCATCGCTGTTTCAACACTATGTCTCGTTTCCCTTCGTCCACTTCGTGAGATTTCTGTGTGCAGAGCCCAATTATTTTCTTTATTTTTTTTCTTGAAAAGACTTGTGTATATATTATTTTTTTTCTCAAAAAGATTTATGCAGAACCCATATATAAATATTATTTTAATAAATTGATTGAAAGGTGTCATTATTTAGGCAGATTCAAATCCAATTCACATGTAGTTGGCCCACTAAAAAGTTGAAATCAGACAAAAAAAACATGTATATATATAGTTGGCCCACTGGAACTGGAAACCATAGAAAATGATGAGGTTGTCATTTTTTTCAAACGGTAATTTTTTTTACCGGCTTTTTTAATTTGAACTTCGTAGCTTAGCTTAACCCGATAACCGCTCAAACTGGCCCGTACAATCTTCGGGCTGGGTGGGCTTGGTTTCAGGCCTAATTTATAGTTGGTTCGGACTGAGTTTTTCAGCAACCCGATCATGGGTGGTTTAGTTCGGTGAGGCCCAAAAACCGACCACACCCGACCCATGCCCACCCCTACTTATGAACAATCTAATTTTAAAATTGGAACAGCCTATTTGACCTACACTGCTGGTGGCCACCACCAGGCCAAGATGCCTGTCAGTGCGCCATCGACGGCTTGGTGGTGGGCCACCACCAGTGCCACACCATCGTCCTCTGTTATTTTTAAATATTATATTTGTCAACTGCACATTACTTAGATTTCAAACATATTTTGAAGACCTAAATCTATCCAGAAAATTCTGAAAAAATATTTAAATTAAAGCTTATCCTCTTACTTTTCAATCATATATCATATGCCTCAATCTGAGTTCGGAAAAGTCTTCAAATTTAATTTCTCATAAAACTGTGTAAATTTGCGAAGACAATACAAGGGCATCGGTGGGCCCACCGACAACCAAACAATTCTGAAAAAATATGTAAATTAATTTTCATCCTCTTAACTTTCCAATCATATATCATATACCTTAATCCGAGTTCGGAAAGGTTTTCAAATTTAATTTCTCGTAAAACTGTATAAATTAACCTAGACAATACTAGGACATTAGTGGGCCCAATGATAGCCAACTGGTGGGCCCACCTACGCCATCTAAAAATTCTGAAAAAATATTTAAATTAAATATCATCCTCTTAGCTTTTCAACCAATACTATATGCCTTAATTCGATATTGGAAAGGTCTTCAAATATAATTTCTATGAAAACTATGCAAATCTGCCGAAACAGCATAAGGGTCAGGTTTGAAGCATCATTTTATGGTATAAATTAATTCAGAAAATTATGAAAAAATATTTTTAAAAAATCTTATTCGCTTAACTTTCCAACAATATATTATTTGCCTTAATATGATACTGAAAAGGTTTCCAAATATAATTTTTAGAAAAACTATGCAAATCCATCGATACACTATATCAGCGGATTTGAAAACGGCCTGGTGCTAAACCTATGTCATTTTCTAAAGTTGTATTTGTTAATTGAACATGAATCAATTTTGATGTATGATTTGAAGGCCTAGATCTACTCCTAAAATTATGAAAAAATATTTAAAAAAAACGTTTATCCTCTTAGCTTTCTAACCATATATTATTTGCCAGTCTGTGGGCCCATTGATGCCCAAGTGTTGTCTCGGCAGATTTGCATAGTTTTGCTAAATAATATATGGTTGGAAAGTTAAGAGAATAATTTTTTTTTATAATATTTTTTAAGAATTTTTTGGGTTGATTTATGCGAAGAGGTTTACATTTTATTTATATTGTTTACCTTCTTCTTCGATACGATGTGAAATTTTTTCAACAAACACAATTTTTTATAGTTTAGTATTTGTGTGTGAAAAACCCATATCAAACACAAAATCATTAACAAATCAACAATCCAATCAATAATAGATAAGAAAAAAAATTAAGAATTAGTGTTAATATTAACTTACATACGCTTAAATGTACATTAATGGTCGGTTTGATGAAGACGAAGGAAATGTGTAATTCGATCAAAATATAGATTAATAAATTTTTTTTTATTGTTTAAGAAAATTTCTATTTATGTATGTATTTAATTTGGGAAGATGGTAGGAGGTGTGTGCATTAATTGAGAAGAATACAAGAGGTGTACACATTAATTGAGAAGAAGAAAATAGAATGGGTAGTTAGGTAAAAACATTTATAAAATGATTAAAAATTTTATTCTTACAAAATATAGTTAAAAAAAATTTGGGGAACCCACCATAGGTTATGACATAAAAAAACCCTTTAAACTAGGTATCTCACTTGGCGTTATAAGCCCATAAATATAAATAAATTTGACCAAACCCTTAAATTGATAAATTACAAGCATTCTTTGTAAATATTATTATTTATTTATTTGGGTTGGGTTGATTTTAACCAAAGTTATTTTTATATTTTTTTTTACAAAACTTGCATTTGACCCACATATGTTAGTAGCGTTTTTAGCAAAATGAGGTTAATTTTTAGCTCAAATGGTGTGTGGAAGACATTTGATTTAAATTTTAAATTATTTCAGAATTCCTATATTTATTTTAATACATTATTTTATTAAAAATATCTTTAGTTTTATTAATATTTTATACAAAAACTTCACTTACAAGTCAATCACACTTTCTCAAATACTCAATCTAAAAAGGGAATGTCTCATCACTACTTTTTTTTTTGACTTTTTTTCTCTCTCCTCGAACTTCATCCACCAAGATTGCATATCTGGTAGAGTCACATACCTGAAAATGTTACATATCCAATAGGGTCACGTATCCTATATGGGTTGCTATCTAATAGAGCTGTGTGTTTAACTTGGTCAGCTCATGTCCATAAACATCACATTCACTCTCTAAACCCATTTAAACACTCACTGCACCTTTCAGACTTTCATTATAATACCCTCTCACTTCTCTCTACTCATTTTCTTTCCTCTTTCTTTTTGCTCTCTCTTTACTTTTACTCTAATTTTTCTCTATCGCCGAAACCATAAACTTACCATTTATAATACTAATCTCCCATCCAAAAATCATATTTGACAACTCTTAATAGTTAAGTTATGTTTGGAGCTCTTCCTCGAGAAAACACCAAAAACCCATTGGGTTTCTTGGTATTTTTTCTCTAAAAAATAAGAAACCTATGTTTGTCCAGAAAGATGAAAGATTTGTGGATATTTTTGGAGCTTTTACTCTTTAATCTCATGGTTTTTCACAAGTTTCTTGGATAGGAATGTTTTGCTCTTCCTTTATAAAAGCATAATTGCTTTTCCTTTAAAGAGTTTTTTGAGCTAGATTTAACTCATTAATCATATTATTCTCCTAAGAGTGTATTCTCTTAGGTGTTTAAGAGGTCCATTCTTAAGGGAAATATTAGAACTTGTCATTTTTCTCTAATAAAAGGTGTTTTTTTTTTAATGTTCATCCACAGATCTAACTTGAACAAAGTGTTTTGTGCATTTTCATATATTTTTTATAATTAAAAATTTCAGATTCCATGAGATCTATGGTTTTTAACCAAAGTTAAACATTTTTTTTTTTACAATGAAAAACTTTAGCTTGATCATTTTCTTCCATTCTAGAGCTTTCTTGGACTTGATGGCAATGAGAGAAAAATAGAGTCATGACTTGGTGATCTTGAGAATAATCTTGTTATTTCCCTTTTCCAGACTTTTTTAGAATTTGCTGTTGTAATGAGGGTAATAGTGGACATTTTTCTTTTTTAGGTGTTGGTTGAAGAATTTTGAGTCAATGTAATTTATGAGTTTGTGGCATCTATGATTGTTCAAACTTTGGCTTGCACATGATCTTTTACTAATTTTATAAGTTACAAGTTTACTCCCCTAAATCACTTCTCACTATGGGTTTTTTTCTCATTTTTGTGATAAATTATTTTGAGGAAAATATGGATTTGCTAGATTAATTGGATATATTGACGTATTACTTTACTATTATTGTGTTGGAGTATTATTGTTTTGCTTGCTTACTTTGACTATGTTATTATTAACATTATGATGTTGTGGACTGTTCTGGATATATTAATGTTATATGCTTGAGATACTGTTTTTTTTTTTTGGTTCTTTTATCTTTAAGCTATATTAGTGGACTTGTAACTAGGTAGATTGTCCTCATTAAGATTCCTTTAACCCAACTTCATATAGCAAATAACCTAAGTAAGGAATGCAAAAAGTGTTGCTGCTGCTGTATTTGGGTGAATTTGATGAGCCTAACATTTATATGCTTGGTCAAAGTTAGCATCTAGACGATTGCCAAGCCTATATTTGGCTAAACAATTCATCCAGAAGGATTAGCCTATATCCGGCCAGATAGTTCATCTGGAAGAACCAGCCTTTAACTGGACAGATAGATCAAGCCAACCTTTTTTCAATTCATTAGTATGTCTTTTTTACATTTTGACCCCAACAAAGGATAAGTAGGGATTCTTCATATAACTGCTATGGGGTCACTTTTACAAAGGTATGTAAAGAAAGGTGATGAGTTATCATATCCACACTATCTTGAGGATAAGAGTAAAATGAGAATTGTTGGAAAAAGATAGGTGACAAAGATTTAAAGGAGAAAAAGATAATGAGAAAGTGGGCAACATGGGTTAAATGGGCTAGGCAAAGAGAGAAAATATGACACTTTTAGATAGAGAAAAGCCTCCATCCAATTTTCTCTCCTTTATTCCCCTTTTTTTGTAACTCTTTTTTATAGCTTCTGAATATTCCTAAAGAGCAAAAGCCCTAATTTATCACCTAAATCATGAGAGATGATTTGGACATCAAAGAGTATTCACCGATCTCTATCGATGAACCCTTCTAACCTTGTATGTTTGCATTTTGCAATAATAATAATAATAATAATAATAATAATAATAATAATAATAATAATAATAATAATAATAAAGGAGAAAAAGATATAGTGGAATTCACTTGGAATTCCAATTATCTCATACTTATAGAGTATTTTTTTCATTCTAAAAATTGGGCCAACGATACTAGGGTCTTGATAAAAAATTGGCCACAATAACTTTTTTAAGTGGAATAAAATAATTAATACAAATGGAATTGATATATTGTTAAATGGTTTAATTTTTTTTATTGTATAAATCATTGTATCTTCATCCAAAGATATGACTTGACCCACGTAAAATGAAAATAATTTATACAAATAAAATCTATCATTTTAATCAAAATATTATTGAATTATTAACAATAACATTAAAATATAAAAGTGAAAATTAGCATAACAATTAATCATTTTATAATCGACCCTAAGTACTTATTATTGTAGGTAAGGAAAGTAACTAAAATGGATAATTCATGAGTTAGGTTGTAATATAGATGAAACAATAGTACTTGCCTTCATCTCTGCGGAGGCACTTCTACTTACTCTTGATGTGTTATTTTCCTATTTGCCATAATTATAAACTTTATAATTAACGTAAATATTTATATGAGTTGTAATATCTACTTACTTTCATGTGCAGTTGACTTTTGATTAAAGTCAACTCTAGTCAAAGTCAACATTTAGACCGGTAACTGCCACGTCATATTTTTGAGTTGATTATATATTGACTAAGACTAATTTGTTTGTTTGCTTTTAATTACTTATTTTAAACTTATTTTTATTGGTGAAAAAGTCTAAGTCAATGTCAAAGATCAACCCTGCCATGTCATCCATTTGACTGACAATTTATTGACTGAGATTCTTTTTTACTATATTTGTGGCTTGGGTTTGGTGAGGTGTAGTCTTGGTTGGGTAAGGTAGGACCACTTGAAAGACCAAGTTTAAATTTGGTCAAACTTGAGTAAAAAAAGGTGACTGTTGATATCATGCCTTTAGAAAACCCTAGCTTACCCTTTTTAAAAGCCCTTTTTGTTGAAACCAAACCCAAAACACTCTTTTGGCTATCGACCACCCACCGTAGAGAGAGAGAAGAGTTTTCTTAGGAGGAAAAGAGAGAAAATGGTGCAAGTGAAGGATCTTCAAGCATTTCAAGAAGGGAATCAAAGAAAGTTCAAGGAAAAGAGAGGAGCTAGTGGTCGACCATTTTCTAGCAGCTGCATTGGAGTTCTTGTCTTGCTTTTCAAGGGTTTAAGCTAGCTAAAGGTAGGATCCCAAACCCTATATGTGTTTGTTAAGGTTTTTGGTAGTTTTTGTTGTATTTTGGCTTGGATCTACTATTTCTACCAAGTTTCTTCTTGAAACCTCTCTTGATCTACTTGATTAGTGTATAAAAATGCTAACTTTGGCTTGATCTAAGTGTGTTTTGAGAAGATTAGTAAAAGCCACAAATTTGTGCATGTTAGGGTTTTGATGTGTTGGAAAATTTCTGCACTTTTTAGTGTTTTTATAAATTTTCAGTTTGTTATCTTTATACTTGGCTATTTCACTATTAAATTGTTATTGTTTTTGTTGGAAGATTTTCATTGGGTGGTACCTATGAGTTTCGACTATGAGAGATTTAGGGAACTTTGAGAATTTTCTTCAAAATATGGCTATTTTCCTTATTATTTATGTAGTTTATTGATTGTTTTTTACTGAAAATTCTGAAACCCGTAGGCTATTTGTGCAACCAGTCACATGTATGAAGTTCTGAATTAAATACAGTTGCTGGAAAATAAAGTGAATTGGGTTGTTTTGACCAGCCATGTGTGATGTCTCTATAAATTGCATACAAGTAGAATTTTTGGTCTAGTATAATGCTTTGCAATTAAAATTAACTTTCATGTCCATAATGACATGACCAATCTTGTTTTATTTAGTATCTAGAATGTTAAAGTTTGAATCTTTATATTTATTGTGGCAATGAATTTAATAAAGTTATCACTATTATTATTATTATTACTAGTATTATTTTATCATGGTTTCTAAAATTTTGAAAATTATTTGGTTATGAGTGTATTATCTCTTTCCTTTTTGCAATTGTATATTTTTATATATTTTCAAATAATTTTGGAATAAGTCAATTCTCTTATTATTGACCTTATAAATAAATATTCTTATCTATATATGTATGTGTACTTATATATATATATACATATATATATATATATATATATATATATAGAAAGTATTTGTAGTATAAGAATTAAAATTTATATTTGCACTTATATACAACTATAGATGCACATGTATATAAATGTATATCTAAGAATAGTCTTTAGTTGGAATATATGTTATGACTTGTGAGTAGTGTAATTGTTGTATTTAGATTCATTTCTTACACGAGATTGAAGTGAATACTGTGGTTATTCATACTCTAAGTATGAGAATGGAATTTCTGGTCAAGACATGGACATACATATGCATTATAACATATTATGAAAGTTTTGTTCATGCAAAGAAATATACATCGAGAAGTCATGACCATACGTATTTATGAGTACAATGATTGGAGTTTATATGACTGTGTATGTTGATCGTTTAGTTGAGGTCCCACTAACTAGTGAGTGGTGAGATTGGATTCTCTTATGCGCGCATATGCGAGCGTATTAGTGTATGTGATGGTCGCAACCCCAGCACTTGTATGACACGGATGCAAGTGAGTCTCTTCCCCACTTACACCGTTTCCTCTAAGAGATTAAGTGTATGTGAATTTTTTTGAAAGTATGCATGTGTGCTACTTTAGAAAATTAAAGTTGCCAACGGGTAATTAGCTCTAACGTAACTAAAATTTACGCTAAATGAAAAGTCTTACGAATCTAAGTTTTAAAAAGTCATTGCATAAATGCTTTTGAAAAAGACTATTATTGCATATGCACTATATTTGCACGAGAATATTTCTTTTATCACATCAGCATTTTGTATTATGCCATTACATGCATGTTGGGAGCTTACTGAGTGATTTTTCCTTCATTCCTATTTGTTTTCTTATTTTTAAGTAACTCCTAAAGCTTAGCTTGAGCTGTTTGGCATTGACATGGCGAACCAATGGAGGAAGGCATTAGCACAAATTAGTTCCTCATTTTCTTTTCCTTATGAATAATATTAAATTCTGATTAGATATACAATTACTTTTTTTCTTTTTCTTTACGTTGTGGGTCTTTTATAATGAAACGTACTTATTTAAATTTTAAAAGTACTATGGATTATTCCTTTATATAAATGATTTGATTGCATCCTAAAGAGTAAAGAAAAAGTTTACTCGGATTACAGTTTTATTCAAAAGGAACCATTCTTTTATTAATCATTTCAAATGCTTTTCAAAGTGACATTCCTTTAGTCGGGTCTCCGGACTTGGTTAGAGGATTGTTACATTTTTAGTATCAAAACCTAGGTTTATTGAAGATTTATACTGATTGCCTACTCTAGTGTCCATTTGCACGCCAAAAGTAGATTACTTTAATTGTATTTGGTTATACTCTATTATTGACTCTGTGCTTCTCTTTGGTTTACAGCTCTAAGATGGGTCAGCAAGTTAGTACTTTTTCACGTGCTTTGCGTAAGCGGAGTTATGACCAGTTGGAGATGCCTGTCCTAAGAGACCAAGGTTGAGTCTAGAGCTGATATTCTATCAGAGTGACATAGCCGCTGAGCTTGACCAAGCTGAGGTGGAGACTGACAATTCTTTCAGTAAGATACACCAGCGTTCGGGAAAAGAAGTCATAATGCAGGGAGAGCCATCTCATCTCATGGTAGCACCTACTCCCTCATCATCCTCCAGGGTTGAATGTGAGGAGGTTGTAACGTCTAAGGAATCACTGTGTGAGGAATTAGAATGGAAGAAACTTGATATAGCTAAGTTCCTGATTGGGTTTACTGCAGTTGTACCTCTACCTAATAAACTAGTGTGGTATGTGGATTCATGGGAGCTAGATCAGTTTCAGAAGGAGCATGGCTACTTTATGTATCGCTGGTACATGGATCAGCATTAGAATGACCCTAGCGAATAAGAAGCTCTTAACGATCATTTGGATCATATCAGCGTTGAAATTCCACGCGCGGCAAAGGTAAGCTTGGAAGAAGAAGACCCTGAGAAAGAAGATGACCCTAAAGAAGAGGAGCATCCTGAAGAAAATGACGACCTTGAGGAGTTTCCTACTGAAGTTTAGAGGGTTCAATCATTCTCTATCGTAGTAGTATTAGTA
This sequence comes from Rhamnella rubrinervis, assembly GCA_007844105.2. Classification (NCBI taxonomy): domain Eukaryota; kingdom Viridiplantae; phylum Streptophyta; class Magnoliopsida; order Rosales; family Rhamnaceae; genus Rhamnella; species Rhamnella rubrinervis. Next base: position 22,794,088 of record CM017578.2, read on the forward strand.
GTAGTCTAGTTAGGAGCTGCTGACTGTGTTTAAGCTATCGACTGTGATTTGTGTTTATTAACTTTTAACCTTGTTCACCTGTTATATGACTGATTTCTTTATAATTGAAGTATTATCTTCGTGTTATTCTAGTTTGTTTATTTTTATAGCTATCTTAATTATCTTGTATGGTATTTTTTTGTTTCAAAGATGCCACTTAGAAGAACAAGAGCTAAGACACTGATGAAAACAACACAAAAAATTTGGCAGCCAACTGCTTGGCCCTGGCAAGCATTGCGGGCCAAGGATCATAACAATCCGGCGAAATCAGTGGAGTTGTATAGCAGTTCAAATGATTCCACCCTTTGGTGTTTAAAGGCTCAACCAACCCATTGGTACTGAGGATTGGATCCACGATCCGGAGAATATCTTCACACTGATGGATTGTACTGAGTCTCAGAGGGTTGTATACGCTTCATTCATATTCAAAAAGGGCGCTAGCCATTAGTGGAATATGGTCAAGTGGGTCTTTAATCTCAAAGAAAGTCTTATGTTGTGGACCCAGTTCAAGGAGTTGTTTCTGGAGAAGTACTTCCCTATCGTGAAGAGGGATGAAAAGGAGACTAAATTTCTGTGATTGACTCAAGGAAACCTTTCTCTAGTCGAATATGAGTGAGTTTTATGAACTTTCTCGCTACACGCCATATTTGATGAATACTGAAGAGTGCAACGCGAGACGCTTTGAGAAAAGATTGAAGCCAGAACTTTACAATGCTATAGCAGTGCTACGACTACCCACGTACGCTGATGTGTTGTAGCGAGTTCAACTAATAACTAAGGATCATAACCCAAAAATAAACAAGACTGCGGGACAAAGCTCCACTAACCAAAGTAAATCTTAGGGTGGAAGTAACCATCACAAGAGGAAGGTTGAGGGAAGGAAGTGGAACTACAATCGTAATAGCAATGACAACAAGAAGCCTAAAGGGAACGACAACCGACCTAAGATTCCCCAATGCCAATCATGCAATAAGAAGACTAGAGCATAGTTTAAGTGTGGCAAGACTAGCCATAAGATACGAAACTGGCCTGAACTGGGAGGAAGAAGGTAGCGGCCTAATGAAGGACGGGTGTTTACGTTGTCAAGGGAAAAGTTGAAAAAGATGATGCTACTGTGGTGGCAGGTACGATTTCGTTACATGGATTGGATGCTTATACTTTATTTGATTGGGTACCATGCACTCTTTTGTATCTAAACAATTTACGTCCAAGTTGGCACAAGAACCAGCTCGTCCAGACAACGACTTGTGTGTTGCCACTCCATCTGATGTTGGTATATGTGCTTTGTTTGTGTTGAACTCTTTTGAGGTGTGCCTCGAAAATGAAAAGTTACATGCCGACTTGATCATATTGAACATGTTTGATTTCGATGTGATCTTCGGCATGGACTGGTTATCTAAGAATAGAGCTTGCATCGACTGCAAGGAGAAGATAATACTGTTTAGCCCTGTTGGCGGCCAGTATTTCGAGTTTAAAGGATCAAAGTCGAGATCGCACCCAAGGTTGTTGTTTGCCTTGTAAGTGCTGAGGTGTCTGCGTAAAAGCTGCCAAGGATTCCTTGTGTCTACAATAAGGAATTGTCAACTCTGAGACTGCAAGATGTCAAGGTAGTTCGTGATTTCTTGGACTCGTTTTTTGAAGAGTTACCAGAGTTGCCACCAGATTAAGAAGTAGAGTATACCATTGACTTGGTACTGGAATCTGCACCCATTTCAAAGGCACCCTATAGGATGGCACCAGCTGAGCTGAAAGAACTGAATGAGCAATTACAAGACCTTTTGGAAAGGATTTCATCAAACCCAGTGTTTCACCTTGAGGAGCACCAGTGCTACGTAAAAAAGGACGGTTCAATGCAGCTGTGCATTGATTACCGTGAGCTCAACAAAGTAACGATCAAGAATAAGTACCCGTTACCGAGGATTGACGACCTGTTCGACCAACTTCAAGGAGCAAGTATCTTTTTAAAAATCGATCTGCGTTTGGGATATCACCAATTGAAGATCAAGGAGTAGGACAAACCAAAGAGTGCTTTTCGAACGAGATACATCCATTACGAGTTTGTGGTAATGCCATTTGGACTAACAACGCACCAGTGACATTTATGAACTTGATGAATCGGGTATTCCATGACTACCTGGATGAGTTTGTTGTGGTGTTTATCGACGACATTCTAATATACTCAATGTCAGTTAGGGAGCATGAAGAGCATATGAAGGTAGCATTGCAAAGGTTTCGAGAGAAGCAGATGTTTGTCAAGTTCAAGAAATGCGAGTTTTGGTTGAAGAGCATCACCTTCCTTGGGCATGTGATTTCGAGCAAGGACATTTAAGTGGATCCCAGTAAAGTTGTAGAGGTACAAAAATGGAAGCACCTAACTAATGTTGGGGAAGTCAGAAGTTTTCAGGGTCTAGCTGGGTACTACCACAAATTTATGCAAGGATTCTCAAAGATTACAATGCCGATAATGCAGCTATTAAAGAAGAAGAGCAAGTTTATTTGGTCTAAAGAGTGTGAAGAGATTTTCTTGGAACTCAAGAAGAAGCTAGTTTCAGCACCTATTCTCGCTCTACCGAATGGCGAGGACGATTTTATGATCTACAGTGACGCTTTGGGCAAGAGTCTGGGTTGCATACTCACGCAGAATGGCAAAGTGGTTGCTTACGTTTCACACCAGTTGAAGCCGTATGAACACAATTATCCTACGCATGACCTAGAATTTGCAGCAGTAGTATTTGCTTTGAAGATTTGACGTCACTACTTGTATAGAGCAAGGTGCGAAATCTATACCGACCACAAGAGTCTTAAGTATTTCTTCACCTAGACAGAGTTGAATATGAGGCAAAGAAGGTGGCTAGAGGTGGTAAAGGACTATGACTGTTCAATCAACTATCATCCGGGTAAGGCAAACAAAGTAGCAGATGCATTGAATAGAAAGTATAACCACTCATTTTGGAGGATCTGAGAAGAATGGATATTGAATTAGTTCCTAATCAATATTCATCCATGTTGGCTCCATTCTTAATTCAACCATCAATTGTCTAAAAGATAAAGGCTGGTCAAGCTAAGGATTTTACCTTTATAAAGATCAAAGCTGAAGTGATTCAATGGAAGAAACTAGAGTTTAATCTCGCTAGAGATGGGACGTTGAAATTTGGTACTTGCCTGTGTACCAAATGTTAAAGAAATTAAGAAGGAAATCTTAGTAGAAATTTATTGTACACCCTACACTGTTCATCCGGGAGCTATCATGATGTACATGGATGTCTCTAAAACTTTCTGGTGATTTGGCTTATCGAGCATCAAAGACCATTTGGTCTGCTAAGACAACTGTTGATTCTGGAGTGGAAGTGGGAGCATATTGCAATGGATTTCGTTGTCGGGTTATCCTTATCTCAGAGGCAATGATGCTATTTGGGTGATTGTTGACCAACTTACAAAATTGACTCATTTTCTATCCATGCGCATGACTTACTTGATGGAGAAGTTAGCTCAACTGTACATTGATGAAATTGTACGACTTCATGGCGTACCAGTGTCAATTGTATTGAATCGAGACCCAAGGTTTACATCATCATTTTGGAAGAGCTTATAAAAAGCATTAGAGATAAAGTTGAATTTTAGTACCGCCTTTCATCCTCCGACTGATAGTCAATCAGAGTGGACTATCCAAACATTGGAAGATATGTTGAGAGCGTGCATGCTAGATTTCCATGGAAAATGGGAAAAGCACATTCCATTAGTGGAGTTTGCCTATAACAGTTACCATTCTACCATTAGAATGACTCTATATGAAGCTCTCTACGGAAAAAAATTTAGATCTCCGTCGCATTGGGATGAGGTTGGTGAGAGAAAGCTATTCGGACATGAAATCTTACAATAGACCAGTGACACAATCAATAAGATAAGACAGAGTATGAAGGTTGAGTAAAATCGGTAGAAGAGTTACGTCGATAATCAACAAAAGGATCTAGAGTTCGAAGTTAGGAAGAAGGTGTTTCTCAAAATTGCACCATTGAAGGGTGCATTGAGATTTGGTAAATAGGGAAAGTTAAGTCCTTGCTATATCGGACTTTTCGAGATACTGGAAAGAGTCAGAATTTTGGCTTATTGTTTAGCGCTACCTCCCAAGTTATTTGGCGTTCATGATGTTTTTCATGTATCTATGGTACAGAAGTATGTGTATGATCCCTCTCACGTCATTGAGTATGAACTGCTGAAGGTATACGAAAACCTAACGTATGAGGAGAAAACAATAAAGGTCTTAGATCGGAAAGAGCAAGTATTACAGAATTCGGCAATTTTACCTATGAAAGTACTCTGGTGGAACCACACAGTTGAAGAAGCCACCTAGGAGCGGGAAAATGAAATGAAAGTCAAATACCCAGCTTTATATGAGCAAGTGCTCTAACTTCTTAAATTTAATTTCGAGGATAAAATTTCTTTTAGAATGGATGAGTTGTAATATTTGCTTACTTTCGTTTACAGTTAACTTTTGGTCAAAGTCAACATTTAGACCAGTAGTTGCCACGTTATATTTTTGAGTTAATTATATTTGTTTTGAGTTAATTACATTTAGAACATTTAATTACTTATTTTATATTTGTTTTTATTGGTGAAAAAGTCCAAGTTAAAGTCAAAATCAAAGGTCAACCCTACAACGTCATCCCTTTGACTGATAGTGTGATAACTGAGATTCTTTCTTACTTTATTTGTGGCTTAGGTTTGATGAGGTGTGGTCTTGGTTACCTGAGGTAAGACCATTTGGTCAAACTTTAAGTAAAAAAGGTGACTGTTGACATCAGGTCTTTAGGAAACCTTAGCCTACCCTTTTTAAAAGTCCTCTTTGTTGAAACCAAACCCAAAACACTCTCTTGACTGCTGACCACTCTCCTTAGAGAGAGAGAGACGAGTTTTCTTGGGAGGAAAACAGAGAGAAAGTGAGTGCAAGTGAAGGATCTTCAAGCATTTCAAGGAGGGAATCAAAGAAAGTTCAAGGAAAAGAAAAGAGCTAGTGGCTGGCCATTTTCTAGCAGCTACATTGGAGTTTTTGTCTTACTTTTCAAGGGTTTAATCTAGCTAAAGGTAGGATCCCAAACCCTGTATGTGTTTGTTAGTGTTCTTGGTAACTTTTGTTGTGTTTTGGCTTGGATCTACTCTTTCTACTAAGTTTCTTTTCAAAACTTCTCTTGATCTACTTGATAAGTATATAAAAATGCTAGCTTTGGCTTGATCTAATTATGTTTTGAAAAGATTAATAAAAGTCCCAAATTTATCCATGTTAGGGTTTTAATGTGCTGGAAAATTTCTACATTTTTTAGTATTTTTATAAATTTTCAGTTTATATCTTTATACTTGGCTGTTTCACTATTAAATTGTCATTGTTTTTACTGGAAGAATTTTATGAGGTGGCACTTATAAGTTTCGGTTATGAGAGGTTTAGGGAACTTGGGGAATTTTCTTCAAAATCATAGTTATTTTCCTCGTTATTTATGTAGTTTATTTATAGTTTTTGGTTGGAAATTCTGAAACCTATGGGCTGTTTGTGCAACCAGCCACATGTATGAAATTTTGAATTAAATATAGTTACTGGAAAATAAAGTGAATTGGGCTGTTTTGAACAGCCATGTGTGATGTCTCTATAAATTGTGTGAAAGTAGGATTTTGGGTCTAGTATAATGCTTTGCAATTAAAATTAACTTTCATGTCCATAATGGCACGACCAATCTTGTTTTATTTGGTACATAGAATATTAAAGTTTGAATATTTATGTTTGTTGTGGCAATGAATTTGATAAAGTTATTATTATTATTACTACTAGTATTATTTTATCATGGTTTCTAAAATTCTGAAAATTGTTTGGTTATGAGTGTATTATCTCTTTCTTTTTTGTAATTGTATATTTGTATATATTTTCAAATAATTTTGGAATAAGTTGATTTTCTTATTATTGACCTTATTAATAAATATTCTTATCTATATATGTATGTGTATTTATATATATATTAGAAAATATTTGTAGTAAGAATTAATATTTATATTTACACTTATATACAGACATAGATGCAAATGTATATAAATGTATATCTAAGAATAGTCTTTAGCTGGAATATATGTTATGACCTGTGAACAATGTAATTGTTCTGTTTAAATTCATTTCTTACATGGGATTGAAGTGAATACTGTGGTTATTCATACTCTAAGTATGAGAATGAAATTTCTGGTTAAGACATGGACATACATATACATTATAACATGTCATTAAAGTTTTGTTCATGTAAGGAACTATTCTCTCAGTTAAATCATGTTTTAAAAGTTATGCATCGACAAGTCATGGTAATGCATACGTAGGCATTTACGAGTACAGTGATTGGAGCTTATATGACTATGTATCTGGATCGCTTAGTTGAGATTCCACTAACTAGTGAGTGGTGAGATTGGATTCCCGTATGCGCGCACATGCGAGCGTATTGGTGTATGTGGTGGTCGCAACCCCAGTAGTTGCATGACACGGACGCAAGCGAGTCTCTTCCCCACTTTCACCGTTTCCTCTAAACGATTAAGTGTATGAAAATTTCCTTGAAAGTATACATGTGTGCTAGTTTAGGAAATTAAAGTTGCCAACGGGTAACTAGCTCTGGCGTAACTAAAATTTACACTAAGTAAAAAGTCCTACGAACCTGAGTTTTAAAAAGTCATTGCACAAATGCTTTTGGAAAAGACTATATATTACATATGCACTATATCTGCAAGAGAATATTTCTTTTATCCCATCAGCATTTTGTATTATGCCATTACATGCATGTTGGGAGCTTACTGAGTGATTTTTCACTCACTCTTGTTTGTTTTTTTGTATTTAGGTAACTCTGAAAGTTTAGCTTGAATGGTTTGGCATTGAGATGGCAGATCAATGGAGGAAGGCATTAGTACAAATTAGTTCTGCATTTTCTTTTCCTTCTGAATAATATTAAATTCTGATTAGAGATACAGTTACTTCTTCTCTTTTTTTTAAGCTGTGGGTCTTTTATAAAGAACCAAACTTATTTAAGTTTTAAAAGTACTATAGATTATTCCTTTATATAAATGGTTTGATTGCATCCTAAAGAGTAGAAAAAAAAAAGTTTGCTTGGATTATAGTTTTGTTCAAAAGGAACCAATCTTTTATTAATCATTTCAAATGCTTTTTGAAGTGACATTCCTTTAGTTGGGTCTCCAGACTTGGTCAGAAAGTTGTTACATAATTAGTTATAGATTAAATCATACTTTATTTCCTAAACTATCACGAGATTCACTCTTTGCCTATTAAGAGAGTTAGGTATTCACACTTTACCCTCTCAACTATTTAATTTCTTAATAGATGTTTAATTAAGTGCATGGAAACAATCACACCGTTGTCACTGAGACCTTCATAATGGTATTGTAGGAACCATTTATTAAAAAAAAAGTAAACATAAATATTTTTTTATATTTTGAATTGGATATATATATATATATATTATATTATTTTCAGACAAGATTTATTTTCAAAATTCAAATGTTATAAAATAAATTTTGAATTTTATTGTTTACACATATGAAATTGATTTTAAAATTTAAAAGCTTAAATTCTAGATGAATGCTATCTTATCTCCTAAAAGTTTTTATAAAGGGAACTACTTTAAGTTATTTTATTTTACATTTTGACATTTATTTTTTAAAGAAAAGAAATTAAGTATTGAGAGAGAAAAAATTAAATTTTTTTTATCTGCTGTTTGAGGTTTTGACTTAACCTTATAACAAGATTTTTAAAGATTTAAGATAGGATTCCTACCACAACTTTGTTTATGATTGTTTTTATTGTGCTGTAATGAATGTTTGGTTGAATGTAATTAGTTTTGATATACTTTAACCATAAACTTATCTATTGTTGCATCTATATTAATGGTTTTTAAATTTTCATGACCTTTTAATTATGTTCAAAATTTCTAGGTGATTTATCCTATGTAGAACTTTAAATTGTGAGTAAATTGGCTTTTGATTCATCATAATATGATTTTTTTACAATTAGTTATTAATGTTTAAAGTTTGCTGTGTTTTTCTAAAAAATACAAAATAGTTTGAACTTCCTGTTTAATTTCAATGAAAAAATAATTTTGAAATTATATAGAATATTTTCATTTCCTTTATTGATTTGTGTGCTTTTGAATTTTGAATTTTTAACTTTATATGAATTATTTTCAAATTTTAGGGTATTCTTCTGGAACAGTTTTAGTTTTTAATTTAAAATCTACATTTATATTGGTTGGACGATTCTGAAAAAAATTATGATAGTTAGATGAATATCATGTAGTTGTTCTTGGCACTAGTTTCATGTCAAACTGTTTTTTGGTGGAGTTATTTATAATTTTTAAAATCTGTTTGAGTCATTATTTTTATGCAGGGATAGTTTGGATTATTTAAATCCAAACAAATAGTTATTGACTTTAAAAATTTTGAAATTTTACTGTGATTGTGGGACATCTGAAATATTATAATGCTACTAGTTTTGAGTCATTTGGATGAATATGAAGTAAGTTGTTAATTTGTTAATGTAATATTTGTGCAATTTTAAGTATTTGTAAGGGTAGAATTAGTATAAAGTTGTGTAATTGATTTTCTTTATTGATTGATTACATTGTTTGGATTATAGTATGCATTGAGCATACTTTAGGAAATAATTAGGCTACTTGTTATGTAGACTTAGTATTCATGCATGTATAAGTATAATAATATATGACTGATTGTGAACAGTACATTGTATATAATTGGTATAATAAAAATGGCTATATAAATGTTTGAGTTAGATAATGACAAACTAATTAAGTTATAAGAAGATTGAAATACTTACTGTGTTATCTATAAGTAATATTGAAATGCTTACTGTATTATACTATAAGTAAGATTGAATGCATGCACCTACGATATGATATGTGAGTATAAGTAAAAATGAAATGACAAATATATGAAAATCTAACTATTATACACTAAGTTTAAATATCATAAAAGTATGTTAAATATGTATATCAAGTATAACTTAAATTTTGAATATGCTCTAATGACATTAGTGTAATGTCTATGTTATGTAAATTATTATGTGTAAGAATTCTACTAATTTTTATAAACTCGCACTTTAGTTTAATATTTTTTTTCAGGTAACGAAGGATAGATTTTTATTATTTAGTCAATCTGTCTATGGGAGTGAATGGTTTCTTGATAGCTTAAGAGGGAAATTCTTTAGGACTAGAATAAGTTTTGTTTGAATTAAGATATGCATTTAGTATATTTTATTAAAAATGTTTATGGATGTTATTTATAAAATTATTAAAGTATGAAAATTTCTTTTTGGCAAGTTAATAAAGATTAAGTTTATTAAGGTGTTGAGTGTGATAGTTAAAATATGAAATTATGGAATTTGCCCATCTATTGAATTTGATTTACCGAGAGTTTTAAATGCTTTAGTAAATTTTGTATGATTTGTTATAGTATTCACTGAAATTAACAAAAATTTGCCCTCTTCCATCCACTTCCTTATTCCTTCCTCACTTTACCAAAATCTATAGGTGTAAGAAAAAAATAATAATAATAAAGGTCCAAAATTGTATATAAAAAAAAAACCAATGACACATTCCTTCTCCTCCATCAATATACATATTATCAATGTAGGGAAAAAAAAAATCAAAATTTAAATTGTCGTTGGTTCATAGATTTGCAATAGTTGGCGTTGCCATTTTGAGGCACATGTGGATGTCATCTCTGTTCAGGTGAAAGCTAAAAGCTTGTGAGCATTGTCTTCGTGCAACATTTGAGCTATTTGGTGTTATGTTGGGTTAAGGTTTCAAAGGCTGAAAGTTGAGTGGTTTTGTATGGGGTTGAAAAGGATGTGGCTCTATGGGCTTTTCCTTACAAGATTTGGATTTTGTTTTTAATTTAATGATCATGGTGATGCTTTTGAATTTGACTTCTTATTGGCGATGTTGAGGTTTGTTTTTGGATTAGGGTTTTGGTTTTATTTCATTAAAACCCTTAAACCCTAAATTTTGATTTTGATTTTAATTTCATGGCTATAGTTAAAATTTTATTTCATGGTGATAATGATAATTTTTTTATTTAGATTGAGATTTCGGCTCTTGTATATTTGGACTATGTTTAGTTTTTTTTAGTCACCAATCCCGTGAAGTGAAGGAGAAAAAAGAAAGAGGGGAGAGAAATGAATTTTTTTTTAATTCTAGCGAATACCCTTTAAAGATCTCGCGTATGTGATTGTTTTCATCCACTTAATCAAACATCTGTTATCAATTGGTGCAAATATTCGTGCAAATTGAAAGAAATTAAAGACTTCAAGAGCTAAATTGTTAAATTAGAAGTTTAAAGGTCATGTCTAATAACACAACTGTTTTTTTTTTAAATTTTTAATTTTTTACTCTTGAGTTATGTGTAATTTGATTAGTTTATGGGTTGGTTAGAGTTTGTTAATTGTTAGTTAGACTACTTAATTAAGTAAAAATGTAAAAACAAAAATAGAAAATAAAAACACTTGAAAAGTATTTTCATTTTCAATGCTTTTCATTTTCTTTCACATTTTTAGTCAAACTAATATTTAACAAACTCTAAACAACCTGTACACTAACTAAATTACACATAATTCAAGAAGAAAAAATTAAAAATAAAAATAAAAAACAGTTGTATTATCAAATAAGCCCTAAATCATTTTGTTTCAAATTTTCATAAATTACAAAAAAGATTTATATAAATAAGATTAAATGATAATTTTTTTTTTCAAATAAGGAAGCAAATCTTAAAGCAAAACAACATTCTATTGATCTATGTTTAGGTATTTATTTAGCATATATATATATATATATATATATATATATATATAAGATACTAAAATAGTATAAGTTAATGTGGTTTTTCTTAAGCACAATAAGTTTTGCATAATACTTTTAAAAAATATATAAATAAATAAAATACTACTAGTTACTTAGACTGTATAAGTTACATCATTTGTTTTTTTTTTTTTTAAATAGAAAGAGACTTTTTTTTAGACCTGATAACGTATTGAGTTTAAACGAATTAGTGTCATATTCACGTTAAATTTCTCTCATTTAAATAAGATCCGTTAAACTAATAGATGGAAGAATTCAAATTTATTCATCAAATTGATGGGTGATTCGTTAATAACCCGTTAACATTAAAAAAAATTAAATTCAAATATATTGACTTTAGTTTTTATCCTAAAAAAATAATAATACTTAATATAAAACAATTACTAAAAAATAAAAATCAAATATTCAATTATAAATGCTACAAAAGTAAATAGTTCAAAAAGAAAAAAAAACATATAGAATTAATTTTTGTGAACTATAAATATCTAATAAAATATCTTAATAATCCAATAATTATAATAAAATATTACACAAATATTTTCTTAAATCTACTAATGGAAACTCTTTCAATTCATGAAACACACCTTTAAGAAAAACATAAAAAAGTAGATATATATTCTATATTAGTGCATGAGAGATTTTATATATAAATTAAAATTACCTCTAAATTTTAATCATTGATAGAAATGATATTAGAGCATTCTCCTAATTTATTTTTATCGACACTCAATTTGAAAATATATTTATTAATTTTATCCAAATTGAACTTCTTTCTTTATAGGAAACTTCACATTTTAAAAAATAAAAATATTATAATACCCTTACTTAACAGGTTAAATAGGTAATAATGGATTTCACCCGTTTTGGACCTGATCTGTATTAAATAAACCTAAATATTATTTTAATCATATGAGTTTGTGTCGTGTTAATGAGTTGTGTGAAAATTTACCAGTCTACTTATTTTGCTAGGTCTGATATAATTAATTAGAAAATTTAGGGAAATCTTATAATAGCGTACACACACCTGGACAAGAATAAAGATGAAACCAATATTATATAGATTTTGTGTTGATTAAAAAGATATAAATTTTTGAAGGAAAAAAATGTGATATAAATTATATGCACAATTATATTATTTTAAATTAAATATTTGTAAGGGGAAATTTTTCAGCTTAGACTTATATAAGTTAGTAATTCACTCATTGCAAAAGTTAAGTTGTCACCAACGAATCCTATAAGTTGCAAATTAAATGATGAATTTCAAAATTTACTGTAGTGAAGTGACATTCCTAGCTAGGAATTACTTACTTAATGGTCAACTAAAAAGTCAATTAGGAATTGCTTAAGTTCTTCTACTAAGATTCTGGGGAGCATGCCCACTTGTATCCCAAAAAGGGATATAGGATCACAAACAATTCATTTTCTCTAGATCCTCCAATGAGAGTACGCCATCTGTCATATCTAAAGGAAAAAACAACTAAATTTGACCTCCACCTCAGACATGTGGTACAATCTAATTCATAAGAGGGGCTCTAGGCAAAAAAAATAAAAAGAAAAAAGGGAGATACGGGGACACTTATTTAAACCTCTCCTTCTTTTTCTATAGCTTTCTTCTCTTTCTATTCTATTCGCTAGAATCAGGAACAAATTTAGGATTTATAAATTGGGTGAGCTATTTTTACCTTATTAAATTTTTTTAAAAAGAAACAAAACTTAATAGTACGAGTATATTTTATTATTAAAATAAAAAAGTACATAGAAAGAGAAGGAACAATGAACCTTACACTCATAAAGAAAATACTCATAAAGAAAATATAATAAATTATTATCTGAGTTGTGCTTTACATTTCTTTATTGAGTAAAATTCATCAATAATTAAATCATTATCTATACTTCTTGCAAAGTCTCTTTCTATATAAATGATCATGCAATCAGTAAGAAACTCATTTTTAATCTTGTTCCGAAATCGATTTTTAATGAATTTCATAGATGAAAATGCTCTTTCTATCGTTGATATAGAAACAGGAAGTGTCAATATCTAATAAATCAATCTACTAATCAAGTAAAAATCTTCAATCATACCTGTTTTAAGCCATTTTTCATCACTATATATGTATTTGTGAGAAAATTCGATTGTCACGAAGTTGACACTGTAAATTAGCCACTAGTTCTATTTCTGTGACAATTTAATTTTTTGTCACTAATTATTACTTTCCTATGACAATTTTTACATTGTCACTGATTTTAATTTTGTCACTATATTCACTATTTTTAACACTAATTGCATCCTATATTCCGGTCAAACTTCGATTTTTAATGACAATATAGGTTTTAATGATGAATTCTACTATTGATAGTGAATGTTACTGTGACAAATGTATTTGTCACTAATAGTTTTCATGACATACTATACATTTATCACATTAAACATGTGTAACATGATTGCTTGTCACATAATTTATTTGTGACATTATGTAATATTATCACAATTTGTGACAGTAATAATACTTGTTGACACTAGAAGTATCTGTGACATAGGTAACCTTTATGACAATATGTATATGTGACAAGTATTATTGTCATAGAAAATATCAGTGTCCATTATTCGGTTGACATAAATGAATTCATTCAAATGTTTATAATACAGTTACCGTGTTTTTTCCTCACTGTATGATATTGTGATAGTTTTTTATTTTTCAATGACAAGTAGATTGTCATATAATATATTAGTGTCGAATTTTCAATTGACATAAATATGTTCTTTGCGAGTTGTTAATATAGTGATCCTATTTGTTTTATCACTATATAATATAGTTATAATTTTTTTTTCAGTGAGAAGTATAATTCTCACTGAAAACATCAGTATCAAAATTTTGAATGACACATATAAGTTCTAATATCAGTTGATAGTACAGTGACGATGTTTGTTTGTATTGTAGGGTATTATGATAGTTATATAGTAACTGTTTGTTTCGTAACTAATTATCCTATTATTACAACTTTAATAGACACCTTTTCATTGTTTAACTTATAATATAATCATACAATCCATTCACAAACATTATACTCTGTATCATATGAAATTTTTATTTCACAATGTAAGTAAAATACATAAGTTCCAACGTGTTGTAACACTTACAAAATCTGCAATCTAGGTATTAATATGCATAAAAAAGCATAATTTTTCATTAAACCATATATATATATATATATATATATATACTTCCACAAAAAATTATCTCATACTACACATTGAAAACCATTACATGTTCTAATGGCTTGTTAAAATATATACTAAGTTTTTGTATGCCTAATCGACTACATAAATATATATTCAAAGAGTATGTTTCCATTGGATCTTCCCAAAATTACATATACTACTGTATGCAATACCTAACAAGAGCTTGTTCCATGCGTATCCAAATAGACTTACAATAAATATTATCCAATCAACCAATAAACATTAAACACAACATATTATCATACAGATAAGTTTATATATATGTACATTCACCTGCCAATATTTTTATATTATAATTAACCATTGTGATTTAAATTGAAGTAAGCATATTCTTCAATAAGGAAATTATAATCACATATACTATATCACTTTACCTCGGTGGGAACTATTTCCATTTCTTGTGTCAAAAAATCCACTTTGAACTCCCAACTCCTTTTCTAAGGAGTTAAACCGCTTCTCATGGAACTTTATTAAAATTAATAGTTTATTTTCCATTAAAGCAAGCCTACATTCCAATTCTCGGTTCTTCTTCAATAATTCCAAGTAAGTAGCATTGTTTTCCCTCTTTCTTTCCTTGTACTCATCCAGTTCCTTTCTTAATGCAGCCACTTCTTTACTTCCATAAGAATTAGTGGGTTTAGGGATAACACTAATCCCTCTAAATATTGTAGATTTCGATGGTAGGACCTTAACAAATATCTCATCTTCACTAAGAGAAGTTAACTCTCTAAGCTCCACAAGTCGTTCCTAAAAATTTGTATTCTTCATCCAACCGTTGATTTTTTTTTCTTACTAAAATGGGTGTCATAAAATAATTGAATCTTATTAATTTCACTATCATTTTCTTCTACTTCATACATGATCGAGACTAATTATGAACTATAAAATGACTATGTATACATATATAATTGATATATGTATTACCATTAATACTAAGTGTAAGTATATCGTAATGAAAATGCAATAATATTTAAAGCCTACCTCTGCTTTCCTTTCATGAATCAATCGTGCAACTGAATTTGGGCCAACACAATGATTCATTTTGGCAGCTTCCCTGTTGATCTTATTTATGCTGCTTCTTTTCTATTATATTAATTAATATACCAATTCATTGGAAATTAACTCCTAAATTGTGATAAATAAATATCAAATTACTCATGTAATGCGAATAGCATGTAATACTATGCCAAATTAACTTAATAGAAATTACTTAAAAGGTTTGAACCAATTTAACGATAAATTCCTCTGGTGTGATATGATGCACATATGTCATCCATTGTTCCTCTGTTATATGATCTGGTTTCATTGCAGCTAAATTCCCTTCATTATACTACTTTTTGATCCTCTCAGTCAACCTGTATTTTCAAGACCTAAAACTCCTTCTCATTTATTTATCCAGTTTACTCAAGGTATGCATGTCTTCATCAAATTCAATGACTCTTACAAATAGTAATAATATAAGTGTGATAATACTTTATGATTTAATTGGTTTCAAAGTACGCAACAATATAAGTATGATATTACCTGTAAGTATTCTATCATATCCTTTTTAACTTTCTTATCTATATCACTCCAATCTTTCACGAGTGTTACATGAGACCTAATGTAAAGTCCAACCTCGATGGTAAACTCTGTAAAATAATTGCCTACAAACCACATCACATGTAGGGGACTTCAATGAATATTTTCCCCAAGGCAATTTCTTCTTTACTAATTTGATTCTTTTTGTTTTCCCACGTGTATTTGTACCACCTATTTGTACTTTTAAATAATACAATATGAGAAAGCAAATACAAAACAAAATAATTTACATAATACACCATATGGGATGGTTATTATTCAATTGCATACTTAAAAACAATAACATATGATTACTTGCATTGTCCATTTAAGAATATGGACCCTCATGCTCTGGTTGTTGTGCATGTACTAATTCAACTTCCCTTGGTTATTGTGCATGTATTGTTTGATCTTCATCTATTTGATGTGTATGTCCTACTAATTTCAACAACATTACTATGTTGTTATACATAAATTACATGTGAATAAAATTATGTGAAAACATAATTAGCAGCTGTTGTTTTGTATATGGAGAGAGTTGGACTTGGAGAAGCTTAAAGGGTTTGTTCCTAAAAAAATCTATGCAATATATAAATGTCCATCTTGAATATTCCATAAATTTCACCTATGAAACATGATACTATTTAATTTCCATAAAAAAAAAATAAGTAAATGATATATGAAACTTGATGTAGATTCATTTATGAATGCTTACTCGATTTTATACACCACTGGTCTTAATGTAGACAAAGAAGATATGGAATGCCATTTAGGATTTGTATGTCAATCACAAGAAAAGTTCCTTGTGCTATGTTAAATTAGATAACCATATAATATAATCACCAACAATCAACAATGATTAGTTTTACAAGGAGATAAAATGCATTAATCTAAGTGGGAAATTTAAGTAAGTCATGATAATTCATAATAGTTCCACAAAACTTGTGGCAATTCCTTTAATATATTATATGAATCATTGTCTGCTAATGCTATATGTTCTTTAAAGAATAAACACTAATAATGCAGTATTGATAAAGAAGTTATAAAGAACAACATGGGAATAACACTAACATTGTAGTATTAATTTTAGATTTAATAAATTCTTTATTTGTACAGAAGGTCACATCTTTACCTTTGTTAGTTGAATCTCTTGTGATTCAACAGTAGCTTCTTTAGCTCTCAATGGACCATCTGCTCTAGTTACCCTTGCTCCAAATAATCTAACATTTGCCATTTTCCTTGGAGAAATCCTAATGGGTAGTAGACTTTGGCTTTTCCTTTTTCCTATGACAGAGTAACCATTTTAAGTAAGTAAATATTGAGTAATATATTGGATAAACTATAAACTAAAATCTTACATAACATTTATCACTACCTTTAAAATATTAATTAATTAATAGTGTCAACATAAATTCACTAATAACAAATGTAGATGCTGCAATCAATTATATATACCTATCAAAGCACTTCCACATTGATGCAAAAGCTGAAATGTAGCATTAGAGGCACTTCCACTTTGTTGTGGAAGCTGAAATGCAATATTAAAGGCATTGTGCTTCATGTTGATGGCAACATTGTCTTCACTTCCTTTTGATATTTTTTTTAACATTTATCTACGTGGTATCATCTTTGTAATTGAATGCATACTACAACATTATAAAACGCACCATTAATGTTGTAACTTTTTAAAAAAAAACATAAGGATAAGCTAATTTATGTGTATAAGTTTCAAACTTGTTGTTCTTTGATTTACTTTCCTTGATGACACTCTAATTGCCATCTTCCTTCCACATATTTGAATTTTTGGCATGGTTTTGCAGGCATGTTGTATCAATAATACGTATCAATTAAGAATATAACTTTCATATATTAATGCACAAACATGCATCTAAATCAGAAACTGTACAATACACAACAAAATAACTAACTAATTAACAAAAGCAAACATGAATGGTAGATTAATAACAATATTAGTCAATGAATCATCAATGAGATAGTACATAAGTGAGAAGGCCAATACATCATTTTTTTTATAAAAAAAATGTTTAATACATTTCTTATTCACTACTACCATCATCTAAATGTTTAGTTTTTTTGTCATTGTTATAAGTACATGACGAATAATCTAAATGCACATAATTATATGCATCTATATGAATATATATGTTATCCATGTCGGTTCGGGTAAGAGGTTGAACAAATTCATTAAGAGTAACATCATTATCAATATCATTACAATTTGAATCTTGTTGAAATAGTTCATTTCCAATATCTCCCTTTCTTTGCATAACTTGCGTATCATAAATATACTGTGGCTATACCCTTTCAACAACTCTCCAATTTCTTCCTAATGTTTGGTTTACAAGAATATAAAAACCATCATTATACCAAGTCCTTTACATATTTGACATTCAAGAAACCATATTCATCTATATGAGTTCTACTTCGATTTCCAATGTCCCACCAACCGCAATTGAACATGATGACTCTATTGCGACCTAAATAAGATAACTTGATTACATCATTAAGAACACCAAAGAAATCTATTTCAACTCTATTGTGCTCTCCTTTCACAACTCCGCTATTTTGATTTTTTTTATGTGAATCATGTTCTATCGTACAAAACCTATGGTCATGAACAATGCAAGCAGAATATCTAACTCTTCTATCGGGTCCTTTGCTAATTTTTTTTAATTCATCAATACCATTAACATTCCCATCCGACTCCAACTGAATGAGTTACACACAATCACCCAAACGTATTAATTACATGATTAACATAATATATTAATATATACATATTAATAATTAGTCTACCACAATATTACACGTTTTAAAAACCATCTAAGGAACTCTAGCTACTGTTTACAAGAAATATTTATGGCATTTTCTCTTTCTAGTTCTTTGATGTGTTTACTGCACCATTTTTAATGGCATAAGTTACATATATGATTAAAACACCATGTATATATTCAACATAGGTGATGTACATTTGCAAATTAACATGTAAATGCAATATTTAAATGGAAGAATATGACTTACTCTAAATATGGGAGAACTTTTGCATAATTATTCAATACGTACCACCTTAATCTTGTCCATTCACTAACATGAAAACTGATAATTCACTAAAATTTTCACAACCACCACCATCATAATTCCTTTTCGGTCTATTGAATATAGTCTCAATGTCATCGAAATACATAGAGCAAAGCATATACATATGCAAAAGTGGATATTCATACATATAGCTAGAATCAAAAAGAAAAAAAAAATAGCAAACATTGAATGATAGACACTATTACAAAAAAAGAAAAAGAAAAAGCAATTGTATGGCACACTCTCAATCAATAAAAAAAAAAATAGAATCAGCCTTTCTCGATTAAAATATCGCACATCTATTATCTCCATACCATCATATGTAATAGGACTACATGTTCGAGCAATCCAATATGATTAATTTCAGGAAGTATATACAATAGATTATATGGAAAAAAGAAAATGCAATTTAAGATGTTACAGCAATCATAGACCCATAAAAACAATACTATTAACTTAGCATATTAAATTTAAGCATTCAACATCACCCAAAATAATATGAAACTAATGAAAGACCAAAACAGAATCTCCAATCACTTGACCATCATCATTAACAAAATAGAAATAAAACAATTGAGAATTCTCATTAAAAAAACAATTTTTATCGAGTAGAAATAAGCTCCTTAAAAAACAAATATGTATTGGCTACCTAGACGTGTTTTTAACTTGTAAGTCATCCTAGAAAAAGTATAACACTTTCGTGAACTAAATTATAATTATATAAGGATGATTAAGGTTATGCTTATCCACATAAGAGAGGAAGAAAACATGGTAATGGGATTGAAACCAATTATACTCTCATATGAATAATAAATTGTATTAAATGCACTCTACAGCTTTATTATTCAAAGAAATTGGTAATAGTCACCGCTTTGCATTATAGAAAGAAGCCAAATATGTATTTGAAATATGAAGTCGACTACATAATATGTAACTTAAATATTCAATTGAAAAGAAAATTAAATAACCGCAGAGAACTATGAATTTGCTAAAACAAAATGCATCAGATTCATCAAGTACCTTAGGAAGCGATGAACTCTTACTAACAATATAGTGCCCATACGTGCTACTGCAAACCTTAAAAAAACCGTATCATTCAACCCCCCAATCTACAAAGGAAAAGCAAAACAAATGGAGAATAAAATGCTTGAAGATGGAAATTTACCTGCAATTTAGTGTGATGGTGGATTCAATATTGAATGATAGAGAAAAATCTCGTACACGACGTTAGAGAGGGGAATAAAGAAGACTTCATGAAATTTGGGGGTAAATTGTATTTACGTTTTGGTGTTTTTTAGATCAAAATGACATCGTTTAAATGTGAAGGAAGATAAAAATATATTTTTTTCTATTTTTATTTACTTTTTTAGTAATAAAATTGAGATACAATAAAACAGTGTCAAATATTTATTATCACAAATAATGTATGACATGTTTGACCAATAAGTGTAGCTTTTTATAGTGATAATTTAATAAATTTTGGCACAGATTGCACTCAAAATTATGTGGAAAAATTTCCTTCCACAAAGTTAGTACTTTTGTGACAAATGTCAATGACAATATTCAGTTTGACACTAATTTAACTACCTCATCACATATCAGTGTGATACACAAATTTTTGATGCTAAATATATACTTTTTGTGATAAATCAAATATCGATACAATGAATTTTGTCACAAATGTTATAATTTCTCGTAGTGATGCTTTTTCAAAATCTATTATTTAACTCCATTAACTAAAAATCTATTACATTATTAAATATATTAACTTGATCATGATGTTCAATTATAATAGAATCTATTTATTGACAAGAACGATATGTACCATGCTTATATGGGGCACTGCTATCTGATATATCAATATCATATCGTTCATGAAAACATATAACATCTTTAAAAAGCTCATCCCAACCACTATCTCTCAAAATTTGAAGTTGATATTTTAATTGTGAGACGTAATTCAAAGCATTAACAATGTCTTGATTTTTTCTTTGAAGTGTCTGACAAACAAAATCAGTAATTCTCATAACTTTCTTCACTAAAAGTAAGATAAATACAAATTCGAATGATATTATAGCAACCAAATATTTATAAGCTTTAAAACAAAATTGTTAGGTTGGTTCATTTTCATTAATTTCTGAACTACCAAACAACTCAATTAAGCTCTTCATAGAATTATAATGAAAACTCCAACAACATGTTTCAGTTATTATAAATTACAAGTTTGATTTACACCAATACATATCTTAAGTTCTCTATCAATTAACAACTCGTGAATTTCATATTTTCGTTTAAAAACCAACTCAGAATGATACTTGGCATAAGCAGACATGTAATTCATAATTTCATTCAACATTGAGAAAAATACCTAAATATACTTCACTTCTTTAGTTGCACTATTTAAAGTCAAATGCAAGCGATGAGCAAAACAATATACATAATATGCATATGGATAATCTTGAAAAAACAATACTTGTAACTCATTCCATGTACCATACATATTGCTAGCACCACTGTATCCTTGACTATGCAACTTTTCAATTAGAAGCTTTTGACTACCAAGAACAGCGGTGATCTCATTTTTTAAATTTAAAGTTCTTGTGTCAGGAACATTCATCACATCAAAAAATCATTCTCTAATAAATCCATGTGATTCTACAGATCTTAAGATAATAGTCATTTGCTCTTTATTTGCTTCCTCAACAAAAATACAATATTTGTTATTTTCAGTGTACTCATAAATCACTTCCTCACATTGTTAACATAAATATGCAATATCTCTTTTTGTATTGATGATGCATTATACTTGAAATTTCCAAGAGCATTATCAAGAACAACATTGTTAATGTCAATGTTACATCTTGCCATTAAATTTACAACTTCAATGAAATTCCTCCGATTAGATGAATCATGAGACTTATCATTACCTCTGAAGTCAATCATTGACTTGCTAAAAATCAAACACTATCAATTGTCGCTTTTAGCCTCAATTGGTTCTTCCACTAATAAATCCACGTGATTCTAGAGATCTTAAGATAATAGTCATTTGCTCTTTATTTGCTTCCTCAACAAAAATACAATATTTGTTATTTTCAGTGTACTCATAAATCACTTCCTCACATTGTTAACATAAATATGCAATATCTCTTTTGTATTGATGATGCATTATACTTGAAATTTCCAAGAGCATTATCAAGAACAACATTGTTAATGTCAATGTTACATCTTGCCATTAAATTTACAACTTTAATGAAATTCCTCCGATTAGATGAATCATGAGACTTATCATTACCTCTGAAGTCAATCATTGACTTGCTAAAAATCAAACACTATCAATTGTCGCTTTTAGCCTCAATTGGTTCTTCCACTAATAAATCCACGTGATTCTACAGATCTTAAGATAATAGTCATTTGCTCTTTATTTGCTTCCTCAACAAAAATACAATATTTGTTATTTTCAGTGTACTCATAAATCACTTCCTCACATTGTTAACATAAATATGCAATATCTCTTTTTGTATTGATGATGCATTATACTTGAAATTTCCAAGAGCATTATCAAGAACAACATTGTTAATGTCAATGTTACATCTTGCCATTAAATTTACAACTTCAATGAAATTCCTCCGATTAGATGAATCATGAGACTTGTCATTACCTCTGAAGTCAATCATTGACTTGCTAAAAATCAAACACTATCAATTGTCGCTTTTAGCCTCAATTGGTTCTTCCACTAATTCTTTTTCAATTTCTAAACCCTTCAATAGTAAAAGTTTTTTGCGAGTCATTACAAAAAATGAAGTAAGGAAAACAAAAGGCCAAATATTTGGCAACAGAATACTGAAGCAAAAAATATTGCTTAAACCACTTAGATTGAAATTTTCGAGCTTGCGGCCCATCTACATAACTAGGATACACATTTAGTTGAGGTTAATATGCTCCATGATTAATATACGCTCTCCAAATATTATCACATTCGTTAATTAGGTATTCATATATTTGACGACGTAATCTCGGATTATTTTTAAAAGTTATGGTATCAAATTCTTGATTATAGCTATTTTTTATATATTTGTATTCTGGAGGCACCATATTTTCACAAGCTGAAGGTTCTAACTTTGAAGACTTCAAAGGTGACTTACTTAATGATCCTTCACTTATTTTATTAGAAATGGATTCAATACCTTTGAACTTTTTTGGTTTTTTATCATAATCCGACATTATAAGGATCCTAAACTATAATGTAAATTATATCTAAATTATAATTTGATAATATCATGAAAATATAACAACCAACAAGCAATTTAATTTCCATCAAGCAATATAATTTCCACCAAACAATTAATTCAATTTTAAACAAACAACTCAATTTCCAAAACGTAATTTAGTTTTCAATAATCAATCCAAGCAATCCAAACTAACAAATTTAAAACCAAATTATAAATACCTTAATTTGTTATCATCCAAACCAATAACCAATTCAATAAGTTGGTTGAGTTGAACCTCTCAAATGAACAAAAGGGCAAAACCTCCTACCAACAAAAAAAATAATCAAAACCACAAATTGTTTATTAAATTTGTAAATTTGTCAGTAAATACTACAATTAACCTAATTCCCAACTATCAATTAATTAATCAACTAACAAACCCCTAATTTTTTAATAACAAACCCTAACAATAAGGAAAAAAAAATTAAAAAATATATATCTATTAGTGAAACACCAAGATTTGGTACATTACCAAACCTCAAACCCCACGTCATTATCAAACACCAAATCCCAAAATTTGTGAAACATAGCCATTATCAAACTCAAATGAGCCAAATAACATACCTCAATGCATTAGCAAAGCCAGAATGTGGCAGACTAGTATTGTTCGCAAGTAGATGGAGTTGGATGGTGGTGACTGGTGAAGACTCTAAAAAGGTCACATAGTACTAGTTCGTTCTTTCCGTCCTTCGTTGTCTTTTTCTTTTATATATATGATTTGTGTGTGTTGTGGTTTAATAAACCATATTTTTTAATACAGTGGCTAATATTTATTTTAGGCACATTTATTTTTTAAAATTGGGCTAACATTTTTTTTTTGTGGACTAATTGTATTGTAATAGGATAGGTGTAAAAAAATTTTTGGGATATCTGGATTATAACGTAGATTCAATGTTGGCTAGAATATTATCCTTTCTAACTTAAACGTCGAAGTGTCAACGCCAGTAGGGTCTAGATCCCCCACTGGCTTAACCTCTAACGTCTCTTTTTCTTTAGTTGATACGAGATTGTTTGAAGCTAAAGATTGAAGCCTAAAACGATTAAATTCTATAATATTAAAATACGTCCAAAACTTCCATACTCTATTTTTTTTTTTTATGAATAAAAAAGAATCACATTAGGGTAATTATTAATTCGAAAATTAAACTCCCTCTACTTAGTATAATATAATTGAATATACTTGAGATACTAAATAGGACTTATAAAGACTCAGAACTCTAACTTTTATAATACTCAATATCAAAAAGCTAATTTGGTTTAAAACAATAGGCTATAAAAATTTTCTTTAAAAATATTAACCTTACCTACTTAAGGGGAGGAAAAAGACATATTGCTGGATTAACTACACTTGTCTTACTTTTTACACTGATAAAACTACTTTGGTTCTCTTGATTCTCAAATTTATGTAACATTACACGTGCCAGTTTGCTCTTAATTTCTATTTAATGTTCATTACCATTTAATGACACATCACAGTTTTGGAAACATCTTCATTGTCCGATAAAAAATAAAGCAATTATTTTCCACGTATAAATTTTACTTTGCCAAGCACTCAAAGCCTCAAATACACTAAAAGACCGTTGGTTGGAGAATCTCATACCAGCAAAACATAACCGTGACCTGTACGAATTCAGGCTCGCCGAGAAAACATCAACTGCTCCTCACCGTCGACCCTGAGATAATCAATTTCTCGCTTTTACGGTTTGCGCTTTTACTCTGCCTTGTGCTCGGAAGTTCCTTTTGATATATATATTTTTTTAATGCTAAAAATTACTTCTTTTTTTCATTTTTTTTCTGTCGTAATATTGTCTAGGAAATGTTTAAGCATAGGAATTGTTGGGGACTCATTTTGTCTTTGTGAATTTTATTTTTCTAACGTTGAAAGGGCTCTCTGTTTTTTTTATTTTTTTTTATTTTTTTATTTTGTGGGTGTATATTTGCAGATGTTGCTTACTAGGTTTAGATGAAAATAGAGCATTTTGAGGAACAGAGACGGAGAGTGAAAGTGGAACCACTAAGTGTTTCTACTCACTTGGAATGTAAAGAAGCAAAATGATACATTCAAAACATTCATATTATGAATTTAGCTATGGGTTCAAATCAAATTAACTATGAATTAATGGTTTATGACTCGCGAGAGTGGCACTTTTGAATCTGATTTATCATAATTTTATAATTCCTTACTTATCATAAAAATGTAAAAGCTTGATGGTTGGTTCTTTGATGGCTTATACTGTTCTGCCTTACTTGGACTAGTTTCAGGCTGCTAGTTCGGGGGATTATATGAATTGGTGCTCTTCTAGTTGTCCAGTGGCTTAAAATATTATACTCTACTAGGATTAGTTGCAGGCTACACTGCTTGCCTAGTTCAGTTGTCTCATTTCTGGATCCTGAGGTGATGATATGGGCACTAGATGACCTGTTTGACATTAGGCCCTTTACATTTTGCTAAGTTATTATGTTTGGTTTATGGCTCTATCTTTGTACAGGTGGTGCTTCACCTTCTGTCTTTATACCTTGCCAAGAAGGTTTTATCACTTAGGTTAGACAGCGTCCCGTAGATGCCCATTAGGGTATTAGCAACTGTGGTGAAGGGTGGGCATCTATTGGCAAGTGACGTTACTGGTTAGGTTAGCCAACATCATCATTAACGAAGTTGATTTATACCATGTTAATTTGTGGAACTTGATGAGGTCACTATGATCTTTAGGGAAGTTGACAGTTATAATGAGGTTTAATACTTTTGACCATGGGATTTGTCGATTGAGTGGGGTGATCTTAATGATATTCTCATTAGGTTGAGAGCAAAAGGGGTGTATGCTTGCTGTATGGCAGGGGCTAGGAAAGCTTTTGTTCAGGGATAGGTGAAGAAGATATTGTTAGGTAGCAGCAACCTAGTGGGACAGAATTAAGAAAAAAATGGACAAATCATCTGTTGGTAAAATAGTAATGTTTTAAGTGTGATAAAAATGTTTCTGTTTTCCTTCTGTTGAAACTGCTATGAATATGGACCATGTGAAAATTGCTTTTGCATGTGGAAGATGATTAAGCAAATATTACTTTTCACGGAGTTAAGAGGAGGAAGATAGGATCTTTTGTAATGGATCAATTTGATTTTTGATTAAGTTGCTCGATCATTGCTTTTCCATCAGTCTTCTCCATGAACAAACTGTGTATGCTGTGAACCATGTAGTTTTTTTACTGTTGTTTCTCCCATTCTTCTAGAACAAGGGCTTTTGGATGTCAAAGGGGTCTGAACATGTAAATGATAGAGATGCAACTTTCAGTAATACTTCAAGAATTGGAGCAAAACGGTCCAACCATTGGTTTGTAGATGCTGCTGGACCAGAACTGTTTCTCAACAAGAAGCAATCAATACAGATGGCAAACAGCAAATTGAGTTCTGGAATACCATATGCATGTACTCCTTGGGAGAATACTTCCAGCTTTCAGTCTTCCCCAAATCCATTCATTGGCCCATTATTTGGGTCCGAAACAGCAAGGTCCGTAAACTTTGCTGAAAGGAACATATCTTCTGTTGAAATGGATAATTTGAATTTTAGAAGAAAGGACACTGAAAACCAATATAACTCTAATAGGGAAAATAACAGAGACCTGCCCACTGGTCAAGCACTTGATAGGGTGAATGAAACTGGTTTCTTATCAGTGGGGAAAGCCAACAATAAAGAGCATGACAATGTAATATTAACGGGTCAGTCCTACAACAGGGTTGATGCCCATCTCAGATCAGCAAGTTCAAACTATGGCAGGGGGGAAGAAAATACGATATCAATTATTGATACTTACAGTAAGGGTGATGCCAATATAATGTCTTTTGATGGGTTTCCTGATGAACAAGATATTATCTCCATTGGTAGGCCAGTTGATAGCTATGGGCAATTATACCATCAATCCTCCCAAACATCAGAAACAGTCTGTGAAAAAGAATTGGATGCAGCAAATGACAAGGCAGTGGTCAAAAATCATGTTGTTAAACCAAGACCTGAGTCTGTTTCCAAGAATAAACAGGAGTGTAAATTGTCAAGGAAAGAAGCTCCAAACAGCTTTCCATCAAATGTCAGGAGTTTGATATCAACTGGTATGCTTGACGGTGTTCCTGTGAAGTATGTTTCATTGACACAAGAGGTAAATTCCATCTCTTCTAGTTTATTTTTCAATTAGTTTTTCTGTTTAATGACTTGTAGTTATACCTCTGCACGTAAAAGGAGCTTCGTGGAATTATAAAAGGTTCTGGCTATCTTTGTGGTTGTCAATCTTGTAATTTTTCAAAGGTACATGCTCTTTTTATTCCTCTTTGCCCAATATGCTATCTTGAGAGCTAATGGTCAATGACATCGCTTTATTCTTAAGGTGCTAAATGCTTATGAGTTTGAGCGCCATGCTGGCTGCAAAACAAAGCATCCAAACAATCACATATACTTTGAAAATGGGAAGACAATCTATCAGATAGTACAAGAATTAAGAAGCACCCCAGAGAGCAGCTTGTTTGATACAATTCAAACTGTTTTTGGTGCACCCATTAATCAGAAATCCTTCCGGATTTGGAAAGGTATTGGAATGCATTTTGAACTCTTTCTTACTTTTTTTTTTTTTGTGGGCTTTGATACTTCCATCTACCTGTTTCATGTTTTTTGGGGGGATATTTGTGTGCTTGTGTTTGTGTTCTTTGCTGATTCATAACTGGGACGGTACTTATTCTATATAGTTTTTCTTCCTTTCTTTTGATCTTTTGTCCCCTCCCCTCAGAATCATATCAAGCAGCTACTCGTGAACTCCACCGTATTTATGGAAAGGAAGAACTGAACTTGTAGGAGTCATTGTAGCGAGGCTTCCAGAAATGTAAAACTGTACGAATATGTAGGAGTAAACATTATGAGGCTTTTAGAAATGTAAGATTGTATAGTGTTTTATGTGCATGGAAAAGTATAAATTTATGAAAGGTGGATTTTGGATGCCAAGCAATTCAGATCTGTACTTTGTACAAAGCTTTCTTGTATACGTCGCTGAATCTGTGTTTTTTTTTTCTTTTTTTGGACCTACCGAAAAATGAATCAATTTCTTATTAGAAAGAATGCAATTGAGGTAATTACTTACAAGTCATAGGGCCAAAGGTTGCTATGAAGGGTTTTTTTTTTAATTTAACGAGTCCAAACAAGTCCTCGACAGTAGCATGCACCGTGTGCTACGAATCACATCTTCAGTTGGTAGTAAAATTAGTTAATACGTGTCATTTTTCCATGTTTGGTTAAACTGAGGACACGCTAGTCTTCAAACGATGAAAGATAGTACCAATCAACTGAAACGATTCAACGGTTGTATTTAAGCTCTTTTTGGGAGAAAGGGAGCAAGAAATATGAGAAAAATAAAATAAAATAAAACAATAGAAGAAGCAGAAGCTACATGCCAGATAATAAAATTCTCAAATATTATGGAAACTACCTTTCACAAACTAAAACAAGTTTTAAAAGAATGAACAAAAGTAGAATTACAAGCACCCATCAAATTGTCATACAATTAGCTCTTTCCTCTTTCTTTTTTTCTTCAACTCAAACAGTAGCGTTGCTTCAAATTCATGCCCTCACAAAAATAATTTAGTCCATCTTAAGAACCACAGCAAGCCGATTTTTGTGCAGCTTGACTAGAAGCCCCCTGGTCTGGTTGATTGATTTTGATTGTTGTAGGCTGTGATGACAACATATTAAAGAGGGGTTCAATAGATTAAAACCCAATGCAGATCTCTAACTAATAAAACATTTTTATTTGTCATACTCAAACTAAGCTGAGAGATATTGGCCAATAAACAAAAACACCTATACCAGAGATGTGAAACATACCTCAGCCCGGGAGTCAGTATCAGCAAGCCTTTGCTTTATATCTCTTGCTATTGAAAAAAAAACTTGCTCCACGTTTAGGTTGGTCTTTGCACTCTGCAGCACATAGTGTTTTCAGTATATACCAACATGGCAACATTACTACCAGTTATCACAATTCATGCAATACTTACGGTTTCAAAGAATTTAATCCCATACTCGTCAGCAAGTGCTTGACCCTTGGATGTAGGCACAGCCTGAATAGAATGAAGATATGATTAGTAATAAAGCAAATGCTTATTCATATAAGGGAGAGGTGATTCTCCAAAATTGTTAAAACAATTAAATCTAATGGATTGAAATTTAATAGATCCTAAAGAAAGACACCACTATTTTCTTAAGTTCTTAATTAATGCCCAGCAGAAATTTTTTCTTTCCAAGTCTCTGTGTATCAATTCACAAGAAACCTAGTTATGCAGCTCATAAAAAAAAAAAAACTTTGTATGACAATTAGAGCAATGCAATGTAAAACAACTCACCCTTTTGCTTTCATCCATGTCAGCCTTGTTCCCTACCAGTATCTTGTTAACATTATCTGAAGCATGCTGTTCAATGTTGCGAATCCAATTCCTAATGTCTACAATAAAAGAGTAGCAAAATCATTACAAAAAGACCATGGGGGGAAACGAAGGTATTCATAATCAAGCAAAATTTTTCCTTTGTAAAGTCGTTGCACATTATCATCCATCCATCTCAATAGCACTAAGCAATTGTACTGAAATTTTAAAATTATGGCCAATTTGCCACAAAGGTTTATCCAAAAAAAGAAAGATCCAAACTGTAAAATGAAGTAAAGATGGATGGATGACCTGAAATAAACATAGCTACAATTAAAGAAGAGAAAATTACTATTGAAAGATGACTCATCAGTGACATCGTAGACCAGCAAAATACCCATGGCTCCACGGTAGTAAGCTGAAAAGTTGAGAAAAAGTTATCACAGACAAACTATGATTGAACCTCAAAAGTAATTATGAAAATGACTGAAGTGACAGAAACAAGTGAGGGGGCAAAAAAAAAAAAAGACAAAGAATAAAGAAAATACAATGACATTGCACCTGACTTAACCATGCAACATCCAAACAAAGCAAAAGAATGATATCTACAATCAAAACAAGTGATAGGACTATCCTAGACAACTTAAAGAGGCACAACTGTCTGAACAGATGATGCCAATGACTTCATCTACCCAACATCTCCGTACAAGATGTCCAATTATTTGGTAAAACCTTACTATCCCCCTTTTAAGATCAATATTTCTTTTGTATGCCATACAAGCATCGAATTCAAATCTTTTGTAAAGTAAAAAATTCAAATTACCCTAAAAGATTTGGAAAATTACCAGTTGTGATAGTACGAAACCGCTCTTGACCAGCTGTATCCCAGATTTGAAGCTTAATCCGTTTTCCATCTAGCTCAATGGTCCTTATCTTAAAATCAATGCTGTATGGGGAAGAATTATCTCATCAGATTATCAAAACCTTTCAAGAAGAAAAACTATTAATCTGTAGTAAATTCCAACTTTTGGAGTACACACCCAATGGTTGTGATAAAACTAGTGGTGAAGGAGCCATCTGAGAAACGCAAAAGAAGACAACTCTTACCAACACCTGCAAAGACAAGGCGTAAACTAATATGACTGAGTCCCAATTTGGCAGGTGAAAAAAGTATTTGTCAGTCAGTCATCAAAAGTTCAACTTCACCATTATACATCAAAATTAAGACGCGCAAAATCAAATAGTTAGCTATTGAGAACCTCAATCAAACAGCTATGAGCTAGCCACCATTAAATGCAATCTATACTAAACGCTCAACATATAAAACCCCAAAAAATCTGTAAATTAAACAAAAATATTTGCAATCGTCAATCCAATCAGAACCAAACTACACCAGTTTTTCTTTCCCCTTCCTTGTTTTTGTTCAAAGCTCTAAAATTAAACAATCTCAGAAACAAAAAGCTAACAAGCACAAACCCACCCGCTCGTGATCTCAAAAGCCAAAACGATACAATTTAAGCACACATTCTTATACATATATACGAGCGCGGGCATGTATTACAATAATAGAATGAGAAATGCGATCTACTACGTAAGTCAAGCTCCGTTAGCTTCTTGGGAAACATAACGAAAATCAAAGAAAACAAAACAACAATAATAATGGAAAGAGAGAAACACGCACCGCTATCGCCGATCAGTAAAAGCTTTATGAGGTAATCGTAATCGGCTCGAGCCCTTGCTGGTGGAGCAGCCATTTCTTATGCAGTCTAATTTCTCCACTAACCAATTAACCCTAGCAATTACGTATTCCTCACCTGCGTACAAACCCAAAGCACAAACACATATCAAATCGAAATGCACAAACAGATACCGAATACAGAGACCAAAGACATAGAGAAACAGAAAATACCAGATCAGAGGCGAAGCAAAGAAAAAAGAGAGAGTTTTAGAGAGAGAGAGAGAGAGCTCGGAAGATTTAGACAGAGAAAGGGGGTGGTTTGAGATATTTCAGCAAATACGTGAAACAAGAACAACCTTGAGCGGTTCACACAAGTACTACGCTGCTCCTCCGACTATGGTGGGTGCTATCATGCGCACTGTCTCAATCTCCTTCGCTTTTGCAACCCACGGTGCGTCGATTGCTCCCCTGCGCACGCTAGCAACTCCACCACCACAGCGAGAGAGAGAGAGAGGCACACAGATAGACGAGAGAGAGATTATTGACGAATATCGGGTGCTTCTTTAAGAACCAACTTCCAACCAACGAAGTCGCGACGTATGGCACTTGTGCTTTTTTCTTCGTCACTTTTATTGGCGGGGTTTGATGTGGTCTTAAGGTCGTGAAATAGTTATGGAAGCATGTGATTGCTGTCGCCTCTGAGCTGGCAATCCTAATCATCACCATAGACTATAGAACAACTGTCATGTGGGTATGGGATATGGGAATGGACTAAAAGAAAGAAATATATATATAATTATATTATTTTATAATATATATATATATATATATATATATTATATAAATATTAAAAAGTATTTGAAATTTGAAATTTTGATATTTCAATTGCATTTAAATAGTATGTAAAATATTATGTCATTAATAATTTTTAATTTATTTAATAAAAAAATAATTAATAATATTTTTTACATTATTATTGAATCCGAAGCTGATATAGAAAATTTTTATAAATATTATAATTTTGAAGTCTACCTTTAAAGTCTTAGTAAATAGTATTTTTCAATGAATAAAAAAAATCATCAGCACCTTAGAAGATAAAAATTATTTATTATTGTGAAGTGAAAATTTTTCTAAAAGTTAATAATATTTTTTACATCATCATTAGATCCGAAGCTAACATAAAATAATTTTATAGATATTATATTTTTAAGGAGTCCACTTTTAAAATATTTGTAAATAATATTTTTTATAAATAAAAAAGAATCTCAAAATAAAAATTATTAGCCACGAATTGTTAGAAAATAAAATTTATTTACTATTTCATTTGTAAATCAATTAGGAAAAATAATTTATTTGTTATTTTATTTATATAACACTTTGGGTATCCATAATAATAAATTATATCTTTTAACAGTTTTTCTTTTATTTGACATAAAATTGAATACATTTAAAATATTATACAAGGTATATTAAAATTTAAATCTTCAACTCTTATAAATAGCTGTGAATAGCCATTTGGTTATTTACTTCTGCTCCTCGCCCCTACGTGCAATGTACGTGTACAGTAGCATATGCAAAAGACATACATATAGATAATGATAATAGAAATATTCAATAAGAACCGGTCCAGCACATGATTAGGTGTAGCATAACCATAATATGTGTGAGCAAATGGATTAATCATGATCCAACGGTTGGCAATGCGGGTGGACCCACAATGTGACTTTGTCCTTTGTAAGGGACAGCACAGCATGGAGAGTTTTGATCATGAAAGAAATTTATGGGGTCCACAGGGTTTTGCAAGTTTGACCAAGTTTGTCAATGGCAATGATACAAAGAAATATAGCATAGTTATTGCAAAAAAACTACAATATAAGACTTGGTCTGAGCATCCTCAGGTAATTAGACTTTGAGACCCAGTTAACATTCAATTTTTGCTTTCTCTATGAGGAAACAGAGCCTTGTTTACCAGGCTAATTTCCCAAAATATATATATATATATATATATGGATGTCTTTTTCATTTTAATATTTTTGTTTGTTTCAATATTGTGATTCATGAATGTAAATTTCTATAGTTTTCAAGACCGGGACCCATATGTGAAAAAATGTCTAATAATTAACTCCAAATTGATGTGTTTCATTAGACAGACAAAGAAGAAGAAAAGGTAGTAGATTTCAGGTTGACAATAAATATAGCATCATCTGTGACATTATTGATTAATACGCAGCGCTTGCTAAGTCAAGCATACATTTTTGTTAATTTAGGGATGTAGTTATGTGTTATTATGGTACAAGAACTAATCCAGTGATTGGATTTTACATGTGATGTAATGCAGGGTAGTCTGGACCTATTCTTGTTCTACTTTATTTTTTTAATTCTTGTTATAAAACTTAAATATAATATAATGCATGGGAAATAAGAATCTTGCTCTAAATGAAATGGAAGTTATTAAATCAATGTTTTAGACGTACCCTATTTATATATATATATATATATATATATATATATATATATATATGATACAGATAATTTTTGCATTACATTTATTTATAAAGCATTTGATGCGTTGCATCAAATGCTTCCCTTTAAAATTAAAATTGGGAGGAATATATTAAAGACTTTCTGGTAAAAAGTTTCCCTTTTTATGTAATTTGCTTTATTCAGCTTGGTGTTGGCTGAAAAATATGAATGCTAAGCAAAATTGGTTGTACCAGCAAGCATAAGCCAAGCCATACATGCCCAACTGATGTTATGTAAACCAAGTTTCAGCTTATGAAAGCACTCTATGGCCAGTGAAGTTCATTTTATAGTTTCGTCACCAACATCCTTAAATTGGAAACTTGGTTAGATTGCCATTCGATCTCAGTTTAAATCCAAGTACTAATCAGAAGTTACAAAAAAAAAAAAAAACTAGATGTAGTATGTATATGTCGTACATGAGACATCTAAATCCAATCTATCTCCCAGATATATATATATATTCATGCTGATATCATTTTAAATATATGAGAAAAACTCAACTTTAAAAATCGCCTCATAAGGTTATGGATTTTTCCAAAATTTATATATAATGCATTTTTATTATACTGACAAATCAAAATCATCACAACAGTGATTTTTATGTGCATACATAATGAGAATCTAGGTAGCCTGCACATAATTTTCTGCTTTATGTTTATTGGATCAGTGACTCCTATATGGTGGGCCTTAGAGAATCTTCATGATGCTTTATTTCTGATAATTCATATTCTTCAGTTAATTAATTATATTTAAAGTTTGCCAAAAGGAGACAATCCCTTTTGTGAATTGTGTTTTAGATTTTTATTTTTTTTTCTCAAATTGCATGCTTCGGGAAGAAGGCATAGTAAGAAAAGAATCAACATGGTTCAAAGATCATATCTATAACGCGTCCGTTGGGAGAAAGTACAACAAATTAACAGCTGGTATGCGATTTTTTCAACTTTGTTAACCTGGAAAAGACAAAACAATAATATGAAAGAAATTAATGAAGTAGAATTTCTGTGAAGATTAATATTAATATTAACAGTCAATGAGGACCAGTTTCTTTGGAAAGATCCAAGTAACTTGGAGTATTTTTCAATTGCATATTAGTTGAATAAATCGTGATTATTGAGGAAAAAAACAGAGTGGTGCTGCATGACCCACTATAATCCATTATGGAGCTGTTTAGTCTGAATTTTGTTGTGTAAACAAACATGATTGGTGCATTGTATGCCGAAAGATGTATTGTATAATGGGTTGAGTTTTCTCTACAAATAAACTAGGTTTTCTTGGGTGGCAATTAAATATGTAGTAATGGCACCTATATATAATACACCTTTTTCTAGCTTGAATATTTGAAGGTTGATTATCCACGTGTATTAAGGTTGAGAAATATAAATAATGACTAGAATCAATTAAACAGTGGTAATTTAAAACGGTGATAATTCAATAGGTATCAGTCATAATACTAAGCCTGCAAGTGAGGAGGCTTTTGCGAACCTTGTTAACTCGAAAGGGAAAAAACAATACAGGGCCAAAAGCATAAAATGAAAAAAATGGCAATAAAATTAAAAGGAACTACAACTTTTAGTTACATCCATGTTTCACATTAAAAAATAAATAAATAAGCAAAGCTAAAGTGGAAAAAGAATGGGCCAGCAACTTAATGCTCCAAGGCATATGCTTGGAAGATACTCCATCCACAAACTCACAACCTGTTCCTTTAAACCCTCAGGAAACCTCCTCTCGTTCCTTCTCTCTGTGCAAATATCACCCATGCCCCTCCATTTGAGAGATTGGTGTTAAAGTTCTGATCATGGCAACCAGCCCATGCACTATCGAGATGATGATCAACGGCGACGACGAAGACGAGGAGGAGGATGATCATACGAATCGTGGCCGTTAAAGAGTGTGTGGGACATGTTTGATCATTTGGGCAACTATGTATCCTTTGGCAGAACATGTAGTCGGTGGAGAGAACAATCATGGGTGAAGCAGCTATCTGCATCGGTTTGGTGAAGCTTTTTTTATTTTTATTGCTTTGTTTTGTAGAACAAGAAAAGTGTTTTGGTATTTTCTTTTCTTTATATTGAAGCTTCTCTTAAGATTCTGCTATATGCTTTTTTCATGTTGCATTTATGTGTTGGCTCTGTGGTAAGTCTGAGAGAATTTTATAGTTTTTGTCATTAAGTGTTTGAGAAATAAGATTTGATTAAGGGCTGTTAATCCCAAGTGATTGATCAGGGGCTATAGTTTTTATGTTTTTGCTTGCAATCTGGGTTAAATGGGATGTCATACAAAACCGAGAGTGAATACTTTTAGTTGAAGCTAACATGTCTGAAAAATGACTTACAATGATGATGTATGTGTTTTGTTTGTGAGGATGTACGCTCTTAAAAGAGCAATAATATTTAATTAAAGAGGCTGCATTATGATGAACATATATGTTAGTATAGGACGTGGGCCATTAAAAGTGAAGGTATTTCCATTATTATCATTATTATTATTATTTAAATAAACTAGAGTAAAATTTTTCTCTGACGGATTGGAACAAAATGTTAGCCTAAAGGAACTGAGGAATTCATAAATAAATAAGGAGCAGCAACCATCTTCCACCTTTGGATGATTATATTCAAATATAAGGAAAAGCAAGAAAAGATTAATCATATTGTAATAGGTCTTTCACGTAAATATATATATATATATATATATATATATATATATATTGGCTATACATGTACTATAAACATTTGTCTTTTACAAGAATAAATGTATTTTTAATCAGAAAATACTTTATATGTGACGAAGCAGAATTTTGAAATTTTCTTCTACACGCTAAAAAAAAAAACTCATTTTTTTTTTCCTTTCATTATTTCTTTACTTGCGAAAGCAAAGTGGGAGTGAGTCTTCAAGGAACTACACTTAACTTCTCTCTTTTTGGCCTTTCTTAAATATATTT
This sequence comes from Rhamnella rubrinervis, assembly GCA_007844105.2. Lineage (NCBI taxonomy): Eukaryota > Viridiplantae > Streptophyta > Magnoliopsida > Rosales > Rhamnaceae > Rhamnella > Rhamnella rubrinervis. The sequence continues at coordinate 22,830,726 of CM017578.2, forward strand.
GAACTTTTAATGAAAGTTCTAGGTACTAACAGATCAGTACGACATATAAATAAAAATTCAATTGAATGTTTATACAAATGTTGTAATTGATCCTGTTAGAAGCCTCTAATATGTTGCAATCCAAAGTGAGTCACTGAGTCTTTACTTCTGTACATACAAGCTATGTTTGATACAGGGGGTGAAGAGGGATTGAGGGAGGTCAAAAAATAAAGTGGATTATTATATCGATCTTTTTGCATTGTTCGGTATGTCAAGATTAAGAAACAAAAAAAATAATATATATATATATATATACACACACACACACACACGAGGGAAAAAGAGATGTAGAATTTAAATATATTTATAACATTATTAATTAGTTATTAAAGCTCTTCCTTCAGCAATACTTCCAATTTGAAAAATTGATTTGGAAGGATTTTCTCTATCGATCCTTTCATCCCCTCTCAGTCAACCTTTCCATTGATCTCTCCTAATGATCCTCTCATCCCCTCTCTGTCAACCTTTCCATTCATCTCTCCTAATTAACACAGGATCAAAGAAGGATTATTGATAATACACTAGAAGACCTTATAATCACTGTGAAGACGAGAAATAATCAGAGAATTTCATATAGAAATTACCACATCTGAATATTATGGCATCGAATTCGAGAAAGGATTCTGAATATAAGAGAAATGGATATGCTAGAATCCCTTCACTTGCAAATAATGAAGTTTTCTTTTCTCTTTTCTTTCTCTTTTTTATGCCTTAGATACAAAAATATTATCACCGCAGACTTGAAATCTCCGACATCAGATTAAATTGACCTAAGCTTGTGAATGTATTCTAAGCAAAACACCATTAGCAGTGTACAAGATAAGGGTCCCAACACCTACAAATCTCACACTAATATGATAGCAAAAACAAAACCAGAGCATGTAATACCAAATAATACTATTGATCATCAAATATCTAACAATACCAACATATCCAAAATGAAAAAAAAAACATAAAATTTAATCATGACAAGACACTGAAATTCCATTGAAGTACAAAATATAACTTATAATACCAACATCATAAAGACAAAGCATATTTCTCTTCAAACTTTTTGTTGGAATAAAAGGACTTGGTGAGGAAAGGTTGAATAAACAACTAAGCAAGCCAAAATTCCAATAAGAAAAAAAAAGATCCTAAAAACTCAGCTCAATAAAAGAAACCAAGCACTTTCCCACCAACATTCTTTCTCCTAGCTTCTTCGTGATCCATGATGCCCGCAGATGTCGTTAGCACAATATACCCAAACTGCAATTATTTATTCCATTTTTTCATTAGTACAACAGATAGAGACCATTTAATAGGTATTAAACAACACCAGGCCAAAAACACCAATTCAGACAAGGCTTCAATCTACAGACTCTCTAGTCCAGTCATATACCACAAAAATACAACATACTAACATCTAAGATAACTAGTCATCAATTCAACAAAAACCCATTGCAACAAACGCTTCACTCTAAACCAAATGCATCAGCACTTGATGATACAGAGCATTTGCATATTTCTAAGAGCTACTATTCATGCATAACATAATTGTTAAATTTTAGTATCAGTCAGGAGATTATATATCTGCATCTAAGCTCTAGAAACATCTAAGAAAGCGTTGAAATTTTCAATTTTGATACAATATTCATTAGCTATGCAACATCCAATCATAGACATCTGGTATAAGTTTGCAAAAAAAATTAAAAATAAAATAAAATTTGACATTTCCGTACCATTAAACACTATCATAATTTACATTTAATTCTAACCTCTCCTTTAAAAAGCCAAACAAAAAGCAAACTAAATCATAATCTCTCTTCTCGGCTGTAGCCATTTTCTCAAACAATGCGAAAAAAGGATGATAAACAATGAGTTAGTAATGCAGACCTGTCTTGAAGGAAGAAGCCTAGCAGTCCATCCTTCAATTTCTTTCACACCAACATCAAATCGAGGACTAATCACACCACATTTGTTCAGCCTTCCATTCAGTTCGACCACAATTTTGCCAGCTCTGTGATCATCAACATACTCAAATTCTCCAATATAACCTATAAAACCATTTACAATAGTAAATCAATAAAAGAAATAAAAGCATTGACAGATTCTCATGAACCTGATATGATTGATAATAAGAGTAAGAAAAAAAATCAAATAATAACAAACCATGCTTCTGCATGACCAAAAGGAACTTGATGATCACTTTTGAGGATGGCCTGATCATGACCTGTCGCTTCCCTCTCTTCTCTGCATTGTACATGCTCTTAAGAGCATCATTCAACACACTAACTCTCACCATTCTTCCAAATCAAGCTGTCGAAATTGACCCAAAACATCAAAAGGTAAGAAAACGAAATACATTTATGATATCTGGAGGTCCATTGTCACAAAGAAAGGGAACACAGGACAATAGATAAAGAAGGCATAGATATATTTCAGGGAGTGATTTGACTTCTAAATGACTGTCCTTGCAATTATAAACAAAATCCAAACACAAGCAAAGTACATTCCAACGTAACAATTTAATAACACAACCACTCAAACAAACGAATCTACTAAAAGGATAAATAAGCAAAAATTTCAATACGTATCAGTTTCAAGAAAGAAGTCCCAACAATTCCAAAGGAAACCAACCCAAGGGTTTTAGTGAGAGATCACATCGAAATAAGAAATTTAGCAAATGTGCACAAATTACATGTACAAGTATTTCGATTGCGACAAATAGATTAGACGCAGAAGACCAAAAATCAAACCACTTTCGCTTTGAAGAACAATTTATATAAATCTGGTAGCGGAAATACGCAACACTAATACGAAAGTCAACAGCAATATGTAAAATAAATAAATATATACATATATATATATATATAAACCTTCACAAAAGAGTCGTAGAGGAGCATATACACATACAGAGATCTGGTGTTCCATAGAAGGGTGGTTAAAAGCCTTACCTGAAAGCAGGGACGGCGGCTGCTACTACGGGAGTGAGAGGAGCGAAAGGAGTAGGGTTTGTGCCCTCTGGGGACTTTTAATTGGAACATCGTGGGGATAAATGTAATTCAACTTTCTTTTCCGAAAACAACCTTTGCGTGTCCTGGCCCAAAGTTTCAGCAAATTGCGCTTAGCCCAATAAAATGGTAAGCCCTAGAGAAAGCATATGGACTACTGCATACCCTCAATTTTGTACAAAATCTCAATTTCAAAATAATTTGACAGATGAAACGAGGTTGATTTAATGATATGTATTTTATATTTATGTTTTTAAAATTATGAATTAGAATCACGTTTTTTTTAAAATTAAAAATTTATAATTTTAATAATAAAAAAATTAACTTGAATTAAAAAGTCTCTATCTATGCACGTCAAATAATACTTTCTATCACAAGTGCAATTCACAATTTATTTTACATTATGAATTAATTAATTAATATGTACTTATAACACAACATATATAAGCTATGTAGTTGAAAAAAGCAGCTCTTTTAAGTTAAATATGTCTTATCTAAACTTTAACATATAAGCCATATTTGATATGTCGTTTAATATGTTGTGTTATATTAGTTTGTATTGTATTAGTATGTATTATATTGATTAATATTATATTAGTGAGATTTTATTTATTGTACATATATAAAAATAATTTCAGCATAATTTGGTTGTTATATTATAATATCATAATATTAAACAACACCATATAATTGAAATCCAATGGCGGTGATATAGAATTTAATATATATTTTCCACATAAATATATATTTATGTATTATATAATACACCTCTATTTATAGGTCATGTTTGGTATGCCGTTTAATATGTTGTATTGTATTGGTTTGTATTATATTAGTCTGTATTATACTGATTAGTATTGTATTAGCGAGATTGTATTTACTGTACATATATAAAAATAATTTCAACATAATTTGGTTGTTATGTTATAATATTATAACATTGAACAACACCATATAATTGAAATCCAAGAGTGGTGATGTATAATTTAATCTATATTTTTCACATAAATATATATTCATGTATTATATAATACACCCCTATATATTTTGCCAAATATAAAATAATATTATATAATATTATCTCACCCCATAATACACCTTTCCAAACATACCCATATAGTTTATTTCATTTTTTGGATACTTTACATGAACAATATAGTAAATTGGATTTAGTAATGATTGAAGGGGAAAATTATGATTATATTTGGAGCCATTTTAAGGTTGCTTCAGGTTTTACTCTTGGGCAACTTTTGGGCAATAACACGAGCAAAAGCTATAACTTTGCACATAACACTTGACAATGTTATATCCAGCTTCCCTTATTTTCTAAACAGATCTTTCTCAAGAACTCTCCATTAATTTTGATTGAAAACTCTTATGAATGAAAATAAGCACTTTTTTAAAAACAAAACTAACATTAAAAGAAGTTTTCTTTAGCAACAAAAGCTGCTTGTGGCTTCTCAGAAATTATGTCATACTATTTTTTCTAAAATATTTAAGGTATAAAATCAAATCATGACCATATAATTTACATGATCCTTTAATAATTTGACATGAGTTAAATTAACACCTACAGATGTGGCCTAGCAGTAAATCCCCAATGGGGCGGGGCACGAGGAGGGGCATACCAATTTCATCCCACCCCATTGCCACCTTTAACTGTTAAAAGAGTGAACTTACTGTTCTAAACTCTTATCTTATTCTGGCTGATAATTTTGGCACTAAGACTTTTTTTTATTATAAAAAAAATGTGTTAAAAGACATTATAAGTTTTTTAGTTAAGATGTATATATATATATATATATATCATGTCAACGTCAATTTTAATTCTCAATGAAGGACCACATTTCTCAATGAAGAAGAACCTATAAAAATGTTATGGTAGTTATACTGTGCCTATACTTTTCCTTAACATGCTATAATATTAGAAACATTATTCATAATATTATTAGTCGTATATATTTATTATTATTTTTAAGTAACAATCTAACAGAGAAACGCCGTGCCACCAGAAAAAAAAATGGAAGAAGAAGAAGCAGTAGTTTGGCAATACTATTAGCTAATATCGTCTGGAAAAAAGAAAACATCTGGTAAAATTATCAATCATGTGAGTTTGAGATTCATCCTTTTAACTTGCGAAAACGTGTCATACCTAACTGAAGGCAGAAAGTTCAATACAAAGTATTCATGCATTTCTTAGTATCATCAATTAGGTTTCAGAATTAGCTTTCCATATCCAAACTGTATAAACAGAATCAAGAAATCAATGCATGCGAACTTGTTTGATTTTTATCTTCAATCATTACAAAATGAAAAAATCTAGCTTGTAAATATTTCTATTGGTAAGAACGAAACAGTAGAAAATCTATGGCAATTAACAATCAAGAGATCCTTGTTACATTATACGATTTGGGAACTTCAACATTTGGTGCATCATTTGGGTTTTAATTTTTTGTAAACTCCATGACTATAAAGAGAATAATCACATCAATAGCATTCACTCTCGAACAATTTCAGAAGTTTCTTCATTCCCTCTATAGTAAAGATTTATTTTTGACCCAAAATGTTAAATTCAAAGTGCCTATCGCTCCAGCTTACTTGTTCATAGTGAAGTTCAATGATTTGGTATTCAACTAGAGCAAAGGCAAAGGTTGTGTACACTTTTCCTGGAACCTACAAATCCTTTTCAAGCAATTTGATAATCTAATCAGAATTTCTATCCTTTATATTTTCAAACTAGTCTACTAACAGCCCACCTTCCGATTGAAGAATCTCATCCTTCGATAGATCTTCGACCTATTTTTTACTTTTCTCTATATGTCATTCCTGTTCTTATTATTATGACAAAATGTATGATCTGCATTTCTCCTAGAAAAATTATTTGTGCCGGATAGTATTATCCTAAAAAAATCTATTGATGTACACCTAAATAAATTCCTCGCATGATATTAAACTGCTTAGAGGGAAAGTGCACCTAAAAGATCTAAGCCTCCCCTCATGTAACATGACAAATAAGTATATTGAGTTCTACCTAGGTATAAAGCGGGGAAAGAGCTGACCTGAAAAAGTTGATATTTGCTCCGATTACAAAAGCCATTTCTATGCCAAACTCTTAACTGTTGGAACTGTATCAAAACAGCACAAGTTTTCAACTCTCTTACTGTGTTTCCTCAATCAAACAAAGGCTCTTTTACCGGAAGGTTCATTTTCTGATGAAGAAATTTGAGTACATTTTCTCTTCCTTCCTTTATTAACAACTGCCTTAATCTTCCAAATGTCACACGAAAGGATTCCCTTCTATATCATATCCTCCATCAGCACACAAGCCTGACTAACATTACCCTTCTTACACAATCCATTTATAAGAACTGAGAATGTGTGCATGCTCGAAACAAATCACTTCATCTTCATGTACTTCCACACTTTAAGAGCCATATCTAACTTATCCCTCTCAAAAAACATCTTTATCATCATAGTGTATGTGTCTGCATCAGGCTCACAAACCTTAATCATCCTTCGAAAAACACTAAACGCCTTATCCTTCATTCCTTGGTCAATCAACCCATTTAAGATGATATTGTAAGTCCTTGAATTAGGACTAAGACCCTTGGATTCCATCTCATTCAAGACCCTATACACACTCTCCAACTTGTCCACCTTACAAAAAGCACTAATTAGGGCATTATATACAGTCGCATCAGTCTCAACACCCCTACTTTCCATCTCCTTGAAAGCGTCCACAGCATCCTGAATCCTGTTCTCAACACCACAAGTATGCACCAAAATGCTATAAATAAACGATGTAGGCCTCCGGCCATTGGACTCCATATTCCTAACAATGCCAATAGCTTCATCAACCCTTTCTCGTTAAATCTAAAAAGAAGTTGACAAATGACAAGTTCGTAATAGTCTTCCAAATTGCAAGCAAATAAGTGTAATCACCCCAAAATTGAGGGGGGTTATGATATTAACTCTCCAAATTATGCAATGTGTTTGAGTTGGTGGATATTGATTTTTTTTTTTTATATGAGTAAAAATATCTAAAACAATATTCATGATAACACTCATTACTTCAGCTCAATGCGATGCCAGGTCTGCCAATCGAAGATCAAATTGTTCTTCTATTTCTGTAAGCTCCTCTTTTAATTAGTAGTCATTAATATTATTATATAAATTAATTTCTTAACGGTTAAGTTCTAATTTCAAGCCATCTCAACAGTAAATGGATGGGAAGGCCCACAACCACAGCCTATACTCTTGCCAATTAGGGAAGGCCAGGATCCACAACCCCTATATTTAAATGGACGGGATGGGCCAGAACCAAAATCCGACCCATTGCAACCCTGCCTACTGAAAACATACGACGGAGGGCATTATTGAATTAGTAGTACAGAGAAATAATATGATTAGAGGTCATAAGAAGCGTGCTTAGCCTAGAAGACAAAATTTGCATTCAAGTTTAATGAAATTCTATTACCCAAAAAAAAAAAAAAAGTTGAAATTTTGCAATTTTTTACATCCCTTTCTAAAATTTACAATCTGCTTGTGACATACTACAGTCCTATTGTTGAGATTTTGTTCTTAAATCAACAAGCTGTAACTAGGTAAATGCCGGCATCAATGCCAAGATAAAGTACAGATTACTAGTAAAAAAATTAAATTAATTCTTTGACTACTGTTCCAATCATATATAGAGGTAGAGATTACTAGTATATTTGTAAATTTCTTAGGCATATATGCTTTATATTTGTATCTTTCACATGTTATAACCTAACTTTTACTAATTATATCTAAATTTGTATTCATCATATCTGCTCAACCCTAACCTTTTTCTTAGTTTCTGCAACCTACCCACAATGAGAAAATGATGGAGATCAAACACTAAACTTAACAAAAGCAGGAAAGCTTTGCCCATATCCATCAAGCCTCTCCTACTTTTCTCAATACTTTGATAAACATGGAACCCTCCAATTGCAGAAAAGAATGCACCAGAAAGTTTCATTCACCAATTATACAACAGAAATGATAGCAAACAGGAAATGTAACAAATGCCAGTGTTACTATGAAATGAAATGCCAGAATTGAATATGTTAATCTAAACGATCTTAATAGCTTCAAGCAACTTTGTGGTTCGTTCAATCCTTCACCAACATCGACAATTTTGAGCTTTGGAGATGCAAACTACGAGATTGTGCGATCCCAGCTCTCTTTTGTGTGTCTGTGTATGCCTGTGTCAATGAGAGATGTCCAGGTAACAGAAGCACAAGGTCATAACTATTCCCTCAAAATATGTAGCACACACAACCAAATTAATCAATTTACGAGAACACCTCTGCCAAGAGAAACTAGATCACAAAATGAATCCTACCAAAGAGTTCACTCAAACATCATGAACTAAATGGCCATAGTACTGCATTGATTGCAGCCTGTGCACCTGATAGATAAAAAAAAATGTTGCATCTTTGCTACTCTTTTCTTGGATTCAAATAAATTTATTATAGCAGAAATCCATCAGAAATATTATAGTTTAAACCTTAAATAGAAAGCATATTCATCCAAGGAATTTTCATCAGTACAGAGTGAAAAGCACATAAAATTCAATCTTAGTGTCAAAATTTCATGTTCTAAAAGGCAATATAAATAAAAAATAAAGCTCTTTTATCTGCTGTAGATCTTACCAAATATCCATGTTGTCAACCCTTGTTTGCATACTGAACACAAATATTCCAGCCATCCAGTAACTGATGAGAAGATAAATTGATAAGTTTTTTCTGCAGTCAAAATAAGCAACTGAACATAGACAATTTTAATTCCAAAATAAGAATAACAATGATTTAATAAAATTAACTGACCATCCATTTCTTTTAGAGCTATGCTGGCTGTAGACTCAAAATTAAACTACAAAAACCAATATCCTTTTGATTTCCCACTCTTGTGATCACATATTACTTTAACTGCACAAAAAAAAAAGGCATAGCATTCCCTTAAAAGAAATATTTGATCTTTGAAGAAAACAAATTCACCATCTTATCCAAAAGCATCCTTTAGAACAGGTTCATTACTATCATAGGAAAGACCTACAATTCCAAACACATATCTAAGTGAAGACTTATGATGTGGTAGTTATATCACAGATAAGATGAAGTTTGGAAGGTAGTAGAAGACACTTAAGATTCCAAATTATAGAAATTGTTTTTTAGTTTAAAGTTATTAGAATCCAAGTACTTCTCCAGAAAACAAAATTAATCCTGTAATGGTTCTGTACAGAAGCATACTACTATGCTAAATAGGGTGCCAAACCAAAACATGCAATCATCGTCTCTCCACTAACCAAGGAAAAGGAAGGTTACTAAAACTACTATAAGAAATTTAACATATTATATGCTAAATTAAAGTTAAATTCTTCTTCTCTTGAAGTGTTATGAACCTCAAATTCTAGGACTCTAATTAAAATCTGTTTTCATTAATTACATTCATTTAGCTTGTATCACATTCATACCAGGATTAGTGATTACATTGCCAATTTTCTCTATGGATGCAAACCAAGCAGTCATATGGTCAAGTCAAGGATTTGGTGGTTACCCAGTTCAATCTCAATGCGCTTTTAAACAATCATGCATGCTTCTGAATTGGATTTGAAGCAAAACAGCTCTCAGATTTCGTTTTGGTTATTGTTTCCACAGAGCTATAGAAAATTGTTAACTAATCATTAATCCTGCCTTCCATAAACTTCATTTTAGCAACTGGTAATAAGACTTTGAAATGAAAAACTAATTTTTGCTCAAATAAACGTAATTTAAACACATATATAAGCTCTCATCTAATACCATTATTCCCATTATATACTAGCAAAAGTTTTAAAGGAAAATTAAAAATTCCCCTAAAAAAAATTTAAAGGGTTCAAAATCGTAAATAACAAAGCTCTTGACCAACTTAAGCCCATGTTTGGTTGCCGAGAAGATCGATGAAAACACAGATAAAAAAAATTCTAAGTACAATTATCATATGCAAAACAATCAACTAAACAAAATCGAAAAAGCTCATCCTCAATTGTAAACCCCCAGCCCATGCATCAAGTAGATCACTAATCATATCTTATTAACAGAAGAAACTATTGAAAAACCATAAGTCATAAGCCGTCTAGAACACCCTAAACATATCTGCTTACCATCTTCGTGGACTAGGCTCTACGGTTCTTGCCGGACTTGGGATCATCGGCTTTCGATGTGGCAGAGGATGTATATATATATACGAAAATAACCTTATCTACTTCACCATAAAAAATAAATAAATAATAAAAATAATTTTGAGTATTTACCAGAAATTATTAAGTAGATACAAAAGCCATTTCTATGCCAAACTCTTAACTGTTGGAACTGTACCAAAACTGCACAAGTCTTCAACTCTCTTACTGTGTTTCCTCAATCAAACAAAGGCTCTTTTACCAGAAGGTTCATTTTCTGATGAAGAAATTTGAGTACATCTTCTCTTCCTTCCTTTATTAACAACTGTCTTAATCTTCCAAATGTCACACGCGAAGGCCGGATTCCCTTCTCTATCATATCCTCCATCAGCACACAAGCCTGACTAACATTACCCTTCTCACACAATCCATTTATAAGAACTGAGAATGTGTGCATGCTCGGAACAAATTGCTTCATCTTCATGTACTTCCACACTTTAAGAGCCATATCTAACTCATCCCTCTCAAAAAACATCTTTATCATCATAGTGTATGTGTCTGCATCAGGCTCACAAACCTTAATCATCCTTCGAAAAACACTAAATGCCTTATCCTTCATTCCTCGACCAATCAACCCATTTAAGATGATATTGTAAGTCCTTGAATTAGGACTAAGACCCTTGGATTCCATCTCATGCAAGACCCTATACACATTCTTCAACTTGTCCACCTTACAAAAAGCACCAATCAGGGCATTATATACAGCCACATCAGTCTCAACACCCCTACTTTCCATCTCCTTGAAAGCGTCCACAGCATCCTGAATCCTGTTCTCAACACCACAAGTATGCACCAAAACGCTATAAATAAACGATGTAGGCTTACAACCACTGGACTCCATATTCCTAACAATGCCAATAGCTTCATCAACCCTTCCTGCCTTGCATAGAACATCAACCAGAATACCATAAGTTACAACATCAGGTTTACAACCACGATTCACCATTTCTCTAAAGACCTCCCTGGCCTTAGGTAAATTGGGTTCTTTTCCCCACCCATCAATCAGAATACTATAAGTCTTTGAATCCGGCACAAAGCCATCTATCAATTTATCAAATATCTCCTGGGCTTTCCTCACATTCTTAGACTTACACAAAGAGCTCAACAACCCATTAAACGCTACTAGATTCCGTGGAACATCGTATTTCTCCATGACATTGAATGTGTAAAGAGCCTCATCCACCTTGTGAGCCCTAGTGTACATCCGCATAATAATGCAGAAAGTTTCCACATTCAGCAACCCACTGGACTTCATACTGTTCACCAGCTCCCACACCATCTGGTACTGCCGTATCTTGGCTAGAGACTTAATCATGGCATGGTAGGCCTTGATGTTGTGCTCGTAGTTCCGCTGCTTGTCAGCCCAAGCGAAGAATCGGTAGGCTAGCATACCGGCATTCTCAAACCTTCTGAGGACTTCCTCTACGATTTCCGGCAACACTCTAATGCCACTTTGATCGAGGACTATGTCAACTGTGGAAATTGGGGTACTTGTCATGATTTTATATATTCTCGTTGTGGGCTCTGAAACTTCCCTCGTTATTGACTTCGTGGAACTGTGCCTTTTGCCCAAATACAGAAACTTGGTGCCAAAATTGTGGATTTTGGGGTTCATATTGTTTGAGGCGATTTGGAATCAGAGACTCACCCAAAAAATCCTTTTAATTGACACTAACAACCAAGATTGTTAGAAGGGTTGCAATAGGTCGCCTCCATATAAACCAAGCACCAGACTAGGCGGCAGCTATGGCGAATCTGCATAGGCAAAGAGATGAGCTATATAGAACTTAAATTTAAATAAATAAAAACATATGTACAAAATATGAATGTTAAAAGACAATATTACTCGTTAAATCTAAAAAGAAGTTGACAAATGACAAGTTCATAATAGTCTTCCAAATTGCAAGCAAATAAGTGTAATTACCCCAAAATTGAGGGGGGTTATGATATTAACCCTCCAAATTATGCAATGTGTTTGAGTTAGTGGATATTAATTTTTTTTTTTATGAGTAAAAATATCTAAAACAATATTCATGATAACACGCATTATTTCAGCTCAATGCGATGCCAGGTCTGCCAATCGAAGATCAAATCGTTCTTCTATTTCTGTAAGCTCCTCTTTTAATTAGTAGTCATTAATATTATTATATAAATTAATTTCTTAAGGGTTAAGTTCTAATTTCAAGCCATCTCAACAGTAAATGGTGGGAAGGCCCACAACCACAGCCTATACTCTTGCCAGTAGGGGGAGGCCAGGCTCGACAGCCCCTATATTTAAATGGACGGGATGGGCCAGAACCAAAATCCGACCCATTGCAACCCTACCTACTGAAAACATATGATGTAGAGCATTATTGAATTAGTAGTACAGAGAAATAATATGATTAGAGGTAAATGCCGACATCAATGCCAAGATAAAGTACAGATTACTAGTAAAAAAATTAAATTAATTCTTTGACTAATGGTTTTAGGAGTTATAACTATTGTGGAATCTGTTATGCACGTTAGCTTTCAATCTCTCTTTTGGGTTTCTAGGAAGTTACATAAGAATAGCAAAGGGACGTGAAGACGGACCAACACCGACATAGCAATCAATTTCTATTTTATTTATCTTTGTTTTTAGCTTAACCACAGTTATTAATTTATTTTTTTTACTATTGTTTATCATTTTTGTTATAAAATCTTTTTCCTATTGTTTATCATTTTTGTTTAATTGAATTTCTTATGAAAGATCTGTCTCTTAAAATATTTAATTTTTTTTATTTGATTATTAATCAGATTTACACATTCAATTTATTTGTTCATATTTTCTCTTAAATTAATTATTAATTTGATAACGCATGCCCACACCCATTATGTTTCTCAAATATAGTCAATAAGTAATTAAAATTATTGAAAATTTATGTATAAAAAAGACGGAAGAATATGTGGTCCAACAAATAATTAAAATTATTGAAAATTTAGGTATAAAAATGAAGAAAGAAGTCCCAACAATTCCGAAGGAAACCAACCCAAGGGTTTTAGTGAGAGATCACATCGAAATAAGAAATTTAGCAAATGTGCACAAATTACATGTACAAGTATTTGGACTACGACAAATAGATTAGACGCAGAAGAACAAAAATCAAACCACTTTCGCTTTGAAGAACAATTTATATAAATCTGGTAGCGAAAATACGCAACACTAATACGAAAATCAACACCAATATGTAAATATATATATATATATATATATATATATAAACCTTCACAAAAGAGTCGTAGAGGAGCATATACACATACAGAGATCTGGTGTTCCATAGAAGGGTGGTCAAAAGCTTTACCTGAAAGCAGGAACGGCGGCTGCTACTACGGGAGTGAGAGGAGCGAAAGGAGTAGAGTTTGCGCCCTCTGGGGACTTTTACCAGGAACATCATGGGGCTAAATATAATTCAACTTTCTTTTCCGAAAATAACCTTGCGTGTCCTGGCCCAAAGTTTCAGCAAATTGCGCTTAGCCCAATAAAATGGTTAGCCCTAGAGAAAGCGTATGTACTACTACATACCCCTCAATTTTGCACAAAATCTCAATTTCAAAATAATTTAACGACAGATGAAATGAGGTTGATTTAATGATATGTATTTTATATTTATATTTTTAAAATTATGAGTTTGAATCACGCTTTTTTTTAAATTAAAAATTTATAATTTTAATAATAAAAAAATTAACTTGCTAAATTCCTCAACCTCTTTTCTTTTAAAATATTCTAACTTATTTTTTTCTTTCGATATTGACACATGATTTTAGCCAGTAATTACATTACAAATAGGAAATTTTGATAGTAGATTGACGAGTCACCAGTGCTTCAGTCAAAAACATTAAAATAATAAAAATAATTATTGGAAGGAACAAAGTTAGAACGAACTTACCAAAGTGAAAAAAATGAGCTATAAAAATAATAATAAAAGAATTACTTTCTTAACTTAAATCTATGAAAAACGAGATTTCGTTTGAAAAAGAATCCCTTTCAATTAAAAGTCTGCCTGGACTGCTTGCTCAGACAATACAGTGTCTCAAGCCAGCAACGATTTAAATGAGTTATGGTATCCAACGTAATCTGTGCTGTAATACAATCTACTTGAAATAATTTTATATTTTTCCCAACAAACTAACATGAACAACAAAACTTGCTGAATTGCGTAATCACAAACGGCGAGAAAAACCTTCGTTCCCATTAGATTGTAAATGCACGATTTTCTAGCATTTTATTAATTTACTCACTTGTTTCTTGGAATTAAAAAACAATAACCTTTATTTTATTATTATTATTATTTTTTTCTCCTAAACATTTCAAAATGGAAATAAAAAGCTCAAAAATTGTCCGCCCGCGCAGCCACGAAATTTGCAGGTTTGTCTGAAACTTAAAAGTTTAAGCGTAAACCCAAAACGACTGCAGTATAATCAAAGGCCACCGTTTTGTAGATTGTAATTGAAGTAAAAACACTCCTAATCGTTCATTCTCCAGCAAAACTTCAAATACTATTAACATTATAAGCGTAGGCCAAGTTTATAAACCACTATTTCAATTCCTGCATTAGAAACGTACAGATCCGGAAGACCTCGTTCTACAAACCATAAAGTAGATAAAAAAAAATTAACAATAATAAAGAAGAAAAAAAAGGATAGACATTTACTGTTAAACCACCTAAACCTAAGCACATAGACATATCTAATCTACAATCTTCAGCGCCACCACCGCCAAACAAGCCGATCCAGGAATCAGATCGCATTCAAGAGCTTGTAAACTTGGTCACCGCCTTAGTCCCCTCTGACACCGCGTGCTTCGCAAGCTCACCGGGGAGCACAAGCCTCACAGCAGTCTGGATCTCACGGGAAGTGATGGTGGGCTTCTTGTTGTACCTAGCGAGCCTTGAAGCTTCCTGAGCGAGCTTCTCGAAGATGTCGTTGATGAAGCTGTTCATGATACCCATGGCCTTGCTTGAGATCCCGATGTCTGGGTGAACCTGCTTCAGAACCTTGAAGATGTAGATCTTGTAGGTCTCCGTGCTCTTCTTCACCCTCTTCTTCTTCTTCTCTCCAGCGGCGGCTCCGCTTTCCTTCGGCAGCTTCTTGCCGGCTTTCGGCTTCTTCTCGGCCGGAGCCTTCTCCGCGACTGCGGACTTCTTCTCCTCAGCCGGCTTCTTCTCTGCTGGTTTCTTGTCAGCCTTCGGAGCCATCGGATTCGAAGATTTCTAGAGAGAGAAAATCGAGGGTTTGGTTCAGGGAGACAGTAAAGTTGGAGCAGATAAGGAACCACGCAAAATTTGGATATTTAATTTTGAAGGAATGCGTTTCGATTATATAGAGAAGGGTGAGAGATTTTTATTTGCTGATTTGGGAGTCACGCGGATCGCTGGCCTGGCTATTGTTCTATCCATTGGATGGTTCTGATTAAATGGGAAAAAGAACGGTGTTGATGGGTTTTTGAATTGATACTCTGTATGCAGTTGAGGATTGTTGATCTGGCATTTATACGGGCCGCAGTTTGACTAATCGATGACATCATCTGGCGTGGACCATCATGTGGATTTTTCATTTATTTTTTAGTTTTACTAAGATCCTGCTTTGGCATACTTTTATTAATGTAAAAGTGTTTTTTATTAAAAAATAAAAACATTTTCAAATATATCTGATAAAAAAAATATTAAAGCACTTTCTGTATTAAATGATAGTTTTAAAATATCTAAAATAAATTCTTTTTTATTTTTAAAATTTCATCTCATAAAATTTTTTTACACTAATATTTTATATAATAAAAAATTATAATATGGAGAGTCAGTTATAAATAATAATAAATTATAAATTTTTTAGGTATTGCTTTAAAAATTTATATTTATATAATAATAATTATATATATTATAAAAATATATATATTTTATTATATTAAATGTTTAAAATGAAATAAAATATTTATCTAAAGTTATTTAAGATAATAATTTATATTTTATAATTTCTATCATATTTTTAAATTTATAAATATGTGGTAACTCACCAATATGTATTTATTGAATTTACATTAAAACAAAATATTAAAGATAATGCAATTTAGATTTTTAATATAACTTTGTATATTTCAATACTACACGGATACGTGTATTATTTGTTTATAAATATATTAATATCTTTTATCAATGTATATATGTTTTGAGACTTAAAATGTTATATTAATTAATTATTATATATTTTACTTCTATGCAATTTATACTATAAATAACTAAACTACATCTTTATTGAGTTATAATCTCATAAAATTTATTTGGTCTCAATAGTATGACTATAGAGAAATTTTACTATATTTTATATTTAATTTTTTTTATTTAGTTAAGGGTTTATAATTTTTAAAAATTTATCACAATTAATAAGACTTTTTATTTTTAAAAATCAAACTTCTTCATATATTTCTAAAATACTTTTTATAATTCACTATCAAATACAAACTATTTTATGATTGAAGTATTTTTTTTGACTAACGTACTATGTATAAAAATCACCATTTATTTTAGTAGGGTAAAAAAGGCAATGAATTTGGAATTACATACCTTATTTAATTGAAACTCTAATGGAGAACAGAAGGAGAAGTGAAGAATGGATAGACTCTAAACTCTAAAGTAGAGTAGTTGTACTCATAGATTAAAATATCAAAAAAATTTAGGAAGTTTTATGGAAATTTTTGTATTTTTGAAGTATAAAAATTATTTTTTAGACCAAAATTAAAATAAAAAATGGTTATAATTTCTGTAATTTCTATCTAAATTTTCTATATTTTTATATTTTTGTTAAAATTTCTATGTTAATTCATTCAAAATTTTAAAAAAAAAATTAAAAATATTCATTAATTTTATAAATAAATTCGTTGAATAACCTTTTAGGGGTGGTTTTCATGTAAAAACCGTCATCTAAGCTAAAATAAACTCATACTGATGGCTTATAAAGAAAACTATTTTCTAAAATGAAAAATCTTTTAGGATAGCCTTTTGCAAAACCAATCCTTTAAACTATTAATTTGAGAAATTAAAAAAATATATATATTTAATTTAAGAATAATCTTAAAGGATGGTTTAAAAAAAAAACTAGTTCTAAGGTGAAAACTTTTTAGGATGGTTTAAAAAAAAAAAACTATCCTCTAAAATATTATTTATTTAATAAATTTAAAAATATTTAATTAAGGATGGTTTATAAAGAAAATCATCATAATACACAACAAGAAGATGAATTTTTTTTCTATAAATTTTGAATCAATGAGGGGTTAGAGGTAGATATAACCCTTATTCAATGGATATTTATAAAATATTAGCAAATAATAATTCATGAATATATTTTTAAATTCAATACAAAGTCAACCACTATCATATTCATATTATAATTATCAACAACAATTATATATAATATCAAATCTATATAGTTAGCATATATATGATTTTAGGAGTTATAATTATTGTGGAATCTTTTATGCACGTTAGCTTTCAATTCTTTTGGATTTCTAGGAAGTTATATAGGAATAGCATATAGGAATAGCATATAGGAATAGCAAAGGGACGTGAAGGTAGGCCAACACCAACATATCAATCAATATCTATTTTATTTATCTTTGTTTTTAGCTTAACCATAGTTATTAATTTTTATTTATTTTAATATTGTTTGTCATTTTTGTTATTAATTTTTTTTTATTGTTTATCATTTTTGTTCAATTGAATTTCATATGAAAGATTTGTCTCTTAAAAAAGTTATATTTTTTTTTCATTTGATTGTTAATCAGATTTGCACATTCAATTTATTTGTTCATATTTTCTCTTTAATTAATTTGAAATTTGATAATGCATGCCAGCACCCATTATGTTTCTCAAATATAGTCAATAAGTAATTAAAATTATTGAAAATTTATGTATAAAAATGAAGGAAGAATATGTGGTCCAATAAATAATTAAAATTATTGAAAATTAGGTATAAAAATGAAGAAAGAATATGTGGTTAATTATAATTAAAACATTATGTTTCTCAAATATAGTCAATAAGTAATTAAAAGTATTGAAAATTTATGTATAAAAATGAAGAATATGTGGTCCAATAAATAATTAAAATTATTGAAAATTTAGGTATAAAAATGAAGAAAGAATATGTGGTTAATTATAATTAAAATAGAAAATTTACTAATGTGCATGTAGCTGTCAAATCTTATAATGTGGCAACTGCACTCGAAGTTTAAAATATCAGCATCAATGGGAATATTAAAGGTAAAAAATATGAAAATATCAGTAAAAATATTGGTGTAAAATACAATATGCTTACTGAGAAGGATGAGCTTCAAGGCTCATTTTCATTGAAAGTAAACTAAGTTCTTACAAAGGAAAATTGAAAGAAAACCAAATATTCAAGCTATCTCCCTGTAACTATGGCTGCTAACGATATATGCTTCCACCTTACAATGAAATTTCAGACGCTGTCGTATTTAGAAATGGACATAACAAAATAAAACATAATAACAATAATAGAGTAAACTAATAAGAAATGGGTTGCTGGACTGTGTATCGAATTGGACTTGGGCTTCACTTCATCAGATCCTCCCCACTGAAGAAGAACTTGTCCTCAAGTTTTGTAAATTGTCGGAAACATCATCGAATGTAGAAGGGAAAAACTTTGAAAGGTCAACAAAATTGAATATGGCAAAGATGTTCCAATTAGGTGGGATGTCCACAATATAAGCATTATCATTGATTTTGGACTTAATCTGAAATGGATCGTACTTTTTAGGCTTGAGTTTGGAGTATTCACCCACTGGAAATCTATGTTTCCTCAAGTGAACCATAACTAGGTCTCCTGCTTGGAAAATATTTTGGCAACGATGATCATCAACAACTACTTTATACTTAGAATTAGATTCTTGTAGCTTTAGTCAAACGTCCTCAATGGTTTTAGTGATTCTCTCAACCAAAGTATCAGTGTCCCTGTTTTTAGCATGTGGCAAAAGCAACAAGTTAGTGGTGTGACTAAGAACCTTGGTATAGACAATCTCAAAAGGAGACTTCTCAGTAGACCGATTTACCATAGAATTAAAGGCAAATTCAACTTAAGGTAGAAAAAGATCCCACTGCTTGGGAGTGTTATCGGCAAGGCTTCATAACATAGAACCTAGAGTTCGATTACCAACTTCAGTTTGATCATCGAATTGGGGATGGTAAGCACTAAATATAATTCAAAGTTGTATCAAAACGCTGCCAAAGGACTTTTCAGAAATGACTGAGAAACTTCACATCTCTATCTAAAGCGATGGTCTTGAGGACACCATTGAAACGAACTATTTCTTTGAAAAACAAACTTGCTACAAACTTGCAAGGAAGAAAATATGTCATTTTACTGAATTTGTCAACTACTACAAAAATGGAATCAAAATGTCTAGGTGTCTTAGGCAAACCTAAGACAAAATCCATACTCAAATCCTTCTAAATGTGTTTAGGAACTGGCAAAGGAGTATATAAGCTAGTGTTTTGAGTGTTACCTTTTGTAGTTTGATAAATAAAACACCGTTGGACAAAACAAGAGATGTCCCTCTTCATATGTGGATAATAAAATCTATCTTCCAACAAGCAACGTCTTGTCCCTCCCTGTATGGGTAGCCAAACCGCCAGAATGAAATTCTTGAAATAACCTATCCCGGAATGAACTTCGTGGAATGCAAAGTTGATTGCCATGAAATAGATATCCCTGTTGAATATGAAAACATCTTGCTGGTTTATGGTTTTGACATTTGCTCCAGATTGCTGCATAATTTGTATCCCTTTTGTATTGATATTGGAAATGATCAAAACCTTCAATGAGAGTTTCCATAGTTGTAAGTAAGAGTGCATGTCTGCTAAGTGCATCAGCAACTTGATTTTGACTACCAAATTGTAGTGGAAGGCATAGTGAAAAGTTTCTATAAAAAGAATCCAGCGAGCATGCATTCTTTGTAGATTTTTCTGAGATTTGATAAATTGTAGGGCCTGGTGCTCACTGCGGAGAATGAAAGACTTGTTGTGGAAATAGTGCTCCCATTGCTTGAAAGATCGGAAAACAACATAAAGTTCTTGTTCATAGGTAGTCCACCGTTGTCTTGCTTCATAAAGCTTTTCATTAAAATATTCAACTAGTCTTCCTTCTTGCATAAGGACAGCTCCTACACCAAGCATAGAAGAATCAGTTTCAACTTCAAACAATTTACCAAAGTTAGGTAAAGCCAAAACGGGAGCTGTAGTTAATTTAATCTTCAAGATTTCAAAAGCTTGTTGTTGAGATTCACCCCAATGAAATGCTCATTTCTTTAGACAATCAGTTATTAGAGCTGCAATCCGACCAAAATCTCGAATAAATCTTCAATAGAATGTAGCCAACCCATGGAAGCTGCGAACTTCAGTGAGTGAGCTTTGAGGTGGCCAATCCAATATTGCTTTCACTTTCTTACTGTCCATTTGGATTCCCTCTTTGCTGATGACAAATCCTAAAAAGAAAAGTTGTGAAATAAAGAATTCACACTTTTTGAGATTTAAATAAAGCTGATTCTCTTTCAAAAGTTCAAACACCTCCCTAATGAATTGTAAATGTGTAGAATAATTTTGACTATAAATGAGAATATCATCAAAATACACTACCACACATTTTCCAACAAGGGTTTGAGAACCTAATTCATTAATCGTATGAACGTGCTTAGTGCATTCGATAAGCCAAATAGCATTACAAGCTAATCAAATAATCTTTCTCGAGTCTTGAAAGTCGTCTTCCACACATCTCCTAGTTGGGTCCGTATTTGATGGTAACCACTTCTTAAATCCAACTTACTAAACACTTGAGAACCATGCAATTTATCAAACAAATCTTCAAGTCGAGTGATTGGGAAACTATATTTCACTGTAATCTTATTGATAGCCCTACTGTCCACACACATCCTCTAGCTCCCATCTTTTTTAGAACCAACAAAACTACGACAACATTGGGATTCAAGCTTGGCCTTATCAAATTTTTCAATAGCAAGTCATCAACTATTTATTGTAGAATCTCATGCTCCCGAGGACTCATTTTGTAATGTGGAAGATGTGGAATACTTGCTTCAAGTACCAAATCATTATATGTTAGACATCTCTCATAGGAGGGAGCTGATTTGGAAGTTCTTCATCCCAAATACAAAAGTACTTCTGTAATAACGACTTTAATTCACATGGTATATTGTCACCGTCTTCTTGTATTTGTTTGCCTAGTAGAATCATAACCATTTTTTTAAAGCAAATAATGTTCAAATTCTGTTTCAGAAACCACTAACAGTGTTGCTATTGTAATGTCAGATGGTATAGCTTGAATTGGCTTAGCAATAGTAGGAACCAGAATGATTTTCTTTCCTTACAATGAAAATTGTAAGTGTTATCAAGCCCCCAGTGCAAAGTTGGTCTATCATATTACCATGACCTTCCTAGCAATAAATGACAGGCTATCATGTCAACTACATTACAGTCTACTATATCTTGATAAAAATTTTCAATCGAAAATTGAACCTTTCAAGTTTCTGTGATCATCAGTTCACTTCCTTTGTGAATCCATCTTATTTTATAAGGTTTAGGATGTTTGTCTGTAGGTAAGTCAAGTGTTTAAACTACAGCCTTGAAAATTATATTTTCACAACTTCCACTGTCAATAATCACTTCATAGACTTTGTACATTTTGTTTTAAATAAATTGTGTCTTTGAGTAGCAATTGGTTGTCTAAGTGACAACAATACTTTCTGGATAACACAATTTACTTGTTCTCTTTAATCCTCCAAAACTACAATTTCCTCCTCTTCAAATTCTTCTTCTTGCTCCCAGACTTCATCAACAACATTGACCATTTTCCTCTATGGACAGTCACTAGACTTGTAACTCGATTAATTACATTTGTAACATTTTCTAGGGATTGGTCTAGAATAAGGGTTTTGGTTTTGCTAGATCTGAGGAATTGATTAATTAAGCGGTATTATTTGCACCTTATTTTGGTTTTGATATGGGACATTAGCTTTTGAAGAGGTAGAAATTTGATTTTGAATTGCTGGTGAATTTCTAGCTTTGGTTTGTAGATTGGTTTGAGTATTCGAGAAATATGGAGGCTTGTCATTTGGAGGTTCTGAAAAAACTCTTCTTGGGGGATTGGTTTTTGAGTATAACTGAGCCAATTTGCTTTCAGCCTTCTTTGCAAAATTGATAGCTTCACTCATTGTCCAAATAGTGTTCATTGCCAACTCATTCATAATGGAATATTTGAGTCCACTAATGAACCTAAACACCTTTTGAACCTCTGTCTCTGCCAAATTCAGCCTAGCACCCAATTTATAAAATTCATTCACATAATCTGAGACGAATTTATACATTTGGTTGTAGCTCAAGTATTGTTGGTACAGAATTTGTCATAGTCTGGTGGTAGATACATCCTTTGTACCAGCTGCTTCATTTTGTCCCAGGTATAGATTGGTCTCTTGCCCTCTCTTCTCCTAGTAAGTTGCACTTGATCCCACCAAACAGAAGCCCCGCCTCTCAATTTATATGCCACAATTTTCGCTTGTTGTTCTTCTTTAGTTCCTATATAATTAAAAAATTGTTCCACAGTTCTAAGCCAAGCAAGGAAATCTTCAATGAGTAATAAACCATCAAAAGTGGGGAAATTCAATTTTAGTTTGTAACTACGAAGAGCCATCTGATGGAATTGTTGTTGATTTTGATTTCCTTCAAATAATTCAGCCACATCTTCATCTGAACTATCTTCTATGTAGTTGAACTATTGATTGTGGTTTGGTCGACATGGATACCTTCTATGATCATATATAGGGGGACCAGGGGCTGAGTTGTGAAAGTGTTGAGAGAAATTTTGTGGGAAAGGTTGTGGTTGGTGAATTGGTGGGGGCATTGGTAGTTGTTGAAGATTTGTAAGAAGATTTGGCTGAAAATTTGTTCATGTATGTGGGTGTGGATGTGGTCTTGGAATTTGGTGTGTTTGTTTATGAAATTGTTGGGTGTTATTGGGTTAATAAAGTTGAAACTGTGATGGGTGCTCCACCGGACATGGTGGAGGAATAGCTCCCTCATGATCCTGTTGGGCTTGGGGTGACGATGGAGATGCTTGATTTAACTCAACTCGAATTGTTTCAAGCATCATAAGCACCTCTTATGAAAGAACTGCAAACTTATGCTCAATTCTACCTTCAAGATGAGTGAATCACGAATCAACGTGGGCCATGACATGATCATTGTCGTGAGATGATTGAGAAGCTTCACCGCCGCGATTCTGAAACTTCCTGCCTACCCGTGTAAAACATAATGTGCTTATGGAGAAGGATGAGCTTCAAAGCTCATTTTCATTGAAAGTAAACTAAGTTCTTACAAAGAAAAATTGAAAGGAAACCAAATATTCAAGCTATCTCCCTGTAATTATGGCTACCAGCAATATATGCTTCCACCTTACAACAAAATGCCAGATGATGTCGCATTTAGAAATGGACATAACAAAATAAAGCATAATAATAATAATGGAATAAACTAATAAGAAATGGATTGTTGAACTGTATATAGAATTGGACTTGGGCTTCACTACATCAAATATCGATATCGATAAAATTACAAAAAAAAAAAACGAAAATTAATAAAAAAATATAAATTTTTTTAATAAAATTCAAAATATGCTTATTTATTATCAACTTTATCAATTTAACTATAAAAATTAAACAAATATTAAGTTGAAATCATATTTCTCATAATTAAGAGACCTATACCACTCGTTAACAGAAATAAAAATATTATTATTTTTTGTGACGAATTATTCATTAATTAGAGTGATAATAAATTATCCATTATTTAATAACTTTAAAATAATGTAACACTATTATTATACAAATTGAAAAAAAAAATATTTTTATGTCATTTTAGAGCGTGGTTATGTTTCTAAAATCGTCTTCTAAGGTGGCTTTTCGTTCAAGAGTGCATTCTGGTCCTATATATATTCATTTAATAGAATTGAATTTATCACATATCAATATTTTTAAAATAATAATGTAAAACAATTATTATACAATTTTCAAATGTTTTAACCAAAAGATGAGTTAATAGAAGAACTAGAGTGTATAAAAGGGTGACTTAGAGTGTATTTGGGGACCTAAAAATAGAAGAAAAGTCAGGTAATCCTAGGGCACCGATGTGGTACTAGCCAAGAATATTCTGACGCTCAAGTCAGTAATTGGAAGATGTAGAAGAATTTATTGAGTAAAGTTTCAGTAAGGTCATACAACGTACTTGAGGGGAATTATCCTTGAGGCTTTTATAGATAAGTGTTTCTTACTCACCACATATCTACTTTCTCATGCACCTACCTCCTAAGATAAGGTGGTAGTAGTTTCCATAATGGAGGGTGATAGTGGAAGTAGAAAATGGAAGCATAACTTATAGTAAGATAGCATATCTAGTGCTACATATAGTATATGTGGTAGTAAAAGATGTGTAGCTCTTGAGTAATTATCATAGATGTGGGAGAAGTGGTTAGTCTGCAAGCTCCCACTTTGTGAGTGGTTAGTGTATAATTGGTCAAAGTGTGAGAATGTTTCTCTTTTAAGGTGCTTCCTAGTGTGGTTAATATAAAATTTGGGTTGGATTGGATTGTTTAAACACTATGCCTTAATAATTGAGCCATGTTTAATTGGACTTAGTAAAAACACTATAACATTTGCCCCTCGCTACCAAGATTGATAATTATTTAATTTATAAACGAAAATAACTATTGCAAAGTTGTATGTGTATTATATGACTTTTGAGATAAAAAAAAATGAATAATGGGCATAAAGGTAGCCGCGCATTGGTGCACTAGGTATGGGTGCTCAAGGCACTATTGTTAAGACACTGGTGCTCTAGGTACTAGGCCTTTTTGGGCAATGCAAGATTCCTTAGCACACTTCAAGTCTTTTTGGGCAACGTAAGATACAAACAATTTGTTAATTAAAACATTAATAAAAAAATAATTATAATTTGAAAAAAAAAATAAGAAGATGTTTTTATACTTTAGTACTTGGACGTACATATAAATATAATAATTATAAATTAAAAAAAATATTTATATTGCACTTAATACTTATATATAATATCTGAAAGTATATGATAATTATAATTTTTTTAAAAAAATATTCATGTTGTACTTTTGTATATGTTGTGAAAGCAAACTATTTTTTGTAATAATTAAAAATATTATATATTTTATAAAATTTCATAAAAAAATAATAAATATTTTTAAAAATTTTATTAAAATTTATACAGAAATTTTAGTGAAAATTATAAAAATTTTGACAAAATTATAAAGAAATTAACATATAAATTTTACCAAAAATATCACAGAAATATTAAAAAAATATAAAAAAATTTACCAGAAATTACAAAAATATAAAAATTATAATTATTTTTTATTTCGTGGATAATTTTCATACTTTCAAAATATTAATTTTTTAAAAAAATTACATAATTTTTTTGGATATTTTAATCTTTGACCGCAGTTGCAAGCAAAGAATTTCTAATAAGGAAATGTAGGAGAACTCTACGTTTCCAATGCTACAGCCGGATATAAATTAATATATACCATAATCTGAGATTTTTTACTGTATCTCATCATCTGCACGAGTCCAATCTCAAAATTTGTATTCCTCTAATCAAATAAAAATAAAATAATATTTTGTGACTGTTCAGTCTATATATCTGTATTTTTTTTTAAAAAAAAAGTCTGTCTATGCACGTCAAATAATACTTTGTCACAAGCTCTGCAATTCACAATCTACGAGGATGCATATTGGTTTAAATAGAAATGCAACTCAGATGTAAGTATGTATCATTAATTCCATATCATTTGAATATTAATAAAAAAATAATACTAATTGTCTTTTATTTTTATTTTACATCGGAGAATCTGAATGAATTAATTAATTTAAACTTATAACTCAGCATATATAAACCTAATTTAAGAGAGCATCTCTCTTAAATTAAATGTCTTATTTAAACTTCAACATATATAGTTTATTTTATTTTTTGGATACTCTACATATGCAATATAGTAAATTGGATTTATTAGAATGTCTTAGGAATAATTGAAAGGGAAAATTATGATTATATTTGGAGCCATTTTAAGGTTGCTTCAGCTTTTGCTCTTGGGCAACTTTTGGGCAATAACATGAGCAAAAGCTATAACTTTGCACATAATATTTGACAATGTTATATTCAGCTTCTCTTATTTAAAACTCTTATGAACGAAAATAAGCTCTTTTAAAAACAAAATAAACATTAAAATAAGTTTTCTTTAGCAACAAAAGCTGCTTGGGGCTTCTCAAAAATTATGCCATACTATTTTTTTCTAAAATATTTAAGGATTCAAGTCCTAATAGGACCATATAATTTACATGGTCCTTTAATTATTTGAAATGTGTTAAATTAACACTTGAAGGTATGGCATAGAAGTAAGAAAATTGACCGAACTTTTTTATCTGCTTGCAAGAGTTACAGTTTAAATCTTAACAAGCTCTCATTAAGGCCCCAGATGTATTTAACCTTATTAAATACCGAATGAAGGAGAAACTATTAATAAAGATACAATTTACCCCGGACCCAACCCGCCACATTTGGGGTAAGAATTCCTCGTCTAACAGGATTGATGGGGCGAGGTCGGGGTAAAAAAATTTACCCTATATATATTATAGAGGAATGATGTAATGGGTGACTTTGCCTATTACATCATGGACGATGAGAAATAAAAGTCCCTTTTGCCTTTTTTGTTTTTTTTTTTTTGTTTGTTTTCTGCCTCCTTCCTTTTATTCTCTTCTTCCATCCCGTGCAAAGCTGGCCCCATCCCTTCTGTTTTTTCTTTTTCTTTTTTTCTTTTTCCCTCTTCCTTGCTTCTTCGGTGAGTCACCCTCATCTGCAGATCACCCCCCTATACACGTTGTATAGCCGAGAAGACAAAATTTGCATTCAAGTTTAAATGAAATTTTACAGTTTCTTACTTCCCTCTCTAAAAATTTACAATCGGCTTGTGACATTATATTCTTATTGTTGATTTTGTTCTTAAATCAACAAGCTGTAACTAGGTAAATGCTGGCATCAATGCCCAGATAAAAGTATAGTTGACACAGATTACTAGTAAAAAAATTAAATTAATTCTTTGACTAATGTTCCAATCATATAAAGAGGTAGAGATTACTAGTATAGTTGTAAATTTCTAAGGCATATATGCTTTATATTTGTGTCTTTCACATGTTATAACCTAACTTTTACTCATTATATCTAAATTTGTATTCATCGCATCTGCCTAACCTTAACCTTTTCCTTATTCAGTGTCTGGAACCCAACCCACAATGAGAAAATGCTGGAGATCAAACATTAAACATAACAAAAGCAGAAAAGCTTTGCCCATATCCATCAAGCCTCTCCTACTTTTCTCAATGCTTTGATAAACATGGAACCCTCCAATTGCAGAAAAGAATGCACCAGAAAATTTCAATTACCAATTATACAACAGAAATGATAGCAAACAGGAAATGTAACAAATGCCAGTGTTACTATGAAATTAAATGCCAAACCCAGAATTGAATATGTTAATCTAAACGATCTTAATAGCTTCAAGCAACTTTGTGGTTCGTTCAATCCTTCACCAAAAACTACGAGATTGTGCGATCCCAGCTCTTTTTTGTGTGTCTGTGTATGCCTGTGCCAATGAGAGATGTCCAGGCAACAGAAGTCCCAAGGTCATAAATATTCCCTCAAAATATGGAGCAAACACGACCAAATTAATCAATTTACGAGAACACCTCTGCCAAGAGAAACTAGATCACAAACTGAATCCTACCAAAGAGTTCACTCAAACACCATGAACCAAATGGCCATAGTACTCCATAGATTGCAACCTTTGCACCTGATATATATATATATATATATATATATATATATAAATGTTGCATCTTCTTTGCTACTCTTTTCTTGGATTCAAATAAATGTATTATAGCAGAAATCCATCAAAGATATTAGAGTTTAAACCTTAAATAGAAAGCATATTCATCCAAGGAATTTTCATCAGAACATGGAGCGAAAAGCACATAAAATTCAAACCTAGTGTAAAAATTTCATGTTCTAAAGGACCACATAAATTAAAAATAAAGCTCTTTTATCTGCTATAGATCTTACCAAATATCCATGTTGTCAACCCTTTTTGCATATTGAACACAATACTCCAGCCATCCAGTAACTGATGAGAAGATAAAAGATAAATTGATATGTTTTTTCTCCAGTCAAAATAAGCAACTGAACATAGACAATTTTAATACCAAAATAAGCAAAACAATAATTTATTAAAATTATCTGACCACCCATTTCTTTAAGAGCTATGCTGGCTGTAGACTCAAAATTAAACCACAAAAACTAATATCCTTTTGATTTCCCACTCTTGTGATCACATAGTACTTTAACTGTACAAAAAAAGAAGCATAGCATTCCCTTAAAAGAAATATTTGATCTTTGAAGAAAACAAGCTACCACATAAATTTTAACAACCTTTATGATGTCGACATTACCTTCAATTATTTCACCATGTTATCCAAAAGCATCCCTTAGAACATGTTCATTACTATCATAGGAAAGACCTACAATTCCAAACACATATCTGAGTGAAGACTTACGGTATGGTAGTTATATCACAGAAAAGATGAAGTTTTGAAACAAAGGTAGTAGAGGACACTTAAGATTCCAAATTATAGAAATTGATTAGTAGTTTAAAGTTATTAGAATCCAAGTACTTCTCCAGAAAACATAGTCCAGTAATGGTTCTGTACGGAAGCATACTACTATGCTAAATAGGGTGCCAAACCAGAACATGAAATTATCGTCTCTCCACTAATCAAGGAAAGGGAAGGTTACTAAAACTACTATAAGAAATTTAACATATTATATGCTAAATAAAAGTTAAATTCTTCTTTTCTCTTGAAGAGTTATGAACCTCAAATTCTGGGACTCTAATTAAAATCTTTTTTCATTAATTACATTCATTTAGCTTGTATCACATTAATACCAAGATTAGTGATTACACTGCCAATTTTCTCTATGGATGCAAACCAAGCAGTCATATGGTCAAGTCAAGGATTTGTTGGTTAGCTAGTTCAACCCCAATGCGCTTTTAAACAAATGCATGCTTCTGAATTGGATTTGAAGCAAAACAGCTCTCAGATTTCGTTTTGATTATTGTTTCCACGGAGCTATAGAAAATTGTTATCTAATCATTAATCCTGCCTTCCATACACTTCATTTTAGCAACTGGTAATAAGACTTTGAAGTGAAAAGCTAATTTTTGCTCAAATAAACGTGATTTAAACACAAATATAAGCTCTCATATAATAGGTATTATTCCCATTATATACTAGCAAAAGTTTTAAAGGAAAATTAAAAATTCCCCTGCAAAAAAATTTAAAGGGTTCAAAATCCTAAATAACAAAGCTTTTGACCAACTTTCTTATTATCTTCGAAGTAACTGGAAGGAAAAGCCCATGTTTGGTTGCCGAGAAGATCGATGAAAACACAGAGAAAAACAAATTCGAAGTACAATAATCATATGCAAAACAATCAACTAAACAAAATCGAAAAAGCTCATCCTCAATTGTAAACCCCCAACCCATGCACCAAATAGATCACTAATCATATCTGATTAACAGAAGAAACTATTGAAAAACCATAAGCCCCCTAGAACACCCTAAACATATCTGCTTACCATCTTCGTGGACTAGGCTCTATGGTTCTTGCCGGACTCAGGATCATCGGCTTTCGATGTGGCAGAGAATGTGGGTTTTCGATTTTGAGAGAATGGGTTTAGTGCGGCCACTGGCCATATGGGCTTTCGATTTCGAGAGAATTGAGAAAGAAGATTGGGAAAGAAATAGTTAATATGCCAACAAAATAATTACATTGAAATATATGTGTGTATATATATATATATATATACACGAAAATAACCTTATCTGCTTGACCATAAATAAATAAATAAATAAATAATAAAAATAACTTCGAGTATAACCTTACTGCCTGCAACAAATTATCAAGTAGATATTTACCAGAAAAACAAATTATTAAGCAGAAATTAGGCCGCCTTAAGTAACTGTTTCCGTTGGAAAAGAAAAGGAGCTCTGTAACTGTTTCCGTTACAACAAGTAGCGCGGTTCATTATAAATACTGGAATAATTAACCAAGAACCTTCCCTCTTCTCTCTCCGATCACCATCACTCTCTGCTCTCGCTAGCTACGTTTAGTAGATAGTGATTTTCTCTGCAACTCAATTTTCTCGGGAAACTCTCTCTTTTTCTCGGGAAAATCTGTCTCTCTCGCACTGATAAACGAGGAAGAAGAAGAAGAATTTGAGCGAATACGAATCAGATGGGGAGGATCTTTCGCATTGAATACGACGTTCCAAGTGTTCCGAAGCAGAGCAACTTGTATGCGTGCATCAATCCTACATGCCACACCCACTTTGTATCGTGTCCCAGTACTACTCTAGGGATTGCATCGGTCTGACTCTCTCTATCTCTCTCACCCTTCATACCTTCTTCGTCTACTACCTCTGCTTTCTTTCTTTGCATGTCTTGCTCAAAAGATCCCATTTCTTGTACTGTTCAATAATATAATATGTGTGTAAACATAGAGAGAGAGATTACCAACTTTATGGGTGTGTTCGGTTTATCTTTGGTTTATTTTAATTATACATTTCTTGCTACGCAAGTATGTAAATGAAATTTTTTAATGAAGTTAAATAATTAGATGTTTAATTTCGTGGTTAATTTTTCTGTAATAATTATTAATGCCAACTCCTCGATGTCTTGTGCATGCAGTTGAATAAAGAGTTGAAAACTGCTGATTTCGAATATCCGTAAGTGATAATTCTGCTTACATAAATTTATCTTGGTTATTATTATATTTGATCATTAGTTAATTCAAATCTTATAAGCACAATTAGTACCAGATGACCAAATTAATTTATTGTATATATAAACACACACATCTACACTATACATGTTATGCTCAATATGTGTAAAATAAATATACCACTTTGCGCATATACATATATTTATTGAATATTATGAATTAATTAATTAATATTGAATGTTTACATATAAATATAGGATAGTCAACGTGGTGACGAATGACCAAGAACATGCAAACCCAACTAGGAATCACAAGAAGGTGACAAAAGACTTGCTTTGCGTTTCATGCAATGACAAAGTGGGGTTGAGGCTCGTAAGATTTCTATTCCCAAAACTTGAATCCTCACCTTTTATATTTATGTATGCAAAGTGTTTACAGTTTGTGAATCTTATTTCTTTTAAGTAAATATCTCAAACAATATTCATTTGTATATTTCAGATTACTAAGAATCCAGATGGGAGAGTCACCCATGAAAGAGATTTACTGTTCGTGTAAGCTGCTCTTGAACGATTAATTAGTAGCTAATTAGTTTCTTAAGGGTTAATTTCTAATTTCAAGACCTCTCAACAGGTACAAGCTCGTGGTTTTTTATGGAGGCCCACAACCACAACCCATAGCAGTATTGTTTAAAGACTATTTTCCAGAAGATTTCGATCCACAACCCGATACACATGATGATCCACAACCCGATCCTCAGGCTGATCCACAGGCTGAACCACAAGCGGATCCACAACCCAATCCCAATACACAGGCTGATCCACAACCCGATCCACAGGCTGAACTACAAGCTGATCCACAACCCGATCCCAATCCACAGGCTGATCTACAACCCGATCCACAGGCTGAACTACAAGCTGATCCACACCCCAATCCACAGGCTGATCCACAACTCAATCCACAAGCCGATCCATTGCAACCACCTTCCAACTAAAAACATATGAATGGTGAGAGTACAGTCAGCATCTCCAAAAATTCTCTGATTTCATTTCATTTTTTTGTTTTTTTGTCTTTTTTCTTTAACATAGACAGAAGAAGATAAATAAGATGACAGCACTAAATGTTGTTCATAGACTTTCATGAATTCGTATAGCAAAGAGATGAATATATGAATGATTTAGACGTACTCTAAAGTGTCTGGCCTAGAAGACAAAAGTTGCTTACATGTTTAAATGAAATTTTGCAGTTTTGTTACTTGCCTTTCTAAAATTTTATAATCTGCATTCTTATTGTTCATATTTTATTTTTAACTCAACAAGCTGTTATTAGGTAAATAATGGCATCAAGTTCAAGTGCCATATAAAGTACAGATTACAAGTAAAAAATTATGAAATTAATTCTTTGATTAATGTTCTAAAATTTATTAACTTCATATATTTTTTTCCTTGGAGTGCTCAGTGATGTAAATTTTGTACAGCTATGCTCTCAATTTGGATCTCTCACATGGTATAACCTGAGTGTACCCAAACTTTTCCTGTGCTCTAAATATGTATTTATCATCTGCTTCCCCAAACTTAACCTTTTCCTTAATCATAGTCAGCAACCCAACCAACAGTGAGAAAATGATGGAAATCAAACATTAAACAAAACAAAAAAGCAGAAAATTTTTGCCATATTAATCAAGTCTCTCCTAATTATCCCAGTACTTCATATAATACGATAACCTGGAGCCTCCAAAAGGAAATGCTATAGTGTTACTATGAAGTGAAATGCTAGACCCGAAATGGAATATGTTATTCTTAATTATCTTATAGCTTCAAAGACAGCTTTGTGGTTTGTTGTTCAGCAAAATAGACGATTTTAAGCTTTGGAGACGCCAACTATGAGATTGAGCAATCCCAGCTGTGTGTACCAGTGATAGATGGCCAGGGTAATAGAGACTAACAGAAGCCACAGGGTCATAAATATTCCCTTAAAATATGTAGACCAACCAAATTAAACAATTTACGAGGACACCTATGCCAAGAGAAATTAGATCACAAACTGGATCCTACCTCAGATTTCACTCAAACAGCATGAACTAAATGGCCATAGTACTTTGTTGATTGCAGCCTATGCACCTGATATATAAAAAGAAATGTTTCATCTTTGATACTCTTTTCCTATTTTCAATTATATGCTTTAAAGAAAAGCCCATCAACGGAATTAGACTCTAAACCTCGAAGAGTAAGCTTTTATCCAAGGAATTATCATCAGAACATTAAATGCAAAGCCCATAGAATTCAATCCTAGAGTCTAAATTTCACGTTCTGAAGAGACCACCAAATGAAATAAAAATAACTCTCTTATCTACTAATTAGATCTTACCCAATATCCATGTTGTCATCAGTTGTTTGCATGAACACAAATGTTCCGGCCGTCCAGTAACTGATCATGAAGACAACTGATTATGATTTCTTATCCGGTCTAAAAAAGCAACTGAAAATAGATCATTTTAATACCAAAATAAGAATAACAATAGTATATTAAACTTACCTGAGCATCCATTTCTTTTAGAGCTGTTTTGGCTGCAGACTCATAAGTGTACTGCACAAACCCTTATCCTTTTGATTTCACACTCTTATGATCACATATTACTTTTGATTTCCCACTCTTATGATCACATATTACCAAATGAAATAAATATTTTATCATTAAGATAACAACTTCCTCCGAAAGTTTAACAATCTTTATGGCACCAATATTACCTTCAATTATTTCACCATGCTGTCCAAAAGCACCCTTTAGAGCAGTTTTCATTAGTATCATAAGAAAGATCCACAATTCCAAACACATCTGAGTGATGAATTATGACAGACAAGATGACGTTCAGAACAGAGGTAGTACAGGACACTTAAGTTTCTATATAATATATATATTGATTAACAGATTAAACCTATTAGAATCCAAGTATTTGTCCAGAAAACTAACTTGGTCCTGTAGTGGTTCTATAAGGAAATTGCAGCATACAACATGCTAAATAGGCTTGCAAACCAAAACAAGAAAACATCACCTTTTCATTTCCCAAAGGAAAGGGAAGGTTATTAAAAGTACTATAAAAAATTTAACATATTATATGCTAAATAAAAGTTGAATCTCCTTGGCTCTTGAAAGAATATGAACCTCAAATAGTTGGATTTATTAAAATATGTGTCATTATTTATGCATTTAGCTTGTATCACCTTAATACCAATATTACACGACCAATTATCTCTATGGGTGCAAACCAAACAGTCATATGCTCAAGCCAAGTATTGTTCGTTAGCTACGTCAATCTCAAGGCCTTTTGGATAAATCTTGCATGCTTTTGAATTGGGTTTCATGTATAACAGCTCTCAGATATCATTTTGATTATTGTTTTCATGAAGCTATAGAAAAATTTTACCCAATGAATCATTAGTCCTGCTTTCTATACGCTACATTTTAGCAACTGGCAATAGATTTTGAAGTGAAAATTTAATTTTTGCTCAAATAGATGTAATTAAACTGCAAATATAAGCTCTCATATAATAGCATGATTCTCATTATGTAGTAGTAAAATTCAACTGAAGAAAAAAAAAAAAAACCTCCCGAGTCAAACTTATATGCCACTCAAGAAATGTAACAAATGCTATTGTTACTATGAAATGAAATGCCAAACCCAGAATGGAATACGTTATTCTAAATAATCTTAATAGCTTCAGAGACAACTTTGGAGTTGGTTCAATCCTTCAGCAACATTGACAATTTTGAGCTTTGGAGATGCCGACTACGAGATTGTGCAATCCAAACTCTTTTTTGTATGTCTGTGTATGTATGTGCCAATGAGAGATGTCCCAGTATCATAAGCTCAAAAATATTCCCTCAAAATATGTAGCACACACAGCCAAATTAATCAATATAGTCGAACACGAATGCCAAGAAAAACTACATCACAAATTGATCCTACCGGATTAATAGTAGCACACAGACCAAATTAATCAGTTAACTCAAACATAATGAACTAAATGGCCATCGTGTTGATTGCAGCCTATGCACATGATATATATATATATATAATAATGTTGTGTCCTTTGATACTCTTTTCATGGATTCACTTGAATGCATTATAACAAAAATCTATCAAAGATATTAGAGTTTAAACCTCAGATAATAAGCATTAATCCAAGGAATTTTCATTAGAACATAGAGTGAAAAGCACATGAAATTTAATCGTAGTGTCAAAATTTCATGCTCTAAAGGACCAAATAAATTAAAAATAAAGCTTTCTTATATGCTATAGATCTTACCCAATATCCATGTTGTCATCCCTTGTTTGCATATTGAACACGAATATTCCAGCCATCCAGTAACTGATAAGAAGATAAAGTGATACGTTTTTTCTCCAGTCAAAATAAGCAACTGAACATAGACAATTTTACTACGAAATAAGAATAATAATAATTTAATAAAATTACCTGACCATCCATTGCTTTTAGAGCGTTCCTGGCTGCAGACTCAGAATTAAACTGCACAAACCCATATCCTTTTGATTTCCCACTCTTGTGATCACATATTACTTTTAACTGTGAGAAATAAAGCATAGCATTCCCTTAAAAGAAATATTTGATCTCTGAAGAAAACAAACTACCACAGAAATTTAAACAACCTTTATGGTATCAACATTACCTTCAATTATTTCACCATGCTGTCCAAAAGCATCCTTTACAACAGGTTCATTAGTACCATAGGAAAGGCCTACAATTCCAAACACATATCTGAGTGAAGACTTAAGACATGGTAGTTATATCACATACAAGATGAAGTTTGGCATCAAAGGTAGTGGAGGACACTTAAGATTCCACATTAATGAATTGATTAATAGTTTAAAGTTATTAGAATCCAAGTGCTTTTTCCAGAAAACGAACTTAGTCCTGTAGTGGCTCTGTAAGGTAGCATACTACTATGTTAAATACTGTGCCAAACCAAAATGCATAACGCAAAACGCAATTATCTTCTCTTTACTACCCAAAGGAAAGGGAAGGTTACTAAAACTACTATAAAAAAAATTTAGCATATTATATGCTAAATAAAAGTTAAATTCTTCTTTTCTCTTGAAGGGTTATGAACCTCAAATTCTCGGATTCTAATTAAAATCTGTGTTATTAATTACATGTATTTAGTTTGTATCACATTAATTCCAGGATTAGTGATTACATTGCCAATTTTCTCTATGGATGCAAACCAAGCAGTCATATGGTCAAACCATGGATTGTTGGTTGGCTAACACAATCATGCATGCTCATGAATTGGGTTTGAAGCATAACAGCTCTCAGATTTCGTTTTAGTTATTGTTTCCATGCAACTAATTTAAACACAAATATAAGCTCTCATACGATAAGACTTTGAAGTGAAAAAACTAGTTCTAACTCAAATAGATGTAATTTAAACACAAATATAAGCTCTCATATAATAGCATGATTCCCATTATATATTAGAAAAAGTTTTAACGGAAAATTAAAAATTTCCCTACAAAAAATTTAAAAATAAAAGATTCAAATCCAAAATAACAGAGCTTCCTACTAACGTTCCTATCAGAAGAGGGGGGAAAAAAAAAACCCATGTTTGGTGGCCGAGAAGACCGATGAAAACACAAATATTCACAAACATACATATGCATTGAGTAATAATGCAAGAAAATGTCATATAAAATGCAAAAAAAAAAAAAAAAAAAAACAAAGGGGAAAAGTTTCGGAGAGACCTCCAACAAACAATCAGGTGCAAAAGTGGCGTGCCCACAAAGTTCCTGCCAAGGGAAACATACGCCATAAGCTATTACTAACTCCGCCATTTGAGCCTCTCATTTCCTGTTGCCACAGAAGATTGATACCACAGACGATTGCTGCGTCTCTGCCAACAGCCAGTGTTCTAAAAGGCACGAAGGCGCATCCTAGGCGCGTCTAGGCGTGAAAGACGCTTGAAGCAAGGTTCAGCAAAGTCAACGCTACGCTGACCGTTTAATGCGGGTCTAGCGCCGAAAAGCGCGAATATTTTATTAAATATTTATAAAAAAAATTAAAATAAATAATTCATAATAAATTAAAAAATATAAAAATATAAAAAATTAGTGTTAAAAAATAAATTTAATAAAATATAATATATAAAAAAATTAAATAAAAATTAATTAGAATATAATAATATTTAAATTATATATTAATTTAGGTATTATTAAATAATTATATATTCGTAGTATATATAATTTGGAATTAATTTTTTATTAAAAATTTAAAAAGTATAAAATTTTCATGAATATATATAATTATATACTTGTAAATTTATATTAATTGCATATATATATATATATATATATATATTGGTAATATAAACTTTAACATTTAAAATATAAGTTATTTTATTTATTTAGTAGTCTTATAATAATATATATTACCGAAACGCCTTTTGACATCCAGGTTCCGCCTAATCTCGTTTAGGCTCGTAAGGTTTGAGGCTTGATCACGCCGCTTTAAGCCCTTTAGAACATTGCCTATAGCCTACACTTTCTTCTGCTGAAGTGGACGACTGTTTAGAAGGAATATAAGGTGACAACCGACTTTAATTAAGCGTTACGACAATGAAACTAGCGTCGTTTCAGTTTTATACACTGCTTCTTTGCGACGTTGTGCATCAAACTTCTACGACATAATAATGGGTAACCTGTGGCCCATTGTCATACATAAAGATAAAGAACGTGGCTGCATTGGGCATTTTGTTTGGTCTATAATTCCCCCTTATATATATAGCATTTTATTATTTTTTAAAAAATAGTAAAAATTTAAATTGATAAAATCCACTTGTAAAATACTAAAATGGATATCTAATTTTTTTTCTAGAAAATTAAGGAAAAAAATAGTACGGCGAAACATAAGCTTACTAGCAACAAATGTGTTGGATTTGCCCATAGGATCACAAGTAGATTAAAAAAGTGTTTTTTAATGGCATAACCAAGCCGAATATGGGTTAATAGAAAAGAGCCAAATTTTTAAAAAAATTAAAATTTTAGCCTGACATTACTATTATACCGATGTACAGTTGATTCATAATTAAAATTTTAACCTGTCATTACACTGTATCCCACCACACCCTTAATCTCCTTCCTTTTCTTCTTCTATAGGACTATCCCCTTGTTCTTCCTTTTCTTCTTCTTGGCCTTCCCCCTTCCTTTTCCTCTTCTTCTTCTTCTTCTTCTTCTTTTTTTTGCAATTGCCATTGCGCTGCGTTGCACCGTAGTCTCTGTCGCACCACATTCACAATCTACAACAAGGTTAGATCACTTATTAAACTTCTTCAATGGTATATATAGCTTGTGGGTTTTGTGGATTATGTGAGTATACAATGAAGTACTTTGTTTTTTTTTTTTTTTTGATAAAGTAAGGTACCATTGTCCATATATTTCTTTCTATTTTTGTTGTTGGCTATGGGTTATATTTTGAGAATTGTTCATGTTGGGGTTATTGATATGCAAATTTTGTGCTTTGAAAATGCTTGAGAACTAATGCACATTAGGTGTTTGAATAAATATTTTAATGAACATTAATTGTTTGGGTTACAAATTTTGAAGTTTATTAATTTTATATGGTATATTGTTTATAAGTTATGTTGTTAGAATACACTGTACGTGTTAGATTAAATATATTAATGAAGTTGGGGTGTTTAGGGTGTGGTTTTTAGTTGATTGTGTGTAGATTTGAGATAGCTAGAAGTTGAAATTAATAGGTTTTATAACGCATGCTAGGTGTTTGAATAAATACTTTAATGAAGTATTATTGTCTAAATACATGTGTTTTTGCTTTCCATTTTTTGTAATCTTAGTGTACATGTGTTTAGATTGAAAATTAGGGAAAATCCTATATGTATAAGGCGTCGGTGCCCCCACCATAGGGGTGGTGGTGGGAACCGATGCTCATGGCACCGTTGTGCTCACAGGTGGGCACGTGTAATGCGGCGCTGGTGTCGATGAGCATGCATAGCGCGCATGCTAGCGTCTATGGGCACGCATAGTGGGGGCTTGGTTGGGCATGCCTGCCCGATAGTGAGGCTACCACCGGTAGCCCACCGACGGTTATGTGTTTAATTTATATATGTATTTTTTATATATATTTTTAAAAATTTGATTTTTATTTTAGTTATTTATTTATAATATATATATTTTTTATGAATTTGTTATATTATATATGTATTTTACGAATTTGATAGTGTAATCATAAATTATTTTGTCTATTAATTGTTTTTGTTTATTAGTTTTGTTTTATTGTAATTATTTACATCTATTTGTTTGAACAAGAAAATGGTAGAAGCTAAGCTCTTGATATACCCAAATGCCTTAGCTAATATAGATAATGTTCATGTTCGTGTCACTTCTAGGTCGTCAATCATGTCGTGCATCAAAGATATCCTTGAGAAATTTTTATAAGATCCCGATAAGTCATCTAGGTTGAAGAGAAGATAGCTGAAAAAGTTTGAAGATAGTTGTTTTGGTACTCTCTATCTAGGAATGCACGAGTTTATTTTAAGCAGCGGTATAGTACACAATATGATTGTTAGGCAAATGGATAGTATAAGTGATGATGTAATGGAGTTCAACTTTAATGGGAAATGAGCAATCTTTACAAAAAGAGAATTTGGATTTATTACTGGATTAAAGATGGAAAATTCACTTGATGTTCCTCCTCCATCACATTCGAATCGAATAAGGAACAAATATTTTGGCCACCTTAAGAAGATTAAAAATTCGGATGTAAGGGATGTCTTTGTGAATTCAAAGCATGGGCATCTAGATGATAAAGATGACATGGTAAGATTGGTTTTAATAGACTTCCTCAAATGTGCTCTAATTGGCAAGGAGAGTCAAGTGAGCATCAACATACAATATTTGTCTATGGTTGAGGATTTGGACTACTTCAACCAATATGCATGGGGGTCGGTGTCCTACAATGCTACCATATATTCTATGCACCGAGCTTTGGCTTTGCATAGTAGAGAGTTAAATGAGTTGGCCACATATAGTTTGAGTGGGTTTCCTTTAGCATTCCAGGTGATTTACACAACTATATAATTATATTGTTTTATACACATTATATATTTAACTATTTAATTAACAAATTTTAAATATTTTTTGTATTAGGTTTGGGGGTACAAGAAAATCCCTTTAATGGGAGAACTATTTGCAATTAAGGTTTATAATTCGTTCTTTTGAATTTGCAATTGGAAGGCTACCAACATATATGTATTTAAAAATGTGGGGAAAATAATTTTTGACAATGCGGAGGTAAATTTATAATATTTTCATTCATTAGTCGATTATCTATATTACTTTCCATTACTTATGATTTGTATAAAATTAACGGACTTTGTTCATATAATAATGTACAGTTATATGTGATTAGGAGATTGAAACCGATGAATGTTGAAGAAGAATCCATGTACCCGCCTAAGGAAGATTACCCAATCCCACCAATACATCCACACACAAAAAAAAAGTTAGAAATGAGGCAATTGACACGGAGAATGCCTAGTTTGCTTATTATCAACAACAAAATGCCTTTAATTTCGGCCCTTCTTTTGAGAATGTTGGTCAACTATCACAACCATCACATTCGTCATACAAAGTAATATATATATATATATATATTTTACTAACCATTATATTTTTATTTTGAAGATAATAGTTTTAATTTAATTAACTAATATAATTAACATATTCTTTTTTATTCGATATAGTTTGATGAACTCAAAATTTATATTCATTCGATGGATACAAAAATTGATCTCGTGGCAAATGACTTTAATAAATTTTGATTGGACGCAATTCAAGAGTTCCATGATTTAAAGCAGGATTCAATATGAGAGTTCCAATCAATTAAGGAGACAATGCGAGAAATGTTTGATTATATGAAAAATATAAGTGAATTACTTCATTCATACATTATTTTCAATTCTTTAATAAGTATTAATTGTTGTAATTCATGTTTTATCAATAGAAATATAGTCGGCCCAATACATACAACAATATGGCAATGGGTGAGGATGGTGAAATACGTGATCGTAAAATGACTATTGTGCATGATGATAGTGAGGTTTAATTCATAACACCATCAAAGGTCGTTCATTGCGAACCACTTATTAAGAGGCATGTAGATAGACTAAATTCGCCTTTCGTTGTCACCACAGAGACACACGATACTTTGAAAAGTACTTTGCCTCCCCCAATGAATTTTGATCCTAAACGGGTCCATCCGGAAGATATTTTATAGAAATTTTTTGAATATTTTTTTTCTGATACAAATGAAGTTATTGACTACGACATATGTGAAGTCAATAAGGAATTCTCCCGGGACTTATTTCAATGAGGATGCTTAAATGAGAAGGTAAAAACAACTTTCTAATATTTATCTATTTACACGTACCTTTGTTAAATTTTTATTATGACAATATTATTTAATTTACTTCCAAAATTTTACAGTACGTCAATGTAATATGCAAATACATATGCAAACGTATGAAAAAATATGCGCATTTATTATGTCCAAGGACTATTGTAATGGATGCCTACTTCTGGGTAAGATATTTATTGGAATAAATTTAAATTATATGGTATACTTTTTTAATAAGAATGAATGAATACATTCTTGAGATAATATTTTATATTTTTATCATTTAATATAAAGTCATATAGAGGGGCGATGGCCACAATTCGAAAAATGGAGAAAAGACAGGAAGTCGAAGGAAAATATATATGAATTCGATATGGGTTTTCTTGCATACAGACCCCAGTCACGGAATTGGAATGATTGCGATTATGTAAGTAATAGTAATGTAACTTATTTATTTTCATAGTAATTGATTTATTTTTTTGTTCATTATAATAGTAACTAATTACATTTTATTATAGGTGTTCATGCCACTTAATATAAAAAATACCCATTGGGTACTTGTCAAAATTGACCTTTCCGGTCGACATGTATACATATATGATTCCACACTTAGCAAGTCCATAAATCGTGACCAATTCAAACCTTTATGGATAATGTTACCATATATGTTGAGACAAGCTAATTTTTTCCTTCATTGATCCAATGTTAAGGGAATTTTAACTTAGTTCGCACATACTTATGTAGAAAACTTTCCAAAACAAGGAAACGGGTAGGTTTCAATCCAACATAATTAATCATACATTTTTATATACTGTAATTGTGTTACGCGTAAATATTTGAAGTAATTATCTTTATTTTTCATTTGTTTTACAGTGCCGACTGCGAAGTGTTCATGCTAAAGGCTATGAAATATTTACTTGCAAAAATAGAATTCAATTTTAGTCAAGATGATATGGAATTTTTTTAGACAAAAGTATGCAATGAAGGTGTATAATAGAGAACTATCAACTTAGTTTTGTAATATTATTAAATTAAGCATATTCATACCTCTAATTTCGCAAGTCAGTCAGAGTTGTGCATTTTTAAAGTCATAAACCAACCCAGAAAATTATGAAAAAATAAGTAAATTAAAGCATGTTGTCTTAGTTTTCCAATAATATATAATACGCATGAATCCAGTATTGCTAATGTCTTCAAATTTAAATTCTCCCATCAGTGCGGAAACCTATCTTCTATGTACGTCTGTTAGAGTTGTGTATTTTTTGAAGTCCTAAACTAAACCAAAGAATTATGAAAAAATAAGTAAATTAAGGCTTGTTCTCTTAGCTTTCCAACAATATATCATACGCATAAATTCGATACTATTAAGGTCTTCAAATTTAAATTCACCCACCAGTGTGCAAATAGGTCTATTATGGTGGGCACCATAGGGGTGTCAGTGGCCACCATAGGGCGTTGGTATTCACTAATCCCTCTATGGTGGCCACCATAGGCCTATT
Source organism: Rhamnella rubrinervis (assembly GCA_007844105.2). Classification (NCBI taxonomy): domain Eukaryota; kingdom Viridiplantae; phylum Streptophyta; class Magnoliopsida; order Rosales; family Rhamnaceae; genus Rhamnella; species Rhamnella rubrinervis. Next base: position 22,873,872 of record CM017578.2, read on the forward strand.
TTGCCTTATTTTTTACTTTCGCACATCATTCAAATTTACTAGTCTTTTTTAAAATATAACTCAACCCAAAAAATTATAAAAATATAAAAATTAAAGCTTGTTCTCTTAGTTTTCCAACAATATATCATATGCATAAATCAAATACCGTTCATGTCTTCAAATTTAAATTCTCCCATCAGTAAGTAAATCTATCTTATGTGCACGTCCGTCAAAGTTGTGTATTTTTTTAAAGTCCTAAACTAACCCAGAAAATTTTAAAAAAATAAGTACATTAAGGCTTGTTCTCTTAGCTTTCCAACGATATATCATACTCATGAATCCGATACCATTAAGGTCTTTAAATTTAAATTCTCCCATCAGTAAGTAAACCTGTCTTATGTACACGTCTATCAGATATTTTTAATTTCTTTTCAAGTCCTAAACTAACCCAGAAAATTATAAAAAAAATAAGAAAATTAAAGCTTGTTTTCTTATATTTTCAACGATATATTATACGCATGAATCCAATACTATTAAAGTCTTCAAATTTAAATTCTCTCATCAGTGTGCAAACCGATCTGCTATGATGGGCACCATAGGGGCGTCAGTGGCCACCATAGGGCGTCGGTGTCCACCAACCCCACTATGGTGGCCGTAGACTCCCTATGGTGGCAATCGACCCCCTTATGGTGGCCACCATAGGCATTATGGTGCCCACCATAGGCCTATTTTGCCTTGGTTTTTACTTTCACACATCACTCAAATTTACTGATCTTTTTTATAATGCAAATCAACCTAGAAATTATGAAAAAAAAATATGGAAATTAAATCTTTTCTCTTAGCTTTCCAACAATATATCATACGCATGAATCTGATACTGTTAAGGTCTACAAATTTAAATTCTCCCATCAGTGTGCAAACCTGTCTTCTGTGCATGTCTGGCAGAGTTGTGCATTTTTTTTCAAATCTTAAATTAACCCAAAAAATTATAAAAAAAATATCTAAATTAAAGTCTATTCTCGTAGCTTTTCAAGCATCTATACATGCATGAATCCAATATCGTTAAAGTCTTCAAATTTAAATTCTTCAAACAATGCGCAAATGAAGCCAGAAAGTTTTTAAAAAAAGTAAAATCCATACATGTAGAAAAATATGTAGGAAAATAAGTACATATTTTATCTTATACTACCACTGGTTCCACCATCGCCTTCCCGATATATAGGTTTAGTACATCTTACTCGGCTATGCCCCATCATCCTACATTGGCCACATTTGTATTTTTTCTTTTCCTCTCCTTGAAACAATATTCTATTTTTCCTTAGTCTACCAACAACACATCTTTTATTGTCTGGGGGTCGAACTATCTTCATTTGAACTTCATATGGAATCTCTGATTGTCTTATGTCACCAACAGGATATATGAAATCTCGATAAGCTGAACAAAGTGTGTCGATACGGTAATACTTTGAGCACACATTATGGAACTCGATATGTCTGTACAAATATACTATCATACCATGCTCACAAGGATACTGATCAAGGTCAAGCTTTTTCTAGATGTAAGACTTGGTAGTTAAATTGACCTTACCCTATTTCACCACCCATCACCCTGTACTCAGTAAGACTAATGGATGTAACGATTGAACATTGTGTAGCATCTTCCCTCTTTTTCAATTGTTCTTCGGTTAATGTCGTCAATATAGCTGTCATATTACCGGCAGTGATCTAATGATCATAGAACCATTGTTGTAACTTCGATTGAATAGTTTCCAACAAAGGCATGAGTGACATTTCTCTTGCATCCTTAAGTATTGTATTCATGCATTCGGTAATGTTTGTAGTCAACGTGTTGTATCGAGTAACCGGAAACTTACATCGAGCCCACCTTTCAACGTCTATTTTGGATAGGTATTCAACCGCCTGTATGTTTATATTTCATAACTCATTCATGTAGTTGTCAAAATCATAACTGTAAATACGCCTTCGCAGTTAAGTAAAAAGCAGGGAGGATTTCATCTTCATGTCCAAACTTTTTAATCTTGAGGTTTTGACTAATATAGTACATACATAATCCATGGTAAGAGTTCGGACAAACTGCCATCAATGTATTCTTAATACCTTTATGTCTATCCGATATAAAACCCAAATTCTCAGGTTTTCCATATGCTTTTTTGAAAAACTGGAAGAATCATGTGTATGCAGCTTCATTTTCACCATCCCCTACACCAAAAGGAAATAGGTAAATTTGTCCATTTTCATTTATATTGCATCAATATATAGATAGCCATGATATCGATGTTTCAAAGTTGTCCCATCAACAACAACAATTGATCTTATATTAGAATGAAAATCCCATATACTTGCTCCTAATGCTATGAAACAAAATTTAAAACATTCTCCATCATCAGCAGCAATTCGTGTGACTATTCCTGGATTATTTATTCCTAACATTGCAAAATATGATGGTAGTTTTGAGAATGACTCTTCCGTAGTGTCTCTAATACTGTTCAATCATGTTTTCTTGCCCGCCATGCTTTATCATAAGATATGTTTATACCATATTTTAACTTCACGTCAAATTTTATCTCACGTGGCTTGCATACACAAACGATCCCATCATATTTTTCTTTTTATAGATTCTCCAATAACTCTACTAGTAGCTTGCCTATAATTTTCATTGATAGCTTGTGAAAAATAAAGACAAGCATTTTTATCTTCATATACCCGTACAATGAATAACTTATTTGAATGTGGGATCTTGTTGGCACGAAGATGCCAATCGTAATTATCATGGAAGCACCAAACCTCATATTGAGTTTTGGATGAGCGCACAATCTTGAATTGAAAGTGTGTTCAACCGTGTACAATAACGAGAGGAGCCGCTACACAATGATGTTTCAGTAGTACACGAAATTGAACCACCTTCGCATGGTATATATAGTACCAAATTCATTTTCTCACACATCTTGAGATGGTTATACCAAAAAAAAAAACATATCTTGAAACGGAGGCAATGGACTTTTTACACATCGTCAGTTTGTGGCAATTGCGTTTCAAAAGGTGTATGTGTTTTTGGTACTTGTGTTTCCCAACATGTTTTGGTTTTCAACACTTGACTTTGCCAATATTCTTCACTTTTCCAACGTCTTACATTTTCAAGCAATTGAGTTTCACACTCTTGTTCAGTTTCCCGAATAAAACCTTCTCATGAATGTTGATGTTCATGTATAAGACTTTCAGGTACTTGACTTTCCCACAAATTAGCTTCCTCCATAAACTCTCCCCTCTTCTCAGTCTTTCTCCAATTCAAGTGGAAGGATAAGAAGATGGCAAATGATTTCTTTCATTATTAGCTTTTTCATATGAAAATGGTTGATGAACTCTCGAAAAAATCTCCACATACAATAGAGTCACCGACATAACTTCTTTCAGTACTCAAAAAAATACTTTGACATCTTTATCTCGTCTTATTTCTTGTGGAGCATATAGTTGGTAACTCACTATGTAATGATATTTCAACTTTAAATTGTATGTATCTCGATCAACATTAACGATGTTGTAGACCTCATTAATTAATTGCTCATAAGTACAATTTTGAGAAATTTCAGTTACTTCCAATTCGTAGTTCTTGAATAGCCAACTATCATCGTCACTTTTATGCCACTTGCCATGATAAAACATAGCAAATATAATAGAACGTTCAGATTCCATAGTACTTATTTGCAATTGAGAAACAAATCATAAATTAGAAACAATTCAAAACATCATAAATAAAGCAAAAGAAAACAAATTATTGAAAAAGGTAAGACGTCGGTGGCCACCATAGGGGGGTTGATGGCCACCGACACCCTACACCATAACAGAGTAAGTTGCGCACTTTTGGGAGAATCTAAATTTGAAGATCTTAACGATATCAAATTTATACATATGATATATGGTTTGAAAGTAAGAGAATAATCTTTAAGTTACATATTCTTTCATAATTTTTTGGGCTGATTTGGCATTCCAAAAAAATGCACAACTTTGACTACGGTAAACAACAGACAAGTTTGCGCACGTTTGGAAGAATCTAAATTTGAAGTCCTTAACTATATCGGATTCATGCATATAATATATGGTCTGAAAGATAAGACGATAAGATTTAATTTACATATTTCTTCATAATTTTGGGGGTTCATTGGGACTCCAAAAAAATATACAACTCTAACTAACATACACAACAGATAGGTTTGCGTACTGTTGGAAGAATCTAAATGTTAATTCCTTAACGGTATTGGATTCATGTATATGATGTATGTTTGAAAACTAAGAGAATAAATTTTAATTTAAATATTTTTTTTATAATTTTCTAGATTCATTTATGCTTTTCAAAATACCAATGAATTTGACTGACGTGCTAAAGTCCAAAATAGAGCATATGGTGGACACCATAGGATGGAATGGCCACCTTAAAGTCGTCGGTGGCTACCGTAGGACCTGTGGTACTCACCAATAGCCACTTCAATCCAAACGATGAACCAATTAGCTATCATCTATTCACCACTATCGAGTTTTAACAAACCCTTTCTTTATTTGAAAAAATCCAATATGATACCCAAAATCTTTAAATCTCTCAAAACCATCAACCTAAATGAAAGTGAAAAGAAAAACATATAATAAGATGTAACTTTTAACTTACAGTAACTCAAATGGTCGTTGTACAGCCCGGTAAGTTTGAATCTCAACAAGAAATGTTCTTGTCTCAGTTTTATTGGATAAATTTTCTAATTCGTGATTTGTGCTTCTAGTTTTCTGATTCGTGCTTGTGCTTCTTTGGGTATGTGTAATAGTGATTTGCATTGGTTAAAGATATGTAGGTACATGCCTTTTGCATTAAATATGGAAAAGGGGTAGTTTGGAAAAAGCATGAAGCTCAAATAGTAAAAGAGGCTAAAATTTTAGTTTTTATAAAAAGTTGCTAAAATAAATTAACTTACACCACCCTTGGTTATGACATCAAAAAACTCATTAAAAAACTAGAAAAATCTCTCTTTTTCACGGGAAACTCTCTCTCTATATATATATATCCAATGGCAAGGATTGAATTAGACATTCCAAGTGTTCCAAATAAGAATTTCGTGTATATGTGCATCAATCGTACATGCCACACCCATTTTATATCACATCCCACTCTTGAGATTATTTCGGTTAGACTCACTTTCTCTCTCGACCTTCCTCTTTTACATACTATGTTATTAATGTTGTAAGTCGACGGAAGGTGGATGGAAGAGGTGTAGGACTTGGGTTATTAGGCAGGCTTGGTGGAGGCCCAAGTACTCCTGCAGTTGGGCTTCTGTTAATTTTTTGTGCAATCGAAACTGATTGGGAATGGAGAAGTGGGGTAGTTCCTCGTTAGAGGTGATTAGGTTCTTCAATTAACCTTGCCACACTGATTGTCTCAGCTAATGTACTTGGTTTTTTCATCTTCACATATAAATGGATGTCATCCTGAAGGCCAGCAATGAAACAACCAACGAGGAATGTTTCCGGTTAAGCCATCAATGCGATGGGAGAGTTGTTCAAAAGTCTTTTAGTAAACAGTGACGGAAGTGGTTTGTCGTAATCGTGAAAGAACTTTAGAGGGGTCATCAAAGTCAGTCCCAAGAAGGATGGCATTGGTAAGCTCGCCTCATGTTAACGAACCACAAAATTTGGTTAGCCAGCAATGCCATTGCAATGCAATTCCTTTGAGGTGGAAGGAAGCGAGAGAAACCTTTAGGTTAAGAGGAATATTGTTGCAGTCAAAGTACTGCTTGGACTTGTAAACTACTTGGTTGGATCTTCTCCACTAAATTTAGGAAAGGATAGTTTGAGAGGTTGGGTATGGAATCTGATGGTGGCATTAGATGATTCACCAAGAGCAAATAGGTTAAAGTTATGGTATTGAGCTTGTGGACTTCATGACATGCGTTAGAACTGTAACTCCGTCAACACCGTCTATAAAGTTGAGTTTATCTTATCAACATCAAGCCCCAAACAGACAATGGATCTTCTCGGACACCAACTCAGGCATCATCGTCTTGGTTGAAGGCCATTTCATGATCTTGGGTTGTGCCACTGGACACCTAAGTTTCGTGATGTCCTGCTTGTTTATGAACCAAGTGATCAAATAGCTTGAGCTCTAGAAAGAAAAGTCAACTGGAAAGTATAAGAAGAAGGTCTATGTTTTGCCCAAGCACCTTAACAAGAAGGTCACTGCTCTTTACCATGGAAAGCTTGGAGCCAAGCTCACTATTCTCTCCTAAGATCAGGCTAACTACATTAGTGTACCTGTTGAAGGTCCTTACAAGCCTGCTCACTTCAAGTACTAAGAAACAGTGAAAAAATGAAGAAGAAATTAAGAAATAAAAAAGTTGTTCTATTTAAGAGCCCAAATAATAAGGGAATATAAAAGGGAAAATCTAAGTTATTTCAATTACTACTTACCATTTTATTCATTTTGCTTATCTTTTATAGGTTACAAGTAACAACCGGGAAATAAAGAACCACAACTTCCATTCCACTAAGTGGTACTAACAATACTGGAAATAAAGAAACAACTATTACTAACAACTCAAAATAACAAATCCCATGACCAACAACCCAAGACCAAGTCTACTGCCTCCTAACACATGCCTTGTATGTGACCGTGTGCATAGCTTATGCAAATAACAATCCTCCCCTCTTAGGCAACCTTGTTTGCAAAGCTAAAGTTCGAATATGTACAATTCATAAGCCGAGCAATCTCCCACGTGGCATCTTCAATTAGAGCATATGTTCTTCTATACGGTGTCTTCGACATGACATCATCAACTGGTTCGATCCGCCCGCCACCTTCCATGGAGAGTAGTTGAAGTAAGAACAGTGTCATGCTACTTTGCTCCTTATATACCACTAAAGTCCTTCGATGTTAAAGTTGCCACTCCTTGTGTACCAAGTTCACTAATTATGTGAGCAATACCATTTTTCTTAAAGGATATCGTGAGTTTTGAATAGTTGATTTTGAGCGCCTGACACACCCCTGCACAAACCACTTTTCTTTATTAGCTACCATGACCTGAAGTTCTTTAATGTGAACCATTGGCGAGCAGTATTTGGTAATGATAGCTTGATCTATGAAATTGTGAGTTGTGCTTATAGGCACATGTTTTGATGGTGAGGTACCTAACAATTCAGCAATGGAATTTGTAAGTGCATTAGTTGCCATTGTCACTGGCAGGGAGCAAAATGGTGGGTTGATTTTGGGAGGGCTAGTGTTTAGACTAAATGAGGCCTTAAGAGCTTGGAGTTCGATTAACACTATTTGAAAGGTAGCGTTCACCTAATCGAATTTGGACTCATAACATACCAAAATTTTCTTAACTTTATTGTAGGATTCCGGATTTGTTTTCTTTACTAAAAAACTTGGATCCTCACCTTTATATATATATATATATATATATATATATATATATATATATATATATAACATATGCTTTATTACCTATCCTTCCATCTTGTACTTTTTTATCTTTTCTTTAATAAAACTGACTTAGGTTTTTTGAGTTGTTTGGGGTTGACTGTATGTCTTCCCTGACTTCTCTAGTAGCCTAAGTTACCTCGTTCTTATTATTATTATTATTATTATTATTATTATTATTATTATTATTATTATTATTATGTAATACATTCTTCCAATTTGTGGATTTTTTAATTATTTTAAAGTAAATATGTAAAACAAAATTAATATTCATTTATATATTTCATATTACTTTCAATCTATATGGGGTAGAACCCGATGCAGAAGTGCTAGATGAAATATATTTACTATTGGTGTAAGCTGCTCTTTGAATGATTAATTAGTTGCCAATTGATTTTGTTTTAAGGGGTTAATTTCTAATTTCGAAACCTCTCAACAGGAACTAGCTCTTGGTTTTTAATAGAAGGGAGGGCCCACAGCCACAACTTGTAACAAAATTGGATGATTATGATTGAGTTTTTTAATGTCATAATTAGTAGTGTGGGTGTCTTAATTTATTTTTGTCATGTTTTATACAAATTAAAATTGTAGACTTATAATTTATATTTTAACCAAATTATCTCCTCATACTAAATGCAAGAAGTATGTATATACTTATCTTCAATTAATTTATAATTTTTTCTATTTGGGCATTGTTGAAAAAAATTAAATTTGAAAATCTTTCCGAATTTGGATATATACATATGATATATGACTGGAAAGTTAAGAGGATAAGATTTAATTTAAATATTTTTTTCATAATTTTTTGGATGGATTTGCCCTCGACGGTGTGGTGGTGTCCATTGACGGACTGCTCGCAGCCAAATACTTTTACATGTTGTTGGAAGAATTTATATTTAAAGAACTTCTCAAGCTCATATTCATACATATGATTTTGAAAGCTAAAAGGACAAGTTTTAATTTAAATAATTCTTTTTTCATAATTTTCTAGGTGAATTTAAGCCTCTAAAAAAATATACAAATGAAAGTGACATGGGCACCAAACTTGTTTTCGCACTGCTATAAGAATTAAATTTAAAAACCTTTCCGAATTCGGATTTATGCATATAATATATAATTAAAAATCTTAGAGGATAAACTTTAATTTAAATATTTTTTTCATAAATTTCTGGGTGGATTCTCCATCAAATTTAAATATTTTTTTCATAAATTTCTAGGTGGATTCTCCATCAATGACCCACCAATGTCCTTATGGTGGCCACCGACGATGTTGTCTTCCCCTTGCACTTGTGTGCGCTTTTAGAAAAAAAACTAAATTTAAAAATCTTTCCAAACTTGATTCTTAAATATAATATATCTTTAAAAATATAAGAGAATAAACTTTAATTTATATATTTTTTCACAATTTTATGTGTTGATATAAGACTTCAGAAAAAATACACAAATCTGATTGACGCTCAACAGACCAGTTTGTGCAATGTTGGAAGAATTTAAATTTAAAGTCTTTATCAAAATCAAATTTATATATATGATATATGGTTGGAAAGCTAACAGAATAAGCTTTAATTTAAATATTTTTTATAATATTCTGGATGGATTTTCCCCCATGCCTGCCAACTAATATTTTTGCATGCTATTCAAAGAATCTAAATTTGAAGACATTTAAAAACTCATATTCATGCATATAATATATGGTTGGAAACTTAAAAGAATAATATTTAATTTAAATATTTTTACATAATTTTTTTGGTTAATTAAGGCTTCCAAAATAATGTATTAATTAGACTGACTTGCAAAGTCCAAAATAGGGCCATCGGTGGGCCACTATAGGCCTGTTGGTAGGTCACCGATGGAGTGGTGGTGCCCGCTGACAGTTGGTGGTCACTGTCAGTGGCCCACCGACAATCCTATGGTGGCCACCAATGGTGCTGCCTAACCTTTACACTTGTATGCGCTATTGGAAAAAAAATTAAATTTGATGATCTTTTCAAGATCGGTTTCATGCATATGATATAACGTTGGAAAGCTAAGAGTAAAAGCTTTAATATAGCTAAGATAAGCCTTAATTTTTTAGCCTCTAATTTGTCTGATGGAATAGTTTCCGATATAAGAAAGTTCATTATCAGGCTCATCTATTCAGGTTCTTCTTCATGGTCCACATTCATAGTTGTTCTGCTGTCTGCTAGCATTACAACCCTCATTTCAAATAGGAACTCCAGAGGAATCGTTTTGCGCTGCTCTCCCTTTGCCATTACTCCCAAAGCAGCTATTACGTAAGCCTGAGTATTTTTTATCCTTAATAATTGGTGCAACACAAAATAATTGGACTGCTGAACGAGCTCCTTTACCAACGCTAGGTACGAAACCATCTTTTCATCTTTAGCTGCATAATCCTCATTAACTTGGCTTACCATCAGCTGGGAATCACTATAAACCAGCAACCTCTACACACCGACTGTCTGAGCCAACTCCATTCCTACGAACAATGCTTCGTATTCCGCCTCGTCGTTTGATATATGAAAACCAAAGTGGAACGCCTGCTCCAAAATTGTCCTCTCTGGATCTTCAAGCACTACTTCAGCTCCTGCACTGTGCCAGTAAAAGGAACCATCAACATATAGCTTTAAAATTGGTCCAGATACTACATCCAGAGTCATGTTATATGATGCCTCTGCCTGAGCGGGCTCATGTCGAGCAGTGATAGACTTGATTGGCTCCTCCAAGAGGTACACTTCTTCATTTGCGCTTGTTGGCTCGGCCTTTGTCGTAAACTCAGCCACAAAGTCTACCAATACCTAGGACTTGATGGTAGTTCGGGATTGGTATTCTATTCCGTACTTCTCAAGCTCGATAGCGCATCGTACTATCCTTCCCGCTATGTCCAGGCTATGAAGTACTACCCTTATAGGATATGAGGTTAACACGATAATTTTGTGGCTTTACATTTATTTTTTAGATGAGACGAGCAGAACCAAAACAAGCTTCTCAATGAAGGAGTCCCGAGTTTCTGCATCCATGAGTACCCAGCTAATGTAGTAGATAGATTATTGCTCTCTTCCTTCAGTCCAGATAAGCACAGAGCTGACGACGTGATCAAATACTAAAATGTACAAATATAGTGGCTCCTCATGCTTTAGCTTGGATAGAATAAAGGGAGAAGCTAGATATGTCTTTAGTCGTTGGAATGTCTGCTCACACTCCTTTGTCCATTCGAAGTCTTTGTTTCCCTTCAAAGATCAGAAAAAGGAGACACAACGACTAGATGACCTCGAGATATACTGACTCAAGGCCACTATTCTTCCATTTAGTCTTTGCACCTCTTTTATAGTTTTTGGGGAAGCACGTCGAGCAGAGCCTTTATTTGGTTCAGATTAGAATTGATTCCTATTTGCATAACCAAGTAACCCAAGTACTGTCCTGAGCCAACTCCAAACATACACTTGGTGGGATTTAACTTCATCTAGTGTGCATCCAATACCTCAAAAGCTTGAGCCAAATGCTGAATATGGTCTACTAACAGGACAAATTTTACCAACATGTCATTAATGTACACTTCCATGGTTGAGCTAAGATGCGCTGTAGATATTTTGTTCACCAATCGTTAGTGTGTAGCTCCTGTATTCTTCAGTCTTTACAACATGACTTTGTAGCAATAAAATTCCTTTTTGGTCACGAATGTCATTTTCTCTTGATCATCTGGGTGCATCCTGATTTGATTATAACCGGAATAAGTGTCCATGAAGCTTAGCAACTGGTGGCCAGCAATAGCGTTCACCATCATATCGATCTTTGGTAATAGGAAACTGTCTTTTAGTAAAGCTTTGTTTAGATATGTTAAGTCAATACACATACGGGGCTTCCCATTTTTCTTCCATACAACCACCACATTAGCTAGCCAGTCCGGGTAGTATATTTCTTTGATGAACCCATTCTTCAACAACTTATCAATTTCTTCATTTATAACCTGATTCCGCTCTGATGCGAATTTCCTCCTCTTTTACCGAACTGGTTTATGGGCTGAATCTACGTTAAGTTTGTGGGTGATGACTTTTGGATCTACCCCCACCATGTCATCCATAGACCATGTAGAGGTACTATGATGGTCCTTCAAATACTGAATCAAGCATAGCTGAACCTCCAGATCCATTTGAGTGCCAATTTTAGTTGTGGGATTGGGGTGGTTTGAATCTAGTTGCATGTCTTCCAGATCCTCCAAGACATCCATCTAATCAATTTACGCCACCATTGACTTCTGTAGTTGCTATTTTTCTTTTCCATCCATGGCCTGTATGTAGCAAATCTGAGCTGTATTGGTCACATTTTACTTCCTCCTCCCCAGCGTTAGATGGGAACTTGACCTTCTGATAATAGGTAGATAGAATGACCTTCATTAAATGCAGTCATGGCCCAAAATCATGTTGTAAGCAAAAAGGGTGTCCATTACCATTTGAGTTATGCTCTTTGCTGTGATCGGGAGAGTAATTTTTCCCTTAACTAGGCTTTTATTTCCGTCATTCCCAACTAAGGTGGCTCTGGTGGGTTGTACGGTCGTAGGGCTGATCCTCATATTGTCCAATATGCTCGAGAATACAATGTCCGCCGAGCTTCTGTTGTCCACCAATATTCATGTAATCGTATAGTTTCTCACATCAAGCATGACCATTAGAGCATCATGCTCGGCTGTGAAAGTAATAATTGGTTCGTCATTCTGAACTCACCACCACAAGCAACTTCTCCGTGAACGGAATGGATGATTTTCCGAACCTCTACTTTGTTGTTTGTTCGAGGAAGGGTGTTCTTACTTAGAGATGGCTCTGGTTGTCTGTCTGAGCCACACTTATCCAGCTCTGAGATGAATTGCTTCAAATACCTATGCTTTAATAACTCTTTTATTTCCCTTTTAAACGCTCGGCAGTTTTTTGTGGCGTGGCCACGCTCCTTGTGAAAGGCATGCCACTAGCAATTGCCTCTATTCTTTAAGTCCGAATTTATAGGTCTCGATCATCGCACCTTATGTATTCGTTTCATGAGCTTTATCAATTGAGTTAGGGAAACTACCAGCCAAATCTCCTCAAGAGGTCCCTCAAGGGTCCGTCTTGCTCCTCGTGCTTATAGGGCTCTTCATGTCACTTTGACTCTCTGTACGCCTAATCGAAGCGTACCATCCTCTGATCTCATGAGTATTTCATGACTTCACTTTGCCGACCCTTAATACTCGACTCAGCTCGGGTTGCTCCCACATTTGAAGATATGATTCTTCATTCCTTAACCACTCTGTGCATGTCCAATTCAATTTCTTTTTAGAGCCATAAAACTCTGAGCCTTCTTAAGGGTATCTAGCAAATTATGCAACTTCTTCCGAACCATATAGTCGTAGATTTTGGTTCCGAGCAACAGGCCGCGTTTAAAGGTGTTACATGTGACTACCTTCGAGCAATCCAAAATTTCCACCTTCATATCGTTGAACATTTGAATGTAGTCCCAAAGCAGTTCCCCTTTTTGTTGTTATACCCTAAACAAGTTGTCTAGATCCCTTCAATATTGACGACTAGATGTAAATTGGGTCATGAACTGTTGTGTCAGTTGGTGGAATGACCCTATGCTTCGTGGTGGTAAATGACTGAACCAAAATAATGTCGACCCTTTCAAGCTTGAGGCAAATACCTTGCACATCACTACTTTCTTATCTGGTTGTAGAATGCAAGTTGGTATCATAGCCTACCTAAAGCAAATTATGTAGTCCCCCGAGTCGGCGCTTCCATTGCACAATGTAAATTTTGGTGCAGAAAAGCCTACTAGGATATTGGTCAAGGTAATCTCATCCACAAAGGGTGTGTCTGGTATCTTATCATATCAGTCATTCGTCCTCCCTTCTTGTCGAACCAAGTCTATTCTCTTGAACCTACCATTGCGGTAGGCGTTCTTACGACCTACCTTAGGCTGATACTGGCCCCCAACAACCCTTCCTCTTTTAGGGTTATGCTCGTCCATCAAGTAAAAATCTTCGTTCGACTCATAATTTTGTGGTATCCTCTGAGAACGGCCACCGTTCTCGCCACAGTTTCTCTTGTTCAATCGGTTGCTTCGATCAGCCTCTTCTTCCGCCTCGAGCCTTTTGTTAGATGCATCCGCCTCTTATTTCTAGTATGGACTGCCTTCTCTAGGTTGGGGTGTTCAACAAAGCATTGAACGCCCAAAGTAGCCTGCTGATATGTTCTCACGCCGCTACACCGCCGCCGAGCCCTCGCATTGAACCAACACTTCTATTTGGGTAAAAAAACTATTCAAATCGGGTATCAGCCGTAATTGCGCCGCTGACATTCCTGTGATGTTTCCTTAGAGTGGTGTTTCGTCCTCCCACCGCATAGGTATGGCAATCATGGAAGCCAAGTTTGGACATTCTGATGCCATAAACAGTTGTGTTCAAAATTGCTAGAAATAGGCATGCGATGGTTTTTATGTCAAAACTCAGTCGCAACCCTTTCCTCTTTTACCAAACTGTTTTATGATAAAATTTGCTCCGCCACAAACCGTCAAACACTCCGCCACAAACCTGCAAAATAAAAGGGAAAGCGTGAAGCTTTAGGGGCACCAATGTAGTATCGGCCAAAGAACCTTCGGCGCTCAAATCAGTCCTAATTTTTAGTATAGAAAGTCGATTTTGGGATTTTTTGAGTACAAATGTTGCGTTAGAGTGCCTACCTTTGTTTTGAGTGATGATGGGGGTATTTATAGGTTTGATTTTGCCTTCCTCACCAAGGTAGTAGTAAAAAATCTAGCCACCTTGATTTAGAGTAAGTCTCCAAATCAGCTCATCCCAGATTAGGAAAGTAGAATATAGGAAAGTATCTAGCATTAGCTGCTGAATTAACTTTTCTACTTGGAACTTTCCTTAACTTTTACCACATTCAAGTTAATGAAGCCCCCGAGCCACCAATGTAAGTCATGGTTCGACTCTCTTCATGTCCGAGCCAACCTTTAACTAAACAGACACTGATGCCCATTCCAGAGGACTTACTATTCATCCGATCTGAGCCACCATTCGGACTTTTCGTTCCGGTTGGTTCGACTCTGACTGCTAGTCCAATGGATTTGGTCATTCTTCTACCTTGGGTATGGACGACCCATACTGATCCTCCACCTTAGGCCTAATCGGTCCAGCCCGGTGGAAATTTTGTCCATACACATACCCAGTAATTAACCTCATATGTCTTCATGGACTACGCCCAGTGGTTCTTGCCAGACTTAGAATTATCGGCCTTCGACGTCGCAGGGAATATGGATTTTCAATTTTGAAGGAATTTCAATTGGGAAAGAAGATTGAATTTTAATATTGTGTAGCCAAGGGTAAGTGTTGAAGAGTATGTTGAAATTTAATTTATTTAAATATCTGGAATAAGTAGATTAAATAAATAAATAATTAATTAATTATTAAAAAAAGTTTTAAAAGAAAAAATAAAATAAAAGATAATATGGCTGATATATATAGATTAAACAATAAATAAATAAACAATTGTTTAAAAAAAATTAAGAGAAAAAATAAAATAAAGATAACATGGCTGATATATATATATATATATAGGAATGTTATTATGAGCGTCATCGCTCATTATAACATGGGCGACAAACTGAAAGCTTCCGTCTACATTTAAAATTTTTGACACTTTGGCATGATTTTTGTTTTTTACTCGCGTTTGTTTGTTTTTAGATATGCTATGGTCCCCTTATCCCAGTAGACGCCTTCCTCCTCCATGATCGACGAGAGAGCAACAAGCCATCCTTCTCTGGTCCACAATCCGATCTACTACACAAAATGGCAGCAAAGCTTCATTCAAGATTCTCTAGTGACTATTGTGAGGTCTCGCAACATCAATCTCGTACAGATCGACTAGGAGTGTCCACTGGCGGATCAGGGATCGTTCGATTGCATCATCCACAAGCTGTACGAAGAGGATTGGAGGTAGTAGTTGGATGAGTTTTAGGTTAGGTAATGCTAGGTTATGAGACTGTCTTGATGGATTTCTTCTGTGATATAGTGCACAAGACTGATAAAGAGGCGGAAAAGTGATAGGAAGAGAATGATGGTTTGGAGAACAGTGGCTTGGAAAGGCATAATTACAACCAAGAAATGAGAAAAATGGTAACCAATACTTGCTGCAGTGATGGCGATGATGGAAGCCTCCCTGTTTCACCTCTTAGCAGGGAAGAGGAGAACACAATTCAAGTATGAATTAAGCAGATGAATACCCATGAATGGAGTTAACTTTGTGCTACTTGTGTTGTTCTTTGGTTGGTGGATTTGGATCATTAGGATCTCCACCTTTTCACCGATTATGTGGAAGGAAGCAAGTTGCACAATTGATTTAGATAGCAGCTAACTAGTTCAAGGCTGAAATGAGTAGGCTTGTTCTTGGATTTAGTTTTAACTTCTTAACAGCATTAGATGGTGTTCAATGTTGATGATGTATATTCCATCCACCGTTGCTCCAAAGATAGGTGCTTTTCAAAATACTTTGAAGTTTTAGCGAAGCCAAGTTGTATGTTTCAGGCTTAAAAGTTTTTCCTTGCTCAGAAACATTTCTAGTTTGTGCCATTAACACTTTTAGTGAATGAATTTTGCCAATTTGTCAAATGAAATTTTCATTTTTAAATTTGTTTTCCTTTCTTTAGGTTAACTGATTTCAATATCTTCTCTTTGGTTGCTTTTAATAATTAAATTATTCAAAATTTATTGGTAAAGAAAATGAATCCTTTGTTTAAGGCTTTAAACTAGACGTAATTTTTTTTTTTGTTTAATAAATTAGTCATCATAATTCACAATCAACTAATATAATAAGGTTACATTTATTTGTCTTCAAAGTGAAGCTAGTAAACTAAAAGATTTACTTCACGATCTTATTATAATTTGGTTCTTTAATGATGCAATTAGTACTAGTAACTAGTGACCAGCTTTTACACTTCTTAATTACCAAAAAAAAAAGCTTTTACACTTCTTAATTACCAAAAAAAAAGCTTTTACACTTCTAACTCCTAAACCCTTCATTGTAACCTTTTACCAAAAAAAAGCATTTGAATGCCACCACTCCAAGCAACAGCAGTGGCATATTATATATCAAGACCCACAACAATAGATATCAAAGAAACAGAGAATCTTTCTATAACATATACAATAATATGATACAAATAGCATAAACAGTACACAACAAAGTCATACATGTCCAAACAGAAACCTATGACCTACTTGTACTAGTACAAAAGCATAGTTGTTCTTATACTATAGACTGGTACAAAATTGTGCAAATTTATACTGCATTTCGATCATAATTTTCCCTTGCAAGAAAAGAAAAAGAAAACCCAAAAAAAAAATTAAAGGACAAAATACTTTATAAGGAGCAAACATAATCATCTGACCTTTTGAACCTTAAAAATAGCATTAAAATAATTAAGGATGACCAACACAACTAGCAACCTCAAGATGCAGATATTGCAAAGTTAAAATTGTTTGCACAATTGGAGTTCAATGAGAACTCCAACCAAGACAAAATATGGGATTTATTTCTTCTGTAGCTTATGTTTAACCTTGATGATTCTTCTGAAGCTTTCTTACCCGAAGAGAGAGCTTGCCGAGTAGGAAATGATCCAAATTTCCTATACCCATGTGATGTTGACGATTTAGAGGAGGAGAAGAGCTCTGTCGTTGTCGATTTGGAGGAGGAGGAGGAGCGATATGTTCATCAACTATTTCGAGGAGGAGGAGAGCGATTTGCTAGAAAAGGAGAAGAGGGGAGGTGGGATTGTGGACCAGAGAAGGAGAAGGAAGGCGTCGACTGGGATAAGGGGAACAGATCTAAAAACAAACAAACGGGAGTAAAATAAAAAATCATGCCAGCATGTCAAAAAAATTTTAACATAGACGGAAGTTTTCCATCGGTCGCCCATGTTACAATGAATGATGGCACTCATAATAACATTCATGTATATATATATATATATATATATATATATATATATATATATATATAGAAAATAACCTTATATGCATGCAACAAATTATTTAGTAGAAACTAGGCTGACTTAAATAACTAATTGTATAACTGTTTCCGATGACAAAAGAAAGAAAGAAAAAGAAAAATAGGGCCTATAACTATCTTCGTTAAAATAAGTAGCACAGTTAATTATAAAGATTGGAATAATTAATCCAATTTATTATAACCTGCCCTCTTCTTTCTCCGATCACCATCATTGCCCTCATTAAGTACGTATAGTAGATAGTAAGTTCTGTGCAACTTAATTTTCTCGAGAAAATTTCTTTCTCTGTCTCAGTAAATTCTCTCTCTCACACACAAACAAATAAATGAAGAAGAAAAAGAGTTCGACTGAATACGAATCAAATGGGGAGGAACTTTCGCATTGAATACGACATTCCAAGTGTTCCAAATCAGGCCTACTTATATGTGTGCATTAATCCTACATGCCGTACCCACTTTGTATTGCATCTCACTCCAGGGTTTGGTTTGGTAAGACTCTCTATTTCTCTCTCTACCTTCAATAATTCCTTCTTTGTGTACAAATCATGGTTATTGCTTCTTTCTTCGCATGTCTTAGTCAAAATGTCTCATTTCTTGTGTTAGAAAATAATTGGTCAAAGCATATTAGCAACTAAAGTATAATTGAGAAAATTGAAATAAAATGAACGCAAATATTTTTACTTGGAAAACCCTTAAACAAATTGGGGTAAAAAATCATGGACAAATTTTGGAAGATCTCACTATAATGAATAAAGATTACAACACCTTCCCTCTAAATACAAGGAGAGAACAATGGCACTCTCTTTTGAATAAAGGAGAAACAACTCTCTCACAAAATAAGAAAACACCACTACAGATGAGAAACCAATTTCTATCTCTCAAAGTAGTGGAGGAGCTTCTCTCTATCTCAAATGAAATTTTCTTTCAAATGTGGGATTGGAGGGGTGCCTTAACTGAAAAGAAGGGAGGATATTTATAGTTGCGTCACCCCCCTTCATGTTACAAATATATATATATAATAATATATCAAAGTAGAATGGCCTTGCTGGCACCTTTAGCTTTACAGAAGAGAATGCTTTACCACTTGCTGGCACTTTTAGTTTTATGGAAGAAAATGTTTTACCAAAAGCGGCTTTACAGCCTTTACTACTCATATTCTCCCACCTAAAGTCACTTTTATATAATCTTCCACCTTTCCCTAAATTTGTCAGTTCATGCTTGCTTATGTATCTGCTAAGTCATATAATGATCTACACCATATAAACTTATTAGTGTTGACTGGCTTGGTCATCACATCTGCTAGGTTCTCATTGGTATGTATCTTTTGCATATCTACACATTGAACTCCTATGTGTTTTGTCCTTGAATAAAATATTGGATTCCTTACAATGTGCAAGGCACTCTGACTGTTACAAAATAGAGTGATCTTCTCCTGTTTATGTCCAAGCTCCTCCAATAATCTTTGTATCCAAACAGGTTCCTTACATGCTTGCATAGCTATCATGTATTCTACTTCTGTTGTAGATAAAGCCACAACTATTTGCGGTTTTAAAACCCAGCTTACAGCTCCTCCTACAAATGTAAATACACAACCAGTAGTAGATTTTTATTTGTCGAGATCTCCTACAAAATCTAAACTAACATAACCCCTGACAATTAAATCTGATCCTCCATAACATAATACAACATCTGAGGTTCCTTTAATGTATCTCAGAATCCTGTTCACACTATTCCAATGCTCTTCACCTGGATTTGCCATAAAATGACTACTTGTGCAATGTCCGATCTTGTACATATCATAACGAACATTAGGCTTCCCACTGTTGATGCATATGGTACTCGAGACATCTTCATCCTCTCTGCTTCACTGTTAGGACTCATACTTAAGGATAACTTGAAATTAACAGGAAGTGGGATAGAAATTGGCTTACAATCTTGCACGTTGAAGCATTGCAAGATCTTCCTTAGATAATTCTTTTAAGAAAGCCAAATCTTTCTGTTATTTATGTCTCAGTGAATTTGCATCCCTAGAATCTTGTTTGCTGGTCCCAAATCCTTTATGTCAAACTCTCTAGCTAACTGTGCCTTCAATTATTGAATTCGATCTTTGTTGGGGCCTGCCACCAATATATTATCCACGTACAATCACAAGATAATAGAATCATTATCACCATCAAACCTTTTGTAATATGTACAATGGTCTAAATTGAGTCTATTGTATACAAAGCTTATTATGAAGGAATCAAATCTCTTGTACCAACATCTCAGTGCCTGTTTAAGACCATACAGAGATTTGTTCAACCTGCAAACCAAGTTCTCCTTGCCTGTTTTAGCAAAACTTTCTAGTTGTAGCATGTAAATTTCTTCTTCCAGCTCTCCATGAAGAAATGCAGTTTTAACATCCAACTACTCCAAGTGT
Source organism: Rhamnella rubrinervis (assembly GCA_007844105.2). Taxonomy (NCBI): domain Eukaryota; kingdom Viridiplantae; phylum Streptophyta; class Magnoliopsida; order Rosales; family Rhamnaceae; genus Rhamnella; species Rhamnella rubrinervis. The sequence goes on from CM017578.2 coordinate 22,893,775, forward strand.
AAATCAAATGTAGCACGTATAGCCAGGACTAATCTTAGAGTTGTAAGTCAAACCATCGAGGAAAATATCTCATTGACTACTCTGGTGTATGTGGAAAATAATCATGACCAAGAAAATTCAAACTCTTCTGAAGCAACACCAGAGTATGAGGTACAAGAATAAGTTGAGTTCGAGGCTCCCGAAAGTCGATTAACTCGTGAAAGAAGAACGCCAGCTTGGAACTTGGATTATGTTATGGAAAAAAGCAACGTTGCATACTGCCTTCAAATAGAGGATGGAGAGACATCAACTTTCCATGAAGCTACAAGTAGCACAAATGTATCTTTTTAGATGACAGCAATGCAAGAAGAAATTGAGGCTTTGCACATGAACAAGAGTTAGGAATTAGTGCCGTTACCACATGAAAGAAAAACCATTGGTAATAAATGGGTCTATAAGATCAAGCGAGATAGTAATGATCAAGTGGAACAGTATTGTACATAATTGGTGGTAAAAGGATACGCTTAGAAAGAGGCTATTGATTTCAATGAGATATTTTCCTCGGTCCTTTGACGTGTTATCATTTTTATCTTTCTGTAGTAGTTAATTTTCTGTAAACCCATAGGATCCCACAGGCGATACCCCTTCATTCTATCAGCATACCCTAAGAATATACACCTGAATTTCGGATCCAACTTTGTTCTTACTTAAGTGTTATATATCATATATACAGGACATCCAAATAAATGTAAATTAGAGTAATCAGCCGGCTTACCAGTTCACATCTCTATCGATGTTTTCATCCGCTCTACCACTCCATTTTGTTATGGAGTGTATGCAACTATGAACTGTCTTTTAATACCTTTTTGCTTACAAAATGCAAGAAACTCACTGCTTGTATACTCCTCCATTATCTGTCCTCAAACACTTGATCTTCGTCCCAGATTCAAGTTCCATCCGCACTTTGAAGTCTTTGAATACTAAAAACACATCTGACTTCTTCTTGATTTGATACACCTAACATCTTTTGGAGTAATCATCAATGAAAGACACAAAATACTTTGCTCCTCCTAAGAATATTTTCGGTGATTCCCAGACATCAAAATAAATGAAGTCTAGAATGCATTTACTTCTGACGTCGGATCTACTAAATTTTAATCTACACTGTTTACTTATAACATAATGCTCACATAAAAGTAAACTTGCTGATTTGAGCCTCGGAAGCAGCTTTCTGTCTAAAAGAATCTTCAATCCTTTTTTTGACATGTGGCCTAATTTGAGGTGTCACATCATTGTTGACACTTCTCCTTTACTACTCAATGCAGCACACTCATCAGCTTCCTCTAGTGTTTCCCCTTTAAGCATGTATAGATCTGCACCGCTATTTTCTACCTTCATCACCACAAGCACACCTTTGACAATCTTCATGATCTCATTTTCAATATGGATCTTACATTCAAGATCATCTATTTGTCCTAAGGACAACAGATTTTTTTTCAGGCCTTTGACATGTCGTACCCCCTGAATAATGCGAACTGTACCATTATGCATCTTTATCTTAACAGTTTCAACACCAGTGATCTCTAAGGCATGATCATCACTCATGAATACAGATCCTCATGAGATAGGCTCATAGTTATGAAATCATTCTCTCCTATAGGTCATGTGTCATGTAGCTCCAGAATCTAAAATCCAGATATCAGCAAAACTATTTCTGCCTTCAGCAATTGTAGTTGCCTCACTGTAAAGGACTCCATCATCACGTGAGGTACTTGCTATATTTCCTTGAGCTTTTTGATGACTCAAAGTCTCCACTCTTCTTAAGAAGCCAACACTCCTTCTTGACATGCCCTTTCTTGCCACAGTTGTAGCATTTGATGTACTTTTTACTTCTTGATTTGGATCTACCATAATTTTGACTCCCACTGAAGCCACGTTCCATCGATCTTCCTTTTATCACCATCAGCGCTTCCACCTGCTGCGAATTTGTCCACCTGCCTTCCTTATTTTTTTAGCCTATTTTCTTCTTCCAAAATTGCAGTTGCAATAACGTCGAAAATTAGACTGTTAGAATTATTCATCAGGTTGATGATAAGTTGATCATTTGAGTCAGGTAGTCTTTGAAGTAGAAGTTTCGCATGTTCAGTCATATCTACTGAGTAACCCATCGATGTGAGTTGCACAAATAGAGTATTTAGGGTGTTGATATGGTCAGTTACCGATGTGGACTCTGCCATTCGAAGAGTATATAATCTTCTTTTTAATAAGATTTTATTGTGTAATGACTTGGCCTCGTATAATTTTGTCAAAATATCTCATATCTTCTTTGTCATCTTCTTCTCCGCCACACTAGATAACACTCCATCGGCTAGTGCTAAATGCAGATTAGCAATTGCATTGCCATCTATCTCGTACCACTTGCCATCATCGGTGATCTTCACGGGCCGATTTTCAATTGCTGCCAAGCAGTTGTCTCTCCTTAAAATTGTCTTTACCTTCATTTTTCACAATAAGAAGTTAGTTCCATTGAATTTTTCAACATCAAATTTTGTTGTCATTGTTGATGACGACCCTGCTTCTCACTTAAACCGGATTGTACTATTTCATCGTATACATGAATAGTAATCGTGAATAGTACACACAACCTGAAAGCTCTGATACCACTGTTAGAAAATAATGTGTCAAAGCATATTAGCAACTAAAGTATAATTGAGAAAATTGAAATAAAATAGACACAAATATTTTTACTCAGAAAACCCCTAAACAAATTGGAGTAAAAAGCCACGGGCAAATTTATGAGGATCTCATTATAATGAATGAAGATTACAACACCTTCTTTCTAAATACAAAGAGAGAAAAATGGCACTCTCTCTTAAATAAAGGAGAAACAACTCGCTCACAAAATAACAAAACACCACTACAGATGAAAAACTAATTTCTCTTTTTCAAACTCTCTCAAAGTAGTGGAGGAGCTTCTCTCTCTCTCAAATAGAATTTTCTCTCAAATGTGGGATTGGAGGGGTCCCTTAACTGAAGAGAAGGGGGGATATTTATAGTTGCTTCACCCCCCTTCACATTACAAATATATATATATAATAATATATCAAAGTGGAATGGTCTTGCTAGCACCTTTAGCTTTACAGAAGAGAATGTTTTACCACTTGCTAACACATTTAGCTTTACAGAAGAAACTGCTTTACCAAAAGTGGCTTTACAGCCTTTACAACTCACATCTTGTACTGATCAAGAAAATATAAACTGGCCTCAAATAATGTGTCTGTATATATTACAGAGAGGGAGAGAGAGAGAGATTGGCAACTTTATGGGTGTGTTTGGTTTCTTTATGTTTATTTCAATTATACATTACTTGCTACCCAAGTACTATAATCAGAGTTTTTAATTAAGTTAATTAATTGGATGTACTGTTGGTTAATTATTCCGTAACACTTGTTAATGCCAATTTTTTGATATCTCGTGCATGCAATGCCGTATGCAAAGCTTGGCGCAGCTGACTTCAGACAGCAGTAAGTAGTATAATTCTGATTTTGTAAATTTATCTTCATTTTTTTAATCATTATTATTATGTTCAATTATTAATTAATTCACATCTTATAAGCCACAATTAATACCACATAAGGCAAATTAATTTATATACCACTTTGCGCATATACATATATAAATATACAGAAATGTTATTACGAGCGACGTCGCTCTCTCTACTATTAGCGACAAAACATTGTTAAAAATATAGATTCCATTTTATGCCTCCTCGCTAGTAATAAAAAAATCTCTCTACTACCAGCGAGAAGACATTTAAAAAAATGAAAAATTTGTCCGGTCATCAAAAAAATAAGTTAACGCGTAAAAAAAACTAATGCGGTGTGAATTTATTCTGTTTGTCGTACAAGGTATTATGAGCGACGTTGCTCATAAAAATATTTCTGTATATATATATATATATATATATATATATATATACCAACATATTATTAATTAAATTAATATTGGATGTTTATATATATATATATATATATATATATATATATATATAGGATGGACATCCTAGTGACTGACGAAGAACCTGCAAAACAAGTAAATAACAGTTAACCAACAAAACATTTGCATTGCATTTTCTGCAATGACAAAGTGGGGTTGAGGCTTGTAAGATTTCTTTTCCAAACATGGACCCTTATGTTTAATATATAATTATTATTTAGTACGTGTTTGCAATTTGTGGATATTAATTATTTCTTTTTAAGTAAATATCTAAAACTATATTCATTTATATTCCTGACTACTTACGCTCAAGATCTTACTGTCTCCGATGAAAGAGATTTACTGTTGGTGTAAGCTGCTCTTTGAATGATTAATTAGTAGCTATGAGTTGTGTTTGTTTTTTATTTTTTCTCTTAAATCGTGTGTAATTTATCCAATTCAAAAATTAATTGAGATTTGTTAAAATTTATTAATCTTCTTATTTTACTATAAATACAAATTTTCATTTTCTATTTGTATTTTTTCTTTCCCTTTGTATTTATACTTAATTAATTAAATATCTTAACTAATATTAACAAATTCTAAAGCCTGTTTAAAGCACATTATATATAGTTTAAGAGAATAAAAAAAACAAAACAATAACCACTATTTGGGCTCTAATTAATTAGTAGCTAATTTTTAATTTCAAGACCTCTCAATAGGAACAAGCTCCTAATTTTGAATTTTATAGCCATACAACCAATCGTACAATCAATATTAGCAAAATAACCATTTTTATTTTAAATTTTCTGCCATAGCAAAAGTGTACTTTTAGGTGTTGTGCATTTACTTTCATACCCTTTTCCCTTTTAACATTCAAATCTCACTTGTGCATTTAGTGTGCTTTGTTGTTTTGTAGCTTGGGTTGCCATAATCTAGTACGGGTTAGTGGGATAAGCTTCAGTGTATGTGATTGATTTAAAGTTTGAATTTTTATAAATTTTAGTGTGTTTTGGTTTGTATTTGTGTTAAAAGAATGATTTTTTTTTGTGTTTGGGTGTATTTTTCATGATTTCTATGTTTATTATGTGAAAACTGGTGAAAAAGTGCAAAAAAACCTGTAAATGGTCCAAATGCATGCCGGCACCGAAGAAGGTGATCGACTATAAGGTCGGATCCGACTTATCCAACTAAAAAAGTGGTCGGATGGGTCGGAAAAAGTGGTCGGATTGGTCGAATCAGACCTATTCGATCGACAAAATGGGTCGGATCTGACCAAATTTGTCGAATCCGACCTATCCGATTGAAAAAATGGGTCGGATGGATTGGATCCGACCTATCCGACTAGAAAAGTGGTCGAATTAGACCTATCCCACCAAAAAAGTGGTCAGATAGGTCAGATCCGACCTATTCGATCAGAAAAGTGGTCGGACTGGTTGGATTCAACTTATCCAACCAGAAAAATATTATGATATGTGCAATAAATATGGTCAAATATGATCAAATAATTATATTGTTGCACATATTTTTAAAAATTATTATAAAAGACTAAAACTTGAATAATAAAGAAAAGGAAATAGAAGGCTCAACAGCTAATGACTACAAAGCAGCAAACAAAAAAAAGGAAAAAAAAAAAAAAGGAAAGTGAGATCACATCAATTTAATAATTACCAACTTTTAACTATTCAATTACAAAATGCCCAACTTGTTCATGGAATAAAATGAACAACGTCCCCGTAATGATTGCGAATAACCAAAAAGATGAGGGTCACAATTGGAATACACCACGATGGAACCCACACGCCCTAACACTTATACAAATCTTATCCATCAGAGGGAATCGCTAAAACAATAAAAATATATATCAAAAAGTAATAGGGGTTGGATCTATATTAATAAAGTGGTCGGATCAAACCCATCTAACTATTTTTCTCGATCGAATATGTCAATCCGACCCACCTGACCACTTTTTTAATCGGATAGGTCGGATTCAACTTGTCTAACCACACTTTTTCGATTGGAGAGGTTGGATCTGATCCAATAGTCAATCACCTTTTCCAGTGCCGGCACTACATTTCACCCGTTTATAGGTTTTTTTTACACGTTTTCACATGCACTTCTCCGGTGCCAGCATTGCATTTGGCTCATTTAAGGATGTGGTGCTATAAAGTAAAATGAGAAAAAAAAATATTTTTGGTCGGATATGTGTAGTAAAATTGACAAAAAATACACATCGAATTTGAATATTAAAAGAGAGAAGAGTAGGAAAGTAAATCTACAACTCATAAAAATACATTTTTTCTATAACAGAGAAATTAAAAAATAAATAATTATTTTATTAATTTTACTCATAAAAATACACTTTTTCTATAACAGAGAAATTAAAAAATAAATAATTATTTTATTAATTTTGACTATATGATTGATTGTACAGCCATAAAACCCCGTAGTTTTTTATGGAAGCCCACCACCACAACCAATGATGGAATTCTACTAACTTCCATGATTCAACCCACAGGCCGACCCACAAGCCAATCCACAGGCCAAACAGCAGGCCCATCCACAAGCTAACCCAGAGGCCAACAAGCTGACCCACAGAACAACCCACAGGCCGAACAGCAGGCTCATCCACAAGCTGACCCACAGGGCAATCCACAGGCCCATCCACAAGCTGACCCACAGGCCCATCCACAAGCCAATCCACACGCCGACCCACAGGCGAGTCCACAAGCCGACCTATTGCAGCCTCCTGCCAACTTAAAACATATGAATGGAGAGAGTACAGTCAGCATCTCTAAAAATTCTCTGATTTCTTTTTTGTGTTTTTTACTTCAATTTCTTGTTCTGATTTTTGCTGCTTTCATGTAGACAGCAAATGATAAATAAGATGACAACACTAGAATGCTGTTCATGAAGATGGAGGCATTCCTGAATTAGCATAGCAGAGACATGAATATATGATGATTAGATGTACTCATTATAAGTGTACCTAGCATAGAAAACAAAAGTTGCTTACGAGTTTAAATGAAATTTTGTATTTTGTTACTTTCCTTTCTATAGTTTTATAATCTGCATTCTTATTGTTCAGTTTTTATTTTTAAATCAACAAGCTGTTATTAGGTAAATAATGGCATCAATTTTAAGTGCCATACAAAGTACAGATTACAAGTAAAAAATTATTAAATTAATTCTTTGATTAATGTTCTAAAATTTATTAAGTTCACATATTTTGTTCTTAGGCGTTTACAGTGCTTAAATTTTCTACAGCTATGCTCTAAATATTTATTTATCATCTGTTTCCTCAAACTTTAACCTTTCCTAAATCATAGTCAGCAACCCTACCCATAGTGAGAAAATAATGGAAATCAAACATTAAACAAAACAAAAATGCAGATAAACTTTGCCTATATTCATCGTCTCTCCTACTTATCACACATATTAATTGATAACCTAAGCCCTCGAACAGGAAATGTTAAGAGTGTTACTTTGAAATGAAATGCCAGACCCAGAATGGAATATATTATTCTGAACAATCTTATAACTTCAAAGACAACTTTGTGGTTTGTTTCCAGCACAATAGACAATTTTAAGCTCTAGAGATGCCAACTATGAGATTGAGCAATCCCAGCTGTTCTTTGTGTGTCTGTGAGTGAAACAATGATAGATGACCAGGATTACAGAGACTAACAGAAGTCATAAGGTCAAATATTCCCTCAAAATAGAGAGACGAACCAAATTAAACAATTTATGACACCTACGTCAAGAGAAATTATATCAGAAACTGAATCTTATCCCAGATTTCACTCAAACAGCATGAACTAAATGGCCATAGTACTGTGTTTTTTGGTAAATGGTCATAGTACTGTGTTGATTGCAGCCGCACTTGATATATAAAAGAAATGCTGCATCTTTGATACTCTTTTCCTAGATTCAACTATATGCTTAAAGAAAAACCCATCAACGAAATTAGAGTTTAAACCTCAAATAGTAAGCATTTATCCAAGGAATTTCCATCAGAACCTTCAATGAAAACCACATCGAATTCAATCCTAGTGTCCAAATTTCATGTTCTGAAGAGAGGACCAAATGAAATATAAATGAAGCTTTTATCTACTAATTAGATCTCACCCAATATCCATGTTGTCATCCCTTGTTTGCATATTGAATACGAATGTTCCAGCCATCCAATAACTGATCACGAAGATAAAAATTGATTATGATTTCTTATCCAGTCTAAAGAAGAAACTCAAAATAGACCATTTGAATACCAAAGATAAGAATAGCAAGAGCATATCAAAATTACCTGACCATCCATTTCTTTTAGAGCTGTTTTGGCTGCAGATTCAGAAGTAAACTGCACAAACCCATATCCTTTTGACTTCCCACTCTTATGATCACATATTACTTTAACTGCTAGAAATAAAGCAGCGTATTCCCGTGAAAGAAATATTTTATCATTAAGAAAACAACTTCCGTAGAAATTTTAACAACCTTTAGGATATCAGTATTACCTTCAATTATTTCACCATGTTGTCCAAAAGCATCCTTTAGAACAGTTTCATTAGTATCATAAGAAAGACCTACAGTTCCAAACACATCTGAGTGAAGACTTATGACATAGTAGTTATTTATATCATAGACAAGATGAATTTCAGCAACAGTAGTACAGGACACTTAATAAGTTTCTATATGATATAAATTGATTAATAGATTAAACCTGTTAGAATCCAAGCATTTGACCAGAAAACCAACTTGGTCCTGTAGTGGTTCTATAAGCAAATTGCAGCATACTACTATGCTAAATAGGATCCCAAACCAAAACAAGAAAACATCACCCTCTTTATTTCCCAAAGGAAATGGAAGGTCACTAAAACTACTAGCAGAAATTTAACATATTATATGCAAAATAAAAGTTTAAATCTCCTTGGCTCTTGAAAGAAAATGGAGCTCAAATATTAGGATTTATTAAAACCTGTGTCATTATTTACAATTCATTTAGCTTGTATCACTTTAATGCCAATATCATATGACCAATTATCTCTATGGGTGCAAACCAAGCAGTCATATGCTCAAGCTAAATATTGTTGGTTTGCTAGGTCAGTCTCAAGGCCTGTTGGATAAATCTTGTATGCTTTTGAATCGGGTTTCATGCATAACAGCTTTCAGGATATCATTTTGGTTATTGTTTTCATGAAGCTATAGAAATTTTTTAACAAATGAATCATTAATCCTGCTTTCCATACACTACATTTTAGTAACTGGTAATCAGATTCTGAAGTGAAATTTTAATTTTTGCTCATATAGATGTAATTTAACCACAAATATAAGCTCCCATATAATAACACCATTCTCATCATGTAGTAGTAAAATTCAATTGGAAAATAAAAAAAGAAACCTCCCCCATCAAACATATAAGGTTCAAATTAAGACTACTACAAAAAAATTGGAATATATTAGGTTCAAATTAGAAATAATAGAGCTTTCACTAACTTCTAAAAATGGATGAAAACTCAAATATTTAAAAATATACATATGGAGTGAGTAATAACGGCAACCAAGTAAATGTATTATAAAAAATGCACAAACCATAGAAAAAAGTTTTCGAAGAGACCTCCAACAAACAATTTGGTGCAACCGTGGCGTGCCCACAACGCCCTTGCCAGGGGAAATGTACGCCATATACGAACTCCGCGATTTGAGCCTCTCATTTCCTCTTACAGTTCGACGGCACAAGGCTTGGCATAGATTTCTTTTTATTATTATCTTTTTTAATATTTTCTAGTCCGAAACCCGAATTGAAGATCAATACACATAAACGATGGTGTTTCGAATTCTTCATGAGGCAGATCGTACACTTCCATTGCCGCGTCTATGCCCACATCTCTCGTCGAGGAAGCTCTTCAGAATGAAAGAAAAAAGAAAGAAGGGCGCTGACAGCTGACGTTTTTCATATATACTAGAAGATGATGCCACGTGCTTTGCACGTGGTTTAATTAATTTTTTTATATTTTTATTTAAATATAATTATTATATTTAATATTTTAAGTTTTAACAATAATTATTGACGATGTTTATAAAATGATTAATGAAATTGGTATTTCTTATTAAATTGATCATAGAATTACAGTTGAGGGGGGTGATAATGTGCAAAATATGAAATACTTTTAAAAACTCTCTTATTTGTGGGCTGTTTTGTATTGTTGTTTTGCCTATAGCTATACTAATATATACAAGATTCCTTATTCAGTATTTGTTGCTCAAAATTTTTCTTTCACCACCTGATCCATGTTTTTTTTTATTTTATATTTTGGGTGGTTGACGTCACTATATCTCACTCTTTTATTTTTTTTTTTTGTTTCTTTTCATTATTTCATTCCATGTCTTATCTTGCATGTGAATCCAATACACATTTTTTGTTTTGTTTATAAGTTTAATTGTTAGTAAGCATGCATCGATTCCACCTATTTCTCCAAATTAAAAGCAAAGTCCTATTTTTTTCTCTTTCTCTTTATCTTCTTCTAAGTGAAGTACTCTGCCAAAAATTAAGCACTACCTTATAAGCTACCATATCTAAATCGTAAATTGAAAAGAAATCCATAAGAATATACAAAAGAGTTAAATACACAGAGTAATAAAAATAATCTATAAAATTTTAAATTAACAAAAACAGTCAAAACTCATGAACAAAATAAAATCAAAACATTAATTAACACATTCAAATAGAAGAATTAAACACTTCCATAAAACATATTAATAGTAGAAGTTTTGTTAAATTTGTCTCAAAATTAACTAATTGAAAAAGAAAAATTTCTCACACTGGGATTCATTTATATATATATATATATATATATATATATATATATATATATATATATGATGTCCTCATACTTATATATTTATGCGGTAGATTATTGTTAATGTGATCATTAAATCTTGCTAGAATTTTATATGAATTATATTATGAAAACAACTTTGTTTCATTTACCAAAAAAAAGGGATTTTGTTTTGACCACTTATTGTAAAATATATTAAACCTTAATTTGTAATATATTATTATATTAGATGTAGGGGGAAAAAATGAACCGTTGGTTCCCACCAATGGTGTGGTGGTGGGGAACCGACGATTGAGGGGTTGTGAAAAAAAAATTACTCAAATTGTTATTTCTCACCGACAATGGGCACCGACGGTTGAAGGAGTGGTGTTGGAGTATACTTAGAAAGGAAACCAAAAAAAAAATTATTTTCATTATTTGATTCCACATCTTTATCTTGTGTGTGAATCCAATACACAATTTTTATCTCATTTAAAAGTTAAATTGTTATTAAGTATGCATCGATTCCACCTATTTATCTAACTTAGAAGCAAAGTCCTATTCTTTTTCTTTCTTTTTGTCTTCTTGTAAGTGAAGTACTATACAAAAAATTAAGTATTGCCTTGTAAGCTACCAATCTTAATAAACAATCCACATTATATTAATTATATTTATACAGTCTTTTAATATATATATATATATATATATATATATATATATATATATACACACACATACATATATGAATTTATTTGATTGTTTACTGAAATATTATTACTTTAAAAAAAAAGATTTAGATAACTAAATAACCAAATAAGGAAAAAAATAATTTACTTATTATACGATAATACTATACAAGAAGATCTCCAATAGTGCTTACTAATTTAAAAGTATATTTTCAATAATAATTAAAGAGTGTATTTATTAATTTTTTGAAGTATAAAGTGAGAAGCATAATATACATTATATAATTTAAATTACAAAACTAAAGTGTTAGTTATTTATTATATACTTCAATTGCATATTATTGTCTAAAAAATTCATATCTTCATGGCTAAAGGTTGTCTCCTTTTTTGCAAGTAAATATTCAATTGCCTTTAATATAAAAATTCCGCAGTCCTCATTGAAAAGCAAAATAAAAAAAAATTATAACTATTTTAACTTTCTAGATTAAACACAATTATACTTATTTTAAAAAAATTGTTAGTAAGACCAATATTAAACATATCTGCTTTCTTATTTTGAAAAATTCTCAATATAAGAATTTGATAACTGATTCATTATTCACTTAATTTCGGATCAATTGACGAAGAAATTTGCTTGTCTCAAAATATATGGCAACATGATCCATAAAGCTTTAAACTCACCACGATTCGTTAATTTGCTTAAGGTCGAATTGTATAAGTATATATATCAGTTTCAAAAATCAATATTAGCGAAAATCTAATATCTATTTTCAATGTTAAGTGGCATTAAAACCTATAAAATTAAACAAATTAATCAATAAATTAATTTTAAAAAATTAATAAACTAATATGACATGAATATAAAACATTTCATACTTGTATAATCACTGCCAATTTCTACCTAATGGTTTATATGCATTTTTCGAAATATATGCAAACAAATCCATATCAAATTAAAACATTTATTTATTTGATTTGTTATCTCTCCATTTTTTAAATTCCATCCACTGCCCTTCAATGTTTTCCTAAATTCATATAAATAATATGTGACATAAGATAAATTATAAATAATCGGTACTTAATAATTACCACAACATATACTGTATAATTTAAAAAATATCATAATCATAAACTTACCCAAAAAAATACATCCATTACAGTTGTTCTCTGACAAAATAGATGCAGACATAGATACATATGTTCACATATGTACATACATACAACATTAATATGTTATAATTGTTAGAATCAAGATGAATTAATTTAAAATGAAAAATAAAATTTAAAGCAAATTGTATGTGTATTGAAAAAATATTGTTAAACCTATCCCTACATTATCAGTTAATCATTTACCCTCCATTAATTCTCGAAAGAATTCTTTATTGATGTCATACATATTACAATCTAGAATTACGTCATCACCGGAGGTTATATAAGTAAAAAATTTCATTTCCAGTTCATTAAGAGGAGTCCTTTTTGGATAGTATTTTTTAAATTTTCTCATCTCAATATAGGAGTTTCATTCCAAATTATTAATCTTGCACCTTTTAGAAGCTGAGCCAATACTAATTATTTACTAATATTACACATACTATTTTCTTCTATATAAGTAGAATCTTAAATTTAGAGTGTATTGTTCCATGACAAGATAAAATAGAAGCTCTCAGGCCATTTCGGGCCATCTATAAAGAAAATTATTGGATTACAATTAAATACTCTATCAAATATCTTATCATATGGAATTCTTTGTTCACAATTCAAACAATTAGCAATTAAAATATTCTTATTATTTACAATAATCAAAATTTCATCATTTATTTCTCTATATTCATCATGCATGTCATGTGTATAAAAATTAATATCTACAAAATTATCACACAATTGCTTTCTCATTATCAAGAAAACAAAATGCATCTGTTTCAAAACTTTTAGTCTTATATAATTATTCATATAAACAGTATTGTTATAATCCTCACTCAAATCCTTTTCAAATTTATTCAACAAATTTTTAAAATTTTTAGGGTCACAATAAACTAGAAACATAACAAAAAAAACCTACATAATGTCCATGGCATTTCAAATACAGCTGTCTCTATCAAACTTAATTCAACATCATCATCTTTATCCAACAATCCATATAACAATGCAACATCATGATAAGACAAATACTGAACACCATTAACATATCTCATATCATAAAAAAATATTGGTCATCTAACATGATTTAACAATATTCTCAAATAATATCTCTCACTATCAAAATGACTAACACTGACAAGTCTACCAACAACAACACATTACTTTCTCTCATTTCAAATTTTCCACTGTCTATTCCAAACATAATGTTCTGGCATTTCTCTATACAATAACTTGTTGTTTTTCTGACCACATTTATTCATATCAAAAAATTATATAAGAATCGTTTTATTAAAAAAATCATTGTCCATAACAAACCTTAAAAATTACATTCTTTTCATTCTCAAGATGCACGTGTAAAGTAATAGCATGTGGATACATTTTATTCAAACAAAAATTATGTATTCTCCACACTATTTCAAGAGGTAAAATCCATCTAGCAAATTGTAAATTTTTTATTTCATCAACTTTTTCAGCATTATTATTCAAACTAATATTTATTATAATTTTGTTATGGCATTTATATACATATTTGAAAAGATATTTGACTGCTTTAATCGAAAAATAAATTTCAATATTCAAATGGCAATCAAACATTGCAAGTAAATATGGATTATAAGGAATAATTCAACGATTATCAAGCGCACGCTTCCTAACACATAATCTTTTCCTACGACAGTATTAGATAAGAAAAACTTTGGTTAACAATTTTACATTTACCATTCATTTTCATGCAAATATTTTTAAGATTCAAACTACCACATGGTTCATGCATCATATATTTAATAACTACGGCATATAAATGCAAATTCTCATTTTCATCAGGAATTTGAGCAGAAATAATTTTATCAAAAATATCAACATAAACTAATTTCACATATGATTTAAAACAACTAATATATACACATGTGGTAATCCTTTTTTTGAAACTTAATAACATATACAAAAGCAACAAACTAACCAAAAAAAATTTCTTAAACAACTCCTTTTTTAACATTTCTACCTTTGCTCTAAAAACACGCGCAACCAAATCTGATTTATTTTGAACCTCTTTATTTTTTCTCAACTCTCATTTTATTTATATCCAATTAGGATTACATGTCATTGTAATAAAAATAGTTGGTTTCTTACACACTTGAACCAATATTATTGCATCTATATACCTCTTACGCATATCCCTAGAACCTCCTATAAAAGGAATAGGTAAAATTATTCTATGTTCAACATCCATTCCTCGATTTTTACTAATATTTACATTATCCATTATTCCCTGAAATAACTCCGAATGAATCTCAAGTTGGTTACTATAAAAATAATCAAGTCTAGAAGTCTCCAATTTAACATGCATATCTACAACATATTGCTGAAAAAGATGACTAGTTCTCAAAATTATTGACTCACTATTTCTTTTAATATATAACTTATAATAGTAATATTTGCGACATGAAACCATATCTCTCTTTTTTCTCATCTCATGACTGTATAAAAACAAAACAAAAAAGAAGGAAACAAATATCACAAACTCAAAACAAAAAACCAATCCACCAATAAGGCCAAAAGAAAAAATAAACAAATTTTGAAATCACCACACACCTTCAGCTTCCTTACCTAACATTTCTACAACAAAAATTATCTTATTTGGATCAATCATAAATTATCCCTCACAATAAAATTGTTTTTAGTTTTCTTATGTCTCCAAAGGAAAACATCAAAGGATACTGCAAAGAATTATAACAACCAAAATAATATTTAACTTTATGACTATAGCCAAAATGACTATTTATAACTATCTCATGACATCTACCATTAACATTTATATCATCCTCAACCCATATAGCAACAACTTGGGATGCAACTGGAGCATTATAAACTCTCTGATCTAGACTCGTATCTGACTTATCATGAACAAAAAATTCCTCTAAATTTGGTATATCTTTAAGACTGAAAAAAATTTACATATGGATTTACCTTCAATATCTTAATCAATTTCTCTAAAATATTCACATTCATTACATTTGAACAACGAAGGCAATTTTTCAATTCATGCTTAGTATCATAAAAATAAAGTTGCAAATATGAATATTGTTTATCAGACTGAGGTATTAATTTATGAATATTAATTGGAGAGAAAAAAAAAGTTAAACCATCGGTGCTCCACCAATAGTATGGTGGTAGGGCACTGACGGTTAAGGATGGTGGTGACGTTTCCATACAAGAAGAAAAAAATTTAAAAAAAATAAAACTATTGGTGCTCCACTAATAAAGGTGGTGGTGAGCCACCAACGATTGAAGTCTTATTTGTAAGGCAACATAAAGAAAGCCCAAGATGTTTTGGAAAACACCAAAGATAAATATGTTATAACTTGGACAATAATGATATTCGACCTAACTGTACGTGGTCTTGGATTAAAGGTCATTCAAATATTCTCTCACATGGAAAGCATGAAAAAAATTCAAATTCACAACAATAAAAAATAGTTCTCATAATCGACTATATTAAGGAAAAATTTAACAAACTATTTTAGTAAAATTGAAATACTTTCCCCAAAAACAGACATAGCCAATCTCAATGCCAAAAAAAAAGAACCACCCAAAGAGCAAACTAAAAGATATCCACCACAACCAAAAAGCCTAAATACATTGGTAAATTTTCAGCACAACACTAAACACAGAGCAAATAGTAAAACCAAGAAGAAAGCATAGCAAAAATTTTCAGCACAACACTAAACACAGAGCAAATAGTAAAACCAAGAAGAAAGCATAGCAAAAACAGAGATTGAGAGAAAAAATAAAAAGAAACAAAATTACAGACAATAGGGAAAAACAAAGGAAACAAAAAGAATTCATATCTGGAAAAACACAAAATAAAATTACAATTTTCTATTATACCCATATACATCCACTTCCACGCGAACAACATTAAAGTAGAAAAAAAAAATTAAAAAATATATAATTTTCCATTGCACCTACTCCCGCTTACCTCCATGTGAACAAAGATAAAATAAAAAAATAAAATTTAAAAAAAGCTTAAAAACAATATTATTTTTAAGCTTTAATTTTTTTAAAAAAAAATTGACAATAAAAGGCTAATAAAATATAGATGAAAAAAAATTTACTGCTCCTTCATATATATATATATATATATAGGTACTCTGCGTTGTTATCATCTGACCTCTGCTACACTATAATGGGTCTACTCTAGGTTCTGACCCATGTGAGGCAGAAGTGTACTCGCTTTGGGCTTTTGTTCTATAGCACCATCTTATTAACAACCTAAATTTTAAAAAAAAACTTTTCTTAATTATTATCAAAATTTGAACTTAATAAACTCTCATTAAACGGACATTGTTCCTCTACCTATAAATTTTTTGAAAACTTACATGTAAAAATAAAAACGAGTACAACAAAATTTAAGTTCGATTACAACAAATGAGTTTTTTTTTTATGAATGATTGCAACAAATGAGTTGACTATGCAAGCAAAAACCATTTGAAACAAATGAGTAAAATTAGTCCAATATTATATCCCTTGCACCTACATTTTTAAGATTATAAATCCAAATCATATCCATCCTAGATTAAAAATTTATAAACCCCATAAAAATATATAAATAACCATTTGGAACAACATTTTTTTCTTTTTTTGTCACCTCCATCTACCAACTGATTTTCTACGATCTTGCACTATTAAATACCTATTGTTGTTATCTTAGTAATCTTATTTGTTGATGCTGTGCTTGTTAACTCTTGGTAATACCAAATTTTTAAATTGGCACCCAAAGAGCCGCACTATGGCGCGCACTGCCATAGAACTTCAATGACAGCATTGCTCATCTAGTTGGCTATAAACAGTATTAGCAAAAGAGCAAAATGGCTTTGATGGATACGAAATACAATGCTTGTATGCTACTACTGATTAATTCACAAGTAATGTATGCCCAAAATGATATACTTAAACCTTGAAAACAGAAACGAATTGTTTCCTCCATTAATTCCATGACAGTAAAGTTCCCTCATAACAATCATAAAGTGACTGATAGATTACAATATATCTCATCCTTTCGATTTTGGATTAATTTCCTTAAGCTTTTCAAGTTTTTCCCTACACAATCAACAAGAACATGGAAAATTCCTAACCACAAAATACGTACAAATGTAAAAGTAAGAGATCTAAGTAAGCAGGTTGGAGGGCTTAAGCCTTCTTTGGGGACTTGGTTGCCTTGGAGGGAGATTTGGGTTCCTTGGTGGCTTTCTCAGTCTTCTTAGGCAGCAGAATTGGGTTAATGTTGGGAAGAACACCACCATGAGCAATTGTCACACCGGCAAGAAGCTTCCCAAGCTCTTCATCGTTCCTCACTGCCAACAACACGTGCCTTGGTATGATCCTGTTCTTCTTGTTGTCTCGAGCTGCATTTCCTGCCAACTCCAACACCTGAAGCATACACCATTACCATAAATGTTAAAACCCCCACAAAAGAAATCGTTTCCAGAGACCCAACAGTATAACAACAATACCAAGCCACAACTAGCTTAGAAACCAATCGGATCCACCACACACTTTTGAAAATTCACAAACTATTTTGACTGTTTTCGATTACTTTCCCTCGGAAAGATAAAGAACGAGTAAACATCTGCGCTTCAAATTAACTCAACAACACACTTTCTCATCAACTAAACAGACAATGAAGACAAATTTAAACCGATAAAAGACATGAACCCCAAAATTGAAAAAGACCAACGAGTTCACCAACTACCATCCATAAAAAAACCTTAATCCAATCGAACAAATGAAAAGATAGAGATATAGAGATATAGAAATAGGGGAATTACTTCAGCAGCTAGGTATTCGAGCACCGCGGCCAAGTAAACCGGAGCTCCGCTCCCAACACGCTCCGCGTACCTTCCCTTCTTCAAGTATCGTCCTATCCTGCCAACCGGAAACTGCAAACCGGACTTGACGGACCGAGAAACTGGCTTCTTCTTCGGACCCCCACCTCTTCTTCCTCCAGCTCCCTTCTTCACCTTCCCACCTGTTTCCATCTGAGCTCTGGTTCGTCGACAAACAAAAACAATTGGAACCCTAGAAGAAGTAAAATCTGAGAGTGACTGAAACTGAGATTGTGAAATACAGGGAGAGATTCGAAAATTTCAGATGGAAATCCTGGCTCGCGTTGAATCAAGGTTTTATAGGCCAAAATTGCAGAGATGTAAACCTTGTTCCCAGTGGGGAGAGTGTGGTAAGGGTTGTGGTTGGATGGTGACCGTTTGATCTGGTCCTTATCGACGGCCGTTTAGTGTTTTTGAGACGATCCGAGTAATCCGAAATGGACCAATGGGAACGATTGTACTCTTTTTTTTCTTTTATTATTTTTTTTTTTAATCCGCGATAAACAGAAGAAATATGTGGGCCCGCCATTTTTTTTAGTTTCCCGCTGCAACTTTCACCGCGAATTTGACAATTTCAAATTTTATAAGGCAGTGTTCGTTTTGCTTTATTCATGATTAATTAATGAAAATAGAAGTACGTGTCCAAATATGGACCCAAATATATGTTACATATCACGACGGATAAAAAACGTGAGAAAAATAACTATAACTGCCAAAAAAAACATTTTTTGGTTTTCTTAATTACAAAATAAATCTAGTTTTTTGTTTCCAATAACCAATAAATTTAAAACATGAGCCAATAAACAAGATATGTGTTCTTTTGTGTGCATATATATATATTTTAATTGGATTGCAAATCGAATCGATTTATCTACAGATACATTTAAACCAAAATGTAAATTGAGTATAAATAAAAGCACATTATTAATAAGGAATATATGTAGATTTGTTAATAAGAAAATTTCATTAAAAACAAAACTATGCATATTCCCAACAATTTGAGGATAAATTTTTACTCAGTGAGCGATCACTTAACTAACATGTCATATGAACATTAAAATGCCAAGCAACTAAGCTTGTCAACTCTTTTGCTAATTTATAATTAATTTCGCTCATATACGAGAAGGGATATATGTTGAGTATTATACCAATGCAATTATTTTTTAGACTTTTTTGATATCATTGATAGGTTCAAGTAAAAATAGATAATTATGTGTATGATTAAAATTTTAGGCTAAAATGGTCAAAATGTCCATGAAGCTTTAATTAATATTTTTGCTACTTAATATTTTTGGGTAATTATTTTTTTAATAATTGAAAATGATGATTTGTATTTGATGTTTGTAAGAGTATAAGTGTTTAAATGCATGTAATGTGCATAAATGAAATGTTTGATTTTTAAATACATGCAGAGTGTTTGAAATAATGCTTGGGCGTGGCTTTGCATGTAAGTGTTTGAATGAATATTTGTGTTTTTTAATGTATGTGTGGCCTAGTGGTAAGGAAACCGACCGAACCCTCACACTCGCTTGTGAAAATTACGGTTCAAGTCTTGGCAAGCCCCTGTCAAAGCCCCAGGTGTATTCAGTCCTGCAAAATGCCCGATGAAGGGGGAACTGTTAGGGGAGAGGGCTAGCTGCTCTAAATTTCTACAGGGTTGTAAAGTTATAGCAGCAACAAGATCCTGTCTCTTAACAGAATCTTAGGCTAATGATTTTCACATTGAGGCCATTTTTTAATTTACCCAAAAAAAATTTATTTGATTAGATGCTTGAAAAAAAAATTTATGCAAGATGTTTGAAATAATAATTAGATGTCGAATGCATGCAAATAAATATTAATTTAGTATGGTATTGATAGCATGTGAATAAAGTTAATGGGGAAAAAGGGGAGGTCAGTGGGTTGGAGGAGTGTGAGTAGGTGAGATGGGGGATGAGGCTAAATGGACTTACCCCACCACCAACCCCATTTTTCTTCTTATTTTTTATATAATTTATTGAGTAATTGAATATATTATTATTATGTTTTTTATTTTTACTGTTTTTAATATAATTTTTTTGGATAGTGAAATGTATTATTATTATTGTGTTTTCTATTTTATTTTTTAACATAATTTTTTAAATAATTAAATATATTATTATTATTTTTTAGGATAATTGTAACAAAAAAAAGTGTCGATTGGTATGTGGGGCGGATGGTAGGGGTAGTGTGGGTAGGTGGATGGTCACTCGCCACCTACCCTACTCTTTAGGGATGTGTGAGGGATAGGTGGTCGGTGGTGGGTCAATGTCGACCTACCTCATTTTTATTTTTATATAATTTTTATATAATTAAATGTATTATTATTATTATTATATTTTCTATTTTTATATAATTTTAAAGGTAATAAAATATATTATTAATTTATTATTGTGTTTTTTGTTTTATTTTTTTGATATAATTTTTTAAATAATTAAATATATTATTATTATGTTTTCTATTTTATTTTATTATTGTATATTATTATTTTGATAGAAAAATATCAAATGGTCTTTAATGTACTCTAATATTAAGCATTTTTTAACAATAGAATCATCGGCCTCCATTATTTCTATATTGGTGAAATTAAACTAAAATATAAACACTTGATTTATATTTTTAAATTTTAAATTTAAGTTTTTTTAAAAAAAATTAAAATTGACATGTGGGGATTAATCGGGTTGGTGGGCCTATCAAACGGGCTCTAAAAATAATTTATGAGTAATATTTATTAAAAAATAAATTGAAATAAGTATCAGTATAAATAAACTTACAAAAGTTTAATTAAACTGACTTTTTAATATTCTTTATTAAATAAGGAGCATAAAAATATTGGATCCACGGTATAGAGTGACAAGGTTGTTTGGATTTCAAATATGACACTTAATAAATATAATTGTAGGTCTGTACCTAAAAAGACCTACATGCAAGTAAAAAATATATTTAATATGAAAAAGTTATATAGGTAAAATTATTAAATAAAATAATTAAAATTTAAATTCACATAAAAAAATAATTAAAAATATTAGGTGGCCTCGTTTGATAGCTATGGCATAAAAAAATCTTATTGTTTTTATTTTATTTTTTTTTATTTCCTGTGTTATGTATATATAAATTTTAGCCGACTGCCACCCCAACCCAGTAGCCCGAATTTTTAAAATTTTGTTAAAACAATTTAAACAACTTTAAAAAAAAAAAATTGTTGCGGTATTTCTTCGCGGGAATCCCAAACTAGCTTCATGAATGTATGATGTATATATGCTTATTTTAATAATAAATTTACCCATACTATTGAGGTTCATAGGTATTTAAAAAGTTCTACACATTTTTATTTTTTTAAACAAAGAAAATACTCATTTATTTTAAGAAATTGATGAAAAAACCGCTACGTTGTTTTTCTATCCATGATTTCTAACAAATTTGGCTGGTGATTTTAAATGTAGTTCACCCTATTTTCAAATTTTGAATCTTTCCTGCCTACACTCCATGAGATTTTGAATAAATACATATATTTATTATAACTTTTAGTATTTCTCAGCTATTTTTTACTGTCAACTTTTATTAGCCTGTTTGAATGTTTTTTTTTTTTTATGAGATAAAAGTGTTTTTTTCCATGAAAAACCATTTTGAAACATATTTGGCAATATATATATATATATATATATATATATTTTAAAATACTTTTTAGAGATCCCAAAAAATTATTATTTCTTCATTTTTTTTAAAAAAAAGAAGCATTTTACATTAATAACAATTCTAACATACCGAGAAAACCCTATTTAATTTTTAAAATAATAATTTTTTTATACAATTTGTGTTGAAAACACAGTAATGTAAAATTTTTATTGGTTGAGAGCTAACATATACAACATTAATAACCAATGAAAGTTTAATGTATCACTTGTATTTTAATACAAATTGCGTTAAATAGTTATACTATTTTTAAAATTCCACCACATGTCTATCTAGGTTTGTTTATTTATTTTTTATTTAGTTAATGGTTTATCCCTTTAAGTAATTAATCACAATTAAAAGTATTTTATAATTAAACAATCAAATATTACTACATATTTTGAAATCACTTTTTATAGTTTGTGCAAATACAAACTACTTTATCATTGTAGTATTTTTAACTAAAGTATTACAAATGGAAAACATCGTTGAAAAAAATACTATTACATAAATACATCCGAATAAGCTTAATTGCCTCTTTGGATGTGTTCGTTTTTAGTATAAAAATGCACACTTTTTATGAAAAAAAAAATGTATGAAAAAGTATTTTGAAGCATGTTTGACAAAAATATATTAAAGCATTTTTTTAGGTAAAAAATGTGTTTCTTCAAAAAAAATTGTTATTTTTTTTATTAAAAAATACTTTGTATTTTGAAGCATGTTTGACAAAAATATATTAAGGCATTTTTTTAGGTAAAACAAATGTGTTTCTTAAAAAAATGTTATTTTTTTTATTAAAAATACTTTGTGCATTAATTGTGATTTTAACATACCAAAAATAATCCTATTTAATTTTTAAAATTTCAGAATTTTGTACAACTAGTTTTTTTTTTTAAAAAAAATTATTAAAGGTTTGTCCTTTTTAATAATTTGTTGTGATTAAAATTACTTCTTAATTTAATAACAAAATACTATTAGAGTATTAGATATTTCTAAAGCATATTCTTATACTTTGACATCAAATGTAAACTGCTATCAGTTGAGTGTTTTTCAACTAAAATATTACTGATAAAAATGACATTTGAAAAAAATACTATTACATAAACACTTAAAACAAACTCTAAAATTAAATGGCCAAAGGGTAAAAAGGACTTTGCACATAATAATTATGAATATGAGTAAAGAAAAAGTATATTGTTATTCAAAATATTAACTTAATGCTTTTACTTTTCATTAAGTAATTTTTTAATAAATTATATATTTAATATATATTTCAAAGGTTGGAATAAATTTTATTTTATCAATATCTATACTATTTTTTGGTAATTAATTCGTTTTTATTAGTTAAGTATTTAATTTATATATATGTATATATATATATATTACATTCTAAATGAAATTTAATATTATTTCTAAGTAGGAAATGCATCAGCATATAATATGGTAAATCGTTTTTGTATTTATATAAAAAAGAATGGAACTGTCCAAGTGAAAGTGGCCAAGCCGGTTTTTTTCTTTTTAAAACAATTTGTATGTTAGTCAGGTTCAGAGGGTGTATATGATGAATTTCCAAACTTATAATAACCAAATGTACTTACGCCAAACATTAGGAATCCAGATACAAGTCTATGAATCTATCTACTAATTGATTAACCAACTAATAATGCAATAATATATTATTGATCGACGAAAATAATAAAATCTAATAAAAGAGAAAAACTTGCCCACAGCAAACCAGTACCTACTCAAATTTTCTAGTTTGGTGCCACGTATAGTTAACTCTATCAAAATTTCAAGATTACTTTTAGTTAATCTATAGATAAAACAAATATGCCGACGAATGTAAAAAAATTCAGCTGTACTTCATAGACACTGTCCAAATTCAAAGATTTAATAATTGGTTTTGATTTTTTTTTTCTAATTTTTATTTGGGCTTTTATCGAATCCATTTGAATGTACTTTTTTATTAAGTGCTTTTGAAAGTACATTTTTTTTATATATAAAAAAGCATTTTAAGTGTTTTTTTGAAAAGCAGATATATTTTTTAAAAATATATTTTTTCATAAAAAAAAAAAAAAGCATATCAAACACATTTTACATGAAAAATTTGAAAGCGTTTCTTTAGGTGCTTCTTATAAAAAATGATATTTTTCAATAAAAAAATACTTTGTGCATTAATAATGATTTTTACATATCCAAAATAACCCCATTTGATTTTTAAAATTCCACCATTTTTCTAGCTAATTTTTTTTAATATTTTATTTAATTAAGTATTTATCCTTTTTGTATTTTTAGGTAAAAATCCCTTTTGTAATTTATCATAATTAAAAATATTTTTAAATTAAACAATAGATATTTTTAAAGCACAGTTAGCTACAAATAAAAAATGTTATTAAAAAAAATATTATTACAGAAGCACGTCTAAACCGCCTTAATACTAAGAGCATCTCCAAAGGGCTTTTTAAATTTTTAATATTCTTTATTTTAGAGAGTAAATGATTAAAAAGAAGCTCAAACAGACTATTTATATTATATATTTAAAATAAAGAGTAAAGTTTGACTCTCCAAATGTAGAGAGCCAAACTACTCTCTTCTTCATAATAAATATACTTTTCAATTAATATTGCACAACTTTCAACTACTATTTGCATTTAATTTTGCATATTTTATATAATATTTATATTTTGCTTAATTATAAACTAAAAAATAAAATGAATAGATCATAATTATGCATTAAAAATAACAAAATAAAGATTATGATAAAGAATCTATTGGATTTGTCTAATAAATTTACCTCTTTACTTCTAAAGATGCTCTTTATTTTTAAAAAAATGCTCTTTACTATATAGAGTAGTGTTGGAGATGCTCTAATAGATGCTTCTTCAAAACAAATACTATTTCTTAATTTTAAAAAAAATACCTTGTGCATTAATGACTATTTTTACATACCTAAAATAAGCCCATTTAATTTTATTCAAATAAATGTGATATGAATAATTTAAAATGACAAGACCAATTTTAAATGATGTGGTAGCGAGACTATGAAAGCAGGCAATATAATCTTCCAATATAGATAAACATTGTCGCATAATCATTTTGTAAGTTGATTTAACCATTTAATTAATCATGGGCTACAAAGATATATCCCTGATAATTTTAGAGGCAACATAATATTAATTGAGGAGATAAGCTGGCTGATTATCAAAACCAACCAAATATATTAGATTTTTTTTTAATCAAGAATATTATACTTTGAAATTAAGGGGAAGAGGTATGATTAAAAAATGTGGATGTTAGGAGACTTACTACTGATTTGTCTCCAAATATATTAGTTTGATTTGGTCCTATAATTTTTTATTTGGTAAACTATATGTATATTGATTTTCTTTTTTGTTAAAAGTATATTGATTTAAACATATAATGAGAATTGTGATGATATTATTTTACAAAATTTGCTTAATTTATAAAGCTACGAGTATACGTATACTTTTTTGTACGTTAAAAAAGAATATCAAAGAATATTAAAATTCATAAAATAAGTATCTTATGACCTGCCATCACATTCACACTCATAGTCGGGCCCCCTAAATAAAGCGAAAAATAAATCAAAAAGTTTATGCTTTTCTTTTGGAAATTCAAAAAGTTTATGCTTACGCTACAATTCCTCATGTTTTATTTTATTGGATCAAAGGCAATAGCAAATATATGATGTATTCTGTTTTGGACGTGGATTTTCTTAACCAAATCTCCCTCTCTTGGAGGTGATAGAGACCAAATCAAAACAGGGAAGAAACTTGCTGTGTGGTTGCCGGTATGTAGGTTCGCAGCATAGCTCATTGGGAACGCCTTTCAGGTCGCCTGCATCCTGATGCTCTAAATGATAATCTTCAAAACAGAAAATGGGTTAGTGGGGGCGCTGGTGTTGATGCCGGCGCGTACCCTCCGACGCCCAAGTCAGGGATTGATCCATGGAAGATGATAAACAATACGAAAATGGAGTTAAGGGAGGTGAAAGGAAGAAAGGTGATGCTTAAGGCTTGGGGAAGGTGAGGGAGGAACCGGCTCACACTTTCTCTTCTCCTTCAGAAGTTCTAAAGGACGTTACTCATACTTGGAGACCAAGAGAAAAACTCTCTTTGATTTGAAATGGAGAAGACAAACCAAAAGATTAAAAGATCATTCTTTACTCTTACCTAAAGCTTATATAGTTCCATATGGGAGTTAGATGAGTGACACGTATAGTGGCTCAATGGGTGAGATGTAGCCAGGTCTGCCCTAACTGAATTGAGGGTCAAAGTGGCTTTCTCGCTAATGCCAATCTGGATGAGGCCAGCTGGCCACTCAGCTGACAATGTAGGGATTCAGCGTGTGGAAAGGCGCCACGTGGACACCCCAGACAACCTTTTCAGGCGTGGTGAATGAC
This sequence comes from Rhamnella rubrinervis, assembly GCA_007844105.2. NCBI lineage: Eukaryota > Viridiplantae > Streptophyta > Magnoliopsida > Rosales > Rhamnaceae > Rhamnella > Rhamnella rubrinervis. Next base: position 22,920,362 of record CM017578.2, read on the forward strand.
ACCTTCTGCTGTATGAACCAAACGGCTAGATGGGCAGCAGTTTTGGTGGTGACTTTCCCTTTTTAAGTTGCTTCATCTCCAAGTATTTTCTGCTCACATGGCTTGCTGACTCATTTTGAAAAATATTCCCTCCAGCTAGGCTCAATGTGGGTCAGATGTTGGGCTGATTGCAGGAGGACTTTTCCAATTGATTGAGCTTCATTGGACTTGGGTTTATGAATGTCCGAAATAATTACCCATAACATATTTTATACATACAGAATATTATATATTTTATTTTCACAAAAAACAACAACAAAATGTCAAAACATACGAAAATATGCTTTTCTACGGGTACTGTGTGGGCCATGGCGGGTCAATGGTTGGGCCCTCAAGTCTAATATACCTGGTAGCGACCAACAAAAACTAGAAAGATGATGACGTAACACAAGGGTAAAATCGTCTTTTGAAATGGAAACCACGCGTTGGTCTGTCATTGGACAGACCTGCTTTCACTCAGTTGTCACGCATGACTACCATCATGATACTTAGAGGGTGGAGCCACGGCACAGCGAGGTCTAAATATTCACACAGAACGCAGAAAAAGGAGGTATGTGAGAGAGAGTCCTCCATTATCTGAGCTTCTTCTTCCTCTACTTCTCTGTGGGAGTCCTAACTCTCTGCCTTTATCAAGCTATCCTCATTTCCCGGTTGCTCTAGATTTTCTGCGTCCATTTTTGTCTCCTTGACCTCGATCCCTACTAACCATGGTCAGTCTACTCTTTTCGTCTACACGTTTTTTATTTTCTATTTTCTTTAAAATTTGTGTAATTTGGTGCTTGATCTGTGATCTTTGATGGGCTTTTTATTTATCTCGTTTCGGTTGGATTCTTATAGATCTGAAGTTGGATTTTAGTTTCATTTTGGATCACCCAATTCCGTGTAGATTAAGGAAATAATGATTAAGCTTTCATAAAAATGTTTTTTTTTTGGTGGGTGTACTTTTGATTTATTACTATGATTTTTTTTTTGCTTACTGATGAGATTGTGGATCTTTTGATGGATTTTTCTTTGCTCGCTCGTAAAATGAACTTTGCTGTTTGTAAAACTTGCATAGTTTTTATATAATAATGTTTGATGTGGACCATATGGTTGTCCATTGCATGATTTGGTGTCAGTGACTGTGCATGCAATATGTTTGATCTTAGTTGCCGTCATGGCCTTTTAATATCTGATCACGTGGTTCAATATGTTTGATTATAATATCGACTGTGTTTAACTTGATTATATTATCGACTGTGTTTAAGTGGTATTAATATTGGTGAAAATTCTAAGTTATGTTTTAACAAATGATGAAATCATAGCTTGTTAGTCTTGAAAAGAAGTTGGGGAGGTCAATTTAATTCAATCGAGAGACTTAGTTAAACCTTTTTTCTAAGAGGTCTGAGGACTGCCCATGCCTCCCTTTATCGCACAAATTGGATTTTGGACTCTGTTTGCATGGAAAAGGCAAGATACGTGGAAACCAACCCTCTCCCCCCTCCCTAATGCCATATTTGTGGCTTACCTAATCATTAACAGGAAGAATTCTGGGAAACTATCATTTTTCTCTGTTAAAAAAGAGGGTCAGCTCCAAATTTTCTTAGAGTTTTGCTGTCTCTGGCATTATTCCGACCTTTTTTTTTTTCGAAGATCAGATATAAAGGTCACACATAAAATTGTTGTTACACTTGCACCAAGGTGTTTGAGCTCAAACATATTTGCTATTTCATTGTTTTTCAGGCTAACGCGGCATCAGGAATGGCTGTGCACGATGACTGCAAGCTGAAGTTTTTGGAATTGAAGGCTAAAAGAACATACCGCTTCATTGTATTCAAGATAGAGGAGAAGCAGAAACAGGTGGTTGTGGAGAAACTTGGTGAGCCTACTCAAAGTTATGAAGATTTTACTGCTAGTCTTCCTGCTGATGAATGTCGATATGCTGTCTATGATTTTGACTTTGTGACTGAAGAGAATTGCCAAAAGAGCAGGATTTTCTTCATTGCATGGTAACATTATACGATGACACAATAGAAGTGCTCTCCTTGTCTCTTTGGATTTTTTCTTTTACTTATATTGTTACTGTTTTACAAAGGTCTCCCGATACATCAAGGGTGAGAAGCAAGATGATTTATGCAAGCTCCAAGGACAGATTCAAGAGAGAACTAGATGGTATTCAAGTAGAGCTGCAGGCTACTGATCCGACTGAGGTGGGTCTTGATGTTATCAAAAGTCGTGCCAACTAAGAAGTCTACAATAGTGGCTTGGAGATCAACTTATGCTCTTTCTATTTTACTTAAGTGAAATGTTAATAGTTTGTGGAGGTTTTTGTGAAAACCTGACTGAATTATGATAATGGTTTGTTGTTCGAGTTTTACCTTCCTACAGTCTGTCTTGAGAACAGATTCAGTGATCACAGTTTCTATCTTATGATTTGTTCGTGGAAGGACGTATGCAAAGAGTTGCAGACTGCCCTCTAATAGTTTATGTCCACAAGCGAAGGTGTATCATCTGAGGATAGAAAACGCTTTGGGTTTGTTATTGTAACCTTGGAATTGGGATGTTTTACTCTCTTTTTTTTTACATAGCATGTCAAGCAGCTGTTATGCTTCAACAGCTAGTTTTCGAGTATGAATATGTTGTTAAATGAATCCTTTCTTATATGCTCTTTAGCATTCCTTCAGTTCCATTCTTGTCTTTGATGGCCACTACTTTCTTTTAAATGCTTGCGACTTCAGTTTCATACTGTTTTCACTGTGGGTATATTGCAACTCGTAGATGGCTCTAAACTTTTGATTTGGGTTACGTTGACTTCATCTATTTTAGTTGGGTATGTTTTCCTTTCGTTTTTCTCGGTGAGAAATCACCTTGGTCTTGGGTTTGGGACCTTTGAGTGGAAACCTAAACATGGAAGTCATCCATCGTCGTTAGAATGATAAACGTGTGGAAAAAAATGTAATTCAACCATAGGAAGGTTAAGAAAATTAAGAAGTTTGATCTGAGCCCAAGAGTTTAAAGAACAAAAAGTTATTCATTACCTAGAATAGAACAACCACTTGCTTTAATTGGATTTTCCAACAGGACTTGAAAGACATGCATCAACAAGTGCACAATTGCAACTAAAATTGGTACCAGTGACGAGCAAAAGAATGTGGGAAATTTTTTAACTGCCTTGATAATAGATAAGGCAGAAATTAGAACAGTCTTGCTATCTGCATACGTAAGATACTCCTTGAGAGAAAACTGAAGTGAAAAAACCGCACAGAATGTGTAGGTAGACGATCCGAAGATTCACCAACCAAATTAGTAGATCAAAAATTTCATTTCTAAGAATTCTTACAAATGTAAATGTAGAAATGGAATGTGCGCAGCAAAAATAAAATCCACCACCCTAATCGAAAGACCAACTTTTAGGGGCTTATTACTATGCTAATGTACAGTTGAATATTTCTTACTTCCCACTTTACAAGTTGAACTAATTACACAAAACAAGTACAATCAGATTGTTACCAGTCCTCGTGTTGTTAAAGAAGCTACCAAACTGTATGGTTACAGACTTTGAAGGCCATGAAAACTCTGCCTTGATTCATATTGGAAACATATCATTACAAAAGCCTAGTTGATTCTTCAAGCATACCTTGTGCCGGTGGACTATACTGAACTTGTGAAGCAAGTTCCATGAATGAGAGAATTATATGTAAACCTATTTGTCTTCAATCCTCTTCTCATCATGTCATCACGCAATTCAAAGGCCTTGGTTAGTTCTCCAGTGACACAGCAACCATATATCAAAAAATTATATGCCAGTGTATCAGGCTTCAAACCCCTATCTAGCATAGCGCTCCACATCTTAATAGCCCCCTGCAAATCTCCTCTCCTAGAATACTCGTATATAAATGTCGAATAGGTGATACAATCTGGAAAAATACCATTGTTTGTCATTCCAACAAGGAGCTCAGAAGCCTCCTGAAACCTACCCATTTTGCAGAAACTCCGAATTAGTATATTGTATGTTACAGTATTGGCTAAAAGCCCTTTAAGCATGGCATTGTGCAATTGTAGAGCTTTCTCCATATTTTCTTCATTGCTAAGGTGATCTAAAAAACAGCCATATGTTATATGATTGGGAAGAGCACTACCAGCTAGCATCTCCTTACAAAGTAGCTCTGCTCGATCCATATATCCTGCCTTACATAATCCAAAAATCAAGGCAGTATACGTTACAACATTAGGATTGCATCCTTCACCAATCATTATGTCCCAAACTCCAAGTGCCTCCTTAAGATTTCCTGATTTTCCATATGCATCAATCATACTTGTATATATTACATTATCAGGCTTCAACCCTTGATCATGCATCTCCTTCAAGAGACCTAATGATCTTTTTATATCCAGCTGCTTCAGAGATCCATTAATAAGTACAGCATAACAAACCAGATCCATGTCTACTCCTCTTTCAACCATCTCATTACAAGCAACTAATGCATCTTTCAGTCTTCCTTCCATGCAATAACCATGTAAAAGTGCACTGTAACACATTTCATTTAATATACAATTCTCCTTATGAAGGTCATCTATAAACGCTTTGGCTTCAGAAACTCTACCTGTGGAACATAGACCACTTATTAAAGGCCTATAGGTATACGTATCTGGTGTAAGACCCTTCTCTACCATTTCATCAAGCAATTCGAAGGCTCTAGTAGTGTTACCCTCCTTACAGTACCCCTCTATCATGACATTATAAGTCACCTCATTAGGCATGATATTCTTTCTCACCATTTCATCAAACAGCTTACTTGCTTCATACATCCTATTTGTACAACAAAGGCCAGAAATAAGTGCAGTGACAGTATATATGTTTGTCATAATTCCTTTCCCTGTCATTTCATGGTACATCCTGAAGGCCTTTTGCAGTTCTCCAGCTTTGCAGTATCCACTTACCAATGATGTATAGGTTGCAGCATTTGGTACCAATCCTTTATCAATCATCTCTTCGAATAGACACAATGCTGCACTCAGATTTCCAAACTTGCATTGTCCACTTATCAAAGAATTGTACGGATACACTGTTGCTCCTATCCCAGCCTCGGCCATTTTACCAAAATAAAATAGAGCAACATCAAGTTCCCCCCTTCTGCAGAAAGAATCGATCAAAATAGAATAAGTTACATCATTTGGAAACAAACACTTGGCATTCATGTTATTAAAGAGTGACTCTGCTTCGTCCAATTTCCCATCTTTGCACAAAGAATTGATCAATGAATTATAGACAAACAAATTAGGTACCACCCCAAATCCCCTCGCTTTATTTACTAAATCAAAAGCATCTAGAGTCTGCTCCTTCCTCCTCAATCCATCCACCAGACTCGAAAGAGCTGCCTCACTCGGAATGAAACCAAACTCCAGCATTTCATTCATTAGCTCAACACCAACTTGAAACTCCTGCACTCTGCAAAACCCAAGTACCAATGTACAATACGTAACAAGATCAGCTTTCAATCCCCTTTGACCCAATAAATGCTTGATTTCAAAAGCCTCCCAAGCTCTATTGCTCCTGCAGAGCCCATGAATCAACACATTGTAAGTAACAATGCTCAACTCGCACCCATTTGATTCAGCCTTCTTAATTACTTCCTCAGCTTGACTAAAATCCTTCAACTCACACAAATTCCGAACCACTACCGTGTAGACAAATACATCAGGCCGAATACCTGCATTGAGAAACTCATCAAACAGTTCCAAAACCATATGGAATTTCCTAATCTTCACTAGCACAGTCAATAGGGCACTCAACGTTCTAACCTCAGGCAACAATCTATGCTCCCTCATGAGCCTCGCAACCACAACACCGTCTAACACTTTCTTATTTTGGATGTAATTCTGAACCAACAGATCAAAACCCAAACTTGAAAAGAACTTGTGTTTCTCGTAAGAATTCAGAAGACAATAAAAAGCTTCGTTTGGACTTAACCCGCGATGGAGGAGGGTGTGCAAGAGCGAGGAGGCAGGCCAGAAGAGTTTGGACTGAACCAGGGAGTGAATTAGGATGCAGAACGACGTCGTCGAGTGGTTGAAGCTTTTGTGTAGGCCCAAGAAATTGAAGAATCTCAGTGCTAACCTACAATCGTCGATGTTTTGGATCAGAACCTTCTCGACGTGGCGGGGCTTCAACCTGCTGGAAATGAAGCCATTGTTGAAGGAGATATTCCAGTTCTGTTTTCCTCGCACGACGTCGTTGAGGACAGAGACGAAGCTCGAGTCATTTTCGTCATTATCTTGGGTGATGGATTTGCAGGAGGCAAATAGATTCCTGTGCTTCCGGTGGGACCTATTAGGGCTGGAAACACGATGAGGACGAGTAAGCTTCATTTTGGGTTCGAAATGAAAGTTGTCCACATATTGCAAAGATTGAAGCTTCAAGTTTGAAGAAGCCTCGGAGTTCACAGTAGAGAGAGAGAGAGAGAATGAGAGAGAGCCATGGTGCTTCTAGCGGGTCAAACCATATTGGAAATGGAAAAACAATGTCGGGTCGAAATGGAGCGGGTTGGACCGCCCAAACAGTTTTTTAAAAAGAAACTGAAAAAATCCCTTAGGATGCGGTGAGGTTTGTCATACTCTTACATTTATTTGAAACTATCAAAGTTACACCAAACTGAGGTCTATCTCTCATCTTTTGCATGCAGATAATCTCCTTCTTATTTGTCATGCTTTAGATCAAGAAATTGTTTTCATGATAGAAATTTTTAAAAGATATTATTATTGGTCTAAACAAGAAACAAACTTTGGTAAATCTAACATCCACTTCTCTAAGGCAACTAGCAGAGATACAAGAAAGGAAACTAAAAGGATCACAGGGCTTAAGGTGATGAAGCAAGGGTTTTTATATTTGGAAAATGCTCAAGTCAATGGTCATTCAAAAGTGACAGATTTCGGAAGGATGAAGAAGCAGGTCCAACTTAGACTTAACTCTTGGAAGAATCGATTGTTGTCAAAAGCTGAGAAAGTTATTTATTAAATTAGTGATCCAAGCTATTCCAAACTACACAATATCAACATTTAAAGTGCCAATTTCAATGTGTAAGGAACTGGATTTAATAACAAAAAGATTTTGGTGGGGAGTTCGAATAGAGAATAGACATTACTTGGCTTGGAAGGATGTTTGTAAACCAAAGGCTAATGGAGGTTTGGGATTTTAGTTATTCAAAGATATGAATTTAGCCTTACTCTCTAAATTTGCTTGGAGATTGGCCTTTGAGGAGAAGTGCCTTTGGACTGATTTGTTAGCTATAAATTATTTAAAAGTAGACACCTTTTTTGGGTATAAGTTGAAAAAGGGAAATTCTCATGTTTGGAAGAGGATAATGAGTGCTCGAGCTTATTTGATAAATAATGTGAGATTCCAGATAGGGGATGGAAGTACCATAAATTTGTTGGACCCATGAGTATCAGTTTTGTTGCATTCTAAACCAAGTCTTCTTGAAGGATCGGGTAGGCGAACTGATTTGCAAGTTAGTTTTCTTTAAAAAGCAGGACTCAGATGATTGGGATGATGATTTAATTAGTACTCTGTTTGACTCTTCGTCAGTGGAGGCTATCAAGAGGTTAAGTTGGCCTCAAGTCTTATGTCAAAATAAATTAATTTGGATTAGAAACAAAATAGGTTAGTAAAGACTGTTACTTGGCTGCTTTTTGTAAAGCAACGAGGAGATAGGAGACAAGTTTTAGGATAGGATGTGGAAAGCGAAAACACATGAGAGACTTAAAATATTTTTGTGGAGGTTGGCTTCAGGAGTTCTACCTCTTAATTAGGTGTTCACAATAAAACTAAAAAAAGGTTCCTTGATTGCCCTTTATGTGGAATTGAGGAGGAAAGTGCTTTACATCTTTTTAAAAACTGTGAAGCAACTACGAGGCTAGCTTTTTTTAAGTCTTTGGGGATGCAAGTTAGAGGCATGAAACTGTTCGAACATTAAAGATTTAGTTAGAATTTGTGTGGGTCCATCTTAAGAGGATCTAATAGCTGGTTTGAGAAGAGATTTGATAACCACATTTTTGGCTTGCTTGTTTTACTATACGTGGAACTTTCAGAATGAGGTTGTGCATGGTGGGAAGAGGCAGCTGCTAGAGTTTGTGAATATTTTAAATGACAAGGTTTTAGATTTCTCAAGTGTTTTGAAAATTGATATGAAGGAAGACTGCCAAAGTTTGGTGGAGGAAAGATGGAAACCTCTCCTAATAGATTGGTGCAAGATTAATACTAATCGGCCTTCAAAAATGGGAAAGTAGCCTTGACTTTGGTAATGAGAGATGAGAAGGGAAGGGTTCTGTATATTGCTTTATATCTGGTTAATGCCTTATCTCCTATAGAAGCAAAACTAAAAACCATAGAATGGGCTTTTGAGTTGGTTACTGAGAAGAACTGGAGTAATATCATTTGGTCCTCTGATGTGCAGGTTGCTGTTAATGATATTCTGTTTGTTTTAGATCCTTGTTCATGGAATACTAGGTATTTAGTCATCAATACAAAAGCTTATTAAGGAATAAAGGGTGGAAGTTGGAGTGGAATGCTAGAAATACTAACTTAATTGCAGATTCAATTGCTAAATTCTCTCTTAGAGCTCGTTTGGAACTAATTTTTTTTAATGAAAAAGCACTTTTTTTTTTATAAAAAAAAGCAGTTTGAAACATGTTTGGCCAAAAAATTATAAAGTCCCTTTTTTATAAAAAAAAAAAAGTACTTTAAGTGCTTTTTTCAAGAAGCACCTGATAGGTGCTTCTCCAAAAAAGTGCTTTTTTACATACTGTTAAATATTTTTAAAGCACTTTTTTATAGCTTTCCACCAAACATAAACTGTTTTATCATTAAAGTGCTTTTTAACTAAAGTGTTTAGATAAAAAACGCTTTTAAAAAAAATATTATTTACATAAGCACTTTCAAACAGGCTCTTAGTAGTAATGTCAGTTTGTTATGTAGTCATTTTATTGTTTCTTTTTCTAGTTTGCCAAGAGGCATCGTAGACAATATTTTGTTTGATTAGGTCTATTTTAGTTTGCTGTAAGCCTCTTTTTGGTTTTTTTTATGCTTAATGTAAGGTTTATTCATAATAAATAAATAAATACATCTAATTTCACATAGTTATCTATTGAAATGTTTATTTTACCCTTTAAAAATAAAATTTAATTATTATCAATAAAAAAGAAAATCGTCTTCCCTTGAGAAAACTCATATGGGTTAGGACCTAGGACTTTTTGATGATGCAAAAGAAAACCAAAATTTTCAATCCAAACACAACAAACGATCATCACCTTCACCATGAAACCAAAATCAAAATCAAAATCAAAATCTTAGATAAAAATTCCAGTCACAGAACAACAACAGCTTCTTCAACCCCATCAGAGTTCTCATTCTCCATAGCTAAAATCGTAGTGTCCCAGACCCGCCAAAATCAGTGGATTTCAAAGCCATACCTGTTAGGAAATAAATTGGTCAAAGCAAATATGCAATTAAAGTATAAATGAAAAAAATAAAATAAAATTGACACAAATATTTTATGTGGAAAACACCTAAACAAATTGGGTAAAAAACCACGGGCAAATTTGAAAAGATCTTACTATAATGAATGGAGATTACAATACATTCTCTCTAAATAAAGGAGAGAACAATGACATTTTTTCTTGAATAAAGAAGAAACTAAGGAGACAACACTATAAAAGGATAAACTAATTTTTCTCTTTCTAACTTCTCGCAAATAACTAGAGGTGAAGAAAATTTTTCTCACAAATCTTTCAAAGGTGGGATGCCAGAACTAAATGGAGAGGGGGGTATTTGCTGTATTCCTTCCCCCTTCCTTCAATTGTCAAGCATTATATATATAAATATATATAATATAATTTAACAAAGTCAAGAATGGTGGCCACTGAATTTGGTGGCCACTAACTTTGACATTAACCAATATTTCTCCCACTTAATATCAAAGTTGATAATCTTTCACTTTTCCCTAAATGTGTAAGTCCATGCTTGCTTACGTATCTGCTAGACCATATGAGGATCTACACCATATAAACTTGTCAGTGTTGATTGACTTGGTCATCACATCTGTTAGGTTTTCACTGGTGCGTATCTTTTACATATTCACACATCCATCTTCTACTACTTCTCATACATAGTGATATTGAACACCTATGTGCTTTGTTCTTGAATGAAAGACTGGATTCCTTGCAATGTGCAAGGCACTCTGACTGTCACAAAACAGAGTGATCTTCTCCTATTTGTGCCCGAGCTCCTCCAATAACCTTTATATCCAAACTGCTTCATTGCAAACTTATGTAGCTGCCATGTATTATGCTTTTGTTGTAGATAAAGTCACACCTGTTTGCAGTTTTGAAACCTAGTTTACAGCTCCTCCTGCAAGTGTATATATATAGTCAGTAGTAAATTTTCTTTTATTTAGATCTCTTGCAAAATCTGAATTAACATAACCCCTGATAGTTAAATTTGATCCTTCATAACATAGTGCAGCATCTGAGGTTCCTCTGATGTATCTTAGAATCCTCTTCATAGTATTCTAATGCTTTTTACCAGGATTCGCCATAAAACGACTAACCGCTCCCACTGCTTGTGCAATGTCTGGTCTTGTACATATCATAACGAACATTAGGCTTTCCACTGCCAATGCATACGGTACTCGAGACATCTCCATCCTCTCTTCTTCACTGTTAGGACTCATTTTGGAAAATAACTTGAAATTAACAGGAAATTGGGTAGAAATTGACTTACAATCTTACATGTTGAAGCGTCGCAAGATCTTTCTTAGATAATTCTTTTGAGCAAGTCAATTTTTCCTACTTTTTCTTTCTCGGTGAATTTGCATCTTTAGAATCTTGTTTGCCGGTCCCAAGTCCTTCATGTCAAATTCTCTAGCCAACTGTGCCTTCAATTCTTGGACTTGATCTTTATTGGGGCCTGCCACCAAAATATCATCCACGTATAATCAAGGATAAAAATATCGGTATCAACAAAAATATCGAAGGTAAAAAATACGGAAATATCGGTGGAAATATCGATATTGATAAAACTTTAAAAACAATGATAGAAATTAACAACAAAATATGAAATTTTTAATAAAATTTTAATATATGTTAATTTATTAATTTCTCTATGAATTTAACTAAAAATTTTTTAAAAAATATTGAACATAATTTATATTTTTTATAATTAAGAAACCTACAGTACTCGTTGACAGTAATAAAAATGCTACTATTTTTTTTATAATAAATTATTCATTAATTACAATAATGATACAAATAAATAATTACTTAAATATAATTCAATACCATATAGAATTTTTTGGTGGTTGAAAAATATTCACTCTTTTCCGTATCTTCATTTCCACTAGTGTATTGAGAAAGATATTGATTAAATGACACATCTTCTTAATAGTTTTGTATGTAATTATTAATATATTAACCATATAATCTAGTATTATATGTGATTGTTAATGATAATTATGATATAGATATGATATTGGTTGACTCTCTATATGTATCATATCCGTATAAATTGTAAAAACATAAAGTAATTATTAGAATTTAAAAATGAGAAGATACTTCATGATTTGCACAAGTATAAATTGTACAAAACAAATTCTATATAATATGTGAAACGTTGAAAGTATATAAGTATAATAATTACAATTTAAGAAAAAAAATACTAATATCGTACTTAATAGTTAATATAGATATTTCAAAAAAATTTATGAAAATTTTGAAAATTTCAATGGAAACTTCAATTGAAATTTTTAAAATTTTGACCAAATTGTAAATGAATTGGCATGGAAATTTTAACGGAAATATCGGAGAAATATTGAAAATATCGACAAAAATTACAAAAATTATAACCATTTTTAATTTCCGTTAATGGATAATATTCATACTCTATAAAAACGAAAATATCTACGAAATTTCGTGGATATTTTCGATTTTTTCATCCTTACATATAATAACAAAATAATGAAATCATTATCACCATCAAACCTTTTGTAATATATACAATGGTTTAAACTAAGTCTATTGTACCCAAGGCTTATTATGAAGGAATTAACTCTCTTGTACCAACATCTCGTCGCCTATTTGAGACCATACAGAGATTTGTTCAATTTGTAAACCAAGTTTTCTTTGCCTGTTTCAGCAAAACCTTCTGGTTGTAGCATGTAGATTTCTTCTTCAAGCTCTCCATGAAGAAATGCAGTTTTAACATCCAACTGCTCTAAGTGTAAATTAAATATAGCACACATAACTAGGACTATCCTTACAGTTGTAAGTCGAACCACCGGGGAGAATATTTCATTGAAATCAATACCTTCTTTCTGAGCGTATAATTTCACTACCAATCGTGCACGATACCGTTCTACTTAATCATTACTATTTCGCTTGATCTTGTGAACCCATTTATTACCAATAGCTTTTCTTCCATGTGATAACGGTACTAATTCGAAAGTTTTGTTTTTGTGGAAAGCCTCAATTTTCTCTTGCATTACTGTTATCCACAAAGATGCATTTGAGCTTTTTGTAGCTTCATGGAAAGTTGATGGCTCTTCATCCTTTGTTAGAAGACAGTATACATACTCTAAGTACCAAGCTGGCCGCGAGTTGACCGATGAACTTCTGGAGCCTCGGACTCAACTTGTTCTTGTACCTCATGTTCTGGTGCTGCTTCAGAAGAGTCTGAATTTTCTGAATTTTTCTTTGACGTGTTATCATTTTCATCTTTCTGTAGTAGTTGATCTTCTACAAAGATAACGTCCTTATTGATAATAACCTTATGGGTAGTGGGATCTCACAGCCGATACCCTTTCACACCATTAACATACCCTAAGAATATATACCTTTTGTATTTTAGATCCAACTTTGTTCTTTCTTAGGTGTTATATATCATATGTACAAGACATTCAAATTAATGTAAATTAGATTAATTAGCTGGCTTACTGGTCCACATCTTCATTAGTGTTTTTAACTTAATTGCTGTTGAAGGCGACCAATTTATCACATAACAGGCAGTATTAGCTGCTTCTGCCCAGAATAAATTGGGTTGACCCGCAGTTCTCAACATGGCTCTCATCTTTTTTGCAATAGTTTTATTCATCCGCTCTGCCACCCTATTTTGCTGTGGAGTGTATGCCACCGTGAATTGTCTTTTAATACCTTCTTGCTTATAAAATGCAAAAAACTCGCCACTTGTATACTCTCCTCCATTATCTGTCCTTAAACACTTAATATTCTTTTCAGATTCAAGTTCTACCTGCACTTTGAAATTTTTGAATACTGGAAATATATCTGACTTCTTCTTGATTAGGTACACCCATAATCTCCTGAAATAATCATTAATAAAAGACACAATATTTTGTTTCTCCTAAGGATATCTCTGGTGATTCCAAACATCAGAATAAATCAAATCTAAAATGTGTTTACTTCTAGCATTAGATCTATTAAATTTTAATTTATGCTGCTTACTTGTAACACAATGCTCACAAAACGGTAAAGATACCTTTGTAAGTCTGGGAAGAAGCCTTCGATCGGAGAGAATTTTCAAACCACGTTCAGACATATAGCCTAGTTTGAAATGCCACATCACTGTTGACTCTTCTTCTTTGCTACTCGATGAGACACACGCATCAGCTTCCTCCAGTATTTCTCCTTTAAACATATATAGATTTGCACCGATCGTTTCTGCCTTCATCACCACAAGCGCACCTTTAACAACCTTTATAATCCTATTTTCGATATGGGTCTTGCATCCAAGATCATCTATTTGTCCTAAGGACATAGATAAGTTTATCTGAGTTGTTCGTTACGTTGATGATAAGTTTATCATACAAGTCAGGTAAACTTTGAAGTAGAAGCTGCGCACGTTCAGTCGAATCTATTGTGTAACCCATCGATGTGAATTGCGAAAATAGAGTATTTAGGGTGTTGATGTGGTCGGTTACCAATGTGGATTCCACTATTTGAAGAGTATACAATCTTCTTTTTAAAAAGATTTTGTTGTGTAATGACTTGACCTCAAATAATCTTGTTAAAGTATCTCATATCTCCTTTGCTGTCTTTTTCTCTGCCACACTGGATAACACTTCATCGGCTAGTGCTAAGTGCAGATTAGGAATTGAGTTGCCATCCATCTCGTAACACTTGCCATCATCAGAGATCTCTGATTGCTGCCAAACAATTGTCTTTTCTCAAAATTGTCTTTACCTTCATTTTCCACAATGAGAAGTTAGTCTCATTGAATTTCTCAACATCGAACTTTGTTGCCATTGTTGATGACGATCTGCTTCTCACTTAAACCGGATTGCACTATTTTCACTGTATACGTGAACAGTACCATATACGTAAATAATATCGTATATTTGAATAGTACCGTATACGTAAACAGTACCCGTAAATAGTATCCGCAACCTGAAAGCTCTGATACCACTGTTAAGAAATAAATGAGTCAAAGCAGATATGCAACTAAATCAGAGATGAGAAAAATTAAAAAAATGGACACAAATATTTTACGTGAAAACCCTAAATAAATTGGAGTAAAAAACTACAGGTAAATTTGGAAGAATCTCACTATAATGAATGAAGATTACAACACTTTCTCTCTAAATAAAAGAGAGAACAATGACATTCTCTTGAATAAAAAAAAATAACTTTCTCTTAAAACTAAGGAGACAACACTATAAAAGGAGAAGCTAATTTTTTTCTCTTTCTAACTTCTCTCAAAGAAGGAGAAAAAAAAATTTCTCACAAAATCTCTTAAAGGTGGGATGCCAGAACTAAATGGAAAGGGGGGTATTTATAGCTGTGTTCCTCCCCCCTTCCTTCAATTGTCAAGCATTATATATATATATAATATAATATAATTTAACAAAGTCAAGAATGGTGGCCACTAACTTTGATATTAACCAACAACACCCAGGTTTCAGCCATCGAAATCCTAACCCACATCGTCTGCAAGTACCTACAGGCCATAGACTCCTTGGTTGTCCTATTCAACATCATCTAGTCTCTTCACTCTATACATGGCTTCACTGGAACATCCAGTCTTCACAAAACCTTTCTTCTTCTTTATTTTCTTTAACCTTTCTTCTTCTTTATTTTCTTTACTGCAACTCCAACACTAGATTCGGATTTGCAGTTTACGGGAGAAAAAGAGAGAAGAGGATGAAAGAAAAATAAAAAAATAGAGAAAGAGGGAAAGAGTTAGAAAGAAAAAATGAAAAGAAAATAATAAATAACAAAATTAAATACAAAATAAAAAAATCAACCCCATAACAATAAAATTATATATATTATTTTGTGATTTAAAAAATAAATTTAATAAGATAGTAAGTCTGTGATAATTTTTTAAAATAATGATAAATAAGCGTAATTAACTTAAACCTCATGAGTTTTTATAATAGTAACCCTTAAAAAAGATATTGTTTTATATACACATTCAAATTATTTGTATACACAAATTTGTTTTTGGCTGATAATGAATTAATAAATATGCAATATTTGATCTTAAAATGTAATAAACAAGTCTTTATTTCTTCGCCTTCTAAAGCTCATTTAACTTGAAAACACTATAATTTATAAATCTTATACCTCACATTCTCTTGACTCATTTTGTTAAAAATTATCTTATTTTAAACCAACTATGATCCATAAACCTCGCACCGTTTTAAATTATAACTACATTTATAATAAAGCTTTATTATATGAATAAGAAAAAGCAGCTTAAGACTGTCATAAAATAATAAGAACATATATATATATATATATATATATTGAAATACCTTTTCTTTCTTCACAGCCTGTTCAAGTGTTAATTTTAGTAGCCGAATTAAATCATAATTGACAATTTTGAAATGTTTAAAAGTTTATAACCGGAAGTTCATGGAATATTGTCTTATTCGGTCTTTGTTGGTCAAGCAATCATTTGATTATGAAAAGTGCAATTCGGTCTTTGTTGGTCAAGCAATCATTTGATTATGAAAAGTGCAATTATATATATATATATATATATATATAAAACTGCTCTCCAACGTGACATTATTTATATATTATAAGTGATAATAGAAGTATAATTAATTAATTTATATAGAATTTAATAAAATAAATAAATATAAAAATTAATTAATAATGTCTATCCATATTTATTAATAAGTTGTCACATTTATACAACTCATTATATACAAGTGATATATTACATTGGAGCATATATATATATATATATATATATATATTCATTTATTCTGTTCATATTTAAGGGACAAACTTAGCATTTGCATTTTATGAATAACTTATGTAAATAAGATTGTAAATAGGTTAGAACTATTCGAAATCAATTAGTTTTTAGCTTGTTTGAACTCGATTCATAAAAAAATAAATCAATATTGAACAATAAACTAAGTTTAAAATATTTGCCAAACTTTAGTAGCTTGACATTGTCTCTGCGTATGTATTTAAATATTATGTTACACATGTTAATATATTTAGAATACTTAAGCTAACTGTATGAAGAATAAATATAGCAAATAAAATATATTAATGGTTTAGTTGTTGAGAAAATATTAGTTTTGCATTAAATAATAGTAAACTCAAAATTTTAGCATTTAAATAAGTTTTACTTTTATTTTTCATACATTAATCAAAATTAGACTCTAAGCTTATATTGTAACGAAACAAGCTGAACTAAATTGAAATGTTATTTAAAATGAGTCGAGCTAATATTAAGTGTTGAAATCAATTTTTTGTTATCTCCATCAACATGAAGATTGAATTTTTAGATTTTTTTATAAAGATTTTATCGACTTTCTTTTGTCGCGTCACACTCTCAAGTGCATATTCCTTTTTATTTATGAGCTAAATAATGGATCTAATAAAAATGGGTTTGTGTGATTCAAAGCTATTAGAGTTTGACACCTTAGTATGCATTTCTCTCCAACTTTATGAGTTGTATGTCTACACAATAAATGGGAAAAAAATTCTGTTGCACTATATTTTATTCTATGCAGGTGTTTCTCTATGAGCTTCGATTTTTAGCCTTTAAAAAATGGAGATTTGATTAGTAGTGTAGAAAAAATTCATAACATTAAGCAAAGTGTATATAAGTTTGCATTGAGCTTGAACGCTAATGAAATCATTTGACTTAGGTTTAAAATATTATAGTCGACTGGGTTCATCTCGTTTGTACCTTTAGGAATCATTCTCGTGCTATAATTTATGTATTTAATCTAAAATTTCTTGTGGAATTGGCATGGAATACTAATTTTCTTAGTTTAATTAATAGTATACGTAATGTTGTTTAATAGAAGCTATTTGCCAAAAGTAAACTAAGCATTACTATTTATTATTGTCCTTTGTTTGTGTTAACAGACTAAAAAAAACGCTCATAGTTTTTACAATTTTCCAAATAACTAAGCATATATCTGGTGGATTTGACATAATCAATCGAAGTCTCGTTGGATTTAACTGAATTTTATGATGTATTAACTACATACGTTGTATGATCTAATAATTAAGATAACATTGATAATACAAAATAGATTAGTTGTTCATAAGCTTAAATATAAGTGCCAAAATTATAATTATTTTTATCTACTAATTTATCATGAAGTACGTAAAGTAACTTAGCTATAACATGTTATAATTAAATTAATGACATAATTTTACCATAAAAAAGTCCGATCTAAGAAAAAAATGATTAATTACATCTAACTCCCATTAAACTATTATGATTTTTACACATTGCTCCATGAACTTCTAATTTCATTCAATTTGGTCCATTTGATTATTGTTGTTAGATGTATTGGACAGAATGTGCCATGTGGAGCATTTTTTGGGGGGGAAAAAAAAAGGTTTGAAAGGCAATGTGCAAAAATTACAATAGTTCAGGGGGTTAGTGTAATTAATCAAAAATTTTTTCTTCTCCTCTTACCTCCTCCTTTGGCGCCTAGTTAATGGCCACTACAAAATTTAACGAGTGTGGTGTCAATACGGATGCCAAAATGTTCAAATAGAGCCAATTTGCAAAACTCCTCTCCACCCTTCTCTACTTCTTCATTTTTCTTAACGCTCATTTTCCTTTTTGTTTTTTTCATACGAATATTTTTTTCTTTTTAATTTTTCTTCCAACAATGACCACCTAAATGAAAATCTATCATGAATAATCGTCGCAACCAACTAAAAGTACCATATTCCTACTGTCTAAAGAGAAGAAAAGGAAAAAAGAAAGCAAAAAAAAAAGAGCATAGAAAAAAGGGTTATTATCATAAAATTCTAATGTCTAATCAAATTTCAATAAAAACTGATGATAATTGCATATCATTTTTATAAAAAATAAAATGATAAATATTATAATAACACGTGGATAAATTAAAAAAATAACACATAACATATATAATTTAATATATTTGTTTTCCCTTTTCTTTCTTTTGTTATTGTTTTTGTTGTTGGTTTTAAGTGTATGTATTAAATATACAAGAAAAAAATATTTTTTTTGCTCGAAACCAAAAAAATTTATAACATAAAAGTGAAAACTGTTCTTTTATTTTTCTTTCATTTTCACGGTAACCAAAAATGGAGTTCTCTTTTATTGTGTTGCATTTGAAGCTTGTGGATTTTTGTGGACTTAGTTAATATTTTATGCTTTTAAATCTTTTATATAAATATTTAATAAAAATTGAAGATAAAAAAATCATTTTCATATATTATATAGGAAAGAGATGACTTTTTAATTGTTGACTGTTAAATTATCATAAGTGAAAAAATATTTTTTAAAATCGTGCGGGTTGATTAAAATTAAATTAGATATTGGATAAATTTTGTATAATTAATCCTAAAAAGAAAAAAAAAGAAGAGTGTAATTAGTTCTGGAGAAAAGAAGAGGAGGAAACTGAAAAGGGGTTCCATGTAAATGTTTTGGCATTAGTGGTGACATCCCATTTCGTCGAATTTTATGGTAGCCATAAACTAGGCAAGAAAGGAGAAGATTGGAGAAAGAGTAGTAGGAAAATTGTTTTCTGGGTTAATTACATCTAGCCTCTTGAACTATTATATTTTTACAATTGCCCCCTCAAGTCTTGTTTTTCAAAAAGTGTCCTAAGTGACATGCTCATTAACATATTCCATCCAATATATTTAATAATAATTATTAATTAATGTAAATTGAATGGAATTAAATAGTTTAGAAGATAAATGGATCAAATTAGAAGTTCAAAGGAAAATATATAAAATCGTATGAGCTGTGTAATTAAAAAGAATTTTTTTTTTAAAGATAATAAAATAAAAACGAAATTTCTAATGGGAGACCGCGGGAGTGGGGAAATATCGAAATTCCAAAAAAAAGCCCGCGCCAAAAATTCCAGCTCATCGGTCCGAACTTTTTGAAGTCACAAACCAAAACGCACCACGTGTACACCTACCTTGCAAGTAAACTATTCTTCACGCATGTCTACAAGCCGTTGATTCGTCTGCATATCGAAGGGACACCATTTTCCCATGTCAGCAATCCACGCCTTCTCTATCTTCCAATAAGTTTCAATCATTGACCTCTATAAATATAAAACCTAACTCCCATCTTTTCTAATTACTGCAACTCGGTGCATTTGTTCAATCTCCTTCTGTAAGATTTTCCGTTTGTTTTCCAAGAAAAGCACAGATGGCACCAAAGGCTGATAAGAAACCTGCTGAGAAAAAACCAGCCTCCGAGAAGCCAGTGGAGGAAAAGAAGTCGACGGTTGCCGAGAAGGCTCCGGCGGAAAAGAAGCCCAAGGCCGGCAAGAAGTTGCCGAAGGAGGGCGGAGCAGCCGCCGGAGATAAGAAGAAGAAGCGGGCAAAGAAGAGCACCGAGACCTACAAGATCTACATCTTCAAGGTTCTGAAGCAGGTTCATCCTGATATCGGTATCTCCAGCAAGGCCATGGGTATCATGAACAGCTTTATCAACGACATCTTCGAGAAGCTTGCACAGGAGGCTTCCAGGCTTGCTAGGTACAACAAGAAGCCCACTATCACTTCTCGGGAAATCCAGACTGCTGTGAGGCTTGTACTTCCCGGTGAGTTGGCTAAGCACGCCGTTTCTGAGGGGACTAAGGCGGTGACCAAGTTTACTAGCTCTTGAATTCTGTGTGTTAGGGTTTTTGTTGATGTTCTGGGGTTTATTTTGTGATAGTTTTTCAGTGGATTGTGAAAAACTTAGGGGGAAGAATTAGGGTTAGGGTTTTATGTTTTTGCCATTCGTATTTCTTTTTTTCTTTTTCCCCCCATATGTAACTACTGATCCGTGAATGAAATGAAACTGCTTTTGCCTCAATTGAGATGTTTCTATTTATCAATTTTTTCTGCCGGTAAAATTATGTCAATCTCGTATTGTTTTCTGCATATTTTCCCTTTTTGTGTAATTGTTGATTGTCTATACTGCTGTGTGAAACATGATTACAAGTGGCGGTTTATCTGATTTTTCTGCACTAGGGTTAGAAGATGCTATTTTATATGGTGATTTATGTTAGTGTTGCTAAAAGTTTTTTAGCATGGGTTGGATTTGCATGTTTTTGTCATACGGATGAGGGTACAGGGTTCTGTTGTGTTCGTCCTTTCCATTTAGAAATTATTGTGAGTTGCAGCTTTAAAGAGTAGTGGAGATAGGATCATTTATAATCAGGCTATAGATTAATCGAATTTGTTGGCTTTGTAGTAGGATTTAATGAGACTTGTTTATTACAACATAGTGATTGGATTATGCCTGTGATTCTTTTATTTGGCTGTAATTAATTGGAGAACGTCAAAGGATGCAACCATGACAGCCAAAAGAATAGGGATTTGCACTAGGGATTTTCTTGGATTTGCCATGGGTATGCAAATTGATAACCCAAATGATATGTGAACTGTCTGAATTGAATCATTGTACTCTTCCTGTTAACTAATGTGAGGAAATTTGATGAAGTTGGAGCGTTTTTAATCTTGCCTTTGCTTGTATTTTCCTTGCTTTTGTGGAAAGTAAACTTAACTAGGATGGAATATATGGTGGAGGTGCTAAATTTGTTGTGGTATTTGGGACATCTGAAAGCATATGCTTTGTTTCTGTTTAAGGAATGTATATATATATGCGTGTGTACATGTATATATAAGTATGTGTGTAGATATGTAATTTAGTTCCATGAGTAAGCAATTGGTAGAAAATGAACTGTGTGTTGATTAATGATTGTTTTCCATGGGGTGATTGAAAAATTTTTGGGGGAGTAGAGTTACAGATTTCTCATCTGTTTAAGCGAAGATGATAGTGATTAGAACTTTGTTCTTTCCTTAGTGTAGCCCTTACATTGAGGCCTTTACTTGCCTTCACATTGAGGGAAGAGAGGAAAAGTAAAAGAGAAAGGATAACATGGAAAAAGAGAATATAAGCGGTTGGTTCTGCCTGTGTAACAGGGAAACAGAAAGTCCTACTTTCATTTTCCTCATACATTCTTACACCTCTTCCCTATTTAGGCTAATCCTCTTAGCTATTACAGTGTGTGAATGATGAATCATTATAATTGTGAAAGACTTCATATGGTTATGATATAAGCAACTGTGCTGCTGAAAGTAACTCTCCAAAATTCCTTATATTTCAGCAAAAGTATTATTTATTTGTTTCATCTAATTGTATTGTCCTTAAATCAATTTGGTCCTTCTTATATTTCAGCAAAAGTACTATTTATTTGTTTCATCTAATTGTATTATCCTTGAACCAATTTGGTCTTTATTTTTTTGTAATCCTTCGGTTCTATTCTTTGTCTGGATATCTGACATTTTAGGTCTGTATTGAGGTTCTTGAAACTCTAATCCCCCATATGCAGAGAAGAGGAAGGAACCCTATAATGTTGCTTTCACAAACTGTGAAGTTGGTGATTCTGTCATTGAGGGAAAGACTATACATGGCCTTGCATCAAATGATTGTCACTTTGATATTTGCACAGATATATGATTATTATTTCTAATCATAGCTCAAAATCATCAAAACTCTTCTGACTTTTGCATTTGAAGATCAGTATGGTTCTAGGCTTCTAGCTTTGATAGTTTGTGGAATAAACTATACTTGATTGGTTAGTCATTAACTTAGTTTTATGATTAGAATGTCCAGCCACAGCTCCAATATCCAAGTGATTGCATGTAGCAGTCGTTCTCATGTCTATGAAGAATTTTTTAAAAATAAAAATTACATCAAGAAATCAAAATTCGTTGTTAATAATGCTATTCTTGTGGGCTTTGTGCAGTTGGTATTTGTATAGAGGTTCAAAACTCTGAGGCCTTGATTATGACAAAATGAATTATGGAAAGTTTTTTTTTTTTTTCTTTTGGGATAATAATTGAATTATGGAATGTTTGCAAATCAAACTTTATTTTGTTGGATAATAATTAGCCTTTAGATATGGTTCCCATGTAATATATATATATATATATATATATATATATATATATATTTATATAGTTTAATTCTCACCCACATAATTTTTGTACAAGAAGAGTATTTATAAACGCCAAAGCTTGACAATATAGCTGTGAGTTTTCTATATAATTCTGATCAGACTATACATGTTTAATTTTACACACAACAAAAAAAGAGGGAAGGTTTTGACCCTTTTTTTTTTGGGTGAATAAAGGAGTTGTGAATAAAAGGAGTTGGAAGTAAAAGTTTATTGTCTTTGACACCACTCTAAGGTCAAGTACACTTCACTTTGACACACACTGAAAATCAATAGCAAATAATACATGTCCACCCAGTAATTGGGATAAGGCGAAGATTACCACCTTCTTGTAGTAGAGAGAAGGTACACTAATGAAGAAATTACTATATACGTCAATAATTTTTACAAAATTATTATAATACAACGAAGAAATAAATATTATCGTTCTGAGAAAAAATAAAAAAATAAAAAAACAATAAAAAGGATATAGAATATCTATTCATTTAAATCCTATACAATAATTAGGTATAAAATTGATCATAAATTTTTTAAAGGTATGAATGAATTCTTTTTTTTTTTTTTAGTAATAAAAGTATGAATGAATTGAGCGTAGGAGCAGCGTCTTTGCGAATGAAGAAATTGCAAGCGAAGGAATATTGAGAAGGAGCTGAGAAAGTGAGTAGAGTGAGCAAAAACCAAGCCAATATTTTCTTTTTATTTTTTATTTTAAATCTTGAAGTTCAAAGGGAAAGTATTTTTGAGGGAAAAGGGAAAGTATTTTTGAGGGATTTAGATGAATTTGCCATCCATTTTTAAAACCACTCTTTTAATCAACCTCTCTTATCAAACATCCTCTATAGCCTATATATCATATCTTTACCCCTCCTCCTCTATTAGCTCTTTCATAACTCTCTCATATCCAATAAAATCTAAAGATTGTTCTAATGACTTTTCCTATTAAGAATAGCGATACAAATTCTTCCACTTCCACCATAAATATATAAATAAATTAAAAAATTATATCCAAATTCAGTCATGTAATTAAATTACACAAATTTTTTCTTTATATGTACCATTATTTCCATCAACAATACCGCCCATTTACATCTGAATTTCATATTTCTCTTGAAAACAGAGACCCTTGCACACTAAAAAATGAAATGGGTGTTGCCCATCTCCTAATTTCATCTCTGTTGTCTCTCACACTATTTCTCTACTTTTTAATAACCATGTTTCTCATTCCTCAGCCTTTGTTTTCTGCCACTACCAGGCATTATAAGATTGATGTATGTGTTACACATGACAAAATATATTATATAAACTATATCTTTTTAATCTTTGTCGTATATATAATTTTTTCATTTGTTTTGTCTATTTATTATTATTATTTTTTAAATTGTGTTTTCGCAGATGAAACTACAAAATGTGACATGGGTTTGCCACACGAAGAGCATTGTGAGGGTAAATGGGCAGTTTCCAGGACCTCGCATTGTAGCTAGAGAGGGTGATCGCTTCTCATTGAAGTGGTCAACACTTAACCATGTCAAAAGCAACATCTTCATCCATTGGTAATTATTAATTAAGAATATTACAATTATAGTTGGAACAAAATGACTAGAAAGATTATAGTCGATATTTTGTTTTAGATTTAAAAGTTTTAATAACTTAATAAAATTGAAACAGGCATGGTATTCGAGAGCTTCAAACAGGTTGGGCTGATGGGCTAGCATATGTGACCCAATGCCCATACAAACAGGCCAGAGCTAGGTCTACAATTACACCATTATGGGGCAAAGAGACACTCTATTTCCGCATACCCACATCTCATGGCAAAGGTCCATTGTCTGTGGTCCAATTATCATTCTACGGGTGGACATCGGACTGAGTTGGTCGGTTTTGGACTCAAAATCTAACCGATTAGGCTATTTTTTTTTTTAAAATTCAAACCGTACATGCCTGTTTTTGGGCTTACTTGAACTTACCCAATCCATTAAAGTTTCGATTGGTTTTTTCAGATTGTTCGGTTGCTCGGGTTGGGTTTGAAATTGAGCCCAATTAAATTTTTTTTATTAATTTTTTAATTTAAATATTCAAAATTTAAACCCAAATTCATTCAGCCCAACTCTTTAATTATTTTTAACTCTTAAATTCTTATAAACGGTAAAATTTATATTCAAATAAAACTCCTGAATTGGTAAAATTTATATTTAAAAGATTAATTTATTTTATATTAAAAAAAGTTGATTTATTTTATATTAAAAAAACCTAAATTTTATTATTTTAAGGTGAGAAACTAATTTATAATAAACCCAAAATTAAATTAAATTTTAAAACATTCATTCAACATTTAAATTTAATATAAATTAATAATAACATATTGAAACACTTAATCATTTACCCAAAAAAATATATTAAAACACTTAATCTATTAGTCATGCAAAGATCACTTTAAGTCTTTAACTATTAATTATACAAATAATAAAAATAAAAGTAAATATATTACAGTCATCTAAAATAAAAATATTAAAAACTTAATAATATAGTTACCAAAATAAACCAAATTTTTTTTTGTTTGTTTGAGAAAAAGAGGTTTAGTATTCTTCTCTAAGCTCTTGAATCCGTATCAGTATCAGCACATTAGCTTTGATCCTAAGTAGTATATGTCACATCACAAAAAAGTAATTAACAAAGGAGGAGATACAAAATGTAAAACAAAAAACAAATATACACCCAAAAAATTTAATAACTTTTCCTCACATCATATAACATTCATTTAACATGAAAAAGAAGGTTGGAACATAACGCATCCATTCAAACAACACCTTACTTCTCAATCCACACATAGCACAATCAAAAACATCATCAATATTATGTCTAATAATCAGTGAAAAAAGTAACAACAACATAAGAAAACCAGTCATGTACATTATAGGAAAACATATAAATCAATTGTAATGAAAAACAACGTTCAATATTGTACTTACTCCATTGAAGAGGACCATAATCCCATTTCAAATCTCTCTAAACAGAATTTCATAAACTGATTGAGGAATGGCCGCTTATAAACTAAGTAATCATCTAAATTTTAAAATACTCCTAAAATTAAAAATAATAAAACAAACAATAACATTACCTTAAAACTTAAAAAAAACTAATGAGTGATATTGGCCTTAACTGATTCTTTATTTGAGTTCCTTATTATTGTTTTCAAAAGCTCTACAAAAAAGAAAGAAAAGAATTAACAGTGAATTTGAAAAAACAAATAAAAGTAAAAGTTGAATATAATTAGTATTATCACCTGCATCTAAGTTGTCATAATATTCCATATCTTCCATGTAGAATCTATCCATGCTTGGAGAAGCTTTGAGCCTATTTTGAGTGCATACTAATGCCTTTACCATTTAGGGGTTAGGGAACTGCAGAATGTATCAAGAATTCTTTCTTTAGTACTAAAGGCGCTCTCAGAAGCAACAGTAGACACTTGAATTGCAAATATATCCCTTATTGGTTTGGATAATGTACGATACTTATTTCCATTAACCCTCCACCAATTAAGGACATCAAAATCCTTATTCTCTATATCTTCATTAGGTTCCAATAAATATCTTTTCATATCATTTTTTATTTCAATACACTTTTTTGCTGCCCTTTTTTAATCAAAATCCGAAGAAAAATTGGATGTAGAAACAGTAGTAGAGGACAAACTCAAAGCATTTGAATTCACATCACTTTCAAAAGCTACTTGACCACCCCTACCCATATAACAATCATAAATACATTTCAAATCATTCTTGAAGGTCTTGGTCATATTGCTAGCAACATCTTCATCTTGATAAATAAATCCCAAACAATGTTCAACATAATCCAATTTGTATCTTGGATCGAGCATAGTAGCAATCAACAACAGTTGGTTAATGCTTTCTAACTCACCCTAATATTTATCAAACTTTTTTAGCATCTTAATGGCCATTTCACTCAAAAGGGAATCATCACTTGAACTCCAACCTTTCAATTGTGCTAGAAGTGTACATATTTCATGAAGATAAATATGAGAGCTAATGTGCAATGATGTACTAAACTTCAAAGTCACATAATAGAAACCACGAAGAAACATCACAAAAATTGATGTATTTTTCCAATCAAAACTTGATGGAGTTTCACACCTTAACCTACCACTATTGTTTTCCCAAAAGTAACTTAAATAATGTCTATCTTCATCCTCTAATCTTTCAAAAGCTTTTTGGAATTTCAAAGCGGTTTTCAATATTAAATATGTGGAATTCCACCTAGTTGGAACATTAAAAAATTCAATAGATTTGCACTTAATCTTTTCATGACTTGCACATTTTTTAAATTTTTGTAACCTAGAAGGAGAAGATTTAACATACTTATGCTAACAATTGATTCATGTGCCTCCTTCAACCCCTCACATACAATCAAATTGATTATATATGCACAACATCTCATGTGTAAGTATTTACATCCAAAATACACCCTTTATTGTCCTAATTATTCAACTTCTTTGAAAGATAAGAAATAGCTATACTATTTGCGGATGCATTGTCAACCGTGATAGTAAATATACTTTGAATTCCCTATTCATGCAAACAACATTCAATAATTTTGCCAATGGTATCTCCCTTATGATTTGAAAGCACACAAAAATTCAAAATTCATTTTTGAAGCATCCAATCGGAAACAATGTAGTGGATCGTGAGAGACATATAGCTTCTATTTTGAATTGAAGTCCAAGTATCGGTAGTTATTGAAACCCTTTGACAATGAACACTAAAGTAGTTTTTTAATTCCAATTTCTCATCCAAATATAATTGATATATGTCTCTAACAATGGTCCTACGTGATGAAGGATCAAATTTAGGACATGCAACACTTTTAAAAATGTCTAAACCCACAACCTTCAACCTATTGCTAGAAGATTACTCCTACCACTTTCATTTTGATTTTCAAAAATCAATATTTTTTGTCTCTTATCATCCACTCTATTGGGATACTTCTTACATTGATTAGTCAAATGATTTCTCAAAATGGTAGTTCCACACCTCTTAGTGTCACATGCATAATCCTTTCCACAATAATTACATGTACACCTAGGGTCATTCGGATCCAAAATTTTCACTCTTGTGAAGTGATTCCACGCATTGGAAGCTATTCTAAAAGGTTTTCTCTTTCTTAATGTTGGTGGACGTGGAGGAAAAGATGTTTCTAAATTTGATGTGGATTGAGTTTCATTGGTAGCTTGGTTGTCACTTTGACTATGTATATCCATATTAAAATCTACCAATTTATAAAAACAAAAAAATACAAACAATTTAAAAAACAGCAACACAGTAAAATATACAAATAATTTTAAAAAATAGCAAAAATGCAAACAATAAATATAACAAACAGCAAAAATAGTAAACAATAAAAATAGAACTTCAATTGCTAATAGCAAACAGCAAAAACAATTTAAATATACAAAAAATTTCACTAACCTCAACAAGTTCAGCACTTCAACTAAAATATCAATTGCTAAAGTAGTAGCTTTCCTTGGAAAGAATCTGAAAATTTAAGGAGAAATAGATGTCAAATGAAAATCCAATAATAAATACACATGTAATTTATAAAATGGTTCAATTGGATAAGGATAAGCGTATTATAATAATTTGTAGCTCATAAATATTATTTTCACCAAATAATATTACTTATTCCTAGTAAGAAAGCAAACAAATTAAATGCATATATATTTTAATAAATTTGGAAAATTAACATTGTAATGTCTTTATCAATATAAAACAAGAGAATGTATATAATGGACAACAGAGATCTTCATATATGCTTGGGATAATCTGTACAGAGCTTTGATGTTAAATGGATCAACTTCTAAGACTTGCATTGATACGAAAGTATTTGCATGTCATAGGAGCTTTATAACCATAAGCCTCAGTAAACAATAGTGGCCCATAATGTAGATATGTCAATTGGACTCATGGGGATTACTATTTCAAGATAGTGGTCCATAATGTGGAGTCAAAAGCACTATTTCAAGATAGCTAAATAACTCTGTCATCTTACACTACAGAATAACTCTTAAAGCCAGCTTATCATTTACATTATAAAATAACTCTGTCATCTTACATTTATCATTTGATGCATGAAAAACACAGTCAAGACTAACCTTTGATTCTTTTTTTGGGTGAAATAATTAAGCTTTGAATATTATACAGACTACATCATAATATAACAAATAAATTGACTCAACCCAATAAAATCAAAGACCATGCATGTGCATAACCTCATGCTCAAAACGAACAGACAAAAATTTCACACATATTATAACATCTATAAAAATTCTCCACCCACAACAAGCTGATCAAGCTTAAGCTTGTCCTAAATTATGCTTCTCCCCCGGGTCGTGTAGTCAAACTTTAATAAACTCAAGGACACATTAAAGGGATCGCTACCAGAGAGATTGACAAGAGTAAGAAGAGCCAAAATTTTCGAAGTTGAAGTATAGGAAAAGGAGAGAGAAAGTAACGGGAAATATGCTATTGCTCATCACTTATAACAAGTTACCTCAAATAACCAAACTCTCTGATTCAGTCCCAAGAAAAACAAGAACCAAACTCTTTATTTGCTCTTTCTTAGTTTTTGAGATATGCAATCTTGCCTTTCATTATAAAGCTGGGCGTATCAAATGGCAAGTTCCAGATCCTTCGACTTCGAGTGGCGATGACTAAAGAGAGAGATGATCCTTCTAGTGGAATGAAGAGTAGTGCGCCGGTGACGCTTTGGGAGAGAGACGATCTAACGGCGACTAGCAACGGTAGAGACTAGAGAGTTGAAGAATTTTTCAAGAGAGGGGGGCCAAATCCTTTGATACTTCAGTTTTCACAAACCTAATTACAAATATTTTTTTAATAAATTTTCGGTGCCGATGGTTATGACTAACTTGCTACGCAACCCAACTCGACCTTACATTTTTAGAAAACACCCGAATATATCCGAGAACCTGAAAAATCCAACTCAATCCACTCCGTATGGGTTGGGTCGGTCGGGTTTATTGGGTTCCTGGGTAAAATGCCCACCACTATGCTATTCTTCTTAAGCTTGGTGTTCCTTACCCATTCACTAAACCCTACGAGGAAGTCCTTATGATCTTTGATAATTTATTTTTCCATTATTATATATTCACCAAGAAAAATATTTTTTTTCCACTATTATATATAGCCAAACTTAATTTAATTAGCAATTTCTTTAAGTTCACTACTAGTCTAATGTTGCTAACCAAAAATAAAACTAATTGAAAAATCATGTAAATTATATAATTTATACGATGTAGTAGAGTGGTGGAATTCAGATCTTGGGGATAGTCATTAGGCAAACCTTGTAAACAGGTGGATGTCCAAATGTCTCTGATGCATATATCCTCGATGGACTTCCTAGCCTATTGTATAATTGCTTAGCCAAAGATATGTACTATTATAATAAAGTTAAAAATTAGTTTTGGAAATATGCCTTGAATTAGAATAATTTTCTCTTGAAATCTTTCTTATATATATATATATATATTTTAAAATTTTATTTTTAAATAGAGAATTAAATAATAATTTTTATCTTCATGAGTTAGACTCTTTTTTTTTTTTTTTAGTTTTAAAATGATTAGAACCATAGATTTGAACAATTCTACAATTCGTTTTATTCTCATCACTTTTAATAAAATTTTCATCTATGCCTTTGAAAGTCAAAAATAGAATATTATTACTAGCCTATTATATTATTTACATCTATCATGGATCAAAATGGTATAAAAAGAGATCTATACTAAGGGAGTATCATGAACCTCGGACAATAGATTTATACAGAAGAATTTATAAAATTTAAGCATCGACAGAATGAGGATCTTTTACACACGAGAAGTTGGTGGCACAAGGACCCCATAGAAGCATTTTTGTCATATACAATAATATTTCTAATGAAGTTATTATTCCTTTTCTCTATGTAGAAAATATTGAAAAAGCTATAGCATAGTATAATGCCTATAAAAAAAGTGATAAAAGACCTGCTACAAAAGAATCTAAGGATAGCTCAACAATATTCACCACATAATATTATTTTGAAATTGAAGAGGCTATAATTAATCATATAGAATCTTAAAACTAGCAGACATTTTTAGACAACTTTAAAAGATGTTTTCCTTCACTCATTACCCATATCATATCGGAAAAGTTGTGAAAGTATCGGGAACATCACCTTTGGTTCTTATGAACGACTAATAACTACTACTATTTGTCTATCTAGCACACACAAATAACAAAAAGCTTCAGAGTACCTTTAGCAATTGTAACCGTTCCTGTAGCATCTAAAATTTTAGATGTTGATTTAGCATAAAAAATCAAGGCCATTGATTTTCCTTTTTTCTAGGCTATAAATAGATGCATTGCAATGATACAAAGACACTGTACGAGAAATATTTACTTTCTCACTTTCCAGTATTCTCTAAACCTTCATCTCTAGTATTCTCTAAGCATTTATCTTGTAATAAACCCTTTAGCAACCTTTATTTTCTTAGCAATATGTAACACCCAATGTTTAGCAATAACAATCTTTCCATTCTCTAGTGTTTCTTTGGGAAAGCATGCTACAAGTAAGTTTTATTATCTTCAAATATGAATATGTTCTAAATAACTCTAAAGCCATACTTAGTTAATGAAAGTATGTTTAATATTTAAAAGTAATTTACAAAAGAAGATTCCTAAAATTTTAAAAGATAATTTTAAAATAGTACGAACCAGTAGGAGTATAGTGTTATAATAATCTCTTTTAAATAGAACTCTGTTAACCGTTTTTAGCCTAAAAGTTATGTTATATAGTGGTTTTGGCATGATTAGGAATTCTTTAAATTATTTTTAATGTGATTATTAAAATAGGTTACTGTTCACAAGATATTGTTTACATATCACTATTCATAAGTTATTGTTCACCACACTGAAAAATTACTGTTCAAACCTTGAAAGACCAGTTTTAAAATATTATTTATAAATTGGTACTAGAGCTATCTTTTGTTATTATTTTTAAATATTGATCATAAAAGTAGTGACCAAGGATGGCTTCAATTTAAATAATTTAATTACTTTTTACATTAGTCTTTGGTTATATAAACTTCCAACGAATCAAATATCTTTATTTAGAAGTTAAGAATCACAAAAAAATTAAAGTTTATATGATAATTTTAAATTTTGTTCTAATATATAACATTTAGAAAATCAATATAAACATATTTCTCACACTAGTAATATTTAACACAATTTTATTGTATATCTTTTAATAAACCTAGGACAAAATCTAGAAAATTAATAACAAAAATTAGCAAAATAATTCAAGCATTAGTCGATCTATTTGAAAATAGTAGTATTAATACATTAAGAGAAAATCTAGTCATATTAAAGAAATTTTATTAGAATTTAATAATCAAATAAGTAGATTTTCTAATAAAAAAGAAATAGTAGAACTAATATAGCTAATTGATACAAAAATATCCAAGCTAGTAGAATTAGAAATAAGAAGTTTAATAGAAACGATTAACATCAAAGTAGAAAAAATTAAACAAACACAAACAAATCTAGAAAAAAAACTAGATTCAATAAAAAAAGGTTGTTAGTGAATGAATAACAATACAAAATTAGTTGAAGTATTAGAAAAATTAAAATGAAAACTATATATTATTCCTATAGGTTTTAGTGCAAAACAATTTAGTAAAGATAATAATAATACAAAGTAAGCTCAAGCTGATACTATAATCAAATTATTAATAAAAACTTGTAATAAATAAAGATATAAAAAATAGACTAAGAATACTAGAAATAATTAATAATAAGCATAAAAGAAATAGAAAACCAAGAATTAATTTTTTTTATAATATAGATAAAGAAATAGATAAAATAACTAATAAATTTAATGAACTAAATAAACTAGATGAAGAAATAGAAAAATTAACTAGTCAAGCGAATACTTTAAAACTAAAACAAATACATTTTTAAATTTAAGAGAAATTTTAGGCACTAAAATAATATTTAAAAATAGAACTAGCAAAAAAGTCTAATATAGACTCGAATATAGTGGAAAAAAAAATTAAAAAATCCTTAAATTTTTTTGTAAAGGGAAAGAGATAATATGAAGAAAAAAAGATATTATAGATGAAGAAGATGTAAATAAATTATTAAAGAAAGGATTTGAGAAAATAAAAAAGAAAAATTTATATAATGAAAGAATGTTATAAAAATTTAAAAGTAGTTTATATATATACAGATGAATAAAAAATAGGTGCAGTAAATAATAAGCAAGAAGTTACTTTAATTAATAAAAAGTGAAGAGACTATTTAAGAAAATAAAATTTATAGATATACATGTGAGAATAATTATAAGAAGAATCGTAAGACAATAAGGGAAGGATTAGACAATAAAGCATATGTGTATAAATATATGATAATAAAATTTATGATTTTGAACAGTCTCAAATAGTAAGTGCAGAAGTAGATCTTAGAAATAAAATAGTAATAGTAGAATGTATTTCTAATATATATATATATATATATATATATATATATATAATGAATTTTGTAAACATGTAAAAATAAATATACAAACTAGGATATTTAAAATGAGCAATGAATATAAAAATCTTAGAATTAAATTATTTTTTCTTGGAAAACTTAATAATAAATATCATAAAAGTTTTAGATTTGAAAGTAATAATATTATTGATTGCTTTAAAAGCTAATATGTAGAAATGTTAGTCCTCAAAAAACTAAATAGTAGTGAATTAAATGGTTTAGAATGGAAGTTATCTGAATTAAATAGTGATAAAATATTAGAAGACCTATAAACAAGTTATAAATATATTGATGGGTGTTGATTTAGTCATTTTTTTATCCAATCTAATAATTAGCTTCTATGTGTTTTATTTTATTGAATTGAATTTAATATTAATTTATTACACATGCGAGATTAATTGAGCTAAGAAGAATAAATGACTTGAAAATATTGAAGATGAAATTTTTTTGCACAAAATAATTAGAATTCAGGCTTGATGTTATACATTTGACTTTGAGCTTGAGTTGCTACAAAGAGGTGTTATAAAGTGAAGAATCCAGAACATGTCAGGTGTGATATAAGGCTTCACATCAGGCACCTGACATGTCTCAGAAGGCACACTTATGAAAGGAAGTAATGTGAGGAACCCAGTGGAAGTCAGGCGTAATGACAGATGCTTGACATAATATGGAATAATGACATGTGAATTTAAAAAATTTTAAGTTTTTATTGTTAGACAAGTAGGGTTAAGAGACTAATACTTGGTTTTCTAGGTTTTGATAGAAGAAAAAAACTACAGAAAACAATAAAACACTTTTGAAAGTTGTGATATCTTAAGGATGTGCAGCTAAATTTCTCTTTTTGGGTAGAATTTATTTTCAATTATCAGTTGTGTATATGTGAGACTTGAACACACATTAATATCAATTCAATTAATTATTTAGCCTATCTTCTTCTGTGTTTATGAGTTAAATTTAATCATTTATAATTATACTATAAATTCTTATATATAAATTAAATGCATGCTAATTAGATATGAGTCGTACTTTGATTCTAATGATTGATAGTAATTGGAGATTATAGGTTAGTTTAAAATTCTACAACGTTTATAGAATTTATTTAATTTTGGCTACTTTCTTGATCACTGAGGCATTTCTGATTTAATTTGGGTCACGTTGATTCTAAACTTTTCAGATTTAGGAATTACTCACGAACATTTATGAGTTATTCAATATTAAGGAAAGATTACAATAAATTGATCGTATCATTTGTTAATGCCAAACTGAATAACAAATTGAGTTTTCTATGTCTGTTATCCATGCAAATTGATAATACAAAATTATTCTGAACTAAAGTTTCATTGTCTTGATTATTTAAAGTTTTGTTTAATTTTGCTCTAAAATTGATATTGATTGAGTTTGTTAACCCCCTCTTTCTATTAGTTTTTATTTAAGTTTTATTAAGGAAGAAATTCTTAATTATTATTAGAACAATCCCTATGAATTCGACTTGGACTTGCATATTTAGACACTTAAGCTTTATTTAGTATTGACAATTGATGGAGTTGTGCAGGAAGTGTTTGAATGTTATGGTGATGTTGAATTAGAGGTTGTGCTTCGACAAGTGGAAATTCAAGGTTTGGACATGAGATAAATATTTAAGAACTTCGCTATGTCGAGATAACGATATTAAATAACAATGCTATATGCGAGGCAATCCACAAAACTTTTCTTTGTGTAATTATTAAAAAAAAGGGTAAGCATGTCGTGTATCTAATATAGGTCTAACATGGAGCATGAGACCCTACGTGTTGAACGTTTGAAAGGATGTGAAAATTGCCATGTCAGACACCTGATATGGGGCTCGATATGGAACCTGAAATGCACAGATTGAAGATGGGGGATATTGTACTATTTTTTCATGGCAAGGAGCTATGAAGGCACAATTACAGCAACAAGAGGAGCAACTTCAACAGATTTGGGCTACTTTTGATCAGTTCCAGCCTCCGCCTTCATGATTTTTGAATTTATCCAGGGAGTTTCTTTTATCTATTTTTTTATTGTTTTATTTCACTTTTAATATCTTGAAGACAATGTGATTCAAGTGTTGGGGAGGTGTAGTATGCTTAGTTTTTATTTCACATTTTTTCTTTATGTTCTCTTTTATTTTATTATGTTTTGCATTATTTTGGATTTCATTTTAACTAAATCTAAGCATATTTGGAAAGTTTGCTCTTTTTTCACTTTTTGGATACCTTGATCAAGGGAGTGTTTGTATTATTTGTGGAGATTAAAAACAAAAGTTTAATGAATAACTTATTTAGTTGAGGTGGCATAATTGACTGATAATTGTTATAGTAGTTAATTGAATTCAATAAAAAGAGCTAGTTCGATGGACTAATGCTTAAGTGAGTTATTGAGCCTAAAAATTCTCTAGTTGTTTTTGTGAGTAACATTCATGTTGGATTTTGTACTTTAGAACTTTTTTTGACGTGTATATTGAGATTGTATCAATATATTTTTGTATTAAGATGATGAAGACATTTGTTTTTCTTTAGCCATTTAGCCTAAATAGTCAACCTATACATTCATCCTTAGTAAGCCCCTTTGAGTCTTTTTCATGATTGATTTTAGCCTTTATGAAATAAATGTGGGGGTTTGGGTATTTTTGTTCAATTTGGTTGGTAAAGTGTGAAATTTTATAGAAAGACTGGAATCCTGATATATTTAAACATTTAGTTACATGAGGAAAAGAAAAAAATTTGCATGTAATCATGTGTAGGAAAGGAAGTAAGGAATTTTAATGAAAGTTGAGCTCAAAAAAAGAAATGAAAAATGAAACTAAATTTAATAAAGAAAAACAAGTGAAGTGTGAAAAAAAAGTCAATCAAACCAAACAAGAATAGCTGAAGGTTCTTGTGTTTTTTCTTTGTTGATGGAAGTGAGGAGCTGAAGGCATGTTAAAATGGTTTAAAGTGTTATTTACTTTGAATTTCGTTACTAATATTTTGTTCTCTTTGGGTTA
The DNA here is from genome assembly GCA_007844105.2 of Rhamnella rubrinervis. Lineage (NCBI taxonomy): Eukaryota > Viridiplantae > Streptophyta > Magnoliopsida > Rosales > Rhamnaceae > Rhamnella > Rhamnella rubrinervis. The sequence continues at coordinate 22,956,469 of CM017578.2, forward strand.
ACCTTTCATTACTTTTATCTTTCTTATTTTTAACCTTAACCCCGTTATAACCTTATAAAAGACTTTCAAAATTTTACTAGAATGTATATTGAGCAGTGGAGGTTTGACTGATTAATAAGTATATGAAAGTGCAATTTCTTCATTAAATTTGGGTGTATGCATAACCTATTTAAACACTTGAATGATTGGTGAGAATTCAATGCCAGTTTGTCGAATTAGTAATTTTTGTTTTAAAAAATGTTAACCGTTATTATGATGGAGAGATGTTAAGTGACTTTGATTTTGTTTCGTTACTTTGTTGGAGTGAGTGATTATGTCTCTATTCATAATGTATTATACTTTAATGGTTTTGGTATTTGAAGAGGGAGAAGGAAAACAACAATTGTTTGCCCAAAACGTGCAAGGATTAAGTGTAAGAGTATTTGATAGGTGTTGATTTAGTCATTTTTATCTAATCTTATAATTAGCTTCTGTGTGTTTTATTTCATTGAATTGAATTTAATGTTAATTTATTATACATGCAAGGTTAATTGAGCTAAGAAGGAGAAATGACTTAGAAATATTGAAGATTCCTTAGAAATATTGAAGATAAACTTTTTGTACAAAACAGTTAGAAGAAGTTAGGCATCTGGCTTTGGGCTTGAGTTGCTATAAAGAGGAGTTACAAAACAAATAACTAAGAACTTGTTAGGTGTGATGAAAGGCTTGGTGTCAGACGCCTGACATGTCCTAAAAGACACACTTATGAAAGAAAGCAAAGTGAGGAACCCAATGAAAGTCAGGTGTTTGACATAATGCAGAATAGTGATGTGTGAATTTAAAAAACTTTGAATTTGTAGTGTTAGACAAGTAGGGTTAGGAGACTTGTATAAATAGGTTGGTTTTCTAGGTTTTAAATGGTAGAAAAAATACTTAAAACAGGAGAACACTTTTGCAAGTTATGAAATCTTAAGGATGAATAGTTAAGTTTTTTTTTGTTCGGGTAAGAATTATTTTCAATTATCAGTTGTGTATGCGTGAGACTTGAACAAACAAATTAGTATCAAGTCAATTAATTATTCAGCTTATATTCTTTTGTGCTTCTGAGTTAAATTTAATCATATATAATTATACTGTAGATTCTTATATATGAATTGAATGCATACCAATTATATCTGAGTCGTACTTTGATTCTAATGATTGGTAGTAATTGGAGATTATAGGTTAGGTTAAAATTCTATAATGTTTGTTGAATTTATCTCATTTTGGCCACTTTGTAGAATGTTAAAGCAGTTTTGATTCGATTTGTGTCACATTGATTTTAAATTTTTCAGAGTTAGGAATTACTATTATGAACGTTTCTAGTTTTTAATATCAAAGAAAGATTACAATTAATTAGTCGTACCATTTGTTGATGCCAAATTGAATAATAAATTGAGTTTTTTTTATGTATGTGATCCATGCAAACAGATAATACAAAATTACTTTGAACCGTAGCTTTGACATTTTGATTGTTTAAAGTTTTATTTAATTTTGCTCTTAATTTGATATTAATTGAGTTTGTTAAACCTCCCTCTTTTTTTAGTTTTTATTTAACTTTTACAAAGAAATAAATTCAAAATTATTATTTAAACAATCCTTGTGGATTTGACCTGGACTTTTCTATAGTATAGGATTTGTGATTTTAGTAATTAATTTTTGTTTAAATTTTATAAGATTTTTGCTATGTAAATTTCTATGAATAAATGTTGAATTTTATATTTAAATTTATGCAATGGCATTCTTGAGTCATGTATTATTGCTATTATGATTATTGTGGAATATTGAACTTTGTCAAGAGCTAGACTATTTCTCAAGTGATTCTTAGTTTCTAGTGCATGCATAAGTATGGTTAATGTATGATAGTTTATGAATGATACATTACATTAGTTAGTAATTTTAAAGGAGCTATATAAATGTATATGTAAGTCATGACAAATGGTGTAAACTAAAGTGAGAATGAGGTGTTTACACGAGTATGCTAGAAAGATTGAGATGCATGATCCCATTTTGTTTGAATGCAATGCTAAAGTGAGATTGTGATGCTTGCATTACTTTGATGTGTTAAGAGGCTAAAGTGTAATAACTCGTACTTAGTTTTAATTGTAGTTAGAGTTGACTTTTGCCATATGTCATTTTTGGTTTTGACTTGAGTACTGATGTGTAGAGCTCGTTAATGCGAATTTGTGGACTAATGGAAGACAATGGCAAAATCATAATTATTTTAAAAATAAAATTATTAAAAGTCTTTTCTCTCCTTCCCAATTGACTGCCCCTTCCCCTCTCTAATCTCTCTCTAGGCAGCCAGAGTTTGCAGATGTCGTGTCATCGCCGGACCACACGCGCCACACTAGCCGACTTGCCAGTCATCGATGAGTCTCCCCTTACCAGTTATGTGCCCAGCTGTCGACAATAAGCCTCTAAATCTAGCCAAGAACTTGCGGCTCTCTCTTTTTCATTTGCCAAATTCGGGCAAGTTTTTAACGAAAGGTGGGTGTTTTTCCATTGTTTTTGACCTCCTGAATTCGATTCCAAGCTTATTTTCTTCTAAAAATGTTGTTTAGTAGGAATCACGAAACCCTCTTTGAGCTACCATTTCCCGACTATTTTCTGGCCACCTCGGTTATCACCTAACCAAATTGAAAGTAGATTCTCAATCCTTATCTTGTAGGCTTCAATTTGATATATAATACGTCAATTTTGGTTGAGATTTGAGAATATTCAAATTTTGAGAATTTAGGGTATTTTAGAAACTATACATTTTTTACATCAAATAAGGTGATAAGACTTAATTTTGGTTTAATTGAGTCATCTAATAATTTGTGTATGCTAGATAGTGGTTCAATTTTGGTGATCGGTGAATAATTGGAAAAGCGCTGATTTTGGAGGATAAGGGTATTTTGGGATTTTGGTGAATTAAATCTTAGAAGCTGTATTTTGGGTTAATTGTTGGTCGTAAGGAGCTTCTAAGTTTAATTAAGGGTTAATTGGAGATAGTTTAAGTATGGGTTGTTAATTTGGATAATATCCTAATTGTTCATGTAAGGGTGTTGGAGTAAAATTGTGCAATTAAACTGTTTAGATTTTAGTAAGTAAATTTATATGTTGGGGAGGTTGATAATGTGTGTGTTGTATTAATATTTAGGCTATTATGGATAGGTGGATTGGAGCGATAATTTAGTTTTATTTTATTATAAAATTAATGTATTTTCTATATTATTTTAAATTGTGATATAACTTTTATATATATATATATATATATATATATATATATGTATATATACACATACATATTTTCTGTGCATAACATATTTTTGTTGAGTATTGGGGTACGCCATGGTTAAGTTTGACACAGTTGACAATTATGGATAGTACGAATTCCGTCACCCCTCACGGATGATTGTGGTTGGACGATAATCCCCCTCTACTACGCCTTGGGACGCCAAGGGTAGTATGACAGGTTTCTTCTTCTTGTTCTCATCTACTATGTTTTAGGACAATAATGGTAGTATAACAGGTTCCCTTTACCCCCTTGTGATTACTGGATGATAAGTGGTGTGCAAGTTTATTATGTATATTTTATGGTTTAATGGATAAATTAATTTGGTGTTAGTTATTGATTTATTTACTTATTTTCATTTGATATAAATTTTTTATTTTTCATAACATCTAAATCCATTCACTAAACTTATCTCATTGTAATTTTATTTTTATTTTCTTGAAAGGTTGTTAGATCCAATTGAGAAGTGGTTGACTCACATGATTGACATCACCATCATCTCCTATTTTCTTTTCTAAGGACTTCTGCTATTTGAATGTAAAATTATTTTCTTTCAGTATTGTTTGTTTTCAAGATATGTACATTACTATCGACATTTGGGTTCATTTCTGTTAGCTGGTTATGAGAATAACTTAAGTCGGTACCGTGTGTATTTATTTGAAACTGTTGAATTTTTTGGTTTTTCTGTGTGTATCTTGAAATTACATGTTGTGGGACCTCCAATAGCATTTGTTGTGGCCACTGGACATTATTATTATTATGTGTTTTCAGTAAAGGTACAAATTGGGTTAATCCAACCTTTAGGAGAAGTTCTGTAGAAATTTCTGTAAAATTTTGGTGGAATTTTCCCTAGATAGGGCTCATCCCGTGTACGGTCCTGTCATAAAAAGAGTCTGAGAAGCCTACTATATGGAAAATCCAATTGTCATGATTATTGTATAATTATCATGTCATTGTCATGTGTATTGGTTATCCAATTCATATTAAGTTTAATAAGAACATGAAGTAATCTTATTTTGATTACATATGGTATTGCTAAGGTTATGATATTGTGTGTGTGACTTTATTTTTTTATGATATCATGTATATATGATTTTATTACGTTATCTGAATTGAGAAGCCTACTATATTTTATAAACTCATGCACTATGTTTGTTTGTCTTTTCCATGTGAGAACGTTTGAACCATTATATTTAGTTCATCAATTTGTGGGGATGGTAGACTTCATGAGACTTAAGACAGAGATCTTCTGGGGTACTTAGTGAAGGTTTATAATGTTGCTCATGAGATGATATATATATATATATATATATATATATATATATATATATATATATATATATAGTTTAGTTATTATTTTATTTTCGAACTAGAATGGTTTTAGTTACTTTGGAAAGAGAGTTATAAAACTAGCTATATTGTTTCAAATTACCTATTTCTTTTTCTTAAATGGTGTTTGAAATTAATTATCAAGTATTCATTATGTATTTGAGATTATTATTCTTAACCTCTCAAAATAAGCATTTAAAAAGGTGAAAGTATGATCTTTGACTATTTATGTGTTTGTGTTTGAAAAGTTTTTGTATTTTTCTCAAATTAAGCTTTTGGTAGCCTTCCTAATTATGTTTAATTTAAGAGACTTGGTTAGGGTGTCTTATAAATTTGGTATGGGAGCGCGTTTACGGACCATGTGACAAACTTGATAAGGAAAAACATTTTGATTATATAAGTATGATTTGAAATACTTTGAACATGAAATTTTGATAATTTAAGAGTCCCTCGAAAGGCACATCATAAGTATTACGAAATCATTGAAGCCACAAGATATAAATAAAAAAATGTAATTATTTAATTTTTTAACTTTTGATTTGAATGTTATTATTAAATTATAATTATTTGATTTTTTGACTTTGATTTGAATGTTACTATTAAATGATCTTTATAGGAAAGTATTTGTCTTCGAGGAAAATGAAGAATATTATAGGATTCTGGTTGAGAAGCCCAAGGCATTGAAAGATCTTTTTAAGAAGATAAGAAGATTGGCTCTGCTTTGAAAAGGTGGGAAGGATAACTAATTGTTATCGACTCAATCAAAATGGAGGATCCAGAGGAAGAGCTTGGAAAGGATTTGAAGAAGAAGCTCATAAAGGATTTGAAGGAGAAGTACTCGAAGGAGGACTTGTAAGGGAATTAATGAAGAAAGTGAATCGATAGATGAGAAAAATAAAATTCAGGCTGAAGACTAGTTTTTTAAAGTGACTAAATTTCAAAATGATGATTCGGTGATTCAGAACTCCTTAGCATGTAAGATCTATTTCAAGGAGTGTGGAAGTAGGACGAGAAAGAGGAATGTGATTTTCTCAAGGCCAATCAAACTTAGGTCCTATAAAAAGGAGAAAAATTTCATATTCACTAGTACAGTGGTTGTAAACCCTCGAGATTAGAGTGTGAGGGGGATGGAAGTGTTGTCGACTCCTAAGAAAGTTCGAAAGGATGAGCTTAGCTTTTTATTAGGGTTATTATGAAATAAATATACATATTTTACTACTATAAGACTTTGGTAAAAGTTTTATGATTACAGCCTGAGTTGAATTGAAATTTATTTTGCTATTAATTATAGTGAGGTTTATTTTACTCAAGTTCTTTATAATGTGTTTTATGTTTGAAATTCTTTTGTCATATTTATGTGATTGGATTAATTTTTTTAAAAGTGCGCACAATTGAATGGGTGGTTGAAACTTGGAGGTTTTAGTTTATTGTCATTTTTCAAAGTTTCAAATTGGATTGTTAAATTGTTTACAACTTATGTGTAGTTCAGAATGGTTTGTCCAAGGAAGAATGCAGCTAACAAGTTGGCCCTTGGTGTTAGTGATGCTGCTCAAGCTTTGCTGGAAGTCTTAGTTGCTAACTTGGAGCTTGCATAGATTGGACCTAAGGATAAGATTACTGTTGTGGTGGAAAGATTTAGGTGCCATTGACTGGTAATATTCACAGGATAAACAAACCCAATTCATGCTGATAATTGGGTTAGAGAAACGGAGTTGACATTCGAATTGATAACTTGTTTGGAGACTCAGAAAGTGATTTGCTCTTCTTACATGCTAAGAGAGAGTGAATTGTATTGGTAGGAATAGACTAAGAGGGCATACACTATTATTTAAAACTTTATAATGTGGGTGCTATTGAAAGAACTTTTCAATGATAAGTATTTCCTTATGAGCCTTTAAGTTGCTACGGAGGTTGAATTCCTACACTTAAAGTAAGGCGAAAAAACTTTGATTGGATACAGCAGGAAGTTTGAAGAATCTTATAAGTATACTCCTAGGTTAGTAGAAACCGAGGAAGAAAAGGCATGGCTTTTCGACAACGAGTTGAACGAACATCTTTCTAATGCTGTAGTTGCATCACAATGAGATCTTATAAAGTGTGGAAATAATAGTTGATAGGAGTGTTGGGAAGAATATCTTGAATGTTCTAATTCTAGAAGCATACATTGGAATCGAAACAAAAACAACGGCCACCACAATAAATGAAAATTTGGAGGATAAAGATTTGATAATAAAAGACTAAGAATATAAAAACAAAAAAGAGAGTTTTTAGTGTGTGTAACTTGTGGAAAGAAGTATGAAGGTGAATACTATCGGAAGACGGGAGCTTGCTTCAACTGTGGCAAAGCAGAACACTGCATTAAGGATTGCCTTGAGATCAAGAAGCAAGATATTAGGGCTCACAGATGAATCTATGTAATGAGAAGGGATTAAGTATTAAATGACTCGAATGTGGTGGCAATTACACTTTCAGTATTTGATCATGATGCTCATGTTTTGTTTGACTCTAGATCAATGTATACTTTCATATTTAGGAAGTTTTTTGAAAAGCTTGGTGTGAGGTTTGAGAAATTGAATTTTGAATTATGTCGCTTTACACCGTTGTAACTGTGTTGTGTGCTTGTGATGTTTTAAAATCGTATTTGGAGGTAATACTTTGTTTGTTAAGTTTATTATCCTTGACACATGTGACTTTGATACCATTTTTGACTTGAATTGGATGTCTATATACTAGGTTAATATCTACTATAAGGAGAAAAATTTTATCTTTACATTAGAAGAGGAGACTATGTCATTTGAATGAGTAAAATTCAAATGGTCTTGACATATTATTTTTGTAGTTCAAGCTATGAAAAAGGTAAGAAAAGGGTGCAAAACTTATCTGACAAGTGTGCTGGAGGCTAAGGGTGATAATACAAGTTATGACATGATAATACAACTTGAAGTTAGTGGGTTTGGATTTAACATAAACGTGTTCGGGTGAAAATCATGTTGACTTATTTAACACATTTATGAAATAGGTTGCTTTCGTGTCATCCTACTTGATCCAAATTTACCCATTTTATAATTATGTCAATTTTGGTTATTTATTTAATGATACTTTTAGTTATTTAACTTGTAGTGTGTGTATATATATATATATATATATATATATATATATTTAAGTTATTCTAAGTTTAACAAGGTAATATGACATATTTTGGAGTTTTAAAGTATGTAGGGATGGTAACCTCGCCCAATTGGGGTTTTTCATACCCTAGTATTGGTCAAATTCTCATTTATGGTGAGGTAGGGCGGGATTCCTTGTCACGGGGTGGAGTACTGAAATTCCCATCCTATGGCCCGATGTTCTTTTTTCTTATTAAAATTTTCATAGTAGTATAAAAATGTAACATGTATTTAGCATAAATAGAGCCACGAATATTTAATTAGCACCAAACAAAGTTATAGACATGTAACTACCACCAAACCAATGTTTGAACTAATATGATTTTTTTTATAAAGCCATAAAAAAGTCCCAAATAAAACTCAATAAACACTTCCCAAACCGTAGATATTTTGGCTCTTTCCCTCATCAAATTCATAAAAGAACAGAGCTAATTTTATATTAAAATGAATTTTTATATATGAAAAAAAATCTTAATTTCAACAATAAGAGAGAGAAAAAAAGAAAAGAGTTGAAGAAGAGTATTGGGGAAAAGGAGACAAGTTGTTGAAGAAGACAACCATATTAAGCCCTTTGAAGAAAAACCTAGGTAGTTTCAGTCATGCTAGATTGGAGACGAAAACCGTTGAAGACAACCTGGGGGAAAAATTGTGTTTTCTTGGGGAATTTCATAATATCATTATGTCAGGAGGAGGATAGGGTTTGATTATCACCACTTACGTGAAGAGTAGATGAGTAGGTAGGTTTCCGTTTGGTGTGCGAGAGTTGTCTGATATGTGACTGATAGTGTCGTCTGGTGTGAGAGAAAGATCGAGAGTGAGAGATTTAGGGATTATTACATAAAAATAATATATATAACATATATTAATATATAAAAGATAAATATTAATAAAATATAAAATATATGAAGTGGGAATATCATTCCCTGACCCTCCTAGGGTAAATTATTTTTCTCTAACCAACTCGGATAACGAATAATTTCACCCCATTCGGAGACAGAGCGAGATAGGATAGGGTCTAATTGCCACCTGTAGGAGTTTAGGGATGGAAGAGAGTTAGAAACATTATTATATACGTTATATTATTTTACTATATTTTGATGACAATTGTGTTATATTTCATGTAGTGTTCTTTGAAATTGAATAGAGATTGTATTATGATTTAATTATTATAGTTTGTAAAAGTAGTATGTATGAGTTTAATATTAATTAGGAAAAAATAATTAAATATTTTTAAGCTATTTAAATGGGTGAATTAGGCTCAACATGTAATTTTCATATAAATAGGTCAATTTTGTATAAATGTGTCAATTTGGTATAAAGGGGTCGTGTTGACCTAAATTAACCTATAAATAGGTTATATTGGGTTGTGTCATGTTACCTGTTTATTGAAAATATTGTGTTTGAATTGAAAATTTATAACACGATTAATAAATGAGTCATGTTCGAGTTAAGAGTTTTTAACATGATTAATAAATGAGTTAACACAAAGATGACCTATTAACACAAATAGGCACCCCTATTGGATACTATTTTGACCTCATTTTCGCTCGTGGATGAAAAGGTTATTCGAGACATCAAAGATGAGTTTCTTGAGGAATTGCCAGGAGTGCTGCCAGAGCGAAAGTTTGAGTTCTCGATTGAGTTGTACTTGGAATCACGCTAATATCGAAGCCTCCATACATAATAACACCGATAGAGTTGACTGAAATTAAGGAACAATTACAAGAATTTTTCGACAAAGGTTTTATTCGACCAAGTGAATCATCGTAGGGAGCAACTATTTTGTTTGTGAAAAAGAAGGATGACACAATGCAAATGTATATTGACAATAGAGAACTTAATCATGTAACAATTAAGAAGAAGTACCATTTACCACAAATAGATGATTCATTTGATTAACTTCAAAGAGTTTAGATATTTTCAAAGATAAATCTTTAATCCGTGTATCATGAAACGAGGATTAAAAAATGACACACCTAAGAGTGCTTTTCGAACAAGGTATGACTATCATGAGTTCTTAGTAATGCCTTCTACCATTGGCTGCTTTCATAGACCTCATGAACGAAGTTTTTTCAAGGACTTTTTGGACAAGTTCATGATAGTCTTCATTGATAACATTTTGGTATAGTCTTAGAGTGAGAAAGAATATGAACAACATTTGAAAGACGTTTTTATAGGCTGCGGACGAAGCAATTGTAATTAAAATTCAAGAAATGTAATTTTAGTTGGAAACTATATCTTTTCTCGGTCATGTGGTTAAACAAAAAAAGAAAGATAGAAGTTGACTTAAATAAGGTTATTGTTGTTCAAGATTGGAGGACACCAGCGAATATTAGAGAAGTGAAGAGTTTTCTTAGTTTAGCCGGCTATTATAAAAAGTTCACTCAAGAATTTTCAAAGATTATATTCGGAGCTGGCGAAAAAGGATGTTAAGTTTGTTTAGTCTGAGGCATGTGAAAAGGGTTTTTAAGAACTCAAGAAAATGTTAGTTACTACACTTATATTAACCAAATTTAATGAAAATGATAAGTTCACTATCTTTAATGATGCAATGGGAATCGATATTGGTTGCGTGTTGAAACAGAAAGGAAAGGTAGAAGTTTATACACGACTTGGAGCTAGCCACAATAATATTCACATGATAGATTTTATTCACATGATAGATTTAGAGACACTATCTTTATAAAGTGAAGTGCAAAATCTTTATCGATCACAAGAGTTTGAAGTATTTCTTTATGCATAAAAGAATTAAACATGAGGAAAAGAAGATGGTTGGAATTTATTAAGGATTATGATTGTGTGATTGACTATCATCCTGAAAAGGCTAATTCTGTGGCGGATGCATTGAGCATAAACTATTCTAGTTTTAGTCTGAATTTTATGACTAGGTAAATATAGATCTTGGAAAACTTAATGAACTTGGACGTTGATCATTGGACAACATTTGAAGACTCTAACTATTCTCAAAGTGTAACTTGTTATCATTGAAAGAATCAAAGTGACACAAGGTCAGGATTCTAACTTGATCAAGATAAGGGATTTAACACTTGAAGAGAAAAAGAAAGATTTCAATGTATGTGGAAATTTTACCTTTAAATTTGGGGATCATATTTGTGTACCCTACGATTAAGATTTAAAGAAGGAATTAATGATCGAAGTTCATTGTACGCCATATTTTGTGCACCCTAGTAGCATAAAGATGTTCAAAAAACTTGAGAGGTGTATTTTAGTGGACGAACATGCGAAGAGAAATTGCTCAGTTTGTTAAAAATTTGTTAACACGTGAAGGCAAAACATCAAAGATCGTGTAATTTGCTAAAATCGTTGTTGGTTTCTATTTAGAAATGAGAGCACATCATCATGGATTTTGTGATTGGACTACCTTGAACATTACAAGGATTAAACACTATATGGGTGATAGTGGAAAGCCTTACAAAGTCTGCATACTTTTTACTTATAAAGATAACTTATTTATTGGATCAGTTAGCTCAACTTTACATCAATGAGATCGTGAGACTGGATGGAGTACCTATTTCTATCGTATATAATAGAGATTTCTATTTCACATTAAGGTTTTAGAAAAGTTTGCATGGAGTTATGAGAACAAAATTAAAGTTCAGCACTGTGTTTTATCCATAAACAAATGATCAATCTAAGAGGAATATTCAAACTTTGGAGAATATGTTGAGATCTTGTATATTAGGTTTCAAGAATTCATGGGAAATACAGTTGTCCTTGGTGGAATTTGCATAAAATAATAGTTATTGAGAAACTATTGGCATGACATCATATGAAGCCTTGTATAAGAAGAAGTGTAGGTTCCTATTTATTTGGATAAAATGGGCGAGTGAAAGCTTGTTGAACTCAAAATTCTACAACAAAACTAAGAGATTTGGAAAGAAAAGAGTTAAAAGAGTTACGCAAAAAAAAAAAAAAAAGAGTTAGAGTTTGCAGTTGGAGATAAAATGTTCCTAAATATTAAACTATAAATGACATAATGAGATTTGAAAAGAAAAGAAAATTAAATCCATGTTACATTGAACCCTTTAAGATTGTGAAAAGAATTGAAGATTTAACCTAGCAGTTAGCCTTGCCACCCAATCTCTCAAGTGTTCATAATATGTTTTATATCTTAATGTTAAGGAATTATGTTTTCTATCCATCGTACGTACTTAGTTATGATCTGTTAGAGATTCGAGGTGATCTGACATATGAGGAGCAACCTGACAAAATCGTAACTCGCAAAGAAAAACTGCTTTATAGGTAGAATATTATATTTGTAAAGGTACTGTGAAAGAATCACTTAATAAGTTAGGCCACTTGAGAACGCAAAGAATAGATGAGAGTCAAATATGGTTATATATTCATTAGGAATATAAGCTCATGTCTATTTTGATTACATATTTTATTTAAGTTTTGGCTCAATACTTGTTTTTGAATTTTAAGGACGTAATTCTTTTAAAGTGGTAGATAATTGCGGGGCTCCAATCATGAATTAAGAAATCAAAACCTTAATTGGCAATTAATTGCCATTAAATGATAGTATGAATTGTTTTAATTGATTGATTTTGTATTATTGCTAATTGATTGTGTACTAATAATAATTGATATTTATGTATTAATAGTTATTATTGAATTTTGAATATTTATTAGTTGACTGAATAAATATTTTTGAAAAAATTATTAACAATTAGGGCTAGCTATATGTGGGGGATATGTAAGAATTTTTAATGTAACACCCCTTTACCCGAGCCTGAAGACCCAAATAAAGAGATGTCACCTTGAAAAGACGATACAATTAAATAACATAAAAAAAAAATTTCCTTTTGTAACAAAATCGAAAAATTGAATTAATATATATATTTTTTACTTTTTAGGATTAAATTAAACCGTTAGTATTAATAGCAAAGCTAAAATACTTTTAAACTTTGAATACATATGGTTCTTACACAAGACCCGCAACATAAAGAAAATTAACTGTATCTCTATTAGAGTTCTAATTTTAATCGAAAGGAAATAAAATGCGGAACAAATTTGTACTATTGCCACTCTTCGTTGGTCTGCCATGTCAATGCCAAACTGCTCAAGTTAGGGTTCAAAATTACCTATACACATGAAACAAACAGGAGTGAGTGAAATACACCAGTAGGTTCCCAACATGCATATGATGATGCAGTGCAATATGCTGTTAGAATGTCAACAATTATGAAAAACTCTTGTCCAATTCTCTTATAAAAGCAACTATCTATGCAATGACTTTAAAAACTCATGTACATAGGATTTTTCATTTCGTGTAAGTTTTAGTTACACTGGAGCTAGTTACCTGTCGACAACTAAAGCAGCACACACATACTTTCAAGGAAATTCTTATACTTATAATTGTTTAGAGGAAATGACATGAGTGTGGGTGAAATCTGCTTGCATCAGCATCATGCAAGTGCCGAGGTTACAACCTTCACAGACATCAATATGCTTGCATGCGCGGGCATGTAAGAATCCGATCTCTCCACTCACTAGTTAGTGGGACCTCAATTAAACGATTCACATAAGCTCCATCCATAGAAATTTTGATTGCCTACGTGTGCATGACCATGACTATATGATGCATAACTTTTAAAATGTGAATTAACAATAAAACAGTTTCTCTTGCATATAGTAAAACTTTCATGTTAAGTTGCAATGCATGTGGATGCTCGTGCCTTAACTAGCAACATCATTCTTATGCTCATAGTATACATAACCACAAAGCATACTCAATCCCCATGTGTGAAGTGAAAGCGTACACACTACCAAGTAATATACGCTTAAGCCACGGTAGAAATCCTAAGTCAAGATAAAATAATAAAATATATATATACATTTATATTTTATCATGCATAACTATAGGTACAAATTTATTGTTATAAATCAAGTAACTAACAACTATATATATTTAAATCTATATCTTTGTATACATATATATATATATATATATACATATAAATATCTATTTAAGTAGATTCATTATTTTCCATAGAAAAGTCATTTACAAAATAACATTCTATTTACAAAAAGGAAAATAATATATATGTTCATACTTAAATAAATTTCAGCAAGTAGTATTCATAATTAAAAAGGTAGCTTCAGTAAGTTAACTATTTCATGAAATATAAAGTTTTATACTTTATTGGTTTAAAAGCTAGGTAAAAATCAAGGTTGGTTTTGGGCAAAATAGTCATGGAGTTTGGTTTAATTTGCAAGTTGTAATTTAGTCACATTATTATATTTTATTGGTTTATTAAAACATTACATTTGACTGGTCAAGACAGCCCCTTTCATCCAAAAATTTTCAGCAACTTTAATCCATTCCACACATATAATTTCCATGCATTAAACTAGGGTTTTAACTCACACCCCTCTCATGCATTAACAACTAACGTCTATCAGAAAAGATTTTTTTTTTTTTAACAATATAAAAAAAAACCACAGCACATTGATGATTAAACAGCCAGCTCACATGATCTAGAAATTTCCACCACACACACTCTCATTTCACAACAAGAATTAATAAGGAAAAGTTGCCAAGTCATGAAGATCTAACTAGTTTCCATTAACCTCTCTTCGCAGAAATTCATGGGCACATATACACAATAATTTTCAGCAAGAAAAATAATAAAATAACAACTTAAAACAGCCATGACAAGAGCAGCAAACTGAAAAATTAAAACCACTTACCACAATTGTCTAAAATTTTCAAGATTTGGAACTTTAACCCATTACAAAATTAGGGCTTTTGCTAAACTTTTAAAAACCCACTTAAACCAAGTTAAAGACAGCTCATTTATATACTTTCCAAGTGAAACAAAGTAGATCCAAGAAGAAAAGCACATAGGCAAAGTAAATCTAAGCCACAATTAACAAGAACACACTACAAAATCACTAACAAACACATCTAAGGCTGGGATCCTACCTTGAGTTAGCTAAAACCTCACTTTAAATCTTGAAAAACAAGACCACAAACACCTCCCAGCTGCTGAAAAGTGGCCGGCCAAACAGTACCCTCCTTGCTCTTGAAGCCTCTTTGAATTTTCCCCTTAAAAAGCCTAAAGATCTAGCTTCCTTTGCCTCATTTTCACTCTTCTCTTTCAAAAAACCCTTCTCTCTCTCTTTTTATGAAGGTGGGCTGCAGCCAAGTCTCATAAAGGTTTTAGTTTCACTCATAAGGTTGCTTTTAAAGAGAAGACTAGGGCTTCAAAAGGGTAATGTAAGCTAGGCAACTTTTTGACTCAAGTTTGACCAAATTCAAACTTAGTCTTACAAGTGGTCCCCTATCACTAAACAAGACCACTCTTTTGTTAAACATGCCCCATCACACTACCAGTTAAAATGATGACGTGACAGGATTAACTGTTGACTTTGACTTGGACTTTGACTTTGCCATTTATGGAAACATACACAGGGAAAACATAAAAGATAGCAAACCACTCAGTTTTAATCAACTAACACCAGATCATGACTCGACAGTCACCGGCCCATGCATTGACTTTGACCAAAAGTCAACTGTACACAAAAGTAAGCAGATATTACATTTAATTATTTATATAATCATCTTATTACAAATCTTAAATGTTATCTATATAAAAGCAACTCCTTTTTTTTTTCATCTTAAGACAAGTCACTGTCTCTTTATTCTCTCCCTCTTTACTGTTAAAAACCAAGAGAAAACTCTCTTCTTTTCTATTAGACAACATTCTATTTCTTATTCATACTAAACTAGAAGATTTGCAAGTTGTTTGTAGGATTCAAGAATTTAAATTAGGTTTTATCTGTCTAATCTTGTTTACGCATTATTAGTGATGTATTTTATATGTGTATAATGTATTTTGCTTTTATTTTTTAAAAAGGATGAACCTAAATTTCATGGTTATCATCATTATTTTGGATGAGTTTTAATTTTAGAATATTCAAATGAGTTTTAAATTTTTTGAATGATTTATCAAAATAGCTCTTTGATTATGAACGTTTTTCCTTTTATTTCACCTCATTCCGAGTTTTATAGAATTAATTAGAATTTTTCAAAATTCTTTGTACTATTTCAAAGGACAAATAAACTTGATTTCTTTTGAAATTTTTATAAATTAGACTTGAGACATATATGAACATGTACAATTTGAAATTTCTAAATTTTGAATTTTCTTGAATTAGTTATGAATTTTTGATGGTTATGTTTTTGTTTCTAGAACAATAGAAATGTTTTGGTTTTTTGTTAAAAATCCATAGTTATTATATCTAGAAACTTATAAGTAAATTTTTATGGATGTGTATGTGTTCAATGATCATTTTACATTGGTTTCAGTTTAAAACAATTTTTTTTTGGAATTAATCAAAATTGTTTAATTGCCTCTACTTTGCTTAGAAGTTTTATACAACAGTTTGTGATTGTTGGCTATAATTAATTTCTTATTGAACTTTGAAAATTATGGGTTGTTGGAGACATCTCCATGGTTCAATGCTTTTAAAATGAGGTCAATTGACTGATAATTGATTTAGTTTTGAAATTTGCAACATTTCTGTTGTGTAAATTTTGATGAATGAATATTTGATTTTATCTTGGATTATTGTATTATGATTATTGTAAGTGATTGCTTAGTTTCTAGTGCATGCTTATATGTTAATGCACGACGGCTTATGAACGGTACATTACATTAGTTGGTAATTTGAAAGATGCTATATAAATGTATATGTAAGCATGGTGAATGGTGTTAACTAAAGTAAGAATGAGATATTTGTACGAGTATACTAAAGAGAAATTGAGATGCATGCTTCTTTTTTATTTGAATGTAATATTAAAGTGAGATTAAGATGCATGCATTATTTTGATGTGTTAAGATACTGAAGAGAGATTAAGAAATCTACTATGTGAAAATTCCAACTATCATAGTTATTGCATAAATATTATGTCATTTTCATGTATATTGGTTATGGAATTAATATTAAATTTGATGAGAACATGAAATAAGCTCATTTTGATTACATATTGTATTGCTAAGATTGTGATATTGTGTGTGCAACTTTATTTTTGGATGATATTATGTATGTTTGATTTTATTACGTTATATGAGATTGAGAAGCCTATTGAGTTTTATTAACTCTCACCTTATATTTGTTTATTTTTCCCATATGAGAACGTTTAGACCATTATACATAGTTCACCAACTTGTGGAGATGGTAGATTTCATGACGGGTTAAGAGGTGGATTTTCTAGGGTACGAAGTGAAGGTTTACAATATTGCTCGTGAGTTGATATTTCTATTTTGGGTTTTATATATTATTTAATTTTCAAGATAAAATGATTTTATTTATTTTGGAAAGAAAGTAACAAGACTAGCAATATTGTTTCAAATTATTTCTTTCCTTTCAAAATTAATTATCAAGTATATATTATGTATTTGAGATTATTATTATTAAAGTTTCGAAGTAAGTATTTAAAATGATCAAAATATTGGCTTTAGTTTTCTATATATTTCTGTTTTAAAAGTTTTAAAATTTTCACATTTTTACAAGATAAGCTTTTGATAGTCATCCTAATTATGTTTGATCTAAGAAATTTAGTTAGAGTATGTTACATAAAACTTATGGTTCTTCCATTTAATACAAGTGTGAGTTGGTGATGCACGACATCAACATTATTTGTGTTGAAAGCCACCATCTACATTTGCATAGATTTAGCTATTTAGTTGTGGGACAAGGGTTTAGAAACTTTGACTAACAAAAATAAAGACCCTACTAAATTCAATCTAGTTGACTTTATTGAGAGGAATACTATTGGTGTGCATTTTGATGGCTGGGTTGGTTTCTACTTCCAAACTGATATAGTTAGATATTGTATTATTAAAATTAAAATTGATTTATTAATTTTATATTTAATATAATAGCATTACTATGAAATATTTTTCTTTTTTGGTAAAAAACTAAAGTTAAAAGGCACAAAACAACCTCCCAGAAAGGGAGTTATAGAGTAGTAAACGCCTACTTAGCTACAATAATGTCCAAAACACAAGGAGTAAGACTCACCAAAGAGAGTTCATCCACACACAAAACAGAACTAGAAGATAAAGAGAATTTGGCTGCCAAATCTGCCATAACATTGCATTTCCTATTCTTCCAAGACAATAACCAATCCTTTCTCCCAAAACGATTCTGAAGTTCTAAAAGCTTGTAAAAAGAGAACTAGCAAGAAGGCTCATCCGAAGAATGGACTATTTTTCCAATCACAAGATTCAACAAAACTTGAAGCCCAACATAAGGCTATCACCTCTGCCTCAAAAGGGAACTTGTAGTTATAAAGAGGATAAGACAAGTATAACACATTCCCACCTACATCCCTTACCACCATAGCAGCTGCAGATCCAGAATCTTTATGTACCACATCCACACTAATCTTCAGCCAACCAGCAAGAGGAGCAGACCAAGTATCGAAACAAGAATGAGAAGTTGCACTAGAACTTAAATAGTCTTTTATCCTGTTAGCATGTACAAATTCCTCCATAGCTCCATTAAAGTCCTTGATAATCTTGTACATATTAAAACTCCCTTTGAAAAAGAGAGTGCATATAGTTTTCCACACCATGTAGAACAAAGTTGCCTAAAAACTGAGCCATTCCTCTTGACCAAGTCTTCCTTCCAACCAATGAACATAAGGATTTAAACAAAAATCAATTAACTGGTCAATATCTTCATAGTTCCAATTATCTATTCAACCTCCCCACATACTACCAAAAGCAATCAGTTACCCCAAGTGACACTTTTGGAAAATATGAAAGCTTGACTCAATTTCTGATCCACAAACAAAGTACATTGGGTCTCCAGTTCCCAGCCTGTTAACTATCAATTCTCTAGTAGGCAAAACCTTAGCCAGCATTCTCCATAAGTGCATTTTAAGTCTCTCATGTAACTTACATTTCCACAATTGATTCGAAATAGGTCTAGCCACATGGCTTAATCTCCTCTTGATCATTTCATAATAATAACTTCTTACTGAAAAGAATCCAGAAGAGTTTCCAATCCATAACAATGTGTCCTTATGTGTAACCAACGGACAATCCACTCTCATAATTGCCTCAATTGAATCTAGATCACAAATATTCAGTAAAAGTTCCTTGTTCCATCCTTGATTGTTATCCGTCCTTAGATTTGCCACACATCCCCATGAATCTATTGTTATATTTTCCTAAATTGTAGGAATGCATTTTTGACACCAAGGGATCCAGGGATCTGTCCACGAGTTAATCTTCCTACTGGTTCCAATTTTAAAACACGAGGCTCCCTAGATAATGTCTTTAAACTTCAGAATGCCATGCCACACCATTAAATCTCCTTTCCTTCGCTTACACTCAAAAAAGGAATTTTTTTAAGGTATTTCGCCTTAAAAATGGTTACCCAAAGACTGTTATCCCCTTTTGCAACACTCCACCCCAGCTTTGCTAACAAAGCTAAATTGAAGTCTCTGAATTTTCTAAACCCCAGGCTACCTACCTCTTTAGGCAAGCATATATATGACCAAGCCTTCAAGGTCATGAATCTCGATTTACTGTCAGTCACCCCCACCAGAATCGCCTAACCAGGGAGTTTAAGCCTTTGTAAGAATCTAAAGGCCATCGAAAAGTTGACATTGAGTATACAAGAATTGACTGAACTACTGACCTTACTAGAGTAGCTTTACCAACTATTAACAAGAGCTTATTTTGCCATCCCTCAAGCCTTCTTTGCACCTTCTCTTTAACTTTGTCAAATTCCATGGTCTTCTTACAACTAAAAATTAGGGAGTTCCCCAAATAAACAGCCGTCGCTCCCATTTCCGTAAAGCTCAAAATAGTTTTAACTTTCTTACGCATAACTCTCTTAGTTTCAGGCAATAAAAAGAATATTTGATTTATCTCCATTAGCTTACTGTCCTGACCATTTATCCATGATACCCTTTAGCTTATTAGAATTCTTCTAATTTGCACGACATGCTAAGAACATATCATCAGCATATAAGAGATGAGATACTGCTGGTGCTGTTTTACTGATCTTGATTCCTTAAATTTTCCGGTTGTATTCCTTCTGGTATATTAGTCTGGAGAAAACTTTATCATACATTATGTATAAGAAAGGAGATAAAGGATCACCTTACCGAAGACCACGGGTAGGAACAATATCACCATAAGGGCTGCCATTTGATAGAAGATTATACCGAACTAAACTCATGCAGCTGAGGATCAGATTCTGAAATTTATCTGAGACGCCCCACTCTCCCATAACCAAATTTGAAAAACTCCATTCTAATCTGTCATAAGCCTTTTTAAGATCCACTTTCACTAACATGAGGCCTTTTTTCCTTTTGTTCTTCTTGACTGTATGGTCTAGTTCCTGAGCTATGATAGAGTTCTCTGTAATCCATCTAACCTTTATGAAGGCACCTTGATTAGGAGCTATTAGCGCACAGAGATGTTTCTGCAATCTTGACGTTATAATCTTGGACACTATCTTGTAAGAGAAATTACACAGACTAATAGGTCTGAAATTATTAAAATTTGAGGCTGCTGTCGTTTTTGGGATCAACACTATTGATGTTTTATTCATTACTAGAGGCACTTTTCCATGTAAGAAGCACTATTGTACACATATGATGACTTATTCCCCTACTATCTGCCAGTAATATCTATAAAAACAACTAGAAAAACCATCTGGTCCAGGGCTCTTAAGCGGGTGCATATCCTACAAAATATTCCGAACTTCATCACAAGAAGGAATGACAAGTAACTCTTCATTATCCCTCTCTGCTATACATAAAGATAAAATATCTTGCAAATTATCTAGTAATTATGGTGTTTTAGATGTATACAACATCTTGGAATTTTGAATAAAGTAATCCCCAATATCCTTCCTATCAGTAATCCAAGAATCCTCAACTTTGATGGCCTCTACTCTGTTCCTTTTCCTTTTGAGAACTATAGTAGCATGGAAGAATTTTGAATTCCTATATCTTTAGGCCAGCCACAGCTCCCTTGACTTCTGTTTATAAATTGACTCCTATTTCACCTTTATCATACGAAGTTCCCCTATAATTGACTGTTGTCTTACGCTGTTGAAAATCCCATTCATATCCTTGTCCAACTGAAGACCTCTCAATTCATCCTTAAGAGTAGTAATAATATAGTTAACATAACTAAACTGATCCTTGTTCTGTTTTTTTAAAGACCCTATGGTAGCTGATAACTTTTCATAAATCTTCTGATATTCTATTCCCCAATCATCGCCTTACTTCAAAGCTTCATCCACAGTTTTAATACTACTACTATTTGTACTTCAGGCCTCTAAAAACCTAAAAGGTCGAATAACTTTCTTCTCTTGGACGGTAGTTCGTAATAGGATTGGAGCATGATCTGATTCTGTGATTTCTAGATTCAAAACAGAGTAATTCGAGAATAATTGAATCCAACTCATATTTGCCACTGCCTTGTCCAGTCTCTCCTTAATTAATCTTTCTTACTTATTTGTCCAAGTGAACCTCCGACCAGAAAAGTCTTGGTCAGCGCTGCCTGTATTATTTAAGAAATCCTTAAGGAAGAGCCTTCTTCTTTATAAGTCACAGCCACCAAACTTCTCTGCACTTTCTATGACTTCATTAAGGTCCCCAAGAAGTAACCAAGGAAGATGGCACTCCAAAACACTCTGCTCCAGGGCTGTCTAAAATGCCTGCTTTTCCTTGTATTTAGCTAGCCCATAGCAGGCATATCCCTTCCAATTTATAGAACATTCACCATTTGAGACTGTAAATACAATTAAGTGTTTAGAATTCCAGCTTACCTTCATTTTAATATCCCTTGACCACAAAAGAGCCATTTCTCCAGCACGACCATTAGCATCCACTAAGTAACTATTTTCAAACTTCAACTTCCTTTTTATTCTTTCCATGCTTTTGTAATTACTTTTGGTTTCGGAGAGGAAAATACAATTTGGTTTCTATTTCATAACCAACCAGACCAGCTCATTAACTATCTTTTGTCATCCCAAATCGCTACAGTTCTAAGCTAGAATGATCAAGGAAAAGGGGGGCTTGATTAGGCCCGCCTTCTCGACCTTTGAAAACTCCTTCTTCCGGCTCCCTCCAGCTACTGTTTTAGAAGATTCCCCCTACTTTTCTTTTGGCAAGTTTGTTCCTTCTTTCTGAAACTTAATCCCTGAGCATTTAATCCACCATCTCTTCCTGCCAATTTCCATTGTTTCTGCTTCCTTTTTGCATACTGTGTTGGGTAACGAGGAATGAACAATCCAGATTAAAACCTGAAGGAGAAGTATAGGATTCATGGATAAATTTCAACTTCAGCCAATCTAGCATCTGTACCGCCTACATGTCTTTCCTCAACCTCAATCCCAGCTGAATTTTCCAGACCAATCTCGATGCCCTCACTTGAATAATTGGAATAGGGCACAAGTTGGCTCTAGTATACTCTTGACCCAGACTTAAGGACTTTCTTGGTGAGCCCACAATGCCTTCTCTATAATAACCCTCTAGATAAGGAAGGGCCTCCTCTTTTCCTGTTGCTAGGCCTCAAAGGACTGGGCTTGACCAGTCCAAATGCCTCTTTAATTTTTCTAGAACCCAAACCCAACCAATCTATAATCTCCTTTTCCAATCCTGATATATCCAGTTCAGCCAAATTTCTTCTTCTGTGATTCTCTGCAGTAGCTAGCAGTTCAATACCTTTCTGTGCCTATAGGCTTAACTGTGAAACAATATAATGTTGCTTCCTTACTTTTTCAAACACCAATTTTTAAAAATCCACTCCTCTTCCCAAGAGTCTATCTCTAATGGTAAGGTTTAGGACTTCAACTTCAGAGCATATTGCCCTAGCACTTTCAAAGTAGTTAGAGCTTACCTGGTTCTGCGTGTTCAGAGGTTCCTGCACTAGATAGCTGTCATCTGTTGCATTAGCTTCTCCATCTGTCAAATTACCTAGAGTAGCTAGCTGCGAGGGAGTGGGCACTATCTTATTGAAATTATTAATCTCCTCAACCACTGTTACACGTTGACTATCGGAAATAATGTCATTGATAAACATTATCCCTCCGACAACCTTTGCTCAGAGCCAAGGACCATAAAGGAGAGCTACCACTCCATTTGAATTTGTTATCGTAGCGGGATCCGAAAACTTGTACTTTCCAGAAACATGGTCCAGCATTCCACACCTATAATAAAAATTTGGCAGTCTCTCATATTTGAATTGGACCCATCTTTCTGTTCCATTTTCCTTTGTTTAGTAGCCTGCTGGAATTGGACTATCAATTTGAATATCTATGCGAACCCTCAAGTATCTTTGAGCTATCACAGCTCTGCTATTGACGAAGTCCTCATAAAGGCCACCCATTTGTCTAGCAATCTTTAATGCTACCTCAGGGTGAAGTAATTGTAGGGGAAGACTATGTATCTGCATAAAAAATGTAAAAGAGTTGAACTCAATGTCATGTATAGCTTTCTCCACCGGCCATTCCTTAAAAATAATGTGTGCACCATCCACAGACCAAGGATGCCTTTCAAAAATCCTTTGTCTTCTTTCTCAAAAAATTTGAACTTAAAAGTGTTGTCATTCACCTTCTCCACTTGCACTTGACCCTTTAACTTCCAAGAATTCTTGATAATATCTGCAATCTTGAAGCGTCTAAAAGTTCTAACAGAAAGTATTTTACCCACCAGAATCTTTTTCGTAAGCTTTGACGCCTCTGTCACCTTTAGTTCCAAAGTCGGCGAACTCAGTGCATCCCGTAGGACTATCGAAACACCTGACTCCATTGCTACACACCAAACCAGTATTAAACCAGGGAAGATAATCCAAACTGATAAAGAACCAGTTAGACATCTTTAGCTCTCATCACCAGAGAGAGAGAACCTTAACATTGCAATAAATTGACAATGTAGAGATGATTTTGCATGCATACATGCACGCACGTGGAAAGGTGTGTGGTTCATGCATTGCCACCTTGACACACTTGAGCTGGTCTTTTTTTTTGAAAAAAAAAAACTTGAGTTGGGGCGGGTTGTTTAGTGTTAAATGGAAGAATAAAACTTCCCAATCTAAAGTTGCTATCTCCGCTGTCAAATCTTTGGCTACTAGCACCTTTTTCATCCATTAACCATCCACCCTTAATGATTTTGTAACCACCTCCTTCTCGGCCTGTTTTGGCAAATTTAATTTTCCACAATTGTTCTATTTATTGAAATAAAAAATTTGAGAGAGGCTAAAAAATATATTATATAATTAAAGATTTAAATTCTTTTATAATAAAATTAAATATAATCAAAATAAATAGAAGAAAAATAAACTAAATAAAAATAATAGATAAAATAAATGATAAATGATCCGAATCCATAATCTAATCGGCCAATTTAAAATGATATTTCACTAACAAGGGGAATACATGAAGGCGATTTGGAATAAATGATCCAAATTTATAATCTAAAGGCGAACTTAAAATGATATTGATAATGCGAATGCATGCAGGTGATTTGGGACTTACGGTGCCAAGTACACAATAACTCTCAAATGGCATGGTCAGATATATCATTCTAATGCATAGGAAGAATCCATAATTGACATGACTTTTTCTCATTTTAATTATTTTTTGCTTTCTATAGTTACTCGTAATTAAAAATTTAAAGAAAAAAAAGTTAATAATATTATAAGTTTTACAATTAATTAGCAATATAGTAAAGGATAATAAAAGCGTAACGTCCGTGTCCGTCCAAATCATCGGACAACATAAAAACGTGGAGGGTCTGTAATGTAAAGACGGGAAAAGATTCATAAGATTAAGGAAGTGGGGAGAGGGCAATTCCGTCATTATATCCTCAATGTTAAGAAAGGCAGTTAAACTTAAACGTGCTTCCACTCCCCCTATTTCCGTTCCCAGAAACTGACTGACTGACAGCCCGACCATGCATCCTAAATAAATAAATAAATTCTTCGTTGGCATCACGTTGTTCCTCTGTACATTAATCTCTTTAACTTTCTACATCCACAAACAAACACTCTCGAATCCACCATTCCCATGTCTCTCTCGCTATTCCGGTTGATGTTTCAGAAGCCGCTGATTCTCTACGCGGCGACGTGGACTGTGCTGTTGACGTTGACGGTAGCGGTGGCTTCGTTCGCTCCGGAGATGGCATTCGTGACTGCGATATCTCCGTCTTCGTCCTTCTCAAAGTCATGTAACTCCCAGGGTTTCGTTAGGATCCCTCTGAACGATCCAAGGGAGACCACGTGTTTTCCGGCTCATATGGTCAGGATGTCCAAACTTGACTTCATCATGCCGACGGTGTTTGCTGCTCTGGTCGTCACCTGTTCGGCTCGCGTAGTTCGTTCTTTGGGCCTGTGGGAGGCTTAGAACAGGGCTGCCTAGCTAAATGCCACGGGCTCAAAGAAAATGAAGGGCCCAACAAAATTCTTGTATTTTTTTGTCCTTTTATTTATTTTATGTATAGTAATATTTTAATGTCCGAAATTTATTATTTTTCTAATTTTTCTTTTTGGTAATAATTAGTTTTTCTAATTGCTTTTATTTTGTGACAGAATGTAACAGTCATAGTAATTCCTTGGAGAACAAAACCAAAACCAAACACAATTCATTAATAATTTCTAGTTGCTTGTAATAGTTTTTCAAATGAGTAGTGGCAAGCGCGGAGGGGAGGATGAATAGATTGATTTAGTTTTTGGGCTTGTTAGAAATAGAATCTACGAATTTTTTGAGGCCCAAGCCAAATTTATCTGAAAAATAGAGAGTTTTTTAATACCATATCATCTTTGAGTTCTATTTAAATTTTTTTGACCAGTTTTATTTATAAGTATTATTTTGGTCGGTTTTTTTTGATAAAAAGTCAAATATACACTTAAATTATAGGTTTCTCACTTTTTTCAGTGTATTCGTCATCGTCTTCTCTATATTCTTTATCGTCGTCTTCTCCTTAGTTTTTTTATGCAATGTCTTTTTCTTTAAATTTTTTTGTTTGATTTATTTGTCATCTCTCTGATCTTCTTCTGCAATATATTTCTTTTGTAATTTTTTTTTCTTCCGAGTCTTTTTCTTCGGAGTGTTTTTCTCTTGAGTGCCATGTCCTTCGTCTTTTTTTTAATATCTATACAATTAATTTGTGACGAATTAATTGTTAGTATGAAATTCTAACAAAGCTTTGATGAATATTAAATAGTCATAAAAATTAAAATTTTGTAAAAAAAAAACAAAATTTGTTAGGGACCAATTAATTCGTTATTGACGAAGTGTGATTTAAAGATGGTTTAACTATTTGCCTGCCCTTAAATTCTAGTTCATCTTAGTTACAAAATTTTAATTTTTATGGATTCTTTAATATATCCATCAAAATTTATCATGATTTTTTTTTAATCCTGATCTATTGGGAGTCTTTTATTTTACCTATAATTTTATCTAAAAATTTCAAATATGTAGCTTAAAAAATTATTTATCACAAATTATAAAAAAAATTAAAAAAATAATTCATCATTTATGGATGTTATTGTAATTTTAAAATAAAATAATTATTTTTAAAAAATAAGCTAAAACAATTCAAATAGCATTTAGCCTGAATATTGAATTAAAAAATTCAAAAATAAACTCAATTTAAATTAAACAAATCAGTTCATATTCGGATTGGGTCGGGGCTTACAGCCACTTACACCCAATTCAAAATTTTTAAAAGCCCACATGTAATTTTTAGGGGTTCATTTCATTTTTTCTTTAAATAGATTTGGACTTAGAGCACTCTTTCTAAAAATTTTAGTTAAAACATTAAGATCTTAGTTGAGTTTGTTGGACCTTTAAAACATAAAAAATGAAAAAAAAACACCCTTCCCACAACATTTTAATTTTGATACAAAATAAAAAAATAAAAACATTAGTAGAAACATTTCCAAAAAAAAAAGAAAAAAAGAAAAGAAAAATTTTAAAAAAAGATTTCTAATATAACATCAAAACTTTTAACTACCATAGCTCAATAATATAATTACCTAATCTATTAGTTAAACATATAAATCATAAAAAGAGAAACAAGCAATTAAAAATACTACAATCATTCAAAATTCAATAAATAAGAAATTGAAATTATTACAGTCATTTAGACTCTCAAAATATGAAAAAACATGAAAAACAAACAATAAGTTTGCATATTAAATTACAATCTTCAAATCTAATTGTCCCACATATAACTTGTAAACTCCTTTAAGCAGCATTCCTACAATAAAATAATTGAAATATTTATTAGAAAAAAATTGAGTATGATACTGAATCAACCTTAAGCACATTTAGTAATGCATTTACCTCAAATTTTAAAAAAACTAATGAATCATCTAGCCTTTACAAATTCTTCATTTGCTTTTGTTTGAAATGATTCCAACAGATCTATGAAAAAAAATAATGATTAAATTAATAATAAATTAGATATACAAAGTCATAAAATTAACAATTACCTAGACTCAATTATATTATCTACATTCAACATGAAAAAAAATAGACAATGAAGATAAAACATACATGCAAAGGGATGAGAATTGAAAGAATAAGATGATGAGGACACACACACACACACACACATATCTATATATATATATACAAGGTTTTTTTTTGCATGTGGGCTGCATGTGGTTTTTTAATAAAAATTTGTTAAATTCTTTTTCTTCAACAAAGCTTGGTGGCTGTGATGATTCAGAAATACTCATATTTTAAATGAAAATTATGCAAACATTTACTATAATGGAGATAGAAGCAAGTAGAAATTGGTACTGGTGTAGGCAATTCTATAGTTACACCCTTTCTTGTAAAGCTATATTTAAAAATCATAACAAGAACAAATATTTTTTTTCAGATAGATGCAAAATGACGTTGTTTTAGAGCTAAAATTGAAAAAATAAAAAATTAAAACCAAACATAAAAGGGGAGAGCGATGAACACCAAATAGGAAAGGCGGCGTCAAACACCAAAAAGGCGAGAATCATGCCATTTTTTATATTTTTATTTAAATATAATTATTTTATGGATACATTAAACTCAATTCTTAAAATTGCCATTAGTTTTAAACTTTGCTCCTCAAATTTTATTCAATAATTTCATCCATTTTTGTTCATTTTATATTAAAAAAATGGCAAAAAAAAATTATATTATTGTAGTTCTTCAAATATGGTTTATTGGATATTTTTTTTATATTAATTAAGTATGATGATTGAATCCATAATTCCAAACATCCATTTGCACAGTACCAGAAAAAAAGAAAACAAAGTTTAGCATAAAAAGACATAAAAATGGTCTGGAAAACCCAAAAAAAAAAAAACATAAAAACAAAAACCCATAATTCCTAACATCCATTATAACAATCCAAAAAAAAAAAAAAAAAAAAGAAGAAAAAAAAGAAAGAAAACTGTCCAAATATAAGAACCACAAACCTCAACAAAGCTACAATTTGTAATCTTCTTTATTATAGGTCCATTTCAGAAGGGTAGATACCAACCTTAAGTATTTACTTTTTTTTTTCTTATCTGAGTACTTGTTAATTTTTTTATGGATTAGATCCGTATGAAGAGATTGTTCATTCAATCTTAACATGAGAAGTTATTCTTCGATTATCTAGAGGATTAACTGAACTTGAAACTCTATTCAAGAATTTGATGGCCATTCTTTAGGATGTTGTCATTTGCTACAATGGTTCTATAAGAAATGTTTGCAGCAATTTAATCATTTAATTTGAGTATGGGACAAAGACAAGATCTAGCCCCCATAATTTATACCTTGCTGGCGAACTTGTTGGCAAGTTAGCTGCATCTACAATGTCGATTCCAACATATAAGGTAGTTTTTGAGTTTACTCCAAGTACCAATTTCTCATGGCTATTATATTTTTCATTCCAATGCTTTATTTTATGTGTTGGACTGTGCATGCAAGAATATTCCTCATAAATTCTCAATGTAAATGTATATTTACTTTTATTATTATTATTCAATGTAATATCTATTTTCTTTTCTGTATAGTTGACTTTTGATCAAAGTCAACAGTTAGACCGGTGACTGCCACATCATATCAGTGACTAATACTAGTTTGATTAGGACTGGCTAGGTTGTTTATTTTCATTACCTAAGTGTGCTTGTATTGTAAGTCAAAGTCAAAGTTAAGATCAAAGTCAAAGTCATTACTGCCACATCATTACCTTGACTGGTAAGGGACTAACTCAAATTTTCTAACCTATACACATGGTATGTGTAGGAGAGTGTTTTGGTAAGGACTGGTGTAAATAATGGGGTTACTTAGAGAGCAAGTTTGACTTGGTCAAACTTTGGTCAAAAAGTAGTCTTACTTGTTTCACCCTTTTTAAGCCTCAGAACTACTTTATTTAAACCTCATTTTCAAGAGACCTAAGTCCCATTTTAAACCCTTGCGGTTAACCATTCCTATTCAAGAGAGAGAAATTGCTTTATAGTGAGAGAAAGTGAGGGAAAATCAAGTAGTTTCAAGAGAAAAGTAAGGAAAACTCAAGGAAATGGAGGATGCAAGGTGGGCCAGCCACTTAGTAGGGAAAATCTGATAGTTTTGGTGGTAGATCAAGGTGCTTGGAAAGGATTTTGAGCTTATTCCAATGTAGGTTTCCATTTTGATATTTGAAGTGAGTTGTATGCGGGTCTAAACGAAGTTTTGGCTAGATTTTTGTTATGCATGTAGAGATTCTTTGTTTTCTATTTATGCTCTTTCTGAAATTGTGTCATATGATTGTTGTTTCTTATATGGGTGATGATAAGAGTATGGATTGATGGAGTAATAGCTTAATCTTAACTTGTTGATTACTTTAAGTTAATGTGTTGTGTTGATATAGAGTCATTTTAAAATCTATGAATATTTATCTGGATGTAAACCTCAATTACTGTTATCTAAAATTTTTATTTTAAGAATTTAGGTTTTTTTTTTCAAAATATTTTGGTTTTTGAATCACTTGATTTGGAGTTGTAATGAATGAAATATGAATTTTACTAAATCGTCAGTTTTTTGGAAATTTCTGAAAAGATTTTGTACTTATACCAACCGGTTTTGTTATGTTTGAAGGGTTTTTAATTTTTTTTTTTATATTCTAGCCATATTTTTCCTTTATACTATAGTAAATCATGGTTAATTTGGCTTTAGAATCATATAAATCGGAGTTGAATTGATTATGTTATGAATTTTACATAATTTCTAGCTTTCTGAGAAAATATGGGTAAATTATGTATCTATACATATGGATTTTGCTATATTTGACAAGTTTAGAAATTTAATTCTTTTTATTTCATATTTTTTTCTTAAACTTAATAGTCATGGTCATTTTAGCTTTTGAATCATAGAAATTCAAGTTAAAATGAGTTAATTATGATTTTTTAAAAAATTATTATGCATGCTGAAACTAGTTTTGTTTAATTAATATTTTATTTTATTTTTATAATTTATTAGTATTAAAATATTAACATATAATCAATATAATCGTGACTAGATTATATATATATGAGAAGTAATGATGGTATTTCCCAAAGGCAATGATTGCCTATGTAATATCTGCTTACTTTTGTGCATAGTTGACTTGTGATCAAAGTCAACGCATGAACCACTGACTGTCGGGTCAAGGTTTGAGGTTGGTTGACTGGGACTGGGTGGTATGTGATCTTCTGTATTTTGTGTGTGTTTGTTTCCTTTTATAGTAAAGTCAAAGTTTTGGTCAAGGTCAAAGTCAATAGTCAACAGTCCACCCTGTCACATCATCACTTTGACTGGCAATGTAATGACTGAGACTCTTTCTTAACTCTTGACTGTGTATGTGGCAAGTTTGAATTTAATGTGGTCTTGCTTGTAAAAAGGGGGACCATATGCAAGACCAAGTTTGAATTTTGGTTAAGCTTGAGTCAAAGTAGCCAAGTTTGGCTCCATCCTTTTTAAAATCCTAAAGCCCTCTTTAAAAGCAACATTTGAGAAGAAACAAAACCCTAGCCACACCCCCTTGCTGCCGCTTATCCCTAGAGAAAGAGAGAGGAAAGGGTTCTAGAGATAGAGAGAAGGAAGAGGAAGGGAAGATCAAGCTAGTTCCAAGTTTTTATTTTTTCAAGATATTTTCAACAATTCAAGGAAGAAAAAGGAGGAAGAGGGCCGACCATTTTCAGCTGCTGAGGGAGGTTCTTAGCTTGCATTCTCAAGGATTTTAGTGGGGTTTTAGCTAATCTAAGGTATGACCCAAACTCTACTTGTATTTGCTAGTGTTTTGGTAGTGTATTAGTATTGTTTGTGACCTAGATCTACCCTTTCTATGTATTTTTCTTCATGGATCTACTTGGAACCACTTAGAAATTTGTAAGATGGGTTGTTTGAAATGAGTTTTTAAAAGTTAATCAAAGCTCTAATATTGTATAGTGGTAGGGTCCCCTTTTTCATCTAGTGTCTTAATTGAAAATGTGTGCTGTGAACTAGAAAATCTCTAAAATTTTCGTGGACTTTGATCTGTTACTGGAATTTGGTTATTTGTCTAAAAGTTCTGAAATTATTATTGTATATACTTGAGTGTCTTGTGAACATGCTGGTTTTCAATTTCTGCAATCGGAGTTCAGATGAGGGAGAAAGAATTGTTTCAAAATGACTGGACAGATAGATGTTTTGAGAGAACCTTGCACCATAACCCACGGGTTTGGTGATATTTCAGGGCTTTTGATTTTTACTAATTTTTTATTCACATTTTTTACTTTTAATTCATTAAGTTGTGGTTATTTCGGTTTTGGAATTTCCCATTTGGAGTTAAATTGAGAATTCTATAATTTTTACAATTTTATATATTTTGCTGAAAAATTCTGAAACTGTAACTGTTTGTAGCCAGATTTGTATATTGTTTTAAGCTAGGTTAAATGTTGTTTCTTGCTGGAAATTTTGGATTGAAGTGAGTTGTACTTGACCAGCTATTTGTATGGTTTTAATAAACTAAGTAAAGGCAATAATGTGACTAGTTTAGGATTTAGATTTAAATCAAACTCCATGACTATTTTGTCTAAAACCAACTTTGATATTTATTTAGTTTTCTTAAACTAATAAAGTATGAAACTTTATACTTCTTATGTTGGTTAATGAGGTTACAATTTTACTTGTAAAGTATGGTTGCTGGAATTTAATTTAAGTATGACTATATTTGCTTCCCTTTGTAATTAGAATGCTATTTCGAAATAGTTTCTTTGCAAATAAATGGGTCTATTCATATGGATATATTTGTATGAATCTATGTATATAGATGTGTATATGTATAGATTTGCGTATAGTAAATAATAACTTCAGTTATTAGAATGAATTTATACCTATGGTTATGCATGATAAAATTACATATATATATATAAGTATTTAAATGCATGTGTTGTCTTGCATACGAGGGTTAATTGTGTTTGAAGCTATGTGTATTGATGACATGAGAATGGTGTCTGCTAGCTATGGCATAAGCATACGCATGCATTGTAACCCATCATGAAAATTGTACTATACCCAAGAGAAATTATTTTCTTGTCAACTCATGTTTTAAAAATTATGCATAGTATAGACATGGCCATACACTCGTAGGCAGTTAAAATTTAAAATGGATGGATCTTATGTGTTTGTGAATGTGAATCGTCTAGTAAAGGTCCCACCAACTAGTGAGTGGAGAGATTGGATTCTTGCATGGGCGCACATGTAAGCGTATTGGTGTGTGTATGGGATGGAATATTGTCACTTGCATGACGCGGATGCAAGCGGGTTTCATACTCACTCATGTCGTTTCCTCTAAACGATTAAATGAGTAAGGATTTTCTTGAAAGTATGCACGTGTGCTGCTTTAGGAAATTAGAGTTGCCGATGGATAACTAGCTCCAGCATAATTAAAATTTACGCAAAGTGAAAAGTCTTACGTATAAGAGTTTTAAAAGTTATTGCATAGATGGTTGCTTTGAAAAGAAAAACGAACAAGAGGTTTTCATGATTATTGACTTTCTAATAGCATATTACATTGCATCATCACATGCATGTTGGGAACCTATTGAGTGTTTTTTACTCACTGCTGTTTATTTTTTGTGTTTAGGTAATCCTGAACCCTAGTCGAGTAGTTTGACAATAACGTGGCGGACTGGAGGAGGGTGGTAACAATACAAATTAGTTCCGCAGTTTTATTTCCTTTTTAATAATACTAAAACTCTGATAGAGATACAATTAATTTTTTTTACATTGTGGGTTTTGTGTAAAGAACCGTGTTTTTCGGGGTTTAGAAATATTTTGATTTTGCTATTAATACCAACGGTTTAATTTTATTCTAAAGAGTAAAAAAAATTTATTCAGTTTTCCGTTTATGTTTTAAAGGAAATTTTCTTTATATTATTATTTTGTACTGCCTTTACGAAGTGACATCTCTTTATTTGGGTATTCAGACTCAGGTAAAGGGGTGTTATAACCTATTTGGATTTATTATTTTATAATGATATGATATGATTAGTGATGGTTAATTAATTATGTATATTGTATTGTGAATGGATGTGAGTTCTGTTCAATATGCTAAGTTGAATAATTAATGTGAGTATGGTTTCTAATATGTTGGACTTGTATTGGTCTGATGGTAATGGTATAATGCTATAAATTGTGCATGAAACTGTTAGGTAGTTCATACACACATGTATTGCATAAAAATAGTTTTGAAATAGAAACTTGGCTTTTAAGCAATGAAATTGATTTTCTCAAAGATTGAATACTTTTGAAAAGAAAAAGTTATGGCCATGCATACGTAGGCACCTAGGTGAATGTGTTGGAGCTTAAGTGATTGTGATAAGTGAACTGTTTAGTAGAGGTCCCATCAACTAATGGGTGGGAGAGTGGATTCTCGCATTTGGCCACATTCAAGCGTATTGGTGTATTTGATGGCTATCACCTTGGCACTTGCATGACACGGCTGTAAGTAGATTTCTTCCCCACTCATACCATTTTCTCTAAATGGTTATAGTGATTGAGTTTCCTTGAAAGTATAATGTGTGTTACTTTAGGAAACAACAGTTGTCGACATACAGTTAGCTCCAGTGTGATTAAGAACTGGACTTAAATGTCATGTGATATGAAAAGTCCTATGAATATTGTTTTAAAAGCGGTTTGTTTATGAAATATGAGTTTTCATGAAAAAGAAAATTAGTATCTCGAGAAAGAATGGAAATGGAATTTGGCATGTATATGATATTGTATTTGCATGTGTATATTAGGAACCTACTGAGTGTTTATCACTCACTTTTATTTGTATTTGTGTGTTTAGGTATTCTTGTGAGTAAGGACTATGTGAATTGGTCATAGTGAGGACATGAAGGGTAAGGCTGATGTACAAATTTATTTTTCGCATTTTTTTTCTTTTTTTGGACAATAAACTTTGATTTTAAATGTTATTTTCTTTACGTTGTAGGTTGTGTAAACTTTTATGTTTACTTTAATCAATATGGTTTTAATGAGTATGAAAAACGATCCCAAAGAGTAAAGAAAACATTTGATATGAATTTTGACGTTGTCCAAAGAATTTATTTTGAAAATAATTTGATGTATCATCCTTTTAGTCGAGTCTTCGGGCTCAGGTAAATGAGTGTTACTTTCAAGACATACTTTTTTGCAATGTCAACTTTAAGAATGACCTAGTTGACCGTTGTATAGTTTTGTATTTGAATAACTGTGATTGTTTCAGAAAGTTTTACCGAGAACATGTAGCTTAGATGGTGAATAATTAATTGGAAAAGTCAATCGTGAAGATATTGCGGTGGAATTCTTGATTCAGTATCTTTGCCTCTTACTTTTGTTATATTTTCTGCTTATATCTTCTCTTATAGCTTTCTACATATGATCCTTTTATGCTTCTAAATATGTTTCAAACTTTTAGTTTTTGTTGATTACTTTAAAACTGATTAAATGTTTTATGCTTTTGTTGCTCGGATTTCACTTAGCCAACCTACTGAGGTCCTTAACGAATCCGCTAAGAGCCATGACAGGTTGGCCGAGTGAAAAACCTGCTGAGATCCTCAACAAATTGACCGAGGGTAGTACAATCCCAGCGAGCTTATAATTCTCGGTCAATTTACCAAGGGCCTCAACAAATTAGTCGAGTTTAAGTCTTTCTAAAACTGATCAAATATTTTACGCTTTTATTGCTCGGATTTCACTAGGCCAACCTGCTGAGGCTTTTGGCAGATTGGCTAAGGGTAGTACTCCTCAACGAATCCGTTAAGGGCCTTGGCAGGTTATACATAATCATTAATAATTATACATATAATTTATTATACAAAATCATTTATTATTTAATTTATTTTATATTTTCTCTTGTAAGATCAATTAAAATAAACAAAGATCTTAGTATTTATATTACATAACCAATGAATATTATATTTTTTATTCAACAAAAGTTAACTCTATATAATTATATAATTTTTTTTTTATCTAGGCAATTATTAAATTCATAAGTATATTAAGTAGATAAAATTCACCGTGTAATATGGAAAGTTATAAAAATAATCACAAACATGTAATAATAAGAACATTTGAGATTGACTTCATCATAATTCATACATAACTATTACATAATTCATTACAAATTTATGCATATTATCTGGGAATAAAAAAAGTCAAAATACAAGCATCAATATTAGAAACTAAATTACAACTCTAGGTGTACAAAAATTACAAGCTGTTTTATACTCATTTTAAAAAACTAATAGACAAGCAATGAGGAAAACCTTGTAATGCTCATGTGTTTAATAGAATTTGC
Organism: Rhamnella rubrinervis; assembly: GCA_007844105.2. NCBI lineage: Eukaryota > Viridiplantae > Streptophyta > Magnoliopsida > Rosales > Rhamnaceae > Rhamnella > Rhamnella rubrinervis. Next base: position 22,992,083 of record CM017578.2, read on the forward strand.
AATTAAGTAATTAAAAAAATATAAATTCATTAATATATCCAAATCATTACAAAATAAAAAAGAGCCAAAAGTCTTACCCATGTTGTAAGCCAATTAGAGCTTCAAAAAGTAAAAACCATATTTGCATCAATTCTTTTTGTTTTTACCTTTCAATTTAACAGAGATTTTCACCAAATCTTCAAAACCATCTTTAGAACTTTCTTCTATGATTGATTGTGCATCACTTGCTGAATCTTCTTTAGATTCTTTTGGATCCAGAATAAGGCAATGTTTTACAGCTCTTAAATTGGGTTCTTTTATTGAAACATTTGTTTCAGTTTGTCCAACATTCATTACATCTACATCAGTATGTTTTTTCTCATTGTCAGGATCAATTTCTATGCTCTCTTCAATCTGCATCGAAGCATCATCATTTGCTTTTTCTTTGTCAGCACAACTTTGGTAAGGACCTTGTGATGAACTCTATGTTTCGTTATCTGTCTTATCAAATGTTAACAATGGAATTACTACTTGTGTAGGATCTTTAATAAATATAACAGTGAACCTCCACTGTATGTTATCATTCTGTCCATGAGGTACTTCACGAATTTGAAATAGTTATGAATTATCTACCGATAATCTAGCAATTTTCTAAAACTTTGAAACAAAACTCTGTAACAAATATATTAATGATAATTTTGTGTTATTACATAATATCATATTATTCAAACACCAATATTGTCATTCAATTTAACAATAATATCTTTTCTGTATTCTCCATGAGCTCAAGAGCAGTACAACCAATAATTGGTTCAACAGATTTTTCAAAAATAATGATATTAATAGAAGATGTCTCGTCAAATAAATCATAGTAAATACGACATCTGCAATTAAAGTTTATTTCATATTTAAATAAATTAAAAAAAAACTTTGTTTATTCTTCTATTAACAATTAAATATACTATTTGATTGATTAATTTTAATTAGCTGTTATCAATTTTTTGAACCAAAATATAAAAATATTTTAATTCTCTTATAATAGACATAAAAGTGAGTAGTCTAATTGAATTACACTTAAAGTCTAAATTTGACTTAAAGGTTTTGCAATTTTTGAGACAAATCAATAAACAAAATTTTATTTAACAATCAATATAAATATATATAAAAAAGTTAAACAACCTTGGCATTGCAATTCAATTATCATTGTTACATGTGTCATAGCTGAATTTCTCTCAGTAATTATAGGCTGATAATTTGTTGCATTAATCACACGACATGCAGCAAAATTTCTGCCTCAAATTGGTAATTTTACTTTTCGCTTTAATCCAGAAAATCCTTTTCTGAAAAAAAAAACATAGAAACTATCAATATATGAGTTAAATATCATGCATTAAAAAAAAAAAGGAAGATGATGAATAATTCTTTTTACTATTTTAATCCTGTTATACACATCACTAATGGACACAATGTCATCTTCTTTATGTATCACTGTGTTGATTGAAGATGATCTTGCTTGAGTTCTCTGTGAAAGAACATCATTTACCTTCTTAGTATTAATAGTGTACCTACAAAGAATGAAACTAGATGGATTAATTCTTTATAGTAAAGTGGAAAAATTAAATAAAATTTTATATGTACCATCTGTATAGAGCTATTGCCCTAGGAATCTTTAGATCAATCTCAAAGATGCTTCTTGACTTACTTGTAATAGTTAATCCTGCTTGCAGAATGGAAAAAAAAAAAGAAAGAAAAAATAAATGAAATATAATCAAAATTAATTTTAAATAATAAATCCTTATATTTTCCTAATATCTTGAATAATAGAAACTCTTTTTTCCCGATTGATGGGTAAATCATATAAAAAAATTTAGATAATTTTTCTTTTACCATTGTATGCGGTCACTTTGAGCCTATGACTAACTAGAATTGGACGCTTGATGATGATTTTAAAAAGTTCAGCACATTCATTAACAAACATATTGATCCTACAATGACAGTATAATAGATTGTAACCTTTGAAATAATAAGGAAAAAATTTAGAAGAATTAACAATCAACAAAACCTCGAAAAAATAAGAATCTATTTATTAAAAGTAAAATTACTTACTCCTCGGTTATCAAACAAAGATCTTGAATAATTGATATTCCTCACATTTTGAAATGTTGCATCTTTGGTTTTATATTGACAACAATACCAATGATTTCTAATTACAAATCATTAACATTAAAGATACTAATGTCAGTTGAAGTATCAATGTATGCATGCAACTTAGAGAATGGTATGAAAGTAAGCTCACGGGGTTTGAATGATGTATCAATTGAAGCTTCTTGAACTTTGGTACTTCTATTGGTGATCCATTGCAACGGATTTGGCACAATGCAATGGATAACATCACATGGTTTGACGTAAGTATTTGATACATAACAAGTTTTTCCAATAACATATTTATCTTAAAATTTATGAATTTCAGCTTCAAATATGTATTCTTGAATCTTATTTCCCTATAATAAAAAATTATATTTTTTAAATCCAAAAATATAAACATTAGTATTATAAATTCATTAATAACAATAGATACATTATTAGGTGCTCTCATTTGGAATATAGCTTGGAATATATATATATATATGATTGACATTATTAGGTGCTCTCATTTGGAATATAGCTTGGATATGTATATATAAGGGAATACAAAAAGAAACTGTATTTTGTTTAGAAGACTTGATTATATTTTTTTTTAATAAATACATATGCTATGTTATAATAAAATATAAATATATTACTGATCTCATTTTGAGTATCCGTTTTGTTTATATTTATTTTTAACTACTTAAAATGTAAAATTATAATATTTTTGATATATATTTTTTATTATTAAGTTTTTAAATAAAATTAAATCATTTAAAAACATATAATTGTAATTTATTATATTTTAACACTTTTGTTTAACATTATTATATTAGTCTCTAATATAATCTTGATATAACTTTCATATTCTTTCAAGTTTTCAATACAAGGTTTTCTATATAAAATATTTTATCTTTTATTTTAAATAATAAATTGTTTAATCACAAGGTAAACATTCTTTTTAATATGAAATAAAATATACGAAAAATGATACTCTAAAAAAATTCAAATATGTGAGAAAATTTATATCAACTGTTATGTGACACAGAAAAAAAAACTTCTGTTTTGCCTTTCTTTAGTTAATCAATCATGTATACAATCTAAATTTTACTTTTTTGTTCTTCTAGTTCAACCCTCCACCCTCCACCCCCTATCTTTCATTTTTTTTATCCTTATTTTTATCAATCTAAATCCCACTAAGAATTTCTTGATAACTCACATTTTTTGTCATATCAGTTTACTTTACCAACCTAGCCTGTAGCTTTATCTTTACTTGTTTCTATGCTTATCTAACTATTTACGTTTTTACATGCTTATATCTATCAATCAGTGATTTCTTATAGTCTTTTTTTATTTGTTTTGTGAGCCCAAGTTGACTTTTGTTGTGTTCAAATATGTCCCAGATATATATATCAAGTTATTTTCCATTTTGTTATATATATGGAAAAAAAAAAAAAAGATGAGTACATCAAACTTTGAGCATAAATAAAAATATAAAGAAATAAAGATTTTATACTAAAATTGAAATTACTATATATCATTATTATATCAAACAATATGGTTAAGAAAAAGACCCATATATATTGTATATCCTTTACAAAAAAAAAAAAAACAGAAACCAAAATAAAAAGTCCACAATTAGACAAACGATCGAAACAAAAACATTATTCCTATAGATAAATACACATGAGTAGAAAAATAATTAAAAACATATTATTTAAAATTTTATAAGATTTTGCATGCTAAAAAATTTATTACGTGTTATAAACCATGAACAACTAAACATTCACATTTTTATGATCCATAGTTATTTTTCTCTCAAGCAAAAAAAAAATTACAAAAATAAATGTAAAAACAACTAAACATAACAAGTTGGTTAAATAAGAAACAAGCATGAAAAAAAAATGAAAAAACATTTAAATATAAATAATAAGAAAATAAATATTTAAGTCAATTCGTAATTTGGAAAATAATATGTTTATTGAGAATTTTAATGTCTATAAGTGTACTAAATAGATATGTACTATATCATACATATGGAAAAATAGATAAAAAATAAATTGATAGACATTAGATCAAAGCAAAATATTTATAGAAAGATTAATTATATTTTTAACTACAAAAATATTTTATAAACAAAATACGTATAATTTAAATATACATGAGGACAAAAAATATAATATTGATTAATGATAGTAATAAAATCCAAAAATTGAAGTTTACAAATATTGTCATAAAATAATAATATTTATTACTACATTGACTCTATAATTTTTTTTGCAGAAACACTTAAATTTAAATTTTAAATATAATTTTATCAATACGTATTTATTCATATCAATTAAAATTGTACATAAAGAGACATACACAAACATATATATACCTATATATAGATATACATAAATATTTGAAAATTTTAAATCTTTAGTCAAAACTAACAAATTAACGAATTTGAAAGTTGCATAATAATATTTATTACTACATTGACTCTATAATTTTTGCAAAAACACTTAAATTTAAAATTTAAACATAATTTTATCAATATGTATTTATTCATATCAATTAAAATTGTACACAAAGAGACATACACAAACATATATATATATATATATATATATATACATAAATATTTCAAAATTTTAAATCTTTAGTCAAAATTAACAAATTAACGAATTTAAAAGTTGCATAATAAAAATCAGTTGCAAAAAATCATGTGATCTATTTCATTTCAAGTAGAACTTTAATCATAGAATAAAATGCACTATTGCTTTTCATTCATTCTTGGTTTTTTCAGTGCTTTAGCTTTTTCTATTAATCTATAATTAATTGACTATCTTATTGACCATAAATTCAACATGAAAGATCACAACTGATTTTTGTAACCAACTTTCAAAGAAATTAATCTATAGTTTTTTATTCCAAAGCATTAAAATTTTCAACAGATAAATGCATATATATAGAGAGAGAAATATATCTATATATGTATAAATGTATGTATACAAAAAAATTTTCAATGTAAGAACAATTACAAACCCACAAAATATATAATATATGCATCAAATATAAAACACATTTGTGCCTTTCGAAAATGCTATAGAACCAAAAGGAACAAACAAAAAAGTGAAGAAGAAAATTTTCTACAAAAGTCACAATTTTGGAAATATAGATAACAAAACTATTATTATAATTTATTTAAACTATGATTATTTGGAGTATTATAATGCTTTAGCTTTCATTTATAATAAGGTCTTGCAATTAGAACAGTATCTGCGAAAAAATTTTGAATTCAGGAAAAAATGTTAGTAGTTAATTGATTTGGAATTTCAACCTGAAAAAAAAAAATTAAATTAACACACACAAAAAGATAATTAATATAGAAGAAAATGCAAGCAAATAGAAAGCATAAATATTAACTGAATGAACAAAATATGTAAAGCAAAAAATAATGGCATAATTATGTTTCATCCAACCAACGTCAAATAAAAAAATACAAAGATTATTCAAAAGAGATTAAATTTAGACAACCAAACAAGAATTCAATTTTGTTTATCATTAGAATAATCAAGATCATTTCACTAAATTAGTAATAACTTTTGTCCTAATTATATATAAAATTTTGATTTGTTACAATCCCTAATAAGATCTTCTCTGATTAAATGTAATTGATATATATGAATGAAACAATTTTTTTATTACATTTGATTTAGATAGTAATAAACTTGTTAAAATCATCCAAAAAAAGTGAAGGAAAAAAATAGTAAAATATAATTATAAATTACAATTAATAAGAAACTAATGAAAGCAAAGAACAAACATTTATAGTTATTTAGGTAACTTTTTAAATATATTCTTACATAACAAGAACAAACAGCTGCATGTTACATAATGTAATAAAGAAAAAAGACATAGGCATAAAAAATGTAAATTTATACATATATAATTGACAATGTGATTTTTTTGGAAAAGTAATGATAAGAAAGGGATACAAAAACCAACACTACTTAACATAGCTTCTACACTTATATTTATATCTTTTTATTTAACTATTTAGGTAATAATTTACCAAAAAAAAAATATTTGGGTAATATGTTATTCTTCAATCCAAGCAAATAAGTCACGCTTCCTAAAACCTATAGATAGTTCTAAGCATATTACCACTTCATAACAAAATGAATGTAAATGATTTTTGTAGGATGTTCTAAGCTCATCAATAGTCATATATGTACATGTATATAATCCATTAAAGAGAAAGCTTTAAGTAATATATAAATCCAATGATTTGATTGATAATATATTTGAATACTAATTCATTAGATAATAAACATGCCACATATTTTTTATTTTGAAAGTCACTTCTCACAAAAAAAAATAATTAAGTTATATAAGACATGAAACAGATATTACAAAATACATCAAAACAAATTTCATTTAATATGGAACAAAAAAACAACCAAGTAAATAATATGTGTAATACCTGAAGAAAAAAAAATGTTACAAATTATAAATAATTTTTTTAAAATAATAAATATTATTTATAAAAATGGCTTACGTAATAATGCAGCAACTATTCTATTAAACGTAGCAAATTTTATTCAATAAAATGTAACCATTTTAATTTCATTTTGAATAATTAACCAAGGACAATAACTCTTCAAAAACAACATTTTTTGTCAACCTATAATTTCCTTTGTTAAATAAATCTTTATAATTAACAACTTTTACACAATCTATTTTAGCTCAAGATAAAACTACATACAATTGTCCATAGGAAAATAAAGATTCTCTCAAATAAACACCAACATAATTTAATGTTTGTCCTTGATCTTTATTAATTGTCATAGCAAAACATAACCTAATAGGAAATTATTTTCTTTTGAATTGAAAAGTATCATTGACATTTTCTATTGGAATAAATGGTATTCATTATAATAATAATAATAAAACTCTTTTTCTTTTGTGCTCTCCAATACTAATTTTAGCATTTATCACATTGTGATCAAATCTACACATATTAATCGTATTCCATTACAAAGTCCTTCTAAGGGACTAATATTTCTTAATAATATAACTAGAAACTTAACTTTTACCTTCAATTCATGTGGAGGAAATCCATTTGGAACTGAACTATTTAAAAACTCCTCATGCGCATCATTTTGATATTTATTGATACATTCATCAAAACTATAATATGTTACAACATCACTAACAAATCGATCTATCAATTGATTATTTATATCATTTACATAATCATTTCTTGATGTCAAAATTGCATGATTTATCATGAAATAAATATTTTCAGCATAACTTTCTAACCCAGCAAGCACAATCAATCAATTCATTTAATCTTACATCATCATCAACATTAGATATAACCATTTTGTATGGCAATCGTATATAATCATTATGAATGTATTCCTCAATTTCATCTCCAATTCATAGCAATGATTCACAAAATAATGGATGAAATTGAGCTCTCATGTTTTGATTTAATTTTATTTTTATTAAATATTGCCATAAATGTGAATTAGCCAAGCTTGAATCTATAACTTCTTCTTTACTTGCTTTTTGAATTACAGGTAATACTTATAGAAAATCTCCACAAAAAATAATAATTTAGCTCCAAAAAGAGTTCTACAATTATTAATATCCTACAAAATTTTATCTAATGACTCTATTGATTCTTACCTTATCATAAGATCATCTTAAATTATTAATCTTTCATCTCTTAAAAGTTGAGCTAATTTTGATTATTTACTTATATTACACATACTATTATCTTTTATAATAAGTGGAATTTTGAATCCAAGTGTACTATTTTTCCACCAGGTAGAATGAAAGCAATAATCCCCGAAGAAGTTGTGGCAGTTGCAATTAAATCTTTAGAATGTACAGCAACTAAAATAGTTCTATATAAATATATTCTACCACTACCTCTTGAGCCATCTATAAAATAAATTCCTAGAGTGTAACTAAAAATTTTACTTAAAATCTCATCATATGCAAATTTTTGTTCATTATTCAATAAACCAGCGGCTAAAATATATCATTATTTACAACAATTGAAATTTCTTTATTTATTTCTTTATATTCATCATGTATATCATCTACACAAATATTATAATTCACAAAATCATAATAAACCATGTCTTTTGCCATTGATTGAAGAACATAACTAATATGTTGTAAAATTTTTAATTTTTTATAATCATCCGTATAAATAATATTATTATAATCTTCAGACAAAACTTTTTCAAATTTATTCCATTAAGTCTTAGAATTATTAGAATTTCAATAAACCAATAAAGTAACAAACAATCTACGTAATATATAAGGCATTTCGAATAAACATGTTTCTTCTAAATATTTTTCAATATCATTATCTAACAATCCGTATAACATTGTAGTATCACGATAAGATGAATATTGAACACCATTTGCAAATCTTGCATTAGAAAAAGAGGTTGGTCCTCTAATATGATTTAGCAACAATGTCAAATAATACCTCTCATTATCTAATGAACTAACACTTACAAACTTACCAATAACAATATATTATTTTTTCTCATTTCAACACTTGAATTTCTTATCCCAAATGTAGTATGATGACATTTCTCTATACAATAGCTGTCTACTTTTTTACCTAACTTTATTAATAGTAAAACATTTTATCAAATTGTTTTACTAAAAACCTCATTATTAATTATAAATTGCAAATTATTTGAGTCATTAAAAATAATATTCTGTTTATTTTCAAAATATACTTGTAAACTCATAACATGTAGATTCATTTTATTCAAATAAAAACTATAAATTCTCCACATTGCTTCTGGAGGTGATATCCATCTGGCATATTGAAAATGTTTCATTTCATCTATTTGTTCAACTCTAGAACTTGAACTTATATTCATTGCAATTTTATCACGACCTTTATATACATATTTATAAAGATATTGACTACTTTAATTGTATAACAAATTTTAACATTTAAATGACAATCAAACTTTGCAAGCAGATAGGGATTATGAGGAACAACTCAACAATTATCAAGTGTAGAACCTCTAACAATAACATAAATTCCAGTATCTCTTCTTCTATACAATGGATAAGAGTCTTTTCCTATAACAGTATTCACCATGAAAGGTCTGGGATATTCATTTTTACAATTGCTATTTTTTTTCATACAATCAATTTTAGGATTCAAACTACCACATGATCCATGTATCATATGTTTAATCACAACAACATATAAATGTGAGTTCTTATTTTAATCAGGAATTTCAACACATACAATTTTGGCGAAAACATCTAGACAAAATAATTTTATATGAGATTCTAAAATAATCAATATGTGCGCATGTGCTAAACCTTTTTTTTGAAATTCAATAACATACACAAAAGTAGCAACAGAGCCAAAAATTTATTTCTTAAATAATTTTTTTTAATGCTTCCAACATAGCTCTAAAAACATGTGCAACCAAATCTGGACTATTATGAATCTCCTCATTTTTTAGTAATTCTTGCTTAATCTCAATCCAATTAGGCTTACATATCATTATAATAAAAATGTCTAGCTTTCTATATACTTGAACCAATGTCATCACATCTATAAATCTTTTGCGCATACCTCTTGGGCCTCTCATTTTTTTAATTAATTTCTTCTTTTTTAGATTTTTAATATTTCATCTATTCTCTAATTTGTTTCCAATGACTTGCCCATATTCAAATAAAAATTTTTTTTTCCCTAATTTTACCAAACAATTATACAATTCAACCTACGATAATTTTCCAAAGCTAAATCAAACATATATATATATATATATATATATATATATATAAATAAAATACAATAAACCAATACCTTTAACACTTCAACTGCTACAATTTTACTTTCAATAAAAACAAAATAGCAATTCCAACCTATAAATAAATCAAGAAAAAGAAAGAAAATTAAACACACATATGTAACAAATATTATCCACATTTTTGAATAAAAAATTAATTAAATTCAGCACAACTTTATATCATCTTAAATTCTAATATGCATAGTTTCAAAGATTGATGTCAATGTTTCAACATAACATATATATTTTTTATTCCTTATTAATTTATAAAATCAAAATGTTGCTTCTTTAAATAAAAAAAGAAAACATAAAAGGGTATCTTTTTTCTTAAGCACACAAGAAAAAAAAGCTAAAAATTATAATTTTTAATCAGAATGAACAGTAAAAAATTAATATACTCATCGGGTCTTCTCTTTTTTTCTTTTTTTTCTTTTTTTTGTAAAGTTCTACTATTCTCATTATATTATACATTATAAACATAAATATACTATAATATACAAAATTATTGACAAGTAATAATTTATCTCCATTTTGTGTAACAATTTTCATTAAACAAGAAATACATTTATTTTAGATCCATTTTGATTTTACTAATTTGAAAATACATCGAGGGCAAAACTAAAACTCAATACACTTACATATGAATCATTTAGGATGACAGTTTAGCATAAGCAAGATAACTAATTATGATATGTATTATATTGGTTTAAACTGTTCTATATTACAATATACCATGATGTAGGATCAATCTATAATACCACCAGAAGATACTCTTTCTTTTTCTTTTTTTGGTTTAAAAAAAAAACTTATAGAGGAAACATGTTTCATGCAATATAAATTTAACCTCAAAATTTGTGAATCGAAGAAAAATACTAAAAAAAATTTGTTGATTTTAGCTAGAAGCCTCCAGCAACTTTTAATTTTAATGCTTAAATTCTCTGCATTATATGCTCTAGAGTAATTTTAGACATATAATGATGCCAACTATTATGCCCTATTGGACGAGTGAAATTCTAGCAAACTTGTAACTGGATTACACTCAGCCAACCTGTCGAGACCCTCTGCTAATTGGCCAAGGATTAATACCCTCAACCCATTCTCAAAGGGCCTTGGCAGGTTAGCTGAGTGAAATCTGAGCAAGCTTGGCTGGGATTGCACTCTGCCAATCTGCCAAGGCCTTCAGCAGATTGGCCGAAGATTACTACCCTCGGCCAATCCACTAAGGGCCTTTGTAGATTGACCTAGTGAAATCCGAGCAAGCTTGACTGGGATTGCACTTGGCTAACCTGCCAAGGCCCTCGATAGATTGGCTGAAGATTACTACCCTTGGCCAATCCGTCGAGGCTTTCAGCAGGTTGGCCAAGGGCAATCCAACCAGCTACAGGCTTGCTCGGATTTAACTCGGCCAACCTGCCGAGGCCCTTGGCGGATTGGCTAAAGATTACTCTTCCTTATGAGATGTAGCAAAACTTTTCATGAAATTGAGAGCTTTTCTTATAAAATCACAAAAACTTTATAAAAAAAACTAGTTTTGCAACTTTAAAGCTAGAGGAGCATATTTTTCTACTCTCCATTACTCATCTTCATTCTTTTAGTCTTGCAAACCCAAGCCGAAGTTCCCTCTTTTCCCACGGTCTCTCTACTTTTTACTAAAAAAAAAAAGAAGAGAACCATAAATAAATATATGGTGACTACAATTTCAATAAGGAGAAGAAGGCTTTATGTAATATCTGCTTACTTTTATGTACAGTTGATTTTTAGTCAAAATCAACTTTGGTTAAGTTAACTCCAATCAAAGTCAACGTATAGACCGGTGACTGTCGGGTCATGATCTGGTGTTGGTTAACTAAGACTGAGTGGTTTGCTGCCTTTTATATTTTCCCTGTGTTTGTTTCCTTAAATGGGAAAGTCAAAGTCAAAATCAAGGCCAAAGTCAACAGTCAATCTTGCCACGTCATCAATTTGATTGGCAGTATGATGACTGAGATTCATATCTTGACTGTGTTTGAGGCATGTTTATTTAAGGAGTAATCTTGTTTTAATGAAAGGGGACCACTTGCAAGACCAAGTTTGAATTTGGTCAAACTTGAGTTAAAAAGTAACTTAGTTTGCATCACCCTCTTGAAATCCTAGTTCCCTCTTTAAAAACCATCTTATGAGTGAAACCCAAGCCCCATAATTCCCTTTGGCTACTGCCCATCATTATAGAGAGAGGGAGAGAAGAGCTTTTTGAGAGAGAAGAAGGAAAAGGGAGGAAAGGAGGTTAGACCTTTAAGCCTTTCAAGAGAAAAATCAAAGGGAACTTCAGGAAACAAGGGGGGAGCTTTGGGCAAGCCACTTTCAGCAGTTAGGAGGTGGATTTTGTCTTACTTTTTCAAGGCTTTAAGTGAGGTTTTAGCTAATTTAAGGTAGGATCCTAACCCTACATATGTTTGTTAATAATTTAGTAGTGTGTTCTTATTATTGTGACTTAGATATACTTTTCTTATGTATTTTTCTTCTTGGATCTACTTTGGTTCACTTGGAAAATGTTGAAATGAGCTACCTTTAACTTAGTTTAAGTGAGTTTTTTTTTAGTTATCCAAAGCCCTAATTTTTCCATTGTGGTAGGGTCCCCTTTCCTTCTTGTATTTTTGGTTGAAAATGTGGGATTTGAGTGAGTTGTAAATCTGGGAGTTGCTGAAAATTTCGTAGACTTTGGTTGGATACTGACTTTCATATATTTGTCTAAAAATCCTGAAATTTTTACTGATTAAACTTGGGTGTCTCATGAACATGTTGGTTTTTGAATTTCTGAAATTGAAATTTTGGTGAGAGAAAAATAAATTTTACAAAAATACTGGTCGGATAGGAATTTTGGGAGGAATCCTGCACCATAACCCATGGCTTTGATGATATTTCAGGACTTCTAATTTTTACTTGTTTTTTGTTCATATTTTTCCCTTTTAATTCATTAATTCGTGGTTATGTTGGTTTTGGAATTTTCCAATTCAGAATTAAGATGAGGGTTTTATAATTTTATAATTTTACTTGTTTTGCTGGAAAATTTTAGAACTTGTGAATTGGTTTGGAGTTGGAAATTTTGATAATTGTTGGGCGGTTATATGATCAGCTTTACATGAAGTTTTAAGCTAGTAAAGCTCAAATCTTTATGCATAATATGGTAGTAGTTTTTAGTAAAGTTGTAACTTATTTATAAGTTGTAATTTCTGAAATTTAGCTATGTGTGAATGCATTACTTTATTTTGAAAGTAGATTGGTACGTACAAACGGTTTTTGGAATTTAAATTTATCTTCTCAAGTTGATATATATATATATATATATATATATATATATATATATATATGTTTAGATGTGTGTATAGTTGTTGATTAGTTGAAGCATGAGAGCAAAATGGTAATTATACTTATGCATGTTTGATATATATATATATATTCTCTTTTCACATGGAAATTGATTACGTTTTATGGCTTTGTACATTAATGGCATGAGAGTGGTGTTTGCCAGTTAAGGCACGAGCATACACATGCATCGCAACCCATCATAAAAGTTTAGTTATATGCAAGAGAAACTATCTTTCTTGTCAATTCATGTTTTAAAAGAAATTATGCATTGTATAGTCATGACCATGCATACGTAGACAGTTAAAATTTATAATGGATGGAGCATATGTGATTGTGTATGTGAATCGTCTAGTAGAGGTCCCACTAACTAGTGAGTAGAGAGATTAGATTTTCGTATATGTGCACATGCGAGCATATTGGTGTATGTGGTGGTTGTAACCCTAGCACTTGCATGATGTGAATGCAAGTGGATCTCCTCCCCACTAACACCGTTTCCTCTAAACAATTAAATGTGTAAGGATTTCCTTGAAAGTATACATGTGTGATGCTTTAGGAAATTAGAGTTGTCGACTGGTAACTAGCTTCAACGTATTTAAAAAGAAAACTTACGCTAAGTGAAAAGTCCTACGTACAAGAGTTTTTAAAAGTCATTACATAGATGATTGCTTTTAAAAGAGAAATGAACAAGAGGTTTTTATAAATGTTGACATTCCTTCAGCATATTGCACTACATCATTACATGCATATTGGGAACCTACTGGGTGTATTTCACTCACTCATGTTTATTTCATGTGTATAGGTACTCCTGAACCTTAGCTTAAGCAGTTTGACAATGACATAGCGGACCAGCGGAGAGTGCCAATAGTACAAACTTGTTCAGTGTTTTATTTCCTTTTGAGTAAAAATTTAGAACTCTCATAAAGATACAGTTGATTTTCTTTACGTTGTTGGTCTTTGTAAAAAACCGTAGTTACTCGGAGGTTAAAAATATTTTAGTTTTGCTATTAATAATAACAGTTTAATTTTATCCTAAAGAGTAAAAAAAAATTTCATTCGGTTTTCCAATTTTGTTTTAAAAGGAAATTTTCTTTTATATTATTTAATTATACTGCCTTTTCGAAACGACATCTCTTTATTGGAGTCTTCGGGCTCGGGTAAAAGGGTATTACAGTTTAAGATGGGGAATAGATGACCAAAGAAGGTACATGTCTTCCAGAATGCTGATCAACACTCTATCAAGTTAAAAGTTGAATTTTATAGGTCTCTCCATTAATACCTGCTTTTCTAACCTTGGAAGCCAACATCCCATAAATATTTAGTCTTCAATTTTGTAAACTCAGCCAAGAGAGATGCAAACTACTACGATGGAGATGGAAGCAAGTAAAAATGGGCATTGTTATAGGAAACAAAAATTCAAAAATAACATAACTTTCTATTACACCCACTCTCACGTTAACAACAACAAAATGGGGAAAAAATGAAAATAAAAAAAAAAAGCTTCAAAATGACATTGTTTTGAAGCTGAAATTGAAAAAAAAAAATAAAACAAAAATCATGGAGAGCGACGAAAACTAGGGGTGACAAACACCAAAAAGGCAAGAACTGTACTACCATCGGCACTTATATATATTATAGATATATTTATATATAGAACTACTATGTTAGGCTATTTAGCTTAGGATAAATGAGTTACAAAAGGAGTAAATTAGTCAATTCATATTCATATGGGATCTAATGAAAAATAAATAGGAAAGATAATGTGGGATCCAAAATTAAAAAAGAAAAGATAATGAATAATGTATGCTTTTACCTTTTTGCCCATAACTTTAACTTCGTAGATATAAGCTATATAGTTCAGGAGAACACTTATATATATAGAGAGAGAGAGAGAAAGAGAGAGAGACATACAATAATTCAATTACCCTTTTGGTATGAAGTAGAGCTAAATACATTTCACAAGTGAACAATATAGTTAATTATTAGATAATTCTTTTTGTCTATGTATTTTATTTTATTTATTTTGAAGTGAGATAGACTAGCAAAAGCAAAGAAAGAAATTGATTAAGATGAATTATCTTTTCTATGTGTTAAATGGTCAATTTGGAATTAATAGCCTAACCAGGCTTGTATGGTACTTTTAGAAAATGAGCCCATACCATCTAGTGGTACGTCTGATATGGTTTGGTTGACCCAAAAATTATAGAGTACAATTTGAATTAATTTATTTATACTAGACTAGCTCATTGGAGGATTTTAAGCCCATTTGTTTTCATAAATTAACCTAAGTTTATGGATTAGTCAATTTGTAAATCTCTTTTATTTGTCAGTATTATTTGGGCCTTAATCCATTTAATAAATTACATTTGGAGTTTATAATGTTACTTGACGTAATTAATATGAGGTCTAAATTCTTGCCAAAAACCCATTTATTTTCCTTGTTTTAGTCCACTAATGTTTGAATAAAAATATTATTATTTGGTCTTTTAAATATAATATTGATATTTTAAATTTAATTCAAGAAAAAAAAATGTCTTTTGTCTTAATAAGTGTTTTAGAGTGCTGTGTAAGCAAAAATTTTCTCTCTAAAATTTTATTTTTTTCAAGAAAAATTAAGTGTCAAGCCTCCTTTTCCTACAGACGTATAACTATTCAGTATTTTTCCTACGGATGGCCAACTGTCCAATACTTTTGCCATTAATATCTAGCTAGCTAGCAGGCCCTCTGTGGAAGCTTCCCAACAAAGTGTGCATTATTTGACGGAGTCAAGGATCTTAGTTGTCACACACTTCCTCTTAACCTACACCATCTCATCACCCACCATATAAAAGGTTTTTTCTCATCTTTCTTTCAATTCATGTTCATGTGTGACTTAATGGAGAACCACACTAAAAAGCTTTACTTGTGGAAGCCAATCTTGTCTCATTCATGTTAAAAAGATTTTTAAGATCTTCTTGGGTATTTGCCTTTAAAGGAAGAGTCTTTAAGCATATAAAAGAAATAAAGGGAGATTCGTCAATAAAAGGAGGATTGCTTTATTTACTAGGGTTTTATGTTATTTTTGGTTAAAAAAGTGCTCTTAATTTTTCATTTTTCCTCAATAAATACCGATTCATGTAGAGTCGAACCGTATTTTTAGCTTTATGTATGAAAAGTTAATTTACAAAATGTTCGTTCTTTGTTTTTTATGGATTTTTTTGTAAAATGGTTTCTTTAGATTTTCATGAAAAGTTTACTTTTTGGAATCTTTTACTTTGGTTTTTTGTATGAATCTTTGTAAAGAAATATTTTATTAGCTTGTTTTCTCAAGAAACCATGATTATGCAATTCTAGATCTTACAGTTGGCTTACAAGTTACTAGTTTAGAAGTCGATGGTTTTTGCTCCTCTAAATCACACTCACTTAGGAGATCTTTTTTCTTATTTATAGACTATATTGTTGATTATGTGTGAAATATTGCTTACTATGTTTTGTAGATGGTAGAAATATAGTGGAATTTTGGCTTTATAGAAAAATATGTTGTTCGTATTCTGTGCTTCTGTTTATAGGTACTCTACAGATTTGTGGAGAGGAAGGGATTTTCTTAAGCAAGAAAGCCATAAATACGCTTGGATAATTAGGTGTAGGATGGACAGAATCATGTGGCTAAGTGTTTTTGTATCAACAGCTTGATGAGTGTTATGGGCCGACTAGGTCGACCATGGGCGTTCTAGTAATTTTTTTAGGGTTAATGATTTTTAATTGATTGTTGAATTTGGATCATTTGTGGCAACTAAGTTATAAAAAATATCTCCCGAAGATTGAGATAAGTCAATTGTGTTGATAGGTAAACTATTTGTACATTGTCTTTATTACGGATTTGGTCAAATCATATGCATAAATAGTGGAATAACGTGTTATTATCAATTAATATTGGCGTGTATAAGAGAGGAGAAACATTTAGCGTGAAGACCTCTTTACTGGCTCAACAAATCTATCTTAGGATTGCTTTTCTATTTTATAGTTTTTGTAGAATTTTGTTATTTTTTCATTTGTAGATGTCAGTTTTGATTTCAACATTTTTTGAAAATCTATTTGACTTTTATAGTTTATGGTATTTCATTGAACCCATTTGACTTTCTACTATCTAGTACAATCGTTTGTTTAGAGTTATATTTTTTCATTAATAAAATTTCCTTTTCTCTAGCATCTATTCAGAGAATACGATACAATTGTATTTTTTTTCAAGCAAACATATTTTTTGGCACGGTCGATTGGACTATTTATTGAAATCAAGATGAATTATTAGTTATAATGGTTTTTATAGCCAAAACAATTCTTATGGCTTATATAGCCAAAGCAGCCAAGATTGTGGCCAGAATTGAAATTTCAACTATGATAGCTGAAATATAGTCCCATAGTATAATCATGCTGATCCAAACAATCAGAGTTTTGGTGATCAGGCCAACCGATCCAATGGAAGGCCAGATTTAGATGAGGTTTGGGTTTGAGGGCATTACCAAACCCACTCAACTAGCCAAAAATATTATGTGTCCATACATCAGAATCAGTTTAAGGAGTATTATGATGTCGATTATTACGGTCATAATTTGTATGTTTCTCCCATCTAAAATCAAGTTTAGGGTGGAGACATGATAATATTGATTCTAACGCCCGAGAATGGAGATACTAGATGTGGAAAAATATTTCTCAAACTTTGGTGGATTATAGTCATAAAATAAATAAAAATGATGAGAATGTACAAAAGATTTGAGAGGAGATTCGAGAGAATATCCAAAAAAGCAATGAGGATCGAGAGAAAAGTCTAGAAGAATTCTAACATTGGCCTGAAAAGTTAAATCAAGCAATTGCAAAGCTTGATATGTATTGGCTAAGTACAAGGCCAACCTATTAGTCGCTAAGGTCGAAGAAAATAATTCAGCTGATAAGCTTCTGTTAGAATTGGAAGATGTTAAATCTGACGTGGCCGATCTTATAGTTGAAACCATTGAAATTTATTAAAATGAGATAGACCCCGACCATGTCGATGGTTTCCATTATGAAAATAACTCCAAAGGGGTTAACAATAATCTTATAGCTAAAATGAATTTGAGATTGAGACGAAAAAAGCCGAATCATGGCCGAGACATAAGCTGAATGTCGAACATTCTAAGAAACTTTTGATCAAGGCTGAAAAGCTTAAACAACTTAAAGAACAGAGGAAAAAGTCTATACGAGATATCAAGTTTCACAATCTCTGACATTGTATTAAGCTTGCATTTCAAGGTTACAAACACTTGAAAAGGAAGTCGAAATTAAAGCTTACGAAAGTTGAAATACTTAGGCCGAAAGCTATAGAGTTCGGCCACACGAACCACATGATTGATAATTAGGCCAAAAATAGCTAGGTGTAGGTTTAGTGTGGCCATAATATTGTTAGGCTGCATTTAGTTGGCTATTAAAAAAATATGTTGAGTTTTAAAAAATGCAAGTTAAGGTTCATTTTACTATTTTATTCTACACAGTAAAATAGGGGACAATGTTTGAACCTGTATTTTTAACTTAGCTTTTGTCCTTGGTCGGCCGAAAGGGTTGGCTATATTTAATTAATGATGAAAAGGTTTAGCTAGGTGGTAAATTGCTTGGTTGCAGGATACATCGTTTGGCTGGTTAATAAATCATCCAGCTAGATGATAATTTGCTTGACTAGACAATAAATCTGTAAGAGAAAGTGAAACCACAAATTAATATAGTTGCGGATTTTAGTAAGGTAGCTAAGAAGATGTGCTCAAACTTTTAATAGGAAGTAAAAGAGTATATGAGCTAATTTAGTAAGAGTATTCAACCACTTCCAGACATCAATTAAAGTATAAAAAATTTCCACGATATTTCATGAAAATTTTGATATTTTTAAAGTATGAAATTATACATGGACCGAAGTAAAAAATGATTATAATTTTTGCAATTTTCATTGAAATTTTTTATTTTTTTGATATTTTTATTAAAATTTCCATGTTAATTCTTTTACAATTTTATCAAAATTTTTATAATTTCTATCGAGATTTTCGAAACATCCGTGAAAATTTCTATAAAAATTTTGAAAATAATCATCAAACTTTTTTTTATATAGATTTTTAAAAATATTATGATTTCTATAAAATATATAATATTTTTAAATATAAAAAATAAAATAATAACAACATGAATATATTTTTTTAAAAATTATAATTATCATATGTTTTCAAATATTATGTATAAGTATTAAATACAACATGAATAATTTTTTTTTCTCAAATTATAATTATTATATTTATATGATTTTAGTCTTTTACATATTAAGTAGAGCATTTTTTTCAAACTATAATTATGATATACATACATATTACATACAAGTACTGAAGTATAAGTGCATCTTTTATTTTTATTTTTTTAAAATTATAATCATTTTTTTATTTTCAAATTGTGTAATAATTATTTTACATCATTGTTACAAAAATATTATTATATGATAAATTCAATACTATTAAATGAAATGTGTAGGGCCATGAATACATTCTAGAACAATAAAACAACTTAAAGGATGATTATAGAAATATAACCGCCCTCTAAGGTGATATAAAAATATTGTTTGTCTTCAATTTGTGTAATAATTGTGCTACATTATTTTTAAGTTATTAAATAATAAAAAACTTATTATTATTTTAATTTATGAACTATTCATCACAATAAATAATACTATTTTTGTTACTGTCAACGAGTGCTATAAGTCTTTTATTTTTAAGAAATATGTTTTATGCTCAATGTTTTTTTTTTAATTTTTGTAGTTAAATTGATAAAGTAGTTAATAAATAAGCATCTCTTAAAATTTCATTAAAAATTTTCATAATTTATTTTGAAGTTTTATTGATTTTGTCAATATTTTCACCAATATTTTTGGTATTTTTTACCTTCGATATTTCTATCGATATAAACATTTTAAACCTTGGTCGCAGACAATTATCTAAAGTTGCAAAGGTTGGGTTTTCTACTAAAGACAACTTGAGTATATCCAAACCAATGAGGATGAACTCCTTAAATATGAAGATGTTCAAGATAATTGAGACTGATGCTGAGAAGATAGAGTTTGCATCATCATTTAAGGTTGAATAGTTGCCTTAAACAATTAATATTTTTTGTGTTTGCATTTAATTATCCTAATTGGTTAGTAAAATATAACAATTCTATTGTGTTTATGTTTTTTTGTTATGTTTTGCTATTGATTATGACATTTTTGTTTATTGTGTGTGAGCTTGATGTAACAAACATTTAGACTGTTGTCACAACTATGTCTTCATTGGTTGTTTATTATTATAACTTAATGGTTGTTTATTATGCAATTGATAGATTATTTTGTTTCATGGTAAAATATTAAATTTAATACAAAAATATTTCATGGTTAAGAAAGTAATTTATGTTGTATTTAATGGTAGACAGTCTGAAATATATTCTTATTGGTCTAAATGTCAAGAACAAGTTAGTGGTTTTAAAAAGAATTTATATCAATCTTATATAACAATTGAAAAGTTGAAATTGCAAATGTAAAATATGTTGAATGGTGTTCAAAAAAACGTCTGGAGTTGTCATCAATGCAAGAAAGTATAAAACCTAGACATACACCCAATGAGTATATTTTGAGGCTACTTCAACAACAAATGTATCAACGACTTTGTATTAAGTTGTACAATTGGAGTTATATTTATAAGTGCATTTATATATTGGTTGTATTAGTATATAATCAAAACCAAAATAATATGACTTACGTACCAATATGATGGATATTTAATAGGATTTATTATTTAATTTGTAATATTTGGTGAATTTATATATATAATGTTATAATGTTGTAGTAATTTTTAAAAAAGTAATTTGTGATATTTAAATAAAATATTATATAACTAAATTTTTAAAAATACATATTATTTATAATTAAAAAAAAAACTTCATTTTGAAATATAAATTTAGTAAAAAAATAGTATAATATAATAATATATACATGACAAAAAATTGTTAATCCAGTTCGGCTTACACCAAATATAAAATAACAAGTCTATAATTTTATCTAAGACTTCACCAAATACATGATTAGACTAATTGTCTTAGTCTTAGTCTTGATGAGACTAATTCCAATTCGAGTTCAGAAATTAGTCATGTCCGATCCTGCGCACCAAATGCAACCTCATAGGCTTGAAAATCAAGAATAGTCATAGTAGTATTTTAATTTGGAAAAGAATGAATATTATGGACTTGTTTACTTTACATATAGCATAATAGCTACCTATGTTTATATGCTATATTAAATTTGTTTTGTGTGAACATGATATATTGGAAAATAGTTATGTTGCATGATTTAAATTTATTCTTAATTAGGACTTAGTGAGTTTGCATGTTAAGTTAGTTTAAATTTGGCATATGAATATTTTCATTGGCATGTGGAAGCATCTTTTGGATACCTTAGTGATTAAGAAAGGTTAACATGTTACTACTATAATAAATTTTATTACATGATAAATTGAATTAAATTAAATTGTGATGAATTCTATGCTTTAGGTTTTTAACCCTTGAATATTAATTGTTTGAAATTTCAATTGATTCTGCTTACTAGATCTAATAGTTTAATTTAATTTTAATTACTTTAAAATTGCAATTTCAAATTCATATTCGATTTAATTTAAAATAAATTTTTAAATAATCCTTGGTACGACAAGCTGTTTTATTATCCACTGTTCAAGTCAATTTTACAATAAGGATCTAACCCATTTTTTCATTTTAAAAAAATTAAATAATTATATCTAACTAACAAACCAATCTTTAAAGATTAGATATTTCATTTAAAAACAATAAATAAAGAAAAGACAAAACTTGAATATTAGATTGGGCACACTTAATGCTGCATTACTAATTTTTCTTCTTCTTCTTTTTTTTTTTTTATATTTTTTTTGTGTAAATGAATGGCACATTATTAATTGCATGAATGAAACCTTCTCTAACCGAAAAACTCTATGTCGAACCAATCTTTAACTAGACCTTTTATAAATAAACAAAACTTTTTTGGTGAATAGAACTTGCATTAAGCACAAAAAGCTCTTAATAAACGGAGATTACACATCTTGGATAGCACTAACCAAGTTTGAATTAATACAATCATAAAAGCAACTAGGGAGACTACCATCATCAAGGTTAGAGTATAAAAAAGAGGTACTGGAATGTAAAGAAAAATTTGCTACTTTATTAGCTAGAGCATTCGAAGACAGTATTTCACTGAAGATTCCATCCATTAGACTTGAAAAAATTCTAACAATTGAGAATAATATATTTAGTCTCCTAACTAGACGGCTCCTCCATGGAATTGATCTATTTAACAGCAGTGGCATCATTCGAGCTCCGATTCAAATTGGTCTAATTCATTTGACTAACATATAAGCAAAACCATTCAATTTCCATCAGCTCTACAGTGTAAGGAAAGTAATAATTGATCACCTTTGGCACTAAGTACATAAGCCTCCCCGAATCATCTCTGACCATACAGGCTAAAGCAACAATTTCATTAACACAGTCAACATTTGTGTTGATCTTTAGCTAGCCTTTTGGGGGTGGGGTCCATTTTTCAAAACCAAATAGTAAAACTTCCTCTTCCATTAAAATCTAAGCTGGATTAAAGATCTCAACAATAGAATTATTTAAGAAATATATAGCTTTTTTGATATCTTTACCATTTGTGTGAGCCTTATAATTTCTAAAAGACCAATTGGCATACCACAAACAAGAAAGAAAGACTTTGACAAAGTCATTCTCTAACCCTATAGGAATAAAACTAGGGGTGGGTCAGTACACATCATCACAACTTTTTGAATACCTGAAACATACCAATTTTCTAACAAGAAACCCAAATTGCTTCCAAAACAATAACACGACTAACAAAACAATTGAAAAACAAATGCCAAGCAGTTTCTTCTTCCATTCCATATAAATTACAGGCTGAATTTCCTTTCCCAATTGTATCTTTAATTAATTACAAAGTAGGCAGAACATTAACTAAAAACCTCCATTAAAAAGTTTGAGCCTCATGGAGTTTGGATTTCATTATTATACCCCAAACTTTTGGAGTTTCAAATCACAAATCAGGGGGCGTGTCATAGCAAGCCTTAACAGAGAAGGTACCTTTTTCATTTTTAATCCAAATAAATTTATCTTGGTAAAATACATCTAACCATTTAATCTGTAAAATTGTCGCTGCTGATTGAGGTTCAAATAGCTTCACAACCGAATGCATATTCCAGTTATTTAAATTCTCATCCTTAAGTTGATCGATTGTTTTCCAACTTTCCAAGCTAATAATTTCCTTAGGTTTTGGAATAAAATCCGTTACTCCAGGAATCCAAAGGTCCTTCCAAATCTTAATACCATTACCAGCGCCTATTTTAAAATGGGCTCCATTGCAAATTACTGTACGAGAGCTTAAATGCTTCTTCAAATAAAAGAAGAATTCTTTTTGATTTTGTGTTAAAAAAAAGACTCTCCTTTCCAAGTACTTTGAATTGAACAGATTAATTTAAAGACTTTCTTCACCAGCAGGAAAACTCCATCCCAATTTGACTAAAAAAATAGAGTTAATGTCTTTAAATTGTCTAAATCCTAAACCACCTAGGCCTCATGGTTTACAAACATCATTCCACCATTTTAAAGACATAACATGATTATTCCCTATATTATTTCCCTACAAGAACCTCATAGCCAAAGAATCTAACTCAATACAAACCTTGTTGGGTACTCAAAAAATCATCATTATATAAGAGGGAATTGCTTGTATTACTATCTTGATCAGAGTTACCTTCTCTGCCTGAGATAGCAACCTATTTTGTCAGCTATACAATCTTTTTTGAACCTTTAAGCCTCCTAAATTCTTTTGTTTTCAATCTTCCAAGGACTAAGCATTTCCAAGGTAAATAGTTGTTAATTCTTTCACTTGAAAACCAAAGATAAACTTAATCCTTTATTTAATAGTTCTCTTTGTGTTTTTTAAGAATAAGATCTGAGATTTTTCAATGTTTGTTTCTTGACCAGACACTTACAGTACTTTTGAAAACAATTGAGAACAATTTTTACTTCCTCCTCATTGCTCTCATCCCAATCATCAAATCAATCGCATACATTTAATTCTATAAATTATATCATTCATCTCCTCCTTTATTAACAATCTAGAAAGGACTCAAAACATAGAATAAACAAATACGGAGACAAGGGATCCTCTTATCTTAACTCTTTTCCTAGAATAATTCTCCCCAAAACACTATCATTCAACAAAATGGAGTAATTAACCATGGCTACACAACTCATAATCATAGATTCGAATCTCTATAAAAAAAAACCCTATACTTTTAATGCCTTGTCAATAAACCCTTACTCCAACTTATCGTAGGATTTTTTTAAGTTAATTTTTAAAAGCGTCAAACCTTATTTGCCATGATGTGTTTTAATTGTATAAATCACCTCTTGTGCCACTACTGGGTTTTAAGCTATCCATTTTCCATGAACAAAAGCGCCTTGCTAAGGCGATATAATTTTCTCTACTACTCTGCCAAGTCTTTGATTCAGGATTTTTGAAATCACTTTATGAGAGAAGTTGCAGAGGCTTATAGATCTATAATGATTAAAAATGGTTGCTTGATTTGTTTTGGGAATTAAAATAATAAAAGTTCTGTTAATTGAGCCATGAAATTGGTAAGTCTGAAACTTTCCTGAACATACTTGACAATCTTCTCCTAAATAGTTTTTCAATACGTATGATAAAAAATCCCTGGATATCAATCCGGTCGTGGAGACTTTAAAGGATGAAACATCCAGATACAATTGTTTATTTCCTCAGCTATTGGGATTCTTAATAACTTAATATTTTCTTCGTCACTGATATAAGATGATCCCACCCCCTCCAAATTATTAATAATTCAGGGGTAAGAGGAACTAAATAGCTTAGTAAAATTATCTACAAAATGATTTTCAATTTCCTCTCTTGTGAAAAGCTAGGATTTCCCTTCCTTAATTATCAAAATGTGATTCCTTCTTTTTCATTATAAAGTACTTTGAAAGTAAAAACTTTGAGTTTCGATCTCCTTCTAGCAACCATAATTCAAGAGATTTTTGTCCGTAAATCAATTCCAGCGGGGCTCTCTGAACCCTAAGAGTTTCTTCAATAGTCTTCTGCCTTCTATTCTGAGTGTCCTCCCTTTTCTGTATTGTTTCTAACTCTTCTTCAAGTTGGGCAATCCGAGTATGAACTAATCTAAAATGGTCTCTATTCCATTTTTTTAACGTTGTTGTAGTAATTTTAAGCTTTTCACTAATTTATGACATTCCATACCCACATTTCTGGTACTCTTCCAACCCTTTCTCACAGCTAGATGACTAGAGCTAGCAGTGGTCAAAGCTTGAAATAATTGAAAAGGGCATTGAGATATCTCAATTTCTTCATTATTGTGATGAGAATCGAGCAATGGTCAGACAATTCCATTGGTAAATTACGAACTGTAACTTTAGGATTCATCAATAGCCATTCATTATTTGCCATGACCCTGTCTAAATGCTCATTGATGCAAAAAATTTTGGTTTGCCTATTCTCCCAAATAAAATGACATCCATATTTTTCAAAATCAATACCTTCAACCTTTTGCAAAAAAAGCTTCAAAAATAGCTTCTTCTTCCAAATACTTCTACCACCCTGTTTTTTTTATTCATGAATAATTTCATTAAGATTACCAAATATTAACTAGGAATTATATTTAAAAAGGATATAACTCTCAAGTTTTTTCTAGAACTCCATCTTTTTAGACAAGTAAAGGGTGTGCCATGCCACCCTATTAACCTTCAGTTTCCTTGACCGCTTTCACTTTTAATCACTTTCTCAATCATACGATCATTTTTACAATCACATTCCAAATTAAGTTCATCATTCCACAACATAGCAAAATCTCCAGTAGTACCTCTGGCTTCCATAATTTTTGAATTACCAAAACCAAATTTCCTATTTATGGACTCCACTTTGCTTTTTTGAGACTTGGTTTCCATAAGGAATAAACAATTAAGATTATATTTATGCACCATTCTCTTCAACAGATCCAAAACCTTAGAATTTCCAAGGACTCGACAATTCCAAGATAAGATCTCAAAAAAATCAAGAGGAATATGAGTAGGCTAGCCTCCGCGGCCTATTAAAAATTCCTCTTTTCTTCGGTGTTGCTACCACTTGCTTCTTGTCTAGTTAAATTGCCTCCTTCCATAGTGTTTGATTCACAATTTCTCCAAAACCTTCAGCCAGCTTCTCTAAATCCATATCTATTAGTGTTCTTATCCTCTCTTGAGCTTAAAGGATCCTGGAAATCATGTATCGGATGGCTAATGATATTATCACCATCCAAAGTGTTGCTGTTACAAAGAGTAATTGTTTGAAAAGCATTATTTAGTACTGACTCATTCAACGAGTGATTCTTATTGATTAGATTAAGGTTCTCGACACTCGGGTCTTATCTTGGCGAAGAGGAGTTTATAGATAACCTATTCTTAGCATCCCGCTACCAAGACCATATTTTTTTGTTCTTTCTTCTAACTACCAAAATATCTGTCATTCTATTGTTGAAATTTATGGGTATAGTGTTATCCAGAATCAATTGAGGTCCCTCAACCACAACCCTGAAAGAGTCTTCAGCATCTGGGATTTTCCATCTAATGAGATTGTCACTCTCTCCCACTAAAGTTTTTACTTGGCGCTACTTCAGAAGGGGGATTCTAGATTCATCTGTGGAGGTCTATAACTAGAGCAAAGGGTTCTGAATAATTGGTCTGATCGGATTCCTTCTGTCGGCCTAACTCTACCAGTGCTAGCCCAAGTCAGTCTAATATCTCACTATCCACTAACTTAATCTAATTTATCAACTGTTATCTTTGAAGGCCTTTAGACAAAGCTAAACCACTTAAAAAATCTAAAGCCCATTTAGATAGAAGTCTAGCATCAAAATTAGGATCGCGAAGTTGGTTAACTACTGCTTGTTGAAAGATTTCTTCTCTTACCACAAGTTGTCATTTTAAAGTAAACGACAAAGCCTATAGTAGAGGGTTCATCTCTACAACATTGCTAAACCTCTTAAAGTTATCATCTTTTCAATTTGATCCCATTGGGATAGGTGATTCAAGGCCATTTCCTTTCTGATGAATAACAGCAAGACTACTAGCTTGTATCTCAGGTTGCTCAACTGTGTTGTTATTAGAAGAGGAAATCTCGATTTTCACTCTCTACTTTTCTTTTTTTATTCCCGTTTTCAAGTTCAAAAATTCTAATAAGCTTGAAATCATCATCGGCGGTTGAAGGAACACTAGTGAACTTTCCACCTCTGCTCTAATCCACAGCCTGTAGACCTTAGCTATCACTCCATGACTATTTTGAACAGTGGCTGGTTTAGAAAATGAGCATCTCCCTGAAATATGACTCAAATTTCCACAAACATAGCAAAAATCATATAGCCTTTCAAATTTAAATTAAATCCAAATATCATCTCCATTAGACTTTGTGTGAAAAAAACCCAGAGGAATAAGATCTACAACTTCTATGTCCACTCTGAACTTTAACATCCTCGATGTTACTACCAATCTTGGCACTGTATTTTCATTAACCATCCCTATCTGATTGCCAATTTGTCGAGCATTGGCTTTATTAAGAATGGAAAGAGGAAGGTTGTGAATCTGGACGAAGAAAGTGGTGGTATCAAAAGTGACCTCTGTTAAGGGTAAATCTACATTTCATTAATTAAGAATCAAATGAGCTCCATCCAAAAACCATGACCTTTCTCTGTAAATTCTATCTCTATCTTTTTTATCTTTAAAGGTGAACTTGAAAACATTATTAGAAATGTCTTCAATATGCAAGTATGAACTCAGCTTCCATACCCTTTTGATAGAGCGTATTGTCAGAAAAACCCTAGTGGACGTAATTTTGCCAAGAGGATTAAATCAGTTATGACAATAGCATTCTCAACATTTGACTCTAGTAACAACTCCCTTAAAGACTTTTGAATTTCCCCTAGTCTTCCATGTGAATAGTTAATTTCTAGAGGAAGGAATCTATAAGAAGGAGGGAAACCGGGTAAGGAAATGAAAATACTTAGGAAAAAGTAAATCAAATGGCAAGCTCAATGATTTTTATGAAGATTGAACTCCATGGGAGCACTTTAAAACCACCATGTTTAGAGGGCAAATTACTAAGTAAAAAGATTTGCAACTGAAAAATGTGTGAATGCCTTCCTCTTGTCCAATTTGGTGATCATGGCATCGGACTATCTAATCTTGGTACTGGCTTTGATGGAGAACATTGTTGTGGTCTACAGGAACTTGTTATACTTGGTTTTGTACCTACGTACTACAAATATGATTTATAAATAAACAAAACTTGAAGATTTTTAAAATGGGCTGGCTTTATGTATCTACCTGCTCGTTAGGCAATTGTGATGTTGTCTATGCCAGGTGTGGTTTTGGTCAGTTTAGGTAATGAACAACCAAGCTTGTAAGTCCAATCCATGTGTATTATAAACAAATAGGGGTGTTTTTAGGTGTTATATCAGATCCAATATCTTTTAAATTTTTTTAATGAATAATAAATATTTTGTTCTAAATAATTGAAAATGCCCCTTAAGAATAGTAAATATTTTTGTTCAAAATTATGGATAAATTTCAGCATATCGAATCAATTCATTATATGCTGAAATAATTCGTCATTAATTCGTAGATGCCATGCCAAATTTAAAATTATATATTTATTTTTTCCTATAACAAATAAAAATTATCTTTGGAAAAATAATTTTGAAATAAATATTTATCTATGTACTGTAAGAAGATAAATACTAATATAAGATAAGAACTATTTCTTATCTTAAATCAATTCATCACACCCTAACTAAAAATTACTATTTTTTTTCTATTTTACCTTTTTCGAAAATTTGTCTCTTTGTCAATGATGAATTACTTTGTCATGCAACGAATCAATTTGTCAAATATTTTGTCATTGATGAAACATTTGACAAATTAATTCGATAGATGACGAACCAATTTGATAAATTTTTGAAAACTAAACAAAAATTATTTTTTACAATAAAAATTTATCCATGCAAGAAGATAAATAAGATAAAAATAATAATCTTATCTATTATCATGAGTATGCTTTAAGTAAAAAAACAAAAGAAAAAAGGAAAAAAAATAGATATATATGTTTGAGTTTTTTAATATTTGGGTGAATTTTTAATTTAATAAATATCATATTAATGAACAAAGGAGAGAAAAAAAAGAGGAGAGGATAATAAAGGAGTAGAGAACGACGAAGAAGATGTAAAGTCGGGTTTTTATGATTTTTTTACCATAAAAATTGGCTATAATTTTACTAACTGTTAGATAAAAGAAGCCAAATGTATGTGGATATGATATTAAAAACTTCAATAAATTTCATACATAAGTTATCGACGTCAACAGGGGTCCATAGCTCAGTGGTAGAGCATTTGACTGCAGATCAAGAGGTCATCGGTTCGAACCCGGTTGGGCCCTTGAACATATATAAATATTGATATGCACTTTTTAATTTTATATCTGTTTTTCTTTTCTTTCCATTTTTTTTTCATCGCGTTAAACAATTTTATGCACAGCTGTCCTATTATTAATTACCGGGGTGCACAGCTGTCCTATCATTAGTGACCGGGGTGCACAGCTATTTCACTAATGTTTAATTTTTCAAAAGTATATTTTTGTTTTTGGGGTGCAATAATTAATTCCTGAGTATTTTGTTTGCCGAAATGCACGTATGCATATGAAAAGTATATGTTAATATGTGCTGACAAATACCAAAAAAAAAAAAGCAAACAGAAAAAGAAGTAGAAGAAGACAAACAATGATAATATTAATATTATTGATTGATATCCATCTTAATAACTATTTTAAAAACAATTATTGTTTTATCCGTGGAACTTATGAATTAACTAAATATTTAACATTAGTCATAAGTTGATATAAAAAATATGCATAAACCAATAATAATGTCATGCTGGCTATCCATCTTAATAACTATTTTAAAAACAATTCCTGTTTTATCCGTGGAACTTATGAATTAACTAAATATTTAACATTAGTCATAAGTTGATATAAAAAATATCGATAAACCAATAATAATGTCATGCTGGGTATCAGGGGATCTCCTCCATAAAAGTTATATTATAATAAAGGAATTGGACAAATATGGTTGAATAATATGAAAGATAAGCAAAGAAACTTTTGGCGACGCCCGGGTTCGAACCGGAGACCTTCAGTGTGTTAGACTGACGTCATAACCAACTACACCACGACACCAAATGCATAGGTTAAGTAAATTTAATATATATATTAAAATACACAAAAGGAACCAATAAAACCACACCGTGTGAAAGGATTAGCTGTCTCTGATACTCTCGTACCCACACACAGCCCCTTCTTCTCCTTGCAGAGAAACCCTAATTTGTTCAATCTCTCTCTCTCTACCACCAAAGATGTCAGACCCTCTGAGTATGTCTCTCGACGATCTCATAAAGAACAACAAGAAGTCCGGATCCGGAGGTAATACCAGAGGCCGGGGCAGAGCCACTGGTCCCGGACCCGCCCGCCGCCTTCCCAACCGCCTAGCCAACCGTACAACTCCTTATTCCGCCGCTAAGGTAATTCTAGATCTTTTCCTTTCAAGATCTGATTTTGTTGGCTTTAATTCTTCTTCTACCTCTTCGATGCTTCAAATCTCTGATTCAAATATAATTTTCGTTTGGTAATTGAATTAATTTGTAATTTTGCCTTCTTTTTTGTCCTTTTGAAATTATTTGGTATTAGGCACCGGAGACCGCTTGGCAGCACGATTTGTATATGGATCCGGGGACGGCTTTTGCTGCACAAGCTGGACGAGCATCAGCTATTGAAACCGGGACAAAGCTCTACATATCTAATTTAGAATATGGCGTTTCAAACGAGGATATTAAGGTACTTTTGTCTCATATATCTATGTTGCTATATAAAGGTCAAATTTTTCTGCTTAATCTAATTCTATTGCCTGCTTAAGATTTTAACCAGCAGTAGCTTTTTGGTTTCTTACTTGGTTCTGTTGTTGTTTTGGTTTTTTTGATGGATGTAATTTTTCATTTTAAGCGTGTTCTGTATATATACTTGTAAAGAATGTGAGGGTTGTATTCTATGCTTGTTTGTTTTAAGGAAATTAACAATTTTGAATATGGCTTGTTACTATGGGGTTTTCCAATGATTTTACGTGAGGTTTTGTACTGATTTTGCTTGGTCTTAGTCATTTACTGTCTTTTTTTTTTTTCCCTCTGGAAAATCTGTTAGGGAATCCTAGTGCCACACTTGATATGCATGGTTGAAACTTAAATTTGTTGAATAGACATATTAAAGAAGTTGATTCAATTTGGATTGAAGTTCTTAGCATACTTGTTTTAATATGTATATGGAGAAAAGCTTGATTTAGTTCATAGATCTAGTATTTATTTTTCTTTTGTTTCGTAAGTGGGT
Source organism: Rhamnella rubrinervis (assembly GCA_007844105.2). Classification (NCBI taxonomy): domain Eukaryota; kingdom Viridiplantae; phylum Streptophyta; class Magnoliopsida; order Rosales; family Rhamnaceae; genus Rhamnella; species Rhamnella rubrinervis. The sequence continues at coordinate 23,023,957 of CM017578.2, forward strand.
GGAGCAAACTACAACATTTTGTCTTTTTGGTTTTTCCTAAAATGGGTTTAATCTTGTTTAGGAATTGTTTTCTGAAGTTGGTGACCTGAAACGCTATGCAATCCATTACGATCGCAGTGGGAGATCGAAGGTATCTTGTTGAGTACAGCATAAACTGCTCCTTCTGATGAATTTTTCTGTCCTGCTGTAGTTTAGAAAAAAAACTCTTTTTCTTAGGGAACGGCGGAAGTGGTCTTTACACGGAAATCTGATGCACTGGCAGCAGTCAAGAGATACAACAATGTTCAACTTGATGGAAAACCAATGAAGATAGAGATTGTGGGAACAAACATTGCAACACCTGCTGTGTCTCTTCCAGTTACTAATGGTTCTTTTGGAAATTCAAATGGATTTTCAAGGGGGTAAGATTTGTTCTTTAATTTTTAACTTAGGTTTTATCTTATTTAGTTATCTTTTTGATACATACGGTTTTTGGAGTTAACATTTCAACTTCTGGTGAACATGTACAAATCATTTTGACTTCCTACTAAGATGTTAAATTTTCTTTATGCTACCAATTTTAGTGATCACAAATATCCTTATAAATGCTTTTCCTTGTGAGGAATTTTCATTCTCTAAAATCTGAGAGGTGGATTATTCTGAATCACTTGAATGGAAGAAAAATTCCTTTTGGAAGGTGAAAATAAGAAGGGGCGAAGTATAAGTTACATAGGATATATGTACACACTCCTAGAATAAAGCTAGTGTTTAAAGTATCTTAACTGAATAACTATGGAAGAAAAGGAAAATCATTTGATGGTAAAACTCAATAATAGGGAGAGCTGATAGTGTCTTGGAGAATTTGGCTTACATGTATTTTGGCTGTTTTTTGATAAGCCTCTTTGCTGGTAATGGATGATTTGTGGTCTGATTTTTTTGTTTATTATTAACTGTGTATGACCACATATTTGATCTCTACTTCCCTTTTAATACTTTGTGATGGCAAATAATATGGTAGTGCTTGTGGGTTTGTTGTTAGTTCTTAACTGGAACTGATGCTCCATTTTGTCTGCCTCATTACAGACAATTAATAATAGAAGTATGCTGCATTATTTCTCAATATGCGGGCAATGGATATTATTGTATTATGTCACTTGAAGTACTAGGGTGTGTAGCCAGTGCGTTTTGTGAATGTCAAAAGTCAAAACAGGCACATGATGTCAAAGAATTCAAAACTGATTTGTGATATGTCTAGATATGTTTCATTGGTTGGATGAGGCATGACATCTGTTTTCTTTTGCTTGCTACAGTAATAGGTTATATAATATTCCTGATTATTTATTCTTGGTGGTTATTGAGCAGTGGACAAGGTAGAGGTGGTGCATTCGGACGGACACGCGGTGGCAATAGCGGTGGTCGTGGACGGGGAAGAGGAGGCCGGGGACGGGGAAGAGGAGGCCGGGGTGAAAAGGTATCTGCTGATGATCTTGATGCTGATTTGGAGAAGTATCATGCGGAAGCAATGCAAGAAAATTGAAATCTGTTCTTGTATTTTATTGATTGGCTTTTATGTTCGTTAGTACTTTTGGTGATTTGAGGACCCCATCTTATGTATCTCTATCAAATCCTCCTCTTGAGAGTGAAAAAAAGGGAGAAATTACGTGTAGGAATAACTGTTAGAATCTTGTTTTATTAAGTTTGGGCAACGATTGTGGATTGTACCTTTTAAACACTTGGGTATGAAATATGTGGGTTACTAGACTGTCGTCGACGTCGGTACGTAATCTGCAGCACACTTTTGGTTTTGTTAACTTTTAACACTTGGTTATTGGGAGCGGGAACTACCTCTGTGTTTCTCCATATGCAAAGAAAAGATTGATTCTGCAAGGTGTGAAAGGGACTTGAGCCTTGAACACAAAAACTGGAGGAACTTCACTGAGGTAGCTTTCTTTTGTTTTCCCCTTTGAACTCTATTAATTATTTTAAAGTTATTGCTGTTGTGTTTTGCTGTGCTGGCAGTTGATTTTGCTCAAAAAACCCGATTATGGTAGCGCTCTGGTGAATGGATATATTTTTAGTTGTTAATAGTCAAAATCATTAAGAATTCAGCTGTAGTTACACGTGGGGTAGGGAGATGGTGTGATTCCACCAGGTTCGATATGTTTAGTATCGAATTTTGTATTTGTAATCTCTGTTTTTACAGCTTACAGTGGTTGCAATTTGCTAAGACGATAGAGAAGGAAACCCCTTTACAATTGCTCTGGCTTCGGCCATCTATAGGATGAATGGTGCTTTGGGCTGTGTTGAAAAATTGTATGTCTTACTGCTCTATTAAGATGTAATTTTTGTATATTGTTTACACATTATTAATTCGTTGGTAGTCTGAAGAGAGTTGTACGAGCGTTCCAACAACACGGGTTTGAGACCTCAGATTCCGTGTTCTTTAAAATCCAGATTTTTGAACAATAAAGAGCTGAATTTGTGTATGGTTTATAATCTCCGACCCTTAATTTTATTTACAAATAATTAAGCCTATTAAGTTAGGAAGTTAGTGAGCCCTTGCGTCATGAGCATGCGGCAAGCAAAGATATTAGAGCGCGCGACATTTAGATAAAAAAAAAAAATAGAAGTAGGTGAAAAAAAGGTTGAGATTCAATACAACATTGATGTTTTGAGGGTAAAAAGGGCTCGTGTATGACCCACCAAAGGCTAAATTTTAACTTCACAGGGTAATTCTACGAGTTACAGCTTCCTCGGCCTTGTCAGCTTTACCCAACGGGAAAAGATTAACTCGAACAGAGAATACAATATTGTCTTTATGCAACAGATTAGGAAATTCCAACAAGAAGAGGGCCAATACCATGGATATAGCAACCTGAAAAACAGGCTTATAAGATGCCTAGGGTATCGCCCAACCTGTACAACAAAGATTAACGTCACGGTGTCAGATGCCCACTCATAATTGAAACTGCAGAGTTTAAACGTGCTAGTTATGGTTATGCCGACAGCTGATAAGTGCGATACTATGTCCATCCTTGTCTAAAACGTTTGCGATGAAAAACGAAAATGGAGCTGCACTTACTGGGAATAGAAAATCTAATGCATCCCAGGCAGCATGTCGAACCGCTCTTGTTGGATACATTGGACCACCAGGAGAAGTGAAACTGTACAAACAAGTCTTTAACCTTGTACTTGTGGCCATTCTCAGTTCCATACCTGTGAAAGATAATAAGCATAATTATCCGCCAAAATTGCTCTAGAACTTATTCATACATCTGCTTCAAATCTCAGAGGACACAAAATAAGATATTACCCTGGAGAACTTTTATCTGTGACAGGTAATACAATAGTACTGGTTCCACCTTCAGTTTTTGAAGCTGAAGAAATAAAAATATATAATAAAATATGCAAACATGTGCATATCTTCTTTCAAATGGTGCAGAAGAAAAATAATAGGTGTAAAATAAAAATCAACAATATACACCTTGAAGACAGAAAGTGAAGATTACCTGGTCTGTAAGTTCAATAACAAAAACATCTGCCGGACCACCAACAAAAAATGCATTTGTAAAAGCAGGAAATTGCTTTAAGAAGCCTTCAAGTTTGTCAGCTGCAGGAAACAGCATATTATATAAGAATAAGCAGGTAGTTGGTCAAGTATGAAGTTGTTTAATCACAAAGCCTACCTGAGTTATAAAACAATATAAACCTGGAAAGTAAAAGATACAGATCCCGCTGAGCCTGAGAATCAATGAACAAACCTGTAAGTTAAATTTTACATTTATTCTGATAGAATAGAAATTAAGTCAGCACTAAGTATAATGGATCTCAGCATGTAAAATATAACATAGGACAGCTTCAATGCCTGACCTGCACAGGTATTTTATTTAACCTTGCTGGCACCAACACCACTTCCTCAAGAAGATACTGTATGCAAGCCAAAGTAAAAGAGAACAGAAAAATGTATGAGACTTTATACAACTAAAACATGACTCAAAATTTTCATCCTTGAAGAAATCTTACACTAAAGAGGGTTTGAAAACGCCTGGTATTTGTTTGGATGTCAATCCTATAAATAAGCGTAAGATAAAAAGTGATTATTCATTAAGATAGGGCTGTAAAATATAAGAAAAAAAATGTGCAACAATAAAGAAGAATCCAGCACGGTTACTCCAAAGAAATATAACAAAGTAAAAGAAATACTCATGGAAAGTACCAAATTCAATTACCACTGATTCAGTTTCCAACAATTCCATTCTTATTATGGCTGCAATGATTAGGTAATGACACTGTGCTAAAAGGGTAAACCCGTAAAACAGTGAAGGTATGAATACTACTTTACTATCATTTTCTCAAGGTTAAGAGGCCGGGTATCATATAAAGATGGACCATTATGGTTTACAGGTTAGAAAGGAGTGGAAGGGATACTGTTGGACAACCACAGCAGAAAAAAGCCAATGAATCATCCCTTAACATCAAAGCAAAAAACTTTAATATATATTATTGAACATCATACGTTATAAAATTTGTCCGGCCCTCATAATACGTCCTAAATATTGCACAATGTAACAGCCTACAGTTCTCTCAAATGAACAATGAAACCAATTTGTAATTGTCTAAATGTACATGACTAACAGAAGGCATTACAGATTCAGCGGCCATTGAAAAAGATTTTTTCAATACAGCATAAAGGCCATTCATAACCAGCTTTGTAATAGACAACCAATCACCAATAACACAGGCAGATTCTCATATTCATACCAGAAAACATTTGTAGCTCCTTGAACAAGAGCTGATGAGTATCGGAGGAGTATTTCTGAGTTGTCAACTTCAACTTCAAATAGCTGCCAAGAAAAAATGAAAGGCATACTGCTCATGTAACATCCAAAAATTTGAAACTACAATTGGTTTAGAATTATATGTAAATATTGCATATCATATCATACTCAAAAGCAGTGGTTTTTGCAAGTTAAACCATATTTCTGTCTTTTTGGTATATATAGCAAAGGTAATGTGACGAGCATACACCCAGAGGGAACCTTTATCCAGTAATTAACTTGCTTATAAGTCGAGGAGACAAACATGAGAGAGACAACCACTTGAAGAAATCAATCTTTATTAAGAAAAACATTGGCACTTGAAGCAATATCAAAACCTACTTGCAATCTCACATACCCATTTGTGAAACAAGAGAGCAAAAATATGAGATGCAAATGATTGGCTCCAAAGTTGAACAATCAAATCAAGGATCGCCTTTCCACTCTCCGGCACCCCAACATAATAATCAGCTAGCACATCATAAAAACACAGTTGACCATCTCGCCCATCATCTGCAGGAGAAATTGTGTCTTCTTCCCTGCTGAGAATTATATCTGTTTTCAATTATAATGCCAAAAATGAGAACACTGTTCATAAAAGTCTTTTTAAAAAACACCAAACACTGGACATTGACAGTTGAAACTCATTTGTTCATTCATTTCAAGAATCAAGTTTTATGAGTTGTGAAGAACCATTCACCAACTAAAAATCTAATGAAATGAGGAAAGTAACTAAAAATCCTAATTAAACTAAACAATAATTCCAATAATATTCCTAATATTCTTGTTCTTTTCTCTATTTTCCTTATTTTCCATCATTATCCCATTGAAATATCACCAAAAGACACATAATCAACAAATGTTTAAATTAAGAATGCAATTTTCATAATATTGCCTCACCTTTGGCCCGGTCATCCACCTCTAAAGCTATGTCAGCAAACAACTCTTGCAACAAGTTGCGCCTTTGTGATGGAGAACCTAGTGCCTGCAGAAAATGGAACGACCATACAAAAATCAGTAAATCACTTTGTGAGAAACTTAAGGCATTGTTTGGTTAGAAATTAATAATTTCAATATTAAAACCATCAATTCACATGTTACCGAATCAGGAAACTCGATAATTACATGCACAGATTTCTTATAACAGATCTTCCAATAAGATTTGCCGAGAAATTCAAGCGAAACGGTAAAAAAAAAATCACTTAAAGTTTAACCTTACCAAATAATAAGAAAACTCAAAGCAATATTCAAATTCCTTGATAACAATATTTTCCTATATCTAACAGTAATCAAACAGAAATTTATGAGGAAAAAAACGAACCCTCTGAAGCTTTTTCTGGATTTCTTGAGTGAGAGCGCTCAAATAGGCAGAGCTTCGAGGAGTGGAGGAAGCTCTTGGCATTGTATAGCATCACAAAGGAGCAGATATCCGAGAATCCGAAAACCGATTCCGATCCAAACACGCCCTTACCATATAAAACGGAAATGGCTGCTCTTCTTCTTCCACAAGCTTCTCCGGACACGACTACGAGAAAATCAGTGCGCGCTAGATTCTCTGGTTGTTTTGGTCTTTAACGACAAAATGAAGAATATTAAAAAAAAATTTATAAAAAAAAAAAAAGTGAAATGGAATGAGAAAGCTTCGTCAATATGGCGATCTGGCGTCGCACGGAAGCAACACCGAGGAGCCGGAGACAGCCTTTGGTGGTGGAACAGTGAACGTCATTCTACACGTGTTCATTTCTTTTTTATCATTTCTTTTTTATTTTCCTTTTTAATTCGGATAATTTAACTTGGGACGTGATTTAGTCACGTGCTGTTGATGGAGTTGGCTCACTGCTGAGATACCATTGGACCACGTAGTAAGAGTTTGTTACCGCTTGATTGCAGCAGTTATTTGTAAATTTATTTTGGTAAAAAAGAGGTAACGTATATATGAGCTACTTATTATAGTATTAAAATCTTATTTATTGATGGGGACCTTAACCTATTTTATCATAAATACTGACTTTGCTTAAACAGTAGGTAATTTGTCATTGTTAAAAGTTATACGTAACAAACAACAATGATTCAAAATTATGGAAAATGAAATGTACTAAATTTAATGCATCATCTTTAATAAATTTTCTATTTTGTTGTACTTTCATGTCCACTTTCTAGATCAAATCTTATAAGTAAAGGTCTTTACATTTAAAATTTTATACATTTGGTCTAATCTCATATAATTAAATGATTAACTCATGTGAAATTTATTGAAAATGTGAATATGTTATTTTAAATTTTTACAAATTACGAAGTTAGAATAATAATAGATCATATTATTTTGATAATTTTGATGATGCGACGATTCTTGTATTGAGTTTTTTTTTTTTTTATAATAAAATTTATTAACTAATATATTTACAAAAAGAAAAAAAAAATTAATTGGGTTCTTACTCTACACACGCAATAGAAAACGTAATAGTCAATGTTACTCTTATATATTAAATGTTACTCTTATGTGTGTTGAGGCTTTTAATTAAGAAAAACTAATAAATTGAAAGTAAATTTCAACGTACTTTGCTAAAGCATTTGTCTTACTAGTTAATCTATGAAATGCTTTCAGCCAGCTCAATAACCAGAACAAATCATTTATGTAAGATCATATCCTCACTCTGACACGTAATTCATAAATATAAATTGATAACTATTTGACTTTGCATGTGTGAACAAATTTACAAATCAGAAATTTACTAAAACAGATAATAAAATATGAGTTCGCGGTGTAAATAGGAAGATGCACCACTAACATGTGTAAGACACAATGGTGATATTGACTTGCATTTTTGGGTGCCTCAACATAGAATAGTGTCATTCGTATGACATGTGAGAATCAATTTTTGTAGTTAAGAACATGGGTACTGCTTACTCTTTGGGGTTGACACAACTAAAAAAAATTTGGGAAGTATTTAATGATTCCTACTTCATATCTCGCAAAAGGAGTCCACATTTCTCCATTAGAAAATGTAGGGCAATCGTTGGCGGCTTGGCTAAACTCTTGTATGTCTAGCTCATATACCAAACACACACCACATGCTCCAAATTCCTTGTTTCTGTACACTTGATCATTGTCATCATCATTAGAAGACCATTTCATTTTAAATGTAAACTCAATATTCCAACTACAAATGTTTTGCCACTCTGTATTGAAGTATTTATCATGACCCAGAGGTGATTAAAGATGAGTCTGTTGTTCCTTGTTGGACATTCCACAAGCTCAAATTCGCAATCTTATTCATTGATTTTTATATTACAATACAAAGTTGAGTGGACATCGACCGCACATACTGACAAAGAGAAACCTAACCAATTTTTATTGCACCAATCTGGATGTAGTTTTAAGCTTACTGAGTGCTCCAAACTTCGATGAGTGAACCACACTGGAATTTCTAATCCAAGAAGAACAAATCTTTCGCTTGGATTCTGTAACATTGAAGAACCATTATGCTAATTTAATACTTTAAGCTTTAATATAAAGACACACAAACTAACAAAAGCAGGTGAGAGATGCCTGAAAGTATCTCCCGGTGATGCAAGTGTTGCCCTCTTGCTACCTTGCCTGTTTACCAAATCAAAACAATCTACACAAATTGTAGAATAACTTAGGTTGCATTGGCTTAGCGGATCAAGAAATGTGTCCAATGATTTACAATATGCAGTTGTTACCATTTGTAGGGTAGGTGGAAGCTTCGACCCCAACGCTTTTAGATTTTCACAGCAACTCAAATCAAAATTCTTAAGTCTGGATAATCTATTGATACTAGCAAGCAGGCAAGAAAAACGGTTACTGCCGAGGTTTAGATCTTCTAAAGAAACTAAGCAACCGAAATCTCGAGGAAATGCTGCATCCAGGAGATTACATTCACTTAGATCCAATTATTCAAAGAACAAAGGCTAGTTGAGGAAAGATCCTTGTCAACAATTAAATAGACAATGCATTTCCAACTTTGCGATCCTAAAATTCCTCCTCCACCGGAGGATAGCATCTTGAGGTTTCTTAGACCTACAATGATAGATGTTAGGTCTCTTAGTGTTAGATCAGTGTATCTCATATGAAGCTCCTCCAAACTATTTAAGCACCTAAAGTCCTTCAATAAATTTCCAAGGACAATACAACCCTCAAGTAGAAGAACATTAAGAGATGTCATTGAAAGATCACGTACACAAAGACAACGGAAGCAATGAGATATATATGCTATGTAAATCATAAAACTGAACACTAAAAATTCAAGATTACCTTTTTTATTTGCAGATCTTCAAACTCTTAGATTTGCAAATCTTCAAGCTGCTCTTCCAACTCGATAATCAACACTATAAATCTGCAACAACACCTCCTAATTTTCAATCTGAGTCGTCTGATCGTATGATCCACCGTTCGATCTTCCAATGCTATCTTCAGATGCGATGGAGTAGCGAGTGGGCACAGAAATCTATGGAAATGTTAGAATAGAAGGAAAAAACAAAGAACATAATTGTTTTTTCTTTTCATAAGTTCTTTGTAAAATACGCTAAAAGGATTTTCTGAAAAAACTATGTTTTTTCTCTTTTATGTATGATTTCTCTTTGTCCTTAAAGACTGAAAAACCTAACAGCCGTAAAAGAAAACCACAGAGTTTTAATTATAAAATATATCTTATCTGATCTCTTCAGTTAAGATAAATAATTTGAAATAAATTTAATTTAAAATTAAATTTTAACTCATTAGATAAAATATTATACAAAAAATTAAAAAATTAAACAAATTTAATTTAAACGTATTTTATCCAAGTGGGATCCAAAAGCATATCTAACAATCTTCCATTTGCTCTTGAGCATAAACTTGAGCCTTAACCCAAGATCATGTAACTCAAAACTTGTGTTCTATAATCTCATATCTAAGAAATGTGCTCCACCACATAACCTGAGTTAGCATGGAGATCCAACGACTATTATTAATTAAGGCTCTTTATAATTGCATAGCAATTATCTAATCTAGTGCCACTTCATTAAAGGCCCAGAGTTGAACTCCAAAATTAATAATATCAATATTAATATCAATTTCTCCTTTGTAAAATATCAATAATTAATTAATTATTTATTCTGCCTATCAATTAATTATTTATTCTTTTGATCTAATAGTTTCTATAATGGATCAAATGCACTGGCCAGTGACTTTATTACATTCAAGAACTAAAACATATCAAGATGATATTTCATACAAATTCCATTTTGTTTATTTCATAGATTCTGACAATTCAACCAATTATGCTCCCAAATTATCAATATATTAGTCGTAAAATAGACCTCACTTATTGACAATTCAAATAACAGTAATTATTTAAACATCTATCTATAATAAACCCATGATTGAGAGAAAATAATAATCAAATATTATTTGAGATTTAATTCCTTTCATAGAAATTTAATTTTAATTAAATTTCACTTTGATCCTATCAATGCAAACATAATTAGCACCAATATTTTACAATAACTAAGACAAGTTATTTCATAAAATATTACAGTCTAAATAAAGTGTCCAACTTTATTTAATAATTGTGATTTTATTCATTAATTATGAGAACCTATAATCATGTCTTCTATGGTTGTAACTATATGATCATATACTCCATAATTAATCTGGATATTTATACATAAAATACTAGTGTGCACAAAAGTATGAAAAATACTTTAAAAATTTTATTAATCTTAGAAAAATAATTTATTTGTCTTATTACAAAAAACCAAATTAATACTCTCACTTGCTCTAAAGCAAGTCTGTAATCTTCTAATACCCATACAATTTACATGTCTCTAAAAAATTTATATAGGCAGAGCCTTTATAAATGAGTTTGCTAAATTCTCATCTAATAAAATTTTGGTGACCACTGTGTCTCCTCTTTCAATGATGTCTCGGATCAAGTGGTACTTTCTCTCTATGTGCTTTTGTTTCTTGTGATACCTTGGTTCTTTTGACTGTGTGATGGCCCCACTGTTGTCACAGTAGAAGGTAATAGGTCATCCTGCACTTGGTATCACCTCAAGATCCAAAATGAATTTCTTCAATCACGCAGCTTCCGTTGCTGCTTCAGAAGCAGCCATATATTTAGTTTCAATGGTGGAGTCAGTAAGACATATTTGTTTGATATTCCTCCAACAAATGGCTCTATCATTTAGGATAAACACATATCCAAAAGTTAATTTTCTAGAATCAATATCCCCTTGGAAGTCAGAGTCTGTGAAACTAATAGTTTCCAAACTCCCACTAGAATACACTAGCATATAGTCTCTTGTTCTCCTTAGATACTTAAGTATATGTTTGACTGCAGTCTAGTGTTCTTCACTTGGATCATATTAAGACCAGCTTACGACTCTCACTACATAATAAATATCTGACCTAGTACATAGCATAGCATACATGAGACTACCTACTGCCGAAGCATAAAGTACCTTACTCATGTGTTCTTTCTCTTTAGGAATTTTTGGTGATTGCTCCTTAAAAAAATGAATTCCATATTTAAAGGGTTAGGATCCCCTCTTAGAATTTTCCATGTTGAACTTGACAAGAATTTTATCAGTATAAGAGGCTTGAAATAATGTCAATAACTTATTCTTCTGGTTTCGTAAAACTTTGATTCCGAGAATATAATTGGCTTATCCTAAATCCTTCATCTCAAATTGTGTATGCAACCAGCTTTTTACATCCAACAACACTTATTTATCGTTTCCGATTAACAAAATATCATATACATAAGACTAGAAAAATCACTTTTCTTCCTTGGATCCTTTTGTAAACACAAGGTTCACTAAGACTTTTCTCAAAACCATTAGAAGTAACAGTCTGATCAAATCTGGTGTTCCATGATCTGGATGCTTGCTTAAGTCCATAAATAAACTTTTGCAATTTGCATACCATGTGTTCTTGGCCTTTAGCTATAAACCCTTCTAGTTGTTGCATGTAGATGTCTTCTTCCAAATTGTCATTTAAGAAGGCTGTTTTGATGTCAAATATCATAATCAAGACTTGCAGCTACAGTTAAAAGAATTCGAATAGACTTTAACATGGCTACTGGCGAAAAGGTTTCTTCATAGTCTATACCCTCCTTTTGGGTATAACCTTTTGCCACCAATCTAGCTTTGAAGGTTTCTACCTTCCCATTTGATCCTCTTTTCCTCTTGTAAATCCACTTACACCCTATAGGTTTGACCTCTTTGGATGTCTTTATAAGAGACCAGACTGAATTGGAATACATAGATTTTATTTTTTAGTTCATAGTTTTATGTCATTCTTGAGCATCAACATCTTCCAGTGCTTCATTGTAATTAATGGGATCCTCTTCGCTATCAGCGATGACTTGATAAGATTCACCCAACAAGACATATCTTGTTAGCTTGCGTCTTATTCTCCCACTTCGACGAAACTGCACTGGTTGTTGTGCTATTATAGGAAAACTTTGTTCATCATTTTGTATTAGTGGTTGTATAGGTTCAGGTTCCTCCTGCATTGGTTCTTGTACAAGTGCAAGTTCCTCCTATATTAGTTCAACTTGTAATGGTTCTTGGTACTCCATTGATTCTACCTATACTTGTTCACCTTGGGGTATATTTTTCCCTTTTTGAACATGCATAGGAAACAGCGGAACTGCAAGCCAAGACACTGGTGGTTCAATTTGTTCTACAGCTGATGTTAACTCCTCAAGAATTATTTAACTCTTGGGTTTAAAATTTCTTATATAGTTTTCTTCTAAGAAAGTAGCATGAGTACTCACAAAAACTTTCTTACTTAAGGAACTATAAAAGAGTCCACCTCTCGTTTCTTTTGGGTATCCTACAAATATACATACCTCCATACAAGAATCTAACTTATCAGGTTCCTTTCTTAAGACATGTGTCGGAGCACCCCATATTTGAATATGGCTTAAACTAAGCTTGTGCCCTTTCAACAATTCTGTAGGTGTCTTAGGAACTGATTTAGAAGGAACCAAATTCAGAAGATACATAGCAGTTTCTAAGGCATATCCCCAAAATAATAAAGATAGTGATGAATAACTGAGCATTGATCCCATCATATCTTGAAGAGTTCGATTTCTCTTCTCTACAACTCCATTTTGCTGGAGTGTTCTAGGGGCTGACAGTTGTGAAACTATCCCTTCTTGAGTTAAGTAACACTTAAACTCTCTAGACAGGTATTCTCTGTCTCGGTCTGACCGAAGCTCTTTAATATGGTATCCTAATTATTTTTCTGCATCAGCCTTATACTCTCAAAATTTTGTGAAAGCTTCAGACTTATAGCGTATTAGGTAAAGATATTCATATCTTAAGTAGTCATCAGTGAAGGTGACAAAATACTCATACCTTCCTCTAGCTTGAACATTTATTAGTCTATACACATCATTAGTATGCACCAATTCCAGCGGTTAAGTTGTGCTATATCATTTGGCCTTGAAGGGCTTCTTAGTCATTTTACCTTCCAAGCAGAATTCACATACTGGTATTGGTTCAAAAATTAAGGAGTTTAAAATCCCACTTTTAACCAAACTATGAATCCTGTCAGGATTAATATAACCTAATCACAAATGCCTGAAGAAGAACTTCTTATTCAAATAGAGGAATTAAATTTTATTGTCAAACCTTGTTCAAATAAACAACTAATAGAAATTAAATTCCTACTAAAATCCAGAACAAATAAACAGTCTTGTAAAAATAAAGTCTTACTTTTATTGAAAGATAAAATGACTAATCCTATAGTCTTCACGGAGACATGCTCTCCGTTTCCAAGTCTCAGGCTTCTTTGTCTTTCTTCCAACAAGTTGTTTAAACCACTGCAAATAGTAACAAATATGATTAGTGGCTTCTGAATCAATGATTCATTTATCATTATAATTCTTCACTAAACAAGTTTCAAATATATTTATATTACTTATACCTTGCTTATTGTTCACCTCAAGGTAATTATGTTTCCAATGACCTTTTTATCCGCACTTGAAGTACTTGTCTTTTGGTATCTTTATTGCGGTAGTTTTGATGACAGGTATTTTTGCTTTATTCTTCTTCTCATTCTTTTGACCACTCTTAGGTTTCCCTTTGGGTTTTGAAGAGGAACCTTCAACATTATGAGCATTGTCATGTTTAACGAGAGCCCTTTCAGCACTTTTAAGCTCATGCACTAACTCCGTAAGAGTAAGATCTAGCTTACCCATATTGTAGTTGACTTTAAACTGAGCATAACTTTCAGTTAGTGATTCCAAAATTATATCTACTTGGGCTTGTTGGTCTATCTTTGTTCTCATCACTTCTGATTGAGTGAAATATGACATCATCTTTAGACAATAATCCCTCACATTTTCCCAAGTCAAGCGAGTGTTCATTAAATCATTCATCGCAGCTTGTTTCAAAGAACTAGTACTTTGAGCAAACATCTCATCCAATTTTTAAAGCATTTCTGCTCCACATAGGATTTGAGATAGTTCACCCTTTAAATTACTAGGAACACTAGCAAGAATATAGCAACAAACTGTTGTATTTGCCTTTGCCTCGTCATTATAGTTCTTTTGAACTTGTTTAGAGGCATCAGTTACGGGTACATCAGGCTTCGGTAATATTAGGACAAACTTGAGATTTTCATATTCCAAAATGATGAATATGTTGGTTTTCCACTCACTATAGTTGCTACCGTCTATAGGTTTTTGACTTAAAATTATTGTGACAGAACTAAAATTTGACATTTTTTAAAATAAAATTACACACTAGTATTAACACGTATTTAAATAATAAACATAAAATATAGTAAATTCCATAAAATTATTTTCTGTTTATTGTAAACAATTATTTAGTTTCCATTATAAATACTCACGTTGGACAAGACATTTATAATATACTAAATTTAATCATGAAATAAAACAATGTCCTATTAAGTTGGTTTTCAGGAAAGAATGGAGGTCACAAGCGGACCACTTAAATCTTATCCTCATTAGACAGAACCTCCCTATATAATACAAATTTATTTCAATCTAATTATTTTATAAACTCTTTGGGCCCTTAGTTTAAAAATCATAGCCTCGTTGAGAGGATAATAAATAAATTAAGTTTGAAGGTTAATAACCATTATTTTAATTTCAAAATTTTCTTTAATATCTAAAATTGTCAACGTTGGGCCGAACAACCTAATTAAAATTTTTGAAAATAATTAAGGTTCAATCCAATAAAATCCAACCATATTTATCCGTTACGGCTTCATATAATTATTTCATTTTGGATCCACAATGGAGCCCTTACGTTTTAAAATTAAGTAAATAATTAAAAAAAACTTCCTCATTCAATATTTTAAAATTAATTTGGGATTTTCTAAATTATTTTTTGAAAAAATAATTTATCATAATAATTATTAAACTAGATAAAATTATAATAATTATTATGCAATGTAATTATTCAATGATGCAAATTTATATGGCACCACATATTCTATATGATATCTATAGAACATGTCAATGAGAAAGCCCCTGCTGCGCCCTCTCTTGCAGCAGTTGTCAGTGAAAATGCAAGGGGAATGAGCGCTCCACAAACCAATGGTGGTGCTCCTCTCATGGTTCGTGGGAATGATAGTACAACCGATCTTCTTATGCGCAATGCTTTAAGTGGTAATTCGTTCTCGCACTGTGATTCTTGATAATCGAATGTGCCTATAAGGAAAGGTAATTTTATTTCATAAGAGTAAATGATAGTGCTTATAAAGAACGTATTGCTCTTTGTCAGTTCTCAATAAAAGTTCACTCGAGAGGAGAGAAACTTTGGAAGCATGATGATGCTTTTAAAATTGCAAAGCATTTGGAAATTGAGTAAATGGAAACTAATCCATCTAGGAAGAGGATATTTTCATGTTTTCTGCATTCCGGGAGGATAGGAAGAAAGTGTGGTCTCGGGGTACAGAATTTGAAACCCGTTTTGTTCTTCTAGGGCTTGGGTAAGGAATTTTAATCCTACCGCACAAAAATCTACCAATGCATGTGTTTGGGTAAAATTTCACAACGAGTTGGGAATACCGGCATCCTCGATTCTTTCGATCTTGCAAGAGGTATTGAGTTCCTTTGAGGATTCGAGGCAACCCTAAACGCAACTTTGGCTACTTTGCGGATTCTAGTGGACGTTGACTGGCGTGTTTCATTCCCGAAAAATTATTATTGGAAACGAAGACACATGTATCGAGGTTCATTGGAGTATGAAAATTGTCGGACTTTTGCACCTCTTGCCGCGATATAGACATCCAGGGTGGGTGTGTCGGATGATTCAAAGCGGGTACCTCCTATGCCGCTAAAAGGTAAGGATGACTCTAAAGCAACTACTCAAATCCGTGAAGCTTCCTCCTCCGTTGGGTACAAGTCGGGGCACTCTTGGTTCAGATGCTGAAAATCCTCATCACCTCCACTCTCACGAGGTTAAATGTCTCGGATACTGTGTTCTACTTCAGAATGCTGTTATTGGGATAGTTGCTATGGATTCAGAGGAGGAGCATTCTCGAAAACATTAAGGAAGGCGCCGGATATGCCTCCGATTTGGGCGACACCTTCGACGATTTGAATGAAGAGCTACCACCGTAGGGGTGAGACGAGGACCTTTATGATTGCTTATGACCCGGATATCGCGACTCATCGCCAAATAAACCTAGATTTAGTCGCCTCGACCCCCGGTTTGAAACTAAGGATCCACATGCTTGGACCACGGTTAAGAAAACGGCGACCTCAAACGAACAGCTAAAATACTCGTGAGCGACCACCGTAGTTTTGATCGGGCGACTTCCAACTGAAACCAATGATTTTTCTTTATCGAACTCAGAGGTTTCGTAACCCGACCTCGGTCTTGTATGATTTTTGTCGTCGACATAACCCCGTTATGCTTGGTGGAGCCTATGGTCGCTTTTGATACGATTCAACTCTTTTGGTCTTCGTTAAATATGGAGTTCATTTCTACTAATAGTTCGGATGTTTTGCCCACCATGTGGATTTTACTTCTTCGGAGGATGCTAGGATTTTGCTCGGTGAGGAGCAAATCGATCCGGATATTCGGGGTAGGAGTCGGTGATTTCCTTTGTGTATGGGAGTTGTCTTCCGGGTCGAAAAATCTCGGGCCTTTGGGACATCGATTCTATAGATCATCCACGGGTCATTGGGGACTTCAATGCCATCCTAGGTGCATGAGAGGTTGGGTGGAGGTCCTCCTATTCACTCCTCTCAGATCGACTTTCGTGCCGGTGGAGGCTACAGGTTTCTACCTATCGATACTCATGGAGCTTTCTTCACTGGGGTGGGACCCGGGTATGTTCAAAGCAAACTCGATAGGTCTTTCGCTCGACTCTTGTTTGGAGGTTTGGGATTCCGCTTCTTGCACTTTAGCTGCATTCCGATCATCACCCAGCTTCGAAGTCTTCAAAGATTGGTAATGTGGGTCCGTTTTGCTTTGCATGTGGTCGCTTCAACAAGGATTTCAAATCCTTCGCTCGAGTATTTGGGATGAGGAAGTTTGGAAGTCCTTTTCATCGGGTTATTGCTAAATTGAAAAGGTGAAGCATGCTTTCTTGAGGTTGGAATAGGGATGCTGATATTCACGACAAAATCACTTTGGCTAAGGAAAAACTTCTTTCGGTCCGTAACATTATTAGACGGAGGCTTCACCGAGGAGATTAGCCGGAGGCGGTACCGTGTTTCGCTTGATGAGGCTCTCGCTTCAAAGAAACTATGCTTGGATCGAGTCGAAAATGGTTGAGGGGCGGTGATCGCGAACTCCAAGTTCTTTCATTCGCTTCTTCGCAAGTCACGGCGCCCTTTGTCTTGCTTCGATTCGGGGATAAATATTTCGATGAGGCTACCATCGAGTCATATCGTGGATTATTATAGATCTTTATTTTCAGCAGATGAGTCTCGAGACGGATTTCTCAGTTAGATGGGATCATTCCGAGCTCGCGGGTGGATGAAAACTCCAATTTAACCGGTCGCCCAATTGGGAGGTTAGGCAGTAATGTTCAAACTGGACCCGTCCAGGTGCCCACCATGGCTTTTCGGGTTCTTTCTTTCGACTTCTTTGGGACTTTATTCATTCCATGTGGTGGATGCGGTGAAATCCTTCTTTCTTTCGAGCTATTCATCCGGGCCTAAATTCAAATTTTATGGTGCTTCTTCCGAAAGTGCAGTCGCGACTCGATGGATAAGTTCCGTCCAATCATGTCGGGAAACTTCCTCTTCAGGTGGTTTCTAAGATTTTACGACGGCCGGGGGTCGCCGCTAGAATTGTTTCGACAACAAGTTTGGTTTCATCCGGCGAAATGTGGAGGATGCGATTGCTTGATTTGTGTCAATCACCTGACAAGAAAGTTTTCGGTAATGTGGCTTTGAAGATAGACATCCGTAGGCTTTTGACTCTATGAGGACTTTCTGGCGCTTTTAGACAGTTTGGTTTCGCACCAAATTTTGCTCGTGGATCGATCTATTCTCACCTCAAAGAAAGATTTCGTTCTTATTAATGGGTTCCTGAGGTTACTTTGGTTGTTCAGGGGTTCGGCAAGTGATCCACTTTCTCCCTTTTATTCGGTATTGCCAAGATTTTTGGCGGTATTTATCTCGGATGGTCTCCCGTGGCTCTCTGCCGATTTCCTCCCAGGAACTCCTCTTCCCCACTCACCTCCTCTATGCAGACGGCGTGCTCATGTTTTGCGAGGGACTTATCGGAATTGACCGGTGTTTTTGATGCCCGCTCTACAAATATTTCAGTCGATCACAACTCGACAAATCCCACATTTATTTTGGTTCCGGTGTCTAGTCGCGCGCCAAGATTTTGGCGGACTTCGAATCAAGGGTCGCTTCTTTATCTATCTCGGTTCCCTTTTAAAGGAAGTCCTACGGCTATTCTTCGTCCCATCACCGATCGGATTTTGGAGCGCTTAGCCTCTTGGAAAGGCCGCACCTCCGATGGCGGTCGGTTGTGCTTGATTAACTCGGTGATTACCTCAAGTTTGTCCACACGCTTATGGTCTACAAATGGCGGTGGGTTTCAAGTCTCTTAGGGCTATTCGAACTTCCTTCGACCTGGATCTTCTCGGTTCGAATCGCCTTGCTTGGTCCGTGCTTGCCGCCCACTAATCGGGGTTTAGGTCCGAAAACCGGTCACCTTTAATAAGGCTTTCTGAGTAAGTTGGCTTGGAAGTTGATGAACAAGGATTCATTCGTTTTTCGCTTCCTTGAGGAAAGCTAAACCCTTTATTATCGCTTCCTCGATCGGCCTCGGAGGCTTATCTTACTATTTCGAGGCGATTTGGATCATGGGGTTCACCTGTGGTTCGCTTCGGGTTGACAACCGGGGATGCCCATTATCGAGTTGTTACAAAACTCGGAGATTTATGGGACCCGCACACCTTGGTAATCCGTTGATTCGATGGCAATTGGAACCTTCCGACGAGTTTCATATAGCTTTTCCGCTTGTGCTCGGAATCGAGAAGGTGGCGATTTTGATGGACCCCGATGAGAGTTTGGCCCCATTCAGCCGCGCCATTCAATGCCGAGATATCTATCTTCACCTTTCTACCGGCGGGCCATGTGGGTTAGACACGCTTGGAAGTGTTTTATTCCTCCGGCTTTCGCTTTTCGCGGCGTCTTCTCGTCGTATTCCAACCGACGATGTCTTGATTAGGAGGGTTTCTCCCGCCTCAAAATGCGTGGATTTGTGGTAAGGAATCGAAAGCTTTCTCATCTCTTCTCGACTTGCCCTGCGCTGCCATTTGGGATTGTCTTGGGGTTGCCGGGATCGATTGGTTACTTCCAATTCGTGGTCGCTATGTTCGAGAAGGCTATGGAGGCCTCATTAAGCACTCAGTCTTCAATCTTGGACGCATATTGTTAGTGCTCTCTCGCTATTTGGTATGTTAGGAATCAAAGGCATTTTAGTAATATCTTCATTCCTCTAGCGTTCTTTGGCTTTATTCGGGCTTCACTAGGGAAGCAAATGCTATTCAAAAGGCACGATGCACAACTCCATTGGTGATCTTCCGATCCTCGTGAATTTAGGGGTCGGTCGCGCCTCGCTCCTCGCTTTATTCCGTGGTTTGGTCTCCCCGCGGGGATGGTTGAAGGTTAATACCGACGGTCGCTGATGGTTGTCCCGGCGGGTGGTTCGCGGTGGATACTTCACTAGTAGGGCTTCATTAAAGGCGTTAGCTCATCCGGACTCGTGTTATGCCTTTGAGAGTGAGCTGGTGCTATTATTGCTATTAGCGTCTTGAGATTTCGGTTGGGATCATCTTTGGTTGGAGTGTGACTCCACTTATGTCGCCAATTTGCTCTTTCGTCGAGGAGGTAGTTACGTGGGTCTACAAAGCAAGACGGGTCAACGCATTAGTTATATTTCCAAAGATCCAGCCCGGTTTCTCACATCTTCGTGGGAGGAAATACGGGCGGATGCTCTTCAAGATCCGCTTCTTCACCCTGAGCGATGGTGGTGGTCTTCCAGACTCTTGTACCCGAATGCATTATAGAAATGTCAATGGGTTTGCAAACTATAGATTTAGAAAGTAATTTAATCGTTGTATCTTGTTACCCGTACTCTTTTTCGGATTGAGATTTTCCCTTTGGGGTTTTCCTCTTTTCGTGTTTTAATGAGGCTGACGGCCGTTGTTTTTCTTTCTTTTATTACTTGTAATTTTTCTTTTGTACTCGCTTATTTCAAGTCTCTATACCGCTGTAATTGTTGTAACGGTTGTAATCTTTTTATTTAATAAATTTTGCTTGTTGATGTGGGTTTGGAGGGGTGCCAACCTAGTTGGGATGTCTCCGCCCGGGTTAAGAGGGATGCCAACCTAGTTTGGATGTCTCTTTCCGTCTATCCGGCAAGTAATCTCTTCTGATAATTATATTAAGAATTAATATTAAAACATCATAAAAGTTGTAAATAAAATAACAAGCTCAAATCCATGGTTTTCAAGAAAAAGAAAATTACAAGCCTAAATAAAATTACAAGGCCTAAATGGCCTAATTTAAATAGCTGGGCCAATCTTTTTCTCCATCTTCTAATGGGCTCCAAGATATTGGACCTTTATTAGGTTCAATTTTTAACTAGGCTGTAAGGCCCAAAAATTGTAAAAACTCAAACAACATGCCAAAAACCTTAGCTCACCATGAAACTCTAGCCTTCATAGCCTCTATTCGTGCTCCGTTGCCAAAATTCCACCATGGCTAGAAGCCTAATAGCAGAAGGAGTCAACCGCCAAAAGCAGCCGGCCAGAAGACCACTCATGCACCCCCACGCACCGGCTAAATGTCGGCACATGAATTACATCACCTTGGAGTTTGATTGCAAAACTCTTTGGGTGGACTAAAGAGTTGGTGGGTCCCTTGGTGGTGTGGATGAGGTAGGGAAATTTGTACCAATTCTTGTACTTGTGTTTGGAGAGGCAGGTTCTACAGAGGTATTGTTGGCAGGTGCTTGGAATGGCATATGCTGTACTGGGGTCTCACGTGAAACAACCTACATGGTGCTAACAAGGAAAATGGAGTGCATATAGAATTTGTAGTGGTGTGGGACGTATCTTTTTTATAAAAAGGGAAAGAAATTTTCATTGAATACAACATTGGAGGAAACGTATATCTTGCCTGATGATAGACTGAGACATTTATAGCCTTTGTGATGAGGGCTATATCCAATAAACACACATTGTTCAAAATGGAAGGAAAATTTGTTTTGTCGATAAGGTCGTAAAAATGGAAAACAGGCACAATAAAAAAATTTAAATAAGTGAAAATCAAAATTTTTATTAAATAATTTTTATATTGGAGATTGAAAATTAAAAACTTTTGTTGGGAAATAGTTTATTAAAAAAGTGTCAATTGAGCAAGCATGCCACCAGCATGTGATGGGCACACAACTTTGAGCAAGTAAGGTTAAGGTTGTTTAAAAAATGTGGTGATATTTGCATTCAATTTTTCCATTTTGATTATGTGTATGGTGACAAGGGTGCTAAAAAATAATTTCAAGGTTAGATAAAAGTGTTTTAAGTGGTCTGTATTCACCTCCCACCCCAAAATCTACCTGGAAAACCTTGATTTTTTTTTTTATTGGTTAGGTTTTCAAATATTGTTTTAAATTGGAAAAATATCTTAGGTGCTTTTGATTTGGTTTTCATTAGATAAATCCAACAAAAAAGTGAAAAATTGTCTTTAAATAAGATATAGTGTTTGTAACCCTCAGGTGATTTTGTTCGAGTTAGGCCTCACACATAAGAGTAAACGAGTTCAAGTGGGGTTAAACTTTTAAACTGAGATGGAGAGGCATATAACCTATGATTTTTTCCAAGTTGAAAAGCAATGCAAAAATTATCACAAGAAGATTTAATGAAAAATGAATTATTGCAATATGTAGCAACTTTATTCATAATGAGGGGTGCAAGGTGCCCTAGTCTATAGTGCCAAAGCTGAATTGTAGAAAGATGGGAATAAAGACATTTGAATGGTTCTGAAAATTTATTGAAACAAGTAAAACATGAGGAGACATTATAGTGGCCTGAATGGTTTTGATCAACGTGGGGGCAACAATACATGATATAGTCCGTCCTTAAGCATTCCTTTGAGTAGCACTCTCTTTGTAACCTTGTTCGTCACAAACACAAATTCAGAATCAAATTCTACAATTGCATTATTGTCACATGTTAATCTAGCAATGCTGAGAAGGTTTTTGGTAATTTAAGGAACATGTAAAATTTGGTTTAGGCGTAGATTACCAAACCCAATATGAAGTTGAGATGAACCTGTATTTTAAATTGGTAAGCCCTGACCATTTCCTACTGTTAGTTTATCACCTCCAAATTTATATGATAGATTGGATGGTTCTAAGGTGATGTAATTTATGGCTCCACTATCAAACGATGACTCAGGATTGCTAGTTGTTTCAAAAAAATCCTCCATAATAAGCAATGTTATTGGTTGGACCCCTGAAAATTGTGATCAAAACGATAAAAGCATTTGGAAACCATATGACCTGGCTTATCACATAATTGACAAAAAAATCTTGTTTGTATTATTCCAGCCATAGCCTCGACCACCTCTTCCCCATCTGCGATTGTTAAAGCCTCCACATTGGTGTTGTGATCCACAGCCAAAGGCACCAACATCACCCTTTTTTGTGGTTTGTTGGCAAGGCTTGTAGAAGGAGGAACATCAATTGTGGCCTGTTGCAAGCGTGTTTCTTGGCTGAGAAGGAGTGATTGGACTTCCTCAATATCTAATGTTGTATGGCTGGAGTTGATAGTTTTGACAATTGCATCATATTCCAAAGGCAGACTTGCTAACAACTGAAAAATAAAATCTTCATCTGAAACACAATGACTGGTCATTGTCAAACTATCAGAAATTCCTTTTAATTTGCAGAAATAGAACGAGATAGATAAGGAATCTTTTTTGGTGGTTTGGAATTGAATTTTCAGTTGTAAAAGTTTGGCTCGAGATTGACTTCCAAATAATTTGGCCAAGGAACTCCATAGCTATGAGGAGGTGAGAAAGGCAGAAACTTTGTCACTTGGGTATGAATATCTCTGGATATAGAGTACAGAAGCCACCCAAAGAGAGCCTGATCTAATCGTCGCCATTGAAGGTATTCGGGGTTGGGCAATATAGTTTGTTCCATTTTGTCTCCAATGGTGATTGTTTCACTGATGGTTTTGGATGGTGGGGTGCAAGCTCCATCAAGAAAGGCATCCATATTAGCACCTATGATGGCATGAAGTATTTGTGAGCGCCAAATAATGCAGTTTTCATGCTCCAATTTAAAGGAAAAGTTGTAACTAGGTACAGTAATTTTATTGAGGGGGGGAAAAGTTTTAGAGGCAAACAAGGTTGAAGAAGAGGCTGAGGAGCTAGACATGACGCTAGTCAACAGATACCATGAAAGAACATTATGCAGAGTATAATAAAACAAATTGGCTTTTCAACCACAATTTCTTCCCTAACGTATGTTTGAATATATATAGCTCTATTTGACTATATGACTTGATGTATACATAGGATAACTAATAAGTTTATCGTTTATCATAACCATATACAGGTACAACAAGTCAATCAGATTGGTGGAGGACCACATCTTCATATCCCTTTATTGCTGGGGTGCTAACAATAGGAAAGCATGAAAAGAATACAATATGAAGAAGAATATAATAAGTCAATTGCCTGAAGAAATTCAGGTGAGTATAATATATTTTTTTTGCCGCTAAAGGATGCGGCAGCTACAAGTACACTTTCCCAACGGTGGCGCTTCGTCTGGAGATGTATTAGAAATCTCAACTTTGATGCACAAAAGGAAGAAGAATAAGTTTTACTCTAAAAAACTTCAATCAAACAGAATAATGTGAGTAATCAACATGTCGGCGACATCGATGGGTTTAGAGTTTATTTTTATCTTAATCATAGCTCTACATCTACCATTGGTGGTTAGATACAGTTTGCCATGAAAAATAGAGTTCAAGTTCTTGAATTGAGTTTAAAATCTCTCGAAGAGGTTAATCTTCAAAGTACAAAGGTGGCTGTAGAGTTTATTGAGTACTCCTTGTATAAATTTCTAGTTCTTGAACGATTACAAGTGAATGGGTCATCAAACTGTTCAATTTGAGGGTTGTTGACCAACCATGAACCATCATTTGCAATGAAGCATTTAGAGTTGAAACATTATGATGAGATTAAATGCACTGAAATTTCTGATGATAAAAACCTTGTTTCCTTTCATTGTAGTTGGCGCTTATCAAATTGAAGCCCCTGTAAGATTGGTTACTACGAATGTATCTAAGCTTGTTGACGTATACTTGTATCCACGTCATGGCCAAGACTCTGTGTGTCCTAACTTCAATACCATGCATTCATGTTGTGTCTCTCAGCTACAGATTCTCTAATTGTATGTTTAATTTTCCTTTTGATATTATAAGTTACTTTTAACCTTTTCCCTTTTTCATTTGTCTTTTTTCTTTTCTTTTTTTTTTTTTTTGAATTTGTCTTTTCAGCCTTTTGTATAGAATTGTGTATATCCAACAAAATTAAAGGAGCTTAAATTGATACTTAAAACGAATAGATAAATTGAATCTTCTTCAATTAATTCCATTCACAAAGGCATCTCCTTACTTGCAGTGTTGAAGGCGTGCATATTCATGCTTGGTAATGGCAGCTAGAATTTTTTTTTTTTTTGAAGTTGTATAGGTTTCAGATGCATTTCATACAGGTATTCTGCTTCAAATAGCGATATTGATTTTGCATTACAAACTATGTACTGGAAAGAAGGATGAGGAAGTGGAAGGATAGGGTGATGAGTGGAAGGAAGAGAAAAATTATATTAATCCCTCATGATATTTGATAAATAATAAAAACAAAAAAAGATGATGAATATTTTAAATACAATTAAAAATTTATTAAATAATCATCAAAACCCCCCCCATATAGGCCATCCAATATTAGAGTGATTGAGATAATTCCCAATATCCACTCACTCATAGGAGTGTTCATCGGTTAAAAGTGTCTTGAACCCACAATTTCTAAAGTGTGGGTATAAAAGGCTAACCACTAGACTACCATCTCATTTCACTATATTAGACAATTAATATATACATATATATATATATATATATTAAATAATAAATATATAATACTATTGGATCGGTTCGATCGTATTTTTTTTCAGCCTAAAACCGACAACGATCCAATCTAATTGGATTTGAAAAATAAAAATATCAATATCTTTAATACGGGCGAAAGGACGAAGAGACCAGAGGTCATGCTATGAATCAAGTGAAACAAATTGTTCCTTCAACTATAGAATTTTCCTGCCTCTAAAATATATATATATATATATATATATTTTAATTTATGAGATTGTAAGCCATGATTATAACTTAATAAATAACAAAACTTTATGTTACTTAAATTAATTTATAATTGGTTTATGTTACTAAATTACTTAATATTTTATCTTTTTATTAATTTTATTCTCATTTAAGTAAATCTTGACTACTAACTATTATTTTATCTTTTTACTAATTTTATTGTTATTGAAGTAAATCTTGACTACTAACTATTACATAATATAGTGAGCACTTTTTAGTAAAGATTTGACTAGAAATCCGAATAAAGAAATTATGAACCTTTTAATTAGAATAGGATGATAAAATACATTTAGAACACAAAATTACTATCTCACACTCAACACCAAATCATCACAAAAACGCCTTTATATAAAAATAAAACAAACTAAACGCATATTCATTAGATGAGAGAAAACCGACCAATTAATCCTGAAACATATCTCTGATATAGGAAGAGCAAGTATTAGAGGTACCTGCAAGGTGGTGGTTGTAGATACAAAGAACAAATTTAAGTTACCAGCCCATCAATGTTCTTCTAACTCTATCTACAATCTGAGTCCTAGCTACTACATTTGATCTCTCATCCAACAGAAATCTGTAGACCTCCCATTCACGATCTGATGCTGAATGCCTTCCAATTTCAGCCTGAAAAATCCACATGCAAGAAGGTGTAGGTTTGATGCTTTGAAATCTGAGTTGGTATATTACAATAGTGAAAAGATTCAAATAAACCATCTCAAACTATGTGATATGTGTGAAACCGTGATGTTACACTATTGATCTGAGGATGACATAGTAACACTAGTACACATTACTTTTATGGAGCTTTTATATTTGTGGATGAGTTTTTCAAATCACTACAGGTTGATTTCGCCATATCTTACCGAGAAAATGCAGATCCCTAGAGTTTTGAGAGCAAGTGTAACATCATAGAAAACACGCGGTCTTCCTTTTCCAGATAGCTCAACTGGATTAGCAACCAACAGCTCAAGATCTGGCCCTCTGTTTGCAATGATAACACGCAATGGATGAAGCATTTCCACCTTTAAACGAGAACATAATGCACTCTGCTTTTCAATATCCACAATCTTTTTCCCATCCTTTTGCTGAATAAATAGGTCTAAATCACGATAGCCATTTGTATTTGGCGAGAACCGACCATACGCTATCTGAACAAGTTAAATAAACAACAAATATAACAGGTATTATCAAATGTTAATCATGTTACTTGTCAGCTTGAGTTGACATTTGTCTTAAAATGACGAAAGGAAAGAATATGAACCCTCATTTAAAGTTTTGGGGCGTCTTAAAATGATGAAAGGCAAAAGTTTGAACCCTATTTCAAAGTTATGGGTACTTAGCTCAGAGCACCAAGATGCATTGGAACCAAAAAGCAAACAGTCCAGAGGAATGTAGTCTTATTTTGTTAGTAATGAGATTGGATCTCACCGTAAAATTATTTAACTTATTCATTTAAGCAAAAATGTTGACACAATGACATTTACAACTTTACAAGTGGAAGGGATAGGCTACTGGCTCACATAAAATTGTGAAATGGGGAACTATGGCAGTCAACCAAGCTAGTTGAGGCTGTAGGTACCTTAAAACCATTGACATTGACTAAGCAATTTATGTTACAATACGCTTCTTTGGGATGAATGAAGGGGACCAAACCTAATGAAGGCGAATTAACTTCATAACTTGGACTATGCCAGATGCAATCATGTCATTTTGTTCAAGAAAATGTGAGATAGGGCTCACCAACCTGAGTGAATTAAACACTCTAAGCAACAATATCGGGAAGGAAAAGAAAAACAAAGAAAAAATGTTAAAAATGTAGTTTGAAATAAACCCATGCATAGAGACATAAATCCTTACCTGGATATGCCAATCTTTCAAAGTTCGCATAATGTCATATAGGAGTCCTTTGTGATCAGCACAGTGAATTTGAAGTAATGTATGAGCAGGGCTCAACGAATTGTCTACTGTTACATTGGCTTTCTTCAATTTTGTCATATCAGGACTAAGAGCTTGAGAGTGGTTTTGATTATCTGATAATTCACATCTAAATAGCTCTTCAGCTACTATAGGGGAAAGAGAAATGATTCCCTGATGACATTCATATTCAGGACCTGCCAGGAGAAGTTCACAGGTAATACATGATTCACCCAATACAGCATGTAATTGTTCCAAAGTCTCATGTTGTCGTTCTTTGGTGTGTAGAAGCTCCCTGAAATGAGGATATATTACATATATATAAATAAAAGTTGATTTTGAAGAAAGAAAGAAAGAAGTAATGAGTGATAACCATCAGAATTGGAACTTGACTACCATTAGATTTCATCAATTGATTATTTGTATATTGCCTTCTAGTTCTAAAATTTTTCATGATTGTAAAAGCCGCAAAAGAGTTTTAACATCTATAAGTGAGGATGACAATCTAAATCAAATAATTCCTCATACATCACTGCTTTCATAAACATGATTCAAATGTCTCTTTTTGCACTTGTACAAGAAGAGACTATTCGGACGGGAAACTAAGTAAAAACAGTATTGAGGTTCATAATTCCCACATCAAGCCATTAATTTCCTCTACAATAAATTGGAAAAGCATACTAACTTGATTGACAAGAAAAGTAGTAGTCTTACTTTTATTTAATTACTTAAGACTTTCTTTTTTAAAAACAAGTCAACAATAACAATGTCGATAAGGCAAGGAAAAGTGAGTTATGAATTGTTAAAAGACAAATGATGAAACAAACTATGTGACGTTTGTTCTCCTTTAAGGAAGTTCTTGAAAGTTATCAGTTAAAAGTAAAATCAAGAACCCCACAAGAAAATCTTACATGTTATCTGTTATAAAGAGTAGGTCCAAGACTATGCCATCTGGGGTAGTTGTCACTTTCACCCTCTGGATAATAAGCTCCAGTTCAGAGAGAACTTGTGTTACATCTACAAAAGTTATAAAAAACCTCATTATACAACACACACCAAAGAGTAAGAAAGACTCTAGTCCTTTCCTATGTATGTTAGAAAATTCAAAGCACTAGCTAGAATCCAAGAAAATTTGTCATTACCACGTAATAATCCTTTTCTGTCAAGGCAAAAGAACTTCAATAAATAAACTGGGGAAGACGAGTAGCAAGCAGGCTGTTCGTAGAGAAAAAAAGGCACCGAATATGATGGGCATACCGATTGGAGCCGGTTCTTCAAACTTGACCATCTCACAATAAATGAGCTAGAATGAGGAACCACCCATAACACTATGTAGCACCATACCCCATCAGTCGAAATATCTACAACCAGAATTGTTACAAACCAAAGAAATGCACGTTAGTATTGACATAAACATCCCATGATAGCATCTTCTTTGCCAAACAAACAATTCACCATACTACCTCATAATTAGATCACTTAGGTGCCAAATTACTAATAAAATTGTTTGATTCCAGAGAAAATGTTGGTAAAAGAAAATAAAATCACTTCAAAACCATCTTAACTCAAACAAGTATTTTAATTCCAATTTCCCACTTAATACCCTATAATATATAAGTAATGAAAACAAACAGAGTTAATGAATAGGACAATTTCGTCCTAGCTCCCAACCAACAAACTTGTCCGTGAATATGGTACCTTTTAAATTATCTCTAGGTTCTTCCCAACATAATTCTTGGAACAGCAATTGACATGTAACTTCCAGAACCTATAAACTAACTTTTACCCTTTTTTTTTACTTTTGAAAATGTAGAAGTTTCTTCCGCAATAACACAAAATAATACTATTTCCCAACAAAAAAAATGACACAAAAATTAAAAAATAAATTAAAATCTTCTAAAATTTCTGCTGAAAAAAATTTAAAGAAATACATAGACAGAAACTGAAGCATTCCACAACGATAACCAAGATTAGAAATTGAAATAAGCAACCACGAAGAAGAAAATAAAGTAAAAGAAAATTGAACATCGATTTTTGATGACATACCTCCTTTAGTTATATAAAGGCCAAAATCAAGGATTATACTGCAAATATCGCATCCAAGCCCGGTCTTATCGGGGCAATTGACGGTGATGACACAAGGCTCTCCTGGCTTCTTTCCTTCCTGGATCAATATGACGTCGTCGCTCGGCAGTCCCATACCGGAAACTGGCGAGTACAGGTGAAAATACCAAAGCCCAACAGTGGAGTTGCAGGTATACAATCCAGTGGACACGACGTGAGGGCAGCTTCAGAAGGAAGAGCTGGAGGTCGTTGAGGTTCCAGTAGAAATTGAGAGAGCGAAGTACATGCTTTTTTATTTATTTGTTTTTCCTGGGCAGGCGTTAAGGCTTGGTAATTTTGGAAATTCCACGTCAACAATCTAACGGTGAGTGTTCAACCACGTGGTGGGATGTTGGTGGTTTCCTAATATGCATGAAGATATAATGTTAAGGATTGTGTTCGTGCAAGTGTCCATGTTAGACTCTTACATGTTCCTCGCCTTCTACTGGACACTTCTCTCTCTGGCCCACGCGGCGAGTAGCGAACGTATAAAATAATAAATATGGGTGCTAAAATGGAAGAAAATAGTTTTTGGTAATAAAAAATGGAAGGAAATAATTGAAAACAAGGAAAGCTTCCTCCGGTTTTAGGTTTAAATCTTGGCAAATTAGCCATTATTTTTAGGGTTATTTTCAATGGGATACTTTCATATTTCAGTTAATTTTAAATTAATTATATAATTTTGACAACCTTTGGTGGCAAAATGGTTAGTGTACTAAGATAAATAATAAATTATCATCTCACCTCTTTTTTTTCTTTTTTTTTTAATAAAAGCAAACTATTTTTGTTCTTTCTCAAATTTCACATCCTACTCATTTTCATAAAAGATTATATTCAAAGCAGAAAAAAAAATATTGAGAAATGATATCATCTAGTGCTAGTAGTAAGGTAAATAGAGATATAATCAAGTTCAAAAATCAAAAATGCTATTATGGAAAAAAGCAGGTGCTAGAATTTCAGGACTCTACAACAAATTCTTCTAAATTATAATTCAACTATGTAAAAAAAATATATAATTACTATACTTTATGGGCACCTAATAGTGAAGAGTATAGAATGTATAAAGATGCACTAACTGAGCAGAAGCTTATATGGTGCTGAAAATAAAGAAACTATTATAAAAGTTCAAAATTCAAAAGGATTACAAGCTAGAATGAAGATGATGATGGTTATGAATATTATTTTTCTTTTCATAGCAATTATTGTACTTATTTTGGCTGTAATGAACATGAAATAAAATAATATTATGATGAAACATATATAACACAACCGTAGATAAACCTTACATACAAACAAAGCACAACCATACACAATCATAGATAAATATTGTCTTAACTTCATCATACCCTCATTAGATGTAAATAATTTATCTTACATGTCAAAGATGATGCAACCTCCTAATATTGATTGAAATTACTAAACCTAATCATGTATGATGTGCCTTAAAAAAAAGGGTAACACATCACTATGAATGAAATCCAAATGTACCACGTATACAAATTCATATACAACTTGTCTAAGCCCCTATACGAAAGACAGTATTCAAATAATAATTTTTATCATATAGAAATAAATTGCATCTTAAATATTATCGAGACTAAAGTTAACATCAATTGTCCTATGTTCTATGAGTCAAAATTAAAAAAATAAAAATAAATAAATATCCTAATGAGTTTTTCTTTTCACTACCTTCTAACTAATGGTGCTAATGCTATTGTTGTTAATGTTGTTGAAGTTACTACTGGTGTTGTTATTTATGTTGCTTCTATTGTTACTACGGTTGCTAATGTAGATGCATCATCGTTTAAAACATAATTAAACACATGATAAACACAACTTAAATACATGATAAACACTATATAATTTAATAAGCAATTAAATGCAACTTAGATTTAATTTGTAAAATTAATTTAAGGTGAAAAAGGACCTGTCCACTTGTTTTCCTTTTCAAGTTGGTTAAAGCATTTGAACAGGATCTTCTATTATGGCCTATAGATTACAAATTTCATATTTGACTGTGGATGACCTTTTTAATCTCTCAGGTTCATCAACTTTTCTCCTTCTAACTATCATTGGCATATTAGGATTCCTTTTAACTATTGGAGGCATGACATGATCAACATCAACTTGGGGTCATAATGCCTCATTTGATATTGGATGAATCATGCAAGAATAAGTTTGAATATATGTCTTCTTTGTTAAACTTGAATCCACATATGCAATTGGGTCATATCTTTGGCTATTTATGCACCTCATGACATATTTACATAATATGTCACTTATTTGCCAGCTTCCACATTGTCACAAAAAATCATTTAACTTAACTATATTAGCATTGGTTTTGTTTTCATCTAACGCCTCATACTCTTGTTCACCACAAAGAATAACATTCAAATTTCTTAAATCTCTTCCTGCTTTTTCAATTGTTGTTTTAATCCTTAATGGAATAGTTGCTTCCCATGACAATTTGTTTCTCTTTTGATTATTCTTCATCAATTTCCTTCTCACACACTCAAGCAAAATCAAAATAGTCTTAGCTCTATGCTTATCAATTTGACTGTTAAATGACTCAGTCATAATGTTTGTGGCATGATTAACCTTGGCATTTATATCAAAACCATGTCTACTATAGTGACATGCATGTAGAATATCCATCAACTAATTATAAGTTTTCTCATTCACACCCTTAATATCCTCTATTTTTGCTTTAAATGCATGCCTATTGGTTGTTTTTGTTACTGTCCAATTATAAGTTTTCTCATTCACACCTTTAATATCCTCTATTTTTGTTTTAAATGCATGACTACTGGTTGTTCTTGTTACTATCCAAAATACATCTCTTATCTTCACACTTGGATGCTTAACTTTGAAATTGGCAAAAAATGTGTCTTGTACAATGTATGATCTTTATGACCTGGAAATATATGAACTATGGCATTCAAAACTCTTTTTTATCTATCACTCATAAAGTTGATGGTCCTATTTTCATTTACACTAATATAGTCATGCAACAATTGTAAAACCAACTCCAACTCTCTATATTTTCACCTTCACAAATACAAACAGTAATAGGAAAGATACTGTTATTTGCATCCAAAGAAACAGTAGACAATTGTACTCCAGCAGATAATCCTCTTAAATGGCATCCATCTAGCCCAATGAATGACCTATGCATCTAACCCCCTTCAAATAGCCATGTTTTTGTAGTAGAAAATTTAGGAAAATCCTTTGGAAAGTGGAATTTTCACTAAACCGATCCTTAATGCATTTAATATGAACCATTATCCCTAAATCTCATCCCACTATAACTAGACGCTCTATCCCTAGATAGCTAATTGTTTACCTACTACAACGGTCGTTCTTTGAGTGAAGAGCCAACAAAAAGTATCTCTCTTACCTTCTTAAGACAAAGTATGAAGCCGCTTTTGTCGATGAAATTTCTAAGCACGTGGTCATACTTATGCAACTTGCGGTAGTATTTAATATGATTAGCACTCAATATCTCCAATGCAATCTTTATAGCCACATACATTTTTTGTTTATCAACTCTTAATTTAAACCTCCTGTATAACTCAGAATCTAGCACTTGTGTTTTAATATCTAGATTAATCCTAAACAAATCATGAAACTTAATTACAATCCAATCAGCTGTGACTGAGTGATTATGTTCACTTCTTTTACAAATGTGTTCTCCTCTTGATGACTTAATCTTAAATGAGACTCCATCAGGAAACTGTGATGCATGAATCCTCCACATGTACACACTATTCTCACAAATACACGTTACCCTAGTCTTGTCATTCACTTTATAATTAAATGAAAATCCCTTTTAAACAGCATAGTCAATCAAAATACTTATATAATACTAAACTGTGTCAAATATGGTTCCAAATTCTAATATAATTTTTCCATCATCTCTTAGCTTATACACTCTCCCTAACATTTGCCTAACTATCCTAGCCACAAGACCTTCTTCTTCAAATTCACTCACAGGTCCATCTTCATCATTTAATTGATATCCTTCACTTGCAGTTTCAATCTCGCATTCTTCTATGGTATTAGGATTTGTTTATGTTTATGGTTGAGATGTATTAGGTTCTATCTCACTGTCAACTTCATCATCTATCTCATTGTCACTTTCAACATCTATAGGACTTAAAATGAGTTCATGTTCAGCTGGAATGGGATATGTCTCATTTTCAGGTTCACTCTGTGTGTGTGTGTAGGGGGTTTAAGGTGTGTTTGCTATTTAGGTTCACTATATGTTTGTTGTTCTTCTTCTTTGACTTCTTCTGTGACTATAGGTGATATATACCATTTTAGGAGGTTTATCAGCTAAGGGCAATACCTCAATATCCACATGAATTTGATTAACACCTTGACATTTAAGTAGCTTGAACAAGACCATCAAATCTTCATCATTTTCCAACTTATATAAGGCTCTATTAGGTAATTTGGATACCCTTTTCATATTTTGTGACTTATGAAAATCCAAACTCTCATTCATGGCAAACATTTTAGCATCTTTAAATAATAAAATAACATTATAGCATTCTTCATTAACCAAGAACGGCTCTAGATCTCTCCTATAAATAGGTATATATATCTCAAATATCATGGTTCCTAATTAAACACATAAAGTGAAGTAATTTATTAAGAGATATAACATTCACATAAATTTAAATAATTCCAAACCAAACCACTACATGATCATTAATCAGTAGGTTGTGTTATTATACCAAAGGTTAGCAAAATATTATTAATAATATTTATGAGCTGAGTATTGGTTTTCAGCCTATATACTGAAAGGATGATCGTGATTCAATTACATACAATTCATTTGTCACTTTGCACACAATTCATTGGTTTCCAATGCATACAATTCACATTTTACACTTCATACAATCCACAATTTAGTATACAATTGACAAAGTAAATTCCAAATTGAGCATACATCACAAAAATCCAAAAGTAATTAATGGAAAAATTTATAAACAAGAATACTAAAACAAGTAAGAGTAAAATAAATAAACAAATAAACTGGCAAAATAAAACTCATATTGAAAAAATCTTATATTGAGAAAACACCCTAATTAAAGACAATCAACTTGTAGTAAACCTAAATTGAATAAAATACTTCCCTGAACAAAGTTTTAAATTGAATTGCAAAACCCTTCCCTGAATAAAACTATAAATTGAAGTGAACAAAATCCCAAATTTAAAAATAAAAATAGATCACAATTTGAAAAACCCCAAATTCAAAAAAAACTCCAAATTCAAATAACCCCAAATCAAAGAAAACCCTAAATTCAGCAAAGCCCTAAGTTGAAACTTGAAAGAACCTCAGACTGAACAAAATTGATGACATCAACTCCTTGACCAAATATTATAAAGTCTTTTTGTAAATCCTAAATCAAAACTCATATTAGATAACCCTTAATAAATAAATAAAAGTTAAATCAAAACATAAACCCAAAATTATTTCCAACTGGGAACCCTAAACCAGTCTTTCATCCTCTAAAAACCCTTATCATCTAAGCCCAGAACCATAAATGGACAAATAAACCCAACCTAATAACAAAGCTTAAAATAAAACTCGAATGACTTACCTAGATATTGAGACTGCTGGATATTGAGACTAGGTTGTTTTGATCTCTTCCCTTTTTCCTTCCTTATTGTGACTATTAAATAACTTGTTCAAAATACTTGCGAAACTATTTTACAATTTTTTGCATTTAAAATTGGTTTAAAGAAGGATGAATGCAAGCATAGAGAAGAAAGGAAGTAACCAATCCTTTTGTTATATGGTGAATGATAAAAAAGATTTAACAAAAAAAAAAGGAGAAAGAAAGGCTAAGTTGATGGATGAATTAGTGAATCACACTAATCGAAGACATGCAACTATTGAGTTCAGTTTGTGTATCGCATTAAATGACCTTTTTGTACTCTCTCAGTTAAGTTAAACGTCGAAAATCAAATGGCATGAGGGTCTTAGCAAGTTTTTCAAAATCATATAGGTTGACTGAAATTTAACCAAACCTTAAGGGGGTATATGATAATATCCCTTATTGTTATAATTTTATGAGTTTGAAGTTATGGTTTAAATCTTTCCGAATTTTGTTTGTATTTTAGCTGTATTTAATCTGTTAATCTTCTATGAAGAAAAAATTATTAGAAGTGTAAACTTATTATTTGAGATTCTAAAAAGATTAATTTTTAGACTGATAACTTCCACTGAGAGTTCTTTTTTTATTTATAAAAGAAAAAAGGGTAATGCTTCCCTCCCGGTCCACAAATTATATTTCTAATTTTCTAAAGTACTCGACATAAATCAGATCTTGCATGCATTTAATGTATTTTTACTAGTTTGAAAATTTGGCAGAAGTGTCATGTGGTTATCATGTACAAGATTATTCTTGCTTTTTCTAGTCACAGAGGGTCTAGCCTAACCAGCCAACCATATGAATTACGACAGGGATAATTTGATGTCATGGTCAGGCTTAATAAGGTTGAATTTTTTTTAGCTCATTTACTATATAATTATTATTTTGTTATAAAATGATTAAAATATGAAACATTAGCAATTAATATTTTAGCTCGCCTATTTCACTTCCTATTTTAGCTCGCCTATTTCATTTCCTCTTCTACCTTTCTTTTTCTCTTCTTCCTTTATAAATATAAATATGTAAACCTATACTAACACTAAATCTCCACTTCCCTCCAATTTCACACCATCGACCGACATCGACTCATCCCAATCTTTAAGGAAGAGATCGACAGTCCCAAGTTCTTTTACTCCATTCAGAAAGTCTTTTCCGCCGGACGACCCGCCTTCCACTCCTTTTCTGCAATAATTGTGTTGACTTTGGCATAGACCGGGATAGCTGCATCATAACGGATTCTACTACTATACTTCTGAACAATGGGACCTAACGGATGCCAGTTGTCGAACCAAAGAAAAGTACCTTCCCTCATTACCCACTTTGGACCGGATGAAAGGTCTCATAGTGTCCCTCAAGTTCAGCAATTTCCTCCAACTCCAGGAGGGACAGTCATTGGGAACGGAGATGCCCCACGCACTCCTACCTTTTATAAGAGGTAACTATGAATTCAGGAAGCCCAGATGGTATGTGAAGTTAGAGGCAATGTTCCACATTGTAATTCTTTTATATGTAGTTTGCATGCCCACTCAATTTTTTGAAGTTTTTTTTTTATAGAAATCCCTCCATTTGTTACTTTGTTACTCTATGGGTATTTTTTTTTTTATCATGTGTATCATATTGATGAATCAATAATTGAACCTTTCAATTACATCGATTAATATCTTATGTACAAATGATAATCTAGGTTCACAGAATATGCAGATAAAAGAATTGGCCAGTTTCCAATGGTAAAGGTTCTTTTTCAATGGAACTAGTCAATCGTTTTGCTACTTAATGTTGTGCATTTACTTCATCGTGCATTGTTGAAGTGCTTCGTCGTGCATTGCCAAAGTGCTTCGTCGTGCATATCGAATTCGTGTTGTGTTGGACAAAATCTGATAGTACAATTTGGTAGTTTGCCAAATAAATTAGTTATTGACAAATCTTTTCAATATTTTGTCAAAGCACTTCCTCAATGATTTTGAATCTCCATTTCATACTTTATGGTTTTTTTTTTTTTAACATGCATATCATATTGATAAATTGATAATAATTAGCCCTTTCAGTTACATTAATGATTGTAATATCTTATATACAAATTACAATCCAGGTTCACAGCATATGCAAATAAAAAATTTGATCAATTTTATTGGTAAAGTTATTCTACCAATGAAATTGGTTAATCATTTTGTTACATTATGTTGTGCATGTGTTTCATCATGTATTGGAGAAGTGTTTTTTCAAATGTAAATGATCAATATCATAAAAACTACATATTTCAAAAATATATATAACCTTTGGTATAAGGAAATTAGTTTGTTACTAGCGAAGTCTGAAATTCCTTGTAAAATATCACTAGTGAATTTTTATGTAAAATGTCATTAACGAATTTTTTTGTTACTAACGAATTTTTTCATCACTAATGAAGTATGAAACTCCATGTAAAATATAACTTTCAGCATTAGCGAAGTGTTTTGTCACTAACTAAATATGAAATTTCATGTAAAATATACACTTTAGCATTAACAAAGTGTTTTATCACTAAATTTAAAATTTCATATAAAATATATATTTCGACACTAGCAAAGCATTTTGTCATTGATTTTTTTTTAAAAATAAACTTTAAGTACCCCACCAAATTTATCAAAATTATCTAAAATACTTAGTTTATTAAGAATAAACTTATTTTCCTACAAAAACCTTAAACCCTAAAAAAACTTATCATGATGAGTCATGATCTAATATCATTCAAATAGTTTAAAAGTTAAGTAAAAAAACACTTAGATTTATCTTACCAACCCTTTGATCCATAATTTGTAATGCGGTTGTAATTTCTTATCAATAAATTTTTTTCTTTGATTTCTTAACTAATATAAAATTGAAGTAGAAGGATTTTTAAAAATTGTTGAATTTCTAAAGGGTAATTAGGTATATTTCACACCTAAATTGCCCAAAATAATAATTTTAACTAAAATTGATTAAAAAATTCAAAACACCACAAAACTAATATGACATCAAATTACCCTTATTGCATATTATTATTGAAAATTAAGATTTTTAAATATAATTTTTATTTAATATTTTAATTATTTTTAAAATATGATTTTACTACTATAAATTACAAATATTATTTTCATATTAATTATCTTATCTATATGAAAGTTTTATTTTATTTATGTATGGGTTATTATGTTATTTTTGTAGTTTAATGTGGCCAAAACTAACTGTTAATGATAGAAAGGTGTTTTCTAAGACTAAAGATTATCTCATTTTTTTTCTCAATCTCTATACTTTTAAATGCTTATTACTCCTTTTTAGAGCTTTTTCAAAACTATTTTACACAGATTATTTTAGAGCAACTATGACAATATTATTTTAATAAATCAACTCTATTAGTAATTATAATGATCAAAGAGGCAGACTTCTAAAATAAAGATTGTATTATAAAGCCAGAGTACCATCATTTAGCTATATGAAAAGAAAAAACAACTTTAAGATGATGTCCTACACACACCACACCAATCTCAAAAGAAAAAAAATCTCAAAAGCTATTTTTGTTTTTTCCATTCTATTATTTTGTTATATTATTATCATGTTAATATAAATATTGTTTTACAATTTTTAATATATTTATAATTTTACATTATTGAATATATTAATTTATAGCTTTTTTTTATTGGTAAATGTATTAATTTATAGCATTGTTGTAACTCACATTTCCATATACCAAACATACCCAATAATTCATTGACCCATAAACCATCAGTCGACACCCATGTCGCTCTTGCAACCAATTTCTCACTGATCAAAACAGAAATTTAGAATGAATTTGCATAAATCTGCTCAAATTCTGAATTTTGCACACAATCTTGCAACTTCCCCCCAAATTTTCACAGCAGCCAAACATAGAACAAACACATACCGAAAACGAAAAATTAAGGAGAAGCGCGAAGTAAAAAAACACAGGAATAATCATACTTAACCTATTGCTTTTACTTATAATAGAGAGTACGACTTACAAGAACACCAAACTAACAACTAAGCAGCAATTGATTTCAGATCTAGAGCCCAGATCTACAAGAACAGCCACGTCTAAACTACTCTCACAGATAAAGCTTCAAAATAGAAAAAAAAAAAACCAAAAAAAATCAACCA
The DNA here is from genome assembly GCA_007844105.2 of Rhamnella rubrinervis. Lineage (NCBI taxonomy): Eukaryota > Viridiplantae > Streptophyta > Magnoliopsida > Rosales > Rhamnaceae > Rhamnella > Rhamnella rubrinervis. The sequence goes on from CM017578.2 coordinate 23,063,472, forward strand.
CCGAAACCATAAAGTGTCCTTCCTTGCCTCTTCAAGGCATAAACCACGTCCATGGCGGTTACCGTCTTCCTCCTGGCGTGCTCCGTGTAGGTCACAGCGTCGCGAATCACATTCTCCAGAAAGATCTTGAGAACACCTCTGGTCTCCTCGTAGATCAGACCGCTGATACGCTTCACACCACCTCTACGAGCCAGACGGCGAATGGCAGGCTTAGTGATGCCCTGGATGTTGTCTCTGAGAACCTTCCTGTGACGCTTGGCACCTCCTTTCCCCAAGCCCTTGCCTCCCTTTCCACGGCCTGACATTTCCAAGAGATTTTGAGGAGAAAGCAGAAGTTGAAAACTGAGACTGGGGCTCAAAATGAAAAGGTATTTGAAATTGATGGGACTTGCGGATGGGTTTTGGAGGGTTTTATAGAGTGGAGCCTCGAGAGGGATTTGGGATTTTGAAAAGTTTAGCGGAATGGCGGGTTTAATCTGGATCATTGGATTTTGTGCTATCGACGGATATGGGAGTCGATCCGCGTTACTCTTTTAATTAGATATTGACCGTTGATAGATATGCATCGACGGTGTCAAATGCATTAACAGCTTTTCGGGTTGGATTTCGTATGTTTTGGCGTTTTGTCAGTGCGAGACAAAACGCAATTGACGTTCATATGAATAATTGGTTTGAAATTTCAGTGTAAATTTGTTATTAAAATTTCGGGAAAATTAGGCGCGCAGCACGTGCCTACTGTTTTGCTTAAATTACTTAATCACCCTCACTGTTATAAATATTATTTTTTAAATATATAAACTCAGATTTCATTTACGTTGGTGTCTCCAATTTACTTTAATTTAAAGATAATTGTAATGCCATCTAACGTTTTAAGTTTCTTTTTTTAAGAAAATATTTCAAACATAAAATTTTGAAAATTGATGTTTCATTTATGTTTAATTAACCAACTTGTTATTACCAAAAAAAAAAAAATTAACCAACTTGTCGATCAGATTTTTCTAAACTACCAATAATGATGCAAGTTGCAAAACATGACGCTGTTATCGTTTTTAGTGTTATGAAAGTCGAATATATCTTCCAGTGTTTATAAAAATAAATAACATAGCATAAGACATGATAGCGAAGGAACTCATATTCAAAACCATGCAAAATAAAATAAAATAAGCAGTGTAGGTGTTTACGTGTGATATGCGGCAGGAATCGGGGATAATACGGCACTCATTCACTAGTCCCTTTTTTTTTTCTGTTTTTATATATATATATATATATTTGGTAATGGGTCTTTATCGAGAAAACAGTAACCGTAATTTTGCTCACCAAAAAAAAAAGTAACCGTAATTTTGTACTATTGAGCTGTGCATATGGCCTCACTTATTGACATTTGAAGATACTACGAATGATATAATAATGACAACAATACCAAGTATATATTTTTGAAATGAAATTGAAATTCTATTAACCCAAATTCATAAACATATTAACTTTTAAAAAGTTAATCAACTAAACAGGTTCCTCCTTCAGTGGAAGTTGCAAAATTTTCAAATAAATCTAGTTAACTCAGCAACTTTATTTGTAAATCTAATAGCAAAAGTAGAAGAAAATTAATTAAAACGTTTTTATCTATTTCTTATATTTTAAATTAGAAAGTACTATGTTATTAAAGAACAGTCATTACTTATAATAAAGTTGATAACAGTTTTGTCATCACTTTCTATTGTGAGTTTGCATCACTTTCTATTATTTCATCGTAAATTCTCACATCAATATAAAGTCAATGGAATTTCTAATTGTTAAGAGTTCTATTTATAAATAATAGTTTGGAAATTAACTTTGTATAAACAGCAACCATGTGCCCAATTTCATCATAAACAACCATCTTTACACCAACACGACCTTTAACTTTAAATATTGCATTATCTACATTAACTTTATAAGAAACAATTGATGAAGGTTTTTTAATTTTTTAACGAGGAGGATTATTCTTAGAACGATTAAATTAAGAAGCTTCAATAAATTCTCTATGTAAACCCGGAGTTTCCTCAAATAAAAATGCATCTAATAACAATAAATTATTATTGATGATAAATAATGATAGTTTTATATATAATTTTACTTTAGTGATATACATACCAAGAAGTTTTACAAAGATTGTTTACTAACAAATATAATAATTGATGTGGCAATAAAATATTGATTGACAAATTAATATAATATAATAAGAAAAAATAAATTTAAATGAAAGTTAATAATATATTGCCACCTTGTACCTTATACTCATGTTGGTTGGTAAACAATGCAAAATTTATTAGTAAGTGTACATTTATTGATTTTATAGCAATTATGATGATGCAACAATATATAGTTGACCAATTTTGATAATAAAATTGCCAAGAACAACTACCTCATGATGCTTATGATGTTATAATATATAGAGCTAATAAAAAATGTATTTTATTTTTATTTTTTTTATATTGTCTTCATTTTCATAGTATAAAGCATTAATTTTTATTTATTAGGTGCGAAGGGAATGCATTTTATTTTAAAGTGTAAGTGAGGATAAAAATAGTTTCTAGCTACTGGTAGGAGCACAAAAAGAGGTAAATATGTGATGAGGGAGAGGGTGCTTCCATGTTTACAACAAATAAATGTTACAAAATATATATAAAAACTAAGAGAATATTATTGATACATTAAAGAATATTTCTCTCTGTATTGTTTATTTCATAATTTTAACTTTTTTTTTTTTTGGGCCCCAAAATGGTCTCAGGTTGAGGACTACTAGCTAACAACTTGCAAAGGATTGAAGACATGCTGATTAATTATGATGTTTTATAAACAAATATATGTAAATTAAAACTGATACCAAAATAATTTGAACTATGAAAGAAGGTGAGCCGGGCCATTCAATCCAGCTCAATATAAAATTTTATAGCGGTGCTCGTCAGGACATAACGCCAACAGCCTGAAAGATCATTCAAGCCCCACAACCCCAATGAAGTATTGAAATCCAACGGCTGGAAGGGTCTGTCAGAGCTTAATCTAAATGATAATAACAGTTAATTTAGAATTATATTATAAGTTGTTGTATTTTGGGACATGACTGGTGCATTAAGAATGCAATGATGTAGTGCTAAAATTACCTATCCATTAAGTTTTATCGAAAAAAAATTGTCACAGTACATATATTCCAACACAAGTTGTTATAAAAAGTTTTGTTCTTCTGATTTCAAATTTGTGATATCAACTTCTGGTATCATGGTAAATTGCTTATGATTTGATGCTTTGAACTATAATCAATATGGAACTGTAACTATGAAGTGAGCCTAAGTTTTTCCTTCTCTTAGGCTATGTGTTGGTTTGAGAGATGAGGAGGGAAGGATGGGGTGGTGAGGGAGGAGGGGCTGGTGAAAATAAGATATGAATTTATTAATCCTTAGAAACAGAGCATAAATGATTAAAGTATAATTAAAAAATTACTAGTTAATTATAAATTTTCTTCACCTTCAATTCATCAAAATTATTTTAGAAGGATTGAAATGAATTCACAATCTACTTATTCATTCTCTGATTCTATTAATCCCTCTTACTAAACAAGCATCTTATATTGCATTCGCTCTCATTAATCCCTCCTACCAAACAGGAGCTTAGAGAGGTAGTAGCATAGATATGTTAGAATGAACATATGGACCATACCTTCTTTTTTCCCTTCTAATGGTTTCTATAATTTATAGGACCTACTTTTTACAACAGACAGTTTATCCTCAGCCTGAGTATAATCTCTAAAACTGAAACTTAAAATTTCCAAGCTATTACATTTACATTCTAGATCAAGAGCAAAATAGACTAGAGAAATGCTCTTAGACACCTGGACAAAGGCTTTCTTAAATCCCTAGGTTCGCAACTTTTGACTTGTACAATTATGTGTACATGATTATATATAATTCACATTTTTCCGAGTTGTAAATGCACATCACTACTTCATTGTAGAGGCACTCCATTTATCAATTTTTGGCAATTTTCAGGCCATGGTTTACCACAAACATGAATTTAAATTCCCTATTGTGAAACTTATCCATGTAGATCAAGTCAATTTTTAGCAGCTATGTAGCTTCCATCAGTCAAGGAATTAAAAAGAGTTAATAAAAAAGTAAAACAGAAATCATAGATTTATTATTTATAACAGCAATACCAAAATTTTGGGGGATAATAAAAGGCATCAGGAAGTGTAGTTTTGGTTTCTATAACACAATTGAGGTAGGGAAAAAAAAAAGGGTAAACAAAGAGCAACATTAATTGACAACAAGAAATGTCGAGAAAAGTTGTATTCTGAAGCAGTAATTCGCTATGACAGAAACCTCATTCTTGCTCCGCATTTAGAGCAACAAAATTTCATTTCTTTTTGGCTCTCCAAGCCTTAGACGGAAATCCTCCTCCATGAGAGGCAGACCATCCCTTAACTTGATCTTTGGCTCCCATCCCAGAAGTTGTTTAGCATTTGTAATGTCAGGTTTCCTCTGTCGTGGATCGTCGGGAGTATTCTCCACCTTCTTTATCTCTATTCCTGGATTAATTAGCTGCAAAGTTACACACCATCAGCTTCATTAATCACTTACACACTTCATTTTGCAACCATCTTTTGCATTTATATTAAAATCATTACTATCTGTATGAATTCCATAATCCTTAATAATGTTCCCAACCCCTCCACAGCAAGAAAAGAGGGGTATTTTTAATTTACACTGATATGATTTTATTACAGTTTTCCCAGTGTCCATATCTGTGGAAACCAAGTTTCTCGAGAAAATCCACTTCATGAAGCTAATAATAATTGGAAAAATTAACATACACATAATATTAAATGCACAATTTAACTTTTCAGCAAGAAAAGGGAAAAGAAGATTAACAAGGAACTAACCTCCTTCACTGTCTCTGCAAGTTCAAGCATTGTGAATTCACCTGGAAATAAACCTTGATTAGTAATTGAACAATATTAAAAGGTTAGGTCCAATAGTATTCTAAACATACAAACACATCATAGTTACCTGGGTTTCCAATGTTGATGGGCCCAGTGTGTTCTCCTTCCATCAGACGAATGAGGCCATCAACCTAACATACATTAAAATTTTTTTTTTAATCTTCTAACCCAATCACCTAGCACTACATGACATCAAAATAAACAGAAAATAGTAGTTTTACATACCATGTCAGAGACATAACAGAAACTGCGAGTCTGCGTACCAGGAAGTTGAACAGTCAAAGGTTCATCACTGTATTCTTAAAGACAAAAAGTCAATAATCACAGCCGGACAATGAACATGTCATTTAACTTTTAATAAGGCCTTCATATCAGACAATTAATCAGTGCTGCATAACCAATATTTACTTTCAAGATATATGAAGAATATCAGTACTAGATAAAAGTAACAGCATAAAGCACACTCAAGGACTAACGTAAGCACAAGGAAGGCCACTAACAGAAAAGCATCATTAGAACCTTGAGATAACACAAGGACTCACCGGAGTGCTTGAGCTATAAAATTGCTGACGACACGCCCATCATCAATATTCATGCGAGGTCCATATGTATTGAAGATTCTGGCAATGCGTATTTCTATCAAAGAGAACAAAGGAAATTGAATACTTTAGCTGGTTAGTAAGAAGGGAAAGTTCCCTACTTAATGATGGAAAATAAATGAATACTTTGTTAAGGGTAGAGAAAGAAACACAATTACCTATTCCATGCTGCCTATGATAGTCAAACATCAAGGTCTCAGCCACCCGCTTTCCCTCATCATAGCAGCTCCTGACTCCTATGGTTAAAAGAGAGTATTTGGTAAATAATCAGGAACCTAAAAATCTTAATTAGTATGACAACTACTACAAATTAAGTCGTGAGAATAAAGTCTTAGGTGTCATAAGTTTTGTGAAACTGTAGTGGCAGAAGTACTACCAAAGAAACTACCATGAGATACGCCACAAAATCATAAGCATCTGTAAGTATCACAAATGTGATTCGTTTCAGCAGTTTCTGCTTGAATTCTGAATTACGTAGAAACCTCCAGCAGACATTTTGGTGAAGATATAACAGATTTTAAGTGTTTAGACATGAAGAGCTTTACATAAAGCTGGTTCAAATTTGCATCATGTTCTGTATAGTGCTAATGAGAAATGGAACGAAACCACATTTACATTACATGAAAAAAATATTAATTTCCTAAGGTAAGTTCAGTCTTTTCCATCTGTAAGCATCCAACATATGGGTGTGAGTGTGAATTTCTCTCTGGAATATAATACCACCCTGGAGAATTTGACTAAATTTACACTAACAATCATCTTAAATAATCCATATTGCAGCAGCTTCCAGGTTTAGAATGAGATGAACACATACCTATAGGGTTAACATTACCCCAATAGCTTTCAGGTTGTGGATGGACAAGAGGATCACCATATACCTCTGAAGTTGAGGTAAGCAAAATCCTGGCCAACAAAATCATAAATATTAACACATTATGGCAGCAGTTAACATATAAATGAAGAACAAATTTCCCTCACCTTGCTCCAACTCGCTTAGCAAGTCCAAGCATGTTCAGTGTGCCAATCACATTTGTCTTTATTGTCTGGTGGATCATCATATAGTAAAATGTTAGATTATGTCTTCAGCCAATGGTCCTCTGGCAGTGCTGGCTTCAGGGCAAGGCCACTAAGGCTATTGCCTAAGGCCCCACAAAGGGAAAGGCTCCAAAAAAAAATAAAAAATTGTATTAGATATATTTCATATATTCATCTCAATTATATAAATAATTTACTTTTGTTATTTTATTTATATATGATTTACTTTTTATTATTTATGTATATAGATGTCTAATTATTTATGCAATATTTTCAGTTTTTATTTAGAGTGTAAATTAGTATTACAATATTAAAATTTATTTAATTTATAATTTAACATGGTAATATTATAATAGTATTATAGAATGCAAAAATATTTCAAAAATCATTTTCATTAGCAGGAACGTTTTTCATTTCAGATCAGAGATAAAAGATTCTAGTTAATTTTATACAATAAAAAGCTTTATGAATAGTTAAAATCATATTCCAATTTCATTTGCATAAATCATTATATTCTATTTGGACAAATTTTAGTAATCCATTGTATTCATGTGCAAGTAACTCAAGCAGCCACCCGCACCAAATAATAAAAGTATGTCAACTAACGTTAGTTATAAATATATAACTAAATTATATTTTTAAAAAATCAAATTTAAAATTATTTTAAAAACAATGGACAAACAATAGAATTATACCTAATGCTTTATATTAAGCTTTAAATGAGTATTTACGCACCTTTACAGGATTGTGTTTATAGAAAATTGGAGAAGCCGGACATGCAAGATGGTAAATCTGATCAACCTCCACCAGCAATGGCTCGGTGACATCTATACAAAAGAAAAATTAAAGAAAAACAAAATAAAATATTAGCAGATATTAAGGTCATGTTTCATCTATGTAATCATATTTTCAGCCAACTTAATTTTTTATTTATTCTTAATATAATTCAAAATTGACTTAAAATCACAGTTAACAAAATCAGAAAGATATCATTCAAAGAGTATTTGAAAGCTGGATAAGTGCAAATAATCCACAGACTGAGAACTACAATAATGGAATGAACTTATACCATGACGAATAAGCTCAAATCTGGGATGACCAATCCATTTCCTAAGATTGTCCTTTGAGCCAGTGAAGTAGTTGTCAGCAACAATTACCTAGGTAGAAAGCATAAGATGCATAGATCACTTTGGGATCAAATCATCCTATACATATATCAGCTATTACATTTTCACTTTGCATATCAGCTATTAAATTTTCACTTTACATATCAGCTGTTACATTTTTATGTTGTTAGATTTATAGTGAGGAGCACATTTTAAACCATTTTCATCCTTAATATAATTATTAATTGACACAAGAACTACACGTATTGGCAAAATAGAAACCAAAGAACTTGCTTACCTCATTTTTTTCATTTTCCATCAGTCTGTCCACTAGGTGAGAGCCAATGAATCCAGCTCCTCCAGTAACCAAAATTCTCATGTTGGACTGTTATAGATCAATACATATCATCAACTATATGGTAAACATGACAATAGAAAAAATATAGTGACATAGTTAAACATCTAATGGCACAACAAAAATTTTTTTCTGAGATGCAAAGAAATGTGAATCTTATGTAATAAATACATAAGAGGGGCAGCAATGGCAAAAAGAGGAATTTAGAATCTGCTTAAACCAGTTAATTTTTTTTTTATGTTCTCACAGATCTATTACTATCTGTTTCATAAGTACATATGAGCCATGAAACAGAATGTACTCGAAAGCTCATAAATATATATGAGCCATGAAACAAAATGTACTGGATAGCTGCTTTCTTTTTTTGGGTAAATACTGGAAAGCTGTTCCTGTGTTGAGTGTTTCCAATTTAATATGATTTGTCATGCTCAGGAGAGCTATAGAAAAACTCTAAAAATCTGCTTTGCCAATAATAGATCGTCCACAAACACACATACATTTTAAACTGAATCTAAAATATGCTCTGCTTAATAGATTGCTCATGATCACACTATAAACTAAATCTTACCGAGTTTTGTGGCAGAGATAGCAGTGATTTGATGATCCAATATACAAATAATACACTAGAACAACCTACTTTATAGTGCCAAAAGGACCAATGAAGAAAGAAACAGAATGTGATGTAGAAAATGAACCACGTGTCGTGTTATACAATTATTTGCAAAATGCTAAAAGGGAAAGGAACCTACCCGCAGGGGAATTCAATACATATCACAGTCAAAAATATGAGACCATGAAAATGAAAATTAATTGTATTGGTCACGCAAATCACCCTGACCTGGAAAAATTTGGAATTACGCAAAGGAGAGGGCAGTGGTGGTGGCTTTGTTGTGGTTCCGTTTGATGAATTCTTCGCCATGTCTGAGATCCTCAGAAAAAATCAGCTCTCAAACATAAATTACACTACAGAGTACAAAATCTCAGATGGGTTAATCTCCAATTTTGATATTTAGCCTTCCACTTGAACCAGTGAACCATTTGACTTGAAAGTTAAGTGAAAGTGATAACAATTTTTTGGTAAAGATGAAAGTGATAACAACTAGAAAAGCACACACACAAAACGAGACTTTAAAAAATCAATTTTTCTTACAATGATTGACGGGAAATTTCAATCCAAATGGTAAAAAAAGATAAAAAAAAAAAAGAAAAAAAAAAAAGAGATATACCTGAAAATGCGCCTCAGATGAAGTGCACCCCAAAACGCTAAGTACCCTTTGGATCCACAATGCTCTACTCTATGATCAGAAAGTCATATTTATAGTTGAAACAATTTCCAAAAAAAACCAGTACTTCTTTTTTTCCACCAAACGATGAATTATTATTTTCTTAAAAAAAGAAATTGAGTAAATAGAAACCAAATGGAAAAGCCTTCAAATTCACGGAAAGTTCAGGTCATTATGATAGCTCCTCGATGCCAATAATTAAAGCATAAACCACACCAAACTATATTCTTATATAAAATTAAAATATGTATTTACCTTACAAAGCAATAAAAAATTCGAATTCAAATGAGAGGTTCCCGGATAACTGAATTATTAGAGTTCCTGGGATTGAAGAATGGGATTAGATTAAAGATAGAAATGAAGAGGTGGGTTAGTGAAGTTTGGATTATTAGTGAGAGATAATCACGGATAATTAAAGTATTAAAGTTTTAATTAAAAGACATATTCTCAGGTATCTACTGGTTAGTGGGGGAACTGGGTCGGGGAGGTTCTTGGCTTGCTTTGGAAGATAGAATTGGATGCTTCGCTGAGTTTCGTCATTTTATACGCTTACCCTTTGGATTATTCGGGTTCTGCCACGTGCCTGACTGACCTTTTGTTGATTATGAACTTCTAAAATTACTAGTACAGATGTGCCTAAGGTTTTTAGTTAGTGTTCATTTTTAATTTATTTGACTATGAAATTTAATGTGATATCAATTTGTCGATTTGGTATGGATTTTAAAAAAAATCTAATTTAAAGGTCGGTGTGCACGTTAATTAATGGTGCTAATAATTAGTGAAGCATTTTTACCAATTAAATTTTCTTTTACCTTATTAGATCATTTTCAACCAGTTACTTTCTAAAAATTTTAATCAATAAGAATAATGAATCCACAATTCTATTTTAAAAAAAACTTTAAAAATATATTCAAAAAGTAATCATCTGGACAAAAAAAATAGATAGAAATAGATCAAGCAATATTGGTTTAAAATTTAAACTTTGAACACCCTATAATCTATTTTTAAAACAACGCTGCGACATTATCATCGTTTGAATTGTTTTCTAAGAATATTATATGTACTATATAATTAAATTATTAATATAATATTAGAAAAATATTTGGGATTCTAAATTTTAAAATGCCAAATGTATCCCAAATAACATAACATTTACTATGTCATTTATAATTTTCAACTCACTTAACAAAAAAAATTATAATATTTTTTATATTATTAGTGGGATCTAAGTTGATATGGAAAATTTTTATAGGTATTATATTTTTAAGGTTGACTTACAGAATTTTAGTAAAAGCAAAATATTTTTAACATTTTGTAGTGTGATTTTTATTTTTATATTTTATGATATGACACTGACGTTGCAAATGTTATGTCATTTGAGATGTATTTAGAATTTTAAAATTTGAAATCTCTAGCATCTTACATAATAATAACATTCTAACACTATAAAAAAAAATTTCAATTAGTCACGAAATTGCTTCATACAAATCACTTTTTTCATAATTGAAGTATATTTTTTTGACATTAAATAAAATATCATAAGTAATAGGATATTGGTATAACAATTTGCTATAATTTGGTGTTTGTTACTAAATTTTATAGCAAAATCATCAAATGTAGCTTTTGGCGCCAAGTTTCTGCTAGATATAATGCTTATGTGGCATACAAAATCCCTATCACTTACAACACCCAATGATAGGCTTACATAACGGACAAATTTTTTTTTTTACATTATCCTTATGTGATGTCATTTAGGGCAATTAATGCCTTCTCTATCATCGTTCATTAGTACTTTGGTAAAATAAGAAAGAACGATGGAATTATAGTTTCAAACGCATGCTCATCCTTCGCTCGTCAGGTGGGATTCTATTTAATCGTTGTATGCTTTTCAATTTAAGTTCTTCTTCAATCATTGATTTGGTGAACGCTTTATTTATGTAAGTTCGATTTTCAGTTTAAGGTTTACTAATTTCACCGGGTTTATTTAAGAATATTGATTAATTGTTTTTTCCTGTTGACAATTGTCAACATCAACATTTGAAGTTGTCAAATAACTATCTTCCGCAACCTGAGTGTTGACGCACATGATATTTTTTGTTTATCTTCAATTGAAGCCTTGGGTATGTCCTCCTTACTTTATTTGCTTTCTAAATCTATTATTTCTTCGCTCTTTCATGCATGCAAGTTTTTTCTCCTCTAGGATGATGGATTCACTTCGTTTTTGGTACTATCTTATGTGTCTTACTGTGTTTTTGTGTAATTGGGTGAATGATTAACGAATTTTTTTTATTAATTTTTCTTCATTTTTTGTGCTTTTATGCTTTTATACTAATTTGTAGAACCATTAACTATCTGAAGCTTTCTTCTTTCTCTTCTGAATAGGTGTGATTTTAAAGCAACTGTGAATGTCTGAGTTATGACGACCCACTTCTTGTGGATTCTATAGCAAACCAATATTCCTATTTACTTGTTCCATGACACATGAACAAGTAAAGACATAATCATTTTTTTTCATAAAAGAAAAAATAAATGTAAGAATGCTGAAAAAGGGATTCTGATCAGCATTGTATTACATACATTAGAGCTCTTTTTTTCTTTATAGAGGAAAAGAAGATGCTTTTACTTTTGTATTTTATTAATGTTTTATTTAACTTTTGTCTTCTAGATAGTGTTGATTATGCTAAATATTTTTTTTGGATACTTTTTACATGTTTGACTTTATATTGTGAGAATATTTTGATTAAATGATAGCTGATGCAAAAATTAATGAATATTTTTATGCATGGTAGGGAACACTTCTTCATTTTCTCAGTATACAACCAAAGCGTCTCCATTTTGGTACTACATGAGTAGGAAATAATGTAGAACTTTTAGTTGTTAGTGTTTGGATCAATAATCTGTTGATTATCATAAGTTGTTTGATTTGGATTTGTTATGGCGTTATCTCTTGGATTGATGATTGAATTTTTTATAATTATGTTGTGTATGAAAGATATCTTCTTAATATTACTCTAAATGTAAAATGTTTTTGAGATTATAATTTTATTTATTATTATTATTTTTTTTGTAAAATTGCTTTAGCTTGATTAAATATTTTGTTTGCGTAAGAAAATTAAAGTCGACATGGATAGTCATAAAAATATATCCAAAATGTTTTTGTTCCCTTAATTTTTATTTTCATTTTTACCATGGACTCTTCAATTGCAATATGATAAATGAAGGATTTCTTCTTAAAACTGTGCTCATTCAATTAAATTTTTTTAAAAAATATTTTCATGGACTCTTTAATTTGAATATGAGAAGTGAAGGATCTCTTCCTAAAGCTATGTTCATTTAGTTTGTATGTGTTTGTTCGATTAGGCCTCAATTGGACACTGTTTCCCTTTCAGTTTTATAAATTACATATTTTGGCGAAAAGTGAATTCTTTAAATTGGTTTTCTTTCATTTTTCATGTTGGGGCTGCTGTGGAAGTGCATTTGTTTTGCAAATAAATACCTCTTGTGTCTCTATATAGTTTATCTTATCACTGTGCTAAAACAGTTTAATAAACTGGTCTTAATACTTTAAGAAACTAGTCTTAATATCACTTTCCTGCTGTGGTTGTCACTGTTACTAATTTGTTGGAATTTAAATTGATGTAAGATATTTGTTTCCACCACCTCAGTTGGTAAAATTTCTGAGAAATAAGCAACCATGACATGTGAATTTTTAATTTTAGATTCCAACTCTAAAAGATAAATGTTGAAACATTGTGCAACATATGACCATAAGTCCATAACACTTTCCTAAGAAAGGTGTATTTTAGTTTGGCACATCTCCTTTGTGTGTACATTTTAATTTTTACTAGAATTGAATGGTCATTGAAAGGAAAGGAAAATCAAAGATGAAGGGGAATATAGAAAAGAAAATGTTGGTTTTATTTACAACTCTCTCTCTGCTTGATTGGTGAGAAATTTTTGCAAAGTGAATTATATAAAATTAGACGAATTTCTGATTCTTAATGAGTTCGTCATTGCTTGTGATCTTAATTATATATAACTTATACTGCTAATTTGTTATTGTCTTAAGTATGTGATCTTATTGCTAATTATTAGTTTTTTTTAGCTGTGTTTTTATAAAATTTGAATTGTTCTATATTACTTTCTATTTTTAAATTTCCTTCCCATGTATTCTTACTTATTACGTTTTCTTTACATTTACGTTTTAAATTTTTCTTCAAAGTATTTTCTGTTCTTGTATGCTATTATTATTCTTTCTTAAAGAATACTTATAATGTTGTGACAACATTGAGCAATATAAGTGACGATATGTGGGTTATTGCTCTTACTATATACATTTTGTGCTCTCAGTTTGTTTTACTTTCAAGTACTTGTTCCTTTTAAACATGTACTAATATTTTTTATGGCCTTAAAGGAAGATGGATAGAAGTTGGATTAAAATCAACAATAGGTCACATCCAGACTATGTTACAGGAGTGATGAATTTTTATTTTTATTTTGTATATTCCAATTCCCACAATGAAAGTTTAATAAGATGTCCATGTTCAAGGTGCAACAATTATATATGGAGAAATTATAATCAAGTTCGTGATGACCTTTTTATTAATGGAATGTTAAGGAATTATAATTATTGGGTGCATCATGATGACGGTTATGGTTTGGTTTCAAATTGTAATGATGATGGTGTTGATTTTAATGTAAAAGTGTACGATGATATTGATGAGACAGTTGAAATGTTATATGACTTATGTAATGGAACACATGTCACTACCTTGGGGGAAGATAGTGATGGAGATAATTTAACTCAACATGTGAGTTTTGCTAAATCATTTATGAATGATGACCACCAATTATATCCTAAAAGTAAAATGTCAAAGATTTGTTTCACCATTAAGTTGCTTCACATTAAATTGTTGAATGGATGGTCCAACAAGTTATTTGACATGTTTCTTGAAATTTTAGATGAAATTTTGCCAGCTGGTGCATATATTCCGAAGACATATTTTTAATTCAAGAAGATAATTCGTGATTTGAGAATGAATTATGACAAGATTGATGAGTGCAAAAATGATTGTGTGCTTTTTTGGAAGAACCTGATAGACACAGAAGATTGTCCTGTATGTGGTTTGCCTCAGTTCCAATTTAGTAAGGAGGGAATTATGAAAATTCCTCATAAGGTGTTATGTCACTTTCCTTTGAAACCAAGATTGTAAAAGTTGTTTATAGCACCATAGATTGCTAAAGATATAAGATAGCACAAAGACAAATGTGAGGATGATGCTATTTTACATCATCCTACTGATTCTAAAGAATGAAAAAAATTCGACAAGTTACATGTGTCGTTCTCTAGTGATCCACACAATGTGAGGCTCTGTTTGTCAAGTGATGGATTTAATTCTTTCGATAACACGAGTAGCTTGTACAGTATGTGACCAATAATTATTGTCTCCTACAATCTACCATTATAGAGATGCATGAAAGATCATTTTCTTATGCTGTCCCTCTTAATCCCTAGACCTAAAACATCTGGAAATGACATTGATGTCTTCTTGCAACCTTTGGTCGATAGTTGAAAGAGTTGTGGGTCGGGTTGTTGCTGTGATGTATGGCGTTTTAATTGGGAAATCATTTCAACTACATGCAGCACTTTTATGGATCATTACTGCATATGCTAATCTTTTATGTTGGTCTATAAAAGAAAAATTAGCATATCCAATATGTAATCATAACGCATCTTAATTATCTTTGAAACATGGACAGAAGATATGTTATATGGGTCATTACTGTTTCCTGTGTAATGATTATAGATTAAGAAGATGTAAATAGTTAGATGGACAAGAACGAAGGCCAAAACAAGTCAGGTTGAGTGGAGATGAAGTGTTGCAACAATTAAGCATTGTTCAACAACCTTTTTTGATAAGCTGCTGCAATAGTCTACAAAGCAAAAATGGGATGCATCTCATCTACATTTTACAAAAAGAAGTATTTTATTAAATTTTCCTTATTGGAAGACACTTACTATAAGATATAATCTTGTTGTTATGCACATCCAAAAAAATATTTGTGACAATTTGCTTGGAACATTAATGAATACCGAGGGAAAAATAAAGGATACAAACAATGCTCGACTTGACTTAGAGCATTTGGGTATAAGGAAAGAATTGTACCCAATTTCTATGGATGAAAATATATTAATTTCTCATGCCTTCTACGTGTTCACTAATATGGAGAAAATATCCTTTTGTAAATTTCTCCTTTCTACTAAGCTCCCTGATAGTTATGCATCAAACATCTTTCAATGTGTGAACTATAAATATTGGCATATTCAAGGGCTGAAGAGTCATGATTGTCATGTTATTGTACAATGCCTACTTTTTGTGGCATTGTATAGTTCTTTAAGGGTGTGTCGAAGTCAATAATTCAATTATAACTTTTCTTCAAGAAGTTGACATCATGATCATTAAAGATGGATGTATAGAGAAACTAGAAAGTGATATTACCATTATTTTGTACAAACTGGAGCAAATATGTCCACTTCATTTTTTGATATGCTGGTACACTTAACAATTCATTTACCAATGGAAGCATTGACTGCCGGACCAATCAAATTTCGATGGATGTACCCATTTGAGAGGTTAATTTACATCCATACTCATACTTTGTTGTAACTTTCATGTTTATTGAAATGTTCACTTTCATTTAATTCATCTGATTATTTCTTCTAAATTGTTTAAGGTATATGTATAGACTAAAGTCATATGTATGCAACAAAGCTAGGCCAGAGGCCTCAATAGCTGAGGGTTACATTGACAATGAGTACTTGACCTTTTGTTCCTTGTACTACAATAATATAGATACAATGTGGATTAGACCTGAGTGGAACTATGATGTACATGTGTATCATCTGGAGAATACTGTAACTGTATTTCAGATATCTTTCCTTGCTTTAGGTGGACAAATTAATGATGAACTCGAACCAGCTGATTGGAAGCAATTAGATGGTATGTTTTGAATAATTGTGTTGAAGTCCTCCCATTCATACGATAAGTGCTCAATTATTTACCATGTTATAATATATAGTTTACAAAATACACTAATTATATAAACATATGATGAGAATTTTTCATTGCTTGTCTTAATGTTGGATTTTAAATAGAGACCATTTGGAAGAGCTTCATTTTTAAAATGAGAACAACATTTACAAAAGGCATGAAGATGAGTTTTCCGAGTGGTTTTTGGAAAAAATAAGTAATTTGAGCACACTTAGTTTACTAATTTATTTTCTACTCTTTGTATTGTATAAATTATGCTAAGATGATTAACTACACATTAATTATAATATGCATAGATTTCGGCATTAGGAGAAGGAGAGTCAGTTGAAATTATTACACAGCTTATGTATTTGGTGAATGGTCCTCAAATTGGCATAAGTCGATTAACTGGATACACCTTCAATTGCCATAGATTCCATATAAAGAATGGCGAAGGACGTAGGAAGTGTCAAAATAGTGGATTGTGCAAGCAAAACATGAAGGGAAATGTTATATGTATTTTGACAGACATATTGGAATTGAAATATGCTCAATATGTGTAGTACTGATTTTCAAATGTGATTGGTGGAACATTGGGAGTAAAAAGGAAATCAATGTAGATAATTTTGATTTTTTAATGTCAACATCTCTAGGAGATGATATAAGGATCAACCATTTGTACTTTGTTACTCAAGTATAACAAGTATTCTGCGTTAATGATACTAAATTGGAAAAGGACTAGAGAGTTGTTTAAAGGACTTAACCAAGAAATTTGTACAATATACAACTTGTAGTTAGTGAACGATTATATAATAGAGAGACATACCAACAGGAAGAGTGTACTACACAAAGCTTAGAGATCAATAAGGACAATGGTAACCCAGGATTGCTATGTAGGAGTGAAACGGATACGATAGCTGTTAATTTTGACTTTGAAGGACGGTTAGAAAATGAGAATGATGTGGAACAAAACAGTGATGATGCTGATGATCTTAATAATTGAGAGATATGCATTGAACATTTAATTTAATCTTTACAATTAGACAATATAGCACCTGGAGGCTATAACATTGTTATGTAATATTATTAATAATGTTACATGTTTGTTTTAATAAAACATATGTATTGTGTAATGTTATATTTTTACATTTGCATTTAATTTCAGTGAGTTTCATATAATTGTCAAATATTATATGTCTTTCAATGCTAATATATATTTTTACGAGTTTCAAATCTTCTTATATAGGTAATGGCACTTGTTGATAAAAAAAATTCAAAGAAACAAGTTGGGGGACAAATGCTAGTTGTAGTTAAGGACATAGGTGTTTTGAAAGGCTCAACCTCGGTACATGAAGGATCACAACTTGGACAAACTCGAAGTAAATATGGTCTTAGAGTCATATAGGGACCTAGTGCAAGTGAATGTGATGTATTTTTATCATACTTATCATAGATCATGTAACATGAATTACTCAACACTTTCGATAATGCTAGCTGATATGTACATTTATTTGTAGTTAAAAAATCTTCATGGATAAATGTGAAGAAAGTACCAATTGTAAACAAAAGACGAGAATGTGGAATTCTGGTGCCAACATGTACAAGTCCAAAAAAATGCAAGCAACTACCTGCGTCTTGCAGAGATAATCCTAAAGCTAATGAAGTTGTAGCTGATAATGAAGGAAGTGGAACTAGAAGTTTAATTCAAACTCGTGTCTCTTGTACAAAAATACAAGAAGAAAAAAGGACAGTGATTGACATGTTTTAACAAAATAAAAGTCCAATTGGGAAAAATGTAATTGGGACACCAAGTTCAATTTGAGCATGTACTAGTCCTCGAAATAATCATCAAGTACGAAGGCCATTGCATGTGAACATTAAGATGAAAGGTACTTAATGTCATCTACTTACTTTAAATCAGCAAGCAAATTGGAAATGTTATACATAAAAAATGATGTGATTAATAAGTTTATAAGACAATTAATTTGTTTACTTTTGTAGGTCCGCTGAGATGGAGCCCTAGGAAAAAATTGGATCTAGTAAGCTAAAATGTACAAGGTATATCTATCATCGTCGATCGCAATTGTGTGCAATAATTCTTTATTTACCTATATATGTTTATGTTATCTTTAATTTAATTAATGTACTACTAATATATGAAATGTATAAGTGGAAGTAAGGAGAATCCTTCTAAGTCAACTCCTAATAACAACCTTCGTGAAGATGCAGTAGCTTATGAAGATGAAGAAGGCTGACTTTGTAAATTAATATGGATAATAAAGATGTGAAAGCATACACAACTATGATTATTTTTTTCATGTATACATTACATATTGATGGTTTAATATGTTAAGCACCTTATGGCTCCTTAATGTTACAAGATGTAAAAAACGAAGAGAAACTTCCTTCACGGACAGTAGAGAACCACCAATTGATGACAATAGTATAGACAATGTAATTGTAATGGAAAATATGGGTAAGCTGAAACTGTAAATGACTTTACACTAAAAAATAAATTGTATAAGCACCTGGAATTTTAATTGTGAACAATGTAAAGTAAGAATTATAGTGCTTGCGTATCATATTAATTGCATATCTTATCAATCCAAGTTGTTTGATATGTACACAGTGAACTGCCTACTCAAATCACCTGACTAATAAATTGTTGGACTTTTGCTGAATTTGTATGTATATAAATTCATATCGTATATTAATTGCATATTTTATCAAATCTTGATTCTGTGATTAACTTGCGTAGTCCCTCTTCTAAGATTTATATTTTCAAATTTTATATTATTACTCATACAAAGTACAAACCTTAAAGTTGAGCTGGATTTGATAAATATTTGATGTCTAGTAGGAAAGTTTTATACAATAGCTATCACATCTGTTTTTGAATTTGTTATCTATATTAATTTTGAAGTTTTCTTATGATTTCATATAGAATTCTACCTGTAATGAGAGCAAAAGGTTTAAGAAGTTCGTACAATAAGCGGACGAAAAGAACTAGTAAAGAATTAACATAAATGGAAGAACAGAGATATAAAACTGGCAGTTGACATACTAGAAGACATCATGAGACCAGTAGAAGTTAATAGTCAAATGTTGATAACAAAAGAAGGTTATATTGTATGTGGATTTGCACCAATGCCTATGAAAGGATGGAAAGATGTGAAAAAAGAAAAGAGATATCAACTGCTTGTTAATTGAAGGTTTGTTTTTTACAATTCATATCTCCATAATATTAACATTAGGATGTTACATCATCATTTCAATTACATAAGCAGTATATAAATGTGCTTAAAATAAGTTAAATTCAATTGATTGTTTTGTTTATCAAAAGATTATCACAGATCACCTACATTTTGCATTTTAGTTCTGTCAATATTACAATTTAATTAAATAAATATCTTGATTAAATACATGTTAACGGTATTAAAGAATCTGTATTTGCAATCAAAATACACAAAGAAATATTACAACTTCCATATTTTACCATATATCAGGAAGTGAAAGAAACCAATTTCCCTGTTGAATTTATATGTATATAATCCTCTTAATGACTTAAAAAACAAATAAGAAACCAAAGGTTTTGTTAGAGTTGCAGGACTTTTACTTGGTGTTGTAGGACTATTACTTCTTGAGGTAAACCTTTGATTCCATATGCATGAGTGAAAGGTGTTTCTTTGCATTCTGTTTTAATTCATTAATTTCCATATTTCGTATGATTTGGCCATCAAGATAATTCTCTGACTTATAATTCTTCAATTATTACTAAAAGTTGTTATATAGGAATATTTACTTCTTACTTAGTAGAATAAGAGCTATTATATAGGAGTATTCACTTATTGCGTAGTAGAATTGCTATTTTTTTTATATGTAATTGTGTGCTTTGGAAGATTAATGAAACAATTTCCTATCCATTTATATGGTATTTTTTGTTATTATGTATGAGTTGAGTAATTTTGTTGTGAATTCTTGACATGTCTGTTTAATTGCCCAGTTTGAGGTACGTAGAGAGAGTGCATTATGTTTTGGGGAATTTGTTTGAGAGTACTTGAGATGTCACTTTAATTCCATGATTTGAGGTGGGTACAGACAGAGCGCAATATATCATTAACAATCTATGGAATAAAAAATATTTCATCTGGTTAGAGGAAGTGTGAAATTTCATCTTTATAATAATAATTAAAGCATCTAGAAATAGGATTATAATTTTGTGTCCTTAGAGTAATCTTTGATTTAGGTGGTTAATTGCAATTTAGGTACTGTTTTGACTGGTTTCTCATCTTAATTAAAGTTATTAATATGAAATTCTCTGTCAAGCTTTTGAGGCAAACATAATTAGGTCATTCTTTGTTAGTAGCTTTATTAGTTAAGGTTCACAGTGCTAATTATTAAAGTACAAACCCTAAATATAAGACATAACCATGAGACTTTTTTAGACCTCACAACTCCATTAACAAGGGATTATTAGCATCACACACTTATAAAAGTATTACACTAGCATTTCATAATTTTTATAACAAGAAAGTGTTTAGACTTCCATTAATAATAGTTAGGATAGTGTTTGTTGTTCATATGTAGAAAGCATTCGACCTAGAAGAGGATGAACATTTTAAGGAGGCTATTCTTGCGGAAATGAATCGTATGTATCAAACACATAAACATAAGCTACATAAGCACTTTCTGAAGTTCAAAACAAAAAAGGAAGCCCTACTGAATAAGCCTGATGAAGTGAAAGAAGAAGAGTGGCTGATCCTCTATGAGCATTTCTCTAGTCCACAGTATATTGTAAGCATATAAACCTTTGATATTATATTTATATATATATATATATATATATATATATATTGGACACTGTGAATTGGCAATGTAATTAATTGTTATTTGTTTGTGTGGAAAGCACATGTAACTATAAAATGTTATTAATTTGGTAATAGCCTGATTTGTTAAACTTTTATATATGCAATGATTGAAAACATAAAAGAAGTGCAATAAAAAAATTCAATAGGGCATCTCGACAAACACATCATTGATTCAACACAAAATCATTCACTCGTGTTTCAAAAGATTTGGTGAATAATTTAGTTTCATTTATTTGAAGCAAAAAAATTTAACATAATATATATTTGTTCTGAAATAATGACATATATGCTATGTTTTTTTAGGTTAAAGATGATGTAGAGATTGACAGAATCCAACTTTGATTTGAATCACACTTCAATAAAAAGACAGAAAAATGGACTGATGCTAAATCAGAAGAGATATATGCAAGTATAATTTCATCTGTAAAAGCTGAATGAAGTACTTCAATTTACTTTGTTATTTAACCAAATTCATGAATGTGTACATTTATTTTACATAATCATATGCCAGAAATGAAAGAGAAAGCTGATATTGAAGGTTTACCAATGACAATTGATGAGATATTTGATTTTGTTCTTCTTCCAAGCTTAGGTTATGCTCAAGGGCATGGTCCATACCCAAAACTATCTTCTTTCATGAGAAGCTGAGAGCTGATATGAGACAACATTATGAGGGACAAGGGTAGAGTATTAGTAGCTTACGACATTCTTTCATGAATGACATAGAAGGTAATCATGAGTGACTGATAATAATTTTTTTTTAATCTTTTTTTGTAATGAAAATGCCAATGTCTTTATTCAGCAAGTGTGATTTTGAATAAGCAAGCGAAGTCACACATTTTAATATACTGCTAATTCCATGTGAACTGACACTCAATAAATAATGGCATTCGACAAGTGTGATTTTTCATATGCATGTGAATTGGCGCACGATGTATTTGAATTAACACTATGCTTCTCTATTTGACAGATGATTGAATGAATGATAGGAGGATGAACTTGACAAAGGAAATGTAGAAGTGAAAGAAGTTATTTTGGGCACTGGATATACTACTTATTTTAGTAAGAAAATTAGGAAGTAAAATGTATCCAATTATATTAGTTATAATATTAGAAATATGGTATTTTGGAAAAAGCATTTGCACTGGCCTTTTCTACAACTTTACTTTGGAGTAGTAGTTGACGAAAAGACCGTACAGACTTGATAATCATGGATATTAATTCGATGTCTGTTAAAGGCTAATTAAACATGTTTGCTGCTCAAGTATATATTATGCTAAGTGTTGTATGATCCATGATGTAGATGATAATGTAGATGCTGACAATATTTTCGTCTATTAATCTAAGTATGGTATATGTATTATACATTATGTGATTAAGTTAGAATTTGAATTGTCATGTTATATGCATTTGATACGTATACAAAAAAATAATTTGTTTTTAATTTATTAAATGAAGTAAATTGGATATTATACAATTTTTGGAAGAGTAATTACAAAAGCAAGTGAAACCATTTATTGAGCAGATTTAAATTTTTTGTAACTATAATAGAAATACTTTCAAACTGTAGTGTTCGTAACAAAACGACATGTATATATTGATTGTAATTTTAAATAAAACAAAAAAAAAACGTAATAGTTTTGGCATGCATCTGATGCTGCTTTTATTACACTTTGCTTCAAGTAGTCTTGTTAATGATAATAAGTTATAATTGGGGAAATTATTACTTGGAATTCTGATGCATTTTTTTTTTTTTGGGTAAAAAAAGAAAGAAAGTTTATTGAGCGTAATCAAGAGAACATAAGTGAGCGAACTTAGACTAGCTGGAGGGATCCCAATATAAAAGTAAAGATCTACTCAAAACATGTTTTGCTATCCAATCAACAATTCTATTATGTTTTCGTGAAACAAGAGAGAAAGAATAAGATGTGAATAGACCCCGACCATAAACGATATCATGTAAAAGAGCCTCAATACTCCATTTGGTATCAGTGACTTTGCTTTGAATAATATCATAAAGCACATCACAATCCATCTCAATAATAATATTATCAAACCTCATTCTATGAGTTGTCATCAACGCATGATAAACTACTTGCCCTTCAGAAGTAAGAGCATCATCTCCTAAAAATAGTACATACCAATTACACACTAATTCACCCTTCCAATCCAGAGCGATGATCCTAGCAACACTGCACTTCAATCTAGAGTTGAACGTGCCATCACAATTTAGCTTGATAAAACCTTGAGATGAAGGCTTCCAAATAACATTAGTGCTAGAACTAGTCATTGATGAACTAGGATTGACCATACTAACTATAGATAGGATGCTAGACACATCTTTGAACTAAAAGAAAGTAGTGAAGGTTGTACAAAGGACCTGCTAAAGATCAGGTAAAACACCTTCAAAGACTAGTTTGTTTCGTGCTTTCCAAATGAACCAGATGAGATAGTAATAAAGACCAACCCTATTAGCACCAAAGGACATATCTTGCAGGAGCATCATGATAGTATCCTGAAACTAGATAGGAAAGGAAACAACATGAAGGTCATGGAAACCAAAAGGAGAAGCAAATTATAAAGCTTTCACTTAGTTACATGACAAAAAAAGTGTTCTATAGTTTCCTCCTCTTGAGAACATAAAGGACATAATGCATCAAAACCTAGGTTACGATGTTGGAGTTTATACTGAGTGGCTATGCCATTGTGGAGAAATTACTAGAAAAAATGATGAATCTTGGGCGCTACATGCACTAACCATAATGCCTTCCATAAGTTCAAGTAAAGACATAAATAAGAAGATGCACCCAAGCTCCTGCTACTCTGGGAACATTCTAGTAGCAAAGACATATCTTGCAGTAGCACCACATTTCAATCTAAAGTTGAATGGGCTATCACAATTCAGCTTGATAAAACCTTGAGATGAAGGCGTCCAAATAACTTTAGTGCTAGAACTAATCGCAGATGAACTAGGATTGACCACACGAATTGTATACAGAATGTGGGACATATCTTTGAACTAAGAGAAAGTAGCGAAGGCTGTACACAGGACCCACTGTGGATCAAGTGAAACACCTTTGAAGAGTAGTTTGTTTTGTGCTTTCCAAATGAACCAGATGAGATAGCACTAAAGACTAACTCTATTAACATCGAAGGATATATCCTGCAGGAGCATCGTGATAGTATCTTGAATACAAAGGAAAGGAAACAACATGAAGCGCACGGAGCCCAAAAAGAGAAGCAAACTATAAAGCTTTCACCCAGTTACTCAACAAAACCAGGTGTTCTATAGTTTCCTCCTCTTG
Organism: Rhamnella rubrinervis; assembly: GCA_007844105.2. Classification (NCBI taxonomy): domain Eukaryota; kingdom Viridiplantae; phylum Streptophyta; class Magnoliopsida; order Rosales; family Rhamnaceae; genus Rhamnella; species Rhamnella rubrinervis. The sequence goes on from CM017578.2 coordinate 23,088,029, forward strand.
AGTACATAAATGACATAATGCATCAAAACCGAGGTTGCAACGCTGGAGGTTATACTAAGTGGCTATGCCATTATATAGAAATTACCAAAAAAATGATGAATCTTGGGAGCTACATGCACTAACCATAGTGCCTTCTGTAAGTTTGACGAAGAACGTGAAGAAGAAGATGCACCTAAGCTCCTACTGCTCTGGGAACATTCTAGTAGCAAGTGATAACACGATTTGACTGTAAGATTACCATTCATTGAGAGAGGCCAAATTTGCCAGTCCTTCATCCCCCACTTTGAGATGGGAATAACCATAATTTGATTATCTATCCATGTTAGAAAAATGCTAGTCAAAGTGTCACTGTACTAGTGACGTGGATGTCCACTCGTGGAATAAAAAATTCTACTGAAATCGATATTCATAAAATCACGCTATTCAACTTCCCTAGGGCCCCAATTATCATTCCATGGATGAACCAAATTACCATTACTAACTCTCGAACAAGCATGCTTTTAAATAATATTGCGCCCATGCAATAGACTTTTCCAAGCACATGATGCAGAAGAGCAGTACTGTACATGCAAGAAAGAATCCATAGATAGATAGATTCTATGGAGAATAGGAACCCATAAAGCATTTAGATGAATGACAATGCCAAGCTTGTCTAACCAAAAAAGATGAGTTAAAATGAGTAAGGTCCCCCAGCCTACCACAAGCTTTAACCCGTTTAAGTCTATACCTCTTGACCTAATGAACACCTTTTTTTTTCCTTACCGTTGTACGACCAAAACCTATTAATAGCAGCTGTTAAATCATCACAAAAGTATTTTGGCATTTGCAAAACCTACATAGGATATATGGGAAGCGACTGAGCTACAACCTTAATCAAGATTTCTTTTCCACCTTGAGAAAGAAATCGTCCCTTCTAATTTGCTATTCTCCCCAAAATTTTATCTTTTACGCTAGCAAAAAGATGGCGTTTAAACCGGCCCCATTGAGAGGGTAATCCTAAGTTTGAGACATGTATTATATTGATACTTAAGAGCTCACAAATCCTGTCACAAATGTGAGCTCGGGGTATTTGCTCTAAAGTAAGCAGTGGACTTCTGATAATTACCATTGACCAGAGGCTATGCAATAATTACCAAGACATTCTTTTAGATCCATGCACTCTGAAGGTGAAGCATTAAGAAAGAAAATGCTATGATCAGTGAAGAACAGATGAGAGATCGAAGGACACATTCTTGCCAATTTCATACCATGAAGTGAACCATGCAAAACTTTCCTCTTGTGATTTAAGGAGAGGGCCTCTATTTTGATTATAAATAAGTATGATAAGAGAGGATCCCCATATCTTAGGCCTCTTCCTAGCTAGAATCTCTTATGAGGCTTCCTATTGATGACAACACAGTAACTAACTGTTGTGACACATTTCATTGTTAATTGAATCCAATAAGGATGAAATCCCATATGAATCAGAAGATGCCTCAAAAAGTTCTAGTCCACTTAGTCATACACTTTAGACATATCTATTTTAAGAACAAGACCATACCGCTTCACAGATTTTCTTCGATTTAAAGTATGAAAGACCTCCTGAGTAATAAAAATATTATCCTGGATCAACATACTGCATACAAAAGCATCTTGGTTCTTTGAGATTAAGAAGACAAGTAACTTTTTTAGTTGGTTGACCTTTAAAATTATTTTATATGCAAAATTTCACAAACTAATGGACTAAAAATGAGAAACTTCCGAAGGGGATGTGATCTTTGGAATAAGAACAATATTTGTATAATTAAGCCGATGTAAAAGATAGCTTGACTAGAAGAAATTATGGACCAAATTATAAAAATCATTTGCAAAAATAGTCCAATGTGAATGAAATAAAGATCCTGAAAATCCATCAGGGCCTGGTTCCTTACGTGTACCCAAAAAGAAAGCTGTAATTTTTACCTCTTCTCATGTAACAGGAGTGAGGAGATCAAAATTCATTTAAGGAGAAACACACGGCGTGATAGCAGATAATGATGCTTCCAAATTTTAAGAACCATCAGGACAAAATATATCATAAAAATAATTAGTAATTAGTGAAGCAATAGGGGCCTCACCAGTAATCCAAGTTCCCTTAGAATTTCATAAGCTTTGAATTCGATTGTGATTTCTTTGTTGAAGAGTTGAAGCATGAAAAAAAGCTGAGTTTCGGTCCCCATAATTTAACCAATTTATTCGAGAACATTGTCCCCAATATAACTCCTCATGTTTCTAAATAGCAGCAAGTTCATCTAAGATCTATTTCTTATCCCCCAAATAAGTAGGTGACATGTTAGAGGTCTCTAACTTGGAAAAGACTTCTTTTAAATACCCAATACGTTTGGTTAGGATTACCATGGAGAGAATGACTCCAATTGCTTAACTCCTTACAACAATTTTCCAGTTTATGTATAAATTAAGTTATAGACCATTTTATGTGTGTGCCAGTTGTACTTTAAAACCGATTGGAAATCCTTCTCTAAAAGCCATGACTGTTCAAATTTGAAACTCTAGCTTACTCGTGATGCATAAGGGTTGAAAAAGAAAATTAAAGGGCAATGATCAGAGCCCACTGTAGCCGGGATATGTGTGTATGTCGCAAAAAATTCTTGAAGGAGTGACATGTTTACAAGAGTCCGATCCAATTTTTCAAAAATAGTTTTTTGAGGAAGCTTGTTATTAGACCAAGTATAGAACACCCTCATAATTTACGTCTCCATGAAACCTTTATCATCAATAAATTGTCTGAAACTATTCATGCATTGAGAATTGCCATGATACCCACCTAATTTGTCATCCACACAAAGAATGTCATTAAACTCGCCCATTAAAAGCCAAGGTAGCAAACTATTAGAACTGAGTTGGAAAGTATATTCCCATAGAGACTCACATTCTTGAAATCTGAAGGGCCATAAACAAAGGTCACACGACAATTTCATTATGAAAGGTCCCTACCAAGCTAACAGTGTTATGAGTTGAAGAAATAGTAATGTCATTATTTCATAAAATAATAATTCCTCCGGATAAACCATTGGTAGAAGTCAACTCTGAATGTGAAAAATGCAGCTTCCTTTTTAAGACTATGGAGGGTCCAAACTAGACACAATAATCCAGTAGGACTGCAACTGTTAGGGAGGACCCTAGTCTATGATAGTTCCAACATATTATACTTATTGGGACAATGGGGACTGAGATCGTGCAGCCATCACACCCTTTAAATCATTTATGTAAGTCTAAAAAATTTGAACATTTAGCAGGGAATCCTCCTCTTTCAATCTATGTTTCATACTGGCCTTGGCACGCCCTTAGTAAACGCTATAGCGAGACACACCCTGAGATCTAGGTGAAGTAATAGTCTTTCCCACACCACCACTGCCTTCATTAAGAGGAGTAAGTCTGCCAGTAGATTTTTAAAGGCTTAAATTAATAAAAGGAGGACACTTCACACCTAGACTGTAAGGAATAGTACCATACAGATTTCCAATGGCTGTTTAGTGGAACTTGAAGACTCTATGAAACAAGGGTGATTTAAAGTGACAGGGAGTGATATTCAAGTATTATCACCATTATTTGAGGTCCCACTTTGTGTAGGTATGGTAAGAAGCTTATAAGGGATAATAGCCATATCATTAGGACATGAATTATTGGTCATATGGCTCTTGGGAATAAGAAAAAGTTGTTGGATGATATTAGGTGTCTTTAGTAGATTCTATCCTCATTCATGCACCAAATGGTTGTTCCCCTATATTCATGGGCACAAAAAAGTGCAAGAGTGAAGTAGGAGAAGGGTAATACTTAGTATAATGGCCAATAATCCCATAACTATAGCAAATATAGGGTAACCTTTCATACTTTAGATTTAACTATAAAGGATCTTTACCTTTTGTGTAGCTTAGAAACCAGGGAGAATAGGACTAGTTAAAGAAAGGCAAACCTTAATTCTCAAGATATTGGTAGCCTATTTCCTGCAAAACCTAGGCTTAAAATCCAGTACCTTACTGGTAACACCCCCTAACCGAAACTCACGAATCTGATTTAAGGGATGCTACTTCGCATAGCTTGTGATGTAAAATAAGATCATTTTTTTTTCTTTTCCTCTTTATTTCGTATCCATAAAATAATACTAACTTTAAAATTAAGAAGTACTAATAATAATGATATTAATAGTATCTCAAAATCAAAACTCACATGTAAAGAGAAAATATATATTTTGGTCTTATAAACTTATTAAACAGAATATTAAAGATTAAAAACATAGCATAAATGAAGCCTTTTATTAACTTTGGATCATGCATATCACTATAGCCAAATACCACCTTGCAGATTCCTTAAGTCTACATTCCATCTAATCAGTTTTCAGTGCCATTACTTACACATATAAGCAAACAAGAGTGAATGACAAGTCACCTAGCAAGTTCCACATTGCACACACACAACGTGGAATGCTTATGCTTATTTTGAATCGATGCATACTTGCTTACTTTCAAATAAAAATTGTATAGTTCAAACCAAAACTTCTTTATTTAGTTTGAAAATAAAACCACCAATGTAGGACTTTCATACATATATACATGGGAGCTATTACCCATCAGTAATCCATTGAAATATCCCTTGAATTGCTGAGTAGCATATTCTAAGAAACTTCAAACCATAAAGAAACATATGTGCGTAAGTGGGGTAAAAGGGATGACTAGCATCCTACTCATGTAAGTACAAACCGATGCCAATAACTCCGACCAAAGAGCATTAGATCTTCAATGAGTCTATCTATATGTGCCCATGTAAACCCTACAAACTTGTTCGGATCCATAAAACTAAGCCTTCTCTTGTGTGGTTCCGACCATAAAATATATATTTTGGCTACGATGGACTAATGAATGCATGTATGCTTGGTTTTCTTAGATTATAAAACAAAGTATGCATGATCACAAGTATATAAGCATGAGCATGTGCATTCAAACATGAATATAAAATTCGATTTTACAAGAAATGTACAACATAAAGATTTATTGAAAAGCAAAAAAGCAAAATATATTTACAAAGAAAACATCTTGTAGGCAAATATGGACAAGTTTGAAATGAAGCTTTTGTATGTATCCATAAAATTGTTGTTTAATACTAACTCAATTGAGATTAATCAAACCTGTTCAAAATAATACATAGAAGTCCATGATTTGAAGATCAAATATGACTTAAAAAATTCAAACTTCTCATGTACATAATGATCAGCCATAAAAAGAATTATGATTTAATATGCAACTTAAAAAAAAAAAAATCAAACTTCCTTTGTAAATCCATGTGTTTTTCGACAATAATATAAAACCCATTGTTAGATCAAAATTTTCAATACACACAATCCATATTATCATGTATAAATCATCAATCCAATTCATAAAAATTGTTGAAGAAGAAGAGAGATTTAAACAAATAAGAGTAAACAGTAATCAAATGTGAAACTCGCTTTGAATCTTCAAAAATCTTGAAAAATCGTTGCTTGATCTCACAAAATTTTCTCTCAATTTTCTGTAGGGAATTTTAGTACTAAGATGGGAAAAGAATGTAGAAAATTTTTCCTTTTAGATGCCTTTTAATTTAAAAACAAAAACCCTAGTCAAAACTTGCTTTACTTTATAACTCTTACTTTCCTTATTTCAAATAAGGAAAGTATCAATCACATAATTATCAAATAATGCCATTTAAAAATAAAAAACTAAAATATCAAATACTCATATAAATGGGTGTCAACCATAAAGACACACTCATACACATACATGCTGGTATATGATAAATTATTCACACATTCCTGTACACACATAGAAACTCAAAAATCACTGTAACCTTTGGCAACATGTTAGATGATTGTTACTGCGCCTGACACGGACATAATGTGGAATTGCCAAGCTTCGAAAAATGTCAAGTGCCTGTCATTGTACCTGACACTCTTGGATTTGAGAGAAAAAATGGCGAACTTCGAACCATGTCAAGAGCCTATCATTGCCCTTGACTTCCTGTCCACATAGTATTTTACAAACTCACATGTGTACACTCGTGCTTAAGCACAAAATTCACAAATAAACACACCATCACGTAAATTTTGGAGACCGTTATTACATTACAACTTAGATCCCAACTTTGTTAAAATTGACTCTGAACACCAATCAAAAGGCAAACTTCGCATTTGAATCCAAATGGATATATCTCGAAAGACCACTTCGTATGGTGCAACATTCGGCTCTCATCTCTTCAAAGCTATCAGGAACCCATTAAAACTCCATGATCCATTATCTTCAATAACCTTAGCATCATTCTCATTGCCAAAATGGAATAGAAATATCCCATTCCCTAGATCATTGTAAGTAAAGTAGGAATGATGGTTCCAACCCTTAGAAAGAGTAGCAATAAGAGGTTTTATATGAATTAGCTTCTCCGACATGACTTTAGTCCAAAAACTAAATTTAAGATCTGATCTAGTTGTTTCCGGAATAACTTTATCAAAATCAATTAAAAAATCCATTAGAACAAAATGCTTATATACATCATCCATCGAGAAAAGATGGAGAGGCAGTAAGATATTCTAATCAACACTAAGGTAGGCTGGGGTAAGGTTCGCACATCATGCAGAGGGCATGAAGTGAAGTGTTCTTCATTAATAATTAATGATTTGAGATTGTTCATTCCTTGGAATTCTAATGTCTGTGTTGTGATATAATATACCATGTTTACACGTGTATTCTAATCGGACATTTCATAATTAATAATTAATAGAATTTAATCATATGACTCGTTGTAGAATGGTAGAAGGAATGGCATATCCAAACAAGCTCAACATCATATTTGAACTATTACTTTCATTATCTATACATTTCATATCAGTTAACCATCTTTGTTTGCAATTTTTCATAAATAAAAATCTCACTTGAATATGAATGGCATTTCAATATGTAAATACTGAATATATGTATATTTGCCTTAGCTTATTAATTATATTTGTTTTCTCTATTGTAAATTATGCATATTCTTTTTTATGTTAACAAAAATATGTTTGTTACCTCTTTAAGTGACATTTTTACTCCACAAATAGCACTATGTAGTTAGCATAAAATATTTATGTTAGCTCTTCAATCCCTAAAGCATGAATTGATTGTAAATATTGAAACAAAGCTTAAAGAAATTTTCCCTGATTATGGTTTGCTTCCCATTTATATTGATCTTAATAGAGACACTCAATCATACTACACGATAACCTCTGATGCCATGGGAGGACAAGTATTATCATTCAAAGAAATTCACTTGAGTTATGCATTTCACTAGTTTTAATGATATTTTACCTGAGCCACAAAATTCTCTATATTTTTATTTTGTTACTTCGGTCTGATTAACTCATATTATTGAGTACAGTTTGTATGAATACTCAAAGTTTAGATATAGGATAATAGAACTTCTGCTGTTAAGCATTATAGGTAAGAAGCCTTAGCTTGTCCTATGACTATTATCACTTTGCTCCATGTAAACTACTTTAATATATAGAGTACATGTGATATTTTATTCCAACAAAGATGTAAATATAGGGCTTGTATGAAGCCAATGATATCTCATTTAGAAAAAAAAAATCAAAATAGAAAAATTTGGAAATGTAATAATATTCGGGTTTGTATTCAACATTCCTAAATTTATTATGTTAAAGATTAAATTTGAATAACTTATTGATTATGTGGCTACTTTACAGGATGATGGTGTATATTTTGGAGAGTTTGTTTGGGATGATCATATATAATGTATTATTTCAAATTGAGATGAAATCAGTGAACTTCGAGAGTTGAATTCTAATGTGAATGCTATACTCAAACTTTTAATTCATAAGCAACAAGTAGACAAGTAAAGAGCTATCATGCGACCAAAAGAGTATTGTATCTATATGTATTTATTATAATTTGAGGAGTTTTATATTTTACCAAGAAAAATTAGAATGTTACATTTATTATTTATGAACCACTTGAAATGTAATATTTATGTTTTGTTTTTGTTACATATTTATGGCTATAGTTAGGTGGTGCTATCAAGATAGCTACTTTCTCGAGATTGTAATAAAGAATGAGGAAAAACTTATCTATAAGAATTGTCAAGCGTAAATAAGACAAAAAAAATGTTAAAAAAAGGATTTCAAACATTGTAATTTTGATACTGTAGCTAAAAAGGAAAACTACCAAACAAAGAAAAAAAAATAAAAAAGGATAAGTACCATTGCCTCCATTGTGGAGAAAACTTAATTGCCAACTAAAGGCAGTTCCAATTTCTTCACAAAATCATACTTCTTATTTTCTATTTTGTCTATTATAGCCTCAACATCAAATACAGTCTTTACATCTACATAAAGGATGGCTTCCTTGTATTCTATAATAAGGGTCTTTAAACTAAAGAAATGTTGTTGATGTGCTCCACTTTCTACTGGATCTACACTTTGACTATTCTCTTCATCATTTGTTTGGAAAAGGAAAAGAAAAAAAATAATAATTAGATTATTCACCTGCATAAAAAAACAACACAATTAATAAACTAAATTATATATTGAAATATAGGTTTGTCAAAATGTTTGGATAAATAAAAATAACTTCTGTATATTGCTGTGATGTATAGCAAACTATGGAACACATAAAAAAGGACTTTCCATATGTAAATAAGTACGAAAAAAAGGTTTCAGAGATTCAAAATAATGGAAAAAGGAAATAGAAGTAGTATTCGATAGACACATGGAATTTATAATATATCTCTCCAACAAGTAGGTATTATGTAAATGAGCACATCAAAACATTAAACTAGTAGCCACTGTAGAAAAATATTTGATGGGTTTGACTTGAAGCATACCGAGTCTTGTTACTGCCCAGTATTGCCCTCCTAATTCTAAACTTAAAAGGTTTTGTACCCTCATTGTATTTAGAAAATAAAAGTCAACGCTAACCTCTCCAAGAACAAAACATATGTATTTTCCTTACATAACTCAAGAAAGCTCAAAAAGAGAAATAAACAAAGTCAACATATCGCTAGCCATAGGCAATGGAGAAGTAGATGATCAACTGAGTCGTCTCTTTTACAAATGGCAATGGAGAAACAAATGGTCAACTGAGTCGTCTCTTTTATAAATGGAAAATTAGCTGACCTCTATCATACAATTTTTCCTTTGGTTGTCAAGCGTTACATTACATTACCCCAAGCAAACTCCCAAGGGAAGAATGACACTTCAATTGGTGTGTCAACTAAAGTTAGTTCCAAATAAACTAATTGTTTCTTTGGTTATAATTTCTTAAGATAAATATTTGGTCAAGTCAAAGACAATGGTGATTAATAATAAAAAACTTACATATCACAAGTACAATTCCTTAGATAAGCTAAATATATTTGATCTTATAAATAGAAGGAATTATAATAATTTAATAAAAGTCATGTATTATGAAATAGTTACACCCATATTAAGACAATTACCAGCTTGAGATACTAATTCATTAACAATTGATGATTATGAACTAATACTGTTGCAGCATATCGTAAACCTATAAAAAAAATTCAGATTTATTCATAAAGAAAAAGTTTTCAAATTATAATGTAAATAAATTTATTAAATTACCTTTCATTAAATTAAGACCATTTCTTATATCATGTGATTGCCCTCGAAGTCTACATCCTTGACAAAGTCTCAACTTCAAAATTGCAATCTTTTTTCAGATTTAATTCTTGTTCCACATCCTTTTGATCTTACCTGTAAAAGATTGCTAATACTTGTGGGCTGTTTACTACTTTTCTTAATTAACTATAGCACAACATTCTTACTTCCATTAATCTCTTTAATATTTTCATGTATTAGTATTGTTGAAAAAAAAGATTGAGGAGGAAAAAATATCTCAAAATTTTATGAATAATGAGGAAGAAAAAATTATGAAAGAAAAGAATAAATTTGTATTAAAAAAGAAAAGTTGAACAACCAGACAAGCACACAAAAGAGACGACAAAAAACCTCGCACAGTTGGCTATTATACATGAAAAGAACACATATATCGGCTGTTTTATTTATATAGAACTAATTAAAATAAAACCTAATCCTAATAGGAAAAGAATCCTAAATAAAATAAAATTAATTAATAAATAAAAAACAACAATTAAACTAAAACTCAAAAAAAAAAAAAATCACGTACTTCAATACTCGTCCTTTAAATTTTTCTTGTGTAAATCCAACTTGTTGTGTAAGAGTTTGAATTGCCCAAGCAATAGAGCTTTTGTGAAAATATATGCAAGCTAAGATTCTGAACTACAATGAGTAAGCTTGATTTCAACATCCTTTTCAGCTCCCCTTAACAAATGAAACTTAACTTTGATGTGCTTTGTCCTCTCATGATGTACCGGATTGGAAGCAATAGTAATAGTAGATTTGTTATCACAAAATAATTCTATAGGACCTTCTTGCTCAAATCGCAAATCACTAAGCAATTTGTGAAGCCATATTGCTTGATTTGCAGCTGCTACTCTTGAAATGCATTTTGCTTCAGTAGTGGATTGTGCTACAACCTCTTATTTCTTTGAATCAAGAGAAAATTCTAGAACCAACAAAAAAAACATAACTCGAAGTACTTTTTGAATCACTTATCTAACCAATTTCAGGTCATCAGTTGATTCAAACCAAATTCCAAAATCAAGAGTACCTTTTAAGTATCCAAGTACCCTTTTCAACACCAAAATGAACTTCACTAGGTGAAGTCATATATCTTGATAGCATACTTGTAGAAAACATTAAATCTGGTCTATAACTATCAAATATAAAAAACTTCCTACTAAGCTTTTAAAGCTAATAGGATTAGATAGTTTATCTCCATTATTCTTCATCAACTTTTCGTTTAAAGTAAGCAGAGTAGAACCTGCTTTGTATATATTCATCTTGAACTTCTTTAAAATGTCTTGTGCGCACTTTATTTAAGAAACAAAAGATACCATTATTATCTTGATGAATCTTCATACCAAGAAGATAATGCATATACCCTAAATCTAACATCTCAAATATTTTTTCCATCTCAACTTTAAAATTGTATAGCATTTGGGGATCATTCCCTCTCACAAGCATATTATCAATATAAGGAGAAAGAATGATTTGTTTAGAATTTTCGTCAACCTTCACATACAAAGTAGTTTCATTAATGCTCCTCCTAAATCCTTGTTGAATCAAATAAGAATCAACTTTTCTGTACCAAACTCGTGGTTCTCACTTTAGTCCATAAAGAGCTTTCTTCAGAAGATACACTTTGTCTTTGTTTCCTTCCTTTATGAACTCTTCAGGTTGATTTACATAGATCTCCTCTTCATGTTCACCATTTAAAAAAATATTACTTAATAGCCAAGTGAAATATTTTCTATCTCAAGCGTCCAGCTAAAGCAATAATCAATCTTATAGTATCATGTTGTGCAACCGACGCACAAATTTCTCCATAATCAACTCTAAGCTATTATGCATGATCTTTGATGACCAATTTTGCCTTGTATATATCTAAAGAATTATCTAAATTATATTTCACTCTAACCATTAATTTGTCACCAATAATATTCTTACCTTCAAGTTTCTCTACCAGCTCCCATATACCATTTTTTTGAATCATGTCCATTTCAGCTTCCATGGCAACAATCCATTCGGTGTAATTTGTAGCCACAGAATAGGGGTTTGGTTCAATAATAATTGAATTGCACCTTTTGTTCTCCTCGACAAATGATTTAACTTCATAATTCCAACCATCTCTAGTTGCTTCAACTAAAGCATCATCATCTAATGAGTGATCTTGAGTACTTGAATTAGTTGAATCAAATGATGTGTCATATAAAATCAAATCTTCAACTTTAGTATGCAAGTCACTCACAACTTCATATTTGTCAAAGTCCAAATGGCAGCCTTCATCAAAGATGACATCACGACTCAAAATAATTTTTTTAGTCTTCAACTAAAAAATTTTATATCCTTTGAATTTGGAGCATAGCTAATAAAAATTCCTTTGAGTGCTTTCTCATCAAGTTTGAATCTTTTCACAGATAGAATAAAAAAAATAACAAATTGATCAAAAATTTTTTAGATTTTTAACAGAAGGTATTCTACTTGACTAAGCTTCATAAGAAATCTTGCATTCTACAGCCCTCGTGGATAATCTATTAAGCAAGTAAACAGCATGATAAACGAGTTCAGCCCAAAAATTTATTGGCAATTTCTTTACAAAAAGCAAACATCTAGCCATCTCCATCACGATTCTATTCTTCCTTTCAAGTACCCCATTTTGTTGTGGAGTATATGCAATGAAAAATTGATGTTGAATTCCAAAATCTTTACAAAACTTGTCAAATTGCTTAGAGGTATATTCTGTTCTATTGTCAGACCTTAAAGTCCTACGCTTGCATCCACTTTCTATTTCAACCAAATTAACAAAATTCTTAAAGACATCAAAAACTTGAGATTTATCATTTAGAAAGTAAATCCAAGTAATTCTTGTAAAATCATCAATAAAAAGAACAAAATATTTATTATTTTCAAAATAAGTAGTGCGCATAGAACTACAAACGTTAGTGTGCACTAGTTCAAGCTTTCCCTTAGCTCTAAAAACACTATTTTTTAAAAAAGATAGCCTATGCATCTTTCCTTGTTTATAGATTTCACATATTTTATCAATAGAGTTAAAACTTGGAAAATCTTCAACCATATTTGAAGAATAAAAAAACTTCAAACCTTTGTTATTATAGTGACCAAAATGTTGATGCCACTTTTTAGGTTCTTTAGTTTTGACATTTAAGGCATGATGATGTAGAGAATCACCAATTAAGAAAAAAATACATTGTCAACCATTTTGACCATAACAATTTCTTCACATTGTCACCGAAAATTTTTAAATGTCAATGAAAATTTATTATCTAGTAATTAAGCAATACTAAGCAGGTTTTGAGATAATTTTGGAACAAATAAACATTTACAATTTTCTTCTTTCCTAGCTTCGTATGCATGTATCTTTGTGGGAGTGGCAAGTGCATGATTATGTTCTTCAATAAAAGTGCTAATAATCCAATTTGGTCCTGTTTGTTGCTTAACCAATGTAATCTTAGCCTTACATCTAACTCGAACTACTCCTCTACGCATTTCACTTGATCGTTCAACCAATTATTTACACTGCTACTGATAAAAATTATTTGTTTGTCTTTCCTTAAAGCAAACAAATTCTTTCCAAACTATCTCATTTGTTCCTTTATTTTTCCTACTATTATTAATCCTTGTACTAAATCCACATTCCCTAGCATATGCATTGTAAAAATTAAAAGCCTCATCAATTGTTTGAAATTTTTGTTTAACTTTAGGATTTTTTTCATCCGTGACTTGTGGAATATATGTTTTGCTTGTTGCAGTATCACAATCCGACATATTTATAACGAGAGATGCGTAGCATTTCCCTAAAACAATCAAATATTCATATGGGGTTTTCAGGCCTCCCAGCATGCAGTAATACAATATCCCATATAAAACGAAACTCAAGAATACAAGCAAGCACATGTAGTAGTATAATATCCCATATACAAGGAAACTGAAGAATACAAGCAAGTACATGCAGTGGTATAATATTCCATATACATGGAAACTCAAGAATACAAGGAAAAAAAAATGAGATGCCTTGTTTATTACCATAAATTAAAAAAGGAGAAAAAAAAAAGATGCCTAGTCTATATAGTCTCATATATAGAATCCGAATAGTACACTGTTACCTAATTTACTACCAACTAATTGAATTTTGTTAATTAATTAGTCTTTGTTCTCAAGTACTGATGCATGCTAATAAAAAAAAAAGCAATAGGACACAATCAGTTCCTTTAGACACATGCACTTAAAGTTAGTATTACGAATAATAATAATAATTCATTATTAATGCAATTAGATATAAGATCACTATTATCTTATTATCTCTCATTATTAATAATTCATTATTATCCCTCATACACTAACACAATTAAGTTGGTTTCTTCTGGCAGAGAAGACGAGGAATTAATCTTACACCTTCAAACTGTGATGTGCATGCCATAACATCTTTACTACTGCTTAGGTTTAATTATGTATTTTCGTAATTACAAAAACATACCAGCAAATGTATATTCCTGTTTCCTAAATCATGAAGTCAACTAGCCTAAATTGGGACCCCTTAATTATAAATAAGTAATTAACCATTACAAAGTAGAACTCCTCTAATTAAAATTTTCTATGAAATATAACTCAGTAAAGAAAGCAGAAACATCATCAAAGCTACTTTTTCATATTCTAAATTGAAAACAAATTCAAAAAAAGTTCTATATGCATACTCATCGCCACATTCTGAAAAAAAGTTACTGGTTATTTCTCAGATTGGAGGAGCACGATTGCAAAGATGAGGAGCTGTAAGTTTGCAAAAGCGATCCACGATTGCAGAGATGAGGAGCACAATAGCAGAGACGAGAGCTATGAGATAGAGATTTATGACTTGCAGAGATCAGACAGGATGGAGATTTGCAGAGATGAGGAGCACGATTGCAAAGATAAGAGCTATGTGAAAGAGATGCACGATTGCAAAGATGAGGGGTTATGAGAAAGAGATCAATGATTTGCAAAGATCATTGAGGGTAGAGATTTGGAGAGATGAGGAGTTGTGCGTTTGCAAAGAGGAGTTGTGGGTTTACAGATCTTGATTTTGTCGAACATAGAAATCGTTTTGTGGTTTGTTTGCCTTTTTTTTTTTCTTTTAATGGAATGGTGCATTTAAACAACATTTTAACGTAAACGGTGTATGCTTTTTATAACGTACCCAACATTGGGGTTTGTAGCTATACACACACACACACACATAAATATATATATGCACACATATAAATATATATATATATACACACACACACACACAGGCCTACATATATATATGCTTACGTAAATACACATTTTTATAAATTTTGCAAATACATTTTTGAATTATATAAATAAATATATAATTAAATAAAATTAAATATATTTATAAATATATATATATATATATATATATATAGAACAAAGAAATATGAAATGAACCCAATGCCCCTCATAATTTCAAAATTTACAATTTATCCCTTCTTTTGAAAAATATTAAAATGCCCTCAGAAATTTTAAAAATTTCAATTATGTCCCCAATATGTTAAGAGACCAAAATACCCTTGATAATTTTTAAAAATTTCAGTTTTACCCCTCTACATGTAAAATGGTCATATTACTCTCAATAAATTTGGAAATACCCAAAAATACCCCTAACATGTGAAAAGACCAAAATGCCTTTTACAAACAAAAAATTTGACAAAATCACACTACACATAGTCGGCCCCTCTACATGTCAATTTCAACCAATTTTCTCACCAATACATGAAATTAACAAAGGGTTATACAAAATTCAACCATTACTTTCAACAACCAATCATTAAACCATATGAATCAAGCCTAATTCCAATAATTTCAAAAATTGTAAACCCTAACCAATTAGGGGTTTTGTCATATACTTAATCCATATCAAATTAAATATGTATAAACATCAATCCATCCATACAATACACGAATCTAACATTTAATCAAGTAAAGCAGTCAAGTTTACATGAAAAATGATAAAGGTAGGAAGCCTACCTCTCTTTCAAGTAAACAAATCTCACTTCCTCTTCTTGAAAATCATCAAGAATAGAAGTTTTGAATTCCCTTTGTTCCTTAAAAACTTATTTGAATTTTTCTATTTTCTTTCACTTTCTCTCTCGTCTTTTTTTCATTCTCTCACAATAAACTATCATTGAAATGAAACAAGAAGCAAGACAATAAGGGGTGATCAGCTAAGTGTAAAAGAAAATATCCCAAAATATTAATATAATAAACCAAATAGTAAAAATTAATTAAAATATCTAAAAAGTTAAAGTCAACATAAGTCAACTTTTGAGCAAAGGTAAAATAAGAAGAAAAAGTCTTTCGACCCCTCATTGAGTACTCTTGACCCTCACAGTATGCCCGAGGAGCTCATAAGCTACAAAATTCGGTGAAAGTAGTGATATGGTGATCGAAGAAAAAATGTGACCGGAGGTCAAAAATTTCATAAATAAAAAATTGATTGTTATAAAATGTAAGTGTAAAGGTGTATGTGTTTAAGCATATATGAATATATATATATATATATATATATATATATATATATATTTGTATGTGTATATAAATAAATTTATTTATATGTAAATGTATAGTAGTATTGGTATATGAATGTGGAAATTGGGTATGTGTATGTATGGATTATATATATGTTCTTATATATATATGTATTTATGTTTATATTGGTTATAAGGGTATTAATGTAATTTTACCTCTTTCAAGATATAATTTTGAAAATATTTTATTATAAAGTATATTTTCATTTATGCAAATTTTACAAGAAGTTACAATTTTTATCTAGTTGCTATTTTAAATATATGTATATGTGTTTTACAAATAATATTTTTGATATAGTTTTATTTATTTTTATATCATAAGGGCAAAATGATAATTTTGTTAAAACCTAGTGGTAAAATGGGAACTTGGTGTTACAACTAAGGGTAAAAGTAAGAATTTAATTTTCAACCAAGAGTAAAGTTTGAGTTTTATATTTTTATTAAGGGTATATTTATAATTATGAAATATTTCCAAGGGAATTATTATAATTTTGAAATATATACAAGGGCGTAATTGATATTATATATTTTGATAAAGGTAAAATTGATATTTTATATTTTTACTAAGGGCAAATTTATAAATTCATATTGTATGGATAATTTAGGGAAACAATCCCATATTTTCCTATATATGTGCATAACCAAGTTGGCTATCTCTGTGAATGAGTATTATATGGTAAATTATAGAACTAAACGCAGTCATAAAATATAAAAATGTAACTCGGTATTAAATTGATGAGCAATCACATGCATACATTTGCATAGAAATATGTCATAGGGACTCACTTTTCTGTGAGAGTTACGTTTTAAAGGGTGCACTAGAAAGTAATGGTTGTGGGAGCCGTGGATGGATAAGCTTATGAACCTATTGGCCTCAAAAGAGCATGTGGGTCCCACAAGAGGATGCGGTTCACTAACTGACCCACCACAAACATGCTTGTGGGTTCTGTGAGGACGCAGTTCGACTAATCAACCGATCACAGATGTGCATGTGGGTCTCATAAGGGGGACGCAGTTTAGTTGGATGACCGACCATTAATGTGCATGTAGACCTCACGAGAATGCAGTTGAGCAGAGTATGATGGATTGTAAAATCTACATATACATACATTGATTTCAAACAAAAATAAATGAGTGCGCAAGAATTCTATTATGAATTATGTTTTACAAATGAATTGCGATGGAAAAAAAGTAAAATCATTACTTTCGGTAAATGAAATTTTGCACGCATAAGGCTATGCATTTACATTTGCATTTTGCGAACCAATTGAATGTTTATCACTCACTTTTGTCTGCTTGTGTCTAGTAGGTAAATTCAGCACTTAAGCTGTTTGAGCTTGGCACAGTGGAGGCACCAAAGAGCAGGGTAGTTATGTAAATTTATTTTCTGCATTTTGCTTTTTATTTCTTTGGATAATAAAACTTTGATTTTTAAATACTATTTTTTTTAACATTGTGGGTTTTGTAAACTTTTATGGTTTTTAATGAGTGTGAAAAATGATTTTAAAGAGTAAAGAAAATATTTATATGTATTTTGGGCATTGTCTGAAGGAGTATATTTTAAAATTTATACAAAATAATATCTTTTTAGTCGAGTCTCCAGATTCAGGTAAGAGGGTGTTACAGTTTAAACAAAAATCTTTATGGGCTATGGTGAAATAAATAATGCAAGTATACATAAAGAGGAATTTTATAATTTTCCAAAAAGATGTGTTTGAAAGTACTATTTACACTATAATAGCACATATAAGGTGTAACACCTCTTTAACCAAATTCGAAGACCTGACTAAAGGAATGTCACGTCTAAAAGCAATTGAATTGATTATTAAAAGAGCGGTTCTCTTGGACAAAATAAAATTTAGAACAGAAATTTTCTATACTCTTAAGATGTAAACAAACCTTTAACAATAACTAAAATCTATAGTATTTGGAAAATTTAATAGGATAAATAGATTTTTTACAAAATACCCACAACGTAAAGAAAACAATTTAGTCTATCAGAGTTTTAAAATTCCCAAAAGAAATTATAATGCGGAAAGTTTATTTGTACTATAGTCTTCCTCCATCAGTCCACCACAACACTGTCAAGCCACTTAAGCCAAATTTTTAGAGTTACCTAAGCAATGAAAAACAAACAAAAGTGAGTGGAAAGCACTCAATAGATTTCCAACATTTATGTGGTAGTGTAATGCAGTATGCTAATGTGATGATGATATCAGTAGAACCCTGACTCCCTTTTTAGAAAAAAAACATTCTTGTGTAGTCATAATGTGCTACAACTTAAAGGTTGTAACTCAAGTATATGTTGTCTTAAGTAATAAATTCTCGAAAGTCCAAGGTTGATTCACAGGGAACTAATGAAGAAAAATTATTAGAGATAAAGAAAGATGATTTGTTAAGTAAAATTAAACTAATACAAGTTATTCTCAAATGAAAAGGAATTGCTACGGTTAGGGGATCTACTCTTGGAATATAAAATAAGAATAAGATTAATTCGTTTTATAACTCAATTGGAATCCACACACAAAGGTTCCAATCAGAAAATATAACATTCAAAGTTCATTTCAAATTATATGTGTAGTTATATTTTGTTACTAACGTTAACACTTGCAAATGGGTTCAAGCATTCATTGTGCCGATCTCTTGTCTATAATAAACCAAGATCCTCACTTTACAAGGAACGTTCCTAATAATGCCAACACATGTAAGTGGGTTTAATCATTTATTGTGCCAGTTTCTTGTCTACAATGAATCAAGATCCCAACTTTACAAGGAGGGTTTCTAAGTTGATTGAAATAAATACAACACATACAATAACGATATGATAATATAAACATTCAAGCCTAAAAAGATAGATTAATCTAATATTATTTCAATACTAAGAGTTTCACCCTTTCACCTAAGCAAAACTAAAAATTAAAAACTCACAGACAAGAAGAAAGGAAACAAGAAGAAAAAAAGAAAGAAGAAATAAACATAACTTCTACTTACAACACAAGAACATTACAACAAGAGAAACAAAAATGCAAAGGGTATGATCTGATCTCTCCATTCAGAATGCGTAAATGAGTATTCGGTGCTGGCATTTATAGACCATTAAGGGTAACAAAATGCCAAGAGACTTGTATAAAAATAGACACATAATTAGGTAAACTTTGAAAATATATGTCCTACTTGTATTCCCACTTGTATCATCGATATCATACCGAATTCGGTGGAATCTTCCATTAGTCAAAACATAAAAATTGTAGTTGCATGTCTTAGTTGTCCAGATAATGAAGAATTAGGCTATTTGGGCTAGTATTTTGGGAGATACAGCCTAAATACTAAACATTATTGGGCTGGTTTTCGAATGCAAAAATAGTTGTGCTTTAGCTCAAAATATGGCCCACTGAACTTCTAAACTAGATTTTGTTGATAACTACAATGTTGTGGTGTATTAAGTCATCTTTCCATTGCATTAAGAATAACCTTAATTGGCTTTCTCAATTGAGAGATACATCCATTTTATTAAACCTATATAAAAACACACATTTCAATTTATTTTTACATTTAAACTTAAATTTAAAAAAATTACATAAACTAGAGGAATTAATGATACTCCTAAGTGTACAATGATGATTTAAACTTTAATAAATATATACTTTTAAGTGCTCATCATAATGCATATGAAATACATGGTCTTTTTTAAAAACACTTATGGAATGACCTTTCTAAAACTCCCATTCGTAGGACTTTTCGAATAGCATAAGTTTTATTTATGCTGGAGCTAGTTACCAATCGGCAACTCTATTTTCTAAAACAGCATACACCCATGCTTTAAAGAAAATCTTTGTACACTTAATCGTTTAGAGGAAACGTGTAAGTGGGAAAGGTGACCCGTTTGCATCCGCGTCATGCAAGTGTCGAGGTTGCAACCACATACACCATTACACTCGCATGTGCGCGTATACGAGAATCCAATCTCTCCACTCACTAGTTAGTGGGACCTCAACCAAACGATTCATATAACCCCAATCATATAAGCTCCATTCATTAATTTCAAATGTCTACGTACGCATGACCATGACTTTTCAATACATAACTTTTAAAACATGATTTGATTGAGAAAAATAGTTTCATCGCATGTAACAAAACTTTCATGACATATTTTAATGTAGATGTATGCTCATGCCTTAACTAGCAAATTCTGTTTTCATACCTAGGGCAAGAATAACCACAATATTCAATCCAAACCCAAGTAAGAAGTGAATCTTATTACAACAATTAAATAGCACACAGGCCATAACAAAATTCCAAGCTCAAATATATATATATATATATATATGTATAGGTGTAAATATAAGAATTATTTTTATACTTCAAATAATTTCAACTATACACATATACATGCATGTATATAATTATCTATATATATATATATATATATATATATATATTCAAAAAAATAAGAGGATCAATTTACTTCCGAAACCATTTGCCAATATACATCTAATTGTAAAAAAGAATATTACACATATTCTTAAATAATTTTCAAAAGTTATAAACCATGATAAAAATATTAACTTTACTAATTCAACTACCATATTAAGTAAAGATTCAACTTTAATTATCTAGATGCTAAATAAAGCAAAATTGGCCATCACAAAGTGGACACAGAAAGTATTTTGATTACAAATTATTATACTAGACACAAATATTACACTTTATTCAATCATAAAAGTCACACTTGGCTGGTCATGACCAACCCATTTAATCTCAAAATTTCCAGCAACTTTCAGCCACTTTTAGCATAACTCTCCATACACATGGTCGATTATACAAACAGCTCACAAATCTCAAAAATTTTCCAACAAAACCACCACTATACAACATAAATAACAAGGAAAATTTTGCCAAGATTTTGAAGAAATTAACTAAGATACCCTTAACCACTTATAGTCAAAACCCATATATGCAAACCCACTGCAGATTTTCTTGCAAAATCATTGACAAATAAATAATTTTACAAACAAATTTGGGGCTTGTACTAAACTCCTTAATACATACTTAGATCAAGCCAAAGCTAGTGTTTTAATACAATCTCCAAATAAATCAAGAGAGGTTTCAAGAAGAAAATAGATAGAAAGAGAGGATTCAAGCCAAAACACAACAAAAATACTAAAACCTTAACAACCACAAACATGAGTTTGGGATCCTACCTTTAGTTAGCTTAAATCTCTCTTAAACCCTTTGAAAAATAAGAGAAAAACCCAACACAACTACTACAGATGGTCGACCCTCTTGATCCTTTTCCTTTCTTGAATTTTAATGGATTTCCTCTTGAAAAGGCTTGAAAATCCTGTACTTTCACTCACTTCCTTACTTTTCTTCCAAAAAACACTCTTTTCTCTCTCTATAGAGGGGTTGATCAGCTGCCAATGTGTAGAATGAGGTTTGGTCCCTTCAAAAATAGCTTTAAATAATGGTGGCTAGGGTTTTCTAAAGAGATGATGTAAGCAGACACCTATTTTACTCAAGTTTGGCCAAGTCAAACTTGGTATTCCAAGTGACCCTACTCCACCTAACCAAGACCACAACTCACCTACCCAAGCCACAAGTAAATATGAAAGAATCCTAGTCATCTTACTACCAGTCTAAGGGATGATGTGGCAGAGTTGACCTTCGACTTTGACCACCAATAAATACAAGCACAAATACTTAAAAGTAAACAAAGAAGTTAGTTTTAGTCAACATAGAAACAAATCAAAATTATGACATGACAGTCACCAGTCTAAAAGTTGACTTTAGTTAGAGTTGACTTTGACCAAAAATGAACTGCACAAAAATGAAAATAGACATTGCAACTTACCCCTCTTTAAAAGAATTTCATTCTCGAAATTAAATTTAAGGGTTAGAGCACTTACTTGAATGAAGATGGATATTTGGCTTTTATTTCATCTTCTCGCTCCCAAGTAACTTCTTCGATTGCATAGTTTCGCCAGAGTACTTTCACGAGTAAAATTGCCCAATTCTGAAGTACTTGATCTTTCTGATCCAAGATCTTCACTGGTTTCTCCACGTATATCAGATTCTCATAGACTTCTAGAGGTCCATACTCAATGACGTGAGAGGGGTCATGCACATACTTTCGTAGCATGGATACATAAAAAATATCATGAATGCCAGACAGTTTTAGGAGGTAGTGCTAAATGATAAGCATAAATTCCAACTCTTTCTTGTATTTCAAAAGGTTCGATGTAACGAGGACTTAGTTTCCCCTTTTTATCGAACCTCATTACACTTTTCAATGATGCAACTTTGAGAAAAACCTTCTCCCTAACTTCGAACTCTAAATCTTTCCGTCGATTATTGGCGTAACTCTTATGTCGATCTTGCGCAATCTTCATACTTGGTCTAATGTTGTTGATAGTGTTACTGGTATATTGTACGATTTCTGGTCTGAGTAGTCTTCTTTCACAAACTTCATCCCAATGTGACAGAGATTTGCACTTTTTTCTGTAGAGAGCTTCATACTGAGCCATCCTAATGGTGGAGCGGTAACTGTTGTTGTAGGCGAACTCCACTAATGGAATGTGCTTTTCTCCATTTCCTTTGAAATCTAGCATGCGCGCTCTTAGAATATCTTCCAATGTTTGGATAGTCCGCTCTGATTGGCCATTAATCTGAGGATAGAAGACGGTACTGAAATTCAACTTTGTCCCTATTGCTTTGTGTAAACTCTTTCAGAATGATGATGTAAATCTTAGATCTTGATTCGATACAATCGACATTGGTACGCCATGAAGTCGCACAATCTCATCCACATACAGTTAAGCTAACTTCTTCATCGAGTAAGTCATGCACATTGGTAGATTAAGACCTAATTTTGTAAGTTGATCCAGAATCACTCAAATAGCATCGTTACCCTACTGAGATGAGGGTAACCCAATAATGAAATCCATTACAATGAGCCTCTACTTCCATTCTGCAATCAACAATGGTCTTAGCAAACCCGATGGTCTTTGATGCTTAATTTTTACCTATTGACATGTTAAGCACTGCTCCATGAACTTCACTATGTCCCACTTCAAGCCAAACCATTAGAAAGTTTTGGAGACATCCCTGTAAATCTTAGTAGCTCCCGGATGAACAATGTAGGGTGTACAATGAGCTTCTTCCAAGATTTTCTTCTTAATTTCTTCAACATTTGGTACACACAGGCGAGTATCAAATCTCAACATTCCATTTCCAATGAGATTAAACTTCGGCTTCTTCCATTGGATCACTTTATCTTTGATCTTCATAAGGGTCGAATCCTTAGGTTGACCATCCTTTATCTTATCCATGATCAAATGTTGAATAAAAAGTGCAGCCAACATAAATGAATATTGATTAGGAACTAATTCAATTTCTATTCTTCTCAGATCCTCCAAAATATGTGGTTGGATAGTAACCAAACTCTCACTGAAACCTGCATACTTTATACTCAATGCATATGTTACTTTGTTTGCCTTGCCTGGATGATAGTTGTTTGCCACCTTTTTTGCCTCATATTCAACTCTTTCTGGGTAAAGAAATATTCCAGACTCTTGTGGACAGTGTAGATTTCATATTTTGCTCCATATTAATAATGACACCAAATCTTCAAAGCGAACACCACTGCTGTAAGCTCTAGGTCATGCGTAGGGTAGTTGCATTTATACGGCTTCAACTTTCGTGAAGTATAAGTGATAGCTTTACCACTATGCTTGAGTACACAACCCATACCTTTGCCGGAAGCGTCGCTGTAGATCATAAAATGATCCTCATCGTTCTGCAGAGTGATAACAAGTACTGAAATTAACTTCTTCTTAAGTTCCAGAAAACTCTTTTTGTAATCTTTAGACCATATAAACTTGGTTTCTTTCTTTAACAACTCCGTCATCGGCATGACAATTTTTGAGGATCCTTGCACAAATCTGCTGTGGTACCTATCCAGACCCAGAAAACTTCTGACTTCTCCAAAGTTGGTTAGGCGCTTCTAATCCTAGACTGTTGCAACTTTACTAGGATCTACTTGGATTCCCGTACTTGAAATCACATGGCTAAGGAAGGTGATGCTTTTTAGCCAAAACTCGCACTTCTTGAACTTTGCATATAACTACTTCTCTCGTAATCTCTGCAGCACTGCCTTCAGATGCTCTTCGTGCTCCCCAACTGACCTTGAATAGATTAGAATGTCATCGATAAACACCACTACAAACTTATTCAGGTACTCATGAAATACCTGATTCATCAAGTCCATGAATGTTGCTGGTGCGTTTGTTATCCCAAATGGCATTATCACAAACTCGTAATGGTCATACCTTGTTCGAAATGCGCTATTTGGTCTGTCCTCTTCATTAATCTTTAATTAATAATATCTTGAACGTAGATCGATCTTTGAAAAGATACTTGCTCCTTGAAGTTGGTCGAACGGGTCATCAATCCTCTACAATGGGTACTTATTCTCAATCATTCTTTTGTTGAGCTCTTGATAATCAATGCATAATCGCATTGAATCATCCTTCTTTTTAACAAAAAAAACTAGTGCGCTCCTTAAACTCCTTTAGCTCTGCTGATACCATCTTATAAGGTGCTTTTGAAATGGGTGCAGATCTTGGTACCAAGTGAATGGTAAACTTTACTTCTCGATCTGGTGGCAACTCTGCTAGCTCTTCGGGAAACATGTCCAAGAAATCACGAACTACCTTGACGTCATTCGGTCTCCTCGAAGCTATCGGTTCCTTATCGTAGACATTAACAAGAAATTCTTGGCAGCCTTTACGCAAACATCTCAGTGCTTGCAAAGCAATTAACAGCCTTGGTTACGGTCTTGGCTTTGACCCCTCATACTCGAAATGCTGGCGGCCAACAAGGCTAAACAGTATTATCGTCTCCTTGCAGTCGATACTGGCTCCATTCTTAAACAACCAATTCATATCAAAGATCACATTGAAATCACATATATCCAATATGATCAAATCAGCATGCAACTTCTCATTTCCGAGACACACCTCATAGGAATTCAACACAAACGAGGCACACACACCAACACTGGATGGTGTGGCAACATACAAGTCGTTGCCAAGACGAACAGGTTCTAAAGTTAACTCAGACATAAACCATCTAGATATAAACGAGTGTGTGGCACCCGAAGTAAACAAAGCATAAGCATCCAATCCAAGAAAAGAAATCATACCTACCACCACGGTAGCATTGTCTCTTTTAGCTTCCTCTCTTGACAACGCAAGCACCAGACCTTGTGTGGGCTGCTTCCTTCTTCCTCCCAATTCAGGACAATCTCATATCATGTGACCAGTCCTTCCGCACTTAAAGCATGCTCTAGTCTTCTTCTAGCACTCTCCGATATGATTCTTACCGCATGATTGACATTGGCAAATGCTAGGTTGGTTGTCGTTCCCTTTAGGCTTCTTATTATCATTGCTGTTGCTATTGTAATTCCACTTCTTTTCCTCAGCCTTCCTCTTATGCTGATTACTTCCACCCCAAGTCTTCCTTTGAGTAGTGGAGCTTTGTCTCACAGTCTTGTTCATTTCTGGATTATGACCCTTCGGGATCAGTTGAACTTGCTGCAGCACATTAGAGCAAGTGGTTAGTCGCAACACTGCTATAACATTGTAGAGTTCTGGCCTTAGTCCTTTCTCGATGCATCTTGCCTTGTATTCTTCAATATCCACCAAATATGGCTCGTAATGAGAAAGTTCATCAAATTTCTGCTCATATTCGATTAGAGAAAGATTCCCTTGAGTCAATTGTAGGAATTCAACTTCCTTTTCATCCCGTTTCACGATTGAAAAATACTTTTCTAGAAATAGGTCCTTGAAGTGGGTCCATAACATATGACTTTCTTTGAGATTATAGGTTTGCTTGATCATATCTCACCAATGGCTAACTTTTTTCTTGCGCATACCACCTTTTGAGACCCAGTGCAATCTATCAATGTGAAAATATTCTCCAAATCATGGATCCAATCCTCAGCTACCAATGGATTGGTTGAACCCTCAAACACTAGAGGGTGGAATCGCTTAAACTACTTTACGACTCCACTAATTCTGTAGGATTGCTGTGACCCCTGACCCGTAATGCTAGCCAAGGCCTCAAGTAGTTAACTGGCCAAGTTTGCTGTGTTGTTCTCACAAATGTCGTTAGCATTCCATCTCCCACGTGGCATCTTTTAGACAAGAGAATACCATACAGGATAATTAAGATAGCTATAAAAGAGAAACAAACTAGAATAACACGTAGATAGCACTTCAATTAAAAGAAATCTGTCATATAATAGATGAGCAAGGATAACAGTTAATATATACAATCACAGTCAATAGCTCAAACACAGTCAAGAGCTCCTAACTAAACTACCACTACTACTATAGCTGAGAACAACTGGTGTCTCTCTCTCTCTAAATGTCTGCAAGAAACTCCTCAGGGTCCTCTTCTTCTTCAGAATCCTCTTCTTTTTCAGGGTCTTCTTCTTCTTCAGGGTATTCTTCTTCAAAGCTTACCTCTACCACACATGGAATTACAACATCGATATGATCCAAATGATCGTTAAGAGCTTCTTGTTCGCCAGGATCATTCTGATGCTGATCCATGTACCAGTGATACATCAAGTAGCCATGGTCCTTCTAGAACTAATCTAGCTCCCTCGAATCCACATACCACACTTGTTCATTAGGTAGTGGTACAGCCGTAAACCCACTCAGAAACTTAGCTACATCAAACTTCTTCCGTTCCAACTCTTGATCCAATGATTCCTCAAACGCTCTAATCTCCTTACACTCAACTTCGGAGAATGATGCTGGAGTAGTTGCTGCCATGCGATGAGATGGCTCCCCCTGCACCATGACTCCTTTTCCTGGGCATTGGCGTGACTTGATAGATGAGCTATCAGTCTTCACCTCAGCTTGGTGAAGTTCAACTACTATATCACTTTGAAAGAATGTCAGCTCCGAACTCAACCTTGGCCTCTTGTAGTTAGGCTCCTCCATCAGGTCATAACTCTGCTTGAGCGAGACACACAAAAATGTACTAACTAGTTGACCCATCTTGGTATAGTAGACCAAATGAAAGCATAGAGTCAAAAGTAAAGCAAAACCAATTATAAGTAAAGTAATCTACCTTTGGCACACGAGTGGAGGCTAGAGTAGGTAATCAGTACAAAGTTTCAATAAATCTAGGCTCTGATACCAAAAACTGCAACACTCTTTTAACCAAATCCAGAGACTCGACAAAAGGAATGTCACATCTAAAAGCAATTAAATTGATTGTTAAAAGAGCAGTTCTTTTGGACAAAATAAAATTTAGAACATAAATTTCTTTACTCTTTAGGATCTAAACAAGCCTTTAACAACAACTGAAATCCATATTATTTGTAAAATTTAAAAACATGGATAGATTTTTTACAAAATACCCACAACTTAAAGAAAATAGTTTAATCTATTAGAGTATTAAAATGCCCATAAGAAATTATAATGCGAAAAGCCTATTTGTACTGCCGCCTTCCTCCATCGGTCCGTCACAACACTGCCAAGCCACTTAAGCCAAGCAACTCTATTTTCTTAAAGCAGCACACATGCATACTTTCAAGAAAATCTTTATACACTTAATCGTTTAGAGGAATCGTGTAAGTGGGGAAAGTAACCTGCTTGCATCCACGTCATGCAAGTGCAGAGGTTGCAACCACCACATACACCAATATGCTCGCATGTGCGCGCATACGAGAATCCAATCTCTCCACTCACTAGTTAGTGAGACCTCAACTAAACGATTCATATAACCCCAATCATATAAGCTCCATTCATCAATTTCAAATGCCTATATATGCATGACCATGACTTTTTAATGCATAACTTTTAAAACATGATTTGATTGAGAAAAAAAGGTTCCTTGCATGTAACAAAACTTTCATGATATATTTTAATGCAGATGTATGCTCATGCCTTAACTAGCAAATTCTATTCTTATACCTAGGGTAAGAATAACCATAATATTCAATCCAAACCCAAGTAAGGAGTGAATCTTGTCACAACAATTAAACTGCACACAAGCCATAACAAAATTCGAAGCTCAAGACATCTCTCAAATATATATACATATGTATAGATTTATATGTATATAGGTGTAAATATAAGATTATTCTTATACTTCAAATAATTTCAAGTATACATATACAAATACATATATATAATTATATATATATATATATATATTCAATAATAAGAGGATCAATTTATTTCCAAAACCATTTGCCAATATACATCTAATTGTTAAAAAAATATTACACTCATTCTTAAAAAATTTTTAGAATTTATAAACCATGATAAAAATATTAACTTTACTAATTCAACTACGATATTAAGTAAAAATTCAAACTTTAATTATCTAGATGCTAAATAAAGCAAAATTGGCCATGACAAAGTGGACATAGAAACTATTTTGGTTACAAAGTATTATACTAGATACAAATATTACACTTTATTTAATCATAAAAGTGTCACACTTGGCTGGTCCATGAACAACCCATTTAATTTCAAAATTTCCAGCAACTTTCAGCCACTTTTAGCATAACTATCCATACATATGGCCGGTCATACAAACACCTCACAAATCCCAAAAAGTTTCTAGCAAAACCACCACTATACAACATAAATAATAAGGAAAAATTGCCAAGATTTTAAAGAAATTAACTAAAATACCCTTAACCCCTCATAGCCGAAACCCATATATGCAAACCCACTATAGATTTTCCTGCAAAATTATTGACAAATAAATAATTTTACAGCCATGCACAAGGATACCAAACTGAAAAATTATAAAGATACAAAAAGTGCAAAAAAATTTACACATAACCAGCCCTAACCAACTACAAATTTGTGACTTTACTAAACTCCTTAAAACACACTTAGATCAAGCCAAAGCTAGTGTTTTAATACAATCTTCAAATAAATCAAGAGAGGTTTCATGAAGAAAATAGGTAGAAAGAGAGGATCCAAGCCAAAACACAACAAAATACCAAAACCCCAATAACCACACACATGCATTTGGTATCCTACCTTTGGTTAGCTTAAACCTCTCTTAACCCTTTGAAAAGTAAGAGAAAAACCTCAACACAGCTGTTGCAGATGGCCGACCCTCTTGATCCTTTTCCTTTCTTGAATTCTAATGGATTTCCTCTTGGAAAAGCTTGAAAATCGTACACTTTCACTCATTTCCTTACTTTTCTTCCAAGAAACACTCTTTTTCCTCTCTATAGTGGGGTTGGTCGACTGTCAATATGTAAGATGGGGTTTGGTCCCCTAAAAAATGGCTTTAAATAGTGGAGGCTAGGGTTTTCTAAAGATATGATGCAAGCAGATACCTTTTTTACTTAAGTTTGACCAAGTCAAACTTGGTCTTCCAAGTGACCCTACTCCACCTAACCAAGACCACAAGTCACTTACCCAAGCCATAAGTACAATAAGAAAGAATCTCAATCATCCTATTACCATTCTAAAGGATGACATGGCAGGGTTAATCTTTGACTTTGACCACCAATAAATACAAGAAAAAATAATTAAAAGTAAACAAACAAGTTAGTCTTAGTCAACATAAAAACAAATCAAAATTGTGACGTGGCAGTCACTAGTCTAAATATTGACTTTGATTGGAGTTGACTTTGACCAAAGCCAATTGTACATTATAGTGTACAGAAGCCTAACGAGAATTCTTCAGTAAGATACAGAAATGATTATTTTAATAAGCAATCATATATTGTTTCTTATAAATGTAGACAATTTGATTTCAAAGGAATCTTATTTTTCCGTTTCAGATGGGTCATACATCTATCAAGTCAGTATATTTTGATGGGATGGACAAAAGATACCGAAACTGGAGTGTAGGATAACTATGGCCAATAAATGAATGATCAGATGGCATGCTATTAATGACACCACTTGCAAGTATATCTTATTTAACTTCTACTATAATTGATGATGTATGTCTCACTAGTAAAAATATTTGTTGAAGCACTTGATATTTTTCTTATTTTATTTTTCAATTTTAGTTTTATTGTTGTTTTTTCTTTATTAACTAATTTTATTTTATTTAGGATTCTTTTTGTATTAGGATTAGGTTTTATTTTAATAAGTCCTATATAAATAAAATAGCTTATATGTGTTGGGCTTTTTACATATAGCAGTCGAGTGTGTGAGGTATTTTGTCTTCTCTTTTATGTGCTTGTCTGGTTGTTCAGCTTTTTTTTAATACAATTTTATTCTTCCTCATTATTAATAAAATTTTGAGGTATTTTGTCTTTTGTAATTTTTTTCAACAGTGGTATTAGAACCTTTAAATTTAAAGGGACTGTATTTTTATTTTTTTTTGGAGAAATTTTGTTTTTTCTATTTGAGAGAAAAAAATTTGTATTTGAGAAAAGTTTTGAATTTTTTTAATATGTCTTCTAGTTTTATTGTTTCCACCCCTCCACAATTTAATGGTAAAAATTATCAATTTTTGGTTATCAAGATGCAACCCTATCTTAAAAGGTTTAGCCTATGGGAATCTATTTTGAGTGATGGTGATCCTGCACCATTGGTAGCAAATCTAATGTTAAATCAAATTAGGTAACATGAAAAGGGAAAGTCAAAGAAACCCAGGGCCTTATCTTGTATTTATGCTGCTTTGTCAGATTCTATTTTTCCTATAATTATTTATTGTGATACAACGAAGAAAGTTTAGGATAAATTAAAAGTGGAATTTGAAGGAAGCACAAGGATGAAAGTTGTCAAAATATTAACACTCAAAAGGGAGTTTGAGATGTTAAAGATAAAAAAATTCAAACTCTATGAAGGATTACACAACCAAAATCATGTCTATTATGAATCAAATTAAACTATTTGGTGAATAATTTTCATATCAAACAGTTGTAGAAAAAATAATGGTGAGTTCCTAACAAATTTGATCCCAACAATCGAAAAGTTATGTGACTTGACTACATTCACTGTCATTGAGTTAATCAGTAAATTACAAGGTTTTATATATAATGAAGTGCATGTTGAAGTTGCCTTTCATGCCAAGCTTAAAGGTAAGAAACTTATGGCTAGGAATGACAAAAAGGCAAATGGAGATCAATAGAGTAAGGAAAAAGGAGGAGCAGCAAAGAAAGGTAAATATCATCCTTATAACTATTGTAAAAAGAATAATTATATTGAGAAAAAAATTTGGAAAAAATAATTTTTTCACTATGATTATTATAATAAGGAAGGTCATCTTAAGAGGTATTGTTGCGTCAACCAAAATCAAACTCAACAAGCAAATTGGGTAGAAAATAAAAAAGAAGATGCAAAATATTTATTTATGGCTTCTCATATTGACGATGACAAAGGCGGATACACCTCTCATATGGCAAAAGACATTAGTATTTTTAGTTACATCGACAAGTCTTCTAGGACAAAGGTTATCGTTGGACATGGAGAGACCATACTATCTAAAGCAAAAGGTACTCTTCTAAGATCACACAGAAATGTATCGACTGCAAAAAGAAAGTTAAGCCAACAACTCTCTGAAGCGAATATACCTATATGTCAACAAATGTGGGTTATGGAGATTGAATTTGATGGTGCTTAAAATATTATGGTTTGTATTGATAAAGATATAAGAAACTATGAACAATGTTTGAGGGAAGAGCTTAAAGAGGTTGATGCGGAAACTTTGCTTGAGTTTTTTTCTATGAAAAAAAAAAAATCCAGCATTTTACTATGAATATGAGCTTGATGGAGCAAATCGACTTAATAGATGCTTTTGGGCAGACCCTTATGCAAGGAGATCATACAATTTTTTTGGGGATGTTGTAATATTTGATACTACTTACAACACAAATAAGTATGAAAAAATAGAGTCCTTTATTTGGTTGTTCAACAAGTTATTGGATACTATGCCGAATGATGTGCGTCAAGTGATTATTACCGATTAAGATCTTGTAATGACCAAGACCATTGTTG
Organism: Rhamnella rubrinervis; assembly: GCA_007844105.2. Lineage (NCBI taxonomy): Eukaryota > Viridiplantae > Streptophyta > Magnoliopsida > Rosales > Rhamnaceae > Rhamnella > Rhamnella rubrinervis. The sequence goes on from CM017578.2 coordinate 23,120,275, forward strand.
AAGTTCTACCATTAACTATTCATCGATATTGTATTTAGCATATTTTAAATTAGTTTTCTGAAAAATTGGGTGTGATAATTTTTCGTGTCAATTATAACTTGTTTAAAAATGTCATATTAAATTTTGAAACTAAACAAGAGTTTGAAGAAAGTTGGTTTGATTTATTGAAGAAAATTAAAATTAATGATAATGCATGGTTAGGACAATTATATGAAATCTACAATAAGTAGGTTCCAACATATGTTAATATGCATTTCAGTACTGGCATGTCAAGTAGTCAAAGAGCTAAAAGTTTACATTCGTTTTTCAAGGAAAATATTTCAAGAAGAAATTCATTGATGGATTTTTTCATACGTTTCAATCGAGTTGTATGTCATCAATGACACGAAGAGTTGGTTGCAGATCATAAGGATATGAATGAGCAACCAAAGTTGATACCTTCATGGCCTATGGAAACACAAATGGTGAAGATATATACAAAAGTTAATTTTCTATCTTTATGAAAGTGCTGCCTACATTTTAAATTTCACTCTTTTAAGATGATGAGACTGCACTTTATAATGTTCAAAGGGTTGAAGGAAGTTCTTCATCAAGACATAGACATTTGGATTTTTTGAATGAATCCAATATTGTATCATGTAGTTGTAGACAATTTGATTTCAAAGGAATCCCATGTAGGCATATGTTGGCTTATTTTCGGTTTAAATAAATTGTCTATTTACCAAGTCAATACATTTGGAAGAGATGGACAAAAAGTGCCAAAGTTGGTAGAATCTTTGATAATAGTGGTTATGAAATGAATGAACACCAAGATAAGTATTTGATAACGAGGCATGCACAATTATCTCAGTTAGATTCTATGGTAGTTGATGATGCTTGCCTTAGTGTTGAAGGCACTAATGTCATCTTCAATGAATTGGAATTGGTACATAGAAAACTTAAGAAGATGCATATGAAAGAGAGTGTGGTGTCCTCATCAATTGGAAAAGTAAGTAGTAGAGAGCCCAAAAGTATTAACAATCCTACACATGTGAGATCAAAAAGATGTGGAAGGAGATTGAAATCTTTAAAAGAAATGTTAATTTCAAAATCAAGACTTTTGTTGGGGATGTGGATTAAGGGGACATTCACATGATGAAAGAAATTGCCCTAAATTGCATGAAAGGTGATTGCCCTATTTAATTTCTCTAAATCTCTCTTTATCTTTTTCTTTTTGTATGAATAAACTTATTTATTTTGTTTTTATTGTGTAGGTCAATAATGGATGACATTGGCAATGATTCAGAATCGGTAAATGATGAGGATTTAACATCTGAAGTTGGTATTCTTTTTTATATGAATTAATGATATGTGTTTAGGTGTGGAATACTTGTAATAAAATTCCTTATTTACCCCATTGTACTAATTATTATACTGTTTATATGGAATACTTGTAATAATTATTATACTGTTTATATATATTTCATGTGCGGGAAAGCCCTAACATGTAAGAGGTTGCAATGGAGCTAGAAGGAGTACTGAGAAATATGGAAATGCATTAATGGGGAAAAACTGATAGGACATGACAGAAGAAACTAGTTTTATTAAGCTATGTTTTGATTATTAAATTGGTTTCCTGCAATCATCTTTTGATTGCTTCTTTATTATTTCTGTTACTGGTTTAATTAAACCATCTTTTCAACTTTGGTGTTATTCTAGAATATCAGTCAGCATGTCTAGTTTGCATTATCTTCTCTTGATTGATTGATTTTTGAGCACAAGCAAGTTCAGAGTTGATAATTGAAATTTTAAAGAAGTCCAGTGGAGATTACTTGCCTATGCCATAATTCTATAAGGTATTGTTTCTCATGAGTACTTTATGGATTGTCATGTGTATCAGACCCAAGTAAAATAAATAAATTAATAATATATAGGTCTTTATTCCTGAATAAACAATGCGAAGGGGATGAACAATGTCAAGTTAATATAAATCCAACTATTATCGGAACTATCACAACTGTGCCATGCATAATGTTCTTTCTCTTAATTTATGAAGGAAAAGGACAACTTGAAATTGATACGTTTTAGAATTGAATAATATGACCAGGTGGAATGAAAGAAAATGTGAAAGAGAGTGTATGCCCCCAAAAACCATGCCAAAAAAATGAGAGTGAGAGAGATGCACCAACAACTTGTTCAAGTGTACACGTAATGCAGGAAAACTCCCCTAAAACATATATTTTAAAGAATTTTCCATAACACAAACACGTATTTCCAAACCACCCTAGGAATTGAAGTTGGAAGTAAATAGGAAATATATTTGAAGTTGGAAGTAAAAAAAAAAAAAACATGAAGATCCTCCAACCATTTGTAAAGCTAACCATAAAACAAGTTTAATAATAAACACAATTCTTTTCATTAGCTAAATATGATCAGGGTCCCAATACAAATTTCACATGAAGCAAAGTTTCATAAATAGACTATTTTCCAGTACACAACTATAAATAAAAAGTTCCTATTATGCCTACAACAATTATATTTAAAATTTTAAAACTAAAATCATTTGACTGCTGTCTCACTCGAGCTTCTTCCATTTGGCGATGTTGCTTGCTTTTTGATAAACTTCCAGTAGTGTTTTCAAATTGGAATTCAATTCCTAAACATTACCATTCAGCTCATTAACTTCATTAATCAACATTTCACTTTTATCAAATTTGCTATATATTTTTCTACAACGTATATCATCAACCCAAAGGAATCTTCACAATACACACCATCCTACACAATAACAACATAGTTAATATATGAATTATTCAAAATGAAATGGAGCTATAATTATAAAGCTCTAAGTACCTTATAATTGTTGCACTGCCAATATTTTCTATTTGGATTTTTCTTCGAATGAGATATAATTAGGCTCATATAAGAACCACATTCACACTTTTGTTACCTATGGTCCTCATTTGTACTTGAAGATGACATTGTACAGAATGAAAATATCCTAAAAACATCATATAGTTAAACCAAAATTCATTCAATACTTATATCTTCAAAAACAAAATTAAGCAATTAAGTTGGTTTACAATTATTTTCTGAAGTTTTAATTATGTATTTCTTGTTATACATTGTTTGAGCAGCCAAAAGGAAGTGGAGATTTTTGCATTTAAACAACGTGTGTTGTTTAAATCACTTTTTAATTGATTGGTTTGTTGTTGTCAATGGTAGGCTGGTTCTAGGATATTTGTTATTATCCGATGACTACTAGTTAACTCATTTGTAACGCAATCATTTGACTTTGAGGTGGGTAAGGATAATTGCAAGCACATGCAATAGTACAATATCCTATATACAAGGAAACTGAAGAATACAAACAGCACATGTAGTAGTACAATATCCCATATACATAGAAACTCAAAAATACAAGCAAAAAAAATGAGATGCTTTCTTTATTACCATAAAGTAAAAAAAGAGATGCCTAGTCTATGTAGTCTCACATCTAGAATCTGAATAGTACATTGTTACCTAATATGCTACCAACTAATCGAATTTTGTTAATTAATTAGGCTTTGTTCTCGAGTACTGATACATGCTACTCTTATGGACCCTCAAGGACTAAATGGGCCAACACGCCAATAAATTCTGATAGATTTTTAATTTCAAAAAGCTACACCGTTAAGAGTAGCATTTTGTTTTTAGGTAGGAGATGAGACACAATTTCACAGATAAAAAAATAATTTAATGATTATATAACCCTCGTCTTAGCTAGAATGTATAATCTTTTTACTGATCTTTTTAGATATAAATCAACTAAAACATATCAATGATCTTTCTGGGTAGAACCAAAACCTATAGTAAATGGCTTTCAGTAACAATACTATTTTTTAAGAAAAAGATAGATAAAAAAATCCAAATAATATGGTTTATGAACTCAATGCAAGCTAATTGCATTGAAGAATTTGGAATATCACGACCAAAACTTAACAACTAATGAATGAACTTTAAACATAGAAACAAAAAATCATTCCATGGACTTTAATTATGTATTTTTGTAATTACAAAAACATACCAGCAAATGTATAATCCTGTTTGCTAAATCATGAAGTTGAGTAGCCTAAATTAGGACCCCTCAATTATAAATAAGTAATTAGCCATTACAAAATAGAACTCCTCTAGTTAAAATTTTCCATGAAATATAACTCATCGAAGAAAGTAGAAACACCATCAAAGTTGCTTTTACATATTTTAAATTGAAAATAAATTCAAAAAAAGTTCTATATGCATGCTAATCGCCACATTTTGAAAAAAAAAGATACCGGTTTTTTCTCAGATTAGAGGAGCCCGATTGCAGAGATGAAGAACTGTGTGTTTACGAAAGAGATCCACGATTGTAAAGATGAGGAGCACGATTGCAGAGATGAGAGCTGTGTGAAAAAGATCCATGACTTGCAGAGATCAGAGAGGTGGAGATTTGCAGAGATGAGAAGCTGTGGGTTTGCAGAGATGAGGAGCACGATTACAGAGATGAGAGCTGTGGGAAAGAAATGCATGATTGCAGAGATGAGGAGCTATGAGAAAGAGATCCACGATTTGCAAAGATCAGAGAGGGTGGAGATTTGGAGAGATGAGGAGTTGTGGGTTTGTAGATCTTGATTTTACTGAACACAAAAATCGTTCTGTGGTTTGTTTGCCTTTTTTTTTTCTAATGGAACAATGCATTTAAACGACAATTTAACGTAAACGGTGCATGCATTTTATAACGTACGCAACATCGGGGTTTATAGCACCCCTGTATATATATGTATTTATGTGTATTTATATATATATATATATGTACTTAAGTGTGAATATTTATATGTATAAATATATTTTATTTGTGTTTGAGAATGCATACATATATATGTATGTATAAATTTATGATTGTGTGCATGTATATGTGTATGAAATATATATGTACATATATAGGTGTGTATATGTATATTTATATGTATATATGTGTATGTGAAATTTTTTTTATGTGTATATATATATACACAATTATATATGAGTTTATATTTAGTATAAATATATATATGAATTAATATTTTTATTATGCCTTGTATTTATATATATATATAGGGTGTTTATATATATGTGGTTAGAAAATATTATTGTATTGTTATTTTATTTATCGTATAACCAAGGATAGTTTGGTAAATTGACCATTTGTCTTAAGGGGTATTTTGATAATTTTTTTATGTACTTGAGGGTTATTTTAGTAATTATGGAAAGGGTCAGTGACATTTCAATAATTATATTAGTTTAATTGGTTTGATTAATTTTCGAGATTAAACAGGAGAATTCTGATAATTAACACTGTCACATAATTATATTATGTGAATTTGTACTTTAATTAACTGTGTTTATGCTTTGGTGCATATGCATACATTTACATGACACAATTCATGGGTTTTGTGGTCTATAATAAAATAATAGATTTTTTCCTGAGGGTTTATGTTTTTAAATTGGTTGTACTGGTATGTACGTGATTTCAAATCCTATTTTTAATAGCTCTTTGAATCACTAACCACCACGAGTAGGTGGGTTTTTCCGGAATAGTGATTCAATTGTTTACCACAAATGGCATGTAGGTTCTGTGTGGGCTTGAGATAGACCCTTCGACCACAAGCAAAATGTGGATTGGCTGAGCTAGTCGGTTTATTAAAACAAAGAGGGAAAAAAAGATTTATGTGTATGGTTGTACACCATAATGCATTGCATTGTCATGTGCATTTATATTGCCTACTAAGTGTTTATCACTCACTGTTATTCATTTTGTGTGACAGAAAAATCTAAAACCTAGTAGTAGGGTTTGGTGGAGGTGCAGAACTGTAGAGCACGACATAATATTATGTTGTTTCACATTTTAATAAATTTTGAGTTAGGTTACTCAGTATACTAAATCCAAAATGACAAATATATCTCCTAATGGCCGAAACTTCTAAGCCTGATTTCCACTATATTTTTACATCAACTCATGCAATTCTTGAGATCAACATGTTAATTAATAATTTAATACATAAATAAATAAAAATTCAACATCTAATATACAAAAAATTAAAACCCTAATTTTAGAATTGAGAATCTTTGCCATAAACCCAATTAAGCTCAAATCATATGATTCAAACACAAATAAAGCAAGTAAACACCTAAATTCACATGGATTCACTTGGATTTAAACTGAAAACCATATAAAATTAGCCGAAAATAAAAAAGTTTAAAAATCTACATTTCTTCCGAGCTTTCTTTTTTGTAGAAACCACTTGAAAACACCACAAAAACAAGTTTTGAACTTCCTACGGTGTTTAACTCATTTTCTCCTCTTTTTTCTTGATTTTTCCTTAAATTTTTTGAATTTCACCCACTTTCTCTCTCTTTCTTTCACTTTTCCTCTTTAGAATGGAAAAGAAACTTCAAAAATGGGGTATGACAGGCCATGGTGGTAGAGAAAAACTAATTAAATACTTTTAAAAAATGATGATGTGGCACGATGATGTACCCGTTAAACTTTAACATTGACTGATGATGTGCAATTGACTTTGACAGATAAATGCAAACAAATGTTTTCAACAATGCTGGAAATGAAAATAGACAACAAAAACTATACCAAAAATAAAATAAACAATACCGATAAAGTTGAAAATAATGCGGGTATTACATAAATAGTACTTTCAAACACCTCTTTTAGAAAAAGTATAAAATTCCTCTGTGTATGCTTCTATCATTTGTTTATCTATAGCCCATAAAGAATTTAGCTTTGGTTTTTTCTTTTAGATCAATATGATTTTCAGCTAACTTCTCATGTCAGTGATGACTAAAAGCTCTATTAAAATGATTAATGAAATCTATCAATGAATTTCTTTTCAAAATATATTTCTCCAAAAAGGATTGTAAGATATGCAGAAATGTAGGAAACTTATTAAGATATGTAGGAATCCATTACTCAGGAATCTCATACAATTCACTCAACTAGTCATTGTCTTTCAATTTAGTTTTACTTATCAAATCCATCCAACATGCTTCAAATTTTTCAATTGTTTTATAGTTCAATATAACATCTTTGAACAAATGGTAATCGTCTCGATACACTACCGAGTCAATTTTCATAGAAAGCTCATTCAAAATGTGTCATAGAAGTAACGTTGATGGAAAAGCATAAGTTATGACATTCGTTATTGCAAGATCTTGATAAATAATAATCACTTGAAGTGCACCTTTTGATATAGCATTCAACAACTTATTGAATAACCAAATAAAAAATTCTTTTTTTTTTTTCACCAAGAAAAGCACATCAATAAATAATAGTTTGACTATGATGATTTACTCGTATACGTGGAGCAAAAATATATCATACTTGGTTGTGTTGTAAGTTGTATCAAATGTTACAATACCACCAAAAGTATTGTAAGCTCTCATTGCAATAAGATTTGATCAAAAGCATCTCACAAGCTTATTTGCTTCATCAAGACAGTAAAAAAAAAATGGAAGATTTTTTTCTCTCGAAAGAAAATAATTCTACCAAGTTTTTTGCATTAAACTCCTTTCCTCTTCTTCCATTTTTGTTCATACTTCCTTAAATCCTTTTCAGTGCAATCAATATTTTATGGATCACCAGCTTCAATCTTCATTATTTGAATATGTTGGCATGTTTGTATGTTTGCTACATATAGTTGTTGAATAAAAGTTTTTTTCACAACTAAAACATATATAACCTTAGTAAATGTACCTTTGTAGGAGTGGAAATAGTGATTATGCTCTTCTATAAACTTACTAATTATCCAATTCAGACCTGTTTGTCACTTCATCAATGCTATCTTTTCTTATAACTTAATCGAACTACTCCTCATTCTTTTCACATATTTATGGGATAGAATCTTTCGATTTTTTTTTATAAGAGTCATATGTTTTTCCTTCCTTAGAGCATACAAATTGTTTCTAAAACAACTCATTTGTTTCCTCTTTCTTCTTACCATTGCTCATCCTTACACTAAATCCACACTCATATGCATATGCATTGTAGAAAGTAAAAGGCTCTTCAATTGATTGAAATTCTATACTAACTTTGGTTTTTTTTTATCTGCAATTTATGAAATAAAAATGCTACTTGAAGAGCTAACTGATATATTTTTATTAATATTAAAAAAGAATACACACATAATTTACAATAGGAAAAATAAATATAATCAATAAGCTAATGCAAATATACATATATTCAGTATTTACAGATTGAAATGCCACTGATATCCAAGTGAGATTTTTATTTATGTAGAATTGCAAACAAAGGTCGTTAACTGATATGAAATGTATAGATAATGAGAGTAATAGTTCAAATATGATACTAAACTTGTTTGGGTATGTCATGCCTTCTACCGTTCTACAATGAGCCATATGAATAAATTCTATTAATTGTTAATCATGAAATGTCCTATTAGAATACATGTGTAGACATGGTATATTATATCACAACATAGACATCAGAATTCCAAGTCACAATTTCCCTAGCTATAACTTACTACCATTAACAGGAAATACTAGAAGCAGAGTGTAATAAAAGCCTAGACTATATATTATTTAATTTTTATCTAAATTCAGACTTGGTATTATGCTAGCACTATTATTTAATTGTTATCCAAATTAAAATTTGGTATTTAAGTGGCAACAGTTTCTAATAAAACATTTAAGAAACTACAAACTTCTATTTATCCATAAACATAACCACTAGGAATCCATACCATACGGTCCAGCATTTTTTTTCTGTCCGCATTAAACTGGTATATTTTACTAGAAAGGTAAACAAATAGAAACCTTAAAGCCACCAAATTTATTACGTATTTTATGGAAAAATTGGGGGTATTTGGTCTGATTCACATGTCAAGAGTAGTCCACTTTTTATTAAAAAAGGTAAAACCAAGAATCAAGACTAGATAGAAGTTTATCTGGAACATGCAAAATTAAAATTTAAGACCTTAAAATTAAAATTAAATAAAATTCAATAGTACTAAAAACATAAGAAAATCAAATGCCTTATTCTAAAACCGACAGCCATGTAAGAAAAATAATACCCAAAACATAATAAGAAAGAATAGGTAAATGTTTGATAGAAACCTAACAGAGAGTGAAAGAGTACTAAATCTCCCAGTCTAGTTTGTGTGTAAAGGGAGGAAGAACAAGGGAAAGCTTCGATTTGTGTGCGAAGGGAAGAAGACGAAGGGGAACCCAAGGGTACGCTTTCTGATTCGTGCTACTGGACAAAAGAAGAGAGCTTTCTTTCTGGTTTGTATGTGAAGGAAAGAAAAGAAGAAGATAGAAAAAAAAAATTCAATTTCATATAAAGTGAATGTGGAAAAAAAAAAAACTCATTTAAAACTTAAAATATTGGGCAAAAAATGAGCCAAAAAATTTCACAGTTAAAAAAAAAATGTTATGCTCATGCTGTATAGGGCGACTTTGCCTATTGTATCACCGCTGTATATATAAATTAAAAGTTTACATAGTAATTTAGAATAACTGAATATTTGATTAGAAATACTGTTTGAAGCTTTTACCCCTCAAAAAGTCAGGTACAGGCTATTATCATGGCTCTTTCTACAGAAGTTACTAGACAACTATTAATAACTAACTTATTAGCATCGTTTGTAAATGCTTCCTTACTGGTAAGGTGACGAAGGGAATTAATAAGACTTTCATTGTTCTTATTGCCATGATTAATAATGTAGTGAAATGCAGTGACTTTTAACCACTTTAGGTTAATCAGCCTTTGTAATTTCATTTATAAAATATGATTAAGGATTCAACTTACCTCTTTTATCTCTCCAAATCAAGACATCTTTGTTAAGGGTAGATAAATTGAGGAAAACATGGTCGTTTCTTAAAACATTGTTCACAATTTGAAATCATAAGGGAATTAGTAGTTCAATGTTGTTGAAGACTGATTTAATGAAAGCCTTTTAGTTGTTACACATGAAAAACTAGCTTTATGAATTTTTCCATTTCGAACTTAGGTTTAAATTTATTATTGAATTTATTTATTAATTGTTACTATCCTAATAAAAATATGCCAATTAAAAAGTTTACAGTCTTGGTTTCTTATCAAATATTTAGGGTGAATGAAGTCTAGCTACAAATAACACATTGTTATATCATATTTCCTTTTAAATTTAGGAACTTCATTATAAGTTGTCTTAGCATTGTTGACTACACTCTCCTTCTCAATGGGAGAAAATTTGATACTTTTTCTCCTTCTAGGGGCTCCATCAAGGCAACTCTTTCTATCTCTCTTCTTCTTTATTACATGCTTTGAAATTTTAACCAGGTTGTTGCCTAAAGAAAAGTGTGCAAGGAATTAATAGGGCATCTAAGTTGGTCACTCATCTCTTGCAATATCTCATTTGCTTTATGTAGATATTTCCTTTTTTCATTGTATGAATTGTTAATTGTGCTTGGTCTGGATAAAAGATGAATTCTAATAAGTCCAATATGCTTTTCTCCAAAAACATGAGGAAGAGTATCAAGAACTTGATCACTAGGAAAACTACTGTGGGGGAAGCTTTCTATTTAAGAAATTTTCTCATTATTAGAAAGAATAAATCTAATGAGTGGTAAGTTGAAAGAGGAAATTCATAATACGTTGGCAAAGCAAAACACTTTTGAAGGCTAGTAAAACAACTTGGTTAAAGCTGTGATACAAGCCATTCCTTACTATACTATGTCCACCTTTTGTCTCCCCAAAAGGATTTACAATAATTTGGACTCCATTCACTACTACAAAAATGGAATTCGGAGACGGGCATTGCCCGTCGCTACAGCATTTTGGCGACGGCTAATAAACCATCGCCTTGCGAGGCGTCGCAGAAAAGAAGGCATTTTTGGCGACGGTCACGTGACCGTCGCCAAAGCTTTAAGAATTTGGCGACGGTTATCACGTGACCGTCGCCATAAATAATAAAATATTATTATTTTTAATTATTATTATAATATTTTTATATTAATATACTTTTGGCGACGGTCTTTGTGTGACCGTCGTAAAAAATATTATTTTTTTAAAAAAATAAAATACTATTTTATTATATTAATATAATATAATAAAATAGTATTTTATTATTTTAATTTACTATTGTATTTACCAAACGGTCATTACCTTTTTAACAAATGATCTAAAACCTTAAATGAAGAAAGAATAAAGTGAGTTCGAGTGTTGGGCATTCACATTCATGTCACCGAGTAGATTTCTATTAGCACTAAAATGGGAATTTGGAAGAAACTTACCAGCTACAAAGGAATATGAATAAATTTGAAAAACCCAAGACACTAATTGACAGGAGAAGAAACAAAAAGCAAAGCAAGCCCAGTACACAAAACCAATTAGGTGACATAAAATTTTTAAAGCAACGGACCATTGAACTCAGTGCTCAAATATTACCAACTTCCATCTCTCCTCTTCGATTCCTTGATTAGGATGGCCATCCCCAAAAACAATGAGAAAATCTGAAACACAAAGGCAACAAAGGTCAAGAATTTCTTTTACATTCCTCCAAAAAAACAAAGACCATATGAAACCTCAAAAAAAGAATTCATTTTGTCACATACAGATTCAATGAAGTTTGTCTTGCCTTCATCTCTTTGTGCTAGTCGCCTCCTATAATAATATGGATCCCAATACCTTACACAAATAAATTAGGAGGTCATGTAAGTTTCTTCCAAATTCAGTTTTCAATAGATCATGATTGTACAAGTTGATTACAAAGAGACTGATACTTCATTAAAATTAAAGCCAAGTTCATCAAAAACAGAATCGTAAGGAGATGAAATGATTTACAAAATTCTACAATAACTCATATGGACATAACTAAGAAGTATGAATATAGTTGCAACAACTATGATTCTACTAAGCTGAAAGCACCAAACTATGAAATTCATACCTGCTCCACTGCTGGCAGAACCGTTGCTTCTGGCCCCCAATTGTGACCTGAGGAGTTTTGATAGTCCTATGATGATCTCCAATGCTGCTAGACCCATAAACTGATTCTGAGTTGGGGAAAGTTTCTTGTTCCAAATCAGTAAAATCCCAAGAAGGCGCTTTCAAGATCCAGTCCATATAAGCTCTCTTTAGATCCTTTCTTCCAATTCTCCACACCTAATTGCTCTTTGTATCACCTACAAAAAGAATAAAATAAATAAAAACACTTAAAATAATCATTAAAAACATACCGTTAAACAAAATCTATTATGTCAGAAACCCAAATAGACAGAAGATTAAGTGAACAACCCAAATCATAAAAATCTCATATGTATAAAGCTTATGGCTTCCAAATATCAAATAAGCAAGAACAGATTTTTCATGTCCTACGTAAATCAATATGAAACTAGTAACAAAAAACCCAAATAAAATGAAAACCAAAAGGTCCTAATTCAAACAAATTCCAGTATTGCAGCTTATCATTGTAGAATTTCAAATAAGATAATAAACTGCATACTCACATGCAAAACATGGCAACAGAGCTAAAACTGCAGCTACGGGGATCGAAAAAGCACATTGCATTGAGTAATTTAATAAAAGCTAGAAACCCATATTGGAAAGTCTTCAGCTTTATAATTTTTCCATTTTAGTAATTTAATAATGAGTAAACGGTGAAGCTGCAGATTTTTGCTCCAAAGAACAGGGAACTTAGAATTGAGAAGGGTCTATTTAAAATCATAATATAAAAATAAAAAAGTAAACAATAGAGTACCTACAGACCAGTGATGCAGAAGAAGAAATGTATGCTCTTTCCAGCCATTTATTCACTGACATGGATTCCATTAATAACCAATTAAGTGGGTCGTTCAAAGGAAAAAAAAAGAAAAAAAAAAAGAAAAAAAAAAGAAGAAGAGGCAAATGAAGAGGAACTGGAGGAAGCAGAGGATGGAGCTTCATCGTCCTCAGAAAACACACACGCTGGTTTCCGCTTTGCCAAAATTCAAAACCCCCCCACACAAAAACCCACCTGCTTCGCTTGAATTTGACGGATAATCTGGAAGAATTAGAGGAGAAGGAAGCTGGGGTTTGTGGGTGGTACACTGGATAAGGGGGTGGAAGTGGTGGACGGCCACCAGATGGAGGACCAGCAAGTGGACGACGGCGGCTGGTGCAAAATGGGTGGAGGAAGTGGTGCGCGGGTTGTGGTTGCGAGTTTGTGGGTGGTGCCCGGGTTTGTGGAAGATGCTGGCTAAGTGGGTGGAGGCTGAAGGGGGTGTAAGCCGCGCGAGAGAAGAGGAGATGCAGATATGGTCTGGAAAGAAGAAAAGAAGAGAGAGAGCATAAAGAAAAGAGGGAAGAGAAAGAAAAGAGGGAGGGAAGAAACGGGGGGGCGTGCCACGTGCCATCAATTTTATTAAAAATGAATAATTTATTTTAAAAACTAGAATTTTGGCGACGTTTTTTCATAAAACCGTCGCCAAATAGTTGATTATTAAAATGTATTTTATAATAAAATATAATATTTATTTAATAATAAATTGTTTTTAAAATTAACAATATATTAAATATAAAAATACTAATTTGGCGACGGTTTTACTTAAAACGGTCGCCACAAATATAAGTTTTTAATAAAATGTATTTATTAATAAAATATGTTTAAAACAAATAATTTTATTTAAATATAAAATTTATAATTCTAATAAAAATATATTTTATTTAAAACTAAATTTTGGCGACGGTTTACCATTAAACCATCGCTAAATGTCTATTTTTTTAATAATAAAATAAAATTTATTTTTAAATTAAAAATTTTAATTTTAATTAAATTTTTCAAACTATAATTTTGGCGACGGTTTCACATTGAACCGTCCCCAAATATAAATTTTTAATAAAATAATAAAATTTAAATTTAATTTATTTATAAAATAAATCTTTCGGCGACGGTTTCTTTTAGGACCGTCGCCCAAATATTTCTATTATTATATTATTTTTCAGTATTAGCGACGTTTTTGTTAGAAAACCGTCGTGAAAAATCATCAATATGTAGCGACGGTTTTATTGACCGTCGCCAAATAGATTTAGCGACGTCTTAGTGTCGCCGAATGCGATTTTTGTAGCAGTGATTGTTAGAAGATTTTGGTGGGGAGTTTGCAATGGTAGTAATAGTTTTCTTACTCTCCAATTCTAAAATTCTATTATTGAGGATTAAATGAACTAAGTATGATTCTTACGACAATTCCTACTAAGGGCTCTGGAAAGGGTTCAAAGCATTATACAATAATTAGAGATGAGCATATGGCACCGTGGACACCCTATGAGTTCTTTAGTTGAGAGAGAGGTGAGTTAGAAGCCTTATTAGTGGTTCACCTGGTCACAAATTCAATACAAATCCAAAAAATATAATATTTCTCAAGTTAGCCAAGTAAACCCATAGTATAGTATGATTTAGGATAGGAAAAAGTATAATATTTAAAAAGTGGTAAAACTCAGTGCAAGCCAAAACATAGCCAAAATACACCTTTTCCCTCTTAAGAACAAAAGTTTTGGATTTGCCAGAGAAAGAGAAAATAATAGAAAACAATCTAAAACTTAGCCAAAGGGGAGGAAAGTAGGATTTAACTCATAGTTTTGACTTATGAAAATATGATACTTTTAACAAACAACTCATCAAGATTTTCCTTCAACAAAAATACTGATGCAATCGCATCCTTGTCAGCTTCCACTTCAGCAATGACAATGTCTTAGTCAACTTAGTTTATGTCTAGTATATTCAATAAGGCCACAATTGGAGCACAAGACTCTACTGTACTATTAATTAGTACCAGGATTAAAATAGTATTCCTAAACTGAACAAAACATGTTAGTGTTGTATTATATTTGGTGCAGTTCTGCACTAAAAATTTGAAAAATTATATTATATTTAATGCATACTAAACTGAACTATTTCTTGTATTATTTAATATATATATATATATAGTGTTATAATATCATTCAAAATTTATATTATATTGGGTAAAAAGTTTAATTTTAATATTTTCCTTTAAAATAAAGTCTTAATATTTTATTTTTTAAAACATTACATAATATTTATAAATAAAAGAGATTTAAATTTTAATAGTAATTTATATCAACAATTTAAATTGTCATAGTAAAATTTAACATATAATATTCAAACTGAATATTAAAAGAACATCGTATTATTCCGACCCATGTGTTTGAGTGGGTTAGAATAATACGATGAATATTGTATTAAAAGAAATTTTAAATAATTATGGCCTAGTATAAAGTGCTACACCAAACACCATACTAAGACTATGTATGTACAATTCAATACAATATGGTGTAGCAAACAAGGCTTACATGTTTAGTTTAATTTTATGTTAAAATGCCAAAACTGTCATTTTTGTTAGCTATTTACTTTATCTTGTTGCTGGTGTCAATTGTAATCAAGTCATAAGTATGCAGCTTGCACTTTTCTTTTTATTGTTAACTCCATTTCTCTTTAAGAATAGTTAAGCATAAGGAATACTGGCCACTATAAACCCTCTAGCTTTAGACTCTATTTCAATTACTACTTTACCTCAATTAGATTGTATCAGAGCAATTTGATTCTATCCCTGAGCTTCACTGGTTGGTCATAGACAAAACCAGCTAATCGTCGATAATTTGGTCCATTTCACATAATTATGACCAATATGGAGCAATGCTTTATTGATTCCACTCACAAAATTAGAGATGTTGCCGCTTCTTTTGGTCAAGCTCCTCCACAAACTTATTTTTCCCCATCGAGCTACTTGTTCCTCTTACATCACCCATAAATCTACAAGCACGAAGACGATGTGATGGTCTCTAACATCATGGTGGCCAAACCACTATCACAATGAATCTAGCTTTGAAAAGAATATCAAATTTGAAGGCTCAATTGAGAAGTTACGAAACAATCCTATAAACAATAACATACATGAATACAAGTCGAAGATGAATTTAGCTTCATTTAATGGAAGAATTGACATTGAGGATATTATTGACTAAATATAAAGCACTGAACATTTTTTTGAGTCTACGACGAATCTTCTAGAGCAACAGCGAGTAAGCTTTGTAGCTTACAAATTGAAAGTTGGTGTTGTAGCTTAGTAGGAACAAATTAATTCACTCGTTGAAAGACAGGTAAATAACCCATTCGTTCATGGACTAAGAAGATGAAGTAGTATATCATAGACTATTATTTGCATGCCAATTACGAATATGTTCCATATCAAAAATATCAAGGATGCAACTATTGTTTTTACTAACAAGTTAAAGCCCTATTTTGAAGGGTATTTTGGGTACTTTGAGAACCTGAAAATAGAGAAGAAAGTTTGAACCCTTGGGGTACTAGTGTGGTACTGGCCAAAGGCACTCCGAAACTCAAGTCAATAATCAGATTTTGGGAAAAAAATAGCAAAGTTTTTGTAAAGTTAGAGAGTCACTTACCTGAACCAGATGTCTTTAGGGTATTTATGGGAAAATAGTGAGATGTTTCTTGTACCTCACGTTCCACTACTCCACTGCTCATAACTAACAAAGAAGGTAAGAGTGTGTGCCAGTTAACCTCATTGTGAGTAAGTTAGTGGGCGGAGTATCTTACGGGATGTGGGAGTTATTTTCTTCATGTCATCCTAGAATCCAGCATAGTGAATGAGTGTGATGGGTTATGGATCTAGGCTCTATACTTGGGTTATGCATTTGGGTTTCGTATTTAGGTTTTGAGTTGGTCTTGGACATTGGGTTAATAATTAGGCTTCTAAGTGGGTTTAAGTTAAAAGTCCTATAGCATTTGCGCCCAACTATATAATTTATATTTTTAAAAATTATATTGCTAAAATAAGAAAGTTTGAAATTTGGTAGGATTTAAACTTTATGGAACCCTAATGTAAAGATCATATACCTCTTCATTCTAATTTGACATCATTTTTTTAAATTACAGAGGGTTTTTAAACTCCAGTTTTGAAGACTCAAATAAGAAAAGGTATGAATGATTCATTCTCTTTTTCATTTCTAGCTTTTAATATTGCATGTACTTTGACAAAAATACTTAAATTAGTAGGGAGTGTTGAACTTATTTGAAAGAGACATTTTAGAACTGCATATCTATGTTTCAATAATGTAAAAATTGTCATAAACTCAAGGTACTAAAAACCTTAGGAGGGCTATGCTTCAAAGCTTGGTACATCCATAGCAATGCATGCCCTGGCTATTCGAGCCTAGGGCCACATGCCAAAGCAGTGCGTGCATAGGGTCGTGCTCCTAAGGCTGCACGCTTGGGCAGTCCACGCTTGGGCTATGCATAAAAAGGGTCGTGCGCCTAGGCTATGTACACCCATTGTGCTCCCTGGGGCCACACCCTGGTAACTGCATACCCAAGGGCCTCTCTCCCTAGTTACTGCCCATGAGGTCATGCACCCTGGTGGCTGCGTGCCTTAGTACTACATACACTTGTGACTACGCATCCTAGTAATGCGCACACTGGTGCTAGTGTGCCCAAGGGCTGCTTTGAGCCTGTGCCTTGGTGGGCTGTGAGTACTAAACCAGTTCTAGGTGCTAATAACTAGCACTAGGGCCGTGTCCCCCTGTGTACTATTTTTTCTTAGCTGTGTTTGGGTTTTATTAATTATGTTGTCAACATGATTCGGGAAATTTTTGGTATACTAGAAGGCTTTACCGGTCATGTAATTTTGTTTTTCTTTGAACTCTTTCTAGTTATACTAATACTTTGTCCCTTTGCATACATGTCTGATAATTCATCTAGTGATAGAGAGGTCTATAAGTATGGGGGTAGTGAGGCTGAGTGTTTGAATGAAATTAACGATAATGAGTTCACATAGAATATGAACAGTGAGAATGGTTCCACCTAAAATATAAGGGGTGACCCTTAAGGTATTAAGGGCTTTGCCACTGCTGATATCAAGACTACGGAGAGCCTTAAGAGATTTTTACTTCCTTTTAGTATGGATCACCTTGTTGTCTTTCGAATGTCTGAGAGAGATGATGACCCTAGCAGACCTAAGGATAGGGAAGCAGTTTTCATATAGCTTTTTTTGAATATGGATTGCATCTTTCACTTCTTTCTGTGTTTCAAGAGATTGTTCACAGGTAGGGATTAGCGCCTAGGTAGTTAACCCCTAATTCGTGGAGATTCTTAGTGAGATGTTACATTTTATGGAAGGAATTAGAGATGACCTTGACAGCCGAGGAGTTCATATAGATGTACTAATTGAAGAAAGATCATAAGAGAGGTAGATTTAAAACCAATATGTGATACTATGTTTCCTCAAGGAAGGGAAAAAATATCATTCTTGGGGATCATAACTCCAACAAAGCAGAAAGGTGGAAAAATAAATGGTTTTTGGCAACAAGGAATTGGAAAACAGAAAGCCTTAATTATTTTCAGTCCCTATACACTATAGGATTTAAGGTCTTCAGATGCATTTTTTTTTTTTACTAACCTCTCTATCCCACAGGCGACTTGTGTTTCAAGGAGATGAGGTCAGAGGTACACAGTTGCATTGAATTTGCCAAGTGCCAATCAGGGCCCGACAGGAACTACAAAAACCTATTGGAGAAGGTTTTCACATACTTCTCTCATGAGACCTTATTTGGTGAAGGTTAGTACACTATATTTTCTTCTTTTCTTGCATGTTGAACTAATCGTCTTTTCTTGTGTAGAAAATTCAACTCAGGCCACCATGACTATGGAAGGAATGAAGAAGAAGTTAGGTGAAATAAAGAAGAGGGAGCAGGAGAAAAGAAGGGGAATGATGGATCAGAAGGCTCTTATAACAAGAAAAGCAAGTCTTCAGAATATGCCTTACCTCCTCTGACCCAATCATCACTTTCTTATAGATCTCTTAACCCTACAAGGTAATTTGGTACCTCTAAGTAGCCTGTTTTAGTTTCTTCTCCTACTCAGCTACTAGACTCCTCAGCTGGCTTAGGTTCCTCCATTAGGCTCCCTTTAGGTTCTTCCTTCGGGTTGCCTGCTTAGTTGCCAAACTCGGGCTCACTTACTTTTCCTATTTAGCTGCCTTCTCTAGATATTCCTACTTTTCAGACCCCTGAAGTCTACTCTTCCTGTATCTCTATATCTGTTCCTCCAGACTTATCATATTTCATTAGGTGTTCGATGAAAATACTTTCCTTTGCGATAATTGATGAGGTTGATGCCATTCTTTCTGACGTGTAAGCTTCATTGCTCACTACCTTGAGGTGAAGGTAAGCCATTTTAGCCTCTGTCATTTTTTAGATGTGGTATATGGCATTAAGACAACAGGTCATCATGGCTCAGCTATGTTCAGAAGTCACCGACCTGAGGTGGGGGGTGATGGATCAAAAGGTGACCATCAGTAAACTTAAGAAGAAGACAAGACATATGAATACTAAAGGTAAGCTTAAGGAAGATAGTATTCAGAAGCTGCAGGATAGCCTATCCAGGTTAGAAGCGAGGATTAAGGAATTAAAGGCTGACACAATAGAGTAAGAAAAAGTGAATAAGAAAAAGGTCACTGTGGCACAACTAGAGAAGAAGAGTGCCAATGCCATTTAGAAGGTTGAAAGCTTTAAGTCTTTGACTAATAAGACTATTAAGACTGAGGTTGTGTAGCAACTAAATGCATGCGTTAGTCAAATTGAGTACAAATATCCTGATCTTGACCTGTCATGGGTGTATAAGGTTGACAAAGCGAGGCTGATGCATGAGATACTTCTGTGGGAGGTACTTGTGCCACAGAGGGTGACAATCGAGTAGTTTTATAGAGTTTTTTAGACTCTATTTGGTGCATTTTAAAGTTTATTGAACTCCATTGTAGTACTTTGTATAGAGTTTTTTAGACTCCATTTATTATGTTATAGAATTTATTGAACTATATATTTTTTCTTTGAGATTTTGTGATCTACTTTTATATTTTCTTGCTTTACATTGTTGCAAATAGTTATTTCCCTAAAGTTAGGGTGTATGTTGTCCCCCAGTTGCTTTTCCATATTATGTGGATAAGGAACTATGTTATTTAAGCAAAATATCTTTTCATTGATCTAAAAATTTGGAAGTACAATGCTTGTGAGTGTAACGTCTTACTATAGAAGTAAGAGTACTCACTTTTAGGGAAATAGAAGATACAATGTAGTCAGTATCCTAGACTATTTACATATAATAGGCGTGAGTTTCATTGATACTATTTGAGCAGGTGTTCTGCATTCCATAGCTGAAGTAGTGATCTTCCATTCATGTATTCTAGATGATAGGTTCCTAAATGAAGGATCTTGGTTGCCTTATAAGGTCCTTCCCAATTGGGGTCCAAGGGGCCAATTCCGGCTTTTTTTGTATTGATCATTACTTTTCGTAAGACTAAGTTACTGATTTGAAAGTGCTGATATTTTACTTTGGAGTTGTAGTATTTGACCACCTTTTACTGGTATGCAGCAACTCTTGCCTTCGTACTGTTATGCAGCTCTTCGATCAGATTTAGGCTCATTTTAAGGTTTTCGTCATTTTGTTTTGGCTCAAAGTGGGTCCTTTTATTGTTTTGTATTCTCACATTAACTTATATCGTTGCCCTGCCCCATATGCCTAGGAGAATGAGGTCTCCTCTATTGAAGTTCTTGTAGTCGTTCTATATGTCTAGAGCATAAAAGGAAACTCTTCTACCCTGGCTCCTTTCAGCATTTCCACCTTCAAATTCAGATTATCCTTAACAATCTTATTTATTAATTATACCTGTCCATTAGCCTGTGGATGCGCTGGTGAGGAGAATGTGTTTTTAATTCTGAGAGTTGAATAAAACTCTTGGAACTTTGCATTATCTGTTACTATGGTGTGGGGATACCAAACCTACAAATAATAGATCTCCATATGAAGTTGGTGGTTTTATACTCCATGATGGTTGCTAGTGGTTTCATTTATACCCATTTGGTGAAGTAATCAAGTGTTATAATAACAAATTTAAGCCCTCTTTTCCTTACTGGTAGTGACCCTATGTTATCGACCTCCCCATTGAGTAAATGGCCATGGACTTCTTATAATTGTGAGCTCCACTAAGGGCTGGTATGAAATGAAAGAGAAACGCTAACACTTGTCACATTTTTTAATAAATTGTATGGCATCATTATGCATAGTGGGCCACTAATACCCTTGTTTGATTATTTTTTGTGACAGTGCCTTTTCATCAGAATGGTTACCGAATATGCTTCTTCATTGGTAAGGCATCTCAAATAGGACTGAACCCTCTCTTGTATAGTACACCATCCAATAAAGTGTACTTTACTCTCTTTACTTTTAGTTTTTCCTCTGGGAGCTCCCTTTCTTTTAGGTATTTTATAATTGAACTCATCTAAGAGTCAATAGTATTGACAGGATATGCTCCCTTTCCTTTTGTAAGAAACTCCACCTGAATGGTTCTACAGAAACTAGTTCTTGGTGTCAAAGCTAAGCAAGCCAACGAATTTGTGTTAGTATTTGCAGACCATAGGATTTGAGTGATGTAGTATTCTTTAAAATTCTGTAGGATCTGCTTGACTTCAAACAAATAAGCCACCATACTCTCCTCATTCGTTTGATATACAGAGGTTACTTAATTCACAACTAACTATGAATCATTGTAAATAACCACCTTACGCACTCCCAATGTTATTATTAGCCTTAGTCCTGCTAGCAAGGTTTCATGCTCAGCTTTGTTATTAGAAGCTAAGAAGCCAAAGCGAAAAGCATACTCAATCTTGGCTTATTTTGGTGTAGTAGGACCAGTCCTGCTTCTTTTTTGTGGATATTGAAAGACCCATCGACATATAGAATCCAGGTTCTAATTGAAGGAGAAGGATCTGAGTTAGAATTAAGGCAAATGATAGTTTTTGTACCTGTAAATTTGGGAACAAATCTACCAATGCTTGTCCTTTGATTGTAGTTTTGGCTCTATATCTGATGTCGAACTCCCAATCTCAATTGCCTACTTAATGAGTCTCCCAGATAAGTCTAATTTGCTAAGTACCTGTCTTAATGGTTGATTTGTAGGTACCACTATTGTATATGCTTGAAAATAGGTCTCAGTTTCTTGCAAGAAACTACCAGGGCCAGAGCTAACTTTTTTTTATATCCGGGTATCGAGTTTCAGCATCCAACATGATGCAATTGACATAATAAATGGGGTGCTCCACTTCAGCTTCTTCTCTTACTAGTATGAGCTTACTGTAGTAGTTGAAACTATCAACTACAGGATTAGGTGTTCATTGATAAGGGCCTTAGAAAGAAGGGAGGTGAGCTAAGGTAGTCCTTGAATTACTAAAATGCCATCTCACACTCTTCAGTCCATTGAAATAGCTTCCCTCCGTGCAGCATCTTGAAGAAAGAAAGGCACTTGTCTATCGCCCTTGAGACAAATTTGTTGAGTATTACGATTCAGTTAGTTTTTGCACATCCTTTATGCTTTGAGGGTCATCATTTCCATAATAGCTTTAATTTTATCTGGATTAGCCTCTATTCTTCTCTAGTTAACCATAAAGTCGAGGAACTTTTCAGAGGCTACCCTAAATGCGCATTTTTTGGGGTTGAACTTCATTTAGTACTTTCATAGTTGTTTGAGGGTTTCTTCTAGGTTAACTATATGATCCACTATTGTTTTACTTTTCATGAGCATGTCATCTACATAGACTTTCATTGTCCTCCCGATCTAGTTTGTGAATATTTTATTTACTAGATGCTAGTATGTTACTTCTGCATTTTAGAGCCCAAAAGACATCACAGTATAACAATATAGCCCTCTATTAGTAATGAAAACTCTTTTCAACTGATCTAGTTTGTGTATTCAGATCTTATTATAACCAGAACATGCGTCCATGAAACGCAGTAGCTTATAACTTGTAGTGGAATCAACCAGTTGATCAATCCTTAGCAAAGGAAAATAATCCTTAGGACATACTTTATTAAGGTCTGTAAAATCAATACAGACTCTCTAATCTCCGTTTACCTTAATTACAAGCACCAAATTTGCTAGCCACTTTAGGTAGTTTAATGGTCGTATACATCCAGCCTTAAAGAGTTTTTGTATCTCTCCTCAATTACAACATATCTCTCTTTTGGGGTCAATACCTAGCATGTCTTTATGACACCATGCGAAGACATTCATGTTGTTCCTCAGGAATTAAACAAATATAGCCATCACTTCTAGTGTAAGTGAGGTGACAATCTGAAAAACCTTGTTTATGTTCTCATAAGACAAAACCACCTTTATGGTTTCTTCTGCATGTTCAGTTCGAGGTGCTTTTGATTCCTAGTTCACTAGCTTTGAAGGCCTTGGTTGAGTACCTTGTAGTTGCATCTATATCTCTATTTTATCATTTTATCTTTCCTTTTGAGCACATTGACATAGCATTTTCTTGCTTCATGTTAGTCTCCTCGAACTAATTTGTTCCTTTCTCTATTGGAAACTTCATTGCTAGGTGGTAGGTTAAAGTGACTGCTCTCAGACTGTTTAAGAAAGGTCTCCCTATAATCACGTTTTATACAGAAAGGCAGTTAAGAACTAAAATTGTTACTATAACCCTAGATTGTGCTAGCAGAACTCCTACAGTTACTGGGAGGGTTATGCCTCCTTTTCATATAACTTTCTTTCTAGCAAACCCAAATAGAGGAGTTGGTTCTGGGTTGAGCTTCTCCCTGCCAATACCTATTTGATTGAAAGCATCTCAGTAGAGAATGTCCTTGGAGCTCTTATTATCCAATAGAATTTTTCTAACCATTTAATTGTCCACATTCATGATTGTCGCCAATGCATCATCATATGGATGATAAACTCCTCTAGAATTTGCATTTGTGAATGTTATCAAGTAGAGTTCAGTTTTCACCTCTTTTATTAGGCGCTGAGTTAGGTTCACCTTATGATACTTGGGTGGTGGATACCTTACTTTCTGAGAATGAGCTTTTAGTACTTATTGGAGCTTTTGAAATCTCCTCCAATTATTGTCCAAATTTCAATAGGAGGCCCTCTCTCATGGTTTCCTTGTTTGTTTTTCGATGGGGATGTAGGGTCTTCCTCTCGCCACTGGTCCCTGTATTTCTATCATCCTGCTATAAAATTTCTTAGGAAGCCTCTATGGATAAGAGCCTTGATCTCTTCTTTTAGGGCCACATAATCCTCTGTATTACGACCATGATCCTTGTGAAAGCCATATTTATTTTTGTCCTTTTTTCTGGTGCGGTTTTGATTCTTGATGTCCATTTTAGCATGTTATCATCCAAGATTTACATGAATACTTGGTTAACGGAAGTAGTTAATAGGGTATAACACTTTCAATATCCTCCTAAAGCTCTGGGTGGTTTCACACTACTACTTGAATCACCCTTGCTCCTTTTGTTTTCAGTTGATTGCTAGTATAGACTCTTCTTTCTCTTTTTTTCTCCAGACTAGGTCATCTCATCAAGCCTCGAGCTCATCAATGCCTTAAGATTTGTATATTTCTACTCACGATGCATCAGCTCCTAAAAGTCTTTAGAATCATTCTTCTCAAATGACCATAATAGTTTGCTTGGTTTTATACTAGCCATCATGACACTCAGTATCAGATCATCATTACAACCATCTATGCAGAGAGCCTCCTTGTTCCTACACTTCCCTACTTGACAGTAAAGAGGTAAGATTTTGGCCTATTTACCAACTCTGCAGCTTCGAAGTAAGTTATAAAATCCTGACTTAACTGGAAAAAGGAAGAGATAGAACCTGATTTGAGTAGTCTGTACCACTGGTGAGTAGTTTTAGAAAGTATAAGCGAGAAGCCTTTACACATGGATTACCTTGCTATGCTATGCAATTCTATCTAAGTGTGGTAACTTTCCAAATGCTCAATCGGGTCCTCGCTCCCATTATAGGGTGGAAATTACGGCATGATGAATTTGGGAAGAGGGGATCGTAAAATCTCCTTAGTGAATGGTGACTCCACCTCATCTAGATCTATCGGATTTTTGAACGAGCCTATAGTTTGAATGTCATAAAACTGCTTCTTTAGCTGCCAGATTTCTTCCTCCACCCTGTTCAAGGGCACCTCCCTCTTATGTAGCACCTTGTCCAAGGACCTTTTTCTCACTTCATCCATTACTTCATCAAGGATACCCAAACTGCTGCACGTTTACGTCCTGACGCAAGTCTTCCCGCACCTGTAAATCATTTTGGTCTTCCCGATTATTTCTTCTTACATAACTAGATGCACTTTGAGGGACCCTTCCATCCTTGTGGACTGAACCAACTTGGCCACTATGGGCAACTTGGTGGGTGGTAGGCACGCTTACCCTATGAGGTGCTTGTAAAGGATCTTGTAGCCTCTGAATAGTATCTTGAGGAAGATACTTGAGGACCTACTCAACTTTATGTGCAAGATTCTCCATAATATTTTCGAGAGTGGTAAGATATGATGCTATTGGTACTACAATTTGATATCTGTACGATATATTATCAGCCAGGGTTATTGGTTGTGAATGCCGAGGCCTAGGAGGAAGTGATTTGTCTCCTTATCTAAGCACTGAAGAAGATTCATATTTGAATACGATTGTGTTTTGAATTATGAAAACTATGGGTTCCTATAGAAGGTGCCAAATATTTTTGCTGAAAAACAGGTTAAAGCCCTACTTTGAAGGGTATTTTAGGTATTTTGAGAACCTAAAAATAGATAAGAATATTAGAACCATGGGGCATTGGTATGGTACTGGCCAAAGACACTCCAATGTTTACGTCAATAATCAAATCTTAGAAATAGAATAGTAGAGTTTTTATAAGACTAGAGAGTCACTCACTTGAGCCAGATATCTTTGGGGTATTCATAAAGGAAGAATGAGGTGTTCGTTGTACCTCACGTTCTACTATTCCATCCCTCATAACTAATAAAGAAAGTGGGAGTGTAGGTCAGTTAAGATCTTTGTGAGTAAGTAAGTAGGAAGAGTACCTTGCAGGATGTAGGAGTGTGTTGGTTTACAGAAGGTCATTAGGTTCTGGATCTGGGCTCTATACTTGGATTTTGTATCTGGGTTCTATACATGGATTATGTATCTAGATTCTAAGTTGGTCTTGGATTTTGGGTTAATAATTGGGCTTCTAAGCGGGTTTAAGTTAAAAACCTTATAACAACTAGGGTTTTTCAATGTCATAGCCAAGCACAATCTCATTTAATGAAAAATAGTCCAAAAGTCGTATAATTAAAAAAAAGTCCGAATTTACCCTTATACCCGTATGAATAACCTCATTTTAAAATTGGGATATCCCATTTGACCTACACCGCTAGTGGCCACCACCAGACCAAGGAGCCCGTCGTGGGCCACCAACGGCTTAGTGGTGGGCCACAACCAGTGCCACACTATCATCCTCTATCATTCTTAAATGTTGTATTTAACAACTGCACATCATTTAGATTTCAAACACATTTTGAATGCCTAAATCCACCCAGTAAATTCTGAAAAAATATTTAAATTATAGTTTATTCTCTTAACTTTTCAACCATATATTATATGCGTCAATTCGAGTTCAGGAAGGTCTTTAAATTTAACTTCTTATAAAACTATGCAAATCTGTCAAGACAATACTAGGGCGTCAGTGGGCCCACCAACCAAGAATCTATATCATTTTCTTAAGTTGTATTTGTCAACTACACATGAGTCAAGTTTGATGCATAATTTGAAGGCTAAAATCTATTCTAAAAATTATGAAAAAATATTTAAAAAAAAAACTTATCCTCTTAGCTTTCCAACTATATATTATTTGCCTCAATCCAATATTGGGAAGAGCTCCAAATTTATTTTTTCTGAAAACTATGCAAATTTGTTGAGATAGCATGGGGTCAAGTTTGAATCATCATTTTATTGTATAAATCAATCCAGAAAATTGTGAAATAATATTAACAAAAAAAGCTTATTCTCTTAGCTTTCCAATCATATATTATTTGTCTTAATTCGATACTGGAATGGTCTCCAAATATAATTTATGTGAAACTATGGAAATCTACATAGGCGAATTTACATAGTATTTTTTGAAATTATATTTCAAGGCCTTTCCGATATTGGATTGAGACAAATAATACATGGTCAGAAAGCTAAAAGGATAATTTTTTTAAAAATATTTTTCCATAATTTTCTAAGTTAATTTAGGCCATAAAATGATGCTCCAAACCTGACATGGTCTTATGTCATGATTTGAAATCGCTTTTGTCAACTGCACATGAGTCAAGTTTGAAGTATGATTTGAAAGCCTAAATCAACTTAGAAAATTATAAAAAAACATTCAAAAAAAGGTTTATCCTCTTAACTTTCAACCATATATTATTTGCCTCAATCCAATATCGGGAAGGCCTTCAAATATAATTTCAAAAAATACTATGCAAATCTGCTAAGGCAGATTTGAAAATGGACTAGTGGCAGGTGGTGGTAGCCACCACCATCTCAAGGTGTCCATCGGTGGGCCCACTGATCACAATTTTTTAGGTTGATTTAGGCTATAAAATGATGCTTCGAACCTGAGATGGTTCTATGTTATGATTAGAAATCGCTTTTGTGAACTGCACGTGAGTCAGGTTTGAACTATGATTTGGAGGCCTAAATCAACCCATAAAATTATGAAAAAATATTCAAAAAAAAACTTATCATCTTAGATTTTTAACCATATATTATTTCTCTCAATCCGATACCGGAAAAGTCATTGAATATAATTTTTACAAAAACTATGCAAATTTGCCGAGACAGTATGTGAGTCAAGTTTGAAGTAAGATTTGAAGGACTAAATCCACGTACAAAATTACGAAAAAAATATTTAAAAAAATGCTTATCCTCTTAACTTTCCGACCATGTATTATTTGCCTCAATTCGATACTAGAAAGGTTTTCAAACATAAATTTTAGAAAAGCTATGCAAATCTATCAAGGCGGATTTGAAAATGAACTGGTGGTGGCCACCACCAGGCCAAGCTGCCCTTTAGTGGGCCCACCATCAGATCGTCGGTAGGCCCATCAATTGCCTGGTAGTGGGCCTGGTGGTGGACACCACTAGTGTGTCGTGACCACCATTGATGGCATAGTGGTGGACCCACCGACGACCTGTGGTGGCACCATTAGTGTGCGTCCCACAATGTGTTGTCGGTGGGCCTACTAACTACTTGGTAGTGGGCCTACCGATGGTTAAATTTTATGTATGTTGTTCACCTTCTTCTTCGATACGGTGCAAACTTTTTCCAGCGAACACGATTTTTTATAGTTTACTGTTTCTGCTTGAAAAACTCATATCAAATCCAAAATCATTAACAAATCAACAACCCAAATAATAACAGATAAAAAAAGTATCGAGAATTAGTGTAAATATTAACTTACATGAGCTTAAATGTACATTAATGGTCGGTTTAATGAAGACGAAGGAATTTTATAATTCAATCAAAATACAGATTAATGAAAATGTTTTTTGGTTGTGTAATAAAATTTTTACTACTTATACATGCATTAAAATTGGGAATATAATAGGAAGTGTGTGCATTAATTGAGGAGAAGAAGGTAGGAGGGGTAGCTAGGTAAAAATATTTATGAAATGGGCTAAAAATTTTATTCTTATAAAATGTAGTTAAAAAAAAGTTTAGAGACCGTACCATAGGCTATGGCATCAAAAAAACCCCTAACAACTATGTTGATGAATTCTGTCATCTTAACGCTAGGAATAATCTACAAGAGACTAAAGTCCAATTAGTATCTTGGTTTTGATTTAAGGGAAAATTTGGCTTTGTACCATGTAAGTGTTGGTTTTAATGATCAAATCAACAAAATAAAACCATAAAGAAGTTTTAAAAAATTTTATAAAACGATTTTATAGTCAAGATCTATTGTAGATGCATGTAGATTTAATTTTTAATAGTTAAAAGAAAAATTACCAAAGAAGAGATTAAGACGAATACCACGATCTGCCTCCCAAGCTTTCTGGTACCACGATCTTTCTTGGTTAGTTTCCTACCGAATGAACAGACGAGTGGGTATCTCTAGGAATGGTATTCCAAAAGGTTATTTTTGTTGTTCGAGAAGAGTTTGGCAAGGTGATACTCTTCGTCCATTATTATTTCACAATGTTGTGGATCTTTTGAGTAAGTAACTTTCTCAAATGGTGATTCAGGGCTTTCCTTTATTGATTTCCAAAGGCTGTTCTTCTCCTATATACCTTCTTTATACTCATGATGTGTTTATGTTATACAAAAATACTATTAGTTATGTGAAAGGAATTTTGGTTACCTTGCATCTTTATGGTAATTTATTTAGTCAGACTTTGAATTTAGATAAGTCATATATGTATTTTGTGTCTAGCATTTCTCATGCTCGGCGTGTAAAGATTTTGGATGGGAATAGGATGAAAGCTAGGATCCTTCCCTTTATTTATCTTGGTATTCCTCTTTTCAAAGGGCTTCTTAGACTGGCTCTACTTTGTCCTTTTAATTATTATACGTTAGACCAACTAGCTACTTGTAAAGGCTATATTCTTTCCATGGTTGGTCAATTATGTTTGATCAATTTTGTAATCACTTCCAAGTTTGTTCAGACTTTCATAGTTTAGTATATCCACAGTCAGTTGCATGTATTGAGGATATAGTAATTGCACTTGGTAGGTTGGATGAACGAGTTTGGATTCATTCAACTTCAGGATCTGTTTCTTGTTGGGATGTTTATATTCATCTCACAACCCCAGTTTGTCCTCCGATACGAGCTAAATATTTATGGCAACATTTTATTCCTCCTTCTCGCTTTATCTTTGCATGAAGACTTCTTTTTGGGAGGCTTCCAACTGATTATAATTTAATTAACCGTGGTTTTTCTTTAGCTTCTCTGTGCATAATCTGTCATAAAAATTTAGTCTATTTTTCAACTCTTTTTTAGATGCCCTTATATAGCTGCTGTATAAGACTATTTAGGGGAGGCTTACTTTGGATGAGTTAGATTCACTGGGTAATTTCTTTAAGAAAGCTGTGTCAATTTCTTTAAGCTTACATGTTTTTAATTTATGGATTATTACTTTTGTGAATGATTTTTCTACTATTTAGTTTGTACAGAATAAAAAAAAGTTTGGAAATATTTTTATTCTTTTGTTTAGCACTTTGGCATTTATTTGGATTCAATCAGAGAGACTAATATAATTCAAAAGGGTACTTAAGACTCCTCATGTTATTCTTATTGTTTAGTCTCCTCTGCTTATTGGGTGGTTGAAGGTTAACTTTGATGAGGCAGTTAATGGTTATCCGATGTTAGGTGAGTGTGGTGGTTTTTTTGTCACTGGAAGGGGATTTGTTAAAGGATGTTTTACCATTTCTTTGGAATCTTGTTATGCCTTTGATAGCATGTTTTAAAGAGCTTTCTTTACTATGAAGTATGTAAGGATGTCTAATTGAGATCATTTTTGGTTAAAATATGATTTTACGAATGTTGTCAATATGCTCAAGCATCAAAAGGTTGATGTTTTGTGGGCTTTGAAGTCAAGATGGATCTATTGCCTTTGTTATATTTCTAGTATTCATTTTCGAGTTTCTTATATTTTTCAGGAGGGTAATTTGGTAATTGATATGCTTTCGAAATTTCTTGTCTCTTTATTGAAAATGCAGTAGTGGTGGAATCTTTCAGATTTGTATTCTTTTATACATTTTAGGAATGTTAATAGTTATGAAAATTATAGGTTTAGAAAGTAATTAGGGCTCATGTTTTTTATTTTCAGTTTCTATTTTGAAGTTTTTCTCTTTTGGGTTTTTTTTTTTTTCAAAACAGGTTTTAATGCAGTTGACGGTGTCTGTAGTTTCATTTTAGAATTCTTTCTATTGTAATTTTTTTTATTTTTTTATAATAATTTCCCTGCTTGTTTAGTTGGTGGGTTTAGAAAGGTGCCAACATAGTTGAGATGTTTCTATTACGCTTTCTTCCAAGTAATCATTATTATTATAATGTATCACCGAAATCTTGTATCTTATGTCAAGTATAATTATCTTGATATCTATAACGGGTTGATTTCAAGGGTCTACTTGCTTGAATTATGCAAAAGTATGTATTACTTGTTTGTTAGACTAATAAAAACTAGCAACCATGGATTTATGGGATTTTAGATATCATTAAATATTTAACCATAATTGCCTATGACATCGATTGGCTAGATGTACACCCCTTTAGATTTCTAGTTTGTTAGCATAGCCATAACTGCAACTGACTATAATGGATATGCTATTCCATCATTGAACTTTGTAAGCTAGACATATGAGAGTAGAGAATATTTTTAATGTTCTTTTATAAGCTAGACATAAAAATTAAAACTTGTTAATGTTATTGAAATAGTCACTACTCCACTTCTAGTTCATCTTTGTTTTCCATGTTGGTGGGGTTAAGATTATTATACCCTTTACATATTTTCATTTCCATTTTGGTCGAAGTTAAGACTATTTTTAGATAAGTTTTATTTTGATAATGTATAGCAGAGTTGATATAGGTTAAAAACCAAAAAAATATGTAACCTATTGTTTTTTATTTCTTACTCAAAGTGAAATTGTCCTTCTTGTTTGGTATTTATTATTTTGTACATGTTTTATATTTGTATTCATTAATATGAATAGAAATATTTGGTTCAATTATTTTTAGGAAAATCATCTTTTGGAAAGTTAACTTGTTCCTATCCCCTTGCCACTGCTTGCATGAATAAATTATGGTAATACTGGAAAGTCAAAATATCCAATGTTTAATCCAAGTCTGAAATTTTAGGTAGTAATAACTATAGTGCTATGAAATACATTGATTATAACACATCCCAACCAAGTTCTTTAGATCAAATAAGATTAGAGTGACTACCAAAATTTAACATGCAAAAATTGCAGAAGCTTTTAAAAACTTTTCATATTAAATTCATTAGACAGTCAAATCATACACTTTGACTATCACTTACAAAACTTTAATAAATAACTTAAATTTTAATCAGATGCCAAAGAGAAATTTCATACATAAACAAATAAAAATTATACACTCCCATCAAAACTTTAACTGAAATAATCAAAATGTATTATTGAAACTTATTTCAAATCCTTTCCTATTGAGCTGTCAAGAAATCGTCCATCCAACAAGCAGTTTGATTAAGCAAAGACATTTTATTCGTCGTTATTTGGGAAAAATATTAAAATTCAATATAATTTTCAATCACAATAAACATCAATAATAATAAAATACATTAGTTTTATTTATGTCATTCATGCCGTCAAAAGTAATTAAACACATCGTTACATATTCATAAATGCGCAAACTTATTCAAAGTCTTAATATATTACAATGCAAAACAAACTTATAGTATAAACATATCAAATTTACAATGCAATCACAATTCATAAGATTAATGTATAATAATTGAAATTTTCAAATAATAGACATTTCAATCTAACTTGGAGTCTCTTATCATCTCAAAGGTGTGTATGCATTAGTAAGCATTCCAATCTAACTAATAACTTAGCTACTCTAGACTCCTACAGAGTTGCAAAGCTGGAGCAATAAAAAAGCTCTACCCACTAATAGAATCCTAGGTTGATAAGATTCACATCAAGACCCTTTTTTATTCATAAAAAAAACTTACTTGTCTTATCAAAGATATACATGCATTTCAATCTTACTTATACAGTAAAACCTTTCTATAGTGATACTCTACATAGGAATAATCTCTATGCAGTCATAAAAAATTTTAGTCCCAACATAGGCCAGTTATAAATAAAAATAAACTCTACATTATAATAAATTATAATTTTTCTAAGTCTTGTCTTAAAGGAACCTACCTCTACATAGTAATAATTATCTGCATATTGCAAAAATATATCGTTGCATTAAAAGTTTGATTGATTTGCTAGAGGAAGAGTGAAAGATATACTCACATTAGTTAATAATTATATGAGTTGTATTAGAAAATATATTTACAGAATTTACATTGAGAGAAAAATATTATAGATAATGCAAAATTTTAGACTTTTAAGATGACTTTATATAGTCCCAACACTACATAGATAAATGTATTAGTTTTTTGAAATATCTATCTCTTTAATTAATGTTTATACCTTAGATTTGACATGATCCATTAATTAATTATTGATATAGTACATACTTTACCTCTATATTAATTGCATCAAGGATAAATAAATTTGAACTAATAATTTTTCTTTTTTATAAATACATCTCTATTAAATTATAACCCTCATAATAATAAATTAATTCGATTATAACATTATGATTATAATAAGGTTTTACTGTAGCATAGAACTATAATCATTTCAATCTAACTTATAACTTATAGTTTATTATGATCAAATTTAAATTTTTATATAATGCTTCTATGATACCTACTATATGCAATGAATCATTATAGTCCATTATACATTATTATACTTTTGTACACATTGCATACTAAGCCCACACATAAATAAAGTAACTTAGTTATTGTTTAAAGAACATGCATATACATATCAGATTTACAAATCACACAAATAATCGCAGTAACTCAAAAATAGTGATCCAAGTGTATAAATTATGTAATACTACCTATACTTCATACTCATAATTCGTGAAAATTATATAACTCTCACCATAATAAATTCATAACTAATTCCATAGTCAATAAATTAATATGATTCCAAAAGCAACACAACAATTCAAATGTCCCCATTAACATATAATATTTTTAAAATTTCTAAATCTAATAAATAATTAATTATTTTAAACTGTTTCTGTAAGAAAACAATGACCTAGACATATTCTAAAATTTATATCTAATTTTACAAAATTTTAATTGACTTGAAAACACTCACACATCTACAATAAATCATCCAAAAAATTTCATATAAGATAAACATAGGTTTGAAATAACAAACCAACATTGCCAAAATATCCTAGAAATAAAAATTTAAACTCGAAAATTCCACAATAAATTTCTCAAAACTTAAAAATTAATAATTCCAAATCATACATATTCATAAAGATCTTATTTTAATCTATGAAAATTTCAAAGCAAAAGGAATTTAATTGCCTATAAAAAACTAACAGTAAATTGGGACATAGCAAATCTTTCCATTAAACACAAGTAATTTAAAAAATTCTTAATTAATTGTAGAAAAATTAGATTGGGTTGAAATAAAAACCAAATTACTCAAAATACATAGTAATCTAAGATAAATCACATAAATTTTGGGACTTAATTAAGGGGTCCTAAAAATTTAAATGCCACTAAAAACAAAGGCAACAATTCATAGGTTCTTGGTTAAAGTATAATAAAATTAATTCAATTCAACCAACTTATACTCATAATACAATAAAAACAATCACAGATAAGTTTGTGATAGGAAACAATCACAGATAAGTTTGTGATAGGAAACAATCACAGATAAGTTTGTGATAGGAATCTTATATTGAATGCTTCAAAATTGCATTGAAAAACACTTAGAATAGCTTATTCCCAATCAATCTCCAAAAACAAATAGGAAACAAAAAAAAAAAGAAAAAAACTTAGTAATAATACCAATATAGAGAAAGAAAACAACATCCAAAATCTTTTTTTTTTTTGGATAATTGCCCCAAAACCCCACGTTGCCAATAATTTGTTCCAAAATACCCATGCATCTATAATTTTGTCATATTTACCATATTTTACCTAAAATACCCTTATTTCAAACTTTATTATTTTTCTCAGTTCTACCCACGAAACTCACCACCAGACAGCGAGACTCACCACCAAGTTATGAAACTCGCCACCAGCCAGCAAGACTCACCACTGTGGCAAGTAAGCTACTTACCACTATTGTATACATACTCACTACTAGTTTGTCTAATTTACTCGCCACTAGGCTGTGAGACTTGCTACTAGCCAGTGAGACTCGCCACCAGCCAGTGAGACTCGCCACCAGCCAGTGAGACTCGCCACCAGCCAGTGAAACTCGCCACTAAGTGGCAAGTAAGCTACTTACCACTATTGTATACATATTTACCACTAGTTTGTCTGATTTACTCGCCATTAGGTAGCGAGACTCGTCATTAGGTGGCAAGTAAGCTACTCACCACCAATTTACACTTACAATTAAAGCAGGGGTGTTTTAGGTATTTAATGAAATATATGAGTATTTTAAACATAATTATAGATGAGTGAGTATTTTGGAATAAATTATTAGCCATGTGGGTATTTGGGGTAATTACCCTTTTTTTTTCCTTTCCTTTTACTTATCTCCTAGCAACAAACTAAAAACAACCCTCTGATTCCTTTATCAAAACACACGATAAAATTCAGAACGATAATGGCTCTCACTTTGCTTTTAAAGACATGATAAAGAGATTGGATAGAATTTAATTTAAATTCAAGCTTTTAAATATAAAATAATGATAAGATATCTGTTTAGTTTTAAAGAAATCTCTTTTTAAATTTGAAATATAAAATCTTATCCATCTTTATCCTAATTACTTCTTTTAAAAAAATGATAAATATAACTATTATCTAATTAGAATTTAATTCAAAGTAAAATATATTTTTTAAAAAAAATTATGAAATATTTTTATTTTGAAAATCAAATCCCACAACTATCTACCTTTTAAAGTAATTTCGTTATCGAAATACAAAAACAACAAATTCCAAATAAAATAAAGTAAAATAATATAAATTATTTCTACTCAAGATTAAATAGAAGAGGATAGTTGATCCTCATCTTTTCTTGCCATTCTCATATGGTTTTAATGTATGAGTGAAGAAAAACACAATCCAAAGTGTAATTTCTTATACTTAATAAAAACATTTTAATAAACTTATTGAACACAAAAGTATGTTTGATTCAAAATAAAATAAAATTTAATAATCTTGATCAGTTATTGGGAGTGTACTAATCACCACATTAGTGTCATCTGCTTTTTGGTCCCTTGCCCTTGCTAAGACACAACACTGGGTTCTTGTATCTTTTTTCTTTTTTATATATATATATATCTTCAAGACAATCACTAATCCAGTAACCTATCTTATCATAGTTATAACATGCTCTTGATTACTAATAGCACTTACTTTCATATTTTTTCCTATATGTCGTGCATACAGAAAACGCCTTCCTGATCTCTTCTGTTCTTGGTTTTTTGTTTTTGGAATTCTTTCCTTCGAACTTCCTCTTATTATTGTAGTTGTGATCCCAAGGCTTGCTCCCAAAATTTGAACCTTCATTTAACGCATAACAGTTACAGTATTGAACGGTTCATCATTCAGCTCATCTTCAAAGCGGCGTTCTTTCTCCCACTCATTGCTAACTTGCCTAGAAGCATACTTACAAAGTTCTTCAAACTTTCTCTCATATACTATAAGAGATAAGTTACCTTGCTTCAAATGCAAAAATTTAGCTTCTTTTGTACTTTGTAAACTCAAAAGAAAGTACTTGTTATTGGACAACTCCTTGAATTGAGTCTAGATTAAAGGGTTCTCAGCAATCGCGTGTACCTTTTTAGTAGTGTCCTACCATTGCATCGACCTCTCTCAGCATATGTGTAGTACATATTACCTTTTGAGTTTCTAAGTATGTCATCAATTCAAAAGCATCTCAATATCCTTGATTCAGTTGTTAGCTTGCATTGGACTCGTGAATCTAGAGAAAGTTAGCAATCTCTAAAGAGGACAATTTTTTGGGGCAAAGATTTAATCTAGTTTATTTAAAATAAGTTTTAATAATGATTTATGATTATTTTAGTTAAAGATTTTATGGTAGTGTATAATAATGTTTATGCACGAAATTTCTTTTTGGCATTTGATTAAAGTTTAAGTTTATTATTAAAATTGTATAAGTGGTGGTCAAAGTATGGAATTTGACTGTTTATTAAATTTGATTTGAAAAGTTTATAAAATCTTTCACAATTTTTGCATGTTAAGTTTCAGTAATCATCCTAATCTTATTTGACAAAAGAAACTTGGTTGAAATGTGTGACACCGACGCTCATAGAAATCTCTATATCAAACTTGAGTATGGATTGATTAAAGTTTGTCCAGAAATTTTTTATAAACATTGGTGAGAACAAAGAGAGATGTCTTGATAAGTAATTGATTATTAAGTTTCAAATTTTTGCTAACTGCTAATGCTTTTTCACTTTTATGTTTGTAATATATGGATAAAAAGAAGATAAAAAAGATTATGAAAAACATGTTAGGCAAATTTTGAATGGTTGGGAATAAAATCGATAAATGGTTGTTGTACAACTTGTTTGTTTTATTGTTTATATGAAATATGATATGGAACTATTACAGCTCATACTATATTGTAGGAAAATTATGAGCACTAGAGGGAAAATAGAAAAAAGTTAGAAAAAAACTTATAGATTGAATTAGTACCAATGATAAATGCCATGATGTAATTCGACTATTACAACTCATATTATATTGTACGAAAATTATGAGCACTAGAGGGAAAATAGAAAAAAGTTAGAAAAAGACGTATAGATTAAATTAGTACTAATGATAAATGTCATGATGTAATTCGGATAGGGCCTTTTGCATTCCTAAGTTGTGTCAATTGTTTCATGACACTAATCATCTAAGGATAACAAAAATTCCATAGTTGAGGAGTAAATAGCTAAGTTTTTATATATGTTGTCACATAATCTAAGGAATCATGCCATTTGTTTCTTTTTTCGTCACTCCACTAAAACCACAAGTCGACATTTTCATAAGGTTTTAAGAGAAATGATTAGCTTTGAAGCTTTATTTCTGAAGCAACTAAATGGAAATTAGGTTCATTCACAAGATAATGTTTTCTATAACACATCCTAGTTAAGTCCTTTAGATTGAATAAAATTAGGATGGCTACAAAAACTAAACTTGCAAAAATTGCAGAAAAAAAATTAAAACTTCATCAATCAGGAATATGTAGACCGTTAAAGCCCATACTTTAACTGTTTTGAATACTTAAAATAAATAATTGTAAAAATATAATAAATGTTTATGTAATTATTTTTCAATATAATTTAATAAAGTAAATAGTTAACTTATAATATCATGGCTAATCTTAAGCACTCTCTTCAACAAATTAAAATATTTCAAATTAATAAGGAAATAGCACCTAAAATAAAACTCAATAAAAGCAATGATGTCAACACATAAATAACAATATAACTTCATTTAAATACCCCCAAGGATCTTCTTCTTGAGCTATCATGTTTCTGTCATCCCCATAAGTTCGAACAAGCACAACAAACTAAATATACTTACCTAGAAAAAAAGGAAATAATAAAGACGTGAGTTTGTAAACCTAAGTAGACTTTTTAAAATCTAAACAAAACATTAATAATATACAAATAACTTCATCTACTAGTGAAAAATCACAATATCACACAATCACATACTTGCCAAAATATGAATGTCTCTTCTTATTTTAAATTCACAACATTTCATAACACATAACAAACTTATAACATGATCAAAAGAGCTTACAAAGCATGCATAATTCATAAGTTTATCACAAAATGGTTGGATTTCCTTACAAAGTATTAAATGAGTGCATACGTCTAAATCTTACTTTAACATAATATCATAAACGCTCAATCTAACTTGTAGCTTATAACATATCAAAGAGGTGCATGCATCTCAAGATTAGCATAACACCGTAAACATTTTAGTCTACTTGTGGCTTATATAGATTGTCATGATCAAACTAAACTCTTATATAGTGCTTCCAAAATTTCAACTACATGAAATGTACCATTTATAATCCGTCGTACATTATTATGCTTATGCATGCAGTAGCTAGTAGCTAATTATGTAAGTACATAGCCTAGTTCACATTAAACCATGCATAATATACATATTGCTCAAAAATCACATCTTCCACGAATCCAACAATAGTGCTAAGTTATAATTCCTAATGCACAAATTCTATCCATACACAACAAGATTATGAAAAAATTCATAACAAATTCAATTCTTATCCAAATGACCCAATTCTAAAATAATTTAAACCATTTAAGGGTCCTTTATTAACTAGAATTTTTTCAGAATTTTCTAAATTAAAAAAATATTTAACTACAACAATTACTCATCAAGTATTACATCAAATCCTAGAAAATCACAGATGATCAAACAATTTTAAATAATTTAATAAAAAAATACTTTAAGCCAAAACTCATGGCATTATAACCATAGTTGATATAGATAGCTATATAAATTTATTCATATCAATCCAAAAAAGGAAACAATATAATTTTCATAGAAAACAGAATCTGTCACATCATTCCAGGAACAATGTATTAATTTTCAAAAATTCATAACTCATTCATAAAATTTTTAAAAATAAAAATTTCAATTTTATACATATTTATAAATATCTTAAGTCCAAACTATTAAAATTTTAGGGGAAAACAAATCCATTTACCCTACAAAATTTCATAGAGAAAACCCACTGGATATAATTTTCTAGATTGACAGTATAAGTATTGAAAAATTCCAATTAAATCCACAAAAATTAGATTGATGTGAAATGAAAGGGAAAATGTTCATAGATAATAGATCTATTCATGACAAACAAATCCAAAAATATTTAAAACTTATTTGGGGTTTTGAAATTTATCACATCTACTGAAACAGTAATATAAATTGCAAAAATTTTGATTAAACTTTACATAAAATAAAAATATAATAAAATATAATATAACATATTAATAAACTATCACAAACGGTATCAAATAAAAATTAGGTTTGAAAAAACCTACTTAAATCTTGAATTCTTCAACAAATTCAAATATCTCCTATGTCAGAATCCTAAAAACTCCTTTTTAAAATTGTATGTTCAAAAATTATTTTTTGAATAGGTAAGAAGAAAAGAATAGATGAATATTTTTCGTTCCTCTTAGTTCGTCGGCAAAAAATCAAAGGAGATAGAAGACAAAGACAAAGGGGTGTATTTAATTTAAATAGACAGTAAAGTTTGTAATAAATGCATAATTAAATAAAATATCAAATAGTATTTTTTTAAAAGAAAATCTCTTCCCATGGCCAACCATATCTTAATGCACACATATATTTAATTTTTTTAAAAAAAAAATTCTTCAATTAACTACCATAAAAACTCAGATTTTTACTTTACAATTAACTACCATAAATATAGAAACTCCATATAGTAATAAATCATAATCAATTAGCCATTAATTTTAAAAAATTCAATCGATTAATAATAATTCAAAATATTATTCATTTTATGGTAATTAAATGCCAATTAGGATTTTGAAACCCTAATTCATGTAGAGGGTCCCAAAATTTCCTTGAACTTATGTTGGTTATTGTATTAGGAAATAAAATTATATAAAATTGACAATTTAGGTTGGAATTTCAAAATTATGTGGGTGCAATTGATGAAACACGTTCGAATAAAAATATCTAGAGAAATGGCCAAAAGATACAGGGGAAGGTGTGTTAACCTCATAAATTTTTTTTTTTAAATAAGCATTCAAAACAATTTGAAAATTAATGCAATTTCAGGTAACTAAAAACCGATATTATATCTCCTCGTTACTCTTTAGGACCATTTTAACAACCCACAACTACTATTGATAATATAAAAAAGTTTAGCAGTAATACAAAACCCACAACGTAATAAAGAGTATTTAATGAAAAATACAGTATCTAGCTTAAATGCGATAGAAAAAAATGTGGAAGAACTCTATACATTGCCACGCCTCTCCAGTCCCATGCCGCCACCAATCCCTACTGAGGAATTTTGAATTTATCTGCCACACAGGGCAAACAACTATAAATGAAAAACACTTAATAGACAACCATATGTATATGCCCATGTCATGTCATGAAGTGTAACACCGTATACCTAAAATCAATATTTTTTCCCTATCTATTTTAAACTGAACAACCCATTCTCTTTCCGCGTTTTGTGCACAAAATACTACATCTCTGTGTTATGAGGATAAACCACCATTCTGGGCAACCCACCGCTATGTGTGGTTAGTGATTCTCAAAGTGATTACAAAACATGGTTTGAAACCATGCACCTCGTTATGCAAATCATTTTAAAAATACAAACCCCTAGGGAAAAATCCTTCATTTCACATTAAACAATAAACATTATGAATTGCTCTATGCAAATGAAAGTTTATGCCACAATGTACAAGATACCCTTCAAGTAAATAAAAAATTACTAAAATACCTCTACAAAGGTATATGGTTAATTACCATTTTACCCTCGGTAAAATAAATACCTACAGTAAATTTCACCAAACACATATGTACAATCAATTCTGAACATATGTACGCATTCACGCATATACACATCCATCCATGTACATATTTATAAATACAATTATAAACATATATACATAAATACATATATAAAAATACACACATATAAATTCATACTCATATACACATATATATATACAAACACAATTATATACACCCATATATGTATACACATATTTTATACACATAAACAAGCACACAAATACCATTTATACATATACATGATTATATATATATATACTCCATGTATAAATATATCCACAAATATACATATTAATTTAATACATAAATATTATTTTTATATATAAATCTCTACAAAACACACTTAGGTATATTTAATAAATACGTACATAAAATACATATATTTTGTAAATCATAAATATATTTGTAACTATATAAGTCAATGTATAAAGAAATAATTTAAATAAATAATACTTAATTGTAATTTAGTATATATATATAAATTAATAATCCAATAGTTAATTATATATATACATATATAAATATATGATAAAATAACTTGGAATTTGGAAAAGACCACAATATCCCTCCAATCTCAAATATTTTCAACTTTATCCCACATATGAAAAATAACAAAAATAACCTCGATAATTTTAAAAATTACAATTACGTCCCTACATATTAAACGACCAAAATGCCCTTGATCTTTTTGAAAACTCCATTTATATCCTTTACATACAAATGATCAAAATGCCCTTAAATATTTTTAAAAATTTCATTTGAGTCCCTTACATACAAAATGACCTAAATATCCTTGAACTTTTTGAAAATTCCTAAAATACCCTTTACTGTGAAATGACTAAAATACCACCACATGTAAAAATTTGAACATAGCTACTCTATAATGGCCGACCCCATATACATGCAAAATTTCATTGATTTCTTTACCAAATCATCAAATTAAACATGCCAAACATTAAATCCACCAACCAATTCCAACAAATCAAGCTTAAATCCAACAATTTCATGCTTTAATAAAAATTTCACCAAAACCTAAATCCAAACAATTGGGGGTTTTAACACATGCTCTATACACATTCAGTTAAGCACAATCAACCATCAATTCAATGATTACAAGCATGAATTCATCAAATATTCAAGTAAAAACACATAATTTACATGAAAAATCAAAGAGAAATAGTTGCCTACCTCTCTTCCAAGCAAGTTTTCAACACTTCCAAGCTTTGAAAAACCTTCAAGACAAAGCCAAAACACTTCCCCAAGTGGTCGACCCCAAACTTCCAAGTTTCAATAGAAATTTCTTTGAATTTTATAATTTTCCCACATTTTCTCTCTCTAAAACTTTACCTTCTCTCTCTAAAATGTAATTGAAGCAATTGAAATGGTGGAAAGCAAGAGGAATAGTCAGCCATGAGGAGTTAAATTGGTAATTGACAACCTAATTTAATAATAATAAAATAAACTTAAACTAAAAAATATTTATTTTTATTAAAAAAATAGTGAATAGTAAAAGTCACATTGGTCAAACTTTGATTAAGGGCAAATGAGTAAAAAAAGTTCCTCGACTCCCCATGGGAAACTCTCGGCCCTCACAAAATATCCAAAAAATTCAGAAACTGCTTGTTTCGGTGAAAAAGGCAAAACTGTAATAAAAC
This sequence comes from Rhamnella rubrinervis, assembly GCA_007844105.2. Lineage (NCBI taxonomy): Eukaryota > Viridiplantae > Streptophyta > Magnoliopsida > Rosales > Rhamnaceae > Rhamnella > Rhamnella rubrinervis. The sequence continues at coordinate 23,163,158 of CM017578.2, forward strand.
CAAAAACACATCCGAAAATCGATAGTTTCGGAAAAATAACTTAGTTATTACACATATGATTTTGATATAAAGTTCACATAAAAAAAAATACTTTAAATCAAAAGGACAAACTTGTGATACTAAAAGGTAGCATATTTTTGCTATAGATTAGTATACTATTCATTAGTTAGAATCATGTTACTAAATATATAATTTTCTTTCTTTAGAAAAATATTATCTTGTAAATGCAGGATACATGTTGTGTGGCGGACTTTTCAGACCTTACAGAGGAGTCCATTCCCATCTAAAAGAATATTCTATATGTACTCCTAAAATGTGCAAGAACTATTTAATCATCGGCATGCATCTCTATGCAATGTAATTCAGAGGTCTTTTGGGGTGCTGAAAAAACGGTTTTTAATATAATATTTATCCACTTTCTCAAATGGAAGTATCTACACAATTTAATACCCAAGGCAAAATCTCTTATAAAAGTTTGACAAGGAAATCAATAGACTAAGAAACACTTGATAAGCATGTTGGAACACTACATGAAGGTATAAATAATGTAGCAAATGATATTAGAGAAGGAAATATAATGCAGATATGGGGGTTACAATCTTGGAAAAGAGCCAAACTCGCATTTATATTGAAAAGGAAATTTTTCAGGAGTTGATGAATATTGGAGTTATTGAGAAAACTTCGGTTGAAGCCTTTTTTGTGTTTAGTTAAGAATCAGTCATATACTCGAGCTTTCTTTGCAGTTCCATGCATAAAGAGATATGAAATATTTTTGAAGTTGATGAATAATAAAAGGTAAAATTGATAAGTAATGATAATAGTCTTGTTATATTTGACTCATTATTTTTTGTTTTCCTATGATTAGTTACTGGTCTTGGAGTATGTCTTATTTAAAAATAAAAAAAGTTGGTTATTAAAAGAACTATTTTAGACAATAATCAAATGCTTCGGTGATTTAGAAGATTCATATAGCATTTATAGCTCACTTATTTATATATTGTTGGCAACTATATATTTCCATGTGGTGCATGTTTAAAGTGGACAACATATATATATATATATATATATATATATATATATATATATATATCCAAAAGCATGCTAACAAGAAAGAAAATTGACTTTAACAAAGTAAAATCAAGCGAATGACAAATTTATAAAATAAGGTTATAAATATAATTGATAAATCAAATCTCTTTTTCCTTCAATCAATTCTTAGTATACCAAATAAAGGATTTAACCTTTTTCTCCTCTCCAACCTCATCATACCAAATAATAAAAAAATTGATGCAATTCACTCTTTCCTTCAACTAAACATTTCTCTCACTCCTCTCCATCCTTTTTCTTCCCCTTCCTTCATATCAAACATAGCTTTAATGTATTATTTCTTTACCAAAAATAAAAACAGAAATAAAAATTAATAATTTTTTTGGGCCTTCGCTAGCCATAAATTCAACTAGATCACCTAGATGGTATCTACTGTACCCAAAACCATGAGCATTAGTTACAATCGTCTTCCATATTCCTAGGGAGGACATTTTTACTACTTTAAAATCTTAAACCTAAGTTCCCTTAGCTACTAAAACAAAAGGATGTCGATGTCACTTTCAGCTTTTTTAGTACCCTTTTTAGAATACTCTATTTTAAGACCAAATTCTTCATCTTCTACTCACCAATTCTCTATTCATAGCTACCCGTGAGTTTTTAATTATATATATAGATTGATATTTACATCCATATTATGTATACGTATATTGTATATTGGTACTTGAATAAGATAATTTAACGTGAAAATGGGAGAAAGTGAGAATTTTTAAGTTGTTATACTGGAAAAGAACATATGGGATTGAATTTTTCTCAGAAAATGTGTTGCTATTCATATATTGATTTAGATTTTTTTCTAGAAACCCAGAAAATAAAATTGACTAAAAAAACAAGCTCAATTTAAAAGGAAAAAGATTTGTTTTCTTCATCAGCCAAAGAGTAGGAAGCAAAAGATTATTGGTTAGTGTGGTTTTTATTAAAGCTATAAGAGTTTAATTTGGATGCCAATTCAGAGAATTTAAAAGACAAAAAGAAATACTTTTGCATTGTAATAACTCACCGAGTTATACAAATCATGATTCAACACAAAATTCACTTATACTAGCACCTAATATCTTATGTTTTGTGGATGTGTTCGTAGGCTCCAACAAACAGCTATAATTCTGGGTAAGGTGGTCTTTTTGTGCTCTATAGAAGATGAGCTTTCAATTTCTGTCGAAAACTTAAACAGTGGATACTTGAGAGCTTTAACCTTCAACAGTGCAAGAGAAGAACTAAACCTCCAAATGAGTTCAAAAGTACGGAAAAGCAGAACCAAGATCTCTTAATGTTTTATAGTTAAACAGTTTTGTTACTCTAATAACAAGTTTTTGATGGAGGGACAAAATGGCAAATGCTTAGCACTAACTATCAAATTTTGACTTGATTTATCAACTCTATTTTTTTTATTTCTAATTGCTTTTCTTTCAATTTAGAGATAGCTATTACTATTTTCTCAAATTTTATGTGAAAAATCTTGACTTGTACCAACTTCTGAATGCGATATTTATAAGATTATAAGGAAAAGACAATAATAACTTCACAACTTGAAGAAAGTTCTTTGCCTAATATCTAACATGGTGTTTCTGTTGATGTGTTTGCTTCTGTGGAATCCACTTTCTCTTTGCCCCAAATACTTTCCTTTACGTTTCCAATTTTGGAAAGTTGAGGACCCTCACTCTGCATTGTCGTCATAAGAGAGCTGGCGAGGAGGAAGATGTTTCCAACATTGTTTGCTCTTTACTATAGTGGATTCCTACCCGAGAAAGAAGCATTTTTTCTATCATTGTTCAATAGGATTTTCAAGGCATTAATACTATATTAAGATATACTCTTCACAAATTTAAACAATTTCTTTTGTGATGGTTTCTCTATTGAAAGAGGTGATGGTTTTTTCTTTTCACTATTTTAGCATTTTGAAGTTTATTTATGAAATACCGAAATCATATTACCTAAAGTTCTAGTTTGTATTCATAACTAAGGGATGCTATTAATAAATAATAATCTTATTAGGAAAATTAAATTTGAATAACAATAAATTTGATTTTAAAACTTTCTTTTTCTAAGTGTTTCTGTCTTTTGATTGCAAAATGTTGATATCTTTAGTGATTCAAGAAAGACGTTGACAAATGAATAGGGGTGGCACTAAGGTAAGGCGAGGCCAGGTTGCCTACCCCGTCGAGGATTTTCTTACCCCGTCCCAGCCTTAATCCCCAATTTTGGGGAGGTGAGGCGGGGCAAAGATGCTCTGATTATCATTTTTCTTTTTCTTTTTTGTTCCTATAAAACACATATATAATTATATTAAATCTTAATATAATATATATAATATACAGGGCAGGGATATTGCACCCCGACCCTACCAGGGGCAAAGTTTTTTACCTCGAACTCGCCTCACCACCTCGATTAGGCAGGGAATCCCCACCTGAATGGGGTAGGACCTAATGGGGCAGAGCATGGCTGGGGTAAATTGTTGACCCTACAAATGGAGATTTAAGATCTAACTACTATATCTTTGACTTTGACTTTCTGTATTGAATATGCACAGAATGTCATTTAAAAACTTTCCTTTTCTAAGGGTCCGTTTGATAATATAGTTGTTTTTTTTTTAGTTTTTCATTTTAAATTATATGTAATTTGATTACTTTAGAGGTTGGTTGGAGTTTGTTAAATGTTAGTTAAACTACTCAATTGAGTAAAAATGTGAAAACAAAAGCAGAAAATGAACCATTTTCCGTTTTTGTTTTCACATTTTTACTCAATTGAGTAGTCTAACTAACATTTAACAAACTCTAGCTAACCTCTAAACTGTTCAAATTACACATATAAAAATAAAAAAACAACCATATTATCAAACAAGTCCTAAGTGTTTCTATCATTGGCTATAGAATGTTGGTATCTTTGATTATTTAAGAAAGAAGTTGACATATGAAAATCTAAGATCTACTATAGCTTCAACTTTGAATCATCAGTATGTTTACCTTAATATTTTTGATTCTCATATCATGCCTTCTACTCTCTACTCTTTTTTTAATTATCCATTAGCTTCTTCAATCATATAGTCTAAAATTTCCATATGGAACCCATTTAATATCATGTAATGACCTATTTGAGTATTATTTCTTGGATACTTTCTGGTTAAAGATTTTGGTATCTAGTTTTCATAGAGATGGTTGGATGATCACACTATAAGGGTTTAGTTTATTTTTTATTGCGAAGAAAAGATCTTTTTATTAGTAGACTGATTAGCTGAAAAGCTTGCATAACTAATTCAAAATGGATACTCCATTATCCATTACTTTGATATTGTCTCAAAATTTTGAGAAATTATTGTCTAATTTAGTAATGCAACTTTATTTTTGCACATGTTTATTATGTATAAAGGGCATCTTTTAACTCAGAAAGTATTTTCTATTTATACAGGATACTAGTATACTTGTTGGCTGATAAGCATACAATATTTATTATTTTGTACTATATTTTATCTTAATATTTGTTAGTTTTTATTTCATATTATTTAGAAAAATACTTAGTTTTTGTATTTTTTCTATTTTGTAGGCAAATAGAGAAAAAAGCAAACCAAGGGTACGAGTTTTTCTATAAGGTGTGATAATAGAGTTATGTTCCATGAAGAATACAAAATTGAAGTTATTTTTAGGAGATCTACTAAATTTAGAAGTACTAGGAGTTTACTTGGGCAATAAGTCATCAACTTAGTTGGCTATCTACATGGAATTTGGAGTAGATATGTTGCTGCATGTTTTGTTACCTAAGATGCCATTCATCACCGATTTGGAAGCTTACATGGTCATGTGTAATTGGGAGGATATAGGTGGCATAAATGAGGACAATGAAAAATAATTTCAAGTAATTTTAGATCCTACGCAACTTGATCTCTTTTGATCATAACTCATTTTCTAGGACGACTTTTTCCATGAAACCAATGCCAAATGAAAGCTACGAATTGAGGATGATTGATGATTTTTTAGAATTTATGGAGAACCAATCAATACCAGTTTGACGTCAGAGTTAGTGTCTGAAGTCGTCTTGGTAAAATTGTATAGTTCTGAGATAAATAATATTTGAAGACCTTTTCTATTTTTATTTGAGGCATATTAAATTTGAGGCATATAATATATAATTGGAAAGATAAGATATAAAACTTTAATTTATATTTTTCTAGAATGTTCTGAAAAGTTTAAAAGCTTCAAAATGTAGATGCAATTTGGATGATGTGTAGATTTTCTAGAAAAATCAAATTAGGAAATTAAGAATTCTAATGTTTCCTAATTGTCTTAGGGCTCTTATGGATGTTTTCTATTCCCAAAAGCTAGGGTTTTATATTTATTACCCTCTATATAAAGCTCCCTACGTCAAAAGACTTGTTGTCTACTAAAATAGTAGAGAAAAAAAATAGTGAGACATAGAGAAGAGTGAGGGAGAGATCTCAAGCAACCATTAGAGAAGCAATTGAAAAGTAAGAGAAGGAGCTTAAAAACCATGGGTTATCTTTGAAAGGAAATCGCGGCATTGACTTTGAGTTTTCCTATAGTTTTTTTTTCTTCCCTTTTACTTTTCAATTGTATAATTGATTTTCAAAGGTTATGGTTGTGGAATTCATGGGTATTATGTTGAGCTAATTTTATTATTCTAGAGTATTGATGAATGAAGGTTTAATTTGTGATATTGTGAGTTTATTATATTGGTGTTTTGTCTTAATATATTGCAATTTTGTTTAATGCTTTCAAAAGCTTAGAAAACATGAATGACTATGGTAGTACTTTGACTTGGAAAAAATTGAATGTTATGGAAGTATTAAAATAACCAGTTCATTGCATCTCAGTGTTCTCTACCTGGGTTTGCCATATATATACTCAAAGTGCTAATAGCATGATCAAAATCAAGTCTTGCGCATATCATATCTTCCTTCCCATCAGTTTTTCGATACTGCTCTGCATATAGCTTATAATGCCCACCTAAGGCACACTAACTTCCTTATATTTTTTATTGAAAATTTTCATAAAACTTTTTATAGATATAAACTCTGACATAATTTCATAAATAAGTTGCTTATATTTCTTATGATTATTATACCCGAAATCTTCTTAGCTTCTCTAAGATTTTTCATATCAAATTCAAATCTAAGCACTCTTTTAAGCTTCTGAATTTCCTTCAAGTTTGGACTTGCTAACAAAATATCATCTATATACAGAAATACATAAATAGCTTGCTCACTATTTAAGCTCTTAAAATAAAGACAATTATCATAACTGCTCCTCGAAAACCCAAATTGAACTACAAAGGTATTAAACCTCCTATACCATTGTTTTGGAGATTACTTCAAACCACAGAGTGACTTTTTCAGCAAACAATCCAGTTCACATCCTTTCTTTTTGACTTGAAAGCCCTTTGATTGTCTTATATGAATTGTTTCCTCCAACTCACTATTTAAGAAAGCTATTTTTACATCAAACTGTTTCAAATTCCAATTAAAATGAGCAACAAATGAAACAACAATTTTCATAGTTGTATACTTAACAACTAATTCTCATAGATTTCATTATAATCAATGCCCTCCACTTGTGTAAAACCCTTTGCTACCAGCCTGGCTTTGAATCTTACTAGTTCATCATGTGTCAAACCTTCTTTAGCTTTGAAAATCCATTTACAATCAACTATTTTCTAACCAGTAGGTAAAGGAATTAACTTCTAAGTTTTGTTTCATTGAAGTGACTGCATCACCTCATTCATGACTTTCTTTCATTGCTTTGAATATTTACTTTTCATAGATTCACTATAGTTTCTTGGTTCACCGTCTACAATCTTTTGATAAGTAACCAAGGCATATGTTATTACATCAACATAATTGTACCTTGAATTTGAATTCACAACCCTTTCTACTTTGTCTCAAGTAAGCATATAACCAAGATTGATAATAATACTTTGATTCACTGCTGTTCTAGCTTGACTATGTTCAACTTCACTTTCTGATTCTTCTTTAGATTGAACTAGTGTCAAATTTTTTCCATTAGAAACTTCAATTTCAACATAGGAACCATTTACCCCTTTGTTTTCATCTTGGCAAGGTTTCACCTTAATTTGGAATTCATTTATACTTACTATACTTTTAGTACCTGCATGAATTTCATCTTTACAAGGCATAAATTTTTTATTAAATATAATATCATGACTAATTATCAATTTAAAACCACTATCTTATACCCAAAGCCTATACTCTTTTACACCTTCTAGATAACCAATGAAAACACACTTGATAAACCTTGGTTCTAATTTTCCTTTATTTTTGTAAGCATAAGTTGCACAACCAAAACTTTCAACCTGTTGTAATCAGGCATTTTCTCATACTAAACAAACTCATGTGGTTTCAAACCAATCATTGTACAAGATAATAAATTCACCAAATAGGCTACTGTTATAGTAGCTTCACCCTAAAAAATATTTGGTAGATTAGACGACACAAGCATACATCTTACCTTATTTAGCAAGGTTCTATTCATCCTCTCAGTAACACTATTTTGTTAAAAGGTAAGACTCACAATTTTGTGTTTTACTATCCTATGTTCTTTACTGAAGTGATCAAACTCATAATTACAAAATTCAAGAACATTATCTATTCTTTTATGCTTTTATTTGTTTAATTTTCAATTAGTGAATGTCAAAACTTAAATTTGGTAAAAGCATCACTTTTATGTTATATGAAATACACCCTAACTTTTCTTAAAGAGTCATCAATTATAAACATGAAATGTCTATTAATATGTGAACCAACAAATTTAATCACACATGTGCACTGTCTATTAATCACCTTAACAAAGTGCCACCATTCCATTTAAAAAAACCAAACTGTGTATATAAAGCCCCTGTGCAATTTATTCTAGAACTTTTTTTAGGAATCAAAATTTTAACCACTTTTACTATTTGTAATTCATACTTTTACCAAACTATCATCTTCCTATATTTAATGCAAAAACCACGTACGTATATATCTTCAATCAATGTAATACATTACATATACCCAAAGAAGCACGAATAAGAAAAAATTAAACACGAATCATAAAATTTATCCAATAAAAGTGAGTCATTTTTTGTTGAGAGTGGAACCTACCGGGTTGTAACAACGACCATTTGAGCTACTTTAAGTTAAAAGTTACATCTCATTTTATGTTTTTCTTTTTACTTTTATTTAGGTTGATGGCTTGAGGAGATTTTGGGTATCATATTTGGCTTTTTTCAAACAAAGAAATTGTCACAACTCAGTAGTAGCGAACAGATCAAAATGAACCTACTCATCACTTAGATTGAAGTGGCCGTTAATATGCATCATAGGTCCTGTGGTAGCCACCGATGGCTCTAAGGTGGTCATTCTATAATGGCCACCGACGCTTCTAATACACAGATTTTTTTGGAGTTCTTAATCAACCCAAAAAAATATATAAAAAAAAAGTAAATTAAGTCTTATCCTTTTAGCTTTTCAATGATATATCATATGTATGAATCCAAATTTGGAAAGCTCTCTAAATTTAATTTTTTTCAACAATGCGAACATATGCATGGGACCGATAGCAGCACTGTCGGTTGCCATCACCACCTCGTCGGTGGGCCACCGACAATAAAAATCCACAACCTACTGCCTTGTCGATGGCCCACCGATGAACCTATGATGGCCATCATAGGTCCTATGGTGCCCACCATCAGCTCTATTTTGAACTTTGATAAGTCAGTAAAATTCATAGGTCTTTTTAAAAACATAAATTAACCCAAAAAATTATAAAAAATTATGTAAATTATGTAAATTAAATTTTATCCTCTTAACTTTTCAACCATATATATATGCATGAATCTGATACCGTTAAGGTTTTTGAATTTATATTCTTTCAATAGTGTTCAAACTTATCTATTGTGCACGTCAGTCAGAGTTGTGCATTTTTTTTAGTCATAAGTCAAGCTTAAAAATTATGAAAAAAATATGTAAATTAAAACTTATTCTCTTATCTTTATAACCGTATATCATATGTATGAATCCAATACATTTAAAATCTTCAAATTCAAATTCTTTCAACAGTGCACAAACCAGTCTGCTATGGTGGTCACCATAGGGGTGTCGGTGGCCACCATATGGGAGTCAATGGCCATCGACAGCTTGGCTTTTTTTAGTAATTTTTACTTTATGATGTTTTGAATTGTTTCTAATTTATGGTTTGTTTTTCAATTACAAATAGGTACTATAGAATCTGAACGTTCTATTATAGTTATGTTATCTGGTGGTAGTGGTGTAAATGTGACGATGATCATTGGCTATTCAAGATTACGAATCAGAAGTGATTGAAATTCCTCAAAATTGTACTTGTGAATAATTAATTGATGAGGTCTACAACATTATTATTGTCGATCGGGATACATACAACTGAAAGTTGAAATATTGTTACATAATGAGTTACCAACCACGTGCTCTACAAGAAATAAGATGAGATACAAATGTCGAAGTATCTCTTCAAGTACTGAAAGAAGTTGTGCCTTTGACTATTGTATGTGGAGATTTTGCCGAGGATCATCGACCTTTTCATATGAAGAATCTAATAATGAAAGAAATCATTTTTCATCTTTTAACCCTTCCACTTGAATTGGATAAATATTAAGAAGGGGAGAGTATATAAGTGTACCCAATGTGGAGGATGCTCAATTGTGGGAAAGACAAGTACCTAAAAGTCCTATATGAGAACGTTAATATGCGTAGGAAGGTCCTATTCGGGAAACTGAATAAGAGTATGAAACTCAATTACTGAAAAATGTAAGACATTGGGAAGGTGAAGAATATTGGCAAAGTCAAGTGTCGGATACTGAAACACATTGGAAAACACAAGTACTGGAAACAAAAACACCTTTTGAAACTTAATTGCCACAGACTAAAGATGTACGAGGAAATCCATTGCTTCTATCTCAAGTCCCAATAACTTTATTGCAGAGGAAAAATATACCTTTGAATGATGGTGGAGAAAGTAAAGTTGGTAATGGGCCCTTTAATATACATTGTGAAGGTGGTTCAGTTTCGCATACTACCGAAACATCTTTACAACGCGTTTTCTCTCATTATATGGATATAGAATTAGGTTCCTCTAATAAGGATGAGTTTCACATTGGGGAAGTGTATGATAATAAAAAAAATAATTGAAGGCAAAGTTGTACTTGTGTACAATTGAACACAACTTTCAATTCAAGGTTGTATGCTCATCCAAAACTCGATATGAGGTTTGGTGCTTTCATGATACGTGCGATTGGCATATTCACGCCAACAAGATCCCACATTCAGATAAGTTATTCAATGTATGAGCATATGAAAATAAGCATGCTTGTCTTCAATTTTCATAAGCCACCAATAAAAATCATAAGCAAACTACTAGCAAAGCTATTAGAGAATCTATAAAAGAAAAATAAGATGGAAGCGCTCATGTATACAAGCCACGTGAGATAAAATTTGACTTAAAGTTAAAGTATAGTATAGACAATGATAAATTGCAGCGGGCAATAGAACATACATTAAATAATATTGGAGGCACTGCTGAAGAGTCATTCTCAGAACTACAATCATATTTTTCAATGTTGGAAGCTGATAATCCTAAAACAGTCACATGAATTACTATTGATGATGGAAAATGTTTTAAATTTTGTTTCATAGCATTAGGAGCAATCATATGGGGTTTTCATTCTAATATAAAACCTGTTGTTGCTGTCGATAAAACAACTTTGAAACATAAATATCGTGGCTATCTATATATTGCTACAGCTGTAGATGGAAATGATCAAATTTATTCACTTGCTTTTGGTATAGGAGATGCTGAAAATGAAGTTACATACATATGGTTCTTCTAGTATTTCAAAGAAGCATATGAAGAACCTGGCGATTTGATTTTCGTATCGCATAGACATAAAGATATTGAGAATGCATTGGAGGTTGTTTATCTGAACTCTTACCATGGATTATGTGTGTACCATATTGGTCAAAACCTCAAAGCTAAAAAGTTTGGACATGAAGATGAAATCCTCCTCGCTTTTTACCTAGTTGTGAAGGTGTATTTACCGTTAAGTTTTGATTACTATATGAATGAGTTGCAAAATATAAACATACAAGTGGTTGAATACCTATCCGAAATAGAAGTTGAAAGATGAACTCAATGTAAGTTTTTGGTTACTCGATACAATACGTTGACTTCAAACATTGTCAAATATATGAATGCAATACTTAGAGATGCAAGAGAAATACCACTCATGCCTTTGTTGGAAACTATTCAATCAAAGTTACAATAATGGTTCTATGATCGTTGTATCATTGTCGGTAATATGACAACTACATTGATGACATGGATTGTGGAATAATTGAAAATGAGGAAAGAAGCTGCACAACATTCAATTGTTACACCAATCAATCCTACTGAGTACAGGGTGGTAGGTGGTGAAATAGAGGGTAAGGACAATTTAACTACCAAGTCTTGCACCTACAGAAAGTTTGACCTCAATTAGTATCCTTATAAATATAGTATGGCAACATGTTTGAAGATCTTGACGGTATCGGATACATGCATATGATATATGGTTAGAAAGCAAAGAGACCAAACTTTAATTTAATTTTTTTTATAATTTTCTGGGTTGATTTAAGACTCCAAAAAAATACACAACTCTTACAGTCATGCACAACATAAAGGTTTGCACGCTATTAGAAGAATCTAAATTTGAAGACTTTAACAATATCCATTTTATGCATATGATATTTGGTCGGAAAGTTAAAAGGATAAGTTTTAATTTATATATTTTTTCAATAGTTCTTAGGTTGATTAAGCTTTCAAAAGTCCTATGCATTTGACTAACATGTTGAACTACAGAGTAAGGCCTATGGTGGGCATCGTAGTACCGTCGGTGGCCACCGTTAGGCTGTCAGTGGCCATTATAGCACCGACAATGGGCCACTGATGGGGTACCCATGCCCATCGATAATGGGTTCCATAGAATAGGGCTTATGGTGTCCATCAACACCCCAATAGTGGGCACCATTGAACACTATTGGAAGAATAAATATTTAAAAATTTTAACATTATCAGATTTATGCATGTTATATATGGTTGGAAATCTAAGAGAATAAGATTTAATTTACATATCTTTTTATAATTTTCTAGATTGATTTAGAACTCAAAACAAAATGCACAACTCTATTTGACGTGCACATAAGATAGTTTTGTGCACTATTGGAAGAATCTAAATTTGAAGACCTTAACGGTATTGGATTCATGCATATGATATATGGTTGGAAAGTTAGGACAACAAGTTTTAAGTTACAAAAACTTAAATTTTTTTCATAATTTTTATGGTCTATTTATGACTTCAAAAAATACATACAACTCTGACTGACGTGCACAACAGACAAGTTTGTGCACTGTTGGAATAGTCTAAATTTGAAAACCTTAACAGTACCGATTTATGCATATAATATATGATTAAAAAGTTAAGAGGATAAACTTTAATTTACATATTTTCTCAATATTTTTTACGTTGATTAAGCTTTCAAAAAGTCTTATGAATTTGGCTAACATGAGAAACTCCAAAATAGGACCTATGGTGGGTATCATAGGACCTATGGTGGCCGCCATAGTACCGTTGGTTGCCATCATAAAGCTATCGATAGCAATCATAGAACCATCTGTGGGCCACCGATGGGGTGGCTATGCCCGTCGAAGGTGGATGCCACAGAATAAGGCCTATGGTGGCCATCGAAGCCCTTATAGTGACCACTATAGCACTCGGTTTGTGCACTGTTATAAGAATGTAAATTTGAAGATTTTAACAGTGTCAGATTTATATATATGATCTATAACTGGAAAGGTAAGAGAACAAGCTTTAATTTATATATTTTTTCATAATTTTTTGTTTTGATTTATAACTAAAAAAAATGCACAACTCTTATTGAAGTGCACAATATATAGGTTTATACACTATTGAAAGAATCTAAATTTGAAGACCTTAACGGTATCTGATTTATGCATATTATATATGGTTAGAAAACTAAGAGGATTTTTAATTATATATTTCTTTTATAATTTTATAGGGTTGATTTAGGCTTTCAAAAAGTGCTATGAATTTGACTGACATGTGAAACTCCAGAATAAGGTCTATAGTGGGCACCATAGGACATATGATGGCCACAATAGGGTTGTCGGTGGCGACCAAAGGGCTATCGGTGGTCCCCATAGCACCGTCAGTGGGCCAACATTGGGATGGTCGTGCCTATTGATGGTGGGTGCCACAGAATAGGGCTATGGTGGCTAACGATGCCCCTATGGTGGGCACCAGAGCCTCTATGGTGTGCACCATAGCCTTTATCCCACAGCCTCTATGGTAGCCACCATAGCAGGTTGGTTGTGCACTGTTGAGAGAATCTAAATTTAAAATCCTTAATGGTTTCAGCTTTATACATATGATATATGATTGAAAAAGTAAGAAACAAGCTTGAATTTACATATTTTTTCATAATTTTCTGGGTTGATTTAATACTCCAAAAAAATGCACAACTCCTACTAACATGGACAATAGATAGGTTTGCGCACTGTTGGAGGAGCTTATGTTTGAAGACCTTAATAGTACCCGATTCATGCATATGATATATGATTGAAAACCGAAGAGAACAAGCTTTAATTTACTTATTTCTTTCATAATTTTTTGAGTCGATTTAGGACTTCAAAAAAATGTACAATTCTAACTAACATGTGCATTGAAGATTAGTGGGATTACCCTTCTAATATTGTTGTTGTTTCATTATGTACTGACGTGTGCGTAATTTAATTATATTAGAGAACTAAGTTGATAATTCTCTATTATACACCTCCATTGCATATTTTTGTTTAAAAAATTTCATATCATCTTGGCTAAAATTGAATTCCATTTTTACAAGTACATGCTTCATAGCCTTTAGCATGAAGATTCCGCAGTCGTCACAGTAAAACAAATAAAAAATAGAGACAATTACTTCAAATATTTACTTGTAACACAATCACACTATATAAAAATCTATAATTAATTATGTTTGAATGAAACTTACTCATTTTCTTGTTTTGAAATTTTTTCTACATAGGAATATGAAAAATGAGTTAAAATTCCCTTAACATTAGATTGATGAAGGAAAAAATTAGATTGTCTCAACATATATGACAACATTATCCTCGAAATGTAGTTAAGAAAACTCATATTGAATTCATATAGATTTTTCTTTAACTTCCTGTCTTTTCTCTACTTATTGAAATTTGGCCATCGCTCCCCTATATTAAAAAATATATATAATGAAAATATAAAATATTCATTAATATTTTTCATTCTTAATTTAAAAGTTATACCGTATAATTCAAAGTTATTCCAATTGATGTCTTACCCAAAAGTAAGCATCCATAACAGTGGTTCTTGGACAGAAGAAATGCACATATTCCGTCATACGATGGCATATGTACATGCATATTATATTGATGTGCAGTAAATATTGGAAGTAAGTAAATTGAATAATATTGTCAGAATTAAAAATTAATGAAGGTATGTGTACTTAAATAGTTAAATATTATAAAGTTGTTTTACCTTCTTATTTAACTATTGACCTTCAAGTAAATCCCAAAAGAATTCCTTATTAACTTCACATATGCCGTAATCAATAATTTCATCTGTATCAAAAGTAAAATATTCAAAGAATTTCATTGAAATATATTTCAAAGGGACCCGTTTGGGATCAAAATCTATTGGAGGAGGCAAAATACTTTTCAAAGTAGCACATGTCTCCATGGTGACAACGAAAGGCGACTTTAGTCTATTCGCACGCTTCTTGATACATGGCTCGTGATGAACCACCGTTGATGGTGTTATGAATTAGACCTCACTGTCATCCTGTATAACAGTCATTTCGCGATTATATTCCTATTAATAAGACATAAATTACAACATTTAATAGTTATTAAAGAATTTAAAATAATGTATGAATGAAGTAATTTACTTACATTTTTTATATAATCAAACATTTCTCGCATTGTCTCCTTAATTGATTGGAACTCTCTCATTGAATCCTGCTAAAATTTTTGAAACTCTTAGATTGCATCTAATCGAAATTTATTCAACTCATTTGCCACAAGATCGATTTTTGTATCCATTGAATGGATATAAGATTTGAGTTCATCAAGCTATATCGAATAAAAAGGTATACGCTAATTATATTAGTCAATTAGCTTAAAAATATTAACTTGAAAATAAAAATATAATGGTTAGTAAAAAAATAAATATATATTACTTTGTGAGACGAATGTGATGGTTGACAAACATCCTCAAAAGAAGGGCCGAAATTAAAGACATCTTATTGTTGATAATAAGCTAACTCAACATTCTCTGTGTCAATTGCCTCTTTTCTTTTTTTTTTCTTTTTTTTATGGAGATATTGGTGGGATTGGATAATCTTCGTTAGTGACAGGATTGTACCCGGAATGGGCCTCGTCTAGGAAAAGTTCCACCAAAATTCTACAGAAATTTCGGCAGAACCTCCTCTAAAACTTGGACTAACCTAATTTGTGCTTGTATTGAAAACACATAATAAAAATGTCCAGTGCCAATAGCAAATGCTACTAGAGGTCCTACAACATAAAATATCAAAATACAAGTAAAAATTGGAGGAAATTCAACAGTTTCAAATAAATACACATGGTACTGACTTAGTTTATTCTCATAGCTAACTAAATCGGAACAGATAAAATGTCAAGTGTAATATACCAATCTTAGGTACAAAAATAATAAATAGAAATGAATTTTACATTCAGATAGTGAAAATCCTTATGAAAGAAAATAGAAGGTGATGCTGATGCCAACTATGTGAGACGACTGCTTCTCAATTGGACCTAATAAACCTTTCAAGAAATAAAAATAAAAATTAAATTTCAATGAGACAAGCTCAGTGAGTGGATCTACATATCACGAAAAATAAAGAATTTACTTTATATTAAAATAGATAAATAAATAAATAAATAAATAATATCAAATTCATTTATCCATCAAACCATAAAATATATATAAATAAAACGTGTACTTCACTTATCATTCAGTAACCATAAGGGGGAAAGGAAACTTCTTATACTACTCTTGGTATCCTAAGACACAGTAGAGGGGATCATCATCCAACCACAGTAATGCATGAGGGGTAATGGAATACATATTATTCATAATCATCAACTGTGTCAAGCTGACTCGTGGTGTACTCCAATACTCATCAATAATCATATCATCCATAGTAAATATATATATATGTATCAATTTCAACCCACCTCCAAAAAAATACTGTTAATTCTGGTAAGAATAATATGGACTAATAAATATAAATCCAATTGTCTCAGTAATAAATAAAAATTAAAATAAATAATTATTTCTCAAGTTATAATAACATATAGGTAGATATATCATAAATTAAAAAAGCGCTAAAAATGTAATGATTTTATAATAAAACTAAATCCACTCACTAGCAGGATCACTGTTCGCTCCAGTATCCACTCCAGTCACATGGTCTAAATATTAACAAAACACACACATTATCAACTTCCCCAAACACATAAATTTTATTTGCTCAAATCCAAACATTTTAATTGCACAATCTCACCCCAACACCCCCTGCATCAAAATTAGGATATTTTCCAAATTATTCACCAAGAACCAAAAGTGAACCTCAAACTAGCTTGCATAAGATATTAGATGTCTCAATTCAACCAAATTTGAGTCATTTCACCTTATTTGAAGTCCAAAATATACAGATTCTAAAATACTCTAAACCCCAAAAAATTGAATTTCTCAAATCTCAACCAAAATTGACTTATTTTATACCAAATTGAAGCCCATGAGATAATGATTGAGAATCTATCCTCAATTTGGTTGGGTGATGATTAAGGTGGCCAAAAAATGGTCGGGAAGCAGCGGCTCAAGGAAGGTTTCATGATTCTTATAAAATGAAGCATTTTTATAAGAAAATAAGCTTGGATTCATACTCAGGAGATTGAAAACAATGGGAAAACATCCACCTTTCACCGAAAAACTTGTTGGAATTCGACGAATGGAGAAGATAGAGTTGCGAGTTTCTTGGCCGAATCTTAGGGGCTTACCGACGGTAGCTGGACGCGTGACTGGTTAGGGAAGACTTGCCGGCGGCTGGTGAGTCAACTAATGTGGCGTGTGTAGTCCGGTAACTGACGCTATGTATTCTATTGACTTAGTGAGAGAAAACGATGAGAAAGATGGAGGAGTAGCCAGTTGAGAAGAAGAAGAAAAGAAAAGGACTTTTAATATTCTGATTTTTGAAATATTTATGATTTTGCCACTGTCTTCCGTTGACCATAACTTTCAAACCATAATTCCGATTTGAACATGCCGCTAGTCCATGAACTCGTATTGACGAGCTCTACATAATCTTCACAAGCGACTACATATTCGGTTTTCATAGTAGAATCAACAGTACATACTTTCTTTATACTTTGCCAAACTATGGCTCCACCATTGAGAGTGAATACAAATCCAGAAGTGGACTTGCGTGTATCCTTATCTGATTGAATATCAAAATCTATGTACCCAATATGAATCAAATCCTTACTTGAGTATACAAGTATATAGTTTCTTGTTCTCCTAAGATACTTGAGAATATGTTTAACAGCAACCCAATGATCATATCTTGGGTTTGATTGAAAACGACTAACTATACCCATTGCATAGCAAATGTTTGGCCTTGTACACAACATAGCATACATAAGGCTTCCAACTGCTGACGCATAGGATACCCGGCTCATACTTTCTTCCTCTTGAGGTGTTTTGGGACACTGCTCAATAACTCTATGATGTGAAGGTAAATTACCTTTTTTGGAGTTTTGCATCGCAAATCTTATTAATACCTTATCAATATATGATGCTTGAGATAGTGCTAATAGTCTGTTCTTGCGATCTCGAATAATTTGTATCCCAAGAACATAACTTGCCTCTTCCAAATCTTTCATTTGGAATTGGTTAGCTAACAATTTCTTTACATTTGATAATAATTCCACATTATTCCCAATAAGTAGAATATCATCAACATAAAGAACTAAGAAAATCACCTTCTTATCCTTGTTGTATTTATACACACAAGGTTTATCAACATTTTGATCAAAACCATAAGATTTAATGGCTTCATCAAATCTTATATTCCATGACCTATACGCTTTCTTTAATCCGTATATGGACCTTTTTAGCTTGCAAACTTTTTGCTTTTGCCCTTTAACTATAAAACCTTTTGGTTGTACCATAGAGAAGTTTTCTTCAAGATAACCATTCAAAAAAGCTATCTTAACGTTCATTTGATATATCTCATAATCAAAACATGCTGCAATGGATAAATGTATCTGAATGGATTTAAGCATGGCTACAGGTGAAAAAGTCTCTTCATAATCGACTTCTTCCTTTTGAGTGTAACCCTTTGCTACTAGCCTAGCTTTGAAAGTCTCTACTTTCCTATCCACTCCTTTTTTCCTTTTATAGATCCATTTGCACCCTATAGGTCTAACCTCATCAGGTAGATCTACTACCCAGATTGAATTAGAGTACAAAGACTCCATTTCAAGTTTCATAGCCTCTAGTCATCTTTCTTTGTAAGGATCTTCCATTGCATTTTTATATGTCAATGGATCATTTTCTGTAATAGCAATCAGTGCCATTCCATCTTCTCTGTAGCGAATAGGTGGTCTAATAACCCTTGCACTATGACAACAAGGTAATGCATCCTACACAACAGATGTGGTCTCTTTATTTTGTCTTTTGACTACAGTTGTCGGATGTGGTTTGATCTCATCAGAAAGTAATTCCTCTATAATAACTTTACTTCGAGGTTTATAATCCGTTATGTAATCATTTTCAAGAAATGTAGCATTTGTCAATACAAACACCTTCTTTTCTTGAGGATTATAAAATAAATCTCTTCTTATTCCCTTCAGATAACTTATAAATAGGCATAGTTTCGAACATGGTTCCAATTTTCCAGTCTTTCATTTCAATACATATGCTGAATATCCCCATATGAGAATGTGACGCAAATTAGGTTTACGCCCATTCCACAACTCTAAGGGTGTTTTAGGAACAAACTTAGATGGAACTATATTCAATATATACACTGCAGTTTGAAGTGCATATCCCCAGAAAGAAATAGGTAACGAAAAATAATTAAACATTGATCTCATCATGTCTAGTAGCGTTTGATTTCTCTGTTCTACAACACCTTTTTGTTGTGGTGTGCCAGGTGCTGTGAGCTGGGACAAGATACCATGCTCAACTAGAAAATCTTTGAACTCATTATCAAGATATTCACCTCTTCTATCTGATCGAAGAGTTTTCACCACTTTACCTAATTGTTTTTCAACTTCAGCAATAAATTCTTTGAACTTTCCAAAAGTCTTAGATTTCCTTTGTATTAGGTATACATAACCATACATGGAATAATCATCAATAAATGTAACAAAATATTCATAGCCACCTCTTGCTTGTACATTTATAGGACTGCATACATCTGAATGTATTAGCTCAAGTGGTTCTTTGGCTCTTTGACCTTTTGCTTTAAAAGGTCTTTTAGTCATTTTACCTTCCAGACAAGATTCACAAATTGGTAGAGCACCAACATTTAGTTCTCCTAAAGGACCATCCTTAACCAGTTTTTCTATCCTGTTTAGGTTAATATGACCTAGTCTAAGATGCTAGAGGTATGTTTCATTGTCATGAGAAATCTTTTGCTTTTTATTTTTTGGTTGTTCAATGTTAAACATTTCAGTGTTAAGTATTGAATCAGGTTTTGATTTTATCATATAAAGACCAGAATCCAAATATCCAGTATAAATATCCAAACTATTTTTGAAAATAATAATTGAATTACCATTAAAATTAACTTGAAACAATTGTTCAAATAAAATAGAAACAGAAATCAAATTTATGCAAAATCCTGGAATAAAATAAACATTGTTCAAAATAAGAAATTTATTATTCCTAAACTGAAGTCTAACTTCTCCCACTGCTTTAGCCAACACCACTGAATCATTACCCATCCTCATCATGAACTCTCCGTCGGCAAGCTCTTCAAAAGAACTAAGCATTTGTAATTAAGAACAAACATGGTTAGTCGCTCTTGAATCAACTATCTAGGGTGACAAATCATCTTGAACTAGACAAGCTTCTAAAACAAGTAAATCAAATTTACCTTTCTTTTACTTGAGTTCCTCAAGATACTTTTTATAGTTTCTCTTCCAGTGCCTATTTATACCACAATGGAAGCATTTCCCTTTTGGTTTCTTGTTGTCTTTGATGTTGTTGTTCTTATTCCTTTTGAACTTGCCTCCACCTGCCGACTTTCTTTTTCCTCCAGTTTTTTTTCCTTTTGTAACTCTTACGAGAGGATTGACCCTTCAAAATATTTACTTCATGCTTTTTCTCTTTCAATAAAGATTCAAAATTTTGAAGTTCATTCTACAATTGAGTTATATTGTATTGCAACTTATTCATAAAATAGTTGCTTTTAAACTGGAGAAAATCATGGGATAAGATTTCCAAAATCATTCCCACTTGAGTGGCTTCATCGATAACTGCCCCATTAGTTTCAACATCGTTGATGTAATTAGCCATTTTAATTACATGCTCTCGGACTGAAGTACCACTTCTCATCTTAGCATTCATTACAGCCTTTATAGCCTCATGACACTGTTGATCAAAAGGTCGCCCAAACATCTGCCGTAAAGACTCCATCATCTCATGTTCAGTCTACATATTCTCATGTTTAGTTCTTAGAACGTCAGACATGCCAGCTAGCAGATAGCATCGAGTCTTATTGTTGGCTTCGATCCAACAATCATATGCTTCTCGAACAGTTCGAGTTGCATTAGCAGCAGGTAATGGAGGACAATTCTCCATGAGGACAAATTTATAGTTGTTACATAGTAGTACGATATTCATATTACTTTTCCACTTGACAAAATTATCACCGGTTAATTTTTCAATTGCAAGTATAGCGATGATAGGATTGGTCATTTTGCTGAAATAAATAAAAATATTGCATAAATATCATATCAAAATTTAGTATAGTAAACATGATGCATGATGCAAAATTACAATACCAAGATTATTCAAGTTCCAAGTAATATGCCTCCATAGGGTAGGTCACGGTACTTACTTTGAATAGAGACTTTCTCAATTAATAAATATCAAACAAAATATCTTATATTTTCACACTTATTAATTACCTTCATTATTTAGTCAAGATACAATTAACTTATTAAATATATCTTCATGAGTGTAACCCACCACTTCGGATTCTATAGATTTAATCCAATAATTGCCTCCATAGAGAAGGTCAAAAATTAAAATCCATCTAGGTTTCTTATATCTTAGAAGTCAACCTTGTTACAATCTAAATGAACACTTTCTGTAGGGAGGATGAATCAAAGTATCTTGAAGTGTAGGTCATATTGTCATATAGCCTTCTCCCACTCATTATTTTAAAACAATTTATCATATTTTATTAATCTTAATTAATTAAACAATTTAATTAATAAGATAAGTTATATTAATAAAATCTAATTTTATTAATTAATTAAGGATAATTATATATAATATTCTATATTTTTTTAACTCTTTTTTTTAAAAAAATATAATCAATAAGAAGGATGGAATAATAATTTTAACTCTTAAAATTTTATCCACAAATAAACCTTTGAATTTAATCCAATTAAATTATTTCAAAACTATTTTGATCCTCTTTTCTAATACAATATTAGAAAAAAAAAAATATATGCCAATTATATATATGTATGCATGTCATATTATATCATTATGAGTAGGCACTGCTTAAACTAAATGACATATTATATGCATGACAAATAATTATTATTTAATGGCCATAAAATAAAAAACAATTAAAATTTGACCGGGTCCTCTTGGATATTTAAATAATTTACAAACCCTCTTAAAAAGGGAGAATAATTAAAAAAAAATTACAAATGTAAAAGAAGAAGACATCACATGGGCACTTAGTTAATTGCAAAACAACTTCATGTCATCATCATATGGGCCCTCACTTGTAATCTTCATGTCATTATCACATGGACATGTCTTGTTCATGACGTCATCACACACATAGGCATTAATTCAATTTGCCTACAATTAGGCTCACACGTCCATCCTTTTGTCTGACAATCAGGTAATCATGCAAGCCCAAAATCAAAAAGTATATGGACCTCATCCTATTGGTCGTTCTATGCAAAGCAGTAGCCAACAACGTGTTGTGGATATGAAATTGTGTGAGGCTGTGTTCTCAACAAAACCCAGAACCCATGCGTGAGGCTGTGTGTATTTGACGCATGTGTGGAGGTTTGCTTGATAGCTTTTAGTTTTTGTTGAACAAATTATCTCTGACTTGATCTCCATCAATTACAATAATTTACAAATAAAATCCTATATTTACAGAAATATACAATAATTTCTAATCTAAATAATAATAATAATAATAATAATAATTAATTTAAGGGAATCAATCAAAATAACGATCAAATTTCAATCAATCATTTATCACATGAACTAAAAATTAATAAAAATAAAATAACATACATCATATGCATATGTGCCTACTCAATCCATATAATAGAATAAATTATGCTGTCACAAAACATAATCATTAAATCTATATAGATCTATAATCTGGCTCTGATACCAATTGTTGGTTTTAATGATCAAATCGGCGAAATAAAACCATAAAAAAATTTCAAAAATTTTTATAAAACATTTTTATTGTCAGGATCTATTATAGATGCATATAGATTTAATTTTTAATAGTTAAAAGAAAAATTACTAAAGAAGAGATTAAGACGAACACCACAATCTGCCTCTTAAGCTTTCTGATACCACGATCTTTCATGGCTAGTCTCCTACCGAATGAATAGACGAGTAGGCGTCTCAAGGAATGGTATTATTTTCTGAATATGCTATATTTTCTCAACACATGAGATAGAGTGTATAATACTTTGTGTGTCAAACTTTCTTAGTGTTTCTGTCTCACAGAACATCCTTTTAAAAACCCATAATTATTAAGTTTCCTAAATAAAAAATAACTCTATTTTTAATTCTAATTAATTATCTAATAATTAATTATATATATCTAAATATATATATAAATATCAACTAGTAACACGTTAACTATATCTATATATATATATATATATATATATATATATCATATCCATATAATACACGTTAACAATATTATAACATATATATATATTATATCTATATATAATACACATATATTTTAAACATAATTAAATAATTATATTATTTAATTACTCAATTAATTCACAATTAATTAATTTACAACATTTTGTACTGATACAAATATTTAATTTAGAAAAACATTTTTTTTCTATATTACAAAAAATAATAATAATAAATTTAAAATTCAATAATTTTAAATTAATTATTCACATTCCATATGTTAAATACAAGTATTTATAGAGATGACAAGGGGACATATGGACCTATAATTTTAAGCTCCAATAAATTTGATAATTAATTAAACTCTTCAATTAATATATTGAATTTATTAATTCTAGTATTACTCCACTAAAAATTGAAACTGCACTACTAAAATTATAGATTAATTTATCCAAAATAAGTATTGAATAGTCCAGTGACATAATCACTATATATAGATCAATCCTTCATAATTAGTTCATAATTAGAGTTAGGACCAAAATCCTCAAGTACTAACAATTCTATAATGAACAATAAATTCATAATCATATCATGAATTGAGCACTCTATTGTTTAAGACCTGAATTGTCACTTAACAGAACTATTATCTAACTTCTATTTAGAATGAATGGATTCCATATATGTATCTATCATTCCCAGCTATTCAATTCATCATGTTTCCAAAATACAAGAGTATAATTTATCATTAGTAATAAACCTTTTCGAGTAAATCAAAAAACATAATGTCACATATAGGAGTTTGTTAAATACTCAGGATTAAGATCGTTTTATATATGATCATCATAATAACAAATATAAATTTTCTATACTTAACGGATATTATAAAAGAATTAATATTTATCTGGTCCAGTCCTATATAGTCTTATTATATAAAGTATCTCTATTAAATGTCACTACATTAACAGTCTGGATCAAACCGTTTCATTCTCAATGGTAATGGACCGTACTAGTAACTTTGTAAAATTAAAAATTTCAAAACTTCAATTATTAATTACGGACTAATTTAAATTATTATCCTTAAACTTAATCCCCACATATATAACTCTTATATATTAAGTTTAAGGTCACATTAATAATTAAGGAATTTTCATGATATTTATAAAGTATTACAAATAATACTAGCAAAAAGAATATAAAAATTAATTTTTATTTTATTTATTATTCAATAACAAAAATACAATAAATATGTTTTTAGGTCACTATCCCCAACAGTAAGGACTTTATTTGATGTCGTGAACTTTAATTTGGAAGTGTAACCTAAGTTAATCAGACAAACCAATAGAACATATCCATGCAGAGGTTTTGTTGATGATACACAACCCATACCTAATGCTCAATTTTCACTATAATAGAACTCTACACCAGCTCATTTTTAGAAATCCACACAAAAACCAAACACTTGTGCCAACCCAACTTCACATAAACGACGGCAACAAATGTGCAAACAATTAGTGCATAAGTCCAGTGAATATCCAAAAAGGAAAATGGTGAATAGGGATGAAGAATACAATGAAGAAGAAGAGTCTGTGGATTTAATAGAATACGAATATTGTGAACAGGAAGAGGTAGTAGAATTTGAAGATAATGGTGAGCGTGTAAATTATGTTATTCAAAAAGTTCTTTGAACAGCAACCCAGTCCGTTATTTCTCAAAGATATAATTTATTCAAGAACTCACTATACAATCAAACAAAAAGTATGTGATATAATTACTAATAGTGGGAGTTGTGAAAATATTATGCCTAAAGCACTAGTCAAAATACTGCAGCTCTCCATAGTTAAGCATCCTTATCTATACAAGATAGCTTGGGTAAAGAAAGGAATTGAATGATAGTTAATCAAGTGTGTAAGGTTTCTTTCATGTTGGAAAAACCATATCATGATGAGATTACATGTGATGTGGTGCACATGAGTGACCTTCGCAATTTGATATGGATGCTAAGCACAATGAAAAAAAACAACGTCTATGTCTTTCTACGAATGGTTAAGAAAATAGTTCTAGTCTCTTCAATTCCAAAACATATCAAATCTAATGCTCCAACTTTGGTGCTAATGCAAGAGGTAGAGTTTGAACAATAACTGAAAGCTTACTAGTATTGTTGCTGGCTAAACCCATTGAAAAAGACTCAATAAATTATAGATGTAGTGCAACCTCTTCTCAAGCAATTTATAGAAATAGATTTACCAAGTACCCTGCCAACTTTAAAAGACTTTGAACACCAAATTGATCTACATGCAATAACTAGTCTACCTTACCTTCCTCATTATAGAAAATATTACAAGGTATAGCTGATTTACTTTCTAGAAACCCAATTAGGCCTAGCATAAGTTCTTGTGTAGTTCATACATTGTTGGTTTCCAAGAAAGATGAGACATGGTATATGTGTGTAGACAGTAGAGCTATAAACAAGTTCACTATTTAATGCAATTTTCCCATTTCTAGGCTAGAGGATTTACTTGACAAGTTAGAAGATGCTAAACGAGTAGCTCTAACTCGTTACAAAGTACAAACTTGATTAGCCCTTTTACAGTCTCAAGTTTTCCTGCGGCTACCAAATCATTAATTTTATCTTCTTGAATTGATTTTAATTGCAAATGACATTTAGCAGAACCACCAACAGAATTGATAATATAACTCAATTTAGAAAAAAAAAAATAGATATACATCATGTACCTCTTTAGACATGAAAACTTAAGCAAACTATAGTCAATGAGCAAAACAATGAATATAATAGGCATATTAACAACTTTTAAGAAACAAAGCTTATAGCCCATTCCACTCGCCTTGCATGTTAATTGTGCCATCATATCTGTAACACGTAAATTATTAACTAAGAGAGATTGTATTCGTTTAATACATTACATACATATATATATATATATATATATATATATATATATATATCTTCTTTCGGATCAAGGTGCTAGTATTATCAACACATACAACTTCAAAAAATCGTTCTATAAAAAATCCAACACCATCGACATATCGTTAAGTAACAGTCATTTGTTCCTTATTGAATTCATCAATTGATTTATCAATAGGAATACAATATTTAACATTCCCAACTTCATTATGAATTTTACTTCGGATACTATCAGCAATAATTTTCAGTAACTCTTTTTGAATCAATGGTGATATAAACTTGGCTTTTTTAGATGCATCATCATCTAGGACAATTCAACAATTTCTTTATTCATTCTTGACTATAACTTGATCAATTCAATAAAATTTCCCCGATTAGTTAAATTGATGGATTCATCGTGATCTTTAAATGCACACACTTGCATTGCTAGCCACTTTACACTTTCAATGGAGGTCTTTAGTAGCAATCGACGACTTCTTTTGAAGATTGCTTATTTATTCTTCTGTCAATATGTTGAGATAAGTTTTAAACATCTTGCCACTTTCGCATAGCAATGTTGTGTAATGAATCACTATCTCCTTTGTGTTTTTTCAGAAGACACATGTCATAATTAACTCTTTTCCAATTTTGAAACCTCTTGACTGTGAATGTGTTATTTTGTGTTGTATTATAATCAAATAGATATTAAATAAAACAAAACACATTTTCTTTCTCTATAGAAAATTTAAGCCATTGAAATATCATAAACCAAGAAGATTGAAACCGGCAATTTTATTTCCCAAATGAAACAAGTGGATAATCATAGACTGTTTGATATGGTCTTATATCGACATATGCTCTTTGAACTTCATTTTGTTTGTCAGGCAGATGTTGCCATATTGGAATGCATTTTCTCTGGATCACGTTCATAATATAAACTATCATTCTCAAATGGCGTTACAGTTTTATAATTCTCGAACTTGGATTTCTTTGAACTTGAAATAGTGTTCTTACATGGTGCATTTAGCTTGCTAGATTGACCATCATCTTTTCTTTTGAAATATTCAAATATATTTCTGTTTGGTATTGTAATTTACAAAATAATGATTGAAACATCGCTAATACACACACATATATAGAAATAACATACTCAAATTTTAATTTAAAAATACATAAGTTATTCCAAATAAAAGCATTGTAAAGAAAAATATGATAAATTAAGCATAACAAAATATATTTAATACCTAAATTAATTCCCAACTTTGTATTTATTATAATGATAAATCCTAACTAAATCATAAAAGTAAACCCTAACTTAATCATCCCAATTGGCCTATAATGTATCAAGAATCTCTGATCATTTCTCAATTTTTAGTTTCACCAATGAAAATAGTAGATCCACAATCTAAATAATTTGCCTTTAATTTTTCAGAAAAAAAAAAAAAGAAGATTATGTTCCCCATTCCTTTTTTGTCTTAGTTTCCCAAGCTCCATGGCTCCACCAAATTTCTTCTCCTCATGCTTCTAGTTTCATATGCCTTTGAATCTTCATTCTTTCTCTCCGTCCTTTTCTTTTTTTTTTAGTAGCTCTGTGCGCCAGTACTCTTTAACTTTTTTGTTTTGTTTTTGCTTCTATAAATTTTATTTTAATTGTGAGTTTGGAACCATTACGACCTTCTTTATTATCATTGTATAAATAACTTTTATTTTCTTTTGGGCTCAACCCAACATAATAAACTGAATTTTATTTTTTTTCTACGTTTGGATGGGTGGGATTGACTTATTAAATTTTTTATTTATTTTCTTTTGGGCTCAAGCCGACACAATACTAGGGTTTTTCGATGCCATATCATGTTTCAAACATATTTGAATTTTTTTAACCAACTCTCCTTATAATTATTATTTTAGCCAGTTTTTAAATGAAAAGTCAAATATACCTTAATGAATTTTGTTGCTAATTCATCATTGACAAGTAAATTCGTCTCTGACAAAGTGCTTCGTCGCTAATGACAAAGTGCTTCATCAAGTGGCTCGTCGCTAATGACGAAGTGGTTCGTCAACTTCGTCGGT
This sequence comes from Rhamnella rubrinervis, assembly GCA_007844105.2. Taxonomy (NCBI): domain Eukaryota; kingdom Viridiplantae; phylum Streptophyta; class Magnoliopsida; order Rosales; family Rhamnaceae; genus Rhamnella; species Rhamnella rubrinervis. The sequence goes on from CM017578.2 coordinate 23,191,491, forward strand.
AATGACGAAGTGCTTCGTCGCTAATGACTAAGTGTTTCGTCAACTTCATCGCTAATGATAACTGATGAAGTGACCTTTAGCGACGAATTTCGTTAATGACAAAGTAATTTTTAGCGACGAAGTAAATTTTACCAATGAATTTATCACTAATTTTTTTTTAAAAAAACTTTGTTATGAATTTCAATTTTTATACTCTTCGATATCTATTAAAGCTTATTATGATTTTTTTTATCTCAATCTATATTTTTTCATATAACAATTTAAAAATTTCAAATATATAGCTAAAAAATATTTTGACGAATTGTAAAAAAAAAAAAAAAGGCTAAAAAAATAATTCATCATTTAAGAGTATTATTGTAGTTTTGAAATAAAATAATTATTTTCAAAAAAATTGGTTAAAAAAATTCAAATATCAGTGGGCTTGGATATGGCCTCAAAAAACCCACAATACTACTACTTATTCAAAGAGTGTTATGTCTCTACACCAAGTGGAGGAAAAAGTAACTTTGGACAAAAAGATCTTCAAGGCAATGCAAATTCTAAATTTTATTGCATTATTTGCACAAAAAAAAAAAAAAAAAATAAGTATGAAGCCAAAAATTGTTACTTGGGATGCACAAGATACAAATTTCCTAACCATTCACAAAGAGACTGTTGGTTCAAGGATAAAAATAAAATAAAATAAATTATTTTGAAGAAGTGGAAGAAAATCAAGTATTTCAGCAAAAATTAGAAAATATTTGGTACTTAGATAGTATATGCAGTAGTCATATGATAGGGTAAAGAAATCTTTGTAAAACTAGATGAAAATTTCTCATCAAAAGTAAAGCTTGGAGATGGAAAAATGCATGAAATTAGAGGAAAATGAGTTATTGCAGTAAGCTCAAAAGGAGGTCATTCTATACTTATCCATGATGTGTTTTATGTGCCTTAATTTCAAATCTACTGTGTTATTTAGTTCCCTTCAGACAGAAAAATTATTCTTTGAATTTTGTTGGAGATAGAAGCACTACTATTAATAAAAAAGAAGAATCAAACAGTTGTAAGTGTAAAAATGTCTCAAAATAATGTTTTTTTTTCTCTTACAATGCGACATTATGAAAAAGTTGTATTTAGAAGTGAAAAAATAGATGAATCACATTTATGGTATTAGAGATATGACCATTTAAATTATAAATGTCTAAAATTATTAAAAAGCTAAAAATATGGTTTTAAGTCTGCTTCCTATTGCTTATATAGAAAAAAATATGTGAGGAATGTGTTTATGGAAAAATGCATAGATTATCATTTTCCAAAAATATTTGGAAAGCAGGAGCACCATTAGAGTTGGTACTTGCACATATATATATATATATATATATATATATATATATATATTTGGCCCAATAAGAACTCATCACTCAATAGATGGAGATACTTTATTATGTTCGTTGACGACAATTCTGGATGATGTCGATTCATTTTCTCAATTAGAATTCAAAAGCTTTTACAACTTTTCTACAATTTAAATCGATAGTTGAAAAGCAAAGTGGAAAGCAACTCAAAAGTCTCAGAACAAATCAAGGTAGAGAATTTATTTGTAAGCTGTGAAGTATTGCAGATAAAAATGGACATTAGAGGCAACTGACAGTTTGATGTAGCCCAAAACAAAATGATCTAGCAAAATACAAAAATTAAGTAATAGTAGAGATGGCACGAGCATGCTGAAAGGGAAAGGTCTACTTAATGACCATTGCACAAAAGTGCTTAACACTATAGTTTACATCCTAAACCTATCACCTACAAAGCAAGTCATGAACAAAACACCATATCAAGCATGGTTCAGACAAAAGCCTCAAGTACAACTTCAAAATGTATTTGGATGTATTACATATTCTTTTGTCCCTACACAATATAGAGAAAATTTGATGAAGAAGGAGAAAAATATATCTTCATCAGCTATAACATTGAGTTAAAGGGATACTATTTATTGATTCAAAGACAAATAAAATGATAATCTCTTGAGATGTTACATTTGATGAAGCAGCTGCCTGAAAATGGGAAGACAATTCCAATGAAGAGCCAAAAGTATTTGAGATGCCGACAAGGATGACAAAATTGAAAATATCCACAAAATTTCGTGGATATTTTCGTTTTTATAAAGTATGGATATTATCTATCAATTGAAATTGAAAATGGTTATAATTTCTATAATTTTTATTGATATTTTTTATATTTCTCCGATATTTTTTATATTTTTTCGATATTTCTGCGATATTTCCGTTAAAATTTTCATGCAAATTCCTTCACAATTTGGTTAGAATTTTCATAATTTCTATAAAAATTTCCAAAATATTCGTATTAACTATTAAGTACAATATTAGTATTTTTAAAAAAATTATAATTATTATACTTATATGATTTTAACGTTTCACATATTGTATAGAGTTTTTTTTATACAATTTATACATGTACAAATTATGAAGCATCTTCTCCTTTTCAAATTATAATAAATTAATAATTATTTTATATTTTTACAATTTGTACGGATATGATACATGTGCAAAGCATGGAAGATTCTAATAATTACTTTAAACCGTTACAATTACAGATAGGAAAATGATATATAGTGCAGAGCATCATTTATTTTAAATATATAATAATTACTTATTTATTTTCAAACTATATAATAAGTTTCCTATAGAGCATCTTTTATTTTTGAAATATAATTTTGATTTTCAAACTATATAATAATTATCCTGCAGAGCATCTTTTATTTTTAAAATATAATAATTACTTTTTATTTTCAAACTATATAATACATATCCTACAGAGTATATTTTACTTTCAAAACATAATACTTGTTTTTTTGTTTTTAAGTATATAATAAGTATCCTGGTGTGAAGAGCATATTTTATTTTTACAATATTTTAATTTATTATATATATATATATATATATATATATATATGTATGTAAACAAATCGAGCATTACAATTTATATAATTATTCTAAAGCCTTTTAGTTCGATGGCCTGACATTTTGGTTGAGCGGGGAGGAAGAAGACCAATATGCAAACTATCACCAAACGAGTCCGACGATAACCCCATCACATCCGATGCATATCCCACATTGATATCGACATTGACACCTTTTCGACAGGTGGTAAACAGTGAGTTCTTGTTTAAAACTTTTATTCTCGTTGCATTTTATTCCTCAATCTCATTATTACTACATGTAATATCTACTTACTTTGTACACAGTTGACTTTTGATCAAAGTCAACGCATGGACCACTGACTGTTTGGTCAAGGTCTGGTGTTGGTTGACTAGACTGAGTGGTATGTGATCTTCTATGTATTATGTGTGTTTGTTTCCTTTTATAGTAAAGTCAAAGTTTTAGTCAAGGTCAAAGTCAACAGTCAATAGTCCACCCTGCCACATCATCAGTTTGACTGGCAGTGTGATGACTGGAACTTTCTTTTCTTGACCCTTGACTGTGTATGTGGCAAGTTTGAATTTAATATAGTCTTGCTTTGTAAAAAGGGGGACCACATGAAAGATCAAGTTTGAATTTGACCAAACTTGGGTCAAAGTGGGCTAGTTTGGCCCCACCCTTTTGAAACCCTCAACCCTTCCACTATAAAAGTAATCTGTTGGATGAAAATAAACCCTATTTTCCCTAGTGTTGCCATTCACCATAGAGAGAAAGAGAGTGAAGAGTGTTTTGGAGAGAAGAAGGAGGAGGCAAAGAGAAAAGACTAGTTTTCAAGCTTGTTCAAAAGGTTTTTTTCAAAGCACCAAGGAAGAGGAAAGAGAAAGAAGCCGACCATATTTCTAGCTGCTAGAGGGAGGTTCATGGCTTGCATTCTCAAGGGACTTAGTAGGGCTTTAGCTAATCTAAGGTAAGACCCAAACTCTACTTGTGGTTGCTAGTGTTTGGTAGTGTATTAGTGTGTTTGTGACCAAGATTTACCCTCTTTATGTATTTTCTTCATAGATCTACTTGGAACCACTTAGAAATTTATAAGATAGGCTGTTTAAAATAGATTTTTCTTTTAAGGTTAATCAAAGCCCTAATCTTGTATGGTGGTAGGGTCCCTTTTTCATCTAGTGTTTTGATTTGAGAGTGGGTGCTGTGAATATTTACCCAAAAATTCTAAAATTATTACTGTATATACTTTAGTGTCTTGTAAACATCCTCGTTTTTTGAATTTTTTCAATCGGAGTTCTAATGAGGAAGAAAGAATTGTTTCAAAATTACTGGACGGATAAATATTTTAAGAGAATCCTGCACCATAATCCATGAGTTTGGTGATATTTCCAGGCCTTTTATTTTTATTAATTTTTTATTCACATTTTTCTATTTTAATTCATTAAGTTTTGGCTATTTTGGTTTTGATATTTCCCCATTTGGAGTTAAATTGAGGATTCTATAATTTTTACAATTTTATCTGTTTTGTTGGAAAAAGTTTGAAACTATAACTGTTTGTGACTAGATTTTTATATATGGTTTTAAGCTAGGTTAAATGTTGTTTCTTGCTAGAAATTTTGGACTAAAGTGTGCTGTACATGACCAGCTATTTGTATGGTTTTAATAAACTAAGTAAAGGTATTAATGTGACTAGTTTAAGACTTAGATCTAAATCAATTCCATGACTACTTTGTCTAAAACCAACTTTGATATTTGTTTAGTTTTGTAAACTAATAAAGTATGAAATTTTATACTTCTTATGTTGGTTAATTTAGTGAGGTTACAATTTATTTATGAAGTATGGTTGCTCAAATTTGAGTTAAGTATGATTATATTTGCTTTCCTTTACAAATAGAATGCTATTTGGAAATGGTTTCTTTGGAAATAAATGGGTCTATTCGCATGGATATATTTGTATGAATATATATATATATATATATATATATATATATATATATATGTGTATATGGATAGATTTGCGTATAGTAAATAATAACTTGAGTTATTGGATTGAATTTATACCTATAGTTTTGCATGATAAACTTATATATATATATATATATATATATATATAAGTATTTAAATGCATGTGTTGTCTTGCATATGAGAGTTAATTGTGTTTGAAGCTATGTATACTGATGACATGGGAATGGTGTTTGCTAGCTATGACATAAGCATATGCATTGCAATCCATCATGGAAATTTTGTTATATGCAAGAGAAATTATTTTCTTATTAACTCACGTTTTAAAAGTTATGCATTGTATAGACATGGTCATGCACTTGTAGGCTTTTAAAGCTATAATGAATGGAGCATATGTGTTCAAGTTTGTGAATCGTTTAGTAGAGGTCCAACTAACTAGTAAGTGGAGAGATTGGATTCTCGCATGCGTGCACATGCGAGTGTATTGGTGCGTGTGGAGGTTGTAACCCCGGCACTTGTATGACGCAGATGCAAGCAGGTTTCATCCCCACTCATGCCGTTTCCTCTAATCGATTAAATGTGTAAATATTTCCTTGAAAGTATGCATGTGTACTGCTTTAGATAATTAGAGTTGCCGACGGGTAACTAGCTCCAGTGTAACTAATATTTACGCAAAGAAAAAAGTCCTACGTATAAGAGTTTTAAAAGTTATTGCATAGATGGTTGTTTTAAAAGAGAAACGAACAAGAGGTTTTCATGATTGTTGACTTTTAAATAGCATTTTACACTGCATCATCGCATGCATGTTGGGAACCTACTGAGTATTTTTCACTTACTCATATTTGTTTCTTGTGTTTAGGTAATCCTGAACCCTAGCCAAGCAGTTTGGCAACGATGTGGCGGACCGGCAGAGGGTGGCAACAGTACAAATTAGTTTTGGAGTTTTATTTCCTTTAAATAATATTAAAACTCTAATAGAGATACAATTAATTTTCTTTATGTTGTGGGTTTTGTGTAAAGAACCGTGTTTTTCGGGGTCTAAAAGTATTTTGATTTTGCTATTAACATTAACGGTTTAATTTTATCCTAAAGAGTAAAGAAAATTTTTATTTAGTTTTTCGGTTATGTGTCAAAAGGAAATTTTTTTTATATTATTATTTCATATCACCTTTTTGAAGTGACATCTCATTATTTGGGTCTTCGGGCTCAGGTAAAGGGGTGTTACACTATGTGAAATGTAATAAGTAATGGCTAATGGAGGAAGCAAACATGATCATTGAAAAAGGATTTGGATAAGCCATGAATGATTATGCTTTATGAATATTACCATAGTTTAGCCACTGACAAATGTAATTTTAGTGATGTTAATTGTGATTAAAAATCTTGTCTTTTGTTATACTGCAACATTAAATGTTGCTATTTGGAACATGTTGATTAATAGTATAATCTTTTAAAGCAATAACATGTTGATAATCATTTATTTTTTAAAACTTGTTGATTAATATATATATATATATATATATATATATATAACTTTTATTCTCGTTGTATTTTATCCCTCAATCTCATTATTACTGTTTGAAATGTAATAAGTAATGGCTAATGGAGGAAGCAAACGTGATCCTGCCTAGGAGCATGGCATTGCAATTGATGGCAATAAAAATGGAACAGTATGCAAATACTATGGACATGTGATGAAGAGTGGTGGAGAAACAAGACTCAAATACCATTTTAGTGGTATGGATCCCTCACACAATGTACACCATCGTGAAAGGGTGCATCCTGAAGTAAAAAATTACATAATGGGGTTACTGAAAAGAAAAGAAGAGCTCAAGTTAAAGAAGGCCATTCAAGTAGGTGATATTTGTGCAGAATTACGAGGACAACTTCATACTCAAGCAACTAATATTGACAAAGAGTTTGACGATGATATAATGTTTCCACCTAGAATGGATCCTTATGGGAAAAAAGAATATAGGGAGGCAATTCGTACTTCTAAACAAACAAAGTGGGAAAGAAGTCATCTCCACAAAATTTCATCTGGGGCTCAAAAAGGTGAGTCTAGCAGTCATGTTAGACCAACAATGTAACAAACACAGAGTCTTAGAGAACCGTAACCAAGGCCTGAACCAAGCTTCTACAAGTCATTTCAAGCAAGACAAAAGAATATAAAAATATCTTTTTCGAAGGAAAGATAAAGGAAGGTATGACAAAGCTTATAAGTAAATTTTTATTCATAAAAATATCCTAGCTAATAAAGTAGCATCCCATCATTTGAAAAATTTAGTAATAGGATGTCAACGAGTAGGCACATGTGTAAAGTCCCTAACCCCATACGAGATTAAAACAAAGTACTTAGATTTGGAGTATAATGAGATAAAAGAATATGTGAACAGTATGAGAGAAAAATAGAAAACTTATGGCTGTACAATCATGTGTGATAGATAGACAGGTCCTACAAAAATGTCTATCATCAATTTCATGGTGTACTTCAAAAGAAAAACCATATTTTTAAGATTTATTGATGCTTCGAGTATGATAAAAAATCATGCATATATTTATGACCTGTTGAAGAAAGTAACTACGAAAGTGGGGAAAAAGAATGTGGTGCAAACAGTAACAGACAATAGCTCTGCATTTGTTAAGGTTGGGAAAAAGTTGATGGAGCATTATGATTTGTATTAGACTCCATGTGCAGCACATTGGATTGATCTTATATTTGAAGACATTGGAAAAAAGGAGTAAGTGGTCAGTGTGATCAAACAAACTAGAATGATCATAAATTACATCTACAATCATAATTGATTACTAGCAAAAATGCGTGAAATTTGCAAAGGAGATATTACTCATACTGGAAATACACGATTCGCCACAAACTATCTTGCATTTGATAGTTTGGTAAAAAAGAAAGCGAAACTAAAGAAACTATTCACATATGATGATTGGGCAAGCCACAAGTATAGTACTTCAAGAGTAGGTCAAAAATTAGAAATAATAGTACTTCATCATATTTTTTTGGATCAAGCACAAAAGATGTGTGAAATTTTTGAGCCATTATATAAGCTTTTACGTGTTGTTGACATTGAGGTCTATCAAACAATAGCAGCAGTGCATGAGTTGATGCGAATTGTTAAACATGAAATTGGAAGAAAACATGGTGCAAAATAGATTTTAAAGATCATCAATGATAGGTAAGATAAAACTTTAATCTATCCATTACATTCAACAGGTATGAACTAATACTCAATTTATACGAAACTCTTATAATTTTGGACACAATTAATTGTATTAACGTATTTATCCTTTCTTTTATATAGCTTATTATTTAAATCCGCAATACCAATATAGACGAGGGGTTGGAGAAAATTCTAAGCCTCTAAAGGCAGTACATGATGTATACTCTAAATTAGACTCCAAATCAATTGCAATCAGCCAATTTGGAAATGAGGTATCATTTTGATAGTTTGTTAACTTAATATATTTAAAGGGTTTATAGCTTAATTCAATTTTATTATCAGCTCACATGTTTTAAAGATGCAAGGGAAGGATTTGGAAAACCAGCAACAATTGCTGCTCGAAAAGAGATGTCACCTGGTAAGTCCAACATAATTATATTTGAAAATTAATCAATATTATTATATAAATTTATACTTATACATCTATTTCTTTATGATAGTTGGATGTTGGGTTATGTATGGCGGTAGTGCTCCTATAGTTAGAAAATTGGCTATGAAAGTATTATCACAGACAGCCTCATCCTCTACTTGTGAAAGAAGTTGGAGCACTTTTACTTTAATACATACAAAGCAAAAAACTAAATTGGCATACAAAAGGATTAAGAAGTTAGTATATTGCTACTACAATATGAAGCCGAGGTTGAGAGATATGGAAGCAGAAGAAGAAAAGCATGATGAATTTGATCCAACAATAATATTTGATGCTATAATAGATAATAGTGATGAAGAAGGTAATCAAATATATCAATAGATCAAACCAGTTCATTTAGATGATAAGGAAAGGAATCCTGATCCAAAAATTACTTTACAAGCATAAGAGGAGGGTATAAATGTTATAAGAGTGATTATTGAAGAAGTGGGTTCTAGTGGTGCTGATTCTTTTCAAGAATTGATGAGGAAACTAACTAGAACTCCTAGTGCTTCTGCCCCTTTAAGGGATACAGGTTCAAAATTTCAAACCATTAATAGTGACTCTAGCTCAAGTGGTTATATTAATAGATACTCTAGTTGAGTTAGAAGTGGTTATGAGCAAGAGTCAACAATTCAAGAGAGATTGGGTCCATTTACTAGTGAAGAATATTACACTCATGCAACATAAGATGAAGATCATGAAGTCAGAGATGTTGGACAAGGAATTGGTGCGGTAGAAAAAGACTATATACATAGGGAAAAGGGTACAATGACAGTTACACATCAGGAGGAGGTATCTTCTTCTATAAATTTTGTATCAATGAGGGTTGGATGTGAATATAACCCTTATTCAATGGATGGTTATAGAATGTCAGCAAGTAATAATTCATAGATATATTCTCAAGCTCAATTATCAGAGAGCAGTAGTTATGCACAGAGCCAACCAATATCATATTCATATAATAATTTTATTGAAAATTTTCATATTTTGTTATTAAGTTCCATCATTTATTTTAAAGTTTTATTGATATCGATATTTTTATATTATTAACCTTCGCTATTTTCATCCTTGGATGCTGAAAATGTGTCCAACATAAGAAGATTCAAGATGAAGTCAAATAGTTGATATATCTCCAACAATTGCATCTCCATCATTAAGAAGGGTATGCTCCCTAAGAGAAATGTATGCGTATACTAATATTACTTATTTTTCATGTCAACCACAAAATTTTGAAGAAGCAAAAAAAGAAGAAATCTGAATAAAAGTAATGGATAAAGAAATGGCAACTATTGAAAAAAATAAAACTTGAAAGATGATAGATTTATCCGAAGGAAAAGAAGGAATGGGGTTGAAGTGGGTTTAAAAGATCAAATATAAAGAAGATAGCACCATTCAAAAGCATAAAGCATGCCTTGTTGCAATAGTTATTCACAACAACCTGAAGTAGATTTCAATGAAATATTTTCACGTATGGAAAGTATAAAAATAGTGCTTACATTAGCAGCTGAAATGCATACATCAATATACCATCTTGATGTCAAATTAGTCTTTCTAAATGGAGAATTTGAAGAAGAGGTATACATAAATCAACCTTTGTGATATAATCTCAAAGGAAAAGAAAATAGTCTTTTGCATGAAAAAGACTTTGTCTAGATTAAAGCAAGCACCACGGACATGAAACAATAAAATTGATTATTATTTCTTATAAAGAGGATTTCATAGAAGCCCAAGTGAACCTTCCTTCTATGTTAAAAGGTATGTAAAATTTTCTTATTATTTGTTTATATGTTGATTTAATTTATACTTGCACTAACCACCAAATGATAGAAGAATTTAAATGTCCTATGATGAATGAATATGAGATGATAGATCTTAGCCTTATGAAATATTTTCATGGTATCCAAGTTCAACAATCCAAAGGTGAAATATTTATTTTTTAAGAAAAATATCTTGAAAATATGTTGAAGAAATTTCATATGTAGGATTGCAAACCTATAAACACCTATGACATTGAATGAAAAATTGCAGTTGAATGATGGTGTAGAAAAAGTTAATCTAAAAAACTTAGAAGGTTAGTTAGATGTTTGATCTATCTTATAAACATAAGGACCTATTTTGTTTATGCTGTCAGTTTTATTTCTAGATTTATGTACGAGCTGAGAAAAATTCATTACGATACAGCAAAAATAATTCTTTATTGTCTTTAAGGCACAAAAAAGCTTGGAATTAATTATGTTAAAGAAGAAAATAACAAGTTCATTGGATACACAAAAAGTAATTGGGTAGGATCCATTGAAGTTCACAAAAGCATTTCAGGATATATTTTTTTTCATAGGGAGTAAGTCAATATTTTGGTTGTCATAGAAGAAAAAGATAGTTGCATTATCTGCAACAACAGGTGGCAATTTGTGTTGGCAAGTCGTATTCGTGCCAACTCGTCTATTAATCGTGTTTCAAACCCTTAATCTTAACACAACCCATTTATTAATCATATTAGAATCTCTCAACTCTAACTTGACTTATTTAATAAATAGGTAACCTATGTAACCTGTTTAATAAATGTATTATTTGGATCAATACAACCAGTTACACATAATTGACCCGCTTATATGAAAGTGACCCGTTTACACAAAAATTATATGTTCAACATAATTTATCCATTTAAATAACTTGAAAATATTTATTTTTTCCCCAGAATAACAACATCTAATTAATATTAAATTCATACATACTATTTTTACAAATTATAATAATTAAATTACAATATAATTCAATTTTAAACAACATACGTATAAAATATAATATAATTCTCATAAGAACATAGTAAAACAACATAATATATATAATAATGCTTTCAAGTCTCTTCCATCTCCAAACTTCAAAACTTCAAAATATGTTATATTGCCTTGATGAATTTGGATTAAGCTTCAAATTCAAAGTACCATAAAATAAATAACCAAAATTTTTTAAAGATGAATTATACCTTAATTGTTATCATCATTCGAAAATTATACCTTAATAATCATGTTAAACTCGTCAATTCCGGATTATGTAGGTTGACAAGAAAATGACATATTTAATAATCGTGTTATACAGATTAACCCAATTATGACTTGAACCCGCTTACATTAAACCTTAACCCGCTAACTTCTTGTTGTTTTTTAGTCGAGTTATCATGTCACGACTTAAATTACCACCCCTATCTGTAATAGGAGTAGAACACATAACAACTACAAATGCAACATGTGAAACAAAGAATCCAGTATTTCATAGTAGAACAAAACATATTGAGATTTGTCATCACTTTATCAAAAATTTGGTGCAAAAGGAAGAAATTCAAAATGAATTATCAACACCTCCGAATAAATGGCAAAGAGCTTCATAAAGACAACTACAATAGAAAAGCTAAAGGAATTAAAAAAAATTTACTAAAATTATAAATTAAGAGGGGATGTTGAAAAGTAAAAGAAAAAAATAATTTGTAATTTTATAATAATATATTAGTTATAAATTTGAATTGTCAATCAATAGTGATGGAAAATAATAGATAAAACAATGGCATTGCTAGAGTCGGTTAGCTTTAATTTTTTTTCCATGACTTGATATAGAAACTTACTTGTGATTGACTACTAAAGTGAGCAAGAAGATGAGATGAATTAGTGTCAAAGTCAAAGTTCAATTAAGGAGCTAGATCTTGCATGTAGTAGGCCGATAAACCACATTTGACCGCCTTATATAAAGACATAGTTAAAGTTCACATATGTATTTTCATATATAAAGACATAGTCTTATATTGTAGTATAATAGTAGGAAATCAATATACTTAAATGGTCTAAGATTCATCCTTTTATCTTTCTTTTTTAAAACATAGCCTCTTGTATTTTTCATTGTTCAAAATTTCCAAACCAAACAAACCCATTAGTACCAATAGTGCAATTGTGTCAAGAAAAACTAAACTTAGCTTATAGAGCAGCTTCCATTTAATTTAAATTAAAAGTAACCGATTAGTTATAAACAAGGATAAAAATATCGGTATCAACGGAAATATCGAAGGTAAAAAATATGAAAATATTGGTGGAAATATCGAAAAAATATCAATATTAATAAAACTTTAAAAGAAATGATAGAAATTAATAACAAAATATGGAAATTCTCAATAAAATTTTAATATATGTTAATTTATTAATTATTTTATCAATTTAACTAAAAAATTTAAAAAATATATTGAACATAATTTATATTTCTTATAATTAAGAAACCTACAAAACTCTTTGACAATAACAAAAATGCTATTATATTTTATAATGAATTATTTATTAATTAGAATGATGATACAAATACATAATTACTTAAATATAACTCAATACCAAATAAAATTTCTTGGTGGTTGAAAATGTTCACTCTTTTTCGTATCTTCATTTCCACTAGTGTATTGAGAAAAATATTAATCAAATAATACATCTCCTTGATAGTTTTGCAAGTAATTATTAATATGCCAACCATATGGATCTGATATTATATATGATTATTGCTGATAATCATGATATGGATATGATATTGGTTGGCTCTCTGTATAACAACTGCTCCCTGTTGGTTGAGCTTGAGAATGTATCCATGAATTATTACTTGCGATATTCTATAATCATCCATTGAATAAGGGTTATATTCACCTTCAACCCTCATTGATCCAAAATTTGTAGAAAGGATTCCTCTACCTAATGTGTAATTGTCGTTGTACACATTTCTCTATGTATATAGTCTTTTTCTACTGTACCAATTCCTTGTCCAACATCTTTAACTCCATAATCTTTATCATACATTGCATGAATGTAATATTCTTCACGAGTAAATGGACTCAATCTCTCTTAAATTGGCGACTTTCGTTCATAACCATTTCTAAATCCACTAAAGTATCTATTAAAATCACCACTTGAGTTAGAGTTACTATTAGTGGTTTGAAATTTTAAACCTGTATCCCTGAAAGGGGTTGAAGCACTAGGAAAACTAGTTAGTTCCCTCATCAAGTTTTGAAAAGAATCAGCGCAATTAAAACTCACTTCTTCAATAATCACTCTTGTAACATTTATACCATCATCTTCTGCTTGTAGAGTAATTTTTCGATTAGGAATCCCTTCCTTATCATCTAAATGAATTGGTTTTATTCATTGATATATTTGATTACCTTCTTCATCACTATTATCTATTATAGCATCAAATATTGTTGTTGGATCAAATTCTTCATGCTTTTCTTCTTCTACTTCCTCATCTCTCAACTTCAGCTTCATATTGTAGTAGCAATATACTAGCTTCTTAATCCTGCTACATGCCAGTCTATTTCCTTGCTTTCTATGTATTAAAGCAAAAGTGCTCCAATTTCTTTCATAAGCAGAGGATGAGGTTGTTTGTGATAATACTTTCATAACCAATTTTCTAACTGTAGGAGCATTATCATCATACTTAACCCACCATTCAACTATCATAAAGAAATAGATGTATAAGTATAAATTTATATAATAATATTGATTAATTTCGAAAATAATTATGTTAGACTTACCAAGCGACATCTCTTTTTGAGCAGCAATTGTTGCTGGTTTTCCAAATCTTTTCCTTGCATCTTTAAACTATGTGAGCTGATAATAAAATTGAATTAAGCTTTAAAACCTTTAAATATATTAAGTTAACAAACTATCAAAATAATATCTAATTTCCAAATTGGCCGATTGCAATTGATTTGGGGTCTAATTTAGAGTACTCATCATATACTGCCTTTATAAGCTCAGAATTTTCTCCAACTCTTCGTCTATATTGGTATTACGAATTTAAATAATAAGCTATATAAAAGAAAGGATAAATAAGTTAATATAATTAATTTTGTGCATAATTATAAGCGTTTTATATAAATTGAGTGTTAGTTCATATCTGCTGCATGTAATGGATGAGATAAAATTTTATCCCACCTATCATTGATGATCTTTAAAACCCATTTTGCACCATGTTTTCTTCCAATTTCCTCTCTAACAATACAAATCAACTCATACACTACTCTTATTGTTGGATAGACCTCAATGTCAACAACATATAAAAACTTATATAATGGCTCAAAAATTCACAGACCTTTTATGCTTGATCCCAAAAAAATGATAAAGTACGATTATTTCTAATTTTGACCTGCTTTTGAAGTACTATACTTGTGGTTTGCCCAATCATCAGATGTGAGTAGTTACTTTAGTTCAGGTTTCTTTTTTACCAAACTATCAAGTGTAAAATAGTTTGTGGCAAATCGTGTAATTCCAAGACGAGTAATATCTCCTTTGCAAATTTCACGCATTTTTCCCAGCCTTGACAAATGCAGAGCCATTGTTTATTACTATTTACACCACATTCTTTTTCTCCACTTTCATAGTTACTTTCTTCAATAGGTCATAAATGTATGCATGATCTTTTATAATATTTGAAGCATCAATAGAACTTAAAAAAATGGTTTTACCTTTGGGGTACACAGTGAAATTGATGATAGATATTTTTGTGGGACCTATCCATCCAATACACATGATTGTACTGTAATAACCCGTATTTTTTTTATTATTTTATTTTATTTTATTTTTGATTATTTTATCCAAATTGGTAGGGATTAAAATTGACTTTTTCCACGTGTTATTTTTTTATTTTGACTTTGATACCGTTACGTAGAGCTTATCGATCGAAGTTAGGTACTAAGCGATTGATTGAGTTACGGTTTGAAAGTTATGGTCAAGAGAAGACAGTGGCAAAATCATAAATATTTCAAAATTAAATAATTAAATTTTTTTCTTTTCCTCTTCTTCTTCTTCCCCGAGTCTTCACCCTTCAATTTCTCTCTCTTATTTTCTCTCTCTAAACACTATTGGAAACAAATTGTTACTACGCCTTCACCATGCATCACCAGACCTCGCCACTACCACCATTAGAATTGCCACGTCGAACTCTACCATAACTGACCCTCTTTATGCAGGAAAATTGCAGGTAGCCACCGGATCGGAGTAAATTCCGGTAAGTTTCTCTCTCCTTCATTCGCCAAATTCCGGTGAGTTTTTATGAAAGGTAGGTGCTTTCCCATTTTCGACCTCCGAATGCGATTCGAGCTCGCTTTCCTTAAAATGCTTGATTTTGCAGAAATTATAAAATTCTCCTCGAACCCGAAACTTTCCGGCCAAATTCGGCCACGTCGGTTATCACCCGGTCCAATTGAAGGTAAATTCTTGATCCTTGTCTCTCGTCATTTTGGTTAAGATTTAAGAAAAATTTTTTAGGGGTTTGATGTATTTTGGGAATCAATTCGGTTGAATTAAGGTATTCAATATCAAGTAGAAGCTAAATTGAAGTTGAATTTGATATCGGTACAATTCACTATTCACGATATTCATCATTATCTGATACTACGGTGAAAAAAATTAAAAATTTCCCAAATATGAGAAAGGGAATGCTGGGGTGAGATTGTGGAAACAAAAATATTATTGATTTAAATTGAGAATTAATAAATGGTATAATTGGTTATTACGTAGGAGCGTGACTAAAGCGGATCTTGGAGCGGTTTCACTGATTAGCGTGATAATTTGTGAGTGGATTTAATCTTACTTTTAAAATTTTATCTTTATATTAAATTGATTATATTTAAGTATTGTTATAAATTAATGAATTTGATAATTTTCGGTATATTAAAATAATTATTTTAAATAGTACATATATGACTGTTGTGATGAGAAAATATATATTTAAATACATATTGATTATAAAATGTGATTTTGGAGAATTTATATTGGTATGATTACATAAAAATATTAAGTTTGACCATTAAATATATTTTATGTCGTGGACATGGTTGTGTTATATTTTCTTCTGTTAGTATACGCCTTATATTCACCTGGATGTAGTGATTGCATTGTGGATGATTTGTATTCCATCCTCCTTGCGCGTAGAATGGAAGATGACTGTTATATATTCCGTCCCCCTCGTTTGTCTACACGGTGGACGATGATCCATCTCTGCTACGCCTTGGGACGCCAAGGGTAGTATGACAGTTTCCCTTTCCCTATCCATCTCTGCTACGCCTTGGGACGCCAATGGTAGTATGACGGTTGTTCCCCCTCCCCCTATGATTTTGGGTTGTATCTTGGCGTATAATTATTCATCAGTTTGAGAGATTTTCTTATATTGTTATTTACTGTGATTATTTATTATGAAATTTCTTTATTTTATAGGGTATTGATTATTGTTGTTATTCTCATTAGTGTTAAAACTGTTACCATGAGGTTATTAAACTATTTAATATAATTTATTCACATTGTTGCATAAATTATTTACACTGTTAGTAATGGGTCCACTCACTGAGCTTGCCTCATTAGTTCTGTTTTATTTTTATAATTTTTTTTCAGTAGTTTTCCAGTGGTGGTTGGATCTCCACGAGGCATCACCACCCCTATATTTCAACGAGAGTTTTCTGTTATTTTTATAATAAACTTTTCAGCTTCTTTTGAATTCAACTTGCGCATTTTATTTTCATTATTACTTTTGAAAAATCAATTAGATTGCTTTGATAATATCCCATGTTGGTACCAAGGTGTGTTGTATATTAAATTTCTTCTTATTATAAAATTTATTATGGTGACTGGTTAATCTGTTGTGGGAAATCCAGTGATAATTATTGTGACCACTGGATGTATATTTTGATAATGATTTTGTTTGTAGGTACAAAACTGGGTTAGACCAAGTTTTAGGGAGGTTCTTCTGAAATTTATATAAAATTTTGGTAGAGTTTTTCCGAGGCGGGACCCATCCCGGGTACGGTCCTGTTAGTACAATCACAAGCTTTCCATTTTTCTCTCATACCGTTCACATATTCTTTTATGTCATCATGCTCTAAATCTAACTACTTTGTCTTAATCTCATATGGGGTTGGGGGCTTTACACCTATGCTTGCTTGTTGACATCCTATTACTAAATTTTTGAAATGATGGGATGCTACTTTATTAGCTAGGATATTTTTATGAATAAAAAATTTACTTATAAGCTTTGTCATACCTTCCTTTATCTTTCCTCTGGAAAAGATATTTTTTATATTCTTTTGCCTTGCCTAAAATGACTTGTAGAAGCTTGGTTCAGGCCTTGGTTGTGGTTCTTTAAGACTCTGTGTTCATTACATTGTTAATCTAACATGACTGCTAGACTCACCTTTTTGAGCCCCAGATGAAATTTTGTGGAGATGACTTCTTTCCCATTCTATTTGTTTAGAAGTACGAATTGCCTCTCTATATTGTTTTTTTCTTCGTCAACATTAGTTGGTTGAGTATGAAGTTGTTCTCATAATTCTGCACAAATATCACCTACTTAAATGACCTTCTTTGCCTTGAGCTATTCTTTTATTTTCAGTAACCCCGTTATGTAACTTTTTACTTTAGGAGGCACCCTTTCACAATGGTGTGCATTGTGTGAGGGATCCATACCACTAAGATGGTATTTCTGTCCTGTTACTCCACCACTCTTCATCACATGTCCACAATATTTGCATACTATTCCATTTTTATTGCCATCAATTGCAATGCCATGCTCCTAGGTAGGATCACGTATTCTTTTATTTTCAGTAACCCCGTTATGTAACTTTTTACTTTAGGAGGCACCCTTTCACAATGGTGTGCATTGTGTGAGGGATCCATACCACTAAGATGGTATTTCTGTCCTGTTACTCCACCACTCTTCATCACATGTCCACAATATTTGCATACTATTCCATTTTTATTGCCATCAATTGCAATGCCATGCTCCTAGGTAGGATCACGTTTGCTTCCTCCATTAGCCATTACTTATTACATTTCATATAGTAATAATGAGATTGAGGGACAAAATACAACAAGAATAAAAGTTTTATATATATATTAATCAACAAGTTTTAAAAAATAAATGATTATCAACATGTTACTGGTTTAAAAGATTATACTTATTTAATATTGTAGTATAACAAAAGACAAGGTTTTTAGTCACAATTAACATCACTAAAATTACATTTGTCATTGGCTAAACTATGGCTATATTCATAAAACATAATCATTCATGGCTCATCCAATTCCTTTTTCATGTAAGCAAATATAAAAAATCTAAGAAGCTAAACTGATCTAGCATAAAGGAAAAAAAGCTAAAAGCAAAGTGGTTTGACTATATGCATACAGTTAGTAACTATAATATAAGAAGTTATAGTTGAAAAAAATCAGTTATAAAATGCAACACAACATAATCAATTTGGAAATAACTAAGAAATCAAAATGTACAAATTAAAGTGAAAAAAAAAAAGCTATGAGCTACAAAAAGAAATATTATAATTTTATCTTAAACAACAAATTGATTGATTCACTACCAAGATATTCCAAGAACTTGCTATTTACCACCCGTCGGAAAGGTGTCAATATCGATATCAGTGCGGGATATGCATCGGATGTGATGGGGTTGTCGTCGAACTCATTTGGCGATACTTTGCATATTTGTCTTCTTCCTCCTTGCTCAACCACAATGTCAGGCCATCGAACTAAAATGCTTTAGAATAATTATATAAATTGTAATGTTCGATTTGATTACATACATATATATATATATATATATATATATATACATATAATAAATTAAAATAATGTAAAAATAAAAGATGCTCTGCAGAACCAGGATACTTATTATATATTTGAAAACAAAAAATCAATTATTATATTTTAAAAATAAAAGATACTCTGCAGGATATGTATTATGTAGTTTGAAAATAAAAAGTAATTATTATATTTTAAAAAAAAAAGATACTCTGCATGATACTTATTATATAGTTTGAAAATAAAAAAGTAATAATTATACATTGAAAATAAATGATGCTCTGCACCATATATCTTATTTCTATCCGTATAAATTGTAACAATTTAAAGTAATTATTAGAATGTTTTCATGCTTTGCACATGTATTCTATCCGTATAAATTGTAAAATTATAAAATAATTATTAATTTATTAGAATTTGAAAAGGAGAAGATCCTAATATATACATATAATATATATATATATACATATATATACATAAAATAAATTAAAATAATTTAAAAATAAAAGATGCTCTGCAGGATACGTATTATATAGTTTGAAAATAAAAAGTAATTATTTTATTTTAAAAATAAAAGATCCTTTGCAGGATACTTATTATATAGTTTGAAAATAAAAAAGTAATTATTATACATTGAAAATAAATGATGCTCTGCACCATATATCCTTTTCCTATCCGTATAAATTGTAATGGTTTAAAGTAATTAGTAGAATGCTCCATGCTTTGCACATGTATCCTATCCGTATAAATTGTAAAATTATAAAATAATTATTAATTTATTAGAATTTGAAAAGGAGAAGATACTTCATTATTTACACATGTATAAATTGTATAAAAAACTGTATATAATATGTGAAACGTTGAAAGCATATAAGTATAATAATTATATTTTTTTAAAAGTACTAATATTGCACTTAATAGTTAATACATATATTTCAAAAAATTTCATAGAAATTATGAAAATTCTAACCAAATTGTGAATATTTTCAATTTTTTCATCCTTGGTTATAAATGAATAAATATATATATATATATATATATATGTGTGTGTGTTTGTAGTTTTATCAATTTATGGATTTGGACCAATTTATTTATATTTATGTGTTTGGAACCTCTAAATCTAGTGTAAATTAACTTAAATTCACATTATAGCCTTTGTACCTATCAAATTATATGTGATAAATAAGCCAGTTAAATGGTTTGAGCTCAATTTCTCATCAGTTCTGACCCAAAAGTATCTAGTGGGCCTATTAGATTATTAATTTTGAAGAACTATTTAAATGTATTTTTTTTAATATATGTCTTTTTTTTCTTTTGAAAAAAACATTTTAAAACATATTTGGTAAAAAAATATTAAAGCCCTTTTTTATATAAAGAAAAACACTTTTAAGTGCTTCTTTATAATACACCTAGAAGGTGCTTTTAATGAAAAATGCTATTTTTTGAAAAAAAAAAAGCATTTGTGTATTAAATGATGATTTTAAGATATTTAAAATAACCTCATTTCTATTTATAAAATTCCACTCCTTGTCCAGTTAGGTTTTATTTTTGTAATTTTTTATTTAGTCAAGGTTTATTCTTTTCAAAAATTTGTCGCAATTAAAAGTACATTTCAATTAAATAATAAACTCTATTAGATAACTTTAAAGTAGTTTTAATAGTTTGTTACTAAATACAAACTGCTTTATTATTAAACTGCACTTTAGCTAAATAAAATAATATGAATGAAAAGCATTGTCAGAAAAAAAAATATTATTACATAAATAATTCTATATAAGCTCTAAATTTTTCTATCAACATCTACAAGTCAACCTAACGCTGCCACTCTTGCAAAGCTAAGTTGGAAAATTGTCTTGGAGACAGTAGTTTGTGGTGCTCTATTTTAAAGGCAAAAACACTTGCAAGATCACTTCTTTTTCACTTATAATCAATGTCTGGCATTTCTTTTACTTGTAAACACTAGAGATTTCTTTCAAAAAGGTGCTTGCTTTATGATTGGAGATAGTAAAGAGATCAATCATTAAGTTCCTTGGCTGCCCAAAAATTTGCCTTTGCTTTAAGAAGGTTTGGATGCCAATAACTGTATCACAACCTAGACAAGTTGCTGCAAGTCGTTTATCTCACATTTTACCAACATCAAGTCGTATGTTTCCTCAGCCATCATAGCTTCTCACGCATGAGAAAGGATGACATGGCTTCTCTAGAATTTTCTTTCTATTGTAACTAATTTTGTTTGTTTTTGCTGAGTTGTATTGTTAGACATTCTTCTTTATTCTTGCTGGCAAGTGTATATATACTTTTTAATTGAATGAAATTCACTGAGAGGAATTTTCCATTTGTTTTCTCTCTTTCCATTTGCTCTCTAGTTTCTGGTTTATTACATGGTATCAGAGCAATACTCCCATTGATTATTTTGGCTTTTCGTTTTCATCTGTCATGGTTGATAGCTCTAAATTTACTAGTACTCTTCACACTACCAATTCAACCCCAATTTCATAGAATCTCAATTTCACTGATCCAAACAATCCTTATCAAGTTAAGCATGGTGATAGTACAACTCTAATTCTTGTTCAAGACCTTCTCATTGCAAATAACTATGTCACATAGTCTCGCTCCATGTGACGAGCACTTCACGCGAAGAACAAGGTAGGATTTATTACTGGAACCATTTTGAAATTTGAAAATGAACCCGATCCTCTCTTTGATGCCTAGGAATGCTGCAATGACATGGTGGTTTCATGGATCAAGAATTCCATCAGCGCTGATATCAAATCCAATGTTGCTTTTGTTGATGATGCCAAGTTAGTCTAGACTGAGTTGAAGGATTGTTTTACATAGTAAAATGGACCATGCATCTTCTAACCTAAGCACAATATAGCCAATCTACATCAAGTTCGGGACTCTGTAAATACCTACTTTGGTCAACTAAAAAATCTTTAGAATGAATTGGCTGTGTATGATCCTTTGCCTCCCTGTTCTTGTGGACAATTGAAAATTCTCAATGATAGATATTAACGTGATTGTGTTATACAATTTCTCATGGGACTAAATGATCAATATGCTAATGTTAGGGATCATATCATGTTACTTGACCCTATTCCCACCATTAATAAGGCTTCTCCTTAATTCAACAACAATAGCAACATCACCAACTAATATCCTTGGCTCCCTCACCCGATTCCAAGGCCTTAGCTACTAGAACTTTTGGTTCATCTTTCAAGCCTACAACCAAAGTTTCTACCACTTCCAAAAATAATAGGTCCTATTGTACTCATTGCCACATTCAGGGACACTGTCTTGAGAATTGTTTAAAAGCTGGCAATGCTAAAGTCATTGTAACATGACAGGCCACACAATTGAGAAGTATTTTAAGCTTCATGGTTATCATCCTGGTCATAAGTTATACAAAGAAAAGGGCACCAATTCCTTTGCTAACCAGACGGGCTTATGTGTTGAACCTTCTTGTGAGGAAATCATTGAGGACAAAGTCAATTTCACTAAGGAGCAATATCAGCAACTCATGAGGCTTCTACAGCATAAAGATCCTTCAACTTCTCTATTCTCCACCAATTCTACATCTCCCACTAGTCAAGCTAACTCCAATGCCTTCAAAGCTTCAAAAACGTCTTGTATTAATTCTATTTGTTGTACTTCTTTCTCTTCTACCTTTAAAAATACTGTCAATATTCCTTGGATTCATGACTATGGGGCTACAGATCATATGATCTGCAATCCATCTTTTTTTACTTCAATTTCTATTGAACTATCTTATAGTGTTAAGTTACCCAATGGTACTTGTATGCAGTCACGCTTTTGGGTACAGTAAAGCTTATAGACACTATTACTCTCAGTATTGTTCTATGTGTGCCCTCTTTTACTTTTAATCTTATTTCATTTAAGAGGCTCACTGAAAATCTCACCTGTTGCTTGTTTTTCCTCTCTCATACTTGTTTTGTACATGACCTTTCCACCTGGAGCACTATTGGGATTGCTGAAGTGGAGAGTGGCATGTGCCAATTTTTGCTTCCACTAGTTTCTTCTATTGCCTTGTCAGATGCTATTTCGTATTTGTCCCTTTCTTTTCCTTCTATGTCTTTGTTTGTTAGGAGTTCTGATACTGTGAATGATCTTTGGCATTGCCGTGTAGGTCATATTTCAAATTCTAGGTTGTCTTTGATTAATGATACTCTTATAAGAAACAATATCAGTTTAAATAAAAAGGTTCCTTATTACATTTGTCCTCTTGCAAAACAATACAAATTACCTTTCTCTCTTAGTACATCTCATTCATCGCCTATTTTTTATTTGATTTATTGTGATATTTGGGGTTCTTGTTCTACACTAGCTTATGATGGTTCTAAATTTTTTTTAACCATAGTTGATTTTTCTAGAAACACTTGGCTTTATGTCCTTCACGAAAAATCAGAAATAAGAAAATGTATTGAATCTTTTTGCAATATGGTTAAAACCCAATTTGACACCAAAGTTAAAGTTCTTTGAAGTGATAATGCTATTAAGTTTAAGATGATTGACTTTTTCAATCAAAATGGTATAATTCTTCAAAGATCTTGTGTTGAAACACCCCAGCAAAATGGCATTGTTGAAAAAAAAACATCAACATCCTTTTAATGTAGTTCGTGCTTTACTATTCCAGTCCCATTTATCCTTATCTTTTTGGAATGACTGTGTTTTCACAGTAGCTTATCTCATAAATAGAACACCAACTCCTTCACTGGCCAACCAAACACCTTATGAAATTTTGTTTTCTATCAAACCAACTTATTCTCACCTTAAGGTTTTTAGTTGTCTTTCTTTTGCCTCTACTTTGTCACATGATAGGAAAAAGTTTGATCCTAGGAGTAAGAAGTGTATTTTTCTTGCACTACAAAAAAGTTTTGGTTTAGCCAATAACCTAAAATCGTACCTAAAGATTATTGAGCTACTGTAAAACGTGTCAGATTCACGTATAGGAATGAAAATATTTTATAACTTGACTGTTGCTAAAGATCCGTGATAAAATAGTCTTAAATCACTAAATTCAATTTTCGTGACTATATGTGGTGTCTTTTGTTACGACACATATCTCGTAGCAAAGCTAAGCATTCAGGTATAAAATATTTCATAACTAATTGATAACTTTTTTGTGTCTGAAAAGGTTATGTCGTAGCTAATTGGGTATGAAAATTAGATGTTTCAGATGATTTGTTACAAAATCATGCATTTAATTACAACCACTTTTTCGTTACTATTTGTTTAAGTGTCATGAAATTACACTTCATAGTTACCTTTTTAGTTACAGTAATTATTTCGTGTGTGAATTATAGCTACGAAATTAATATCGTGATTAACATTTAGTTACAATGATGTATTTTGTCAATGTTTGATCAAATATTGACGGATTAATTT
Organism: Rhamnella rubrinervis; assembly: GCA_007844105.2. Classification (NCBI taxonomy): domain Eukaryota; kingdom Viridiplantae; phylum Streptophyta; class Magnoliopsida; order Rosales; family Rhamnaceae; genus Rhamnella; species Rhamnella rubrinervis. The sequence goes on from CM017578.2 coordinate 23,216,023, forward strand.
TCGTAGGTATCTCACTATAGTTACGACCAACACATAAGTGTCAATTAGCTACAAAAGTATATTTTGTTATGAGTTATAGTATTGTTACAATAAATTTGTTGGTACTTGTGAATTATTTACATTTGTAATTGTAATTATCCTTCCACATCTAGACCAATATACATATTACAAATATACAAACATTTGTAATGTTTGTTACTTGTTATAATTGTGTTACAAACATTTTCGTAACTGGTCATTAATTATGCATACACACCTAATTATTCCTGCTGATTGAATTATTATACTGTTGAAAATAAAGCTATGAAATCAATTATCACACAAAGTTTTTACCTATTCACCCTACCACACGGCAAATCCATAAGACTATATTACTTGGATTTTAACATCCATACTTAGAGTATTTTTATAAAATATAGTTGGAAACTACATTGTCTTCCATCATGGATATAAAAAATTTAGCTCAATATAAGAGAGCATCAAATCTACCTAATCAGTTTTAAATAATTCATCAGATTATCCATTAGATAAACTATACTATACAAAATATATACTTATCACTTTATGACAAATGTATGGTCTTTCCTTAAACTACCACCTGTAAGTAAACTTTAAGGAAGACCACTACTCATGTTTCGCCCTAACTAGATCAATTTCCTAATATTATAACTGGATACATAAAGTTAAGTTACTAATTGTGTCTTACCAAACAAAATAGTACATCCAGTGAACAAAATTTCAGCCTGTACATCGAGCATTTCCTTCATCATCTTCATCCTCCCATGATGGATTCAATTACTTGTACATTATACAAGCAATTTAATCCGAAATTAAATAAGTTTTGAACTTAATTATATCTCCTATGATGAATAACTAATTCTCATTTCCATACTAAATAACTTATGCAATTTTAGTATTATGACTTACGATTATAAACACTATCATTCATGAAGGAAGGTAATGAATTGCTAGTAGTCCACCCTACTTCCTCATAATGTTATCTCATTTTAGCTCGCAACTTCTTAAATATCGATGCTTCCATCCCATCTTGACAAGCTTTTAACTCCTCCATTTCCTTATGCAATTCCTCATTCATTTTCTTTGCTACCTTTGCCCTTGCCTCAGGTTCCTTCAATCGTTCCTCAGCTACTCGTTGTGCTTTGAAAGGTGGTTTTGCGCTTGGACGATGCCCTCGAACATAACCTGATCTTGGAGGAAGAACAAGGTCAAAGATCTCATCAATTGTTATTGGTGGACCTTCATTATTAGCCTTCTCTTTCATCTCTAACAGCTGGTTCTGTAAAATACAATACATAAACATTACTACTTGGGTACAACAACAAAGTAAAGTGAATTATATATAGACTATCGACAAATACATTTATACTTACATATATATCTTCCGATTTAGCATCACTCCATTTGTTAGCCTTCTTATTATAGTGTGTTTCAAACCACAATTGGATTCTATCAAGCTCTACACCATCTTTCATCTTTCATCGTCAAACACCCAACAGATAACAAACAACAATTTCAGCACATATTCTTTTATACATATTACTTGTCAATTCCATACATATTAAATGAAATGCTATAAAATTAAAAAATTTAAATTAAGTACCAAATTTTTAGAAACATGAGCATATGATTTTGTCCCAAAAGTGTGGTGTGTTTGTCGATGCATCCTGTTGCGTTTGTTTATTGCACTTCGTTTCTGTTATTAAAGTAAGTACATTTTTGAAGCATAATCGATATTTGTTTTCTATTAGTAACATAGCTATGTTTTCAAACAATACAATAAATTAGAATGACAAGAGGTAATAAATAATTGAAGATTGGTTTAGAAGATTACAATATAGTCAGGACTAGAGAAATGATCACGCAGGTTCGACCATTCTTCTTCTTTCACTTGCTTAGGCCTATTCGCGAGGGCTTCCTCTTTTGTTTTGAACTTGAGGAAGTGTTTATGCATCCTGTGTTTATGTGCACGATACATTCTACCCATGTCTGCAAGAATAGTCTCCTCACTATGTCCATCTTGTTCTATATCAAATGCTTTCTATACAAGATGAAAAAAGACAAATGAATAATATACAGTTGAATATCCTTAATAGATATAGAATTTGAACTTCTCTCAAATTAAATTATAATTGGACGTAAACTGAAGTTGTTACTTTGTATCTCTGTATTAAGTATATTAGTTCCTTCTTAGCCGATGGGTATATAGGTTATGGCAAGTTTTGTACTATAATGTGTTTATTTATTTATTTTTGTTTCTGTTAACTATGCTTAAATTTATATTTACTGCTATTTTTTAAAATTGTATCTATATACATTTACATGACTCTGTATTTTGTTGGTGATGCTATTTAATATTCTACCATTTTTATGTGACAAATTATGACTTTTATTGAAATAATGTAATTATTTATATATGTAAGTGTAATTTTATATTGACAGTAGGAAAAAAAAAAAAAAAAACCAATATAAATGTTGTAATGGAAAAACATCCTTTATTGACATGAGATGTAAAATCCATACCCTCAATTCTGTCAGCAGATCATTTCCTTTGTCCTTTTTGACATCTTTCCAAGCTTTAGCAATCATTGGCGCAAATCCTCGTACAATACAACCTTCTTCTGTTATCAACATTTGACTATTTATTCCCACTGGTCTCATCATAGCTTCTGGTATCTCAATAGAGAGTTTTATATCTCTGTTTTTCCATTTAGTCAATTCTTTTCCAGTTGTGTATCTACGCTTGTGATGCAATCTGTCTACGCAATATGCTGTCATGAGATGCAACATCATAAATTTTTGCATTTTGTCAATTGATATACTATATCTTATGTAGCATGAAGGTTTTACCATGTCAAACGCATACATCATTAAAGTTACAGGTTCAAAATCAAGTAAGTAAAATGTATAAGTCATTAATTAAGCTAAAGTGTGTGCAAGCATCAGTTTTTTGACAGCAAAAGTATAATAGGAAAAGGCCTACAACAAATTTATAATTAACATAATCAGATACCTACACACCACACATCAATAGACATCATTTAGTTTGCAAGTACATGCATCGTAATAAAGTTGTGCCTCACATTCAAACGTGTTTGAAGGTATACAATTACATGCATCTCATCATAACTATCTACACACAATAAAAGGACAGAGTAATGTCATAAATTTATGTTACTAATTTACCCAAGGGTTCCACACCAACTGCCTTCTCCATAGCATCACCATCATTACCATTGCTTGGTGGTTCTGTATCATCCATGAAGGAAGTTTGTCTTCCATCGGCATAACCTGCAAAATTTATGAGCCTTAGGGTGTTATACATTTTCAATCATAATTATATATCTTCTACATTCAAAAAATAATCCCACAACTAGTCATCTGGTATAACATTTTAATTAATGAAATGTATTTACTACACCTTCTTCGTGATCTTCATTAGTCGCTGCATCTTGGTGATGATCGTCAATGGGTGCTGAAATGGGTGTTGACTTAGAAAGACCCACACCTTCAGTAACTTCTATATTTCATATATTAGTAATAGTCTATATATAGTAAAATAAACAATAGGTTTAGTTTATTCAACTTAATTCTTTGATAGTATTCAAAACAAGAATGTGAATGTATACCTTCTACATTTTCCTTAATGACATTCAATTTTTTCCTAGGGGTCCTTCTCAACCGACCTGCTATGTTAAACACATAAATGGTTTAAAGAAATTGTGTCATAGCATAAGCATCTTTAACATGGATGCAGGTCATACAACAGGAATTTCTTTTCCTAATAATCTTAATATTTGGAATTAAGTAGCTTCCAACCTGTCCTCCAATCTCCCACGCAGTTGCATCACTTTTGAAGGACTCGTACGTCTTGTACTTGAAATTACTCTCCCACTTCCTGATTTCGTAGCAGGAACTTCACTACTATTCAATTTGTTATCCACTGGCCTGGTTTGTTCCTGAACTTTTCCACAAGAGGTACGGGCCGAAATTGAAATTCCATCGACAGTTCCTTTATTTGAAGCTGGCAGTAATGCTTTGTTCGAAGATTCATCCAATGATGTAGGTACTTGCTTCGATTTTCTAAGACTAGTACGTGTTGCCATTGTCCTTCCACTTCCAATGCCTTTATTTGCACTTCCTAATTTCTTCACCTTTATCAATGTTTCTTTGTTACATAAAAATACATAGCGATGAAATAATCAGCTACCAATACATCATTTGGTGGATATAAAAAGAAAAGGGAATAATGTCCTCAGAGATTGATCATATATTTTGTTGAAGGTGCTACCGAATACTTTAGTGTAAACCATTTAAAGAAACTAAAATCTGAATCTATATGGTTGACAATAGACAACACTAATCATGCTACTGCTTTGCACAAAAGAAAAGCTAAGTTGGGGAAAAGTTCATTTTTCCAACAATAGAAACACAATTATCTATTTAGCTGTCGAGTAATTCAAAAACAATCCATAGATATGTCTCTCTGCATACGGAGTTGAACAGTGTCTCATTGTCCAAAATAAGATATTAATATATACTTATAATTCTACTAAAGAATAAAAATCTATGAACATTTTACTTCCAATACAAGGTCAGCCATATAAAAATTAATGGTGAATATATGACATTCTGATAACTTAAATGCATTAAATTGGTCTACGATACATGTATAAAGTTTAATTCATTTAGTTTTTATTATTTCTTTCCCAACTTATAAATTCTGTTAACAACATGAAGCAAGACATTTTAATATTTAACAAGCAAAAAACAAAATGTCAGTGACAGGAAGTGTTCATTAGAGGAAAACAGAAACATTGTACAATGAAAAGCATAACAATACTTGTCCCATTAAATTTTGCAAAAAGACAAATTTGTAGGACTTGGACACTTATGGTATTGCTTTTTCTTATTTTGTTGCCCCTTTCACCAATCCACCAGACACCAATCCACCAAAAACTTCATGCATTTTAAGAAACTCATCCTAATTGTCCTTGAAAATTTCTGCCAAAAGTTTCATATATATATATATATGTGTGTGTGTGTGTGTGTCGTTAATTGTTTTCAGACCCTTTCAATGCAATCGAGCATTACTCTTAGTCCAATAAGTTAAAAAAGTTCACTCATCATCATCATCATTTCAAAACACGTTTTAAATTTCTTAAATGGGTCTTGAATAAAATCCACCTACTTGCCTAACACACAAATCTCATCTCCACATGCAAAGTAGGCCTCAATTTGATACACAAACTTATACATCAAATAAAATGGGATATCCAAATGGGGGGGCCTGCATGTAGTTTGTGAAAAATCGTAAAAGTTCATCAAATCCCTTAACTTTATATGAGTTTCAATAAAATGCGCTCCATATACATTTTCACTTTCTTAAAATGAAGTGCCTCCATAAAATAGAAATAATTGTAGACGAAATACAATAAAACAGTATGAATGTAAGTGAAAAAGAATCAAAAATATTATTCATGATTGCAGAACATTTGTTAATTAATAAACTAGAAAGAAACAAAAATATATATTATTATTATTCATGACCAGTGAGCATTACGTATAAGCAAATCATGGGCTCCTATAACTATGAGTCTATGATATATTTCGTATATTTATGTACATATACTTACAACTACGTAATGGTCGATTACGTATAGACCAACGATCGTCAATTAGCATGCACAAATTAAAGGGTTTCTGAAACATTACACTTGGAAAGGGCGTAGGCCTATAACTGAAATTGATCTCATATGCACATCCATAGAGAGCTCCAAATTATATGTTTCCCTCACATATAATAACAATTACATGGTGATAAAAATCAATCTTAATTAAACAGCATGCATTGTAAATAGGACAATAAAACAATACTTTCACTTGCACTAGCTGGCTGGATGACTCTAAGACCACATTTACTTCGAAGTTGTGGACCATTTGAACCATCCTCTAGCAAGGTTGCAGCTGAAGCACCTCCAATGGCCTTTACTCTTACCTTCAATTTCGCTCCACCTGGTTTGTTTGATTTGCTGTGATCAACTGGTGCCATCGCCTAATTGTAAATTTGGAAACCATAAATTAAGTATTAGTCATTCACAAGAACTTACATATGCACATATATACTCATAACTTAGATACAAAGAAAAGTATACAATATTAGGAAATTATAAATACTTTTAAAAGATATGCACATGTTAGCATTAAATAGTAATTATGCTTCTAATATATATTGCAGCTGAAAAAAAATATAAAATACGAATAATTAAAAAAAAAAAGCATTAATATCATCAATATAATATAACAATCCATACACTTAAAAAATAGTACATGTAACAAACATTTAACTACGTACTACAATTTACTCAATAACAAATAAGACAAGTTCATTATTAAATTGTCCAACTTATTTTATTAATCCCAATGTCAATTGCATAAGTTAGTCCAGATCATCATCATCATCCCCATTGTTATAGCATTCTTCCCCATCAATTTCATTTTTCATGCAGCCTTCAAATTCAACCGGAACACCATACTTTCTATCTCAATCCTATTCAAGCATCTTGAATGAAGGAAATTTTCCTCATCAACGTTTGAGGCTTGCGTATTACACTCCTCTTGTTGGTATGGCTCCCCATCATTAGAAGGTTCGTTAACAGAGAGTTGTATGTTGTACAAATTCCACGGTTGAGTCCTCTCAACAACTCTCCAGTCCTTTCCCAATTTAATATCATTAATATAAAATACTTGTTGAACTTGCGTTGCAAGGACAAATGGTTGATTCTTATACCATCTCCTTGAAATATTCACGCTGATAAATCCAAACTCATCTTTGTTTATTCCTCTTTTAGTGCTAGTGTACCACCAATCACATTTAAAAACAAGTACTATACATTTGGATGCATATTTCAACTCCAATATATCTGTCAGAACACCATAAAAGTCAATCATTTTTCCTTCATGTTCGGCTTGCACAACAACTCCATTGTTTTGACACTTTCTACGTGTCTCACGATTCTTTGTATGGAATATATGGCCATTAATGGTACATCCACTTAAACGAGATATGGTAATTTCAGGACCGTTTGCCAAATGAATAAGTTGTGTAATGACTTCATCTGACTCAACTGCTCCTATTTCCGAAAGCTGTATTGATTTGATAATTTATAATTAAACTTCAATTTATAGTTTATGCACACTATGAATGAAAAAAAAAAAGTAAAGTAAATGGCATAACTTCACTTACTTTTGCTAGAAACCACTCGTAAAACTCATCTTCATGTGTTTTCTAGAGGTTATTGTCATTCCGAGATTGAAGCTCATCTAAATGTTCTCTATGTAAGGTTAAAAGTAAATGGAGAACGTTTATTATTCATAGAGATATAGGTATCCATATTTTTATGATATAATTTATATCATAAAGCATTGTTGAAGTTAGATAACTTACCTTATAAAAGGGAGGACTTCAACACAATTGTTCATAACATACCAGCGTAATTGCTTCCAATCTGATTCTCGTAGTTCATCACTAATTCGTCCACCTAGAACACGGAAAGATGTTTGAAAAATAGAAATTGTGTTCTCCAAGTTATGCCCATTTACATCAAAGTTTCTCTCGTGTCTATTCCAAATTGTATCCATTTCATTGTAGTACAATGAATGAAAGGCCAAACCCTCATTGTCAATGTACCCCTCAGCTATTGAGCCCTCTGGATGCGCCTTGTTGTGTACATATGACTTTACCTTGTGCATATACCTTATAAAATTTAATACAAAAAATTTAGATACTATCAAATAAGTAAATATTGTCAATAATACTGTTACAAGTGAATAAGAGTATTAATGTGTACTAACCTTTCGAATGGGTACATCCATTGAAATTGGATTGGTCCAACAATGAGTGCCTCCATTGGTAGATGGACAGTTAGATGCACCATTATATCAAGAAATGTAGGCGGAAAAATCTGCTCAAGTTTGCACAAAATAATGGCAATGTCGCTTTCTAGTTTCTCTAATACATCTAACTTCAATAATTTCGATGTCAACTCCTTGAAGAAAATACATAATTGAATTAATGACTTTGACACATCCTTCCTCAAATAACCGCAGTGCCATAGGGAGTAGGCGTTGTAAAATAACATGACAATCATGACTCTTCAGAAATATTTGATGCATAACCATCACGCAACTTTGTAGAAAGCAGTAGCTTACAAAAGGAAATTTTCTCCATGTTAGTGAAGACATAACATGCATGCGGAATTGAGATCCTTCCATCCATGCGAATTGGATGCAATTCTTTTCGAATCCCCAAATACTCCAAGTCAAGTCGAGCCTTGTATGTGTCCTTTGTTTTTCCCTCAATATTCATTAATGTGCCAAGGATACTGTCACACACATTTTTTTCATTGTGCGTAACATCAAGGTTATGTCTTATAGTAAGGGTTTTCCAATAAGGCAAATCAAAGAAAATACTTTTTTTCTTCCAATGTAAATTAGATGGATCCCGTTTTCGCTTTGTAGATAAATGAAGTGCCTTGCCAAAAAGTGGTTGTTGCACATCAATTAATTGTTGCAACACTTAATCCCCAGACAACCGAACTGGTTTGTCCCGTTCTTCTTTTCCATCGAACCATTTACGTTTTCTTAATCTATGATCATTACAAAGGAAACAGCGATGACCCATATAACATATCTTTTGCCATGCTTCAATGACAACCAAGATGTGTTATTATTAAACACTGGACATGCTAATTTTCCTTTTGTAGACCAACCTGAGAGGTTAGCATATGCAGGGAAATCATTTATGGTCCATAGAAGAGCTGCATGTATTTGAAATGATTGTCCAATAGAAGCGTCAAATGTTCTTATACCAACATCCCACAACTCTCTCAACTCATCTATTAAAGGTTGTAAGAAAACATCAATATCATTTCTGGGTGCTTTAGGACCTGGAATTAATAGTGACTACATAAGAAAAGGATCTTTCATGCATCTCCAAGGTGGTAGGTTGTAAGGGACAACAATTACTAGCCACATATTGTATGAGTTGCTCATGTTATCGAAGGGATTAAATCCATCACTTGACAAACCAAGCCTAACATTGCGTGGATCACTAGAGAATGACATATGCAGCTCGTCGAATTGTTTCCATTCTTTCAAATCAGTGGGATGACGCATTATACTATTATCCTCACATTTTTCTTTGTGCCACCTCATATCCTCAACAATCTTTGGTGTTATAAACAACTTTTGCAATCTTAGTTTCAAAGGAAAGTAACGTAACACCTTATGAGGAATTATTTTACTTTTTTGCTCATTAAATTGCGACCGAGGCAACCCACAAATGGGACAATAGTCTACATCTTTCAGATTCCTCCAAAACAGGACGCAATCATTTTTGCAAACATCTATCTTCTCGTATTTCATCCTCAATTTCCGAATTATCTTTTTGCTTGATAATATGTCTTCGGAACATGAGCATCGGAAGGCAAAATTTTATTAAGAAATTGAAGCAATATGTCAAATGACTTGTTAGACCATCCATTGAGTAATTTAATGTGGAGCAACTTAATAATAAAAGAGAGTTTTGAAACTCTACATCCACGATATAGCTGCTGGTCAGCATCCATAAATAACTTAGCAAAAGGATCCGAATATGATAAATTATCTTCATGGTTAGATTCCTCCATAATATTGACATGTGTGCTATTATACATGTCATTTAACATGCCAACGGTCTCATCAATGTCATCATCTACTTCTGCATTCATATTATCACCGTCATCTTCTCCATTTGTATCAATATTTATACCTTCAACATCTTCACCATGATGCACCCAACAGCTATAATTATTTAACATTCCATTAATAAATAGGTGATCTTGAACTTGGATACGATTTCTCCATACACAATTGTTGCACCTTGAATATGGACACCTTATTGAAGTTTGATTGGGAGAATTGGAAAGAGCGAAATTCAAAAATTCCTTAACCACCCTAACATATTCCAGACGTGACCTATTGTTCAGTTTAATCCAACTTCTATCCATTTTCATTTCATGATACATGAACAATTAGTAAATTTCTATATGTAAAGGTGTTGTCACATAGATTTCACGTGGTCGAAAAAGATAAATGACACGTAAATAAATTTATAAAAGCATGTAGTGCCACCAAATAATTAGGACAGGAGAGATGACTATAATTTTATCACAACTTATAATCAGCAATGTGCATAAAGAAAGAATTGTACATGCCATTCATAAAAAGAGCATAATAGAATGATTTAAAATGTACATATTCACACAAATAAAGCTGATACGGTAGGATAGATTACATACTTAATTGTTCCAATTTTAAGATGACGATATCGAAATCAATTGGACAAAGTCACTGCTAAATGATAGGGCTCCTACACCACAAGGCCTATATTGGAAAGCATCGATATGAACTTTATCAAGCTTCTATTGAAATATGAAACATAAACATTAAGAAGAACAAACATTGGAATTCAATTTAATAACTTCCTAAACATAAAAAAGAAAAATAATCCAACACTAACGAAACTAAAAATAAAGACAGAAGAATGTTGGGAATTGAAAAGGAAAAATACTCAAATTAATTACATTATGCAATATCTAAGACATCAACAATCCAATTTCAGCAATGCCAAGGAAAATTTGCCTCACAATAATTAGGAAATTGAACTTATTTAATGCATATAGAGTATGCATAGCCGCATGGATATATGTATACATAAATATGAAACACATGTGGAGACTACCTATATGTAAAACACAGGCCCTAATACATTGCAAGCATATGGATTCTATTTCGCAGCAGTATCAACCTATGGTATTTTTCAGTACTACCAAGACAATATTGGCATGTATAGATTACTTTATGAGAAGTTTTACAATAATCATAGAATCTGCATCTGCCTAACTCAAAAATTGTCAACAATTATACAGATTGTACAGATATAGAGCTGTTAACATTAATAACACGTAGTGGCACATCCAGACAAGCATAAGCAGAAGCTATGGTTGCAATTTAATCACTTTAATTTTAAAAAAATGCATTCCTTCTGAGCTCTTATTCAAGAAAATCTAGAGAAGTAAAAGAAAAGGCACTATGGGGGTTCTGATTTGGAACAGAGCTCTATTAGGGTGAGAGTCAGAGTTTATATGTATAGAAAATTGTAAAATAAGAAATTTTTTTTTAATGTTTGATTTAGACAACAAAACAAAAATAAAAAAATAAACAAGCTTCAAAACAAACCCTTATTTTTGACATTTACAAAAAACAAGGGGTGAAGAAGAAGAAGAAAAAATAGAAGATATATATAAAAATAAGTAGCTGTTTCACATTCAAATCCAACATGGAAACACAACACATTCACTCTTCTTTCAGTTGCACCCTAATACATAGAAGAAAAAAAAAATACACAAAAAAGATAGTAGAAATTAGCCACACATGCATCTCATTTATGAGAAATGGGTGTAGTTGTGTATAGATCATGAACAAAGGAGAATATGATCGAGAAACAGGTTGAAGGAAATAGGCAGCAAGAAAAAAAAAAGGTTATGGGCCACCCTAATACATAGAAGAAAAAAAAAATACACAAAAAAGATAGTAGAAATTAGCCACACATGCATCTCATTTATGAGAAATGGGTGTAGTTGTGTATAGATCATGAACAAAGGAGAATATGATCGAGAAACAGGTTGAAGGAAATAGGCAGCAAGAAAAAAAAGGTTATGGGCCACCCTAATACATAGAAGAAAAAAAAAATACACAAAAAAGATAGTAGAAATTAGCCACACATGCATCTCATTTATGAGAAATGGGTGTAGTTGTGTATAGATCATGAACAAAGGAGAATATGATCGAGAAACAGGTTGAAGGAAATAGGCAGCAAGAAAAAAAAAAGGTTATGGGCCATTAAAAAAAGATGAATAAGCACTGCAATTTTAAAAAGAAGACTAAGATGTGCAATTAGGCTGCATTAATTATCCTCATCTATTCACTTTGTACAATCATGAGAATTTTGTAAAATTGACAACAAACTGTCAAACATAAAGTTGAACAAAGTAAATTTCATCATTGGCATATATATATATATATATATATATATATGATTAGGAAAGTAAGTAAAGTCTAGTGATTTATATGTATACATAAACACACATAAACATTACACATGGATTGACATAGGGACACCAAACCTTTTTTGTCATTGTTGCATTGGATGCAGGAATCAATTAACATGGGTTCCATTTATATGTATACATAAACACACACAAACATTACACATGGATTGACATAGGGACATCAAACCTTTTTTGTCATTGTTGCATTGGATGCGGGAATCAATTAACATAGGTTCCATGTGATTGCATATAATGCTTCCATTTGTTTGCCAACTACTATAACACTTTGGTAGGGCCACTTTCCCTAGTCAGTGATTTTTCTTACCATCAATGCTTGCTTTAGTGAACTACTTTCTATTTCAAAGTGTTTCTTTCTGGTTTTTGTTTTTTTATGGGTTATTAGGGATGCCATTGTGTTTCCACACCTTATCTTTGCTTTCACTATTTAAGTTTGTAAAGTAAATTTTCATGTATTTACAAGATTGGTGGAAATATTCAATTATGAGTGAATTTACTATCAAGGAATAGCACATTGGTGATATGTCTTTGGCAATTGATTTAAAAGTGCTTCCCTAGAGATGTAAAATGACATCGGGACAAAACTTATAAATTCTTGTATAGTTTCTTTTGGCTATTAAAAAACTACAAGCCAGTTCACAATATATCAATTAATTGGTTCTAATGTAGTCCCTTTATTATTGAGTTTATTGATTATGTGAAATTCTATAACATTCTAGTATAGTAATCAATCAATGCTACAGATAAAAGTTGAAACAAGGAGATGTCCATTGGGGGATAAGTTTATCCAAAAGAGGCATTTATGACATCCAGTTAGGAGCAGCATATTTAAAGAGACAAACCAATCTTACATCATGATGTTCATGCCAACATGTGAAGTTTCTAATTTATGAGGTATGAAGTGAAACACTTCTTTTCAACACAAGCTATGGATGAAAAGAAAGAGGTTGGAAAATAATAGTATATTGTATCCAAAATTTAACTACTGTAAATAAATTTATATTTTATCTTGCAGCTACAAGTTATGTGAAGTGGTTACAAAATGCAAAAGTGTGCCCTTACTCTATTGATTACTACACAGAAAATATTTCAAGTTCTAGGTTGCTTATTGAGGACATATTACATCTTGCAGTAGCAGGCGGAGATGATTCATCAAATAGTTCTAAGCTGGTACCATAATATTATAGTTTTGAACATGGTTCTTCTGAATATATACACATGCATAACAAGCAATCATTGCTTGGTTAACAGAACACATGGAAACAGAACAGATTTAATAAAATAATTGCACCCAAATACACAAAAGCACGGAAATACACAAAAGCCATAAATGCATCATGAAAGCTTTGGAAATAGAGGGCATCCATCGAAGACCAACTATATACTAAAATTTAGAGACATAAATGAAGAAATTGCTTACCCAAAGCTTAAATTCCACGACCACTCTTATATCTTGGAATTTCGGCAATGCAGTTGGTGATCAATTATCTATTTCCCCTCTTCAACTATCGGAATCTTGTGAAGAAATAAAATCCCAATTATAAACTTCCATGTACACCGAATAAACCCTAAATGTAATACACAAAGTCAAAGGTGAATTTAAAACTTACATCACAAATACCCATACGCAATCATTGATGGAAGAACGTAGCCGACGTCAATAAGCTAGTTTTGCTTTAGAAATTCAGAATTTTTTTTATGTATTGAATAATAGAAGGAAGCTCAGTGAAGAATAATCAATGATGGGTTACTCTGAAGATGTAGTAAACAACATCGTTGAAGGATAATATTTTTAAGTTTACTCGTTGATTCGCACTTGCTATGATTGGCTATTGTATCTGATTAGGATTTCATTTTGCCATGTCAGCATTATTGTGGCAGGAATATTGGCGCCAAAATGATATATGGGTTTTTTGCTATAATTTTTTACAACAAATGTTAAGTTGTAAGAAAATGGTAAAATTTGATTTATTCAGTTACGACAGAAATGTTTGTGTCAAAATCATATAATTTTGTTACAAAATTTTTTATTGTAGCAACCATTTTCGTGACTAAATGAAATTTTTTTTGTAGTGTTGGTTACCTTTTTGGTGTTAAAGGTTACAAATTACTGGATATTGATAGTCATACTATTTTTCTTTTTTATCCTGAGATGTTGTTTTCCATGAAACATTTTTTCCATTCCAATATTCTAATTCTATTGATCATTCTAACTCTTCTTCATCACAATCATGTTTTCCATCGTCTTCTCCTACACCTCTAGCTTGTGGCCTTTTTCATACTCAACCAACATATTTCACTCCTACTAGTCCTTTAATCCATTCCCCATATTCAACTTTACTCCAGAACCTGTATCTACAAACCCTTCTAGTGGTCATACAGAACCTAGTTCCATATCCACTCATGTATCTCTTCTTCAAAGATCAACCTGAACCAGAACTGCTCCTGCTTACCTTAAAGACTTCTATTGCCAACAGGCTGCTCTCACATCTGCTTCTCAATTCATGGTTCAGGTATCACTTCCTTCTATCAAATGTTCTTTTCCTTTGCATGATTATCTTTCTTATGATTCTTTTTCCTCATCTTTACAAGCTTTTTCTTATAAACTTTCAACTGATGTTGAACCAAGTTCTTATTCTCAAGCTGTTGAGGATCCAAATTGGTGTAAGGCTATGGATGCTAAATTGTCAACCTTAGAAAAAAAAATAGGACTTGGATTCTCACTGATCTTCTTCCAGATAAAGAGGCAATTGCTTGTAAATATGTCTACAAAATTATGAGACATTCAAATGGAAGCATAGAAAGGTTCAAGGCATGATTGGTTGCAAAAGGGTACACTCAATAGGAGATTGATTACCATGAAATGTTCTCTCTTGTGGCTAAGATGGTTACAATAAAATGCCTTTTATCTATTGTAGGTATCAAAGGGTGGCATTCACATCAATTTGATGTCAATAATGTCTTTCTACATAGAGATTTGAAAGAAGACATATATATGCATAAACCTCCAGGTTATACTAAAGACAAGCCTCAACAAGTTTGCAAATTACTCAAAAGCTTGTATAGATTAAAACAAGCTTCTAGATTGTGGTATGCTAAGCTCACATCCTGTTTATGGGCCTTTGGTTTTACCTAATCTAGAGATGACTATAGTCTTTTTACCATGACTACTAATAATTGTTTCACAGCTTTGTTAGTCTATGTAGATGACATTTTGGTCGCTAGTAATTCTATGGACTCAATTACTACTATAAAAGATTGTCTTCATTCCCAATTCAAAATTAAAGATCTGGGTATTTTAAGATATTTTCTTGGTATTGAGATTTCAAGATCTCCAAAAGGCATTCACATCAACTAAAGAAAATATGCTTTGGACATCCTTGCTGGTTTAGGACTTTTAGGTTCAAAACCTGCCAAAATTCCTATAGAACAAAGTATGAAGATTAGTGAGGATGATGGTGATTTGTTGTAGGATCCTTCCATTTATCGAAGGCTCATTGGAAGATTACTTTATTTGACACTCACTAGACCTGATATTTTTTATCCTGTTCAAATTCTTTGTCAATTCATGGATAAGCCTTGTAATTATATCTGGCTGCGGCTTATAAGATCTTGAAATATCTTAAAGTTGCTCCTGCTCAAGGTGTTTTATTTTCTGCAGCTTCTAAATTTTAGTTGGTTGTATATTGTGACTATGATTAGGCTACATGCACTGCCACCAGAAGATCCATCACTGGCTATTGTGTTCTTTTAGGCAATTCACTGATTTCATGGAAATCCAAGAAACAATCCATTGTTTCCAGGTCCTCAGCTGAAGCTGGGTATAGAGCAGTGGTTGCTACCACTTGTGAGCTTACTTGGCTTCGTTTCTTCTCATTGATATTTACGTTGCAAATCCTCAACTAGCTTTGCTTTACTATGACAATGAAGCTGCCATTCACATTGCCGCTAAGCCTGTATTTCATGAGCACAGCAAACATATAGAGATTGACTGTGATTTGATTGGAGACAAGATCATAGAAGGCTCCATTACAACTGCTCATGTTTCTACACATCTTCAACGAGCTAATTTGTTTACAAAAGCATTACTTTCTCATTTGTTACAAGCTCATCTACTCAACCTGGGAATTGTCAATCTTCATTATCTAGCTTGTGGGGGTATCACATCCTATACGAGTTGCTCCAACTCGTTTATCTCACATTTTGCCAACATCAAGTCATATGTTTCCTCAACTATCACAGCTTCTCACACAAGAGAAAGGATGACATGGCATCTCTAGAATTTTCTTTCTATTGTAACCAATTTTGTTTGTTTCTACTGAGTTGTATTGTTAGGTGTTCTACTTTATTCTTGTTGGCAAGTGTACATATACTTTTTAATTGAATGAAATTCAATGAAATTTTCCATTTGTTTTCTCTCTTTCCACTTTCTCTTTGGTTTTTGGTTTGTTACAAACTGGAGTTTGATGGTTGATCTTAAATTGTCAAATTCTAATGAATGGAATTTATAAAGCTTCTCTCTGAGATATATGATTGAGACAGTTTTCAAGCCATCTCCAAAAAAATTTTGGCCTAGAATCTCTTGCATGGATAAACTTGCCCGATTGAGAAACTAGTAAGAGATTTTTTCAATTACATGTTATCTCACTAATCAAAAGGAGTTTCTTTTCTACAAAAGTTTATAAAAATCTTTTAAAATTTTATAAACTCTATAAAAGTTTACAAAAATACATAATAAAAGTCATCACTTAAAATAAATCTATAAAAGTTCATAAAAGTTTCAATTAAATACACCCCCCAAATCTCTTGTATTTATTTTTTGTTTTTTTTTGTTTTTCAAATAGTATTATAATCTGCTTTGAAGGTTTCGTTTCAAGCCCCCCAAATTCTATGTAAATTAAACTAGGTTTTCTTTAATAATTCTCAACTCCACTCAAATTAAAATAATTTATATTTTACTTATATTTTTCCAGCAACATGCAAACATATTCATTAGAATTTAGAAAAAATTTTATAAACAAAAAAATTGAAAAAAAATATGAATAGGAAAAAAAGTCAAGTAGAAGCAGAATATCAAACACGAAAAAAATTTAAGAAAAAAAGCATCATAATAGTATACTACAACAGCACTGCTGGTGGCCTAGCGTTTAGGGTTTATATAATGGCTGGAAAGAACGAAATGAGAAAATCAGAAAAAAGAAAAAAACATAAAGATAAAAAATCAAGAAAATTTGTTTATGGGTTTCAGTAAAACGAGCAACAACAATAAATAAAAAATAAATAAAAGAAGATTGAAAGTCTATAAGTTCAAAATCAATACTAACAATTAATAAAGTGGGCCACCCACACTTTTTATTAAATAAGTATTTATTAAAAAATTTGTTTTAATTTTATTTTATAATCTATAAGTATATTTCATAAAATTTTATATAATAATAATAATAATAATAATAATAATAATTTTGAGACCCTCACCATAGGGAGTCGTTAAACGATGGCCTACCTCACCTGTGGTCAGGGATCTATGGTGATAGATGTTGTCCTCTCTATGACAAAGAAGATGACAATTCCTTTTATATTTTTTATGAATGTCATTTTACTTGTGCCCTTGCTAAAGCTAGCAAATGGAGTCTTCACCTTGATACTTTTAGACTTAATAATGTGGAAGAACTATTGGGTTTCTACATTAACCCTCCCCTAGACTTGGTTTAAGGATTTATAGGAAAAAAGATGCTTACCCTGTTAGGAATTTTATAAAATGGGCAACATGTATCAATTATTACATATTTTTTATTATCCAAAATTAAAGCTTGTTGAAGTGATCTAATAAAGTTTTAAGATAGTGCTTATGAAATAACGAATACATATAATATGATATATTTAATTTAATTAATGTGTAGAAATTTGTTTTTACCCTTGGTATTGTTTAATATTATTTCGGGGTAATTTGGTAATTTCATAATTAAAATTTTAAAATTAAAGTGTTGTGATCCTTGGGTTTAAACGATCGACACATCTTTATTTTCTGCCGATCAGTTACAAGAATTGGTTTTACTGTGCATTCATGAAAAATTCAGAAGCACTGAACCAATAATTTTCAACACAGAATACCAAATTCTGCATCAATTCAAGTACTATGGACACAAGTTAGTGTTTCTGAACAATATATATACAATATGCCTAATGATTTACATGCATTTTATCTGTGTTTATGCTTTACACAATTAGGTTTTATAATAACGTGTCAAATTAACAATTGGTGTCAGAGCAAGTCTTGTTAGATCTATAGGTTAATGTCTTTTTTGCATTTACACATGTTAGATAAGGGTAGAATTATGAGAAATTAAAAACAAAAAAGAATTGTGCGAGTTTAATACTCGATTTGTGTTAATTTTTTAAAGTAAGGCTTTTTGGTGAAATTGTGACTTGGGTGTTGTAAAACATTCAAACTGTGGCTAAATTAAACATATTTTAGAATGAAACTTGTCAAAAATGGCATGAATTTCATAATTCTTTTGAAATCCTTTGGACTGTGTTAAGTTTTTAGTATTGGCATTTTATGGCAACATTATGTTAGTCCAAAAAGTCAAAATTGAATAATCCCTTTGTTATATTTGATTAAGGATAATTGTAAAAGATTTGTTTGTTTTGTACTCAGGTCTTTAGATTTAAGTTGTAATTTATATTTTTATTATTGGGATTGGGTAGAGTTTTAGGAAGTTGAAAATATTTATTGCCGGAAATTTATATGTGAGGAGGATAATTGAAGAGATTGAATTTTGGCAGCAATTCAGGAAAGATTGTGATGCTTATTTTTATCTGATATTCTTTATTATCTGATTGGACTAAATAAGGATTTTCATTTTTTAGTTAAATTAGATAATTATTCTCTATTTTGAAAAATTAATTTTTTCTAAAATACATATTGTCAAAATCTTTTTATAAACAAGTTTTCATGTTTTGTTTTTTTTGTACGAGTTTTTTATGTGAGCTGAACGTGTGTTTTTGGTTTTTAATATAATATTTTTACAAAACTCATTTTTGTGATGTTGTAACATATTCCAAGTTGCAGAAAAATATTTTTGTGCTTAAACGGTTTTTATTTAGCAACTTGGAAGTGAACTTAATTTGAAAATATTTTTGTTGAGATTTTTGTGAGAGTTTTTTGAGAGAAAAATCATATTGCTTCAGGAGAAGTTTGTTTGCATCCTTGAAGGGAGTTCAAAGTCTGCAACAGTGCTTGCTGAACAAGTCCATCAAGGCAATTCAACACAATTGCGACAATACAAAGAGGAGTCTTTTATTGTTTAAGTCCAATTGGTGTGTGTAATCATTTATAACTTGGTGGATTGTTCAAGGTCTGGGCATGGCCCCGTGGAGTAGGAATTCCGAACCACATAAAAATTTATGTGTTATTTCATTTCATTTATGCTTTACCATTTAATTAATTAATTTTCAATTAAATTCGGTAATCCCATAAAAACAAATCTTTCAATTGGTATCAGAGCAGGTCGCCAACGTTTTTATTGGTGAAAATTTTTGGAAAAAAAAAATTTTGTTGAATTCGTTTTTATTGATTTTTTATGTCTCTTCAAAATAGCATTTTTGTTACAACATCTGCATAAATTCTGTTACAGTATATTTGTTATTTTCTTTTAGATTCACAATAATGAATTTTCTGAGAGAAGGGAATCAACAAGATGATGAAGATCACATTTCAAAATCGGATATTGCTACATCATCTGGTGGATGTTACAACATCACTGCAGCAGATGATGAATCTGACAAATATGATAGTGAAGATGGTGCAAGTAAAAATGATGAGACACTTACAAAATTATATCATGAGATGTACAAAAAAGTCTGAAAGTGTCTAAAGCTAGTAAATCATTAAATGAAAAAGTTGTTGATTTGTTAAAAGATAAAGAAGATGCAAGAAAAATTATTATTGATTTGCAATTACAGGTAGCCAAAAAGGAGGAAAATATAAATCAACTGAAGTTGAAACTTGACAATACTAACAAATATTTAAAGATGATGAATACAGGTACAACTCAGTTGGTTTTTTTATGAAGGACCTTCAACTTCAAAAATAGTTTTTATGAAGTCAACAACCCCAAAAGACTTCAAGGCAGCCAAAGATAAGTCTTTTGTTTCTTCTTCATCAAATTCACAAGGCAAATTCAAGAGTTTATTCCTGTTTGCCATTTCTGTAATGTTAAAGGTCATATTCGACCTAAATGTTATAAACTCTTGAATTTGTTGAATAACAGTATAACATCTAAACCAATAAAGGCTCCTAAAATCAAAATTGAGTTAAAAGATAAAATAATTAACAAGATTTGGGTTAGGAAATCGAATGATAAATGCTTTGTTGCTTACAATTCTTTGAGAGCATGTGATACTAATTCTTGGTATTTTGATAGTGGTTGCTCTAGCCATATGACAAGTGACAAAAGCATTTTGATGAGCTACCAAGAAACTTTGGATAGCCATGTGACATTTGGTGATGGTGTTAAAGGCAAAATAGTAGAAAAAGGAATTTTTAACGTGGATGGATTTCCAATGCTTGAGCATGTTTTACATATTGAGGGACTTAAAGCCAACTTGCTTAGCATAAATTAAATTTCTAATAATGATCTTTTGGTGAAGTTTACACACAATAAATGTCAAGTTTTTGATAAATTTAAAAACTGTATTTTAGAAGGATCAAGATCATTTGATAATTGCTATATTGTGACTCATCCTCACATTTTGAATAAATTCTTGGATGTAGGAACTGAGCATGGTGTCACTAAATTTGGCAGATGTCAATCTGAAGACTTTGGTGAATCTGGAAATATATCAAATGTCGTGCTTAATGTTGCAACAGATTATTATGAAGTTATAACAGAAGCAATGTCTACAGAACAGAGACAGTTTGATGATATGGATTCAACACCTAGTTTCAAGGCTCCAATCATAAACGAATCATCTTCTAGAGGCGAGAAAAGTTATAATATTGATCTCACCAGATGCAATTTCAAAGATAGCAAAGCCTTATGTCAAAGGTATGTTAACTTGTTAAGTTTTTTTTGGTTTATTTTCTTGAATAAGATTAAGACTGTAAAGAAGAATTTGATTTATGAATTTTGGTTGAGAGTAAGATTATTGTATGTTATACCAAAGGTCTCGATGCATCTTAGGCTTTTACTTTGAGAAATTTTTATGATTTGTGCTTCATGTAGTTTTTTGTTTGTCATTATGTGTGTATCTTGCTTTGCATTAAGTGTCATTATTTATATTTATTTGGTTTAACTTTGCTACCTACAATTTACAAATATCAACACATGAACTTGAAAACTTTATGCAAATTTTGATTAGTTAAATTTGAACTCATATATTGTGCACAATAACAATGCTTTCTTGATTCTAAATCGATTTTTTTTAGGTGGATACAACTTGAGTTGAGAATTATTGGATTGAGTCTTGACTATTTACCTAGATTTTTATCCCTTCTTTAATATGAAAAATGTTCGGGCCCCATAGTTAGAAAAAACTACTTGAACTGTTGTGCGAAGCTATCCATGAGTAATTTGAGCCTATGTATCACCAATATGTAGAGGATAATCTACCATGAGAAGAGGGCTACCTTAGTGTTAGAGTGAAAGCTACTGATTGTGGGTACAAAATCAAAAACTTGTGTTAAAAAAAAAAAAAAAAAAGCAGTAAAGGTAAGAAAAAATGTATTACAAAATCACTTCACATACATATGCCTGTGACTTAAATGAACTTTATTGGGGATTAAGATGACCAGGTTAGTGTGACCAACTCTTTTCAATTTTCAAAACTAGAGTTGTTGAAACTAAAAAATAATTGATGAGGAATTTTTGAAACATTTGACGCGCACACACACACTGTTCAAATCTTCCTAATCTTTATTTGGTGGAAGTGATTAAAGTTTGTATTTTGATTTTTGTATATTGTTTTAAATAAAGTTAATTGTTAAAAAAAAAAAAAAAAACCTTTCAATGTTGATTGTTTTTTTTTTTTTGTTTCTTTGTCTTTCATTTGTGTGTTTCAATCTACATTTGTCACTAATTGGTTATGCATGTGTTCTTTCTATGTGCTCCTTATTTTGGGGCAATATACTTTTTAGGTTTTGTTTAGTTGATATGTGTTGAGAGTAAATTGGAATTTACTTTGGAATGTTTACTATGTTTATTGCAAATGTTACAAATTCATTCATGTTAAAGTATTCAAGATCAGAAAGGTGCTCTAATTCAGGGGAGCAAAGATTTATCAATCTGAGTGGAGCAAAATTCGCAGGTTTTACTGATGTTCCAATATAAGTTGCAACATCATTGATACTTCCAGATCGTGGTGTAGTTTACTGTATTTTGTGATTTTTTTCTGATTTATATATTTCTCCTCTAATTTTAAGAGTTTTTTAGTCCTTTACTTCTTTTGACAAAAAGGGGCAGATAGTGAGATGATGCACAATACAGGGGGAGAAGACTTGATACAAATTTGATTGAAGATAGTGAGATGGTGCACAACACAGAGGGAGAAGACTTGATACAAATTTGGTTGGTTTGTTTTTTTTTTCAATATTGTGTTGTTTTGACTTTTTACACCTACTAGTTTTGTTTTATTACTGCCTACACTCTGTTCTACTAATCTTTATTTATGTTGTGTTTCAACCAGTACAACTTTGTGATTGGTTGTGTGTAGGTGTTTAGGGTCTGTATAGATGTTTTGTCAAAAGAATGCCAAAGGAGGAGATTGTTAGGTTTTTAGTATTGGCATTTTATGGCAACATTATGTCAGTCCAAAAAGTCAAAATTGAACAATCCCTTTGTTATATTTAATTTAGGATAATTGTAAAAGATCTGTTTGCCTTGTATTCAGGTTTTTAGATTTGAGTTGTAATTTATATTTTTATTATTGGGATTGGGTAGAGTTTAAGGAAGTTAAAAATGTCTATTGCTGAAGATTTATACGTGGAGAGGATAATTGAAGAGATTGGATTTTGGCAGCAATTTAGGAAAGATTACGATGTTTATTTTTATCTGATATTCTTTATTATCTAATTGAACTAAATAAGGATTTTCCTTATTTAGTTAAATCAGATAATTATTCTCTATTTTGAAAAATTATTTTTTTCTAAAATACATATTGTCAAAATCTTTTAATAAATAAGTTTTCACATTTTATTTTTTTACAAGTTTTTAATGTGAGTTGAACGTGTGTTTTTGTTTTTAAATATAATATTTTTACAAAACTCATTTTTGTAATGTTGTAACATATTCCAAATTGCAGAAAAATATTTTTGTGCTTAAATGGTTTTTATTTAGCAACTTGGAAGTGAACTTAATTTGAAAATATTTTTATTGAGATTTTTGTGAGAGTTCTTCTGGAGAAGAATCATATTACTTCGGGAGAAGGTCGTTTGTATACTTGAAAGGAGTTCAAAGTCTGCAATGGTGAAGACAAGCGGTGCTTGCTGAACAAGTCCATCAAGGCGATTCAACACAGTGGTGGCAATACAAAAAGGGAGTCTTTTATTGTTTAAGTCCAATTGGTGTGTGTAATTATTTATAACTTAGTGGATTGTTCAAAGTCTGGGCATGGCCCAGTGGAGTAGGAATTCTGAACCACGTAAAAATTTCTATGTTATTTCTTTTAATTTATGCTTTACTATTTAATTAATTAATTTTTAATTAAATTCGGTAACCCATTAAAAGAATCTTTCAAACATAAACATTTTTTCTTTTGGAATAGGATTTCTAGATAGTTTTTTGAAAAATTATCAAGTGAGTTTTGTTCCTTAGGAAATCCATAGCAAAACCCGACTTGTCCTATTCAAAATGGTGGTTCGAAATGCCATATATAGGTAGGTCAAGAAGTCGGGTCGCACTACTTGGTTATCAAAAAACTAAGTGAACCTGCGACACTACTACATGTTGGAGGTGACACGGACAACATGTCGTTCGGCTTGGATGATGTGTCGTATCTAGATGATGTGTCGTATGACGTTGTCCAGCTTGGACATTTCGTTCACTAACGTTAGTTTGCTGACATTGGCACGGAAAAAAATAAAAAAATAATAATTTTGTCTTCATACTTACCTAAGGTGTCTGTACTGAAAATACTATGTATTATATATTTATATACTTTAGAATTAATATGTTAAACTAATATATTGCCAAAGTAACCTCTGTTAGTTAAAAATTAAATTATTCTAAAATAATTAAATTTTCAATGTCAAAGGAGGATTATTTTAGGCCAGATATAGGGTAAGGATAATATAAATGTGAGATAAATAGGGAATAATATGCATATAATATGTCGATCTAAAAAAAGGCATATTATTAGGCCATTATTAAATCATCTGCATTTGTGCTATAATTGAAAGTATCATTTACAAGTTATTATTTATGTCCAAAGACTAAATGCAATATTGTATTTGGTATCTTGTGATGGACCTATTCTTGTGTATGTATGCTTTATATTTAAACACTATTTAAGTATATATATGTTTTGATATTAATTGTGAGCATCTTTATGTTATATCTGAATGCAACATCTGCTATTTTTGCTAATGTTAACAACATTCCCGTTCTTAATGGCACAAATTTTAAGAAATGAAAGGATCATGTGATGATAGTACTTGGATGTACAGATCTGAATCATGTGTTCAAGCTTGATCCTCCCGCACCTCTGACAGATTAGAGTACTTTTGCTTAGAGAGTGGTATATGATAAGTGGGAGAAATCTAATTGCATGAGTCTGTAAATCATAAATTTGTCTGTACCAGAATCCATGAGGGGTTCTACTTCTGATGAGAATGATGCCAGAAATTTTCTGAATCAGCTTGTCGATAAGTTTACGGCACATGAAAAGGTTGAAACAAGCACTATACTATCAAAGCTTGATTTTATGAGGCATAAAGGAAAAGAAAATGTTTGTGAGTACATCTTAGATATGTCTAATCTTATTTCAAGACTGAGGGGTCTCAAGTTACAGTTGTTTGGAGACATTCTGGTGCACCTTATCTTGATATCTCTTTCTACACAGTTTGACACTTTTATGGTTAGCTATAATACTCAAAAAGAGAAATGAGCTATGAATGAGCTTATGGCATAGTATGTGCAAGAGGAGGAGAAACTGAAGAATGACAACATTGAGAGTGCTCAACTAGCATCTACCTCAAAAGATTCGGGCAATAAGAAGAGAAAGAGGACCAACTATAAAGGAAAGGATCCTATAGACTCAGGAGCTTCAGGACATAAGAAGCAAAAGAAACATAACTTAGTACTTTTATGTTTCTTTTGTAAAAAGGAAAGGTCACATGAACAAAGATTGCTCCAAGGATGCCAATTGGGATGTAATGAAAGGTACGCTTCTTAACTTTGTTAGTTCAAAAGTTAATTTGCTTGTAGTACATAACGACACTTGGTCGATAGATATTGGTGCTACTACTCACATAAGTGTAATTATGAAGTGTTGTTTTAGGAGCCGACTGCCAAATGATGATGAAAGATACATCTATACGAGTAATGGTAAAAAGGCAAAGGTGGAAGCTATTGGAGATATTTAGCTTGTATTTAAGACTGATTTTATTTTAATTTTGAAAAATACTTTTATTATACTATCATTTAGATGAAATTTAATTTCAGTTTTATGTTTGGACAAATCATACTACTCCTGTTCATTTGGTAATAAAATATTTAGGCTTTTCCAAAATTCTAATTTGGCTGGAACTGGTTATTTAATTAGCAAGCTATATAGTTTAAATGTTCAAATCTTCAATTCCAATGAAATAACACATACAATCGTCTCGACTACTAAGCAAAATTTAAACAATGAGAATTTTATTGCATAAGTGTTTAGGGTACATATCCAAACAACGCATAGAGAGATTAATAGCTCAAGGAATTTTCAATTCCCTTGATATGCCGGACTTTGACTTTGGTATACAATGTATCAAGGGAAAACAATTAAAAAAAGAAAGACATGTGTAAACAGGTACAGCAACGTCTTAGAATTAATTCACACAGATGTGTGTGCCTACGGTTTCTTGGAATGGACAAACATAATTCATCACATTTATAAATGATTAGTCATGTTATGGTTATCTGTACCTAATTCATAACAAGTCCCAAGCTTTGGATATGTTCATGAACTTCAAAACTGAAGTTGAAAACCAATTGGGCAAAAAGATTAAGGCTATGAAATATGACCGTGGTGGCGAATACTATGGTAGATATAACGGATCAGGTGAACAATGTCCAAGGCCTTTTGCAAGGTACCTAACAGAGTGCGATATAGTCCTTCAATACACCATGCCAAGTAGTCTAAGTCAAAATGGTATAGCTGAGAGGAGAAACCGACCCTTTAAGACATGGTGTGAAGTATGATTAGTCACTTTTCTTTACCAGATTCATAATGTGGTGAGACATTAAAGACCGTAGTTTACATTCTTAGCCAAATACTTAGTAAAGCAGTTGAAAAGACCCATATAAGTTATGGATGGGTAAGAAGCCTAATATTAGACATCTACACATATAAAGATGTCCAGCTGAGGCAAGACCCTATAAGCTTAATGAAAGAAAATTGGACTCAAGAACTGTCAGTTGTTATATTACAAGATACTTGGAAAGAGATTCTAGAACTAGGTCTTTCTTTAAAACATATAATACCAAGTTCATTGAGGAGAGTAGGAACACTGAAGTAAGGGACACTGTATTTGAAAAGAAGTGTATAGACATTCTGACCATAGTCATTATAGTAGCTAGAGATAGAGATCAAGTAACCATTCTTGATGCTATTCAGATTGCCATTCTAGACGTTGTGGCTAATAATGATGTCCCTGTACCACCTTATACACAGTTAGAGGCTTTTCCCACTCAAGTTGAGGTACCACATCCAGAAGTAGTGGAAGCAGCTTAATAACCTTAATTAGATGTGCCAATAAGATGATCTACTAAAGATAGGAGAAGACAATTTCAGATGATTATGTAGTCTTTCTTTGGGAGCATGAGTTTAATGTTGGATTGGAGGACAATCTGGCGACTTTTAGTCAAATAAAACAGTGTATAAACTTTAATAAGTGGATTAAAGCTAAGCATGAAAAGATGAAGTCCATGGAAGATAATGGCGTATGGGACCTCATCGAATTGCCTAAAGGAGTGTAACCGGGTTGTAAGTAGGTATTTAAAACCAAATGACATTTGAGACGTATAAGGCTTGTCTACTCACCAAAAGCTTCATACAAAAGGAAGGCATAGATTATGAAGAAAATTTTTCTCCAGTTTCTACTAAAGACTCATTTAAGATAATAATGGCACTTGTAGCTCATTATGATTTTGAGCTATATCAAATGGACGTAAAGACAGCGCTTCTTAGTGGCGACATTGATGAGACAATTTACATAGTACAACGGAAGAATTTTGAGTCAAATGATTCAAAACACCTTATATACAAACTTAATAAGTCATTTATGGTTT
This sequence comes from Rhamnella rubrinervis, assembly GCA_007844105.2. Taxonomy (NCBI): domain Eukaryota; kingdom Viridiplantae; phylum Streptophyta; class Magnoliopsida; order Rosales; family Rhamnaceae; genus Rhamnella; species Rhamnella rubrinervis. Next base: position 23,243,702 of record CM017578.2, read on the forward strand.
AACATAGGCATCCGTCAATGGTATTGGAAGTTTGATTAGGTGATACTTCATTTGGTTTTAAGGTGAACACTATCGATCAATATATCTATTTCAAGTTCAGTGGGAGCAAATTTATCATTATGGTTTTTTATATTGATGATATAGTACTAGCAAGTAATAACATAGACTTATTACATGACAGCAAAAGGTTTTTATCTAGTCATTTTGAAATGAAGGACCTTAGTGATGCATCTTTCGTACTAGGTATACAACATAGGGATTGTTCAAGAAGCATACTTGGTCTATCACAAAATACTTACATAGAGAAAGTTTTTAATAGATTTGGTATGTTGAATTACATGCCAAAATATACACCCATGGCAAAGGATGATAAATTTAGTTTGGATCAATGTCCAAAATTGGAACTTGAGAATAAAGAAATGGAGAAATTTCATTATGCTTCAGCAGTAGGCAGCCTTATATATGCTCAAGTTTGTACGTGTCCAGATATTGCATACATTGTGGGAATGTTAGGCAGATATCTTAGTAACCCAGGTATGGATCATTGGAAGGCAACAAAAAGGGTTATGAGATACTCACAGAGGACTAAGGATTATATACTCTCATATTGGAGATCCGACTATTTGAAAGTTGTTGGATATTCAGATTCTGATTTTACATGGTGTCAAGATAGCAGGAAATCCACTTAAGGCTAAGTTTTCATGTTAGCTGGAAGGACTATTTCATGGAAGAGTGTAAATGGACACTTATAACCTCTTCTACTATGGAAGCAGAGTTCATAGTGTGCTAGGGGATATGGCTGCAGAATTTTATCACTGGACTGCATGTATTTGATAGCATCGATAGACCATTAAAGATCAACTGTGATTATAAGGCCGCTGAGTTTATTCGAAGAATAACTGAAGCTCGTTAAAGTCTAAACACATCGATATCAAGTTCTTGGTTGTGAAAGAAAGAGTTCGGAGTCGTCAAGTGTCGATCGAGGATATCAGTACAAACTCCATGATTGCTGACCCGCTCACCAAGGGTTTCCTATCCAAGTGTTTCATGAGCATGTGACTCAAATAGGTATATTAAATCTAGACGATATGACCAAATAGTGGGAGTTCTTTTGATTATTTGTATCTGTATAATTGACACACTTCATTTATTATGTTTATTAATGTACGTACTTATGGTTTATTGATACTTTAATGTATTGAGACAGCTCTAAAATGCCATCACAATTTTCTATTGCTGTTTAGCATTTAGTGTTTGAAAATGTGATAATAGAGTCATTAGAGTCATAAAGAGGACCAGTTGGAAATAGATATGTAGAATATCATATTTCATGTAATTTTCATACTATACATCCATATTGTATCTATGTCATTAATTGCATTTGATGTGATGATCATAGACAGGTCCCATTACATATAAGTGTAATGACGAACGCTATGATCTCATACTAAAACAATTGATCAGCCAAATTATTTTAAGTTATTTCAAGTGTTGAATAGTATTAGTAAGCTCAATTATAGTAATTAAAGTCATGTGTAAATTATGTGACACATGTAACCCAAGTGGGAGATTGCTAGGAATTTCATAAAGCAGACAACATGTGTCAATTATTACACATATTATACTGTCCAAAATTAAAGCATTATGAAGTGATCTAATAAAGTTTTAGAACAAGACTTATGAAATAACGTATATATAATATGGTATATTTAATTTACTTAATGTGTAGAAATCCGTTTTTACCCCTGGTATTGTTTTGATGGGTTAATAATATTCAGCAGCAATTTATTAATTTTATAATTAAAATTTTTAAATTAAAGGGTTGTGGTCTGTGGGTTTACACAATTGGTGAATCTTTGTTTTTAGTCCATTAGTTACAAGAATTGGTTTTACTGTGCTTTTGTCAAAAATCTGGAAGCACTGAACCTAATAATTTTCAACACAGAATACCAAATTTTGCATCAATTCAAGTACTATGGATACAAATCAGTGTGTCTGAACAATATATATACATTATGCCTAATGATTTACATGCATTTGATCTGTGTTTATGCTTTACACAATAAGGTGTGTAAATTTAACATACCATGCTTCTTACTCTTATTTGCTATGCCAATACTATTTGGTTTTTTTATGAACAAGAATGCTCATAAAGGGAAAATATTTTTTGTGCTAATACTAGTTGGTTTTTTAGGAACAAGAATGTTCATAAAGGGAAAATATTTTTTGCCCTAATTGTCAACTAATTTCATCATTTCGTGAAAGAATTTTATCAACTTAATTATAAGAAAAGATCAGCATCCCACAACAACATTACATCACTTAGCTTTCTGGTCTCCTCCTCCAATAGGTCACTTGAAGATTAATGTTGATATTACTATTAATGATCACAACTCAGCTTTTTCTTTGGTAGCTCGTGACCATAAAGGAAGCTTGATCTTCTTGGCTTCGAAAATTACTTCTTTCATGACTTCTGATTTAGTTGAGCATAGTGCTTTTGAATGGGCTATGGATTTTGCTGACATGCCAAGCTAGGATTCAATCTTGTAAAGTAATGATTCATAGACAAGGACACGCAGAATTTTAAAAATAAATGAGCTACTTTTACCTTATAAAAAAATTATTCTAAAAAAATGAAACTTTAACATAATATATTTTATTAGTAAAATAAAATAATATACAAAGTCACGGATGTTAATTTTTAATTTTTTATTTCTAAAGGAATGAAAGACAGTATGAGTATATTTTATTATTAAAATAAAACTTGTAGACATAGTTAGGAGACATAATGAATCTTAACCTCATACTGCATATCGATAATAATAATTCAAATACATAATAATATAGCAAAAATCCCCGAACCAACATGGCAATAACTTCTACCGACCAAAGTATATATAAGATAATCAAAACTCCCGGTTATCAATCAATTAACTAGTTAATCAAACTCCTACTTCTCAATCCCCTAACAATTGACCAATTAATCAAAGCCCCAATTATGAATCAATTAACTAATTAACTGAACTCCTAGTTTTCAATCAAAATTCTAATAATTAACCAATTGACCAAATTCTTAATTATCAATCAATTAACCAATTAACTAAAATCCTAGTTTTCAATCAAAATTCTAATAATTAACCAATTGACCAAATCATCAATTACCAATCAATTAACCAATTAACATGACCTCCAATTTTGACTCAAAACCTTAATAGTTAGCCAATTAACCAAACCCTCAAACCCAATTAATTATTTTGATTTGCATCATGCACATTTTATTTTGGTTTAAAAATATGATAGTTGCTACTGAATATGAGACAAAAGGGGCAAACATAGAAGGGAAAGTAAAATGCCAAAAAAAACTAGATCGACCATCATTTTATAGTGAGGGATTACAGTTTTTAGAATTTTCCAAATCAAGCAAGTTTGTAGAATTACATGATAAAATAGCTTAATGAAAAATAATACACAAGTTAACAATCACAAACTGAAGGATTTCATTAAATGTTTCATATTAGCAATGCTAAAAAAATTCATATGCTGAAGAAATTCAAACTATTTTATATATTAATTAAAAAACCATAAAAGTCCATTGACCATTAGGCATGATGAGTGCGTGGAGAGGCTGGTTTGAGAAGAAGAGACACAGGAGATAGAGATTTGATTTGAGTTTTGATAGAGGATAAAGGTGGAGAAGAAAGAGATAAAAGAACAAAATACATTTGTTGTTAACATTTTTTAATAAATTTAGCTTTGGGCTGAGTGAATGGACTGGGTTGGATGGGTTACATTGGACTAGCGGGTTGAGATGGATTAAGTGAGCTACTTATATGCAAGGATGAAAGAATAAAAAATATCCACGAAATTTCATGGATATTTACTTTTTTTAGGGTATGGATATTATCCATCAACGGAAATTGAAAATGATTATAATTTCTGTAATTTCTGTCGATATTTCTGTTAAAATTTTCATGTCAATTCCTTCACAATTTTGTTAGAATTTCTATGGAAATTTCTATAATTTCCATTGAAATTTCCAAAATTTTCATATTAACTATTAAGTACAATATTAGTATTTTTTTTCCTTAAATTGTAATTATTATACTTCTATGCTTTCAATGTTTCACATATTGTATGGAGTTTGTTTTGTACAATTTATACTTGTACAAATTATGAAGCATATTCTCCTTTTCAAATTCTAATAAATTAATAATTACTTTATATTTTTACAATTTATACGGATATGATACATATAGAGAGCCAACAAATATCATATTTATATCATGATTATCATTAACAATACATATAATACTAGATCCATATGGTTGACATATTAATAATTATATGTAAAATTATCAAGGAGATGTGTCATTTGATTAATATTTTTCTCAATACACTAGTGGACATGAACATACGGAAGAGAGTGAATATTTTTCAACCACCAAAAAATTCTATGTGGTATTGAGTTATATTTAAATAATTATGTATTTGTATTATATGTAAAATTATCAAGGAGATGTGTCATTTGATCAATATTTTTCTCAATACACTAGTGGAAATGAAGATACGGAAGAAAGTGAATATTTTTCAACCACCAAAAAATTCTATGTGGTATTGAGTTATATTTAAATAACTATGTATTTGTATCATTATTCTAATTAATGAATAATTTATTATAAAAAATAATATATTTTTATTATTGTCAACGACTACTGTAGGTTTCTTAATTATAAAAAATGTAATTATGTTCAATATTTTTTTAATTTTTTAGTTAAATTGATAAAGCATTTAATAAATTAACATATATTAAAATTTCATTGAAAATTTCTATATTTTTTTTATTAATTTCTATAATTTATTTTAAAGTTTTATCAATATCGATATTTTATCGATATTTTAACCGATATTTTTGTATTTTTTATCTTCGATATTTCCGTCGATACTGATATTTTCATCCTTACTTATATGTACATAAAAATACAAATTTTAATTTTTTTTTTGTTTTTGTTTGGCAACGTTTGGTTTGGATTCATCCTTGTTCAAAGATCGTGATTGATGAAGTTAACTCATCATCAGACCCAAATTGCAGGTTCTTTTGACATAAAATCCTTTTAATTTAGAAAAGCATGGCAATTCATCATTGGTCTCTCTTTTGGTACCCAAGGAAGGTCAACTCAGCTGCAGAGATGCTGCTGCAAAATATTCTCTTAAAAATTTAGTTGATTTATCTTTCTATTCTTTTAATTTATTCTCTTTTCATTTCTATGTTTCTCATCATATTGTTGCTGACAGCCTTTGTGATGACGGTTTGATGTAACTCTGTTTCTTTTGGAGTCTTTTGTTGCGTTTTCATTAATGTAGTCTTTTGGAATACTTGCATGACATGACATCATCTTGATAAAAGTTTAAGATGGTTTATTTCACAGTCGCTTTGAATTTTGATATAATTTTAATCAATTTATATGATTTTATAATCCCTCATTTTAATAATTATCAGTTAAAATTCTTCTTTCTTCCATATGACATGCATAAATAACTTTTTTCCCTCAATCTTATTAAATATTTATAAAGTATAAAATTATAATAAAATATTAATTTAAAAATACTTTTATTTTTTATATAATATTTATTTATTTTTATTTTAGGTATAATTACTTTAACCTTTTATCCCATAGTTTAAATAACAGTCAACTAATCATAGGATTCAAATAACATATTTCAAACGAGTTTATCTTAAGTGGCGGCATAGTACATAATATGATTGTAAGACAAACGAATAGTATAAGAGAGGATGTAATGGAGTTCAACTTTAATGGGAAAGGATCAATCTTTATAAAAAGAGAATTTGGATTTATTATTGGATTGAAGATTAAAAATTCACTTGATGTTCCTTCTCTGCCACATTCCAATTGAATAGGGAACAAATATTTTGACCACCTTATGAAGATTAAAAATTTGGATGTAAGGGATGTTTTTGTGAATTTAAAGCGTAGACAACTAGATGATAAAGATGACATGGTCAGATTGGCCTTGATATACTTCCTTAAATGTCATTTACATAGCAAGAAAAGTTAAGTGAGCATCAACATTCAGCATTTGTCTATGGTTGATGATTTAGACCACTTCAACTAATATGCATGGGGTTTGGCGTCCTAAAATGCTACCATATTTTTCATGCACCGAGCTTTAACTTTTCATAGTAGAACTTTAAATGAATCAGCCACATATAGTTTGGGTAGGTTTCCTTTGGCATTCCAGATAATGTAAAGTACACAACTATTTAATTATATATTTTTATACACATTATATATTTAACTATTTCATTATTAAATTTTAATTATATTATATTCAATTTGGGGGTATAAGACAATTCCTTTAATGGGAGAGCTATTTGCAATTAAGGTTGATAATTTGTTCTTACGAATTTACAATTGGAAGGCTACCAACATAGATGTGTTTATAAACGTGGGGAAAATAATTTTTGACAATGCGGAGGTAATTTTATAATATTTTCATTCATTAGTCTATTAATTTATATTACTTTCTATTACTTATTATTTTTAGAAAATTAATGGACTTTGTTTATATAATAATATACAATTATATGTGATTGCAAGATTGAGACCGATGAATGCTGAAGAAGAATTCACATAGCCTCATACCGTAACAATTCGTACTTAGTTTTTAACTTCAAAAAAATTCATTTTTGACTAATTGACTTAGTCAATCAGTGGAGTTAGATTTGAATTTTGTCACATGTCATTTTTTATTTTGACTAGATTGATTGATATTTTATCAAATCTTAGAAGGTTTTATGATAATATCTTTTTTTTACTACAGTTATTTATCAATGATTTATCTATTCAATCAATATACTATGTATTTATAAAATGTAGCATGTGATAATAAATAAAGACAAAGTCATTGTAGTTCAGTGGTAAGTTTTCTATGGTATGGCTTTTTTGTAAAGTTAAAATTTTAACAAAGTATTTTTTTATGGGTTATGCTATATCCATGTTAGCACAGTTTTGGATTTATTTATTTATTTTTTTTAGTAGAATTAGAATTTTAGTAAATTTTTTAAGTGCAAAATAAAAAATACTCTTAGACTTTGCAAGTCTTTTTTTTTCTTTTGATGATTTATTTTATTTTAAGGGGTATTAAATGTCATATCCATATCAACACCCTTTTAAATTATTTTATCTAGCTTTGGATAGAATTAAAAGACCTTGGCTCAAATCCTACTAGCAACATATTTTTTTATCTAGCTTTTAGTAGAATTAAAATTTTAGCAAAGTATCTTTTTATGGGTTATTAGATGTCATATCCATATTAGCACCCTTTTAGATTATTTTATCTAGCTTTTGGTAGAATTAAAATTTTACCAAGTTTTATAGTGGAAAATAAAAAAACATCCTTAGACTTTACAAGTCCACTTTTCTTCTTTTTATGGATTATTAGATGTTATATCCATGTCAGCACTTATTTGGATTTTTTTCCATCTAGATTTTAGCAAAAATAAAATTTTATCAAGTTTTTATAGTTGAAAATAAAATAAAAAATTCTTAGATTTTATAAGTCCACTTTTCTTCATTTTATGGGTTATTAGATGCTATATCTATGTTAGCACCCTTTTGGATTTTTTTTTATCTATTATTAAATGTCATATCCATATCAGCACCCTTTTAAATTTTTTTTATCAAGTTTTTTGTAAAATTAAAATTTTAGTGAGTTTTTATAGTGGAAAATAAAAAATACCCTTAGACTATGCAAGTCCACTTTTCTTTCACTTATCCTTTTTTTCATTTTTTGCTTTCATTTTCTGCTCTTTTACTTTCTTCTTCTTCTTTTTTTTTCTTTTTATTTGATTAATAATCAGATATATATTGAAATAAAAATCCATTCAATAATTCAAAAACTCAAACATGCATATATCTGAGGTTTTACCCTTTTTTTCTTTAAAACATGCACAGTAATCCTACATTATATAGATAAATATTTAATACAAAATTATTTTTTAAAAGATAATTTTTATTTGATATTAATTCAGCATCAATCGATTTTTTAAAAAAATTGCCAAATTTCTTCGACATCTGTTGAAGAAACTTTGCACTTGTCAAATTTAATTGAGCAAATTTTCAAGAAAGAAAAAAAAGAAAAAATATTTTTTAATTCGACATCTAACGAATTGATTCGAAATATGACGAATTCATTAGCATGCTAAATTTTATCTATAGCTTTGCACAAAATATTTATTATTTTTAAGGGACATTTTCAGTTTAAGATAAAATATTTATTATTTATGAAATGGGCTAAAAAAAATCCAAATACTGTTGAGTTTGGACATGACATCTAAAAATCATTTTTTTAATTAAATATGTTCACATGTTATTAAAGAAATTTATAGCCAGATTTTAGTGTAGTTAAAATAGTATTCTATTATGATATTATCTATTGTGAATGCCCATTATTCATTAGATAAGATAATAATAAATTTTCAATTTTCTATAGTTATCGATACTAATTATCTAAAAATTACTCTGAGTTTATAAATAGGACTCTTTCCTCTTTTATAGGATGACCGAAGGAACAAAAATTGTCCCACTTTATTGTTTTCTATTTTCCATTCTTCTCTTTAATTTTGTAACACATTATCAGCATGATAACTTCAGGAGCTAGTGAATTTTTATGATATTTTTCAAAATTTATGAGCCAAATCTTGGAGTTGTTTTGTAAATTTCTATGATCTATCAAATTTGCTATTTTTCTTCTCTTTTGAGATAGGCTCTTAATATTCTACAATAATAGATGTGTGTATAAAGCAGTTGATTATGATATATTGATTTAGGTATATTGCAGTTAAATATATTTATATATTAATATATACTTTTGATGTGGCTGATTATATAATATAATACTCATATTATTATAAAATTTCATATATTTGTTGGGATCTTATGTTATGTTATTTTTATTTTTTTTTATCCATGTATTTTTATAATTGTATAATCGGCCATGATACCGTGTGCTAGAAATCCTTTCGCCACAATTGTGTGGAGCCCAATGGACTTCTAGCCCATACACTTTGTCTTGTTTATTACTACTAATATTACTAATATGCTAGTTGTTTTTGTTTATGCACTATCTGATTATGTTTATATATTATTATAGTTTATCTATTTGCTTATTTTTGATAAAAATATAATATAGTTTTTATATGTTAATAATAAAATAAGATAAAATATATATATATATATATATATATATATATATATATATATATATATGTCTATTAACCACTACATAATTTGATGCATTCTAAAGCATCAATTAACAAAATAATATACACTTTATTTAGCTATTATTTGTTTTTCGTGGGTCATTTATTACTATGTTTGGCATGTGTTTGAGTTTAGATACTATTGGAGACCTTTTCACCATCGACATCTCCATTTTATGTGTATATCATGGAACATGTTGATTTTAATCTAGCCATTATATGCATATACTTATGATATAATTTAATTATTATTATTATTATTTTGATGCTCTAAAATACTTGTATAAATGATAATATTATTGTTTGATAATTTATTTTATTTAAGTGTTATTTATTTAAACCATTTTAACCTGTTTAGTGTAATAAGATAATTCTATGACTGCCCATATAAATATACAAGTAGTTAACCATTTCGGAAAGATAATTATACTATCAATTTTTTTTTGGTAATTAGTTATACTATCATTTGCTTTATATAATTGTAAACTACTGTATTCAAATAACCATAAATTATTTTACTTATTTGATATAAATTTATTGATTTATAAATATTTAGCGTATGTCATAGTTATAACATGTAGATATACTTATATGTATATATGATATTTTTATATTACAAATCTAAAATAATCTTAAATTTTATTATTTTATGATAGTTATATGATGTCAAATCTTTCAAAACTTAAATTTATTGCACTTGAAATTTCTAAAAAGAATTATTTATCATGGACCCTTGATGCTGAAATAAATCTTGCTACTATGGTCTTGGAGTTACTATTATGGAAGAAAATACTGCATCCTTGCAGGATCGTACTAAATTAATAATTTTCCTTTGTCATCATCTAGATGAAGGGTTGAAAAGTGAATATCTTACTATTAAGGATCTGACTGTTCCATGGAAAAATTTAAAAGGTCGATACGATAATAAAAAAGACAGTAATTCTTCCAAAAGCTTGCTATGACTAGCTATAATTAAGATTACAATAACTTGGAATGCATCATCTTTATCTTCATTTGATCCTCGTACAAACCAATGTGAATTGGAAGTTCAGAAAATTATTCATTTACAAAGATTGGCTAATCAATTGCCTGATGCATTCACTGATACAAAAAGGGTAACTAAATCACATATACCAGCTGTAAATACTTCTACAAAGATTGATGTTCCTGTTGAACGACAATTTACTAGTGAGTCTATGATACGCATAAAATGGGATAGACCAATCGGTTCCAAAGACATAACTCCTCGAAAAAGAAAATGAGCTATTCATGATGGCAAAATAGAGGAGGCAAATACCCATGAAGAGGATCAAGATGTAACTAATGAACATATTCTAGAAGAAGTTCAAGTACTTGTAAACATGGAACAAAATGATATCTCATTAAGTTGTACCACTATTGAGGAATTATGGACCACAATGATATGATCGTCGACGATATAGTTTTGTATTCTATGGCCACTGAAATTATGAATGAAAACAAGGATAATGAACCAAAATCAGTTGAAGAATGTAGATGTAGAAGTGATTGGTTTAATTGGAAGGACGCAATTCAAGCTAAATTTGATTCGCTTTCTAAATGTGAAGTGTTTGGGCCTGTAGTCCGAATAACAGATGCTGTTAAACTTGTGAGGTAGTAAACGAAATGAGAAAAATGAAGTTGTGAGATATAATGCTTGACTTGTGGCTCAAGGTTTCGCACAAAGACTTGGAATTGATTATGAGGAGACCTACTCCCTTATAATGGATGGAATTACTTTCAGATATTTGATTAGCCTAACAGCTCCTGAAAGACTTGATATGCATCTCATGGATGTCATAATTGCCTATTTGTATGGAACACTTGATAGCAATATTTACATGAAAATCCCCGAAGGATTTAAAATAAATGAATTAAAACCTTGGGAAATACATTATATTAAATTACAAAGATCTTTCTATGGGTTGAAGTAATCTAGGCACATGTGGTACAATTATCTCAGTGAATATCTTTTGAAAGAAAGATATGTAAATGATCATATCTGTCCATATGTTTTCATTAAGAGGTCAAAATCTAGATTTGTTATTATTGCTGTTTATATTGATGATTTGAATATAATAGGAACTTCTGAAGAACTCTCAAAAGAGATGACCTATTTAATGAAAGAATTTGAAATGAAGGACCTTGGGAAGACTCAATTTTTGTCTCGCCCTGCATATTGAGCATTTACAAGATAAGATATTTATTCACCAGTCAACTTACATAGAAAAAGTTCTTAAAAAGATTTAATATAGATAAATCTTATCCATTGAGTACACCAATGATTGTTAAATCACTTTAAGCGATAAAGGATCATTTTCATCCGTGAGAAGATAACAAATAGATTGGTGCTTCTGAAATACCATATCTAAGTGTAATGGGGGCACTAATGTATCTCACGAATTATACTTGACCTGATATAGTTTTTTCTATTTATTGATTAGCAAGATATAGTTCATCTCCTACACGATGACATTGGAATAGTGTTAAACATATTTTACATTATCTTTGGGCAACAGTTGATATGGGATTGAATTTTTCTAAAGGATAAAAAATAGAGCTTGTTGGTTTTGCAAATGCAGGATACTTGTTTGATCCACAAAAAGGTCGTTCTTAGTTAGGATATTTATTTTTGTCAAATGATACGATAATCTCGTGGCGTACAACAAAATAGACAATAGTTGCTACTTCTTCAAATCACGATGAAATCATAGCACTTCATGAACCAAGTAGAGAATGTGTATGGTTAAGATTTATGACTTAACATATCAGAGGAGTGTCATTTACTCATTAATAGATGTCCAACCATACTATATGAAGATAATGCAATATTGCTTAAATAAAGGGAGGTTACATCAAAAGTGATAGAATTAAGCATATTTCTCCAAAACTCTTCTTCACACATGAACTTGATAAAGGAAAATATATAAATATTCAATCTATTTGATCTAGTGACAATCCTATAGATTTATTAACAAAAGCGCTTCCTACCTCAAAGTTCAGGAAATTTGAAGAGAAGATCAGAAAGATTTGAAGAAGAGTTAATTTTGTCATTATAAAGGGGAGAATAAAATTGATTATAATAAAATTACTCAACCCCTTTTCTTCTCTCACCTAATTTTCACTTCTTTTTTCCCCTTAATTAAGGTTTGTTTTCTATTTTATTTGATTTGAGGTTTTTTCACTTTTTATGGACCGCGGAGGGGGGGGGTTCAGCCTAGGGGTTTTTAATGTCATAGTCAGATGCAAAATGCATTAATCAAAAGAAGCCATATTTTTCATATAATTAAAATGTTAGCCCGAAATTACTTTAATACCCTTCAAATATACTGATAATTAAAATTGTAGTCCAGTCAAACCATTCATACCACCACAAACACCAACACAAGGAACCCCACATCTTCTTCCCGTTTTTCTTAGTCGATCCACCTTCCCTTTTACTGCCACCATTGTCGTTGCCCTCTTCAAATTTAAATTCTTCCAACAGTACACAAATCGATCTGTTTTACACTTTAGCTAGATTTGTACATTTATTTGCAATCTTAAATCAACCCAAAATAATATAAAAAAAAGTATGTAAATTAAAACTTATCCTCTTACTTTCCAGTCATATATCATATGTATAAATTCGAGTTCAGAAAGGTTTTCAAATTTAAATTCTTCTAACAACATACAAAAATGTTGTATGATGAGTACCCCATGGGTGGACACAACTATACCATTAGTGGCCTACCAACAAGGGTAAATTCACCTAGAAAATTATGAAAACATATGTAAATTAAAGCTTATATACTTTTTCCAACCATATATCATATGGGTAAATCCGAATTCAAAAAAGTCTTCAAATTTAGTTTCTTCCAATAGTACTCAAACCAGTTTGGTTAGCACGTCAGTTTGATTTGTATATTTTTTTGGAGAAATAAATTAATCCAAAAAATTATAAAAAAATATATAACTAAACCTTATTATCTTAGATTTCTAATCATATATTATATGCATAAATCTAAATTCAAGAAGGCCTTCAAATTTAGATTCTTCTAATAGCGTGCAAAACTATCATATAGCTGGTACTTGTCAGTGGACATCATGATAAAATCGGTGGCCCATCGATAGGGGGAAAATTCACTAAAAAAATTATGAAAAAAAATATGAAAATTAAACCTTATCCTCTCTGATTTAAAACCATATATCATATCGTAAATTTGAGTTTGGAAAGGTCTTTAAATTTTTGAATCAACCCAAAACATTATGAAAAATATATAAATTAAAGCTTATTCTTTTAAGTTTTTAAACATATATCATATGTATAAATCCGAGTTTGAGAAAGTTTTCAAATTTAGATTTATCCAACATAATGTAAAATTGTAGTATGTTAGGTACTTGTCGGTGGGCACCACCACATCATCGGTGGCCCACCGATGGGGGTAAATTCACCAAGGAAATTATGAGAAAAAATATAAATTAAACCTTATCCTCTCATATTTCAAACCATATATCACATGCATAAATTCAAGTTCGGAAAGGTCTTCAAATTTCATTTTTTTCAACACTGCGCAAACTTATTTTATGCACATGTGAGTCTAAATTTTATATTTTTTTGGAGGCCTAAATTGATCCAAAAAATTATGATAAAAATATGTAACTTAAAATTTATCATCTTATCTTTCCAACCATATATCATTTGCATAAGATCTTTAAATTTAGATTCTTTTAACACTAAGCAAAACTATCATATAACTGTAGCATTACCCTATTGGTGGCCGCCACCACCCCAGCCACTGACGGGCAGTACCAATTGTTGGTAGGCACCACCACCCCATTGATGGCCCACCGATGACCTTATGGTGGCCACCATAGACCCGATGGTAGACTTCACATGCCAATCTACTGTTAGAAGAAATCAAATTTGAAAACCTTACCAAAATCAGATTCTTACATATTATATATGATTGAAAAACTAAGACGATAAGCTTTAATTTACATATTATTTTGTAATTATGTGTTAGTTTAGGTCTCCAAAAAAAAATACAAATTAGACTGATGTGCACACTAAATTGGTTTGCACACTGTTGGAAGAAATTAAATTTGAAGACCTTTCTGAACTCAAATTTATGTATTTAATATATGGTTGGAAAACAAAGAGAATAAGATTTAATATAAATATATTTTTTTCATAATTTTCTAGGTGGATTTACCCCCATCGATGGGCCATTGATTGTATGGTAGTGCCTACCGATGAGTACTCACAATATGGCAATTTTTAGGCCCTGTTGGAATAATATAAATTTAAAGATCTTTCATTCCAAACTCAGATTCATATATATTATATATAGTTAGAAAGTTAAGAGAATCAGCTGTAATTTACATATATCTTTTATAATTTTCTAGGTTGATTAAGCCTTCAAAAAATTATACAAGTCAGATTGACATGCTTACTAAATCGGTTTGAATACTGTTAAAATAAACTTAATTTGAAGACCTTCCCGAGCTCAGATTTATGCATATGGTCAAAAAGTTAAGAGGATAAGTTTTAATTTATATATTTTTTATAATTTTCTTGATGGATTTTCCCCTATTTATGGGCCATTGATTATGTGGTGGTGCCTATAGACAGGTACCTACCATATGATAGGTTTGCATGCAGTTAAAAAAATCTAAATTTGAAGATTTTTTCGAACTCAGATTCATACATTTGATATATAATTAGAAAGATAAGAGGATAAGCTTTAATTTATATATATTTTTTTAATAATTTTTTAGGTTGATTTAGGCTTCTAAAAAAAGTGTAAATTTAACTAAAGTATGAAGTCCAAGATAGAGGCTATGGTAGCAAAAATAGTGTCGTTAATGTCCACCATTGGGCCTTTGGAGGTCACCAATGGTTGTAGCTTGCTGTTGGTAGCCACCAGTGGCGCAACGATGCCACGATAGTTCTACTGCCTGTCACTTGCATTTGTGCATGCTGTTAGAAAAATATTAAATTTTAAAACCTTTCTCAGCTCGGATTCAAGCAAATGATATATTGTTGAAAAGTTAAGAGGACAAAATTTAATTTATATTGTTTTCCATAATTTTTTGTATTGATTTATGCTACCAAAAAAGTGTGAATTAGACAGACGTGAGAAGTCTGCTGTATGCCACCGTCAATCACTTAAATTTAAACAATGGGATAGATCTGTTTACTCTGTTTACCACTAGCAAGTTATAACAGTTTCTTTTTTTTTTTTTCAAAAAATCCAATATGAAACTCAAAATTTTCAAATCTTTCAAAATCATCAATCCAATTGAAAGTGATGAACAAAAACTTAAAATGAAATGCATTTTTTAACTTACAGTAGCTCAAATCAAAGTTGTTACAGCTCAGTAGGTTTCACCTTTAATAGGAAATGTCTCAGATAAAGTGGACAATATATGATTCATGCTTCTTTTTATATGTATAATATATATTTTATGTGATTCATTAATTGAAGAGATGTATGTATGTACTTCTTCCATTTAGTATGGAAAGGGGTAGTTTGGTAAAAGTATGTATTATAAATAGTAAAAAGGCTAAAATCTTAATTTCTATAAAAGGTAACTAAAATAAATTAAGACACCACATCCTTAGCTATGACATCGAAGATCCCTTTTTAAATGAAGTACGAAAATGCTTGAAACAATTGAGTTTCTTTCTTCTTTTGTTTAAAAAGAAAAGTGAAGACTAAAATGGATATGAGAGGAGAGAGAAACTGAATATTGGAGAGAGAGGACGTTAGAATGTATTTTTTTTAATGATTTGTTATCTATTAAAAGTAATTATATGAATAGTGACATGTTAAAAAATTAATTAAATTAATAAAATAATTTAAATTAAAAGGTAAGATGAGTTTGGCATGCACATAAATTATTAGATAATAAAGAAATGGACGACATTAAAGGTCAAGAAAGACAAAGAAATGCAAAAATAAAGAGATGATTTAGATCCACAATTGTAACTAGCCGCACAAACAATATTTAGTATCGACTTGAAGGACCTTTGGTTTAAGTTAAGAAATTAATGGCGAACGATGAAGGTGAAGAAGTGGTGAGCAACGACAAGTGATATTGAAGGACTACGTCTCAGGGTTTGCAAAAGAGTCCGATATTTACCTTAAAATAAACCTTAGGCTCTACTTCCAGCTTGAAGCTTCCACAGGATTACACAGGGATTTTGGTAAAAAAACCTCTTCTTTTTATACGACCGTTACATTCGTATGTAAAAACTCAAAGATACTAATGAACTATTCCAATCCTTCAATCTTGGCTAGGTAAGCATCAAGTTAGCTATTTTTAATTATATTTTGTTCTTGGTGTGTGAGCAAAAATACACACTTTTACTATATTTAAATATTCATTATTAATTATGATAAATTATTATATTAAAAAAATTTTAACAGTTACCAAATAGATCAAGTCTAAACCTTATATATACAAATCCTTTATGCCTTGAGATACACAACTAAAACCCTATAAACATGACTCCTATATGCCTTAAGATACACAATTAAACTCTGTAAATACAACTCTATGCCTTTAGAAACACATGCGCTCAAACTCATTTATACGCACTTAAATGCAGATAATTTTAAAGTCTAAACTCTCTAAATGCTAAAGGCTAACTTAGATGGGATGGGAAAAGAAATCCTTGATGGACGGTGAAATTGGAAAGCCAAGCATGACATAGATTTTCAAAGTTTACCTAGCCAAGTGTTTATCTTCATACAAGTCTCTTGACATTTTTTTACCCTTAATCTTCTATACATAGAAGCATTGAGTTCTCATTTGGGGAGGCTGGTAGAGAGGTCAAAACTATTATCTTTGTGTCTTTGTTGTAATATTCTTGTGTTCTAAGTAGAAGTTATGTTCATTTTCTTCTTTCTTCTTGTTTCCTTTCTTTTTTGTCTATGAATATTTAATTTTCAATTTTTTTAGGTGAAAGGGTGAAGTTCTTGGCAATGAAATGATATTAGATTAATCTCTCTTTTGGGCTTGAATGTTTATATTATTATGTTGTTATTATATGTGTTGTATTTGTTTCAATCAACTTAGGAACCCTCCTTGTAATGTAGGGATCTTGATTCATTGCGGATAAAAGATTGACATAATAAATGCTTGAACTCATTTACAAGTGTTGGCAATAGTAATAAAACATAACTATATATATAATTTTAAATGAACTTTGAATGTTATATTTTCCAATTGGAACCTCCATTGTGTGTGCATTCTAATTGAGTTATAAAAAAGAATTAATCTTGTCCTTATTTGATATACCAAGAGTGGATCCTCTAACCTTAGAAAATTCTTTTTTATTTGAGAACATATTTTATTTTAGTTTTCATGACAAATCCCTTATTCATCTCAAACACTTTTCTTCATCAATTTCTATGTGGATCGACCTCGGACTCTCAATAATTTATTATTTGGGACAACCTGCACTTGGGTTTGTAATCTTTAAGTAGTAGCATACCATACAAAGGAATAAGATATCATCTTTCAGAATGGAGAAAAGGATGTGCACCATTGTACTATCAATAGTGTTTTAACATGAAGCATGCGTCTACAAGGAATGTAATAGAATGTTGCTATGGAATTATTAAAAATCATTGGACAATTTTAAGAAGTCCATCTTTCTATCCAATTAAAACTTAAGTTTGAATCACTATAGCTTGTTGTCTTATACATTATTTAATTAGAAGATAGAAGTCATTTAATCCTGTGGAAGATTAATACAATACACAACCTATTGTTGATGAAACAGAGGATGAACTTGTTGGATTAGTTGCTTCATCTGATGAATGGAGTATATGGAGAGATAATTTAGCAAAACAGATGTTTGATGGATGGAGAGGAACTCGTAATGGTTGAATATGTTGTTTTATGTGAACATGTTATGTAAACATACTTGTTTTAATATTCTTATAGTTTTAACATGTTATGTAAACATGACATTGTCAATAGTATGTGCTGTTATATTATGTGTTATATATGTTCTTATAATGTAATTTTAATTCATGAAATTGTGGCAATCCAACTGGCATGATTATAATAAAAATGGAAGTTTGAGGTAGCAGTAGGAATAAAAATAGATATAGTTGGAGTAAAGAAAAAGAAGAAGAAGCTATGATTACTATATTAGAGGATGTAATAGCTCGCAGACTACGTTGTCACACATATTCTAATATATTAGGTACAATTAAAATGATTGAGAGACAATTGTCTACGTCGTGTCCTCAATCTAATTTAAAAGCTAATTCCCACATAGAATCCAAATTGAAAAGGTGAAAGAAACAATATAACATTATTTATGATATGCTCAACAAGAGTGGATTTGGATAGAATGTTACTAGATAATGTGTGGAGGTTGATAGCGATAAAGCATGGATAGCTTATGTGCAGGTTCTAAATTTTTACAATTTCATTGTTCTATATGTTAAATTTTGCGGATTGTTAGACTAATATAACTTTATATTTTTCATTTTCAATTGTAGAGTAATAAGAGTGCATAAGGATGAAGAAATAAATTTTTCCCAGTTTATGATAGACTTTGTAATATTTTTAGAAAGGATCGTACAACTGGAATTGGATCATAAACTCTAACTGACATAGTTGAGGATCTTAATATGGACATTGGATAAGATGAAGATACAAACTTTTTTAATACTAATATCAATTCTCCAATGTCAATCAATCTAGTTGGTACGTCTGATACTGCTTTGCCAACCCAATCAGGTGGAAGAAAGAGAAAAAACATGAAAAAAGATTATTTTGCCAACCTAATCAAATGAAAGAAAAAACATGACAAAAGATGATTTTGCAAAATGGTTGTCTGAAGTTGCTTCTGTGTTCAAGCAATTAGCTAAGATGCTCAAAAGGAATGATACTTACTACCCTAAATACTTATCTGAGGAGCTTGATAGATTAGGATTTTATGTTATGGATAATTTGAAAATATCAAAAGCAATGAGAAATGACCCACCAAATGAAAAGGTTTTCAAGGTTATTAATGATGATGACAAGATTGAATATGATACGACATTTTATCACTTGCTTGTTTCTAATGACTTCTTCTCCCTTTTTTATTTATTTCCCTGTAGATTGCTCTTCTGCCTCTTACAGCCTTTGTTCTTCATATATACTCGTACAAGTCTCCCAATACGTACCTACTGAGTTCATTCTAACTACTATAACTGGATATGTGTAATTGCTTAGTGCATATAAATTCCTCTCAAATCAAATCAAATCAACTCAAAACATTTCTTACTTTTCCATCTTAATTAAATTCCTCTCACTATGCATAGTAAAGCCAGAATTTTGACCCACGTAATTGCTTACATCCAATAGTGTCTTCCAACGGGTAAGGTGTCATTGGACTCAAAATTTCAAGATGCATCCGATGTCATAGACAACATTGTGAACGTTGGGATCGTAGGTGACAACGATTTTAGAGTTTTTTCATCAAGAGAACCCCAAGGTTTTGTAGATCGTAGCCCCTGAGTCGATTAGTACTGTTTTTGACACTTGAATCATAGGAACTGATGGTGGCAGCGACGACTTTGGATGAAATTGGAGGCGATTCCAGCTGAATTTGGTTGTTGGATTATGGGGCTTTCCTTCCTTGTCTTGTTATAAGTTGATTGATACCCATATTGACACTTGATCCGTGGAGGTACATGGCACCTGGAATTGGTGACATGGCCAGCCAAAATTGGGGAAGATGACAAGATATATTTTTTGGCCTTTTTTCTTTTGGTTTGTTCATGGTGTAATTAGGTTTCAATTTTGAGTTGAATTGTCGATAGGCCAATTGATAGGCCTCAATTTGATTTTGATGCCAAATACAAATTGATGTGTCTTTTCTAAGTGCCAAATTATTTGTGTAAAAATATTTACAGTTGAAAAATTGATATTTCAGTCACATTGAATAGTCTATAAGAAAGAAAATAAACTTCAACGGTCTTATATTGCCGCCCAAAGAATCTCTAATATTCAAGTCAATTTCAAATATTCAGAGAGTTTAAACTGTATCGATTTCTAGTATTTAGAGAAATTAGGCTATAAAGCTGCATTTCGTACGCAGGATAGGAAAAGCTTGAATAGAAAAAGGATTTGGAAAAAGCTAGGAAATGTATAGGTAAATTCCCACCAGACTGGGCCGGATAGGCCCAAGGTGGAAGGCCGGGTTGGGCCGTCTAAGTCCAAGATGAAAGAGCGATCAAGCTCATTGGATTAGCCTGGAAGAACTAAACCAACCAGAGTGGAGGTCCGAATGGTGGCTCAACTCGGACGGACATGAGGTCCTTTAGAAAGGGCATCAGTATATGGCTCGGGCGTGAGGAGAGCTAAGCTACAACCTAATAGTGGTGGCTCAGAACGGTCTCTCTTAACTTGAATGTGGTAAGAGTTAAGGGAAGTTCCAAATAGGAAAGCTTGCTCAGCATTAATGCTAGATACTTTTCTCCGTAGTTGGGGTAAGCAAATTTTGGGAACTTGCCCTAAACTAAGACAACTATGGTTTCCTACTTCTACCTTGGTGAGAAAGATAAAACCAAGCCTATGAATATCCCACCATCACTCAAAGCAAATGTACACACTGTAACGCTGTATTTGCACTCAAAAACCTCAAAGCCAATTCTCATTCTTATATCAGGACTAACCGGTGCCCTCAAAACTTCATACTCCCTTCTCTATCTTGCAGGTCAGTGGTGGAGTGCTTGACAGTTTCTAGCAGAGTATATTCTAGTATAAACTAAAAAAGATAAAATAGCAAAAGTTAGGAAACAAATGGTGATATTTTGTGTTTAATGGTGTTAGAATAACATGTTAAGATTAAATATACTACTTTTTAGTGAACATTTGAGGTAATTACTTTGGATATATTTAATATTAAAATATACTTTATAATATAATAATTAATTTAATTTTTATAATTTTTACTAATATATTAACAATTAATTTTATTAACTATTAATTTATAATTTAATTTTTAATAATACATTAATTGTTAATTTATATATTTAATTTTAAATTATACATAAATGACTAAAATAAAATTTAACTCTTTTTAATTTAACAAGTTCTACAACTTTGTAATTATTTTATTACAAACTCTAGCTGATATTTTTTATTTATTTGCAAATAAATTTGAATAAATTTATAATCCAATATAAGAAATAAAATAAATAAATATTTAATATTACAATGATATTAAAATAAGTTTTTATTATAAAATTGACTAACATAACATATGAATATATTTCAAAGTTACATATATATAATTCATATATAAATTATATAATATGTTTAATACAAGTCCATAATAATACATAATTTATAATTTGTTTTATATCAACCCTTTTTCAAATCCACAACATACCAAATATAATATAATTAAATATTTCAACTATAAAATCTAAATAAAATATAAGTCCATAACAAAGAAATAAAAAAATTCTAACTTCTCAATTACATAATAAATATGACAAGTTACTAGCCATCTAAAAATATTCTATCATATTCAATCTTGTTATCATCATTAATAACCTTGAAAACCTTGTATTTGGTGGGTCCTTTCTCATTACTTTTGATATTTTTAAATTATCCATAATAGAAAATCCTAATCTATCAAGCTCCTCAACTAAGTAGTTAGAATAATTAGTATCATAAAGTCTTTAATGAACATGTTGAAAGAATGAATATTAAGGAATATCGTTGTTAAGATTATGATGTTTTTATTTTAACACTGTGAGTTAATCTTATTTTCTATATGATATACATTTATGAGATAGATTATGTTAAATATGACCTGTTTTTAAATAAGACATTATTGTTGGATTATTATTGTGTTTCTTATGTATGAATCATGTTAAATGAAGTGCTAGTATTGTAGTACGTGGAAGGAATTATGTCGTTTGTAAAGACATGAAACCGTCACGACTCGTATTAGTATCTTTGTTTAATTATGATATATGATGTGATCAATATTCAAAGAATTTAGCAAATTTGTACGCATAATATTTATTTATTAAATCATGATATGATGTTTTCAATTAATGAACCAAGTGAGAGAATTCAAACCATATAAAATATCATGTGGCTCATTAATTATATTTTTAATTATGATTTTAATAATATTAAGTGTTAAATTCTGATTGTCAATTTAATTAAAAGTCAATAAGGAATTTATGATGTAAAACTCACCGTTTGATAGAAATGGTTATTATTCACCTATTTAATAGAAACTAATCCTATTTGTCGCCCTATGCCTTTCTTTATACTTTCTCCACCAGAAAGTAAGATTACTGAAGGGGACAGAGAAGAAAAATTAAGTTTCTCTATAAACAAAGTTTTATGGGCTTTCCAGATCAAGGTTTGGCTAATCTCATAGATCAAGGTATGTAAATCTTATTTTATATCTTGGTGAAAACATAGAATTCTAAAATCTATATTAAAGAATTATTGTTAAGATGATTAAATTTCTTGATGGTTATGCAACTAGCAAATAAAAAAATATAACTAGTAAAGATGGTAAATTTAGATCAATTAAATGTTAGGATTGTCATGTTTTACTTCAATGAATTCTCATCATTGGCATTCAAAAAAATTTTCCATGTGACATTTATACTGAATTGATAGAGTTATCTTATTTTCCTAGCAAATTTGTGTAAAATCAATTAAAAAGTATGTGTTGCACAAGTTGAAGGACCAAATGGTATTGATACTTTGTAAATTAGAAAGGATTTTTCCTCTAGTCTTTTTTAATATCATGGTTCATGTAGCTATTCATTTACAAATAATTTACCAAATGAGACAAGACTTACTTGAGCAAATGGATTTCAATGGATATATATAATTGAAGGGTTTAGGTACTTATAAATCTTATGTAAAGAATAAAGCAAGATTCGAAAGCTCTATTGCCAAGGAATACATTGTTAATGAGTCATTGACATTCCGTTCTATGTCTCTTCATGATATTAAAACCATATTCAACCAACCAATGCATAATTTTAATGGTAATGACAAAGTTGGTGATGCATTTGTTTATAAGCATAAAGTTAGTCTATATGGTAGGAGGCAACTGATGCAGTTACCACAGTCAGAAATTGATAAAATACATTGGAATATTATTAATAATTGTATGGAATTGCATGATTATTTAGAGTAAGTGATATTTTGCTAACCTTATGATTTTTTTTTTATTATTTTAGATGATATGTTTTAACTTTGTTTAATGTTCTATTTTATGAAAATATATTTTGTTACCACATGCTTGAATTAAAAAAAAAGAAAAAAAAAGTGAGGGCAATAATATTTCAGAGTTGAAGTTATTGAAAAGGCAACAAAAACTATTTTCTGATAAGTTTCAACATCGGATAAGTCATCGAACATTTTGGACTCTTAATTTTTTTTTCTTTTATGGTTTGAACTTTTATATTGATTGGATACTTTAATTTTTTTTTTTTTTAGGTAGCTGAAAGTGTTGTGGTCTTAAGGAGTTGTTAAGGCTATTGATGATTTGTATTCATTAGCGTGTAAGATTGAAATACAAATGCCTAAACATATTGCTTAAACTGTCAATAGAGTATGATTCACTGTGAAAGATTGTGATGATTGACTCACAACCCAAAATAGTAGTGTTTTAGTGTATGAGGAACTTGAAGATTATAATAATGGTGGTGGTGAGGATGAAATGATGGAATTTTATAGGATTCTTTGTTCAATTGTTGAAGAGTATTATGTTTAAGAAAGAAGTATGGTTTTATATAAATGTAATTGATTTGACACTGACCCTAAAAAAAATGGGTGTAAAGGGACTTTTATTTTATAAGCATCAATGTGATTCACAAATGGTATGCGGATGATTATTACGTATTAGCATATCAAGCTAAACAAGTTTACTACATTGATGATCCTAAGTTAAGGGCCAATTGGAAAGTTATACAAAAGGTACAACATAGGCATTCATACGACATTCCCATAAAATTGAGAAAGATCAATCAACAATACATGATGCATATTAAGCTAATAATTTAGACAAATTTAGTTTTGAGATTGATATGGAACTTAATGAATAGGAAGAATTTCATAGGGTGGATTTGGAATCAAAGGTTGCACAATTTGTTAACCTAGAGTTAGTGATGATGAGATTAATTTAATAAATGATGATAGTGAAAGTGAAATGAGTGATGAAAATTATACAACTGAAAGTAAAGATATACAAGTTGAAGATGATATTGAGAATTAATAATATTTATTATTGTTATCCAATTTTAATTTGTATAATTGTGAAGTGATTTTCCTTTGTGCATTAGTTTTATTTGCTTTAATATTAATAAATATTATTAATATAATTAATTTAACATTTAAATATAAATATTAAATAATATTATGAATTTGTTATAGTAACATTATAATAAAATAATCCTAACAATAACCTAATAATAATAAATAATAATAGCTCTAGACAGCAACAAACAAGTACCAAACATAAGCTACCGACAGTGGAAACCTAAAAAAGAATTTATCCCCTGCTGCTTTTTGTATTTACAAAATTAAAATAATAATAATAATAATAAGGACATTGTCTTTAGCTTTTTGGAAATATTAAAATATATTTCTATGTTAAGGCTTTGATTAAGAGTAATAAACCAACCCAATCAATTAAGTTAAATAATAAATATTATATTAAAAATTACAGCTAATTAATATAATATTTTCAACATTCTCATAGTGAAGCAAGTGCATGTTTGGATATTAATTAATTGAAGAGCAAAACTTCTACAACATTCTTTTTTGGATTAACACTGTTTTCAATTTTTATTTTTTTCATTGCTGATTGGTTTCAAACTTTCACTTATTGTCATATAAATATAAAATTATATTAAAAATTAAATTCTAACATACTAATGGTGACGATTTTAAGAAAGTCGACCCCAAAACATTTTTAAAATGAAGTATATGTTGCATTGCAATCATAGTTTAAAAAATAAAAAAAATTGTACGAAATTTGAAAAATTTTGAGGTATGGAAGTTATTTTTGGATCAAAATAGAAAATGGTTATAATTTTTATAATTTTCATTGAAATTTTCATTAAAATTTTCATGTTAAGTCCATAATTTGGTCAAAATTTTCATAATTTTCTCATAAATTTCTGTGCAAACTTCCATACTTTTTTTTTTAAATATTCATTAATTTTTTTATAAAATTTTGAAAATATTATGGATTCCTATAAAAATATATAAGATATAATATTTTTAATTATAAAAAAATTAAAATAATAAGATTTCAGATTTTGTACAAAAGTGCAATATGAACATTTATCTTTTCCAAATTATAATCATCGTATGCATTCAGATATTATATATAAGTATTAAGTACAACATGAGCATTTTTAAAAAAATTATAATTATTATATTTATATGATTTCAACCCTTCACATATTTCGTAGAGCATTTGATTTTTTTGAAACTATAATTATTATATGCTTACATATTATATATAAGTACTGAAGTACAAGAGTATTTTTTCCAAATTATAATTATTATTTTTTATTTTCAAATTATGTAATAATTATTTTACATTATTTTAAAATTATTAAATGTATATATACGTAATAACCCATTCCTAGAAAATGTCTGGAGAATAATTTTGTTAGGACGATTGATTGAAGTTTGACATTTTGAAATAGTTAATAAGCCTCAAGTTGACTTTTACTACATTTAATTTTTAATTTTGACTTTGGTACTGTTGCATAGAACTCGTCGATACGAGATTGTAGACTAGTGGTATGTCTAAATCGGAGTTATAGTGAAGGAGATATGGTTAATGAAAGACAATGGTAAAATTATAATTTTGTCATATTTTAAAAACATCTTATTTTTTTATTATTCTTTTTTTTTTCTTTTTTTTTTCCTGGGTTTTCCTCTTTCCCCACCTGATAGCCCCTTTACCTTTTTATTTTCTTTTTTGGGCATACGCATGGGTGGCCAACGGAGAATAAACACCGCAGCATCACCGTTTGCTATTCGCCATCACCAAACCTCACTGCCCACACCGACCGACTTGCCAGCTACCAGTGCACCTTTGTCCGCCACTGACATGCATGTTCATTGCTGGCAAGCATCAGATTAGGTGAAAGTCGGTGTACCCTCTCTTTATTCTTTCACCAGATTTTAGTGTCATTTTCAGTGAAAGGAGGGTACTTTCCTAATGTTTTTAACCTCCTGAGTTCGATTTTGACAACTTTTTTAGCTAAAAACCTCTCATTTTTTATCTAAAAACTCCTTTGTTGCCACCACTTTTTGATCAAATTCCAACCACCTCGGTTAACATCGGGTCAAATTAGAGGTGGATTATTATTCCTTATCTTTAGGGCTTTCATTTGGTATATTTTATGCTAATTTTAGTTGAGTTTTATGAAAAGCCCCAAATTTGAAATTTAGGACACTTCGAGTTTGACTGGAATTGACCAAGATTAGTGACTAATTTCTACTTGTCTAGAATTTTAATGACTTTTAGAGATAAATTGTTAAGCCAATTTCAATGTTTGTTAATGTAATGACTTGTACTTGGTACGATACAAGCCAGTACCCCCTATCTCTCTTATTCTCCTTTTTTTTTTCTTTTTTTTTTTTTCTTTCTATTCTTCTCTTTGGAATCATTGGAAACCAACTCATTGAGCCACCACCAGAACCAGCATACGCCGATATGCCCCTATTAGCTGGTCACGTGCCGAAAACAGCCGCTGTTGCCAAAAAACTTTGCAATAATCGGCAATCTTTTCTTTCCTCCATTTTTAGTTTTCAGTGTATTTTTGACCAAAAATGAGTGATTCCCACTATTTTTACTTTTTGAGTTTGAATTCGAGCTCATTTTTCGCTAAAAATATCTCGTTTTGTAGGAATCATGAAACCCATTTGGAACCGTCACTTTCCGATGAGATTCCAATGAAACTGGGTGTTTTCCAATTGGACGAAAGGTATATTGTTGATCTTTGAGGGTGTTTTCAATTTTGGTTAAAGTTTACAAAAAAAATTTCAAATTTGAGGGTTATGGGTAATTTCATGATTTTAGTAAATTGGACCCAATTGGTATTAGTTGGACAATTTCAGCAGTATTAAGGTGTTTTTAAATATAAGTGAGATTAGTGGATGAATTGGTTTGGAAGAATTGGTTGATTAGAGGAAGAGTTCACATTTTGGATGGTAATGTCGTGTTGTTTGTGCACAACAATTGTTAATTGAGGTTATTTAAATGTAGAATTTATTATTTTATATTAAGTGGAATTGAAGGGAATTATTTTGTTATATTTAAGACCTGCAGCTCGTTGAGACTCGAGAGTGGATGCACATGAGGATTAGTAGTAATCCTATCAGTGAGTGGATTAAATTTTACTTTTACTTATATTTTTACATTAAATTTACTATGTCTGAGAATTATTACAAATTGATTATCTTGAAAGTTTCCAAAATATTTGAGTAATTATTTTAATGGTACACATATGATTTTTTTTGCTATTATGAGGAAAACTTGTCTAAACACATATTGATTGTTAAATGTGGTTTTGAAGAATTCATAGTGGTACTATTTTGAAAAATATTGAGATTAATTGTTGGATATGATTTTATGTTATGGACATTGGTTAACATTACATTTTTCTGTTAAGATATGCCATGTGTCGCCCAGACACATTATTGATTTGATGATGATATTATTTTATCCCCCTTGCGAGTAGGCTGGATAATGATTGATATGTGTTTCATCCCCCTTATTTGTTTACGTGTGATACGAGACTGGACGATGATACATCTCTACTATGCCTTGAGATGCCAAGGGGTAGTATGACTGTTTCCCCATCTCCTGTGTTCTTTGGGTCTCTTTAAGCTAATCACAAGTGTGTTTGCAGATCTATTCATGACACAACTGGATCTATCTTCTCATACCCATATTTCTTTCGATCTGTTCCGTTTACACGAGATCTTTACTTATGAAATATAAGTACTGTAGCTCATCTTCATCTGCAACTCTTGGGTTTAAGCTAGAGGTGATTTTACTTCACCCCTCGTTGCCATTTGAAGGGCGTTGAGAGGTTGTAAAGCTCGACATCGCTATTGTAGTTGTGGTAGTCCGTGCTTGAAGTTCTCTAGGTTGTTCTGAAACTGACAAAGGTTGCGCAGGTCAGCTCGTTACTTTGCATGCACGTATGGTTCACTTTGATGAAGGCTTGGGACGTCTGAATTTGACTGGGCTTGGAGTGGGTTCAGCTCATGTTACAACTCGGTGCCTTGATCTTCATTTCGTTCCATCATCACTAAGCTAGGATTTGTTCAGAGTCTTGGAGTCAAGTTGATTGGAGTTCGTGTGTTGTGGTTGCTGGTCTCTTTTGAGATCTTTGCCATGCATTGCTATCCATAAACGAGCTAAATCAAATGAACTATATTGGAAACAACTTTTCAGTAAGGGGTGCTTGCGTGTGATGTTAGTGGGCTTCATGTGCGTGGCTCTTGTGAGGCATTCCAGATTGCAGAGGTACCTTCCACACTTCTAGTAGCTTGTGGTTGGATCTTCAACATTTAGAGTGAGTTGCAGGATGTGATTCTTGTGCATGCAAGCAACTTTCTAATCGGCAAGTGGCAAAGTTCAGCGTCCAAGTTTTAATTGCAGTTCTTATTCTCAATTCTCTAAATGGTTATTCCGATTAACTATGTTCAATCTGGAATGGGAATTAGGAAGTTTACGAGGGACGGGTTCATTGGGTTCTTCAAAGCTAGTGGTTTTGTCTAAGGGGACGAACAGGGTTATTGACAATTTGGATTCACGAGCGGATTTTGGCTATTCGAATGATCGGAATGCTCTTGATCATGTGAAGACTATGGAAAGTAGTATGGAAGTTCCTCTAGTCTATCAAGCCAAGTCTATTTCAAAGATTGTCTTTGGTTCCACTAGTTTGGACTATGGGAAGGTAATTGATTCTTGTAATTAGTAGGTGATGGAGCTCAGGGGTCGATGTTTTAAAAAACAGTTTGAAAAAAATGGTAGAAAATAAGGTTCCTAATAAATTTTATGCTGCAGCAGCTATAGCTTCTGTTTTACCTTCTACTTAAGTGATCATGAAAAAGGGAAATCATATCTCAATGGCTGTGAACCAGAGGGCTTATCAGGACTAATTGCTCGTGTGATTCTATCAAAAGGAGAATCTCCTTGGAAAATTGTTGATTCAAAACAAAAGCTTTCTGTGGTTTGGGGATTTTCAAATTTTCAGATTATTTCTATTGACCATGGGTATTTCCATGTTTTGTGAAAAATTACAGAAGAAAAAAGTTTTATTTACGCAAAAGGTGCTATTTCCATGAAACCGGGAGTCCTTCGACTTCAAGAATGGTATTTAGAATTTAATCCTTTACAACAGAAACCAACAAATGCCTAGGTCTAGATTCGGTTACTCAATCTTAATTGGGTCTTTTGGCATCTTCAAATACTTTCAGATTTAGCATGTAGGGTGGGAGTTCCCTTGAGATTTGATCATTCATCGTTGCATGGGGATTTTAGACATTTTGCTTGCATTTTAGTGGATGTTGATATGGCATCTACTTACCGGAAATGCTTACTTTGGAGGTTGATGGCTACTATCATGAGATTTTTGTGGTTTATGAGAGTCTTCCTGCTTTTTGTACGGCTTGTAATAATGTTAGTCATCTCTTCGCTAACTGTAGTCTCTTTAAAAGGAAATCAGATACTCGAAACACATACCATTTTGAAACTAAGGATAAACTTGTGAATTTGGTTTATTTTCCCAGACCATCGAATCAAGAGAACCCAAATAAGGTACAATCGCAGTAAGTTCCCAAGAATCATAAAGAGATCTCCTTGGAAAAAGAGGCTTCTTCTAAACTAGTGCTGGAGAAAAGAGATAAAGGAAAAGCCAAAGTTACATGGGCTGATTGCATAAATCAAGAAAATGATATTTTTGATGTAGATGTTTCTAAAGGATTGGAGAATAACATGGCAACTTTGTCTACAAATAACTACATGGAGATGGATAAATAGGAAATGGGTTTGATCAATGTGCAGCCTTGTTATTGTACGAGGGTGATCCCAGATGTTGAGGAGAACAGGCTGGTTGTTTTGGATAGTCATCAACCTTTGGCTCTACAAGTGGATACTCGTTCTTTCACCGAAAATACTATAGAGAACTTAGTTGGGGAAGAGGCTCTTCAGCTGGTACCGTTCGAAGGAAACAATTGGGAGGAGGTATCAACTAAGAAGAAGCAAGGAAGAAAATCCAAAGAGGAAAAGGAACGTCTTATACTAGCTCTTAAGGCTGCAGGGGGAACACGACCCAATACTCGGGCTTCATCAAACGTTTCTGATGTTTGACATTTTATTTTGAAATTATCAAGGGATTAGGAATATTGCTATGCAGTGAGTTCTTCGGCATTACATCAGTTCTTTTAAGCCTTCTTTGGTTTGTTTGGCGGAGCCTATGATAGATTGGGACTCATTACCACATCATTTTTTGTCTTTATTAAATTTTCGTTGGCTCGCCTTTGATGTGAAATCTACCATCCCAACTGTGTGGCTTCTTGTTGCTAATTTAGTCATGGATGTGGTCGTAATTTCCTCGGACGCTCAGCAGGTAAATATAAAGTTTTTCTGTCTTAATAGTTATCACCATTTCACTTTCATGTATGGACATGTAGCTCATACACGCAGACGAGCTCTTTGGGATTCCCTAGTTACTTTGAGTTCTTCAATCCAAACTTCTTGGTCTATGTTGGGAGATTTCAATGCAATTTTAGGTTCTCATGAAAAAACAGGTCTCTCTTCGTTCGACATTTCTTGTTCAGAGTTTCATTTGGCTATGGAGGCTACTGAGTTATGCATGATAGACACTGTTGGCTCTTATTTCACTTAGGCTAGACGTGGGGCTAGGAACTATGTTGACAGTAGATTGGATCGGGTGTTTTGCTCACAAAGTTGTTTGGATTTCTGGGAGACTCTTCATTCTTTAGCCTTGCCAATACAGCAATCAGATATAACTTGCTTCTGCTCCGCCTTAATAAGACTTCTTTGTTGGGTCCTTGACCTTTTTCATTTTCTCTCTATGTGTCTGTTGGATGATAGTTTCCGTGATATTGTTCAGAGAGCTTGGAGTACAGTTATTCAAGATAACCTTAGGCTTTAGTTGATGGAAAAGCTTAAGGAGGTTAAGTCTGCCTTAAAGCATTAGAATAAATTCATTTTTGATGACATCTGCTTAAAAATTTCTGAAGTTCTGTCTAAGGTTCAAGATGCCCAAAATGATATAGCTACTTTAGGTTTTACTGAGGAAAAATTGACAATTGAGGTACAGGCTCAGAGTCTTTTGGATTCTCTTTTGCAGAAACAGGAGCAGTTATTCCGGGATAAATGCCATGTGAAATGGTTACAAAGCGGTGATCGAAACACTTCCTTCTTTCACATAATGCTAAAAAATAGGAAATCAAAGCTCCTTCTGTCCTCTTTCATGATTGATGATGATTTGGTTATAAATAAGGATTATATTCGGGACCACGTTGTGGATTTTTATCAAAATCTTTTTAATTCCGACTCTCAAGATTGTCCGAATTTCCCTGTAGTTCATGTTATCCCATTGATGATACTGATTCGGAAAATAATTTTCTAGTCTCACTTTCAGACTATGTGGCTATTAAGATGGTTGTTTTTTGTATGGACCACCGCACCAAGTCCCGATGGTTTTGTAGGAAAAATTTTTCAAGCTTGTTGGGATTACATTCATTCTGAAGTAGTGGCTGCAGTTTAGTTCTTTTTTACTACTGGTTTTCTTTAACCTAGTCTAAATTCTAATTTCATAATCTCTTTGTCGAAAATGTCAGATGCTTGTTCTATGGATAAGTTACATCTTATTAAGCTTGGTAATTTCTTATTCAAAGTGATTTCTAAGATTTTGGCTGAGAGATTAGGTATCATTGCCTCTCGAGTGGTATCCCCACAACAATTCGGCTTTATTAAAGGAAGTAATATTAGTGATTGTATTTTTTTGGCCTCCGAAGGTGTTAATCTGTTAGAAAAAAAGTTTTTAGGGGAAATGTGGTTTTGAAGATTGATATCAGAAAAGCTTTTGACACTCTTAGTTGGTCTTTCTTGCTTTCTGACCTTTGGAGCTTTGGCTTTTCAGAAGCTTTCTATTCATGAATTTTAACTATCCTTCGGTCTACTCGGGTTTCTGTTCTTCTCAATGGCTCTCCTGCTAGTTATTTCAGTTGTTCTCGTGGGATCCATCAAGGAGATCCGCTGTCGTCTTTGTTATTTGGGTTAGTTGAGGATTTTCTCAGTCGATACATTTCTTCTTTGGTTCAATCAAAATTTTTGTCTCCTATGTTGGCTACTCGGAAGGTTTATGCCTCTTCTCATTTACTCTATGCTGATGATGTGCTACTTGTTTGTTAGTGGTTGGCTCAGAATTTTGATCAAATTAAGAGGGATTTTGATTTATATGGTTGCCTTTCGGGTCAGCTGGTGAATTAGGAAAAGTCTTACTTATATTTCAGTTCATCAGTGTCAACTTCAAGACACCTTCGTTTTAGTCTTTCAGCATGCATGAAAATTGGTCAATTGCCTTTTGATTATTTAGGTGTTCCTATTTTTAAAGGCGCTCCTACTATTCATTATCTTTGTCCTATAGCGGTGAAAATTGGTCAATTGCCTTTTGATTATTTAGGGGTTCCTCTTTTTAAAGGCGCTCCTACTATTTATTATCTTCGTCATATAGCGGACAAAATTTTGAATCACTTTGACAATTAAAAAGGACATGCCCTTTCCTGTGCGGGTCGAGCGTGCTTGGTCAAAATTCATTCACTCTTTCCAATTTTATCAATGGCCGAAAGCCTTACTTAAGTGTTTAACAAAGGCAATTCAGAATTTCATATGGACTGGCTCTATTTTTTTTAAGAAGCATGCTGTTGTGGCTTGGAAAACTTGTTGTAAGCCTAAGAACTTTGGAAGGCTTGGAGTTAAGGACTTATCTTTGTTTAACAAGATCTTACTAGGTAAATTATCTTGGTGGGTTATGATGGCTAACTCTTTTACTTTTGAGTTCTTGCGTTCTCGGATTAAAGGGAAGTTGGATACTCGGTTTTATTTCCAGTCCTCCATTTGGCTGGTTATTTGCTCACTGTAGGCTTCGCTTTACACTCAGTGTTATTGGATTTTGGGAAAGGATATTAAGGTTAGATTTTGGCAAGATAATTGGCTTGGATCTCCAATCATTTTTTTGGTTGATTTAACTAATTTTCCTTGGAATCGTAATATATAGGTCTCTTCCTTTCTAACGGAGGAGGAAAATTGGCAAGTCCCACAAGATTTTAAGCTTGCTTTTTCTAATATGGCGGCTCAAATTGATCAGATTCATGTGGCGGAAAATGATTCCGATCGATTGGTTTAGATGCATTCTATGGATGGTAAGGTCTCTTGCAAGAGCATGTATTTACATCTTTTAAATTTACAAAACTCTCTGTCTTGGCCAAATTTGATTTGGAAAAAGTATATCCCTCCATCCAGATCTTTATTTTACTAGTAGCTTTTTCATAATAGATTCCAGTAGACGCTTCATTTTGTAGGATTGGCTTCCAGCTCGCCTCTCATTGTCATATTTGTAAGAAAGTGGTAAATTCCATTTCTCATATTTTCTTGGACTGTCCTTATGTGGTTGCTCTTTGTGAGTTCATTGAAATTAAGTTTGGGATTATTCTAGGCACTCATAGTACACCTCTGGATTTATTTAATTTTATCTCGAACTTACAACTCAGTGCGTAGTTATCCAATTTGCTTCGTGGAACCATTATTGCGGTTTTTCACCGTCCTTTAGTTTGTACGAAACCAAGGTGTGCACAACAGTAATTTACACCGTATTTCACACACTTTTGCTTATGTTCAGAGATTTATAGTTGAAGGTAATAGGTTACAAATGGGGGTTACGCATAATTCAGTTCATGAGCTGGTTATTTTGAAGAACTTTAGTGTCCAGGCTCATCCTCCTAGGGCACTTAATATTATCCCTGTTACATAAAGGTCTCCTTCTCCAGGTTGGATCAAAATAAACACAGATAGGGCTGCAAAGGGTGGTCCTGGATTAGGAGGCGGTAGAGGAATTTTTCGTAACTGTTGTGGGCTTATGGAAGGTTGCTTCTTTATTTCTTTTGGAGTTATTAAGGCTTTCGAAGCATAACTGTTAGCCACTTTATATGCGTTGGAACAAGCTCTGCATTTTAATTGGCATAGGCTTTGGTTGGAATGTCATTCTACTTACATGGTTCACCTTTTTTCTTCTCGTACTATGGAGGTTCCATGGAAGTATAGGACCAGGCTTTCAAACTGTCTTCGTTTTATCAATTCTATTGAGTTTAGAGTCACATATATTTTTTGAGAGCGTAATAAGGTAGCGGATGATCTTTCTAAAGTAGCAATTCTAGAAAATAAGGATTGGAGTCATACTTTTCCAGTCTCGTGTCTGAATTCTTATCATGCTAATTTGACGTGCCTAATGGCTTATCGCTTTGTGTGATCTTTTCAAGCCTTGGTCTTGGTTTAACAAGGTCGGCGACGATTATTGTTTTACTTCCGTTTCTTACATCTCTATTTCTATGTATGAGTCCTTTTATTTCATATTTTATATCTGTGGTAACTATTGTAATTGATGTAAATTTTTCATTTTAATAAAATTTTATACTTGTTTGGTGTGAATTTGGAGGGGTACCAACTTAGTTGGGATATCTCCGCCTGGGGTAAAAAGGGTACTAATCTAGTTGGGATATCTTTTCCCTTCTCTCCGATAAGTAATCTATTATGATTATTATTATTATTTTTATTATTATTATTGGATTATTGATTGGAAATTCTAAAGGGAGAAGCTCTGACTTCTCTCTAATTTCAGCTGGCCAGATGCCGTTGTAGGTTGGATCGTCGAATGTTACAGAGCTGCTCGCGTCGTCGCTCACATGGGACTGTTGGATCCTCCACGAGCATGCAAACAAATCTGCTGGGTTGGCAGATCCGAGTGGTCGAGCTTCACATCGGCTCTACGTCGTCGATCTCGAGTGCACCATTCCTGTGAGCAACATATTTCTAGTGAGCTAGCTATGGGTTCAAGCTTGGATCGTGAGTTTTCTAGCGAGCTGGCTACTGGTTCGATCATAATGGGTTCAATTTCAGCTGACACAGTTTGATCGTAATCGGCGTTGCAATGAGCATCGTTGAGCTGGGTTTGGATCTATTGGGATTTGCAGCTGGGCTCGTAGATTGAAACTTGCCTAAACCTGTGAACTTCTTCGCCACTGATGTGTTGGTGCATTTGTAGTAACATAGTACGATATTAGCTTGTTGGTTGCCCTTAGAAGTCGCTGGTTGCAAGTTTCAAGGTTTGGTAATATGCGATCTATATTGTCTTCATTGGTTTGTAGTCACTGGTTTTGTGTGAGCTTCGATAGTTGCTGTTGGATCTTTTTTGGACAAAGCCTAAGATTGTGAATGCGTTTGTCTTTGGGAATTGCTGAGAAAATTGTTCAGGACATTCGGGTTTGTTGAGTTTTTGTTTTTTGATTAATCGGAACAAATTGTAACTAAGAATAGAAATTTCCAATTGATTATTGTAATCTCTGAAGGGATTGGTTTGTTTCAACCGATTATCATGTTGTGGTCTGCTAGTTGTGGTTTGTTTTTACAATATGTGACTTGATGTACTTATAATTTGTGATTTGGTTGGGAATTATGGCCTTCTGCTATGAACAAATTGGGATTGGATTTGGGTATTGGCTTAACTACAGGTAGTACAAAATTGGCATTATTTGGCATTGATGGAGGTGAGGTTGAAGTCGTTTACAATAAGAGTAATGCCTCAAAGCAACCTTCTTTTGCAGAGGTAGTTAATGGGACCATTAATCAGGCTGCACCATCTCAGTAGGCAGTGGTTGGTGGAATCAATCATGTAAGTTCATTATTGTCAGGGGGATAATTAAATTCGGCTTTTAAAATTGTGCTAACTCATAAAGGCAATTTTGTCTTTGTTTGTGTTAATGATGATGCTTATCAAGAGAGAAATGCTTTGTGTCGGTTTTCTTTGATAACCCGAATAATACTATCCAAATGGGATAGACATTGGAAGTTTGGGGACTTACACTCAAAACTTCAAAGCATTTAGAAACTAGATAATTGGCAGCTGATTTCTGTTGGAAAAGGTTACTTTCAAGTTCTTTTACATTCTACAGAGGAAAGGCAAAGGGTATGGTCACATAAAGCCTTGAATTTGAAACCAGAAATTGTTTGGTTGCAAGCTTGGGTAAAAATTTTAATCTGACAATTCAGAGATCGACAAATGCTCAGATTTAGGTTAGGTTTTATAATTTCAGTTGGGAGTTTTGGCATCTTCGCATACTCACGGACCTTGCAAGAGACATGGGTATACCTTTGCGGATTGATAACTCTACACTTATAGGGAATTATGGTCATTTTGCTTAGGTTTTAGTTAATGTGGATTTAGCTGGATTTGTCCCAGAAAAATTATTATTGGAAACGACAGACAATTGTATACTTTGAATCGTATCCAGGTTTTTGCACTTCTTGTCACAGTGTTGGTCATTTAGTGGCTAAGTGCAAATCGGTGATTGGAAAGACCCCTCCTAAAATTGAAGCTCATGGCAACGAAAAAGAGAATAAGGCTCCGGGTTTGACTTAGGTGTACAAAACCAAAGCAAGCACCTTCTCTACATGTGGAGTCGGCTACACTCGCTATGCCTACTACCAATGCCTTTGAGGTATTGAATATAGACATGACATCCACTCATATAGAGGATATGGTTCACCAGTAAGATACGGTCCCTTCTAGCATGACTGACATTAATCGAGAAATGAGTGTTGCAGCCCGATCAACTTCTCTAGATCTAGTTGCTGCTCCCAGCAAGACTAATTTCGATACCGAAATGGGTAAGAGTGTTCGCATTACTTCAGAGAGTGTTCAAAATACATTAAACCATACTACGATTCCTCGTCAGATCACATCGTGGGCAGATGCTTTTGGCGACTTAGATGAGGAGCTTGGTGATGATGCAGATGATATAGTTGAAGACGAGTGGCCACCTCTGCAAGGTGAGGTTCTTCAAAACCCTCAAATGAGTTCGATGGTACCCTCTATGTAGGTCAACAATCAAATATTATGGCCATGATTCCATTCGAATCTTCTAGTGCACTTATCGTAACGCAACAAAACTTGGATTTGGTTGCATCACAACTGTCGGTTTTGAAAAATATAGACCAGAATTTATGAAACATGGTTAAAGGAAAACTGGGTCAACTAAAGAAAGGCGAAACAGTTAGAAGAGTGCAGCTATCAACACCTACACAACATAACTTAAACTTGGTGGCTTCTCATCTGTTAGTCTCCAAAATCACTGACTAGAATTTATGAAATATGGTTAAAAGAAAACTGGGTAGACCAAAAAAATGAGAAACATTTAGAAGATCGCAGCTTGCGACATTGGGATTGGGTTTAGCTAAGCCTTTCACATGGGCTTCTCGACATACTACACTGATTTTTTTGCTATCTTTGTACTGCTTCTAATAGCAGCGGAGTTTTTTTATTTGTCTTTCCTACTTGTACTTTTTATTTTTCTTTTTAATAAAATTAGCTTAGGCTTTTTTGGGTGATTTGGGATTGGCAATACGGCTTCCCTGAGTACTCTAATAGCCTGAGTTATCTCTTTCTAATTATTATTGTTCTTGCTTTTGTTGTTATTGTTAAGATTGTTATTGTGAGATAATTAATGTTATTAATTAGATTTTTTGTCACATTGTAAAACATAAATTGCTTACAATGTTTTAATGGATCCACTCACTAGACTTGTCTCGTTAGTTTTTGTTTTAATTTTTTAAATTATCAATAGTTTTTAGCTGATTATGGTTAGATCTCCACATAAGGCATTACCGCATTCTTAATTCGTTCTCGAAACTTTTCTTTTATCCTTGTAAACATACTTTGATTCCTTTCTTTTTTATTTTCATGTTTTGTATCTTTATTTACATGTGGAAACCATTTAGTTGCTCTGAGAATAGCCCAAGTCGGTACCAACGTGACTTTTGTGTTGATTTTTTAATACTTCTAATTTTTTATTACTTTTTTATGTATCATTGCTATTCCATTGTGGGAATCTAGTGGTATTTACTATGGCCAGTAGATATAAATATATATATATTTTAGAAATGGTTTTAATTATAGGTATAAATTGGGTTAGTCCAAATTTTAGGGGAGGTTATGTTAAAATTTCTATAAAATTTTAGTAGAACTTTTTTGAGACGGGACCCATCTCAAGTATGGTCTTGTCAGTTAGGAATGTAATTCATCATGCCCAATTTCTCGGAAGGTTATAGTGTTTTCGTACACATTATTGTTCACAAAAAAGACTCCCTCTTAGTATTGCTGTCACTTTGTTGAATCGCCTTGATGAACTTATTTAGCAAGCACCGTTGGCCTTCACCATTGTAGACATTGAACTTCCTTCAAGTATGCAAACGAACTTATCTCAAATAATTTGGTTCTTCTCCTAAAGAATTTGAGTTATCTTATGCCAAAGAACTCTTACAAAAAAGTCAACAAAAATATTTTCAAATCAAGTTCGCATCCAAGTTGCTAAATAAAAAAGTTTGAGTACAAAAATATTTTTCTGCAACCTAAAATATGTTACAACATCATAAAAATGAGTTTGCAAAAATATTCTATTGGAAACCAAAAATACACTTTCAGCTCACACAAAAGTAAGATGTGAGAAGGCTTTTTTATAAAAATAAATAAAAAAAAAATTAGACAATTTGTATTTTAGGAAAAAGATAATTTTTTTAAAAAAATAATTATCTGATTTAACTATATAAGGAAAATCTTTATTTAGTCCAATAAGATAATAAAGAATATCATATAAAAATAAACATCACTATCTTTCCTGAATTGCTGCCAAAATTCAATCTCTTCAATTATACTCTTCATTTGTAAAACTCTAGCAGTAGATTTTTTCAATTTCTTAAAACTCTACCCAATTTTAATAATAAAATCATAAATTACAACTCAAACCTAAAAACCTAACAAACAGATCATTTATAATTATCCTAAATCAAATATAATAAAAGAATTGTTCAATTTTGACTTTTTGGATTGACATGATGTTGCCATATTACAACAATATTCAAATTATGTTGCAACATCAGCTATGATATTTACTCCTCCTCAGATTAATCAAACTTTGCTCCCCCTGAGTTAGAACACCTTCTTAATCTGGTGTACTTGAACATAAATGAACTTATAACATTTGCAATAAACAAAGTAAATATCAACATGTTAAGGTAAATTTCAATCTACTCTCAACCACATATCAATTGAACAAAACCTAAAAAATATATTGCCATAAAACAAGGAACACATAGGATGAACAAGTGCAAAAAAAATTAGTGACAAACTTAGATTAAAACTCATAAATGAGGGGAAAAACAATCAACATTGAAAGATTTTTTTTTTAACTTCACTTAAAACAATATGCAAAAATCAAAATACAAATTTTGATCACTTCCATCAAATAAAGATTAGGATGATTTGAACAGTATGTGTGCATCAAATGTTTCAAAAATTCCTCAATTTTTTTAGTTTCAACAACTCTAGTTTTAAAAATTGAAAGGAGATGGTCAAACTAACCTGGTCATCTTGATCCCAATAAAGTTCATTTAAGTCACAAGCATATGTGTATGCAGTGATTTTGCAGTATATATATATCTATTTCTTTTCCATCAAATAAAGATTAGGATGATTTGAACAGTATGTGTGCATCAAATGTTTCAAAAATTCCTCAATTTTTTTAGTTTCAACAACTCTAGTTTTAAAAATTGAAAGGAGATGGTCAAACTAACCTGGTCATCTTGATCCCAATAAAGTTCATTTAAGTCACAAGCATATGTGTATGCAGTGATTTTGCAGTATATATATATCTATTTCTTTTCCTGCCTCCTATTTTTTTTTAAAAAAATTGATTTTTGTATCCATAGTCAGTAGCTTTCTCTCTAACACTAAGGTAGCCCTCTTCTCATGATAGAATGTCCTCTGCATATTGGCGATATATAGGCTCAAATTACTCATGGATAGTATCACACAATAGTGTAAGTAGCTTTTTTTGACTATAGGGCATGGACATCTTTAATATTCTAGATGGTATAAGAAATTAGGTAAACAGTCATAACTCAATTCAATTATTCTCAATTAAAATTGTATCCATAAAAAAAAATCAATTCAGAATCAAGAAAGCATTGTTATTGTGTACAATATATAAATTTAAATTTAAGTAATCAAAATTTGCATAAAGCTTTCAAATTCATACATTGATATTTGTAAATTGTAAGTAGTAAAGTTAAATCCAACAAATACAAATAATGACACTTAATGCAAAGAAAGATATGCACATAATGACAAACAAAAAACTACATGAAGCACAAACCATAAAATTTTCTCAAAGTAAAAGCTTAAAGTGCATCAGGACCTTTGGTAAAACTTGCACTAATATTGCTTGCAACCAAAATTCATAATTCAGATCTTTGTACTCTTAGGTTCAAATGGAGAAGTATCACAAGTAGAATTTACCAAGTTTACATACCAATTCCTACAATAATGAATATAAGCGAAATTGAAATTCCTG
Source organism: Rhamnella rubrinervis (assembly GCA_007844105.2). Lineage (NCBI taxonomy): Eukaryota > Viridiplantae > Streptophyta > Magnoliopsida > Rosales > Rhamnaceae > Rhamnella > Rhamnella rubrinervis. The sequence goes on from CM017578.2 coordinate 23,284,731, forward strand.
GGGAGTTATACATTTATGTATTGATAAGACCATTCACTATTTCTTGATGCTTGATCTCTCCCCCAGATGAACCATATAGCCAAGAGAAACCATGAACCAAAATATAAGAGCTTGCCCCACACATAAGTAAATTTTTTATAGCAGCCTCACTAGACCATACATCTTTCTTGGTATATCCAAATAATAGGTAGGAGCATAAATTGAAATATTCTAGAGCTATAAAGATAATTATTAAATCGTTAGCACTGCATAAAAACATTCCTCCTAGATTAGCTGTTAATATGAATAACAGCTCTCTTTGTAACCATGGTACCATCAAATTTACCTATAACAAGATCCAGTGAATGATTTTCTTTACTTTGGATGATGGTTCTTTTCTGGTTTAATCACGAATGTGAACAATTGGTTCAGTTGTATCTACTGCAAATGGTTTTGTAGAATATATCGATGTTGTAACATTTTCTGTGTCTATTACAACATCATCTATGACATTTGATACTTGTTCAGCCTCATCATCTAGCTTGATGATCTCTTCCTTTTTTGAATAATTTGTTGTACTTTCTACTTGCATGGGGCCTATCAAATCCATATGAACCAACTGAAGAACTTTTGAAGTATTTATAATTTGAATTACCTTATGACTTGATCTTAATTGTTTGCCAAAATTGCATGACCCACAAACTGCATCATGTTTCTTTTTGAGTTTAAGTACCTCACAAACAGTAACTGTATTCACAATTTTGGTCGAGTAAGAATAATTTAAATGACCAAGTCTTTGATGCCGTAGTTCTATATCATCAAATGTTGTTTTATGACAAATATGAAGGGTGTGAAAAAAATACAACAATTATCACTAGATCTTAAACCTTCTAACAACTTGACATTTATCCTGTGTAAAATTTACTAACAAATTTTGATCACATATTTGATTTATGCTAATTATATTAGCTTTCAGTCCTTCCACGTGAAACCTAGTTGTTAGTTTTGAAAACCCATTCACATTTAGTGTTCCTTTTCCTAGCACTTTTCCTTTGAAACCATCTCCAAATATTACAAATCCATCGGATTTTGGTTGGTACTCAATTAAATTATCCTTATCACATGTCATGTGCTTGGAACAACCACTATCAAAATACCATGAGTTAGTACCATAAGCTCTTAGAGATTTGTGAACAACAAGACATTGTAAATCATTTTTTTTCACCCATAATTATTTAACTCCTTTGTCAAGCAAATTAACTTTGATTCTTGGAGTGGTCTTCTATTTTATAAACCAATATGAATTCATATTCATGTTGTTACTTAATAATTGCAATAATTTGTAACATTTTGGTCGACCCTTCATATTACAAAAATGACAAATAGGAATAAATTTCTTTGGTTTCTTTGTATTATCAAGGAAAGAAAATTCAGAAGACTTACCTTAAAAGTTGTTTAGTGAATTGATTTAACAAACCTGGTTTATTGAGCTTGATGCTTCTCCATCATTAAACCCAATTTCATGATTAATGTCATTCATCTTTCTAGTTGTTAAGATCTTATCTAATTGAAATGTACCTACATTCATCATTTTCAAATATTTATTAATATTATCAAGCTCTAATCTTAACTGAATTAACTTTTCTTCCTTTTTAGCTACTTATGATTGCAAGTTGCACACAACTTTTCTAGTTTCTTCTTTATTTTTTTATAACTCAATGACATGTTCATTCAATATTTTGTTAACTTTAGATACTTTAAGACATTTGAGATACAACTTTTGATAATTTCTTTGAAGCATTTATGCATTTGGATCTCATCATCATCATTGTCATCTTCTTCAAAATCATTATCTATTGTTGTGATGTTGTAACATCCACCACATGATATTGCAACTTTCTTTTTGATACTTGCACATCAAATTTTAAAGATTTGTACAATATATTAAAACTAACATAATTACTTACGTGATTTTCATCATCTTGTTAACTCCTTTCTGATTCTCCATCACTTCAGGTTGTATACATAGCCTTTGACTTTTTTTTAGTGTATTTGTACACTCAACTTGAATATGTCCAAAACGATCATATTCCCTACACTGAATATCTTTATTTTTTTTTTGTTATTTCCAATAGGCTTATAAGAATTATTACCTTTAAGAAAATTAGATGGTTTCAAAGAACGTTTCTTTTGTTTGTTCATCTTTTTCATAAATTTATTAAAATTTTGGCCAAGTCAACAAAAAACTCACCCAGTTCTTCTTCACCATCAAAATTTTCACCTACTTCATGGTTTTAAGCTTCTGGTTGAAATGCAATCATTTTTTTCCCTTTTCAACTTTTCAGATTCATTTCAAATGTTTGCAGAGATCCTATTAACTCATCTACCTTGAGTTCATCAGCATCCTTGTTTTCCTCAATAACTGTTACTTTTGCTTGAAACCGATATGGTAAAGATCTCAAAATTTTCCTGACTAGTTTTGTCTCTGAATATTTTTCACCTAATGCAAAAGAATCATTAGCAATATCACATAATTTATAATTAAAGTCAGAAATATTCTCATCCTCATGCATTCTTAAATTCTCAAATCTAGATGCAAGCATCTGGAATTTAAATTTCTTCGATGAATTTATTCCTTCATGTGTAACCTGAAGGATGTTCCAAGCTTTCTTAGCCGATTCACAAGTTGAAATCAATTTGATCTGATTTGCATCAACAATATTAAAAATGACATTAAGAGCTTTGGAGTTGTAGTTTGCTAGTCAATCTTCTTCAGCTGACCACAAAATCTTATATTTCAAAACCTCCTTGTCTTCTTCAATTTGAATAGGATGAACTGAGCCAATTAAAATAGAACGCCAAGCTTTTTCATCTATTGCATTGATAAAAGCCTTTATTTTAGCTTTCCAGTAAGAATAATTTGTCTAATCTAATAGTGGAGGATGAGAAACAGAACCTCCTTATCTTAAATGATCAATTCATGTGAATATAAAAAATGATAGTGATGTTACGATAGAATTTTTACTAATATTGTAACAGAAATGCTATTTCACATAAATACAAAAAATCAATAAAAACAAGTTCAACAAATCTTTTTCTCAAAAAATGTTCACCAACAAAATAATTGGTGATCTGCTCTGATACTAATTGAAAGATTTGTTTTTATGAGATTACCGAATTAAATTGAAATTAATTAATTAAATAGTAAATCACAAATTGAAGAAACAACATAGAAATTTTTTATGTGGTTTGAAATTCCTACTCCACGAGGCCTTTCCCAGACTTTATACAATCTATTAAGTTATAAATGATTACACACACTAATTAGAATTAAACAATAAAAGACTTCGTCTTTGTATTGCCGCCACTTTGTTGAATTGCCTTGATGGACTTGTTCAGCAAGCACTGTTTATTTTCACCATTGTAGACCTTCAACTTCCTTCAAGTATGTAAACAAACTTGTCCCGAAGTAATTTGGTTCTCCTCCCGAAGAACTCGAGATATCTTCTCCTGAAAAACTCTCACAAAAAACTCAACAAAGGTATTTTCATATCAAGTTCACATCCAAGTTGCTAAATAAAAACAGCTTAAGCACAAAAATATTTTTCTACAACTTGAAATGTGTTAACATCACAAAAAATGAGTTTTGTAAAAATATTCTATTGGAAATAAAAAATACACGTTCAGCTCACGCAAAAAACTCGCACACGAGAAACAAGACGTGTGAAGGCTTTTTTATTAAAAAAATGACAATTTATATTTTAGGAAAAATATAATTTTTCAAAACAAAGAATAATTATCTGATTTAACTATATAAGGAAAATCCTTATTTAGTCTAATAAAATAATAAAGCATATCAGATAAAAATAAACATCACTATCTTTCTTGAATTGCTACCAAAATCCAATCTCTTCAGTTATGCTTTTAATGTGTAAAATTCTAGCAATAGACTTTTTCAACTATCTAAACTCTACCCAATCCAAATAATAAAATTATAAATTACAACTCAAATCTAAAGACCTGAATACAAAACAAATAGATTTTTTACAATTGTCCTAAATCAAATATAATAAACTGATTTTTCAATTTTGACTTTTTTGATTAATATGATGTTGCCATAAAATGTCAATACCAAAAACCTAACAGTTTCTCTTAAGACATGAGATGAACTTTTTGAATTGTATTGTTAATTCATCGTTCTAGATCCTTGTTTCATACTTTCCATAATTTGTTAAAGAAATTAGTTTGGTAAATGATTTTGTGGGGCTGAATATTGAAGGTCTAAATCAACTCAACTAATAAAATATACTCGCCTTCAAAAACATATCGATAACAACTTTGTGTGAATTCCATTAATTAATCTAAGTCCCTATGAAGGTAGTTCAACCTCGATGATTCAAATGATCTATTTATAGATAAGTCTTCAAATTTTGTCAATATAATTTACCATCATATATACGGAACATGTGTCGTAACATGATAGGTTGGATGATTTTTACATGCAAATTTAACTACATTAATTAATTAAATCCCAACCCCTTTTCATATTCCTTATGTATATCCTTCTATGTATATATGTACATTTCCAAACAATTAATTAATTAAATAGTTAAGATTATATGAGGTTCCCACTAGCTAGACTGCATATCTATAGGGTATAGACGTTTTCTTTTCTTTTCATACTTAGGTCAATCTCTTATGAATTAGTAGAGGTACTATCAATGAATGAATCAATATTTTCACTTTTACTTATGTTTATATTTATTTTATTTATAAATTTAATATAAGTTGAATTTATTTACAGGTCTAAGATATACATATTATATATATGTATATATATATATATATATATATATTCTTTTGGAAAGTAAAAGGAGGATTGATTATTTGATTTTACAGTATATCTTTGGAATTTTATTTTTGAGGAAGTTTTTTTTATGAAAATTAAGAGTATGTGGAGAATAAATAATTTTTCTAAAGTTGTTTAGTACTTATTTATATATTTGTTATTTAAAATAATAATTGGCATTTGGATATTATTTACGATTAGTACGATGACAGTTTTTTTCCATTGGGAGGTGATGTTGGGATATTTAAAGTGTTAGTTTGATGTATGCAACGTGTCATCTGAATACAAATATTGATGATATGATATGAGTTTATATGATGATTGTATTTGCATATGATATGTGTTTGATTCATCTTTGCTATGCCTTGAGATGTCAATGGTAGTACGATGATTTCCCCTCCCCATTCATCTCTACTACACCTTAGGATGCTAAGGATAATATGATAGTTCCCTCCCTCCCCCTATGATTTTGGTTGACTTGGAGTATATGGTTTTCGTTAACTGTGAAAATTTTATGAAGAAAAATATATTATTATTGTTATTAATATTATTTTAAATTATATTATGAACATAAATAAATATTCAATGGGGATTTATTCAATTTTTAACTTATATTTTAATGATATATTATTTGTATATTATTTTATGATTTAAAAGGGTTTTTGGAAAATAACTAAAATGTTTTATTTTATATTTTTATTACTGATCCACTCACTGACCATATGTCTTAGGATTATATTTATATATATTTATAGAGAATGTAATTATTTTTGTTGTGGGATCTTTAGTAGCGTTTATTGTAGCTACTGGACATATTTGAACTGTAATTTTTTTGCAAGTGCAAAGTCGGGATTGTCCAAGTTTTAGGGAAGTTTAAAATTTTGGTAGAAATTTCAGTGGAACTTCTAAGGTAGGGGCTATTATGGATATGGTCCTATCAATATATATATATATATATATATATTATGTTTTGCTTCAGTCTTTATACAGACAAGTATAGACTACAAACTTTGTGGAAGAGAGAACATTTTTAACCACCAAAAAATTCTCTGTGGTATTGAGCATTTTAAGTAATTATGTATCTATATTATTATTCTAATTAATAAATAATTTATCATAAAAAATAATAGTGTTTTTGTTATTATCAATGAGTGTTATAAGTCTCTTGAATTTACGCTCAATGAGTGTTATATAAGAAATATAATTTACACTCAATGTTTTTTTTTAATATTTAGAGATAAATTGATAAAGAAATCAATAAATAAATATATCTTAAAATTTCATTAAAAATTTCCATACTTTATTATCAATTTCTATCATTTTTTTTAAAATTTTATCGATATTGATATTTTCATCAATATTTATGTAATTTTTACCTTTGATTTTTTCATTTGATACTAATATTTTAAACTATGTTTGCAATATGCTTCTTGTCTATTTTTAAAATTTTTGTACTCAAAAAGCTTTCCCGACAAACTAATTTTTGGTGTAAACAGATCCGTTTTGTGTTGGTTTTTGTATTTTCATCGCCAAAAAGGCATTATAACATACCTCTATTGTGGAGCTAAATATTTGTTTTTATATTTTCGTCGCAAAAAAGGCATTACGACGGGCCTTTTGTTGCGTAGCTAAATACCGTTGGCATCACTATCAATATTTTCATTGTCAAACAGTTATAATGGTGATGCATTTGCATCGCTAAATACTTTTGGCTATATTTTGTATTAGTTTTCAAGGCCAATTTTGGCCTTATGTGGGGTAGGTGATTGCTTAACTTAAGGTCCTATTGTAAATTCCCAAAAAAAAATAAATTATTATTAATATATAAAAATATTTCTATAAGTAATAAAATAAAAATTTTAAATGAATATTTTATTTATAACTTATTTATTAGAAAGTGTAGGTGGCCCACCAGGTCGCCTTACGACCTATCTGTATTATTTGTTCCGATTTTGGAACTTCCGCACTTTTTTTTTTTTTTTTTTCATTGAAGAGCGTAATGTTGTTTCCGATTTCTCATGTTTTCGCTTTCTTTTCACGTTTGTCCTTTCACTTATTCCGCAAACCTTAGGCTCCAAAAATACTGCAAGTCTGCATATGACTCTGATTGGTACTGGTATAATATTTTTCAAATAGTTTTATTTTTTATTTTAAAATTGGAAATCTCTTATCAAAATTTTTTTATTTTTTCTTTTTTTAACTTTGAATATTTTTATTTAATAAAAATTTATTATTTTTTATAAATATATACAGCACCCTACATTTTGAGTGGGCCTAAAGCCTCAAAATATCAAAGTCGGTCCTGTTAATTTTGTCAGTAAAACATATCCATCACGACCTATGGTTACATTGAGAGCAAAACTCGGGTCACGCTTTTTATATTTTCGTCCCCAAAAACCTTTTACGATGAAATATATCGTCACTGAGTCCTGTTGGTTAATGTCCGTCGCCAGTTTGCTCCCCGCCATTCCGTGCGAGGGTAGACAGTCTGTTAAACTATTGGCGACCAATTTCATATTTCGCTACTAATAGTTACCTTTGTCAGGGATTTCTGAAATCGCCGCTAAAATGTCAAAGCTAAATGCCCTTTACATTTAATTAATGTCATCAATTAATCATGCATGATGTTAATTATTGAGATAATATATACTGTACCACACAAAAAAGATAAATAGACAGGTCTTTATTTGGCCACATATATGAATTAAAACCTGCCAATGTCATTATATATATACGTTGTAGTAATTTATAATTTTTAATAATAATTAAACAAAGAAAGCTTATCATCGTTGTATTCTCTTTCTCTTGGGACGAAATTGAATCACAAGGATGAATCCAACTCTATTTCAACCTCTAATGTTATCCTAGACTGCCGAAAGAGCCGTGAGCAAATGAAAAATAGCCATCAATTCATTAATGACGGGTGGATGTCGACGGCCCTCAGAGTCAAGTACAGTAAAGGGTAAAGCAGCCAGGACTCGCCATTGGCATTGGGGCAGCTGTAAATGTAATACAATTAAATTACGTAATATCCTACTAAAGATTTGGTGTTTCTTTTCTTTGACTACTGCCATGCAGATATTACAGACATAGACATACTCTGGAAACCCACATCATTATATAGTCGTTTGGACTGGGCTAAGCTATTAGCTAACAAAACTAGTACACGCAAGATCAGCTTATTTACAGTCATGTAACTCAATTAAAAAACATCAATTACTGATTTAATTTCATTTCGTAAGCAATTACGTAACCTTTGATTATATATCGGAATGTAAAACAGTAAAAGTCAAAGATGATGTTCGCCAACCCACCAAAAACTTTCACTTTCAAACTAGTATACAGTAATAATTTTCAATCCATTAATTATATCTATAAATACAACGACGTATGTAATGGGTCAGGTCCAGCGGGGGAAATCCAATTGTGCTGGTGATTTAATATTATAGAAGAAATGGCGGAAATAGGGAGCATAATTAGTAACAAGCAGGTGATACTGAAGCACTATGTGGCTGCTGGTTCAGCAATAAAAGAGTCGGACATGTACGTGACAACCACTAGCATCACGTTAAAGCTTCCAGAGGGCTCAAATGCCCTTCTGATCAAGACCCTCTACTTGTCCTGCGATCCCTTCTTGCAGTTCATTATGAAGAATACTCCAGGACTCACTGGATATACCTTCTTTTCACCTGGCTCTGTTAGTACTAAATAGCTCTACTACTTGATCATCATGAAATATTTAAAGTTATTAATTATGTTCTCATATATCTTAATATTTATTTTGTATGAATTGATTAATGCAATGCAGCCAATCTGTGGATATGGTGTTGCTAAAGTTTTGGAGTCAGGACGTCCAGAATTCAAGAAAGATGACTTGGTTTGGGGTCTAATGGGATGGGAAGAGTACAGCCTAGTCACCAACTCCCAAAGCTTCTCAAAATCCACCACACTGATGTACCACTCTCCTACTATACAGGGATTCTTGGTAAGTTATTTTTAATTTATTTTGTATTATTTAATTGGTAATAATTAAGATTAAGTAGTTTATATTATTAGCTAGCACTTGGGCTTAATATTGTTTGTTATATAGGTATGCCCGGTAAGACTGCTTATGCAGGTCTATTCGAAGTAAGCAGACTTTTTTTTTGGTAGAATGAAGTAAGCAGACTTAAGAAAGGAGAATACGTGTTCGTATCAGCAGCATCTGGGGCGGTGGGACAGCTTGTTGGTCAATTTGCAAAATTGGCGGGTTGTTACGTTGTGGGCAGTGCTGGGAGTGAAGAAAAGGTGGATATGTTAAAGAATAAGTTGGGCTTCGACGAGGCATTCAATTACAAGTTGGAAGATGAGGATTTAGATGCAGCTTTGAAAAGGTATTTTTCAGAAGGCATAGACTACTACTTTGAGCAAGTGGGTGGGAAAATGTTGGACGCAGTGCTGCTCAACATGAGAAACCATGGTCGCATTGTGACATGTGGCATGATCTCTCAATACAATGTACCACAGCCGCATGGAATCGTAAATTTGATGCTGGTGGGACTTAAGAGACTCCAAATACTAGGATTCACGCATCGTGATCACGACCATGTTTACAATAACTTCTTGGACTTCGTGCTTCCTCTCATCCGCAACAAGAAGATAACTTATGTGGAAGACATTGCCCATGGCCTTGACAACGCTCCAACTGCCCTGGCTGGCCTCTTCACTGGTCGCAACTTTGGCAAACAACTTGTTGCCGTTGCTCCTCATGATCATCACTACTGATAATCGATCACATATATCATCCATTACCACGTGCAACAGCCAACAGCAGCTACTATATATATGTATATATATATATATATATATATATATATATATATTTATACGCATATAGTATATGCATTGTAAAATTATATATTCTATATTTACTATGGTAGCGGGCATTATAGTCATCAATAACCATATAAATTAATGTGTCTTATATGGATGCATTGCAGCCTTATGTAGTGGCTGTGCTATGAGATTCGTTGTGATATACATATATAAAAGGTGAAATAACATTCATATCTTTGCCAAACCATATATCTTAATCACTCATTTACTCACTTCGTTAATTATTTAATACCAACATGCAGATTCCAAATTTGTTGGCTTCCAAAATCTTACCAAATCACATATGTATGCCAAGTAATTAAGATATTTCTTTATCCAAAATATATGGCCACTAGCCCATATATATAATCTATATATGAACAATTTGTACGTCGCAAGTGTCAAGTTTGTACGTACGTGCTTAATTAGGCCAGCCACCAGAGGTCCAGAATGAACGGCAACCCAACCACAGAGCGCAAAAGTGCATTAATAATAATATTTATGTTAAAAGAAAAATGGTAAAATGGCGAGGTGACGTATGCATCGACGTCGTATTTGTGATTTTGCGAATCACGGCACCATTCAAATTCGAAGCATCTGAATCGTTCGAGTAGTATCACTTGTTTGCTAAAAACAATATCTTATATAGAAAAATGAATAAAACTATTATTAAGAAAATTTTACTTCTCATAGACGACCATTAAAGTAGAGAGATGTCCAAATTATGGGCTACATGAAAGGTTTTTTAATGCCATATCATTTTCGGATCCATTTCAATTTTTTTTATTAGTTTTATTTATAAGTATTATTTTAACTATTTTTTTAAATAAAAAGTGAAATATACCTTTAAATTATAGGTTTTCTCACCTTTTTTTTCAGCGTACTCGTCGTCATCTTTACTGTCTTCTTCATCTTCTTCATCGTTGTCTTCTCTTTAATGTTCTTCTGCAATATATTTTTCTTCAGTTTTTTTGTTTAATTTATTTGTCTTCTTCTTCTTCTTCATTGTCGTCTTCTCCTTGATTTTCTTCTGCAACATATTTTTCTTCAGATTTTTTTGTTCAATTTTTTTTTCATCTCTTTCGTCGTAATCTTCTCCTATAATATTTTTTCCTCTGCAACATTTTTTCTTTGGGGTGGTTTTCTCTTGGGTACCATGTCGTTTGTCTTTTTTTTTTTTTTTTCTTTTCACATCTATGCAACTAATTTGTGATAAATTAATTATTAATATAAAATTCTAACAAAGCTTCGATGGATATTAAAAAATCATAAAAATTAAAATTTTATTAAAAAAAAACTAATCAAAGACGAATTAATTCATATTTGACGAAGTTAAATTTAATGACCGTCATTAAACTCTTTATTTCATGTGCCGAATTACTTTGTCACTAACAAACTAGGATTTAAGGACGGATAAATACTGTCATTAAATCTAACTTTTTACAAATTATTTTGACAAATTTTTTTTTCTTAACTTTGTTACAAAATTTTAATTTTTATAGACCCTTCAATTTTTTTTATAAAAAATTATCGTAATTTCTTTTAATCCTAATCTATTGGGTGTCTTTTATTTTACCAATAATTCTATCTAAAAATTTCAAATATATGGCTTAAAAAATTATTTATGAAAAATTATAGAAAAAAATAATTCATCATTTAAGAATGTTATCTTAATTTTAGAATAAAATAATTATTTTTAAGAAAATAAGCTAAAACAATTCAAATAGCATTAGGTTTGGACATTGAATCACAAAACCCTTCCATGAACTACCTCAACTAAATTAATGAAAATTAATTTGTCAATTGGGTTTCAATTATTAAAATCAAATACTGAACATTTACAAATCGAAGAATTACTAAACTCTACATAAACTTGAAGAAAGCTAGAGAAAAACAATGCTATGTAGTTTGATGTACCAGTGGGGGACCTTCCACTACTACAAGAACGTAACTTGATTATAGACATTGCTCGTCGCTACAGTATTTTGGCAACAAGCAATATGACCTTTCAAGGCGTCGTGAATAAGAAGGCAGTTTTTGCGGCGATCAAATCAAAGCTCTAAGGATTCATCACGTGACCCTCACCATAAATAATAAAATATTATTTTTATAATTGAAATTATATTATTTTAAAATTAATAAAGTTTTAGCGACGATCCTATCATGACTGTCGCCATAAGTAGTAAAATATTATTATTTTAATTATTATTATAATATTTTTATATTAATATACTTTTGGCAGCACATGACCATTAGCAAAAATACTATTTTGATTAACAAATAATAAAGTACTATTTTATTATATTATATTAATAAAAAAATCGTATCTTATTATTTGATGGCATGAAATAAGCATTTTGAAGTTAGCCAACCAACAGAGAACATCGAACAGAGAACATCAAGAGAGAGCAAAACAATATAATGAGCCACTTTGAAAATTTATCTACAAAATGTTTCATAGGCAACTAAAATTGTGCATTTTGTAATCCTCTTGCTAGACTATGGTTTTGCTTTGCCATTAGACAGGCTTCAACAAGAAAGGGTAAATAAGCAATGGGAACAAGTAAACTTCCAGGAGCCTCCCTATCATTATTTAGGTGATTTCAAGGCACATAATATATCATAAAAAGAAACTTTTACCCAGCCAAATGCAAATGGAAGATTGTTTCCAATTCCCACGGAGTGCCTTATCAGGAGCCTCTTCCCCCAAATCAAAAACCTGAAATAAGCATTTTGAAGTCAGCCAACCAACATAGGCATTAAATGCAATTTCCCAAGTTTAATTAGTCGAAAATTTAAACTATGATATCTTTCAACACTTCACAGGATAGTAAATCTACCTGGTTTTCATAGAGCAGGGTACGAAAGGTTTTAATAAGGATCACCGCCCAGTTGGCCATCAATTTTAAAGTTAATGAACACCAACATTGGGCATTTCGGTACATAAGCAATCTCATCTTTTGGTTAAGATAATAGTATATAATTAGGAATTTGAAAATCCTTCAAGAAGTCAGACTTGGAATGTGAATCTGCCATTGCTACCTTTAACTAAATAGTTCAATGAAGATCACAAATAAATAAACCATAAAACAAACACATGGAGATCACAAATACCAATTTATGTAGCCAGAAGCTAGCTAAACCAAGAGCTTTGCAGAGTTTGCAAAGAGAGAGAGAGAGAAACAATTAATGGAATTACCTGAGAAACGAAAATCGTCGAAGAAAAGGCATGCTTGGAAGCCACTTTGATTTAGTTGTTTGATAGCAACGTCCATTTTAGAAGGAGACCCATTAGTAATCTCATCCTCTGGAACCCTAACCACTCCTCTGTAAACACACCCAAACCCACCTTCCCCAATCATCAAGGCTCTGCTAAAACCTCTAGTCGCAAATTTAAACTCCGAGAACGTAAACACTCGAAGATCATTTGCTCTCCACAAACTCCTCGTCTCAAGGTCCATTTTCCTAAAGCTGCAATTTACCCACATTGCAATCTTGGTCCAATTTCGTATAAATATATTACCCAAAAAAATAAATACATAAATAACAATAAAAAAATCAAAATTAAAAATGTAAGATATCGATGAATATAAGAAACAAGGATCAATGCCACATACACATATAATAGTTCAATGAAGATCACAAATAAAGAAACCATAAAAACAAACACATGGAGATCACAAATACCAATTTATGCAGCCAGAAGCTAACTAAACCAAGAGCTCTGTAGAGTTCGCAAAGAGAGAGAGAGAGAAATAATTAATGGAATTATCTGAGAAATGAAAATCGCCAAAGAAAAGGCATGCCTAGAAGCCACTTCAATTTAGTTCTTTGATAGCAACGTCCATTTCGGAAGGAGACCCATCAGTAATCTCATCCTCTAGAACCCTAACCACTCCTCTGTAAACACACCCAAACCCACCTTCCCCAATCATCAAGGTTCTGCTAAAACCTCTGGTTGCTAATTTAAGCTCCGAGAACGTAAACACTCGAAGATCATTTGCTCTCCGCAGACTCCTTGTCTCAAGGTCCATTTTCCTAAGCTGCAATTTACCCACATTGCAATCTTGGTCCGATCTTGTAATGAAAAACTATAAAATGAGGAATGGAACTTGGAAGGTTGTCTTGGTTGCTTGGGTTCGTGGCTGGTGCACTGGACAAGGGGGTGGAAGAGGGTGGCTCAAGGGAGTGGAAGATGGTGGCTTGAAGGAGTGGAAGATGGTGCCCGCACAAGAGAAGAAAAAGTTCCAGACCTAACTTGGAGAAGAAGAGAAAAGAAGAGAGAGAAAAGAAAAGAAAATGAAGGGGGGCGTGTAAGATCTCTCACTTTTCTTTTCACGACGGTCACCTATATTACTTATAATAATAAAATAAAAACTTTAATTTATTAAAAAAATTAGTTTTATTAAAAACAAAAAATTTAACGTATAATTTATTTTAAAAACTAAATTTTTGGAGATGGTTTCACACAAAACCGTCACCAAATATGTTATAATTTAAATTTATTTAATAATAAAATATAAATTTTATTTATTAAAAAATTAATTTTACTAAAATAAAAAATTTAAAATATAATTTAATTTCAAAACTACCCTTTTGACCGATGGTTTCACAAAAAATCATCGCCAAATATAAATTTATTTAATAATTTTATTTAAATATAAAATTTGTTTTTCTATAAAAATATATTTAATTTAAAACTAAATTTTTTACCATAGTTTTCCAATAAAACATCCCCAAATATGTAATTTTTTTAATTATAAAATAAAATTTACTTTTAAATTAAAAATTTTAATTTTAATTTTAATTAAAGTTTTAAAACTACATATTTGGCGACGGTATCATATTGAACCATCACCAAATATGAATTTTTCAATAAATTTTATTTATGTAGAAAATGGCATTTCTGGCGACGGTTTAATTTACTATCATCGCCAAATATATGTTATTATTTTATTTATTTTCTTCCAAAATGACACTTTTTGCAACGGTTGTTTATAAAACCGTTGTCAAAAATCATAATTTTCAGGTAATATGTAACGACAGTCTGACCGACTATCGTCAAATACGTTTAGCGACGATTTTGAAAGTGATCATCGCTATATTGGCATCGTTGAATGTGGTTTTTGTAGTAGTGTTCATGTTAGGTTTTCCATATTATTTTATAGACTCTTGACTCAATTGATGATCACATTATATTCTGCATTTTACGCATTTGATTTGGTCATCTAATGAAGATGATGAATGGATAGGCCATCTATCAAACACGACTGACTTATGTAATCTTTGGCAAATAACCTTGGGGATCATGAATGGTTTGGACCCAACGTTAAGATTTATTTATCTTGAAAAATTATTAAAATGCTCTTGACTAATTTAATTGACCTAAAACACTCACATCACGCACTATATGGATTATATTGGGGCAGCAAAAAACTCTCTTTCATTTTTATATTTTAAATTCTATATCATTTTATTTATAATTTTTTTATAAATAAATTTTCTTTTTTATTTTTATTTAGATAATTTATCTATATATATTATTTATGTACAAATACAGTTACAATATTTGTTTATATAAAATTTATAAAGAAAGGCATGAAAGAAGAGTATATTGGCTAGTGATTGTGATGCCCCAATTCTTAACTAAGGGCGATACTAAAGATCTCTACCCTTCCATCCCCTAGATAGAGAGGGAGGATAGAACTTTTGGGTTTTTCATGTTGTCAAAGAGTTGAACAATGAATTTTTTGTATTATCAAAAGGTTGTATAATGAAAACAGATGGCGAGTGTCTAATGGAATACATCGTTCATGTAGGAACAAAGTTCAAGTCTACCGATATGTAAGGATACGTCAGCTGCACACAACATTACACCAAGTCATGGATGCAAAAATAGACTTAGCCACACAATTCTATCCACCTCACCATCTTAGCATATTCCTTACCAAATTACTATTTTCCCTTTGCCCAACCACACATTGGCTGAATCTCATTTGTCCATCCAATTTCTTCATCTTAATTTATTCATCTTAATCAATTTTCTTTCGACCTAGGCTCAACCTATGAATTTCTCACCTAGCCTAACCAATTTCTAACCTAGTCTGCTAATTTCTCACACGACCTGACTAATTTATTACCAACCTATGAATTATACTATTGGCCAAACATTGCAGCCAATTAAGTCCAAAATCTAGGTTGAAAGTACAGGTTTTAAACATTACCCTCTATTTTACTATTTTATTCACAACATGTCAAATAAAATTATGAAATGGACCTAAACTTATAGTTTTATGATCGTCAATATGTTTTTTAGATAGCTAGCTAATTACGGCCTAACTATGGTGTGGCCACACTATGCTTACACCTAACCGTCTTAGGTATAAATGCCAATCATGCGACTTATGTTAGCCGAACTCTACAGTTTTCGACCTAGTTATTTTAAATTTGTTAAGCCCCAATTTAGACTTCCTTTTCAAGTATTTATAGCTCCGATAATGAAACTTGAGACTATGCTGAAAATTGCAAAAAGTGAAAAAACCTATGCAGCCTTGTGCCATTATTTTTTAGGTTATTCATTCTTTTCTCCTTGGAAAGATTAATATTCTGCTTGTCTTGATTGTGATTCGACATTCTCCATTTCATTCTCAAATTTAGTTTGAATCATGATGTTATTGTCAACCTCATCACATTCAGGTTTAGGCTAGAAATCATCGACATGGTCCAGGTAACCCTCGTTTGAATCGGTCTCAACAGTTTTGGCCATGTCAACATCCTTCTTCTCAAACAAAAGCTTATCAACCAAATTAGTTTCTTAGGCCTTGGCCATCATTAGTATGGCCTTATTCTTGGCCAACACGTTTTCAAAATTGTTTTGAATATTTTCTTCATGCCATTGGCAAAATTCTTTTTGGCTAATTTCATGTTCCTCATTGCTTTTACAGATATTCTCTTGAATTTCCTTGCAAATCTTTTGTGTCTCTTCGCCATTTTATTATTTTATGATTATGATCTATCAAAATCTGAGATTGAGACACACTTATCCAATTGTAATATCTCTAGTCCTAGTTTGGATCAGCCTCATCATACACCTTATCCTAAACTTTATTTTGAGTAAGAGGAGAAATATGTAAATTTTGGCCATAATAATTGGCCTCATGATAGTTTACACATGGATACGTTTGGTTATGCCCCCAAACCTAAATATGATTCCTACTTGGCCTATCGAGGCATTGGCTGGCTTGATCACCATTAAAACTCCATCAACTATGGTTGTTTGGATTAGCTTGATAATATTATGGTGCCAGACCTCAGCTATTATAACCATCAGTCTAGTTTTGGCCATGATCTTGGCCACTACGACTATAGAAGCTATTATAGTTGTTTTGCCTATAAAAAGTCATTAAAAACTAAAAAAACTAAAACTCATCATGATTTTAGCAACTAAGTTCTGCGGACATGCCAAAAAATATATTTGGTAAAAAACAATATTATAGTCTCAAAATATGTGGGCATACCATTCTAAATATAAATATAATTTATATAAAAGAAAAATGAACAAAACTATTAATTAAGAAAATTTGACTTCTCATAGGCGACCATGCTAGTAGGTAGATGTCTAAACTATGGATTCAATGAACTATCTTAAACAAATTAATAAAAATTAATTTGTAAAATAGGTTTTAACTATTGAAATTAAACACTTAATACCTACAAACCGAAGAATTACTAAACACCGTAGAAACTTGAATTCTGCATAGTTTGATGTGCCAAAGCGGGTGGCGCCTTCATATTAGATTTGATGTTCTATCTTATAGACTCTTGACTCAATTGACGATCATATCACGTTCCACTTTTTACGCATCTGATTTGGCCAACTACATGACGAAGACGATAACTAGATAGGCAGGTTTACTAAACATGACTGACTTATCTAATCTTCAATAGATATCCTCTGTAACCCTAGCCATCATGAATGATCTGGATGCAATAGCCTCTTAAAATTCTTGTCTTAAAAAATTACCAAAATGTCCTTGGCTAACCTAATCAACTTAAAATACTTCATCAAGTCATTGATACAAAAACACACCCAGCCACAAAATTCTATCCACCTTATTGTCCAAACCTATTCCTTGTAAAATTACCCTTTTACTCTCTCCAAACCACGTATTGGCCGAATTTTTTCGGTCCATCCAATCTCTCTGTCTTAATTTATTGTCTTAGCCAATTTGCTTTTGACCTGGATCAATCTATGAATTTCTCATCCAATCTACTAATGTCTCACCTAGCATGCCCAATTTCTCACCTAGCCTACCAATTTTTCACCCTGCTTGCCCCAGCAGTAATTTATTGCCCAACCTGTGGATTTTATTATTGGCCAAACCTTTCAGTCAACCA